>OZ007586.1:365087149-366425899 GCA_963931845.1 Maratus michaelseni
GTCAGAACTTTATTTCTAAAGGTTTAGGAAATTAGCCAATGAACAACAATAAAAGTTGACACGGGGCTTCTCACTGGCATTTGACTAATCTTTGTTATTTGGCTAAAGAAAAACTATATCCATTTAAATAATGTTGGTAATAAATTCATAAGAATATCTAAACACAAATAATGAGTTACACAGAAAAGATTTATTCGTGCAATAACATCATTGAGAGTGTCGCCGAAAGAAAAAAAAATTCTTGCGATTTAGCGATTTCAATCTTTAGTTTTCTCGCCAAATGCTCGATTTCGGGCCCAATGGCGATCGGCAGCGAGAACACTGTTTGACAGCCTTAAATATCACTCAAGATTGCAGTTTTTATTTTCCATACACATAAGGAAGAAAATAGGAAAGTATTGTAATCACAATAAAAATAAATAAAAATAATGGTATATTTTTTCATTTTCAAATACCTTGAATCCGTTCTCACAATTTTTACAATAATTCAATGTGTATGTAAGCGTGTAAGTTGAATTATTTCCACACGTTATCAGGTCCCCAGAGCACATTTTGGTATTTTTTCGATGATGTCAGCATGTATGTTATAAATAAGTCGCAAGAATTGTATTAATTTTCGAAGACATCGGCCGACGGTTTTGGTATCTAAACTATTTTTTAACCTTTCAGTGACGATAACTGATAACCATTTTCTCTTATATCTCAATTAAATTATTTTTATTGCTCACGTTCATCTTATACGTATACAACAACGTTTCACTATCCAGACAGTGGCGGCTCTTCAGGGAATTCACAATCACTTTACTACCAGTAATTGCATAAACAAAATTTCTCCTTGTTTAATCGTAGAAAATCCCATGATTAAAACAGATCAAATTTTATATACTAAAATTCTGGTAGAAAAGTGATTCTGAACCCCCTGAAGAGCTGCTACTGCTACTGCAAGCAGGGTCGTACTCGGTCACTGTCAAATGCGCCGACCTTGGATTTTTGGAGGGCGCAACTTTTTTAACGAAACTCATTATTTTACCACCTTGCCAGTAGAAACCAATAGCATTCATTACCATTCCATATTTTCTTTCTGGGGACGCTTTCAAACTCGGAACTGGATCCAAAATCGAAAGCGTCCTTAGAAAAAAAAAAACAAAAAAAAAACTGTAACCAAAATCGAAACCGAATAAAAATAACCGTTTAGCCATCAACCTGCAGTATCTTATGCAAGGAAAAAAACCGTTTAAAATATTCAAATGTAATGAGAAATGTAATGTATTGAAATGTAATAAGAAATTTGTAAAGAACGTTGCCATTGGTTTAACATTGACTCGTGAGTGGCTACCATATGATCCTAAGTATACAGAATTTTCATAATAAATAAGAATGTTATGATTAATTAAACCTATTTTAAACCTTTTTTTGCAGCAGGAGGATAAAAAATATTAATGCTGCTAATAATATTAAGAAACTTGTAAATATTAGTATTACTCATTTGATTTTAAAGCAAAGTATCTTTAAAACATGTTTTTATAAAGTAAATTTTGTCTAAAGGTCTATGTAAGACAGATTTCAATCTTATACTCTGCGTAACGTGGATTCTGTATACTGTATTAAAAAAAAAAAAAAAAAAAAAAAAAAAAAAAAAAACCTTAGTAACAGCGAAGGAGTGCAAAAAGAACCTTTCAAAGTACGCCGCTTTGAACAACCCTGTTCTAACATATATACAAAATAGCTGACCGCCGCGCCGTTCTGATTACCACATTTATAGACAATATTGAAACAGTGCCGTTTACATATTGAAATGTAATTTGTAACAAAAAAGAATGTTTGACTTACCTTTTCTTGACCGAAAATATTCGTTATAAAAATTTTTGTACACCAAACGCAAAAATCTATATAATTAACATTTATACAGGGAAAATTACAATCACAGAATTCGAATTTATATACGAATACACGAAGCCTACAAATTTCAGACAAATACTTAATAAATGATTTTACAAAAAAACTAAATAAGATAAAATACGTAATATATATTTTGAAATAGAGGCGACACTCTTTGGTGCTAGACAGGCTGAATTCTTGGGCAGATCATGTCGCCAATGGTACAGACAGAATCACAGAATATACATATCTTTTAAAAGATTTTAATGGTCCTCTGAAACAAATAAACTTAAAAAAAAAAAATGCAATTGTTCTGCTTTGCAAAGAGAAAAAAATCATCAATAAATAAATGCTTCAAAAAAGTGACAAATTTTGTAACTTATTAGCTTCACATGAGGGAGGGCACAGCTTTACCTGGTTTAGGGCCAGTCCGAACCGCCAGAATGTAACTTAATTTAGTAAAATCCCTTTTTCTTATTTAAAAAAAAAAATTGGTCTTATTTCAGCACAGGCGGAATGAAAATGATGTCATTAGAAAAATGTTTAAGCTTTATGAAAGGGCACGTTTTCTTTAACACACGAGGTCTTTATCACCAGGAGAAATGTTTCACCTTTGTATAAAATTAGGATCTGAGTTTTTATTTATTGTTATATTATTATTTATTTGAACGCACAATATTTTCCTGTAAAGTGTTCAGAAAGTTAAATGGAGTAACCCCCTTTTTTTTTTCATTTTATAATTCGAAAACTCATTGACTACTAATGTGATATTGGATGGTGGTGTGCATGTGGGCAGGGGGAGAGACTGATTACGGCCTAAGCAAACTCACATTACTATTTTCGAAAAATATATTTTGCCTTATTTAATCTTAAAATTCTGCGATTAAATAAAGATTAACGTGGAAAAATACTTTTCGAAAAAAGTGGTGTAAATTTGAATACGTTATAATTAGGTGCTAAGGAACGCGTCCCCCCTCCCCCCACTGAAATATGCTTAAATCTAGCTCTTATTATTGTTTTGTAATCTGTATTGATAAAACAAAGCATATGCATATTTAATTCCACCAAAATAAAAAGGCAAACTTCAAAATTTTTGTTTTCTTGGTTTTCCGTTTGTAAAATGGTCAATAATTTTCTTCAACTTGCCAAACTATTGTTTTTTGTTTTGTTTTGTTTTCAAATCGCGAAATAACTAAATAGCTAAGGCATTGATTGCTGCTGCATCTTAAATATAGGTTTCTCAGCGGTGACTTTTTTGGCTGCCATTATTTCCGTATAGTTAATCATCATGATAAATTTCTGAAACATTTTCAATAGAAATGTATCGGGAAATTATTGTTTGAAATAGTGGTAGCCAATTAAGTAACCGATGAGAAACCTGTAAATAAGTTTTGATTACTTTAAGATTTGAAAATCTTTAACTGTCACCTACACGGAAAAAGTTAAAGAAAAAAAAAATCAGGCATGCTGAAACGGTGTTGGAGAATTTACTTGAGGCTGCGATATGGTATGAATTGAAATTAAAACTTCACGAATAGAAGTAATTTCTTTTAACTGTGTATAAAATCATGTTTTAAATGGTAGTAGTTGATGTTAAAAACAATTTTAAATATCATAGGAATATGCAGATTGTAACAAGATTCAACTATAATATCTGATTATTAATAATAAAAAAATATGCAAATATTTTTACAAATGTTTCTTTCAAAATTTTGCGCCCTTGGGATTCGTGCGCCTGGAGCAGTTTGCTCCAACTGCTCCACGCTAGCTACGCCCCTGACAGTGGACACATTCGCTGCTCAATAATTTTTCTCACGTTTTCCCGGAATTCGTCGATCACAGGTTGCAAAGACACTTCCAGAAAAAAATATATTTTTGTTACGATTTGTGTCACCTTTCGACTTGTTATTTTATGTGCATGTTTGAAATTCTTGATGAAGTGTGAGCTTGCTGTGAATCCGGGAATTGCAAGATCCAATGATTTATCAATGGCTCACATTTTGATGTCCATGTCATGAACAGGGGCTTTTAACTGTCTGCGATGATGATAAAATTGCGACCACACGTGTCTGGAAATTAATTTCATTTTGCTCTGCATGTCCCCACCTTTCCCTACGTATTGTGACCACCGTTGAATCATCTTGTGGTCTTTTACCTGCCTACATATATGTTACACTGTCTTTAGTTTATTTTTCTTTGCCTTCTTATACGTTTCTACCGCTTTCGCCATTATTTCTACGGATACTCCTTCACTTCTTGTCCACCTTTTTTTTGAAGGTTCTTCATATTCTTAAGTGGGGTCCGTATTTAATTCCAAATTACTTGTCAGCTCATTTTCGTCGATGCTGCTCTCATACAGAATATCGAGGACCGGAAAAATTCGTTTTCGATCATCCTCTTTACTGTCTTGAATAGTCGCTGACTAATGGACTTCTCTTCAGTCATTGGCTCTTTCTCTTCGAATTCCCCAAAATATTCTAGCAGTTGCAAACTAAGGAGTTTTGCAATCTTCGCTGCTAAATTTCTCCATGGTTGTGCGCCTCGGGAACTGCCCATGCCCTCTTTTCATCCCGTAGGATCAGGTGAGGAGTTCCCGATGTTCTTTAAAGCATACTGCAAGTCAGTACAGTCCAATTAGTTACATATGATTGTGAAAATGTGGTCACAATCTTCTGTTTCTTACTAGTTGGAACATGAAACACACTGGCAACAGGTTACACAACTGTACTGTAAGCTGTTTTTCTACCACACAGAGTGTCTTTCCTGCATAGCTAACTACCTGGAGAAATCAACAAATGACAGAAGTACATCGGCTTATAACTCTTCACCAGTTGCATTCGGACAGGTAGTTGTATATATTTCCTTGATCCCCATGGTAAGAGCTTTCAAACGACACCACTCTCGACAAAATCGTGTCAGTTGGGGACCTTCCCTAGTTCGACTTGGATTTTTTAAATATCTTTCTGAGAAGATTGTATTTTAATTCAGGTGTTAATTTTAATGGCTTTTTCTTCTTTAATCTCTTCAGATTTTGAGCCCTGTTATACAAGTACACTGAGTGGAATTTAACGTTAAAGTTTACCAAACTCTAAAAATTCAATATTTCAGTAACTTTTCTCATTGATTTCGCTCTATCTAGATCACAGGTTCACTACTTTTTGCGAAAAGTCTCACGCCGCTATTTGTAAAGGATAAAATTCGCCTTATTTACTGACAGAAATTCAGCAATTAAAGGAGGTAAAGATTTCTTTTTTTCTTTGAAAAAAGTGATAACTCTGCGGCCCGCGAACCGCGTAGTGGATACCACTGATGTAGATGCAAATTCCGACATACTTTTCGTAATAGCTACGAAATGTCTTTTGTAGAATTATCCAATCCAGCATTCATTAAAACAATGTAAAATCATATTAATGATTTCTGATATCACTGTCCGTTTTTCTATGCACATTCAAAACGTGCAAAATTTTTTATGAGGTATCATTCAAAATATTTTTGAACATGCTTTTGATACTCACATTTCGTTAAAAAACGTTGTTTGGCTAAACATTGCAGTGAATTAAAAATGAAAGAAAAAAACGTACTAACAAAAAATTTTAAAGATTGCAGTGAGAAAGCATTGCACGTTTCCACTGGTATTCAATAATAATTTTTAAAAAAGCAGCCATTGTCAAAAGTGCTCCTGCATACTTTTGATATGCCAAAAAATATACATTTAATTTTTTATTTATAATAAGTTGTTTTTTCTTGATGTCTCATATGTGTCCGTGACTTTTGTGGCATATATTTTTTAAAACCTATTTTAATAAAATTAGTAATTTTGAAAATCAAATCTCTGAAATAAAAATGTATAACAAATACAGACGAAGATGCAAACTCATATTTATAAAGCCAAATTATTTTGATCCTTTTAAATTATTTCATAATTTTGGATTTTCTATGTCCTATTGGATATTAATATTTTACTGCTTTTGCTCATTGTCTTTTAATATAGTTTTAAAATGACATCTTAATTATAAAATTTGTATATGTAGTTAAGTTTATTATTTTATAAATGCAGCTTAAAATTAATAAAATGAACTTTTTAAATAAAAACAAAATAAATCAATTGTGACATATTGCGTACGATTATTAAAAATCGAATCATTGAAATAAGCAAAAATAATTTTATCTTATTTATCATGTCATTCTGAGTAGAGAACATTAGCAATAAGAAAATAATAATAGTATAATCTTTAAGGTATCCCACTACGTTTGACACCAATATATATATTTATTTAAATAAAGAAAAAAGAGTATAATATTAGTTGTTTCAAATAGATTAGTCTATAAATGTACCATTTTATCTGTTAAATAAGTTATTTTGATGCAATTTCTTTTTAATTTTTACAATTTTAAAGAAAAATAATGCAACATTTGATATTTATCAAGAATGTCTCCATGACAAAAATATTGATTGTTTACTCATTTTTTTCATAAAAACACAATTTGACTTACTAAAAATGTAATGAACTACAATATAAGTCATACATTGAAAACTTTCGTAGATATACCCATTAAAATTATAATTAGTGCGATTTTTCATATATTTTCTGTATGTTAATTTATAAAAATAGCTGTAAACTTCCGGGACATTTTCAGATATTTAAACCATTACACTTACAACTTCACATAAATTATAGGCAATCAACCATATATAAATATAACCGTAAGTTTTTGATATAAAACGTTTTTCGTAACAGATTTTTCATGAAAATATTTTTTTTTCAGAAAATGCATTTAAAGTTTTTATTTCTGAAAATCTATTCGAAATATACAATCCAAATTCTAAAAAATCTCGAAATTGATATGCTATCTCTTCCTTAATCTTAATATTAGAAGATATTGTCTTAAATTTATTAAAATACACAATTCAGGATTTTAAATACACGCTTCCGGTTTGAAAGCTGCAATAAAAACGGACATAATTACACTTCCAATAACACTACAAAGAAAAAAAAAAGTTTTGGTTAGTTAAATTGTACATTTTTTCAGACAAAATTATTAAAAAATTATGTAATATTTGTCGAAAATTGGCTATTTAAACATAGTGGGATTCATAGTGGAACACCTTAATTAAAATGACAACAAAACTATTCACTGTCAATCAAGGCAAAACTATCAGTCATGTTTATTCATGCGTGGGCAAATAAAGGGCCGGGCCGGGGGGCGGATGTGGCCAGTGACTAGAAATTGTCCGACCAACGGTACTACACCGACCAGCAATACTACACCATTGCTTCACTTAAAAAAAAAAAAAAATCTTTTGTGATCTAGAACTCTAGCTCGATATTCTAAAGAACTCCAGTGGATTTTATAATTACTTACCTAACATAGTACTTGTGAAAAGTAGCTAAACAAGAAAGAAAAGTCGTGTGTCAAGCATAGATTATGAAACTCTTACCAACGCTGTCAGAATATTGTAACGAAACTTCCCCGTTTAAAAAGGTGAAAGAAAATATCTAAGTAAACAATTCACAAAACGCATAACACATTTGAAAAAAAGATTTCAGCAATTATTTTCCATAGCCAGAAAGGTATTCGATTTCTTTTGTTCATCTCTGTACGAGATCAATGTATTTGAACACTACATAGTGTACTAATATTTAGCTTAGTTCCGAAACGCGTAACAGAGTCGAAAATTCACCTTTACCAATTTCTATCAATAGACGGAAATGTACTCGGATAATTTTGTACATCCCTGTATATTATCTACATGTTTTTATACACGTCTCATTTTAAATTAAAATTCAATTCAAGAAAAAAAAAACACGTAACACATTTGAAAATTTACTTTCAGAAATTACCTTCCATAGGCGGCAATGTATCCAGTCCTTTGCGTAGTCCTATATATGAATTCATTTATATTCTACAAACATGTCTTAGTAAACTAAATATAGTTCAGCTGGAAAATGCATAACTCAATTAAAAAAGACTTTTAAGCAATTCTCGCCCACCCACAGCAATGCTTACGAATTATTTTGCGTATCCCTGTATATGATCTATGGAGTTTATACGCGCCACGTAGGTATGCACAAATTTAGTTAAACTTAAAAACTCATACCACAACAGACTGCGCACTTTCAGCATTTATCGCTCAGAGGCAGTGCTTTAACCGATTTTTTTAGTGTCTCTGTGAACAAACTATAATTGAAACACAACCCGTTTTCAAAAGCGAATATGCTATAGTAAACCTGAATAACATATATCAATTACATGGCAATTTGAGTATATTTATGAGAGTTAGAGTATGGCAGACTGCAGATGGTAGACAGACAAATCGACAGACTTGGTTCCTAGTCTGAGCAATCCTTCTCAGACAGTAAAGTCAGACAAATCGAAGTCATAAACGCTTTTCAACTACATTTGACAGTGTTAAATAGCATTAAAACTAGTATTGCCTAATTAATGACAGTATAAAAATAAACAAATTAGTCAGTTACTATGTAAATGCAAATGTCATGAAGCTACATGTTAATTAGCTTTATTTAATTTTTGCTTTTCTAACCCTATTAAAATATGTAAATATAATTTCATAATAAATTTAATTTCAGTTTCAAAACTGTTCAGATATATTTTCAAATTGCACTTTGAGTTTTTGATTTGAAGGAGAGTTGCTTTGAGACCTATAAGCTACAAGGCTGTTGTCTCGAATAATCCATATTTTTTATTCACAGAAATACATATAGGACTTTTTTTTTTGACAAATGACATAAATCTTCTTGAGAACGGGATAGACACAAGGAAGTCGACAGCAATGGAGACACACACACAATGACATCCATGCCTTACCCAGGATTCGAACCCGGGTCCTCACCGTGGCGCTCGCCACCTCTACCAACCACGCTGCCGGGTTGGCTTCTCTTGCACTTGGTAAAATAAAATAAATTAAATAAATAATCCCAAAATTGGCAATAATGTTTGGAAGTAAAATAATATGAAATGTTCTTTTTGTTCTGACCAACTGTATCTGTTATCTGGAGGCACGGAAGTGCCTCCGCCAAATCGAGAAAGTGCAGCCGTAAACATTTTTTTCTGGAAGCAACTCAGGGAACTTTTGACCCTCATATCTTTGCGCTAGAGTTTTTCAAAAATCTGACAGTTCGTTTATCCAGAATGCGTTGCCAAAGGGACCAAATTTTGGAATTTCACGTTTCTATCTTTTCTAGTTCAGAAGATATGTGAACTAAAAGTTTCCATTTTTTGACACTCACCGATTATCAAAAGGATAAGGTACATCCCGTAGCCTTAGAAACTTGAAATTTGGAATAAAGGTAGCGTTTAGGATAAAAAATAAGTAAAAAAAAAGAAAAGAAAAATCCAGAAAATTCGAAAAAAAAATCGAAAATTTTATACTAATTCGATCTTGAAGTCTTAGAAACTTAAAATTTGGTGTAAAAGTAGTGTTTAGATTCAATAACAGGGAAAATTAAAATATTTGGATAATTCGAAAATAAAATCGAAAAATCGAAAAAGTTCGATTTTGTAGTCCTAGAAACTTGAAATTTGGCATAAGGGTAGGTTTAGGATACAAAGAAAGAAAGAAAAAAAAATCGAAAATTTCGAAAAGAAAAAAAAAATAAAAATAATCGAAAAAATAATCGAAAAAATAAATAAAAAAATCGAAAACAGTTCGATTTGTTGGAATGTTCCGAACTTTTTAATTTTGACTTAAAAAAAAAAAAAAAATCCCAAACAGTACTTTTATGCCAAATATCAAGTATCTATTGCTGCGAGTAATATGTCAGATCGATAACACCTTTCCTGGAAGCAATTGAGAGAATTTTTGACTCTCCTCCCCCATAACTTAGTGCTTGCCTAGGAACCTGAAATTTCTTTTTATTAAGAATTTGTAAATGGAACTAAAGCTCCAATTTTTTGGTACTTTCAAATAATAGTGACAGGCTGTGGGCTTATCGAAAACCAGTGGATGATGGCCAAAAAGAGCCCAAAGTCAAGAAATTGCAACAAGGATTGCGTACAAAAAGAAGTGAAATCTCAGCAAAAAATCACATGTAAAAAATGTAGCCGACTTTTTTACAGTAAAAAGTTCTGAGATCGTGTAAAATGAAGGTTAGCTATTGTATTAACTCTGAAATTTTCATTCACAAATCCTATTCTCTACATCTTTAGTTAATGGTAATTTTGTGACATGGCAATTATGTAGCACAGGGAAGTTATTACACCTTATGGGATGGGATAAGGTTATTTGATTAAGGCTAATTATATACGTAACATTCTCGTGCTGTGTAATTGCCAAGTCAAAAAAATAATTATTAATTAAAGATGTAGAGATTGGGAGTGATTTGTGAATGAAAATTTCAAAGTTAATAAGATAGCTAAACTTGACTTTACTCGATCTCAGAACTTTTTTACTGTAAAAGAATCACGTTACATTTTTTGCATGTGATGTTTTTGATGGGATTATTATTTCTATCTTAAAAAATACAGAAAGCGTTGAAACATTAGCAGAAAAGAACTTGACAGGGATTTATTTAAAAAATTTTCTCAAGTCGTATGACGACATTTGCAAACAAATGTTAAATCAATGGAGGCGTTCTTTACAAATATCTCGTTTGCATTTCAATATTTATAAATGATTAATTTGCAATGCGAAAAGAATCTATGCAAAAAGAATCCTTTAAAAATATTGAAGTGCAGTCGAGAAATTGGTAAACAACTCCTGCATAACCTTGCGAATGTCATCACGTGACTTGAGCAGGCTCTTAAAATAACGTCTTGTCATGCTTTTCTGCCAATGTTTCGTCGCTTTCTGTATTTCTTCAGATACAAATAACATTAGTTACAGTTGGTCAGAAAAAAAACCCTACCCCATATTATTTTATTATTAAGTTATTGCAGTGAGATGGAAAAAACACCATTTGACTAGGAATTATATCATCTTTAAATCTATATAAATATTATAAGTTTCGGGGGTCGTCTCTATATTAAAAAATGATAAAACATCAAAATTTTAAATATTAACCCCTTAATTTTAATACCAAAACGAATTTTGACACTCAAATTTGACTAAATATTAATTTTAGAGAACTTTCTGCGATAGTTCAATACGTGTTTAATTTTTCAAAACTAGTCTTATTCTGGGGATTATTCCAAAAGTGAAATCCATTACTGTAATGTTCAGATTCAACTAATTTATTTATTCCAATAAAATCTGGCATATTAAAGGATTTTCACATTAAACTCTCACAGTAGAAAACAAGTTGGAAATTGTACGTTAAACATCCCAAATGAGGTACGTTCGTATTATAACTAGTTTTACAATGTAAAAAAAAATCATCCTTATTATTTCAGTGAAATGAATTATTTCGTCTGCTATGAGCAAAATAAGCATGCTTTTTTTTTTAAACGTATTTCACGAGAGATGAGAGTTTAGAGATGCGAATTTTTTTTTTTCGACACCAGTCAGTGCTGCAAAATTCGCCACGGGGATCTTGCTTTACGAAAGATTACCTCCATGGTTTACTATTTTTATGACTCATAATGAACGAATCTCTTGTGTTTATTTTCTTTAATGGATTGAGATATTCGGCTTTCAACCTAATTTCCACAAAGTCTCAGAATTTATTCATATTTGAATGTAACTCATATCTCAAACAAACATTTTTTTTCGAATGATCTTTCTAAAAATGTAACTTTTATGCAATTTTATTCCAAAAATAATTTTGAATAAAAATGGCCTCCAGGCATATGAAAAAAGAAATGGTCAGCCCGTACTTGCTTTCCCACGGCCTAACTCGATTTTCTCCTTCCCTTTATACGGCCGTAACAAAAAGTCATTTTCCCTTTGTTCAAGAGGAATAAGAGTTTCTCCCCGGAAGAACGTAGGGGGCGCTATTACTTACCATTACTAATGGAGAATTTCCTTATCTTTGCGTTTCGTTCGTCAAAACTATTTATGAATTGATATATCCAAGACTAATAAAAAATCCTTTAGTGGAATGTGACTTAAACGAGCATAAAATAAATATATGCTCATTAATATGTGCAAAATTCTTGCCCATCATTTAAAAAAATATGGCAAGGTATTTTACAAATGAAACCAATTTATCTGCATGTAAGAACTCTTTATCAAGAAAAATTTTTAAGTTTACTTAATTTTAATTTTATAATATTTAATGTATATTTCACTGTAAAAAATATCAATGTTTAAAGTCTAATCAAGAAATAGAATCTGCATATACCTATAGATACATATATATATATACAAGTAGGGTGGATTTATGAATTAATATTTTTAAAATCTGAAAAAATATTCTGTAATTTCTGTAACCACACACTATTCTAAAATTTCCACAAAAACTATTCTCTCATAAATGGAGTACATAATGCTACAGCAAAAAAAAAAAAACTTGTTCATTCTCTAAAATAATAAAACCTGTAAAAATTATTATGAATTTGTTAAATAATCCATGTTTTGAGAAAAAAAAAGCGATGTGAGTTGATTGCCGGATATTGGCGAAATATGTTTTCTTATTCTGTTGATATTATGAAACATGAAAGTATATTTTTATTTTTATATACATACTTTTATACCATGACTTTCCAGAACTAGAATATAATATTTAATTTTATATGTAATTCTATTATATTTCTATATGCTTATATATTTCAGATCAGTACCTATAATGGTTAAATTTATTAAAAATTGTTTTGAATGTACACATATATACATATATTTTAAATAACTCAGAATCGTGTAAAAATAATCCATGTTTTGAGAAAAAAAAATTTCGATATGAGTTCATTGCCGGATATTGGCGATGTTGCTTAATTTTCTTACTATTGTGAAACTAGTAAATATTTTTTTAATTTTTTGCTGTGTATTTTACGCTCAGAATTATCAATGTTTCAAGTAATCCAGAATTTTAATGAATTGAAATTTACTTATAATGTTTGTTTTATATTTTGTAGTAGGATGTTATTTAAACTATTTTTAATTGCCTAAAGCATTGTATTTAGTTATTTTATCTCTAAATCTTTTAGTTTTTCCTGTTTGTCCTGTTTGTTTTGTTTAGTTTTTCCTGTTTGTAGTAAAGAAAACGCCGAAGTAAAAGATAGATATGTTACATATAATGCTTATATATTTCAGATCAGTACCTATAATGATTAAATTTATTGAAAATTGTTTTGAATATACATATATATATATACATATTTTAAATAATTAAGAATCGTGTAAAAATAATCCATGTTTTGAGAAAAAAAAATCGATATGAGTTCATTGCCGGATATTGGCAAACTTGCTTAATTTTCTTACTACTATTATGAAACTAGTAATTAATTTTTAAATTTTTTATTGTGCATTTTACGCTCAGAATTATCAATGTTTCAAGTAATCAAGAATTTAAATGTATATAAATATAGAAATTTACTTATAATGTTTGTTTTGCATTTTATAGTAGCGTGTTATTTAAACTATTTTTAATTGCTGAAAGCATTGTATTTATTTATTTTATCTCTAAATCTTTTAGTTTTTCCTGTTTGTAGTAAAGAAAATGCCGAAACAAAAGATACATATGTTATATATACCTTTTATAATGAATATATTGCAAAGATTCTTGTATTTTTATGTATAGAAGTAACATTTACTAAGCATTATTTATGGTAAGTATATCGCGCCATCTACCGGTGAAGCAGCCTTTTAACGATTCCGAAACTAAGGGGTGATTGTGAAGGCCGTATGAGGGGAGGGAGAATCGAGTTTGGCCGTGGCTTTCCCCAGTCACATGATTTGCTTTATTATTATATAGATTACGTATGTTAGGATTTAATAGAATGAAGAAAACTTTTATTATTAATATATTTTTAAGTTTTGATTCGAATTTCATAAAATTTGAAATGACTCGACAAAATTTTGCAAAGATTATATATATTGAATTTCAAACCATTCAGTTGGGTAGTTTTTGTGCTGTTATATGCAGACAGATGGACGGACGGACCAAACGACTACTATAGGTGCTACATATTTATCTAGTTACGAACGAATCTAAAAAACACAGACATGGGACAGAAATAACATCGCAATTGTGTTTTTCAAAATATAGTGTGCTATGATAAAATAGAGATTATTTTAACTCTGGTTTATATGTTTGCACAATATCGTTTGTTATGAATATGCCTTCTAATTTCATCGTTTTTAGCTCACAGGCTATCAAAGCCAGAGAGCTAATGTGCCCGCCTGTTCTGTATGTACGTACGTATGTATGTATGTACGTAGGTACGTAGCGCGATAACTCTTGACAGAAATAAGCGTTTTGCTTCAAATTTTGTTTATGGGTTCAATGTGATAAGGCGCTTCCGTGATTAGTTTTGGAGGTTGGTTGGTTCAGTATAAAGGGGGGGGGTCGGATGGGATACACCCCCCTTAATTTAGATAAATGGGTTTTTCATGCAGAATTATACGATTTTCTTCAAATTTTGTATATAGGTTCATTGTGATAAGGCACTTCCCTGATTAGTTTTGGGGGTTCATTGATTAAGTATAAAAGGGGGGGGGTGGGGGCTAACCCCCTTTAATTTAGATAAATGAGTTTTTCTTGCAGAATTATCCGATTTTCTTCAAATTTTGTGCATGGGTTCATTGTGCATGGGTTCATTGTGATAAGACGCTTCCCTGATAAGTTTTTGGGGTTCATTGGTTAAGTATAAAGGGGGATACGGGAGACTTATCCCCCTTTAATTTAGATAAATGGGTTTTTCGTGTAGCATTAT
Source organism: Maratus michaelseni (assembly GCA_963931845.1). NCBI lineage: Eukaryota > Metazoa > Arthropoda > Arachnida > Araneae > Salticidae > Maratus > Maratus michaelseni. The sequence goes on from OZ007586.1 coordinate 365,101,799, forward strand.
CCGATTTTCTTCAAATTTTGTATATAGGTTCATTGTGATAAGGCGCTTCCCTAATTAGTTTTGGGTGTTCATTGGTTAAGTATAAAGGGAGGGAACGGGGGAGGCTAACCCCCACTTAATTTATATAAATGGGTTTTTCGTGCAGAATTATCCGATTTTCTTCAAATTTTGTATATAGGTTCATTGTGATAAGGCACTTCTCTTATTAGTTATGAGAGTTCATTGGTTAATTATAATGGGGGAACGGGGGGATGACCCCCCTTAATATATTGTCGATTTCTTTATTTTTCGAGGAGCTTATTTCAAATTCTTTGAAATACGAGTATAATATACAATTAGTTTGGATAGCCTGTGAGCTCAATGCCCTCAGTTTAACTGGGCACTTTTCTTTTTATTATGAAATGAATCCTTTTTTCAGAAACTGTATGGCCCCTGAAACTGCAGTACTGGTAATTTTTAAGCATACATTCCCGTTTCATAAAGATATGATACGATATTTTTTTTTCTTATAAACAAAAAAATAATGAGCTTTTAAATTGAATAGAATGTTCATTATAAAAGTTCAAACGTTTGTCAAAGGAATAATAATGATAGTTCATAAAAATAATTTAAAAATATTAATATATTTAAAAACACCACACACAGAAAAAGGAATTGATTAAAACTACAAAACATGTTTTGTTGAGTACATTTTGGTTGTTTTAGCAAAATTTTTAGTTCAAGTAAAAAAACTGGTTTTGTTGCTTGGACAAAAAAATATTGTTAACACTCATACAAAATTTTAACAAAACTTGAATTAACAAAATCTGTTTTTTTAATTTCACAATAATTTTATAATTTAAATTTGTAATTCCAGCAAAATTTAAATTGTTGTGTAGTAGCCATAACTCTCTCACATAACTCAATTTATTTGACTTATATAGCTATATAATTAAAGGATTAACATAATTTTTGAATAAAAAAAACTATTTTTCATTCAGACGGACCAAGGTAATTTTAAAAATCCCATGTCCCATTTATTAATTTCTTCTATCTTTACAACAAGAAAGTATTGGAATCATGAAAATTCTCGACTTCCGTTTTCCGACGGATTTTAGAAGGTCCTGAACACGATTTGACTGTTTTTAGAAAATGAATGTCAATGACTCTGTCTGTCTGTATGTGACAAAAATTTTGTGGGCGCTCTATTTCAAAAACTAATGCACGGAATTTAATAAAATTTTATATTCAGTTACTTCCTGATATAAATTGTTGCTGATTAGTTTTTGGTGTAAATCGCGCAACAGGTGACGTTGCTATGTTGCATTTTTTTGGCATTTCTGCAATAGCTATCTAACTTTCAGCAGTGAATTAGGCCTGTAATCTTTGAATAATAACCAGTGAATTTTTATCCTGATTTTTGCAGGTGTAATTCACTGCAGAAAATGAATTAAAAATTAACTATTTGTTGCCGTATGCTCGGCTTTGTATTGTCGTCTCATGTTTGCCGCAGAAATTTGCGTGCTCCTGATGACATTTCCATCTAGTGCTGCAGTTGCAGTCGGTCCGACATATATAAGAGTGAGAAATGCCAAGTTTGGATATCGTTCTTTGTAGTTCAGTGGTGGCCTCAGAACGCTGTTCTGAGGACCCGGGATCGAGTCCGTTTTGGGGCCATTTTTTACTCTCTCGGTTTGCGCTTGGAAAAAACCAGGCTAAAAATTCATTTGTTATTATTCAAGGATTACAGGCGTAATTCACTGCTGAAAACGAATTAAAATTGCGTATTTAGATTAGTTCATTTTAAAAAGTTTTTGTAGTATAAACAAAACAAGTTCGTAATATAACATATTTTATTATTTAAACAAACAAAATATATTGTGTTGAAAAAAGAAAATAGATTGTTAAAATAACACATAGCACATATCAATGTAACAAACAGAATTTTGGTTATTGAAGTAAAATTGAACCATTTTACTTGAATTAGCAAAACATTTTTTTGCTGATGATATAATTTTTTTTTTTTTTTTTGGAATTGCAAAAAAAAAAAAAAAAATCAACAATATTTTTTTTTGTTGATTCAAACAAAATTTCCATTGACCCATATTTAAACAAAAAATTTTGTTATTTTTGTTGATTCAACAAAACTTTTTTCTGGGTACAAACTTACTTTAAAATAGTGTTTCACAGTGATATGACCAATTAGCAATAAATTTTCAAAATACCAATTAAATCCCATAAAATCGACAGATGTCATTTCTACCAATCTTATTTCAACTAGACAAATTAAGTTGCATTTATAAATTGTAGTTTCATCTTCCATGTAATCATTTTGCACAAGTAACATGATGGCCAGACGAAATGACTTAAACTAACATGAAAATGGCGAAATTATTGCTCACAAGATATGTGGGATTTTAGTGACAGCAATAGCGGAAAATATTGAACGATATTATGGAGTTTTAAGCTGGGTTTTAAGAAAAGTATTTAAGCTGGGTAAATCATATGGCAGAGAACAGTCACCAGGCAATCACAAAAATTCACGCGAAGACAGAAAAGAACTGACGTAAAGTACACTTCGCAACAAAAAATCTATAATTTGACAATTGTCAAGTCAAGCAGATATGACTGTTTTATCAGGAGCCATATACACTATATGTCCAAATGTCACCGGACACTTTCGATTTTTGACGCTTTTTCGAATATCTGGAGAAATACATGAAGATGGCAAAATGTTTTGCGCAGTCAAGTAGATAAGAAAACGCATATAAAAATGAACTTTCAAAATGATATCGACGATATATTGAGCTTATGGTATAAGAACCATATATTTTTATTCAGTCGCAGATAACCTACATTTAATTTAACGTATAGCATATACTTTCCCCTTTCTTTCACTTTTAAAATCTCATTCGCATCGATGTGGTTGAAATTAAATGTATTTCTCTTACATTCGCATTACGTCAAGGCTAAATCATTCGCATGAAAAGTTTTTACAGAACAGATGCGCGCTAAAACAAAAAAAAACAAATGAAAATTAAATTCATCTCTCATCATTCAGATAGTATGATGCTCAAATCGAAAGTCAAAATATGCATTGTGTTCGTGAAATACATATCGGTTAGTTGTACATTTTATTCCAGCGGCGCCGCATATAAAATAGGCCGAAAATTAAAATGATCTTGTTATCGCATTCAAATGCTAATTTTCTGCTTAATGCATTCGATTCCCAGGCCGTAATATAAACGATGTTATAAAATGTTCTTTCTATTAAGACAAAACATGACTTTCGATCTCTGATTCAGTTCCCACAAAAATGTAAGGCGATAAATCGCCATGTATGTGATCTATCCTTTTTCGCCAAAATTCAAACACTCCATTACATTTATATTAACGGTTGTTTTTCTTTTACAAATTTTTGAGTCTTGCCAAGCGATAATCAGAAAATGTTTTGGCATCATTGAAAAACTGAAATGTGGTCACTTCTCTCCTGTCCGTGCTGCTATCAAGATGTGTTATGGGGACCACCCTTTCGACTTGTATTCCTTTTACGATGTCCATATGCCAAGAATAAAATCTTGTGTGTTAAAGTGATTCTTCTTGTTCCCTGCTTCTGCAACTTCATCCAGGAGATAGATTCTGGAGTTATTACTGCAAAATAACAACGCATTTGTCTTCTTACCACTATGTTTGTGAAATATATAACTCGGCTTACCCAACAATACCATAGAAATTATGGTACCGTGAATGTGAAGTTATTGCATCAGGAAGATTGGGTGGTCCCCTAGGATTAATGGTTCCCCAAAAATTTTAAAAACTTCCAACTTTTACAATTTTCCGGTGATTTCTGCTACTTGTCGGCGAACATATTCCTGGTGGATGTACAGCGCCTTAGTTTTTCCTGTCCTTCCGGCTGTAATCCTGCATACCGATGTTCTTTTCGACTAATTGCTACAGCGCTCCGGTGTCTGCTTTACCGCGGCGGCTCTCCTGTTCCTTCGCTCTCTGGATCGCGGTGTGTTACATCTGTGCAGCTTTGTGACATCTTCATCTACCATATGCAGTGTTTGTTTTGTGCATCTACTACCTGTGTGGTGTATCAAAGATTCGTGCGCGCTTTTTCTTAAAAAAAAAAAAAAAAATTGCGGCCTCGTCATTGTTTTTTTCAGTGCATTATGGTGTAATAGTGTCGAATAATAATATCATCATCGCTTTGTGTTTTATGCGCGGTTTACCTCTGTTGGAATATTTATCACAATGTGTCGATAGATTTTTTTCTTTTTCCCCTTTTTTTTCTTTCCATGCCATTCGTTTTATGCAAGTATTGTGTGGTGATAAAATAGTGTTGACCGAAATCATCTATTTCAAGCTGTGTGTGACAGTGCTTTTCAATAGTGATTGAATTATATGAAATATTTGTGCATCGTGCGTCAGTCCATCTAATTAAAAAAAAGAAAAAGAAAAAAGTGTCTTCGCGAGCGGTAACGTTTATATTTACGAAAGTTGGAATTTTTTATGCAATAAGAAAATAATGTGAAGGTGATAAATTATGTGCAATTAGCTAAAAACGCGATTTACAAATAATAATAATAATAATCAGTGTGATGATTTTAGGTGTTTTATATGAAAAAGAGCTCTGGTGAACATTTTTCAGGTTTTTCTTATATGATCGTTAATAATGCTTTTCATATTAAATAAATATAATAAATTATTATTATAAAACATTATGATATTACGGAAAATTTGGTGACATTTTTTCGGAATTTTCTCCAATTTTTCATTTTTCTTTTGATATGCACATTTTAGTGTCACTGAATTCGCCTAAAATTATTTGGTTCCACTTTTGAACTTACGTAAAAATTGCACATTTTTATAGTTTTTTTTTTGCATTTCTAACTTTTAAATTAATTAAAATAACTGCATAATGTGCACATTTGTGTTGTTTTATTTTGAATGAAAAGGTAAATTTTTTTTCTCTTATTTGTGCCTGTGTGATTTTAATGATTTAAAGGTCTTTATTTTCTAATTTGCCAACCAAGTAAGTTTTCAGGCACTACTTTTCTTTATGCATGAACATTATTATTTTATTGTATTTATATTTTCTAGTTTGTGTTTTATATATTGTTTGTGAGTCCTGATTTAAAAGTCAACTAGTTATGGCTGTTTCGAAAAATTTCGACTTCAAAGTCGATGATTTTGAAGGAGACCCCGCTTTAACCGAACATTTTTTTAAACAAGTTCTGGCTTACGAAAAGGTTAAAAATCTATCGCGGGATGAAACTATTCTATTTTTGAAATCTAAATTTAAAGGACCCGCTCTAAAATACTTGCTGGAAAATCCTGTTTTATATAATGCCGAGGATTTTGAATTTATCCAAACTAATGTTAAAAATTTTTTTTTCTCAAAATTCCACCGTGGCAAATTTAAATGATCTAAATAACTTAACCTTATTACCGCATGAGAGTATTAAGAATTTCGCACACCGCCTTAATGTTTTGGCAGCCAAGGTGTACCCTCAGATCTTTGATAAAGAAGCATTGGATCATATCAAATTTGTAAAGTTATTGGCATGTTTACCTTCGACTATTAAAGTTAAACTTTAGGAGGAAGGTATAATATCCTATACTAAAGCCATTGATCAAGCCCAGACTCTTCAGGACATTTTTATTCAAGATAATGTTTTATCTGCCAACGCTTCTTGTAATGCTAGTGATACGTTACAATCACAAATTGCAGAATTATCCGAAAGGATAAACAACTTGAATTTTGCCCAGCCTGCTCAAAAAAAAGATGAATCACCACATGTCAGACAAAACAGATGTCATAACAAACAAAATTTTCGTCAAAATTTTAAGACTCGGTATTCATCTCAATCATCTCATAGACAACCAAAATTCAGAAATCAAATAGAGCGTTGTCAGCTTTGTTTTCGCTATGGACATATTGCAAAAAATTGTTTTAAATGGCAACGTGGCAGCACCAGGCATCCCCAACAACAAAGTAGATATCACAAAAACAATGATAACACCAATAACAGTGATTTAAACTATTAAAGAGATACACTTTAGCTGGCGATTGTGTGTCTCGGGAAGTAAATTGCACGTCAGCTGAAAATGAACACATATTGCATATTGCTGATCATAGCCTCCCTAAAATTTCTTTAAAAAGACTTGTGAATTCTACAGCTTCCCAAACAGACTCAAAAATTACAATTTCTGACAATTGCGCCTCTCAAACTGAGAATTTTTTTCAAGAATACATTTTCAATGTTAACAGAGTGGCTCCATCACTTCCTCTTGTAAAGGCCACCATTGGCAAGGAAGATGCATTTCTATTGTTAGACACGGGAAGCAGTACATCTTTAATTTCAAATCAATTATTTCAACAGGTTAAACATATTATAAAATACAAACGTTTAGGATCAAACGTTACGTTAACTACAGTTAACTTTGAATTAGATTTTACTGCATGCATTCGTTTTTCCTTCAAAATAAATCAGAAATTTTTCCAACATTGTTTTTATGTAGTTGACATTCCCGAATCATATAATTTTGATGGAATCTTAGGTTTGGATTTTTTACAAAAGTATAACATAACCTTAGATTTGTCCAACAGAATTATGCAACTAAACGACTTAAAAATTCCCCTTACTTGTGTCGATGCAAAGGACAAATCTCTCGAATGTCACAATATTTCCCTTAATCAACAAATATCAGAAAATGTATTGCTTAAAACTAAATTAATCTTAGCACCAAACGAAACAAAATGCATCACAGTAAAGTCCAATAATATGATAGTTGACACACCTTATATGTTTCAAAACAATGTTCTTTCTAATAACATTCTTGCCTTTGATGCTATTGTACAGGTAGATAAACAAAATTTACATGAGTTTAACATTTATGTAAAAAACATTTCAACAAAAAATGTTCATCTTAACAAACATACAAATATAGGCTTTATCACACAGATTGAAAAAATAATTGAAAATCCTAATAACTTACAAAATTTTGAAAAGGAACTTAAAGAAGAGTCTAAATTATTTGTAAACTTTATTCAAGCTAGTGAAGAAATCTTAAAACAAAGAAAAGCAGAATTGTCCCATAATGATTTTAAACTAAGCCATCTTTCAAAACAAGAATCGGAAAAGCTAAAAAAGTTATTGTTAGAGAATTATTCTGTTTTCTCAAAGTCCATGAAAACATTGGGACACACTGACAAGTTCAAACCAAACATTAAATTCACAAATGACTTCCCTATCAAGACTTTACCCTTCCCCATCCCTCAGGCTTTACAACAAGAAGCTTTGAGCCAAATTAATCAGTTAGTAGAAGCTGGTATAATTGAACGCAGTTGCTCCGAGTGGGCTTGCCCCATCCTTTTGGTTAAAAAAACCCCTGATGGGTCAGGAAATCAAAAATTCAGACTTGCCTTAGATTTATGTATGCTTAATACAGTCATTCAAAGTTCTTCATATCCACTCCCTAAAATACAAACTATTATAGCAAGTCTTTCAAAATTTAAATTCTTTACATCCCTTGATTTTCAGCAAGCCTATCACCAAATTGACTTACCACCAGAATACCAAGATAAGGTAACTTTCACAAGTATGTATGGTTCGTTCAAATTCCGAAGACTATGTTTTGGACTAAAAAATGCCAGTGCTTACTTTCAGGCCCTCATGGATATGCTTTTAGATGAAATGCAATTAGACGGTATATATGCGTATCAGGATGATCTTATTTTTGGTTCCAACTCATTTCAAGAAACGTTAGAAAAGTTGCAAAAAATACTCCAAATTTTGGCAAAATATAATATGACCTTATCTCCATCTAAGTGCTCATTTCATAATTCCGCTATAGATTATTTGGGTTTTCACATAGAAAATCATACAATTTCACCGATAAAAGCCAACATTTTGAAAATCAAATCTTTCCCTACACCGAAAACAAAAAAGCAAGTTAAAAGTTTTGTTGGATTAGCCACCTTCTATAAAAAATTGATCCCTTCTTTTTCCAAATTAATTCAACCTCTTATTGATTTATCAAAACCTAGTTCTACTTTCAAATGGACTGATCTCCACCAAGATGTATTTAATGAAATTCAAAAGATTTTTTTCCAACCCCCCATGGTAAAACTCCCTGATTGGAACAAGACGTTCTACGTAAATACGGACGCATCTGGAATCGCAATCTCTGGTGTACTTCTGCAGAAATATAACGACCAATTATTCCCTATTTCTTATTTTTCAAAATCACTTAAACCTTCAGAAAAAATATACCCTGCTCTAAAGCTGGAATTAATGGCTATAGTAAACTCTGTAAACGCATTTAATTACTATGTATATAATCGTCATTTTGTTATTTTGTCAGACAGCAAACCTCTTGAAAAGTATAAAAAAACTACCAACCCTGCTGATATTACTACTCGTTGGCTTATGCAATTATCTAAATACACTTACACTTTTGAGCATATTCCTGGTGTATCGAATGTTCTGGCCGATTACTTATCTAGATGTAATTTCAATGAAGGTAATATCGAGACTCTAAATTCTAACCCCCAGCTTATTTCTGAAAGTGCTCAGGCCTTGCCCATAGTGGAAAATGATGTTGATGATTCGGACAATCAAGAAGTACTTAATTGTTTACATATCAGTAGTTCAAATAATAAAGACCCTTTATTGGAAATTTCCAATGAAACATTCGTTCAGGAACAAATGAAAGATCCGCAATTAGCTCCTATTTATAATGAAATTTTAAATTCCGGTTCTTCAAAAAAATTTCCTTCTTACTTTATTCATCCAGATTCTAAGGTTCTCATGATAAAAAGGAACAATATTGCTAGTAACACATTCTCGTATCTTATCATAGTTCCTAACTCTCTTAAACCTAAAGCATTAAGAATCTCCCACTTGTCTCATTTTGGTTTATGTAAAACATATGACTTTCTTTCTGCCCGTTACTGTTGGAAAGGTATGTACAAAGATACGTTAAATTTTGTGTCGTCATGTGTAAAGTGTCTTCAAGCCAAACATCATAGAATTCCAAACGCACCACTTCAACCAACTTATACACCTAAACAGCTAGGAAATACCATTTCAATTGATCTTGTAGGTCCCTTTCGAAATGGACAAACTATTTTAACTGTCACTGACCATTTTTCACGACACATTGAATTATATCCTCTTTACAACACGTCTGCTCCTAAAATTGTAAAATGTTTATTCTCTTATATGACTACCTTTGGCTGACCTTCATCCATATTGTCAGATCTTGGCCCCCAATTTAGATCATATGTTTATGATATTTTCAATAACATGTTAGGTATAAAGATAAATCATTCGTCCATATCACACCCAGCCTCCAATGCCATTTCTGAACGGATTAACACATCAATTAAGTATTCAGTTAACACTTTAATGCAGGAAGGACATACTTTTGAAAATGCCATTGCCATTCACAAAAATTTATATAACGGTTCAAGACATTCATCTACTTCTTTTTCTCCAAATCTCTTGCATTTTGGTCGTGAACTATCTTTAATTTTTGACACTTATGATTTTAATGCTAACCAACCTTTTTTAGACCAAAATGTTGATATATACAAACTTCTATATGATCTAAATGGTATTTACAAAAAAGCTTATGACAACATAAAATTTACACAACTTAAAAGGAACCAATATCATCAACAAAAAGCTAAGTTAAGACCAATTACTGAGAAAGATATTGTTTACTTAAAGTCGGTAGACAAATTCAAACCAAAGTATACAGGTCCATATGTTGTTGTAAAAAAACATTCACCTGTCTCTTTTTCAATTAAGCAATTCAATACACACCTTAATAATTCTATTTTGAGAGTTCACATTGACAGATTACTTCTCGCACCACCTCGAAATAATCATTTATTTGACTTTAGTTATCAAAATAATCAAAACCATTCCATCAACAACAGGAATATTTTTAATAATTCTCATCCTTATAATTTACGCCCTCGAAAATAAAATTGTATCTTATGTCAATTCATCGATGCCCCATTTTCCCGGGAACTGGTGTGTCTATATATATCTTGTATGTAGTATTTCAGTATATTGTTTTGTTTCTGTGTACATGGCTGGACCATTGTTTATGTTTCATATACAGAAATGCTTCAGACAGGATAGTTGACATCTGTTTTTGTCAAATATTTTGGTTTACATTTATTAAATAAAAAAAAAATATCTTGAATTTAAATTTTTCTATTAAATATTATCAATCATTTAAGGTCAATTTTTTAAAATTTTGATAATTTTATTCTATTTAGTTATGAATCGAAGTAGGCTATTTCTAAAGTTTAACAATAATAATAATTATAATATTTTTAAATTTTAAAGTTAAATTCTTTGGAATTATTTTGTTTGTGAATTGCTATGAAAAAGAAAATCCCAACTATGACTTCTTGCTCTCTCCACTCTAGATTGTGTCTTCAAAAGTGGTACATTTTTATATTAAAAAAAAAAAAAAACTTTGATTTATTTTTCATTTTTTTATTTTTTCATTACCCCCTTGAGAAATAAGACCCGTTCCAAATTTTATACCCGTGTGGGGTCTTTATTTCATTGTGTTGAGAGCATACAACTTTGAGATTGGTATATCCAATTTTATTTTGAAAATAATCTTTGTTTGACGTCGAGGTTGCTCCAAACCTATGAGGACATTCCAAGTATGTGCGGAGCAGGGGGGGATTTACTGAATTAAATTCCCCTCCCCTTTCACGCCCTGTCCCGCTTGGACCAAAGTCATAAACTGAGGTCATATGTCTTGTATATTCTACCAGTTTAAGGGGAGAAATTTTTCAGGATGCCTATTTTGCATCATTTTTCTTCTCTCCTGTGTCTTTACACGAAACAAACACATTTTTACTTTTTCATTTTATATACCTTAATAAAATAATTATTGTAGTAGTGTTGTGTTCTATATAATTGTATTTAACTGTTTTCTAGTATAAATATGCCTTATGTTTTTAATATAAAAAAAAACAGTTCTATTCTACAAAGTTCCATGAACTAAAAAAAAAAACTATTCTACACAATAAAAATTTTTCAGCTCATTATATATGTCAAGAAAAAGAAAAATCTAACAAACAAAAATGCTCCCGCACTATCAAAGTGTGCAATTGCTGATCAGCATTCGTAGTAAAGGAAATGTCAATATGACATGAAAATGACTTTTTGAAGGAGCTCATGTTGCAACAAAATAAATAAACATTTGAAAATAAAAAAAAAGGACATATAGTGAATGTTCAAGTATTGATGAACATCATGTTGTTGGCCATACTAAAATTTGACGTCAGTATTTCTTTCAGTTTCTTTTATTATTGGTATATATTTTATATTTGTATGCATACTGTAATATGTGTTTAGTGTTTATATGTTTTATATTTTCGCGGTAAGACTAAAAAAAAAAAAAAAAAAAAAAAAAAAAAAAAGATTTTTTTTAAACTATTGTCGGGGTGATAAATATATGGTATAAGAACCATATATTTTTATTCAGTCGCAGATAACCTACATTTAATTTAACGTATAGCATATACTTTCCCCTTTCTTTCACTTTTAAAATCTCATTCGCATCGATGTGGTTGAAATTAAATGTATTTCTCTTACATTCGCATTACGTCAAGGCTAAATCATTCGCATGAAAAGTTTTTACAGAACAGATGCGCGCTAAAACAAAAAAAACAAATGAAAATTAAATTCATCTCTCATCATTCAGATAGTATGATGCTCAAATCGAAAGTCAAAATATGCATTGTGTTCGTGAAATACATATCGGTTAGTTGTACATTTTATTCCAGCGGCGTTGCATATAAAATAGGCCGAAAATTAAAATGATCTTGTTATCGCATTCAAATGCTAATTTTCTGCTTAATGCATTCGATTCCCAGGCTGTAATATAAACGATGTTATAAAATGTTCTTTCTATTAAGACAAAACATGACTTTCGATCTCTGATTCAGTTCCCACAAAAATGTAAGGCGATAAATCGCCATGTATGTGATCTATCCTTTTTCGCCAAAATTCAAACACTCCATTACATTTATATTAACGGTTGTTTTTCTTTTACAAATTTTTGAGTCTTGCCAAGCGATAATCAGAAAATGTTTTGGCATCATTGAAAAACTGAAATGTGGTCACTTCTCTCCTGTCCGTGCTGCTATCAAGATGTGTTATGGGGACCACCCTTTCGACTTGTATTCCTTTTACGATGTCCATATGCCAAGTATAAAATCTTGTGTGTTAAAGTGATTCTTCTTGTTCCCTGCTTCTGCAACTTCACCCAGGAGATAGATTCTGGAGTTATTACTGCAAAATAACAACGCATTTGTCTTCTTACCACTATGTTTGTGAAATATATAACTCGGCTTACCCAACAATACCATAGAGCTGATACATATGTAATTTCAATTGCTTTCTAAATTAACTGGATGATGCAAGATTTACTCCAATTTGGCATTTTTCGTTTTATTTTTTTTTTCACTTGTCATTGATGATTTAATTCTCCTTAAAAGAATTACCAAAATGAGCCCATTAAAGCAAAAGAAAAAAAAAAGAAAGAAAAAAAATCAAAATCGAAGCATCAGTGCAAAAGCTAAGCGTGGACATACGTTAAATAATAACTCATTGATTGGAAGGCAGTAAATAAAAAAATTAATTTGAGGCAAATCATTTATCATCCAGCTACTTTTAGAAAGCAGCTGAAATTGAGCTCAGTATTTCACCGATATCTTTATGAAATTTCATGATATTCCACAACTTTTATATGAATTATCCTCTATAGTTGACTACTAAACTATCCAAAAATGTTTTGTTATAGTTCGCGAATGCGAAGTTAAAAATTATTCCATATAAATGCTTGTATTTCATCAAATATTTAATATATTTATGTTGTAATTGTATTATCATGTTTCTACTGTACTTTGTCAAGTTTTCGAAAAGTGTCGTTAAATTTAATTGAAAACCTTGCATGCTGTAAACAAAGAACATGCGGAAAATTGTTGCATTTTTTAAAGAAACCTTTATATTACGTGCAAGATATCGTACGTGCTATTCTTACACAAATGAACACAAATGTTGCACAATATCCACATACTCATGTGCTACAGCTACAGATTATTTGGAGCGTTTTATTTTATAGGATAATTGAAAATATTTCTTTTTATTATTCAATTTTTCCCCTAGTTGCCCTCGAGATCAAGCATTCATGTGGTCAAACATGTGTTTTATATTTCTAAAGTTCAAGGAAAAGTTGTCAAGTATTTCTCAAGATATTAGACAAAACGTCTAAAATCAAAAGTTTCCGATGACTTTTAGCCATATAGTGTACCTAACAATTAGAAGATCTGGAAATTAGAAATACTTAAAGAAAAATTTCAAGTTGAGAATGCTCAAAGGTTGTCAAGGGCCGCAATACCATATATTCCGGAACTTTGAATTTGAATGTGTTATGTTCGCTGATGAAAATAAATTCAATTTGGACGGTCTGGAGGGATGGAATAACTATTGGCATGACCTACGTAAAGAAGCGGTATGTGTTTCAAAAGGCAAAGTGGCGGCGGTTTTTGGATAATGTGGGCGGGATTTGGGTTTAAGTTTCTAAGATTTCCGATGATCGCTCTGTCACAACAAGACCTTTTTGAAGAGAACTTATTGCCCTTTGATGAAAATCTATTAATGCAATCTTGGATATTTCTATACAATAATACTTTAATACATAAAGTTTATTGATCCTGAGTATAGTTTATGGATCATAGGATTCATATAATTCACAGGTCATCAATTTTAGCTGATTTAAATCGCATAAAGAGTGTTTGGAACTTATTAATTTGAGCAGTGAAAACAAATGGAGGACAATACTCCAGTTTTGCCAAATTACTGGCCTTTATAATTTGTGAATGGAAATATAGTAATCGATCTGAATTTAAAATGTTTGTTCACTCATTGCCGGATCTTATTTGTGTTGTTTTTAACACTTTCTACCATAGTTGAAAAGTGTTTATGACTCCGGTTAGTCTATCTGCCGTCTTTCTGTCTTTTAGTGCTATAACTGCTTTAAAAATACTCGGAACGTCATGTAATCGATATATTTTATAAAGGATTATTAAAGAATGATCGCTATTGAAAATGAAGTGTGTTGCATTACTAGTTCATTTACAGGGCTGCTCAAACAATTTCCGTTACAAAATGATCTAAAGAGAAAAATCGTTTGCAGTTGAATTTTAATGATGTTATATTATTTCAAGCATAATGAAATTGATATGCATTTCTGAGGTTCACAAAAACAGGCTTTTTTGTAGAATATGAAGCACAAAGCATTTATAATTCATTCACGGGGTCACGCAAAATAATTCCATTAGACAATGTTCTACGGGCAAAAATAGTTTGCAATGCATTTTAATAATCTTACACTATTTCAAACATAAGGAAATTCATATACATCACATAGGTGCACTGCGAGATACTACTGTAAAATATGGCATGCATAACATTTATCATTCATTTACAGGGGCACATAAAATAATTCGGTTGGAGTACAGTCTATGGTCGTTAATTGCTGGAAATGGGTTTTAATTCGTGATATGCGTTTTTAAGGTTAACTAAATTTTTGCATATTGCGCAATCTGTATAAATTTTATAGGTTATACTCAAGGTTGCACAAAGTATTACTACTATTATAAGTATTACTGGTGTAAGTATTACTGGCTATGTGAATTGCTTAAGGATAGTTTATAATTGATGTATGGATTTCCTTGCTGAACTATACTTAGTATACTGAGAGATGTTTGTAGAATACCAATAAATCCATATATAAGGCTATGCAAAGAACTGGATACATTATAAGCTATGGATGGTAATTGTTGTAAGTGCGTTTTCAGTTTTATTTTATTTTTTATTTTTACTTTGAACTATTTTACCTGAAATAGATTTTAGCTTAATATGAGGTGTGTATAAAAAATCTGTAAAAAATATACAGTGCTGCTCAAAGAATTCGAGTGCATTTCCGTCTATCGGCGGAAATTGTTAATGATGAATTTTCAACTGTGTAATTGAATGCGTTTATGAATGGTACTGGTGGAAATTAAAGTGGATTTTATGTTTTGAAACAATAGTAATAATATTTGAGCATGTTATATTAAGAAATGGTTATCTAAGCGTCCGAAATATGTTTGTATTACCGTATTTTTCAAGACTGGTGTTGAGTTACCAAATTGGCTTTATTAAAAATAGCATTTATTTATGAAATTTATTCTTAGTGAGCTCATTTAGGGAGATATTTTGAATGGGTAAAACCTGCTTTGCATAAGATCGAAATCAGTACAATATTTCTGATTGATGAATCTCCATATTAAAATCAATAAAAATAATAAATTACATTTGTTAAACCATGAGAGGACTTTAATTCAAACGTGAACTACATATTCAGTATGTGCAAAACAAATGAAGCCTTTTCAAAGGATTATTAGACATAGTTTTGGTTCAATTTGTTTGCAAAAATATTGAATGCAAACATTGCAAAATATATGCACAGAACAAAATACAAGAATCAGTAAAAGTTATACTTCACAAACAAGAAAAAAAAAAGAGTGGTTGAAATTTTCGTTCAATATTAGTCCTTAGTCACCGTTAAAAACTCTACTTCTTTTAAAAATGTGAACGTTTCTTAGAAGATTTTAATTTCTTATTTGAAAAGCCAAAAGCAAAAGTTATTGAAAATAAAAAACGAATTATCTTTGAAAGAAGGCTTTAAAAGAAGCCTTTAAACGAGGATATTCTTTTATTTTTATCAGCAAATTAACTCTTTCAGAATGACATTTTTTTCGTATTTTGCGAACTCGTGTTTCTTTCAGCTATAACGTTTATTTAATAAATTAAACTTACGCTGGTAATACGAAACCTTTGAAATATAGTCTAAACGATAAACATGGTGATAAACAACATGTTATTCATTTTAAAAAAAGAAACTGAAGCCTCTAATAGTCGGATCCTAGTTTTAGAACGATTATTCTTTCATAAGTTGTTTTAAAGATTTTATACCGTATGACCTCTTTTCATTGTTTCCCACTTAACTTGTTGAATGAAAATAAAAGTGAGGAAAAGTTGTTATGAGGAATAAATTGCTTTCTTGTTTTGTCTCTTCCTTACTTTTAATTATTTATTTACTTATATTTATTCTATGCAGTATAAAAATATAAATTCAAAGAGGTTCTATTGATTTTAATTTCCGGGAAATAGTACGAATAATAATAATAAAAAAAACTGTTTTATTTCGTTTACTAAGCTGGTAATTTGGAGTCAAACACCGTTCTCCTGTTTAAAATAAAGTTTAAAATGTACATTTAAACTACAGATTACTTGAGAATATGACAATTTTACTCTACATGATCAGACTGTTTTCAGCGAGTCATAACAGCAAAATGTTAGCTTATTTTTTTATGCCCAAAGGTATGAAAAATATGAAAAAATGTCATTTACAATGATTTTGAAATCCTTTACTTAAAAAGACACTTTATTCGTATTAATAACATTAGTAATAAGTGAAGGTTTCAAATAATAAAATTTGTTATTCTTCTTGATGCGTTGCATAATGGTTCCAAATGCCAAATACGTAGTCATAATATGAAAATATGTACGAATGTGTATGAAGGTTGGTATTTAAGTTTTTTTATCTTGCTGATTAGAAATCTGATATAAAAAATCAAAAATTCAAAATAGCATATCTAATGCGGTGGACAAAATTGAAAAAAATCGCTGAAATATAATAAAATTATAGTATGTTGTTTTGAAAGCGAGTACATTTGAGGTTTTATGCCTTGGTAATTTCAAATCTGATATAAAAAATATAAAAAATTGAAGATATAAAATGGTGGACTGAAATGATTTTTTATAATAAAGTGGAAAACTAGTATATTTATATTCTTGGCATCCCAAAATACTATTTTAAAGTTAAAATAAGGAAAGATAAATTGAATGAATTATAAATAATCAATCTGACACACCTTCGAAATTAAATTAATTGAAAATGTAATTGTATACATTCCTTTTTTATGAATATTATATTCTTGAAGTACTAATAAAATAAATGATATAATTTAGTAATGTTATATTAATTAATCGATAATCGAAATAAATAATGTATTTATGTAATTTAAACAAAACAAACTGTACAGAAAAAAATTGAGCGTTTATGTACATTTACGACTTAACGAAAAAATGCAGAGATGACATTTAAGAAAACGTGCACTAAAGCAGAGAAGCACCTACCTGCAGCTAATCATGGAACATTGTTTTAGAAAATAGTCTATAGATTATAAAATATTCAATTTAGGTGCAAAATTCTGCCGAAGTTATAACCGTTTTCCTTATCAAAACAATTATTTTATCATATTTTTATATAAAATGTTAGTTTGTTTATACCGATTTTCAAGCACAAAAGTTGATTGTGAGACTCAAAAGAAAATAATATAAACGACAGGTGTAGCAAATATCTACTACACAAACAGAAAAGCAAGTCGATGTAATGTCTCGTTGAAGTCACAAATGGTCACAAGTGTCACTGTCACTACAGCAAACTAAAATGTGATCTCTTTCATATTTCATTATTTTTCTCAAGTGACCATCATTTTGTTACTTCACTGAAACGTTGCCATGTGACGTATCACTAAGTAACTTCATAATGAAATCACCTCTTGACTCTCATGGGAATGTCATTTGGTGACTGTTTCGTGACGAGTCTTCAAGTGAATGAAGTAATCTGGTGACTTGTCAGAAAATAGATCTCATGATGATGACTGCACAATAGAATTTCCAAATGTTGGTTAACTAAGAGTCAACATGCGACTTCATTGTGACGTTATTTGGTGACTTATCCATAGACCTCAAGATTCTTTCTCTGAGGACTTATCTCGATGCAGCATTCATGATGACTTCACAATGGAGTCTCCAAATGACAGTCACGTAACAATTAGACGGTGATTTTACTGATACGTCACAAAGTAACAGTCACAATGACTTTTCAGTGGAGTCACCAAATGAGGATCACTTGAAATAAATGATGAGACAAATGAAATTATCACACTTTGGTTTACTGTAGTGACTGTGACACTTACACTTGTGATTATTTGTGACGTTAAAGTCATGGTCACATCGACTGACTCAGCTATAGAGATAGTACCTATTTACAACATCTGATATTTATATCACTTTCTTTTGTGTACTCACAAAAAATTTTATTGTTCAAAAATTAGCATTTCTGCTTGTTCTTTAACATTTGGACATCAGTGTATTTACAAATAATTACATTTTAAAATTTGTATTTAACTTTACAAGTAGTTATTAATATTCTACGCACTTTTGCCAGCTGAACTCATTTTACAGAATTAAAATTGACTAATTGTATCTAAACTGGTCACTTTTAAAAAGCACGTTGCCTTTTCGTCTGTGTACTGATAACGCGAACGTTGTTCAAGGATCACGTTCACCAAGAACTCCCGCGTAAGTAACAAAGAAAATCTGCTCTCTATTGTGCCGTATTGTTCTCCAAACTAGGAATGTTTGGAGGAATTTATAGGAATGTATACATAACTGAGCATATAAAAATCGTTAAATAGGAACTTTCGATTTTTCGACTTTTATGGATTTGGAACCACTGTGCGTTGATACTATTTAACATTCTCGTTCACCTGAATCTCATCTGAGGAACCGAACTTGAATAAAAAAAAGCAGTGTTCAAAAATTCTTTTTTGACAAAATTTATTTTGAGCGACATTTAACATACATGCCTGATATATGGCATGAATTACCATTTTTGCAAAATCCTGAATATAATTTTAATTATGCCAATTCAAAGAATTATTCGTGAAGAAAAATCGTGAGCGACAGGATTAAATTTTAAATGAAATCATTGTAAAATTTGAGTAAGAAAGTTGCATAAATGCACATGAGTGTAAGTTAAAAGATAAACGCATTTAATCAATGAACACACGAGTGTGGAATTAAAACACATGCGTAAGAAAAATGACTGGCATATATATTATTGTCTATGCTCAATGTGACCAATCATAAGCCCAATTTATGGTATATTTGAGATAGAACTTCGCATTCAGTGATATGTCGAACAGCATTCTTGAGCAGGTATTGAAAATATGATGCCGCAGATCCATCAAATTGCCAATTCGGTGAGGCATCCGTATGCATCAGTGTATCCGAGGAGTGGTGGCTCCACATAGTGTCCGAAGCATCCGGCGGCAATTGCCAATTCGGCGAAAAATCTTTTATTTTTAAAAGTCTGAGAGTATAAAATCGTACTCCCGATGCTATACGTATTTCAGTTATACATGTAATACGTATTTAAGGAATACGTATACCTTAAATTATACGTTTAAACGTATCCGGATACGTATAAGCGTATATCGGTTAAACGTATAATTCAAGTATACGTTTAATTGAAGTATACGTATATTTCAAGTATCGTATTTACTTTTAATGCCAATGGATCTCATCAGTGTTACGTCACTGAACGGAGAACAAGTTGGAAATCTGTGGCGTTACTTTAGCAATCTGTATAATATATTTTTCATACATAGAATCTTGTTATTTTTCCCTATAAACGATTATCGTAAATATATAACGAAATTAAAAAGACTTTTTGAGCAAATAAGGAGAATGTACGCGTTTCAAATTTATTGTTAATCCTTATTAAGTATATTCTTTCTTTTTTAATTTAAAAAAAAATGTTTATTTTTGTGTGCGTATACTAAAATTGCGCCTGGGGGGGGGGGGGGTCAAATATTGTTTTTTCCATGGTGCTAATGTTTTCTAATGTGTGTTAAAGTATAACGCAATTTAATTTTTTTAACCATGACACTTGTGGTATTTTTTTATACAAAGTGTATGTGCATTACAAGATATTACGTTTTAATGATTGTTGTTAATCTTGAAAAATTTCATTTTTTGTGTTAGTACTTATAAATTTCGATTACTTATAGCCTGAGAAATAATCGTCACTGCAGGTTTCAGAACGCAATCACACAAGCTTAAAATGACTTGCCTTCTCTTTCCTTTTTTCAATTCCTATTATTAGCTCACACTCTCTATATATTTACATATCTTGTTCAAATTTTCAATCGTTAATAAAATATTTTCTATTCATCCACTCCAGTTCAAATACATTTTTTAAAACTTGTAGTGGCTGATACTTGATGTTAATACAGTTTTTTTCAAATATTAATTCATTAATTACATTTAATTAATTAATTTTAGTTTTATATGGGAGAAAAAATTTTCTTCCATTGTTTTCATAAATGAAATGAAAGATTTTCCTCAAATTAGTGATGCCACAAAAAAAAATACTGCAACGATGATTATAAAAAAATGTTCAATAAAGATAACGTGGGACATTAATGCTGCACGGGTTTATTTTATATATTTATGATTAAAAAGTAGAAATTGACTTTAAAAAATATATATATTACTTGTTTTGCTGTAAAACGTAATTTCAAAATATTTTTAATATAGAAAAATGTATTCTTAAATAAAATGAAAGTATGTTCAGTTAGTTATTTGTTACGGCCGATTATCTGCACTAGGGATATAGGCCGGTGAGGGAGTGCCCTCCGTGGGGGTCTTTAAAATAAAAATAAGATTATGAAACTTCCCAGGAGTTGGATTGATCAATGTCAGTATAAAATATGAAGTCGATGTAAGTTTGTGTTCTGCAATACTAAGGTTTCGGGCGAAATGTTCACACCATAAATCAAAATAAGCTATGTGCGTGTGTTACAGATATGCGAAAGATAAATCATTTCATAGTAAATCATTTCATAATTAATAGTTTAGATTTGAGTGGAGAAAACAAAATCTAAACTGAGAAAAAAATATTCCGATTTTTTTTTTTTTTTTTACACAAGTACCGATTGCACAGGACACAGCGGGTGTTTCTCAAAGTCTCTGATCTGCAGACCAGCAGAAAAAGAGCATATTTTTTTAAGCAATGAACGAAACCGTTTAAACGTTTATACGTTTAACCGCTTGTGTAATATCCGTATATACGATGTACCGTATATGCATTTTCGTATAATACTTATAACCGCCTTGGTCGTATCATACGTATCCAAAATCTGCACCCCGTATAATATGTATTATACGTATACTCGTATAAACGTTTAATAGGAAGCACTAGTATAAAATCAGAAAGATATAGCCTGTTGAACAAGAAGGCTGCTGTACCACGAATAACGCGCATTTTGCCTCTATGAAAAATAGAAATGAAGTGAAGTATCAGTGTTCTGCCTTATACATTTGGATATACTATAAACGTAAAA
This sequence comes from Maratus michaelseni, assembly GCA_963931845.1. Lineage (NCBI taxonomy): Eukaryota > Metazoa > Arthropoda > Arachnida > Araneae > Salticidae > Maratus > Maratus michaelseni. The sequence goes on from OZ007586.1 coordinate 365,123,133, forward strand.
AAAACATTTATGGAGAATTGTAGTTTGCAAAACCTAAGATGCTTTGCAACATTATGATTGTTTTTTCAATGTCTCAATTATTTTTGAAATAAGATGGCAGTTTACGAACTAACAGAACTCTGTGCTAACTTACAAATACTTACAGGGTTGGGAATTTCAGCACTTTGAATGAAATACTTTAATTTTTCTATTTACTGAAATTCTAATTAAAAAGATTTTTCCATATTGATCTATTGATTTTTCTATCACTTGTATCCTATCTCTGCCTTTTTTAAAAAACAAGACATTAAAAGTTATATTATTTTCATTTATTAAAAAAGTCATTATTATTTTTTAACCGAGATGATGACTTTGAAGAAATCTGCATGTCTTTAATTGAGACGTAGACGTGAAAGGCCTTGAGAGAAAATATGCGACACCGTTATCTTGTATTTTACATAGTTTTGTGATACGTAAATGTTTTCCAGTATTCATTAACATGCAAATGTTCTACTTAAATGTTTTAAGTATTATGAAACAGTTCAAGCAATTATTTAAAGTAATATCAATGTAATGAATCTTGTAAATGACACGCTAAAAATGAAGTTTATCTTTTTAAACCTTTTTTAGCATTCAAAATAAAAAAGAATGAATGTAAGCCATTAAATATTTTATCAAAATATTGAACAGGAGTAAAATCATACCTCTGTAATTTAAAATAACAAAATTTAATGGTGATATGGTATAGTTTAGTTATAGGTTACTGAAGAATGAAAGTTCCGTTAAAGTGAAAGAATCAGTGAACAATTGTCATTAGCATCCGCAATAATCCAGGCTCAAAGCACTCTAAAATTAGAAAAAATTTGAGAAAATTTGTAATGATTTATTTTTATTAGCAACGATAAATAAAAGCTTATTCGGGGTGACACTTTTAGGAGCGGCATCTCTACAGGAAGACTTACAGAGCTAAAGTGAAGCATTCTTATCACTAAATTAATATTCTCGTTTCAAGCCCTACCGACTAAGTTATTCACAAATTACAAACATTTACGCCTTTTTACATTGTAAATTTTGAAATCCAGAAATGCCAAAATATATACCAGATTTGGAATGTAATAATTTTGAAAAACTCTGAGAAGTTTATTTCAAACCCAAAATTACGAGATGTTCACGAGCTAAAAATATAGACTTTAATGTACATCATTGAGACCGCACGACTAAACAAATTATATTCAGGTTTGATTGACACGAAATAAAATGAATTACATGCATCTGGATTTTTGGATGCGGTCAAAGTTGCATCGGTCGAGAAGAAAAATGAACTAATCATGATTTGATAATATACCGGGAATACAAAACAATAAGAACAAAACACAAAATAAATTATACAAAAATATCTATGTTCGAAATATATTTCAGGAGCTCATTATTTAAATCACCGATTAGAATATTTTTTAATAATTATATCGGTTTTGTTAATAATATTTTGTTGTTAATAATATTTAATTGTTAATAATATTACCTTGTCAACAGTGTGTCGACACAATTTGCATTACCATGAGGTATCTTGACTGTATTCATTCTAAATTCCAATTAACTGTTCATTTGTTGCTTTATTTCACCAGAATATCTTATTCATAGTTGCAACAACATTTGGTTATGCAACAGGGTTTTGTTTCCCTTTTTGAAATTATCATACACATTTTCTTGCAAAAACACTATAAACACAAGCACAATTACATAATACAGTTAACTGATTGAGAAAGAATATGATACGTTTCATATGATTATATAAATATTCCAACAATTTTTAATGCAAAAAATTATGCTAAAAATTATTCTGTTAAAAATGCAAATAATGTCCAAATATATTAAATGTAAAGTGGTTTTTCCATCCATTCACGAGAGATATGAAAATGTGATGCAAGGGCAGGCATCGTAAAAAAAAATATCTCCCCTTAACACTTGTTGGGCAATGGCAAGAAAAACACCTTGATTTATGGCCTTAGTCCTATAAAGGACAGGGTTTAGAAAAGAGATCTATATCAAGCCTTTGGGGTCGCAACATGAACATATCGCTCCTCCTAATGCCTAATGCTATTTAAAGCCACATCTACATGAAACAAAACTAAAAGGAAAAGAAAAAGAAAATAAGAGGGTAAGTGTGATCCAAGTTCGCACAAAGGGTTTCGTTTAATATTCCTTTCAAAACACTTTATCCTTTCTTTAATAAATCCAAATAAATTTCATTTTCTTAAAAAAAAAAAAAACTTTCTATTTTTCTCGGTTTTTTGAACCGGCCCGATAGCATGTGAAGCCCACTATTATATTCTGTCATAATCATATCTGTCATGTGGACTAAATGCGATATTTAAAAAAAAATAATTTCAAAATTAAATATGTTGTACACCTTCAAAATGTTAAAATACGCGAATATTTCCATAATCGGGTTTTTATCATGATTCAATACGTTCCTCAAACTCATATATTTACTATTTTCTATTACTCATATTCATACTCGCTTTGTATTATACTGAAACATTTGAAAAATCCGTTAAACTTGCTATATGACGTCAGATTTTCTTTTTAATTCTCTAATGACGTGTAATTAATCTGCTTTGTGTACATGCACACATACTCATACTCCTTGTATTATTGAGAAATCTTTCTGTTTTATTACCACTATGACGTCAATCATTTTTATTTCATATGAATCTTTTTTTTCAATTGGTAAAACTTTTTATTTCATTTTTATTTTTCACGTAGAAATCGTCTGATAGAAAATTAATTATTGTAGATAGAATTTCATCATGGATTTTTCATTTTTGGCATCTGCTATAAGGAAAAATGTTCAAAGTTAATAAGAAAAGGCTGTTAGAATTTTGGTTTTTTATCTCTATTTATTAAAATAATACGAATTTTTCAAATTTTAATATTTTCAGCTCTTCACAGCTGATATTTTGATTTATACACAAAGTTTCAACTCTGTAAGTTACACAGTTTTCGAGAATGGCTCTGTGACAGACAGACAACGGAACGGGAGCAATAGGGTTTCGTGAGATGAACGAAACCCTAAAAATGAGTTAACAAATTTCATAACAGTTTCGCTCAATAAAATGAAATGAAGACCCAAGTAAGGTATAAAATTTTGAACGTGTCAACATTTCGAAAAGGGAAAAAATTGAAAAAAAAAAAAAAAACTTATGAGGTATATTTGTTTAGATATCCATTTTCAAAAAGTAATGTAGTATTGAGAGAGAAAAATGACACAATCGGGAAATATTATATTTCTGCATATTATATGTTCATCGAGTATAATTGTAGTTATTAAAAATTTCAACTAAATTTAAATTAATATACTGCTAGTTTTAATGACTAATTATGCTAATGCGTAGATTATTGCTTGTCTGTACTAATCAGAATGAAAAAACTGATATTTTCAAAGACTGATTAAACACTTATTTGATATTAATAAAAGAGGTAAATACACTTTATTTTTTAATATAAAAGATCCAATTAATAATGAAAAAAGACAAATGCAACTGAATACTAAGTATAAGGTATTAAAAAAATATATGAAAAATGTATATGAAAAAATATGAAAAATGTATATGAAAAAAAGTCCCCCCTTCCTGTACGGGTAGGAAAAGGTAGTTTCCATTTTCTTTGTTTTTAAAAATTCAACTAATTTTACTCAAACACGCGAAGCTAAAATGCTTGGAACCCGATTATAGAAATTTCAATCCCAGTTATCGTTAATACTGAATTTGAATGGTAATTTCGCCGGTATCCTTATACTAAAATCAAACATTTAAAGGAAAAATCATTTTTAGTTTCTAATGTTTTTTGTACAGCTTTTTCAATTTTTAAAATTCAAAACTTTTTAAGTGGCTGTCATTTTAAAAGAAGATGGCAACTGAAGTTGGCCAACGAACTTGATTGGCACCTTGTTATGTCCTGTACACATGCTCAGTCACATTCATATCGGTTCATAAATACGAGAATTACAGCATAACAAAAATCAGATTGTTTCAAAATATCAGCCAACTTAGAATTTCAAACAGCTATATCGCAGTCATTTTTTAAGATAGAACCAAAACAAAAAATGCTCCGGAATACTTGTATCAAGATCTAACACTTAACGGAAATAATCTTTTTAATGCATATTTTTTGTGCCACTTTCTGAATTTTTTTTAATTCAGAGATAAAAAGCTAGTAATTTATTATATAACATATTCATAATAATCATAACCTAAATATAAAACAATTAAATAGTAATATTCAAAATTTACAGAATAAATTTATTCTTGCTTATGTTGACAAATCACCGAATAATTATACCTTTATTTGCAAATATTTGTACAAACAACTGATTCCTAATGCAATTAACTATATTAAATAAAAACATCTCTCACTACAGTCATCAATAATAAACACATCCTTAATTTTTATAAACTCTTAAATATAAAATCCTACAACTATCATTATCCTTACATTGTAGTTATACCTACATTACGTAAAATTCCAATATAATTTCGCACAGCAACAATTGGGTGAAATACTTATAACCATAAAGCTAGCAATTTATTATTAACTATACTTACTAAATTGTATCATATTACTAGACAAAATGACAACAAATATCGCATTAAAAATAGTTTCCACTTGTAAGTATTATTAAAAATTTAAATAACATAAATTACGTTAAAACATTTTATTTTAATGATTTGTTTAATAATATTGTTTTAAACATTTGTTTAAAACTATTAATTTGTTATTAAAAGAAAATAAGAATAATTTAAAATTAAACTCTCCCATTTCTATTTCGTATTTCAAAACACTAACTCGCTTCGTACTACATCATAATTACATTAAACTTTAAATGATACACTATATCAACAATGTACAGATTTGCCAAAAGGCGGTAAAGCATCTAGCATACTTGCAGATCTTTATCTATATTATTACGGACGAAACAATTCCCTAAATAATTTTTATTTCTACAGGTATATTGATGATATAATATTTTTTATGCGAAAAGTCAATACCATTATCTGTTAACTATCTATCAAATATCAAAATAATTTAAAATTAAGTGAAAATAATATTATAAATAATGCAATTCACTTCCTTGATCTCAAATGAATACTTAATTAAAATAAAAATCTTAACATTGATATTTACGATAAGAGAAATGACTTTCCGTTCAAATCAAACCTATTCCCTAATTATAACTTCTGTTTACATAAATCTGTTTATGTTAATATCTTACTAAATTTTGCTCATAGAATAAATAATTTTTGTTCAAAAAAATTTAAAGTTCAAAATTTAAAATCAGTACATCAGCAAGCTATTCATTACGGGTATCCTTCGCATATCACTAAATATATATTACACTTTTAGTATTTTCGCGATTTATTTTTTCCACAAATACACACACAAAAAATAAATTACGTGATATTGTTCTAAAATGGTGGATAGAATAGTGTTAGAAAGGCACATTCTGTTGAATGGTTATGGAGGTGGTGTCCTCTGGACGTTTGCAATAAGTAGCTTGTTCCTTTTTGTATAGGAAGCTACCTAAAAATAAAGAAAAAAAAAATATGGAGAAACCACATAAAAATATACAAAGACACATGAAACAAAGCATAAACATGCGTACATTTCTGCGCAATAGAATCGAAATACATGTGTCAAATTTCATTTTAAATGAATTATTTACTAGGACGATTTGTATTGTTAAAGTTTTGATTCCTATTGTAAGTATTGCTATAAGTTAAATCAAATAAGTGACCATTGCATGATAGTGAAAGCAATAATCTGTCAATGTGAATCCAGAATTATCAGGTGAATTAAGATGTTTATAGAGATAGGATATATATGATAGACAGTAATGACACAGAAAAATGTTATTTACAACAATATAAGGTTCTATGTATTTTAGGATAAATCTATAAACTGATTTCAAGTAACGATATTTTTATTTAAGATTGTTTTAAGTTTTACTTTTTTATCAAAATATTGATTTCTTTTATTTTGTGATTTATTAATGTTTTCATATGACTTTCTGTAAATAACATTTAAATCCTCTAACAGTTCATATACTTCAATATGTTGGTCTACAAAAGTTGGATTAGCACATCTCATTAAAAAAAAATAAAGAAATAAAATAAAGAAAGTTAACTACCGAAGTGTAATAAATTTGATAAAAATAAAGTGGAAGAATGTTTTAAACCATTGTATAGATATTTATGTATGAATACAGAATTTTCAAAGTATGACCTTCTTCTTAAAGTATTATATTTAATATAATAAAACACTCAAAAAAAAATTTAAAGTGGACTGACACATTCCTCTTGTAGTGGAAATAGATAAAATACTTATAAAAATTATTAAAAAGGTGCAAAAATTTATTGAAAATAAGACATATGTAAAAGATGTTATTACATATTTATGCCCGAGGTCTTTCGATCACAAACGTGATAATTTTTGAGGGGATACGTTGAATGAACTGAATTGCCGCTTTTACTGTGATGTTACATAACGGTTTTGAACAAGGACAGTTTATTAATCTGTAGGGGTGTATAAAAAGTCCTTGCGTTCGGGCACTGAAGTCTTCGATATTTTCAAAATATTCAACCATATCTCAAGTATGTTGTAAGATAAACCATTATTACATGCGCTATTATCTTTACTCAAAATTTCTAATGATTCTCTCATTTTAGAAGTGTTCGTTGTAGGTATTATAATTTGTGCGTTTTGAAAATCTATTTTATATTCTGCCGTTGATGTAACCTTAATGCTGTAGACGGTCGGTTGGATTTGATGTGAGAAATGTGTTCTTTCAGTCTTTCTTTAAACTTACGAGTAGTTGTGCCTATGTAGGATGAATCTTTTTGAATTTCTGTAATAAATGGAATAGAATAGATTCCTGCGATTTCATTGTTGGGTATCGGATCAATTTTCATTGAATTAAATCGTTTAACTTTGTTGGTGGTTAAGCTATTAAGTTGATATCGAACTTCTTTAAGGCGTATCTTAGTCTTTCATATAATTTTCGTACATAATCGAAGTTGCATAATTTAAGATCGTTCATGTTTATCACTTTTCTTCGGACTTTTCTGTTTTTTTTTCATGAACTCATTTATTTCTGTGTTGAGGGGTGAATCCGTTTTCTAGTTCCGATTTCATTCAATGCATTTTGTAGGTGCTTTCCAGTACAAATATCAAAGCCTCGATTTATATAAAATCTATAGGCCGCAATTTTATATTTAAAAGTAGAGTTATTGTCATGTTATTTGATCTACGCTGCTTTCTGTATATTTTTCTCTCTATTGCCCTTCATATATGTTTTTGAGAAGTTCAATAGCCAGATAGATATGGTAAAATCCCTTCATTCTCCATCGATAATGTGAATTTAATGTTCGTCTCGATTTCATTAACTTTCTGCAAAAAATCATTTAAGGTTTAGATATCAAGGTCCCAAATCATGAACACATCGTCCACGCATCGGATCTATAGTGTTGGTTTTAAATCGAAATTCTCCATAATATGATTTTCTAAGAGTCTTTGTTTCAGCTCTGCCATTAAACCTGAAATGGGTGGCCCATTGCCCTGTTTGTAAAATTTTTCATTGAAAATAAATACATAATTTAGCGTGATTAGATTGATAGCTGATTTTAATGTGGTCCTTGTGTGTTTATTAAAAGTTTGGTTATTATCGGTGCTATAAATCCTATCGGTGGTATATATCGGTATATATCCTACAACGAACTACAACTTCTAGAATGAGATAATCATTAGAAATTTTTAGTAAAGTATCTTACAACATACTTGAGATATGGTTGAGTATTTTGAAAATATCAAGGACTTCAGCGTCCGAACGCAAGGACTTTTCTATACACCCCTACAGATTAATAGACTGGTCCTTGTTCAAAACCGCTGTGTACCAACACAATAGAAGCGACAATTCAGCTCAATCAACGTATCCCCTCGAAAATGATCACGTTTGTGATCGAAAGATCTCGGAGATAAATATGTAATAACATCTTTCACATATGTCTTATTTTCAATAATTTTTTGCACATCTTTTGCAATTTTTATAAGTATTTTATCTATTTTAACTACAAGATGAATGTGTCATTCCACTTTAAATTCTCTTTGAATTTTTTTTTATTATATTAAATATAATACTTTAATAGAAGAAGGCCATACTTTTGAAAATTCTGTATTCATACATAAAAATCTATATAATGGTTTAAAACATTCTTCTCCTTTATTTTCATCAAACTTATTACACTTCGGTAGTTAACTTTCTTTATTTTTTTGTATTAAATGTTTGGTTATTATAGGTGGACTCTTGTATAATTTTCACTATTTCTTTGACGTCTATTGATGGGTAGAGAGACAAAGTGTATACTTGCAAGTATACTTTTATGATTTATTGTAATATCTTTAATTTCCCTTATAAATTCAGTTGTAGAATCTCTTACGCAATTCAAAGGAAATATTGTTTCAACAATTCTTTCGAACGATCTTAAATTATGCACCTTCGATTACGTACCAAAGTTATATGAAAGACTAAGGTACGCCTTAAAAAAATTCGATATCAACTTAATACCTAAACCACCAACAAAGTTAATAGATTTAATTCACCAGAAAATTGATCCTATATCCAACTATGATATCGCAGGAATCTATTCTATCCTGTTTATTACAGAAATGCAAAAAGATTTATCCTACATTGGCATGGCTACTCGTAAGTTTAAAGAAAGACTGAAAGAACACATTTCTGACATCAAATTCAATATATTCATTTCAAAATTTATTGGCCATTTCAACATTCTATAGCATTATCAAGGTTACATCAGCGGCAGGATATAAAAATATATTTTGAAAACGCAAAAAGTATAATACCTACAAAGAACTATTATACTTCTAATATCAGAGAATCATTAGAAATTTTGAGTAAAGGAAATAGCGCATGTAATGATGGTTTATGTTATACTATACTTGAGATATGGTTGAATATTTTGAAAATATCAATGACTCTAGCGTCCGAACGCTATACACCTCTACAGCTTAATAGACTGCTCCTTGTTCAAAATCGTTATGTAACAGCACAGTAGAAAGACAATTCAGTTTAGTCAACTTATCACCTTGAAAGTGATCACGTTTTTGATGGAAGGATCTCGGGGTTAAAGTATGTAATAACATCTTTTACATATGTCTTATTTTCAATAAAGTTTTGCACCTTTTTAGTAATTTTAATAAGAATTATATTTTATAAACGTGTTTATTCGCTCTGGAAGATTACGAAAAGTTAATATAGGAAATATTTTATTTTAACGACTTCAATTCTGAATAAATATGAAATGAAATCACAGGTGGTATTTACTTATTTTTTCTTAAAGGAAAATTCAAAGATTCATCTTTCAACCTGTTTAATCCATGTCACGAGTTCAAAGAAATATAAAAACAGTTAATTAAGACATTAAAGTGGAAGGACTTGTGAAAAAAATATCCGACAAAGCTGTTTCGTATTTTACATAATTTTGCAATACGTGACCACTTTAAGTGTAGTCGCAAGTGTTCCATTTTAAATGTTACATAACATTGAATAAATCATGTTAAGATATATTAATGTAAAGAACATTAGATTCATTGTGCTGACTTCAAATAATGCTTAGCATTTTTAATTGTCTTTTAATTCTCATGGTCCTTTAGATTAAGAAGTAGAAATACATTTAAAAATTCATATCAAAGGTATTACAAAGTTAAAAAATAAAATTAATGAATAAAAATCATAAATTAATTTATGAAATGTATGAATGGTACAGTTAAAATTCTTGTCAAATAAAAAAAAATTAATTACGATAAATATAGATTTTCTGAAATATTAGAATTTTACTTCTTATATTCAAGAAAGATAGTGGTAGATTTTCTATTACTATAAAAATTTCAAGATATGACTTAAATTTCTGTTTGAAGTATGACAACATGACCATTACAGGAAAATAAATGAGAAAAATTGGTTTAAAGCATATTTTATGGAATGCAAAATTTTTAAAAACACCATGAAAGAACAAAAATTGTTAAGCGTTTAGGAGAGGTGAATTCATATTTTTTATGGCAAAGTGTGTACAACTTTTACGTTAATCATACTGTGAAGGCAGCTTCTATGGTGGTTACACGTGCTTTAGTCTAGGGAAAAAAAAGCCTTAAACCTTAAAAAGTGTTGATTTTTTTGTGTTTTCTATTATAGAGTAAAAGCATGATTAGTTTTATTTTTCAATTTTTAGAATTCTAATATATATATACAGAGAGAGTGAGAGAGAGTAAAGAGTTAAATATGGGCAACATGTTTCATTTTGATATTCCGCCAGCTAGATGTTCATAATTTTCAAGATGTTAACTTAAAACACGCAAAGATCAAAATAGGAAGGTAAAAAATTACCACAATATTCTATGTATTTTACAATAAATCTAATTGCAAAAGATGTGAAAGTTGGAGTTTTTCAAATAGTGGACTACGTATAAGCCACTCAACATTCGTGTAAAAACATAAAAAAATAGTAAAGTCAATTAACAATCGTGAAGATGCTACCTTTTAATTTTATGTGCAGTACTCGCACATATCCTTTTCTGTCTCCGCATATTCTGTTTGTGCCCACATTTGGCCGAGAAAACATTGCACCCACGTGTTAGCAGAGAAAAGCCCTTCACAATAGATGCAAGTCGCATCATTGCCATCAGAGTAATCCCGTGGTTGGAGTATCCATGTCGCTGTCACTGTTATCAAACTTGGTTTCATAATGTTCTTCTTTAGAGTCGGAAGGCTGATTCTTAGTAGCCTTCTTTAGGCTACTTTTAGTTTGCACATTTTTTGGTTTTATTTTTTTTTTGTCGTTTTCGGCACTACATCAGCCACAGACCTTAGAATAAGCTTCATTTTGGTTTTGTTTAGTGCTGATTTGAACAAGGACAGAGTCAACTCCGTTAGAGTGCGCTCGTCAGAAGACATTCCTTTGAGAACTTGCGACGTGGTCTTTTATAGAAAACAGTTGGAACTGAAGAGATGGGCCAAAATCTAATAAGTGTGATTTCTCAGTCCCCAGTATATCTTTCGGCATTTCTTTGCAATATAACTTGTCATTTAATGTTAAAATGTTTCTCTGTAATTGTTCAAGAATATTATGTTACTTCTACTGTGAAAATCTGTTTTTAAAACTTTCCAACTTAGTTGCAAAGTATTTATGATTTCGGTTTGTCTGCCATCTGGTCGTTTGCCGTCTGCGCGTGCTCTAATTCCCGTAAATATACTCGGAATGCCCTGAAATTGTTGTATGTTATTGTCGTTTACTACAGCATGTTCCCTATTGAAAATGAAGTGCGTAGAACTTATAGTTTTTTTTACAGGAACAGTCAAAAATATTCCGTTACATTACAGTCAATTGGAAAAAATCGTTTCTAGTGCATTTTGATGATACTACGCCCTTTGAAACATGATGAAATTGATATATAATTATGAAGCTTTAACATGCTTTTTGTAGGATATGGGGTGCAAAGCATTTATTATTCATTTACAGTGTCAAACAAAAGAATTGTGTTACACATTGTTCTACGGGGAAAATCATTTGCAGTGCAATTTAATGATGTTTCACTATTTCAAACGTATTGAAAATTATATGCATTACTGAGGTGCACTATAAATTGCTCGCTTAAAAGTATGGAGTGCATTGCGTTTATCGTTCATTTATAGGGACACACAAAAGATATCGGAACAGTCCGGAACAGTTGATGCCGGTTCAGGGGCTTCCTAGTTGCAGCAACTTAACGCCCAGTCGAGTGTGAGTTGAATGTCATTTCAAAGTGAGCCGTTGGGGGAAGGTAAAGATTGCTTATAGCAATTAAAGAAAAATAAAGATTGCATTTTGCAATTAAAAGTAAAATTTAAGATTACTTATAGCAATTAACAAGATAAATTTAAAAATGGATGAAGAAATTTGGAATAAGAGAAGAAGCGATAGAGACTAAAGATAGAGTTGATTAAACATGAAGTAAATGGTATAGCTGTAGTAAATACTACTGGGAAGGAAAGTTTTTACAGTATACATGCGATAATTACAGTCTATGAGTGCTTAAGTCATAAGTGTGTTTTTAAGTTTAACTAAATTTTTCATAGTACGTGGTGTGTAAATCTGGTTCATCATACACAGGGCTAAACGAGTGAATTCGTAACTATTACAGACTGTGGATGTGAATTACTTAAGTGTAGTTTTTAATTGTGTTACGTATTTTCCTGCTGAAATATAGTTAGTAGACTATTATTAGTTTGTGGAGTATAAATAAATTCATATACAGGGCTATGCAAAGAACAGGATTCCTTTTCTTTTACGGTTGGTAATTGCTGGAAGTAAGTTTGCTGGAAGTTGACTTATGGTTTTTTTTTTAACTTGAATGCGTTTTTTTACATATTAGCTTAATATGTGGTGTGTCTTTAGATAATATACAGGGCTGTACAAAAGGTTTCGAGTGCATTTCTATCGATTGGCGAAAACTGCTAAATGTGAATTTTATAACTGAACTAATTTTTTTCATGCTACGTAGTATATATCCAAATCTATAGATCTTATACAGGGCTGCACAAAATAATTCGACTACGTTTTTGACAATGGAAGGTAATTTCGAAAACTGTATTTTTTCAATGTGTTATACGTTTTCTAAATTGTTGACTTACATATGTTCTTTCACCTTATTTAACACGGTGAAGTTTCGTTGCAGTTTTCTGGATGTGTTGGAAACTAATTCATCTTAAAATTCACTACTGTCCCCTGTCTGTAACCCATAACTTGATCCATCGTTAAAACCATCAACAAACACTAATTATTAATTTTTTTTAACCGATGCATTTATTATCAATATGAATCTCATGAAGTATAATAATATAATTTTTATATGAGTGAAATGTGTACTATTTTTTTGGGGGGGGTTTAAAGATGTATCCCTCACTTTTTTGGTCACTATTGTTCTGGTGTATGAATTTCCTCATATTTCCACCAGATGGCAGTATGCAGTCATTTTCAGTATTGTTTCTAGTAGAGAAGCACATGTTGTTCTTAAAAAGTCACAATTGCTTGGTGTTTGCTCATGAAGAAGATTATCTGTATTGAAAAGAATGGTAAAAAGATAAGCGTACTTTCATTAACCATCTATTTAAGCATACTTTTATTAGCTCACAGGCTATCAAAGCCTGAGAGCTTATGTGCCCGCCGGTTCTGTATGTATGTATGTATGTATGTATGTATGTATGTACGTATGTACGTACGTAACGCGATAACTCTTCATAGAAATATCCGATTTCCTTCAAATTTTGTTTATAGGTTGACTGTGTTAAGGCGCTTCCCTGATTAGTTTTCGGAATTGATTGGTTAAATATAAAGGGGGGAACAGGGGGGGGCTAATCCCCCCCTAATTTATATAAATAGGGTTTTAATACAGAATTATTCCGTTTTCCTTCAAATTTTGTTTATAGGTTGACTGTGTTAAGGCGCTTCCCTGATTAGTTTTCGGGATTGATTGGTTAAATATAAATGGGGAACAGGGGGGGCTAATCCCCCCCCTAATTTATATAAATAGGGTTTTAATACAGAATTATTCCGTTTTCCTTCAAATTTTGTTTATAGGTTGACTGTGTTAAGGCGCTTCCCTGATTAGTTTTCGGGATTGATTGGTTAAATATAAAGGGAAGAACAGGGGGGGGCTAATCCCCCCCTAATTTATATAAATGGGGTTTTAATACAGAATTATTCCGTTTTCCTTCAAATTTTGTTTATAGGTTCACTGTGTTAAGGCGCTTCCCAGATTAGTTTTCGGGATTGATTGGTTAAGTATAAAGGGGGGAATGGGGGGGGCTAATCCCCTCCTTAATTTATATAAATGGGTTTTTCATGCAGAATTATTCCGTTTTCCTTCAAATTTTGTTTATAGGTTCACTGCGTTAAGGCGCTTCCCTGATTAGTTTTTGGGATTGATTGGTTAAGTATAAAGGGGGAGGGGTAACGGGGGGGGGGGGGCTAGTCCCCCCCCTTAATTTCTATAAATGGGTTTTCCCTGCAGAATTATTCCTTTTTCCTTCAAATTTTGTTTATAGGTTCACTGTGTTAAGGCGCTTCCTTGATTAGTTTTCTGGATTGATTGGTTGAGTATAAAGGGGGGGGACGGGGGGCTAATCCCCCCCCCCTTAATTTATATAAATGGGTTTTTCATGCAGAATTATCTCATTTGCTTCAAAATTTGTTTATAGGTTCATTGGGTTAAGACGCTTCCCTGATTAGTTTTCGGGATTGACTGATTAAGTATAAAAGGGGGGAACGGCGGGCTAATCCCCCCTTAATTTATATAAATGGGTTTTTCATGCAGAATTATCTCATTTGCTTCAAAATTTGTTTATATGTTCATTGGGTTAAGAGGCTTCCCTGATTAGTTTTCGGGATTGAATGGTTAAGTATAAAGGGGGGGGGGAACGGGGGGTGCTAAACCCCCCCCCCTTAATTTATATAAATGGGTTTTTCATGCAGAATTATCCCATTTGCTTCAAAATTTGTTTATAGGTTCATTGGGTTAAGACGCTTCCCTGATTCGTTTTCGGGATTGATTGGTTAAGTATAAAGGGGGGGACGGGGGCCAATCCCCCTTAATTTATATAAATGGGTTTTTCAAGCAGAATTATCCGATTTTCTTCAAATTTTGTATATAGGTTCATTGTGATAATGCGCTTCTCTGAATAGTTTTGGGGGTTCATTGGTTAAGTATAAAGGGGGAAGGGGGGGGGCTAATCCCCCTTAATTTAGATAAATGGGTTTTTCATGCAGAATTATTATTTTCTTCAAATTTTGTATATAGGTTCATTTTGATAATGCGCTTCTGTCAATAGTTTTGGGGGTTCATTGGTTAAGTATAAAGGGGGAAAAGAGGGATCCCCCCCCCTAATTTAGATAAATGAGTTTTCATGCAGAATTATTCGATTTTCTTCAAATTTTGTATATAGGTTCATTGTGATAATGCGCTTCTCTGAAGAGTTTTGGGAGTTCATTGGTTAAGTATAAAGGGGGAAAGGGGGGCTAATCCCTCCTTAATTTAGATAAATGGGTTTTTCATGCAGAATTATCCGATTTTCTTCAAATTTTGTATACAGGTTAATGGTGATAAAGCGTTTTCCTGATTGGTTTTGGGGATTCATTGTTTAAGTATAAAGGGGGTAACGGAGGGCTGCCCCCCCCTTAATTTATATAAATGGGTTTTTCAATCAGAATTATCCGATTTTCTTCAAATTTTGTATATAGGTTCATTGTGATAATGCGCTTCTCTGAATAGTTTTGGGGGTTCATTGGTTAAGTATAAAGGGGGAAGGGGGGGGGCTAATCCCCCTTAATTTAGATAAATGGGTTTTTCATGCAGCATTATCCGATTTTCTTCAAATTTTGTATATATATATTCATTGTAATAAAAGGCTTCCCTGATTAGTTTAAGGGGTTCATTAGTTAACTATGAGGGGGTACGGAGGATAACCCCCCTTATTATATTGTCGATTTCTTTATTTTTCAAGGGGCTTAATTCAAATTTTTGAAATACGAGTATAATATACAATTAGTGTGAATAGCCTGTGAGCTCAATGCCCTCAGTTTAACTGGGCAATTTTCTTTTTATTAACTACTGTCCCCATTGTTAATTTAAATATTGATATTTATATATTAACCAATATCTAGTCATTTAATCGTAAGATTTATATGTTTTTGAAAGTAGTGCATACAACATTCTAAAATTGTTCTTTTTTAAGTAAAGTGGCAAAATTTCAAATTGCAATTTTTGTTTTGTCTGATGAAAACTGCCATATCATATTTAATTTTTAATAAAGTCTGTGCCCATCTGCTAATTATTATTCTGCAATATATCAGTGGTTAATAGAAATTCAAATTAAGCATAATATGCCCTCCAGATTCGACCGGGATAGCTCAGTGGTAGAGTGTGGCGGCTTCAGCCAAGCGATCCCAGGTTCGAATCCTGGCCCGGACATTTTTCGCCCAGTTGGAAAAATACTACTCGCATAATATGAGACTTAAAAATCAGATATCAGCAGAAAATCAGCAGCCAAAAGTCATATATGAGATTTTGGCTCAGATATCAAATGGGGTGGTTGTGTACATGGCTCAGCAACATCATACTGATTGGATGTTTATGGAATCACATCATCAGACGATAAATGAGATAGTTTGTAGGGACTGATTTTGAGAAGTTGAATGAGATGGTTGAGTTTCAGAAGATGTTGTGCTGCAAGTTTTGCAGTGTCAATTTCAGTAGTAAGGAAATCAGAATTACTGAAATTTTCTTTGTTGAGCGGCAAAATCCCCATAGATTTGCAGCCATTCACTGCAATTTCTCCAGTCTGCACTTTGAGATAAGCTTTCGCAAATAGTTCCATAATACCGTGTCGTGAGGTATCGCAGGACGGCGAGATTGTTCGAGCCATACAGGGATATCATCGCTAGAATGGGCTTTTAATGGACATTTGAAAGTTGGTTGAAGTTTGTGCATGGAATGCGCAGGCTGTTTCAATATGGTCTCGTGATTGCTCCTCGCCATGTCAATGACATCCACATTGCGCACATGAGATTAGCTATATCGATTAACTATACCGTCTAAATTGAGCAGCACCTGGGACGTGTCACTTGGCTCACTTCTTAAATGAAATGGGCAAACCATTAGGTAAAGTGGTTACTTTGAACCAATCCATATGGGTGTGCTCTGCGGACAGCCCCTGGTGGACAACTCATCATTGACATTTGGCACATGCTTGTACAGGAAAAAATCAGAAAAGCTGGTAAAAATGACAAGAGGCACTCATACAAGCGATGTTGATAAACGTTGCATCTCGTTCGGCCGAAGTCAGTGCAGAAATCTGCCTTCTCCACTTTTGCCCTACAACATACGGAACTTTACTTTGCACAATAGAAAGCCCTGTCTCGTCTGCATTATACACTCTTGAGGCTGGCAATTTTTTTTTTTACTAAATGCTTCCTCTAAAATTTATACAAGAAAAACGTTTGTCTACATGTGTGTGTTTCAGCGATGGCTAAGAAAATCTACCGCACGTAGAGTTCTGAAAATTTGAATGAGGACGGTCTAAGGCAGGTTCGAATGCACCCCGAGGCTCAAATTTTTCGCTTTTTTGTTAATTAATCGAGATATTAATTAAAGACATCGCAGAGTGGCAAAGTGGTATGGCAAAATCTCCATTCCAAGAAGAGAAGATACCATGAGCAAATATGACTCCTTTTTTGCTTTTTTCGAAGCCTGCATCGGCTTAACTAATCGAAATACGGGAAAACAAAAAATACCAAACCACATCTACGTACATTTTTAATAAAATGGCGTAATCCGTTAAAAATAGGAATTTTAACACTTCCAAAAATTATTTTTGAAACGTCTTTTTCGTGTTTTTTATCTTCCGCGTTTTTCTAAGTGCGCATTGGCTAATAGAAAATACGGAAAAATTAAAAATACCCACTTAACCTTCGTACGTCTTCCTCTCTAACGGCATGAACCATCAAAAGTATATATTAAATTAACCCTATTAAAGCAAATTCGTTTTTGAAAGCCGTTTTCGGTTCTTTCGTTTTTTCAGCAATATTTAAAAATCGGCGTCCGCTATGTTTAATTGAAACAAGGTAAAATAAAAAATACACACTTAACCTGCATAAATTTTCCATTAAAACGACGCCTCCCGTTTTAAAAAATATTGATATTAATCTTTTCGCGAAAATTCGGTTCCGAAAGTCGACTTTTATGATTTTCGATTTTTCTACAATGCTGAAAATTCTGCATTCGCTTTGGAAATCGAAATACGAAAACATATTCACTTAGCCGGCGTACATTTACCTTTAAGACGACGTCTTTGGTTTTAAAAAATATTATTATTAATTTTTGAAAATATCGTTTCTGGAACTCACTTCGCAATTTCGCCAGACTTTTTTTTTTTCTGATGAAAATATATTTTTTCCCAGCATGTAATTCGAATGTTTGATATTTCAAGACTTACTGTTTTTAGAACTAAATATCAATATTTTAGCACTAAAATTATACACAGGTTTTAGAAACATATTTATAACTCATTAAAATTTCAAAGCTTTTGGACAATATTTTTGGAAATATTTTTTTTTACGATTTTTAAACGTTAAATGTATTGAATGGTAGTCGATGTGAAATGAAAAAAACAGAAGAAGAAGAAGAAGAAGACTTCTTACAGGCCCTTTTACCACTAAATATAATTATTTTAACACCGATTTTTTATATAGCCATCGGATACATAATTTATATAACACATAAAAATCTTAAGACATTTGAACAATTATAGTACATTAAAATAAATATTCTGATCGCTTGCTTCCATCGTGAATACGCAGGTGGCTTTTGATTCCACGAATGCTATGTTTAGGAAATTTTCGAACGGTGCGGTGGATGGGAGATAGCATTTTATGTCTTAAAAGAAGAAGGTGTGCGTGTGTGGTGTGGTGGTGGTGGTGGTGGGGGGTGCGTGTTCTGTTATTCATGTTACCTAGAAAACCATTGCTCAAAATTGAAAGTTTAATATATTTAAATGTTCGAAATTAAATCGGGAACATCCCCCCCCCCCTATTCTTTCATCCATTACTGAAATATAATGTGATTTTTTTTTCTTATTTAAAAGGACTCTATATAGTTTTTCTTTGTAGCGTGGAGAGAGTTGATAATTTTTTAAAGATAATTTTTTTAATTAGGGGTGGGGGTGTGTCGTAATTAATTAGAATTCCTTTCACGAATTCGACTTTTTTCGATCTCTCTCTCTCTCTCTCTCTTAATGCCTTTGAAGATAGTTAGCTCAGCTGCTTTAGAACATTTTTGGAGGGGTTTTGTTTCTGCGCATGCGTTGGGAAATAATTACAGTTTCAACAGCGAGATATATCTTTTGAGTTTTATGAGAGGGGGAAGGGGGTATATCATTCAGATTTTCTCAGAAACCTTTGGTCATAATTGAAAGTTTTATACGTCTAAACGTCAGAAATTTAACCAGCAATCACTATACCGAGGGCTTTTTAGTTCGTTTGGATAGATTTTCATTTAAAAGTATGAAATCATACAAATTTGAGGTTTTAAGTTGCCGAAGGCAGTGGGGCGCCCAAGATTAGGTTCGTTTGGAAATATTGTCATTTAAATGTATAATTTCTGTAATTAGTTTCAGTTCATTTATTTTAGGTGCATATTTTAGGTACATTTAAAGTTATTATCACGGGACCGGCCAACGTCGGTTGGGTCATCTAGTTATAAATTCTTTCACATTCTTTTTGGTGAAACCCAATTCCCTGGCATAAGGTGTTCCAACAGCTCTTCGAAGAAACTAACAGTCCTTATGACGATTCAGAAATTCAACCCATGCCCAATCTCTTTCATAATTTTTAAATGAAGCTGGAGGATTATTTCGAACAGCAAGTTGGCACGCCATTTGCTTCAAGTCCCTCAAGGTGCACCCAGAAAATTTCTGCTCCATGGTTAGCAGGCAGGAAACTTGTTCCTCCTCCAATTTCGGCCCCAGGTGGGAACGAAACTTCTTCCTAAGTTTGTAACGAGAAAGGCTTTGAACTTTTGGGGATACCCATGTGGCGACTCATCCGTGCAGTGCTCCCTAGCTGTTGCTGCTGTGGACAAACTCTAACTACCCTAGATTCGAGCAACCCATTCATGCAGTCACTCTAGCTGTTTCGACAGTGGACAAATTTCACCAGCGAGACCGACTAGAACCGAGATATGGAAGTACTCTACTTCTCGACACCCACTTCGAAGGCTCGGCTTTCAGATGCGAATTCTCTGATGACAGAATCGGAAGGGTTGATAAGATGCAAGATCTCTCAAACAGGACTGTATTCATTAATTCTTTTCACAATGGCAACAGTCGAATGCTCTTGTATTTAAACTGGAAGTTATTGACAAGAAGTCTAACGGAGTCTAACGAGGCCAGGAGAGCATCACAGGGCTTTCTATGCAAACTGGATATTACAGCCTTATGTGTGTCATGTAGCAGTGCAAAAAGCACGTTAATTTTATTTTATAAATTTCATAACTTATGTTCGTTAGGTTAATAAAAGAATTGGTTAACATCCATTTCGTCTAGCTGTCCGTCTACATACTTTCACACGCAACAATATTAAGCTGTCGGTGACATTGTAGGGCTAAGTTCATGTTCCAGGTATACTTACCCGCACGCCATCGCCCTCTACACCCATTTTCTTTTCCTTCACAGCAAATACAGCGTTTTCCGTATCTACATGTAGTAATGTTGATAAATAGATGTGGAAACACCACATCTATTCATAAATAGTCACTTAAGCCGTGAGAGTACACCATAAGTGTTGTTTAGGCAGAACCCTAGTTCCCTTCCTGAGTTAAACGAAACAGATGGGAAACAATGAAAATGAATGACTACGTAGAAAGCTTTCTTTATTTTCGTGAAGACAGAGATTAGCATCAGAGGTGGTCTACCTTTTTAAAAACTATGAGATTTTATCCAGTGGAGAATCAGAGTGGAGAATCAGTGTAAATTTTCATTAAGTTTCAATGAACCAATCCAATGACGCGGAATTAATTATATCGGATAGGGGAAATAAATACAAACATTTTTGAATGGCAGATGCCAAGAGCGTACCAGAAATGGAAGCTTATGAAAATGAGTGAATTGAAAAAGTAACCCTGAAAACATCTGCAAAATCCCGCTGATACTTGGGAATATGGTGGTTTTTGATAGCTGCAAATTGTATATACATTAATTATTAAGTCAGGAAACAGCAGATTGAAATTTCGATACAAAAGCATTTTTGTTATTATGTGAACAACGCTTAAAGTGTACTTGTAATATCTACTCCCAGATGGTAAGATACCACAAAAAGCAGCTTGCAAGGCATAAAATGAATACAGCAAGATATATTTAACGGGTATAAAATTAACTTACGATAAAAGGAAAAGTTTTTGAATAAAGGATTTAATGCACAAACGAAGAATTAATTTAGAAAAAAATTTAGCCCATAATATTTTAATATTTAAAAAAGGAAAAAAAAAAATTTTGAATAAAATAATCCTAAGAATATATGAGCAACGCCATACTACTTTTTTCTCACGTTTTTTGGAGAATACTTGGGTTTCGATCTTGGCATTCTAACAAACAAAATATACTACTAGAATAGACAGATAAATATAATACTATGCTTTTCTAAATTATTTTTACATGTATTTATTAAAAAAAAAATCGATAGAAACTGACAGAGTGAATACTCCCCCCCCCCCCCTCTTAAAAAAATAGATACATTACAACATGTAAAAAAAGCAGCAGAAAAACTGACTTCTTTTATTTGATAAAGACGTGTAAATATATTTGTGGACTCCAGTGCAGATAAATAACCAGAAATAATTACAGACAATAAAGTATTAATAACCAAAGATAATTTTTAAAAATATAATTAGGAAACATACTTTTAACCTTTTAAGTATAGAATAAAAATTCAAAACAATATAAGAAGATATATACGGGTGACAAAATAATACGAACACCCATGAAAAAGAGTGAAAGGGCAATATCTAGAAAAATATATGAAGAATTATCCTGAAACTTCATTCATGTAAACAGCACTGTTGGTGCCATATATTTCCGTGAACATTTTTTCCAAAAATCCTATTGGGGACCGTCAACAAATTGAAGAAAAATGAATATCTTTTGAATAACCCTGTAAAAAGTAATGCCCCTTAAGCATTGAAACTTTAGCACATGGTTAAGAAGCTTATTGTAATAAACTGTGTTCACTTTTATGAGTACAACATATATATCCGTAAATAAATTAAGGTTTTTCATAAAAACAATCCCGAATTTCACCAAGTGCTTTGCTTATAATTTGCAGAGTTCTTAATGAATGTTAAAAGAATGTTTTTTTCAGAAAGTATGACTAACAACATTGTACACAATACCCCACAATCAGAAATAAAAAATAATAAATATTGTATGAAAAAAGGGCAGGTTTAAGAAATAATGTTTCACTGCGCATGCGCGAATGTTATCAAAATGTAATGTGCATAATATTTTACCCAAGTGTATAGAGCAACTTTTGGGAATGTCTCAAAAACATAGCTTGAAAATTCTGAAAGTGGTCATCCATAGAATAAGCTCGAAATTCGTTGTTCCCCAAAAAGAAGCAAAAAGATCAGGGGCTGTATCCAAATGATGACAAGTAGACAAGTATTTCTTAAGACATACTTCTGTACTTTTCATATTTTGGATCTAACCCTTCATATTTTTGCTTCATTTTGGTAACAACGGATTTCGAACTTATTCTATAGATGATCACATTCAGAATTTTGAAGTATTGTTTTTGAGACTTTCGTAAAAGTTGCTTTATACATTTGGGTAAAATATTATGCACATTATATTTTGATAACATTCGCGCATGCGCAGTGAAATATTATTTAATAAACCTGCTCGTTTTTCATCCAATATTTATTATTTTTTATTTCTGATTGTGGATTATTGTGTACAATGTTGTTAGTCATATTTTCTGAAAAAAAAAAAAACATTCTTTTATATTAAGAACTCATTTTTTTATATTAAGAAACTTGATGAAATTCGGGATTCTTTTTATAAAAACCTTAATTTCTCTACCGGTATATATATTGTACTCATGAAAATAAACACAGTTTATCACAATAAGCCTCTTAATCATGTGCTAAAGTTTCAAAGCTTAAGTGACATTACTTTTTACAGGGTTATCCAAAATACATTGGTTTTTCTACAATTTGTTGACGGTTCCCAATGGGGTATAAAGAAAAAATGTTCACGGAAATACATGACGTCAGCTGTGCTGTTTACACGCGTGAAGTTTCAGGATCATTCTTCAAATATTTTACTAGACATTGTTCTTTTCACCCTTTTTCATGAGTGTTCGTATTATTTTGTCACCCATCTGCATATGATAGGTGGAAAAATGGTCTAAATACGGGCTTGCCCAATTTTTGAACCGGCTCTGCTAGCCTGTTTTTAGACCAAGTGTATGCAGATTTTTTACTGAAATGCAGCCATTATCAGTTAAAGATATCATTTGATTAAGGAACTTAAAACGTAGCTTATTATTTTTTCATTGGCGTAATAACAACAAAACATACAATAGTTATTGATTAAAATGAAAGAAATTCGAATTCACTTACCTGATAAACTTTCGAGGTCTGAAAATATGTGATTGAAAAAATGGCGTCTGCGAACGGCAGCGATGAATCAGCGTTCCTTCTTCATAACCGAAATGTGACTGTCATACACTCTTAGAAGTGTACCTCTTATTTAAAAGGCACAAGCACCTTGTGCCTTTTATTATTTTAATATAAGAGGCACGTAGACAATGTGCCTCTGATTAGGAGAAAAACGTTAGAGGCACATTGAAATGGAAGGCAGCGATAACAGAGCGAAATGTCTCAGAGGCACCACGTTAGCCTATGACAGATTTGTGCCTTTAAAATAAAACCCAGTTAAGTTTCAGCGGCACGCTGATAAACGGACATGCGCAATACCCGTTTACCCGTCATGCATTGGGATCAGTGGAAGAGAAGCAGTGGCCGCCATTGTCAATACACCTGTGAACAAGACGAAGCAAATAATGAGTCTGGAATAAGTAAGTAGTATATTTAGTATTAGTACTTAGTATTCTTTTCTGTGAATGTTATAATATAAAACATTATTCTTTATACATTTAGACACTCAGGATTAGGGACGGGGCAACGATAAATATTTCGTCAATCTCTTAGTTATTCAAGTTCTATCATACTATTTTGAAAGATTTACGGGGTACGCGGCACTTATACCCTGCACTAGAACTCGTATAATAGGAGTCTTACCCTGCACCCTCTTGCGTACATCCATGTATATGTATATATTATGTATGTGTATCTCTCAGCCAATCTTTGTTTTTATGTTCATATAAATAGTACTTAATAAGTAATAAAATGAATAATACATTCTGTAAACATATACAGTATTTCCAAGACCATAGTCAGATTTTTTTTCTCGTGTTTGTGTGTGTATGGAGGGGGGGGGGTACCTTGTAGATGTTAAGCTACAGTGCTTTTCTTTTAAATAAAAGTATAATATGAATTGATCCTTTCCAACTGTTTTTGAAGGAGGGGGCAGGTAGGCACTCACTTGGCGACAGCCTTGAATACTTTCTACATTTTATAAAGTTTCACAAATCACAATGTTGCTTCCCATTTTGCACTCTAAAACATTATTTGTATATTTCAAGTAAAAGTTTCTTAAAAAATATTATTTGTGTAAAAAAAATATAATTTAATTTAGATAGTGTTTTCTAAAATTAAAAAAAAGGGGGGTATGTATGTTTGTTGTAATATTATAAGCTTAAAATTCTGAAATTTTTTGAGTGGATCTCAATGGGATCAGGAGTTATCAAATAGAAGCTAAAACATTGCCATTTATGGAGGGGGGGGGGGGTACCTTGTAGATGTTAAGCTACAGTGCCTTTCTTTTAAATAAAAGTATAATATGAATTGATCCTTCCCAACTGCTTTTGAAGGAGGGAGCAGATAGGCATTCACTTGGCGACAGCCTTGAATACTTTCTACATTTTGTAAAGTTTCACAAATCACAATGTTGATTCCCATTTTGCACTCTAAAACATTATTTGTATATTTCAAGTAAAAGTTCCTTAAAAAATATTATTTGTGTAAAAAAAAAGGGGGGGGGGATGTATGTTTGTTGTAATATTATAAGCTTAAAATTCTGAAATTTTTTGAGTGGATCTCAATGGGATCAGGAGTTATCAGGAGAAGCTAAAACATTGCCATTTAAATAACAATCTAACTCTATCTATTTTGTTATTTATTTATTATTTGCATGGTAATCTTCAGCTTTTATTTCATAATCCTTGATCCGATTGAGATCCCACTCTAAAAATTTCATAATTTTAAGCTTATAATATTACAACAGACATAATGTTAAAAAAAAAAAAGAAAAAAAAAACACTATCTAAAAAATTTTAAATTAAAAGAAAATTAGTAATATATATTTTTAGAACTAAGCATACTCAACTTGCATATCAAATTAAACCTTATAAACCCGTCTTTAAAATGGGGGGAGAGGGGGTCATAAAATTCTGTATGTTTCATAGAACTTGAGAAATTAAAAATTGAAAAATTTCAATCAAATTTTCTGCAAGTCAAAAAATGATGATTTTCCAAAATTTAAATAATTCATGGTATGAAAACTTAATGCAATAAAAATATATTCTCATTTATATCATCAGGTAGAATATTAAAATTTGTTAGTTGATTTGGCATGGAGACCCAAATATTATGTTTATTACCCATGCGTTTTTTGGGTAAAAAATTATAGTTTTTCAAAAGATGGTAAAAAACACCAAGTAATAAATATCTGCCACCTCTGACTTAGCCACATATTGCCATTGAGTATTTCTTAATGTCAGTGATTGAGGAAAAACTATATTTTGTAGCAAACTATTCTTAAACCACCTTATTTTAACTGCGGTAGCCGACATTACCGATTGATGTTCTATTACTTCAGTGGCGCCTGTATCATTTTTCATGTTTTTAATGTTTGTCTTATTTGTTTTCAATAAAGCCTTTATGCCTTTTTATGTATAAAATAAATTGATATGTTGTCAAGGTTCTTTATTGAACCACAGAACTGACCTAGGCCACATGGACACACATTTTAATATTTATTTCAAATTTATACTCGGGGTGAGAAAATTTTCTATTAAAGTATTCTGCCTTAGACAAAATTTAATCAATGTCTTTGGATGCCATACTGGGAAATCTTTCTGCAGTAGACAGAATTTACTGTAAAGATATAAATTTAATATAAAATATAATTAAATCACAGTCTGTGCCTCTTATAATGGTGGCACATGCAAGTGCCACCATTATAAGAGGCACAGAATCTATTTTTAAATAAGAGGCACTTGAATATATAAATTCAACGGCACACTGTGCCTCTTAATTTCAAAGGCACTTAACGCTGTGCCTCTGAATCCCAAAGGCACTATGTACCTCTTAATTTCAAAGGCGCCGCATGCCTCTTAATATTCAGAGGCACAAAAATTCCGAATGTACCTCTTAAATCAGAGGCACAGTTTTAAGAGTGTATGCCTTCGCCTTCAGATGGCCGAAACTTTCTGTATTTTATTCTACAGTTAGCCCATTTTTAGACCCTAGCCCATATTTGGAATTTCTTTTCTTTTCTGTCTCTTTCTATATATGTGTATATATACAGGGTGTCAACAGATTGAAATACGCTCAATTTGTTTACCTCTTGGAGATGCGTAGGCAATGTGAATTACAAAAGTGTTCAAAATAGGATATAAATTATATTGATGAAATAGTCTTGGCATTAATTTTTAAAAAGTTACACTTTTTAAATTTTTATACAGTCTATACATCCTATAAGTTGTATTTAGATTAAAAAAAATTCCATGATCTGACAGGTAACAATAAAAATTGTATTCTTCTAAGATCAAAATTCACCAAGTTATGATATTTTAATCTGGTACTTAAAATGCGTTTTTCTGTTTTTCTGTATGAAATGTAGAAAGTAGCGTAATACAAATAATCAGTAGTTTGTATCGAACATTGATGTTTAAACAATACTTCAGGAAACAGATAAAAGTGTCATTCTGCAAATCACAGTGCTCCCATATGGTCCGATTTTTGAATACCACTTGTTTGAAACCAAAGTCTTCTCTCTAGATTTTTCTTGCAAAACCTAATCGAAGGTTAATTCTACTGCAACTGTTGTAGAAATCTACCACAAAAATTATTTTTCAGAAAATCTGTTATTTAAAAACGGACCATTTGGGAGCCCTGAAATCATATAAATGCGCATGCTTATTTTGTGCAAAATGTTGTGTTCTGTGCCATAATCTGCGTAAGTCAGTAACAAATCCCAGTTGTAGCTATTAGCAACGCATCGTAATCTATATTCATTGACATTTTTTGGTGAAAGCAATAAAATGCTGAAAAAAAAGAAATTTTAAGTTAAAAAAATATTTTAATGATTTTATTTCTTCGGTGCAGAAACCAGCGTGTTAATGTTCAAGTGATTACACTAAAAAATATACTGTTAGTCAATTATTGTTAAAGCAAAATTTAAGAAATGTCAGTAGTAAATTTTCATCAAAATTATCATCAGTGTCAGCGAAAAAAAAATCTTAGGAGCCTACACTTGTCACACGAAGGCACTTACAAATTATTGTTAAACCAATGTCAGCGTTTTTTTTTTTTTTTTTCAAATTTCTCGTTTGCATCTTAATATATTTAAAAGTTTTTTTTTTTTCTTTTGCATAGGATAGCTAAGGATAATCTCTTAACCGGGGACTTTTTAATTTTGTGATTTTGGTTGAAGATTTTATGAGGTCTTTTCTATTTCGGAATCAGTTTTGAAACGAAACTATCCTCACAAAAAAACTGAAACCAAATTCGAAAAGTAAAAAAAAAAATACGCTGTTAGAGATTGACGTCAGATACCCTATGCAAAAAAAGGTTTAAAAAAATTGAAATGCAAAATTTCAAAGAACGCTGCCATTGGTTTAACATTAGCTTGTGAGTGTATTCCGGTCCTAACTGTTAAATTATTTTTTGTGTGCATATATAAGCAATTTAATAACAAAATTGAGAAAATGTTAGCATCATAGCCTGAAATAGCAATGTCTTTTGAAATTTATTTTTCATGTACCAAAAGTATTATCATCTTCCCTTCATCTGTTTTTATTTTTTACTCGCATCTGGTACGTTAGAGACAACCTAGTTCAATTGCTAGGTATTAAAAACTATACCATAACCTGTATAATATATTTGATGTTATATAATCATCTATAACATTTACGGGTTATAGTGTAGGCTTGTATTTAGAGTTGTATATATATATATATATATATATATTGGATGTCTAGATTCTATAACTAGTAAGCCACTTAAAAGTGTATTGGTGACTTGGGTAAACAAAACAATTGTTAAATACATGAGTAAATAGTAATTTAAAATCCTGGTGCAATACTTGCTGTAAAATGTAAGAATAATAATTATTTATGCGGTCTATGGCTATGTACTATTGCTTACTCCGTGTATTCAATTTCGAGTGCAGATTGAATTCTTTGACAAAACTAGTTTTTAAATACAGTGAAATAGTAATTGCTTTAGAAAAAGTAGTTTGTAATTACTACTTTTAAAAGAAGTAAGTAATTGAAATTGTAGTTAACAATATTTTGAGTAAATTGGGCGCATTTGTGGTTAACTAAAAAGAAAACTTGTTTTTCTAACTACTGGTTTCTATATTTTAAAAGTCTAAAAATTTTGTTACAGCAATTTTATTTGAAATGTAAAGAAATTAAAAAAACAATCATCTTAAAAGAGAAGCATTTTACCTAGTTCTAAAAAGCGTAATTTAAAACGAAATAATTTATGTTCTTGAAAGTCTAAATCGTTTATTTTTATCTCTTCTTTTTGTATTTTCAGCACGCCTTTGACATTCACCTACGTGTCTCATCATTTTAAATCCGTCACGGTATATCAACGATGCATGTAAACAACGATTTGCTGTTAAACTTTGAAAATTTCCCTTTCATTTTTATTATTTTTTGAAGTATGATATCATTTTCTTTTTTTAGCTATTTAAAAGAGACGATCCCTTGTCTTTTAAAACGTATTTAATTTAAAAAGCACCCTTTTTTTTTATTAAGTTCGATTGTGTAAGTACCTTGATATTTACGCAAATATTTACTACAATTTAATAACAAAACGTCAGCGAAAAATAAGTTTCTCATTTCAGAGGATTCTGGTGTGCAAATTCTTACTGTTCTGAATTAGACGAAATTGAAATTGCAGATAAATAAAATGATGCCCTTATCATTTGTGAAATAGAATTTTTTCTGGTGACAATTCGTAAAAAGGTAGTGGTGTAGCTTTCAAACAAGGGTTAAGTAGGGTTATACATTTTGTTGCCCAATATGCCATTGAAGAAATGTTTTATATGCTTACAATAAATGTTCCAGTATGTCCGCCTCCATTGTCAAACCGTAAAACATTTGAGCTCTTGCACCGACAGTTGTGTGAGAAGGGTTCCTTTCTCGCTTCCCGGTCGGATGCAGGTCGTGTAAAGACGGACGGAACGTTAGTTGTGGAAGAAGCCATCCAGGATATGGTAGCTGATCACCCAAGTACAAGTGCATGAGCAGTGGGCAAGACAATTACATGTATCGCACTCCACGACATGGCAAGTACTGAAAGATAAACGCTTGAATCCTTATCATGTTCAACGAGTCCAGGAACTGACACAAAAAAGATTATCCTCGTCGTGTGGAATTCGCCCGCTGGTTTCTGCAGCAGAACTTGGTAAACTATGGAGCAACTGTGCTTTTCAGGAATGAATGTACCTTTACACGTGAAGGTGCATTTAACAACCCACAATGAACATGCATGTGCGGATGTAAATCCACATGTCACTTATTCACATCTTCATTATTCACGCCACTTATTCACGCTTTTCTATCAATGTTTGGGCAGGAATAATCAGAGACCACCTACTTGGACTTTACCTTCTGCCAGAACGCCTTGACGGTAAAAAATACCTCACGTTTCTGCAACAGGTGCTGCCAGACATGTTGAACGCCGTTCTCTCCACACATCTGGCGAGTAATGTGGTGCCAGGAAGATGGAACACCAGCCCATTATCTACGAGACGTGCGAAACTATCTGGATATAACGTTTCCCAACCGATGGATTGGGCGTAGTGGTCCTGTAACTTGGCCACCGCGCTCGCGAAATCTTTCATATCTCGATTTCTTCTTGTGGAGACAACTGAGAGCTCTTATGTATGAGACCCCCAGTGCAACTGCAGAAGACCTCGTCGCCAGAGTTTTGGCCGCTGCATGGTAAGTGCGCGATATAACTGTTGTTTTTCAGAAAGTTCGACAATCCTTTCTTCGTCATTGTATCGCATGCATGGACACCGCCGGTTACTGTTTTGAGCACTTATTGTAATCACATGTCATTAAACTTGCTTTTCTCACTTAATCGTTCTTTTGTATGTTTTTGCCTCGGATAACAACATCAACTTTGGCGCCCCCGAGCACCTTTGCGTTTTAATTCCGACCATGCATTCTTTGATGAAAGTTGTTTGTTTGGATGTGTACTATCACCTCATAAAGTTTTACCCATATTTTATGAAACACCCTGTATATTTAAAACACATGATATGATGTTTTTCAACAATTTACCAGTGACGTCTACGTAACGTATTTTATTGATTCGTTTATTAAATGCGAATTCTTACTCTTATATAAGAAGAATAATTGTGTTTTTAAGTAATTAAATTTCTCTTAAAAGTCAAATGATAGTTCATGGATTTTTTTAAGTTTTGTGAAAAAAGGAAAAACAGAATAAACTTTACATTTTTAATGATTACATTGCTACACTAGTTGAATGTGCAAATCCCAAAAATCTGTTCTTTCTCATACATGTTATTACTTTAAAAAGCGTACTTTTATAATAGTAATACATTTTAGAAACAAATAAGATGCTGAAGTGTGTGCAGCTGCACGAGCATCCAGTGCGAAACACAACTACAACGACTTTGATTATCATCTTATCTTTCTGCTTAATTTTATTAATCAAAGTAAATACGATACAAAGTTAATCTCGATCATATTTTGAAAAAAATCAATATTTTTCGTCATTCTGCTGCACGTCAGCTGCTTGCAAATTGCCGGGTTACACTGATACGAAGCACCCTTCGCTGTATAACACAACTACGAAAAATCGAGAAAATGGCACAAAATTTTTTTTCACAGTGCCTCTTTCTGGCGGAATATCTCAAACTCAACTGGGACCTGCTGGACATAGTCCAAAACATATATATGAAGTTTGCTTCAATTCTATGTCTAACTTCGTGCATTTTCCGGTGATGCAATAAGAAAATTGGCACAAAAATTCTATCACAGCGCTCTCTTTCGAAGGAATATCCTCATTTTGAACTGGCACCTCAAGTCCATAGTCCA
This sequence comes from Maratus michaelseni, assembly GCA_963931845.1. NCBI lineage: Eukaryota > Metazoa > Arthropoda > Arachnida > Araneae > Salticidae > Maratus > Maratus michaelseni. The sequence goes on from OZ007586.1 coordinate 365,154,254, forward strand.
AAACATACAGTCGTGAAAAAAAAACTGGACACCCCCCCCCCCCTAACTCTGCAACAAATTATAGTAGAAGGAAGTGACTGGTACCAGACGATTGAAAATAAAGTCTACTTTTAAATGATGCATATAAAATTTGCTTAGGGGGCCATATACATATAAAAACACACCCAAACTTTGTTTTTTTCAATAGCAAGACCCAAATTTGACAACATATTTGAAATCTGCAGTTCAAACTATGCCTAGATACCAAATTTCATTAAATTCCTACGATTAGTTTCTGAGAAATTAATTACTTTATAATGAGCATATTTAAGGGGCTGTATCCAAATTGAAGTTCGGTACTCGATTGTTGAAATCCTGCAGAATGTCACTTCTTTTAATGTATTATGTTTTACCGATATGACCATTTTACTTACTTAATAAGTTTCGGTTATTGTTATATGCGGTAAAATAATGTTAACAAGTGTTGAATTATCCAATTTTAATCCCTTGGGGACGAGCGACACGTATACGTGACGCATAAGATGCTCAGAATCCTCGATTTTTCCCACCAGTTATTTTTTATTGTAAGCTTTGCCTTATTATATCTTAGCATTTCCACGATTCAATTAGACGAAAATTTCTGTTTTGAAAAACCGGTGGTAAATTATTAAAAATTCTGTAATAGACGCTCGTCACGAAGGGGTTAAAAAACCATAAGATTATTTGTAATTAAACTAATTTTAGAATATGTAAATATAACGAAATCTATATAACGAAAACTTCTTCCAGCTTGCCACATGCCAATCATTTGACCTTTCGTTGCTTCAGTTAATTGTGGGGCCATTTTGTTTCAGCAAATACTCTACGCATATGCATTTATAAGAAACTTCACTTCAAACATATATACTGCAGAAAAAACAATATAGCTTTATTAGACTGGAAAAGAAGCTATAAATCAATTTAAAGGTAACAAAAATGATTAAGTTTTTTCTAAGGTAGAACTGATCATATTTTTCAAAAATGAGCTTTATTAATTTAAAAATAAATGCGAAACTATTTTCCATAAATGACGTAAACATACATCTCATGCAAATACGTTTTACGTAATTTTAATGAAAAATTTTAAAGCAGACATTGAAAAAGTAAAAGAAATATATATATATGTATATATATATTTATATATATACTAATAAAGGCTGGGGTTCTGGTGCCTCGCTATCTTACTACAATCACAGGTCGTTGTCAGGTTTGTTGTGCTCCCGCGATCATTCACTTACGCTTCAGTTTAAGCCAGCTTTCAATTTAACGTAAGAACGCGAAGCATTGAAATACGGTTTACGCATTGTTTATATTGTAAGACAGACTTAATCTCTAAGTTTTTCAAGTCACTATAATCCCAGCCTATGAGTATAATATTTTCTCAAACAGGGATGAGAGCGCTCCGACCCGAATATCGATTTTTACCACTAAATTTTAATAGTATTCTCCAACGTAATGAATTTCAGAAATTTTGTCCTTGAATAAGGTAACAAATACTATTAAAATTTAGTGGTGCCAATCGGGATTTCGAGACGGAGCGCTCCCATCCCTGTTCAAACTATGCTTTAATGCACATCATAGACGGCCCCTTAAAGCAGCATCTTGTCGTTCTTTAAGCATAATTTGAAAACTACTTGAAAAAAAAAATTGAAAATTTGAATACACATAAAGCAGGACATAATAAATATAAATCCATCAAAAAAAGTGTAGGTTACAATTCATAATTTTTTCGAATATTAATTTCATAATTCATAATTCATATTATAAAATTTTAAAAATTACAAATTTAACGTAGTTATGTTTGGATTTTTGAGTTTTATAACCAAACAAAACGTTAGCACATTAGGATTTTAATTTCAGGAGATATTAATAAAAATATGAAAATGTAATTTAACATTAGAAGCTCTAAACTTTGAATGTTTATAACTCGAAAACTTATCATCCGAATGACTAAAAATTTTGTATCTAGGCATAGTTTGAACCGAAGATTTAAAATATCATGTCAAAAGTGGGTGTTGCTATTGAAAAAAATAATAAAGTTTAGGCTGGTTTTAATATGTAGATGGCCCCTTAAGCAAATTTTAGATACATAATTTAAAAGTAGACTTTATTTCCAATCGTTTGGTACCAGTCACTTCCTTCTACTATAATTTGTTGCAGAGTTAGTGGGGGGTTGGTGTCCAGTTTTTTTTTTCCACGACTGTACATATGAAGTTTGATTCAATTCTATGCATAACTGCACACACTTTCTGGTAATTCAATAATGAAAATGGAAAAAAAAATTCTATCACAGCGCCCCCTTTCGGCAGAATATCCTCAAATTCTACTGGGATCTATTGGCCATAGCCAAAAACATATATATGAAATTCCGTTCAATTCTATGCATAACTTCATACACTTTGCGATGATACAAAATGAGGGGACATATACGGGCACGCGGACATTATAAAAAAAAAGTTTTTTCGGGGGATCTCTGACCCCTAAAACGTGTAAATCCGTGAAAAACCGGAATTCGAAAAAAATTCGATTACAATACTTTATTCCATTATAGATAGAAGAAAGTAAAAAATGCACTGAATGCATGTTGCTTAAGCGCAACATCATGTGAGAGGTTTTAAGTATTTATTCAAAAACATATTACTTTAATCTGCAGTATCACATGACTGCTCTAATTTTACATTACTACAATTCAAGTGAACAGAATTTAACTTTGTGCAAAATAATGTTAAAGTTAAAAATTTTTATTTTGCGTAATTTTCAACTTTAATTTAAACTAATACTGTATTTATTAACGTATTTTTCTTATATTTTTTCCCAGTTTCTTCGGTGTAAAAAATACGCGAGTTCTGTAGTGGTATTCATTTATCTCAGAGAAAAATAGAGCAAAAATAGAAATGACATTAAAAAATATAAATTTTTAATTAATGAATAACTAAAATTAAGCAATATGATATATTGTTTCAACATCCTTAAATAGATTTAAACAGACTTGTAGTGAAAATAAATCTTTATTTTTTTTAAGGGGGATCAAAACTTCTGAAACCTTTCCACCGCGAGTGAAATGTGATGTGATTTCAAATTTTTATAAAGTTTTAAATACTTATTGTAATTACACAAACCTCTGCAATATATTTAAGCCATATTTCAAGCTTTATAAATTGTAAAAATAAACATTTATAACATAATATAATATACATTAATATTTCAAAATTTTCAGATTTTTCTTCATATGGTATGTCATGATCCGTAAGATAACTTAAAATACATATATGAACATAAAATGTATGTTAAAATGACATCTAAACTATATTTAATGGAATGAATTAATGATATACAAAATCTTTGACAGAAACCATTTAAAAATTCATTTAACTTGAATAATATAAAAATAATTGCAAAAATAATTAATTCGTCATTAAAAATAAAGAAAACGTTTAACTATCTCAATAGTATAAATTATTTCTATAGATAATACATTGATATATCCATATGTAAATTTTTAGTCTGATCCCTAGAATAGTTTTTTCTAAATCTTACGGATCGCTGAAAAAAATTCTGAAATTTTTTCAATATTAACTGAATTGTATTTTTTATTATATTATATTATAAGCGTTTATTTTTATATTTTATAAAGCCTGAAATAAGGCTTAATTATCTTACAGAAGTTTGTGTAATTTCAATAAATATTTAAACACTAGCAGAACCGCCCGGCGTTGCCCGGTCTCTTCAAAAAATAATACGAAACGCGAAATCACTCTAAAAATCGCTGCACGAAACCCTTCCTCTGGTAACTCTTTATCTTTCGGAAATTAAATAGAGAGATGGACCCGAAGCGAAGTAAATTTAATACCACTCCCTCAAATGTCTGTATCATTTGATTTAAAACGGGTCAGTTTTTCGTCAAAAATAGAAAAAATGTTACCGTCTGATTTTCACAAAATTTGCATTTTCGGAATCAGAAAATTAACTGCGAGTTTCCATTCAAATAATCCAACACTTTTCTTAATACTCGAGGATGAGTGAAAATAAAACTTTTTCGTTGTCTGGGATTATCAAATCGGTAACTTTCTTTTGCGGTTTCAATAAAAATAGCCGTTTTTAACGCACGCGCAGGAAAATCTTTTAGTTCCACCGCCAGGAGATGCATTTTGTTCTAAACAAATTATCCGACACGTGTCCCCCCCCCCCCCCGCTGTCTACGATACTGTGTATAGCCGACGTGCTAGGCAAGCGCTGCAAAATCTTTTAGTTCTAGTTTCTACCACCAGGTGGAGCATTCTGTTCTAAATAAACCTATTTCTGAACGAAACTTCGGCAATCGTTCCCGCTGATTACGGCATCGTGTAGAATGCGTGCTGTGTACGCCCGAAAAATCTGTTAGTTCCAAAATCCACCGCCAGGGAGTACAAAATCTAGATCTTAAATAATTAGCTATATCTTAATTAGTTCTTGTTAAGTTGAATGAACCGATTCCTGTTGAAATCGGTCCAATAGAACCTGAGAAAATAAATCACCCTCCTGGATATTAATACTCAGTATACTCAGATAGTGTCCGGTGGTAACCAAGGGCTGAAAAAGTGATACCAAAGTTTATTTAGTGCCTGGGAGACTTCGGAAGAATGCAAGAAAAGATTTCGTTTGAATCGGACCAAGATTAATTGCAAAATCTTTTTTTTACATTTTCCACAGCATCTTAATTAGTTCATGTTAAGTTGAATGAATCAATTGTCGTTGAAATCGGGACGCCCTTTGTTTGTATCGGACAAATTTTAAATACAAAACTGTTTAGTTTCACTTCCCACAACTAAGGGGTGCACTCAGTTCTAAATAAAACTCTGATCGAAACTCCGGCACGTTTCATTTTCGACCGCCAGGTGGCGCCAAATATGTATCTTAATTAGTTATCTATATCTTAATTAGTTCGTGTTAAGTTGAATGAACTAATTCTCATCGAAATTGGGCCCATAGAACCCGAGAAAATACCCCTCCCTGGTCATTAATGTTCAGAATTAGTGGTAACCAAGGGCTGAAAAAATGATACTGAAGCTTATCTAGTACCTGGGGACCTGGGAAAAGGTTTCGTTTGAATCGGACTAATAATTGGGGATGAAACACTCACCCCCCCCCCCCCACACACACACACACACACAGAACTAAACCAAACAGAACTAAAACATTAGGAATTATCATTAACTTTTGAAACAGAAACAAAACGACTTTTTTTTACATTGAAAAACAGTAAGTTATCGTTGTTAATTTCTCAAATCAAATACATAAATGACATATACATGAAAATCTCTAAAAATCGCATAAAACAAATCGCAAAAATTCACAATTCGCTGTACGAATTGTAATCAGCTGACGACCTTTTCATCTGCAAATCACAATTGTCCGGTTGACTTCCAGCTGTGCCTACAATTCTATCAGCTACCAATCACAACTGCCCTCCAATGGTGTTTGATTTGTAGTGGGCGATTTGTGACGTCATTTGAAACGAAAAACACTGCAAAATATGAAAAAAAAAAATTTAAAAACCTATAAAAGATGAAATTAAAAGAAAAAATCTAATAAGAAAATCGGAATAATAAATAATCCGCCCTTCCCTTTTAAAATTATGATTTTATCAACTTTTTCCAAGTTAAAAAGAGTAAAAAAAAAATGACGATTCTGAACGTATCTAAAGCTGAAATGGAAGCAATACCACCGAACCAATCAAGCATTCTGGGCAAAATTACTTAGTGTCGAAGGAAAAAATTCGCCAAAAAATCAAAAATCCCTGTACGAATTTCGCATAAACTTTATTGAAAAGAGGACAAAATTTACTATATTGGTCTAAAAGATTGGAACCGGATTCCGGTTACTAATGTGGGTAAATTGCAGCGAAACGTCAAAAAACATTAAAAATCGCATTTTTAAAATCATGATCTGTAAAAAATCGTCAACTTTCTCTAAGCTAAAAGAGAAAATAAATGACAATTCTGAGCGTATCTCAGGCTGAAATGGAATAAAAACCACCGAACCAATCAAGCATTCTGGCAAAATGTCTTAGTGTCGAAGGAAAAATTCGCCAAAAATTCAAAAATTGCTGTTTACAACCTTTGTATAAATAGCAGGATCCCCTTACACAAACAAAACAGGTGTCACAAAGATTTGTACAATAGATGAATGCAGTTCATAAACGTGAATGGTTCCTAAATAAAGGAATTCCTAGAATTTTCGGAATTTGCAGTGCACCTGAACGGCCGCTTTCGGTGGCCGTTGCGGAGTGATTTTCCCTGCCCGCGGCCGCTTTTCAGAGATGACGGTATTCGGAGTTTCCATCTATCTAATGTTATTTCAATGTGACTCATTTCGTTCTATAGATAAGTGTCCGGTTATTAGAGCGGACCGCTCTTCAGAGGTGACCGTTAATGGAGGTTTTACCGTATATATGTTCGTGTTAACATCGAACAAGTAGTACTCACTCATTCCGATTTTCTTCCAGTTGCTTTGCCCCAGCAATACAATATTCCATGAATATAAAATCTTAGATGAAATTGTTACTTTCCTTAAATATTGCGAATGTGACAAATCAGCACTAATGTATCAGAAGACTGGTAATATTACATTATCAGTTTCAATACCATCCTCAGACAATCACTACACAGATAAAAGGAAAAAATTCTTTCTAAAAACGCTAAATTGAAATATTGTAAAATGCAAATCACCAAGCCACGTATGATTAGACTTATATGAATTATAATTAAATATTTTTTAATAATTTCATAGTCTTGATGAGAAAGTTACTAATTTTTTTTCGCGAAAAATTAGTGGAGGCAAAATACGGTGGTTGTTTCTAACGTTAGATAGAATAACCTATTTAAAGTTGGATATTTTTTTTCTTTTTAACACTTTCCAACAAAGTTGAAAAGTGTTTCTGAATTCGGTTTGTCTGTCTGTCTGTCAATGCTCTAACTCGCGTAGAAATACACGGATTGTCATGCAATTGATATATGTTATTGAGGTTTATTAAGGCATAATTCTTTTAAATTACGTCCTATGGGAAAAAACGTTTGTAGTGTATTATAATAATGTTACTGTATTTCAAACATATTGAATTTCGTATATATCACTCAGGTGCATTACAAGATGCTTACTATAGATTATGGAATACGTAGCATTCATAGCTCATTTACAGGGACACACAAAATAATTCGGTTACTCTACTGACAATGAACAATAATTGCTGGAAGTGTGTTTTCAGTTGCTGCACGGGTTTTTTAATTAAAATAATTTTTTTGCATAATGTTTGGTGTGCATAAATTTTATAGATCATATACAGGTGATTATAATTAAAGTTCCACTTTCAAAATGCAGTAAAAAGGAACCACTGGTAAGACTGACCTCAAATTTGAACTGAATGTACTGGAAGAAAAGAGAAACGGTATGGCATAAGAAGAAAAAGTTCCAAAGTGTATCAATAGATGGCGCTCTAAGCGGCATACTATGGAAATTAAAAGACACTCATACGCAATTAAAAACCGAATCATTATGTGCTTTATGCGGTAAATTATGCGGTTTTTGGACCAAGGACAATTAAAAACGGATTTTTCCCATCCAATGTGGTACGACCTAAGCGTGGTGGATGGGCTATCCACTAACAGTATTACAACTGTTGACCGATTTGAAATTCATTTTTTCCCGTCAAACAACCGAAACACTCATGCACATTGAACAGTACAATTGGTTTACTGCGCAACTCATGCCAAACCCGTCGTATTTCGATTAAAAATGTCGCTTGTAGCCGAATCCACTTTCGTTATACCGCTTACAGCGCCATCTATTAATACATTTTGGAAGTTTTTCTTTCTTATGCCATGCCGTTTTCCCCCTTCTTCCAGTATATTCATTTCAAATTTGAAGTCATTTTGACCAGTGGTTCCTTTTTTACAGCATTTCAAAAGTGGGACTTTAATTATAATCATACTGCACAAGGCTGCAAAAAAGATCTCGAGTACGTTGCCGCTCATTGACGGAAATTGCTGAATGGGAATTTTCAACTGTGCTATGCATTTCTTAACTGAACTAAATTTTAGCATACTATGTAGTATATATACAAATCTGTTGATCATATACAGGACTGCACACAAAAATTCGGATATTTTTTCGCTGATTATTGAAATTGGGTTTTCAAATATGTTAAGCGTTTTCCAACTTGTTCACTTAGATATCATCTTTCACCTTATTAATCTATAAAGTTTTGTTACAATATTCGGAATCTGTTGGAAAGTGTTTCATAATTTATGCTTAACGCATGATTTTGTATTCTTGTTTCTTTATCAAAATAATGTTAATTTCAGATATTTGTTTACAATTGTTTTAACAGCTTCTTTTTAAACTACTGCACTGATTTTCGATGGGTTCTACCTCATGTAAAAGGAGTAATGTATTTTTACTGACCGATTCTGTAAGAAGTTCAAAATTACCTTAACCCATAAGTTCTGACTACAAAATACTTTTATATTACGATGTTAAAAAAAGAATACTACATTATTATGTACCGTCTGCGTCAGAAGATTCTATAAATCGATTTGTGCTAAAATTTCTGTATGTTGGAATTCCTATTCCTTTCGAAAATTAATTTCGAAAGTACATATATTTTTTAGTTAATTTTCGAAAATATAGGAATTGTAACCCATAAATTTCTTAACATAGATCGATTTCTAGAAGCTTCAAATATGCGAATTGACAGCAATATTCCGCATAGTAGTTTTTGAGTTATGCTTAAAAAATTGACAGCGTTGCGATCTGTTTTGCAACGATTCAAGAAGAATTTAACATCAGGAGTTCCAAACTTAACTCCCTCATAATTCTAAATTATTTGACCGACTGACTTCCTGTTTGGTATCCGAATATAAACTTTACTGACAAATACTATAATGCTGTCAAAATTGGTTGTTTGTATTTAAAATTTCGAACTATGGTACAATTTCCTTATGACGGCGCTCTAAGATTAGTTTTTTTTTTTTTTTTTTTTTTTTTTAACACGAATTGAAAGAAGACATAGCTTTCAATCGAAAGACTATTTCCGTTCTTCTCTGCAACAATTTGGCAATTGAAATGTAAGGACTGTATCTTTTTTGAAAGAGACTGTACACCCTTTTTCACATAAATTACTTAATCTCCTTAAAACTAAAAAGATATATATGACTTTTAAGGAACATATTTTGTCACAGTAATTTTCAGAAGCATTTATTCTTCGACAAAATCAGAAAAGAGTTAGCAGTTTAACAATTCATTGTTAAATATTCAGGTAGTGAAAAAATAATTCGGAACTATATAGTGTATTTTCAGGCATAAAAATAAAAACACACCCAGTACTTCTTTTTTTTTAGTTTAAAATTGCGATATTTTTTAAATTGCGATTTAGTTTAAAATTTCTCGGTAATAAAACTATTTACCGAAATATTTTTCATTATGCACGTACTTCTTCCAGCAATAATTATGACTGTCTTAAAAAATTTCTTCATTTTATTTTGCATGTGTTTTTACAGTTTAATTTTTTTTTCGCCAGTGATTGATTGACAATCTCTCGTTTTAAAATGTGTGTTTCTTTACTTATATTATCTCCCAAATGCACTTTACAGAAAAATGTGCCCCACATTTCATTATTGTTGATGATTTCAGTCTAAGCACGAAATGCTTTATGTTTATTTTATGAATAAAGCTATTTACCGAGATATTTTTCATTATGCATGTACTTCTTCCATCAATAATTATGACTGTCTTAAAAATTTTCTTTTTCTTGTGAGTTTCATGAAAATGAAGCATAAAACAGGTTTCTTATTTTTTAATTTTATCAACAAGTAAATCTCCATATTCATATGAGGGCAAACATCCTCTAAAAGTAAACGTGATGGAAAAACTCACTTGAATGTTTTCAGTTGGACTTTCTTCTTTTATTAATGTGTTGTTAAGACATCATCTGTTTTTATGTTTTCTATAATGAACAGTATTGCTTTTTGGGATGTTTAAAATAATATATACCTAAAAAAAAAGAAACACTCCTATAAAAGGATATGTTATATAAAGCAAATTATTCCAAAGGAGTTCGATATTTTATTACAAGTAAAAGATCAGTTTTAGGAAAAAAAATAATGTAGTTGAGTTATTAAAAAAGTTAGATTGTGCATTTTAGAGGTTTTAATAATTTTAGAAAAATTAACATTCATAACAAACATTTTATTAAAATGATCCGAGTAATATGACTACGACCAATATGAAATTTAGACACTATCATGTATTTTTTTTTTTTTTTTTTTTTTTTTTTTTTTTTTTGAAATTAAAGTTAGTTTTCGCAATAACTTATCCCATATACAATACAATGTTTCTTATAAATTTCTTATATATAAAAAAAACTAATATTCAATCAATTTCATCGTTTGATCTGTTTACGCGGCATGCTTATGTAAAGTCATCCAATCATTTAAAGTGCGGAAAATAACGAACGAACTTCATTGTTTTTCTAACTTTTGAAAATGAAAATTTTCTAATATAGGGTAGATGTGCCAGTAATGGACACCCTTAAGGAATTTCTTTAAAAAATATTTTTTAATTAATAGTTATAATTGTTATATTCCACATTTTTTAATATTATATTAATCTACCAACAATATTTAACCATGCTCACAGTCACATTTTCCAATGTGAATCGAAATTTAATTGTAAATAAAAGAAATAAATTAAAACACCCTAAATTTCAGTAATCGACACCCCACAAAAAGTAATAGATAATTGATATTATGATTGTATTTAAAACTAGAATTTCAAGAAAGCATATTAATGAAATAAAAAAAACCTGAATTTTTATTGGTTATTTTCTTATAAACCAAAAATGTTGAAGGTGACCCATTACTGGAAGGCGGTCCATTACTGGCACATCTACCCTATACTATATAGATAAACGAGCATTTTATGTATGCTTCAAATGAGATGTATAATGCTTTCAATATTTGAATCGCAATCTGCGTGAGACCAGATTAGCCAGAAATATTCATTACCTGAAACGAAATTCATCAGAACAATAAACCTTTCTGTTATATTGCTCGGTGAAATATGCTTCAGAAAATGAGAACAAAAATTAAAAAATTACTTCATACGTAAAAAGAGATTGAGCTATTTAAAAAAAAAAATAGGAGAAAACTTCATTTATTCATCAACTATGTTCACGAATGTTTCAGAAATTGTACAAATATATTTTTTAATTTAATATAGAAGTTATTGTTGTTAGTATTATTAACAAATATTTTCCATTTTACATATTTTACTTCTTTTGGGCTCATTTACACCGTGATCTTATTTGCATAAGCATACGGATATGCACGCGATTTATTACGAGCTATTTATTAGCAGCAATGCAAATAGTCTTGCTTAGATTGGATCAGATCTTGTGCATAACGAGATGCTTATGCAACTGATGGGTCATGTTAAAAATCAATTAATAGTAACAGATAATTAGATGATAGTTATTCATCGTTCGTTTTTTTTTTTTTAGCATCGACTTCGTCGTTTTCACCCCTTTATACCTATATTCAACTGTGTTTTTAAGCGTGTTTTTCACCTGTGTTTTACCTCCATTTTTGCCTCAATCCAAGGAGGCCAAATGCTAGTATGCCCTTCAAAGGTAACAGATGGCTCTGTCATCAGAAAATTTCCATACAGTGGATTCTCCTCGTTTTCTCCCTGAAGTCTTCTATTATAACTACAATATATACTCGTCCTTAGAAAACAGTTGATAGGCTTGCATTAAATAGTAATGAAAGTTTAAAATAAAGTATAAATAATATGAAAAATTAAAAATAAATAACTTTTTATAGATATTTTCTATACAAAAAAATATATATATACTATACAAAAAAAAAAAATAAAAAAAAAATAAGGCTTATGCTTAGTAAATTAGCTGAGCACGATAAGTTCAGCTGAATATGATATTTACACGTAAGGAAGGTAAGGAACATTCATGGTAAAACAGAAGCAGATATACACCTCGTTCCACTATAACTTCAGAAAGAATGGTTAACTTAAAAAAAAAGACTGAGATAAAAATCAAGTTTCCTTCGGTGACCGCGGCCTCAAGAGGTTTCAAGTCAACTCGTCAATTTGGCCTATCTACATTTGAATATGTCATTGTCCGGGGAAAATCGAAAACAACTGTGTCAAAAAGCGAAGGCTACTTTCCATATCAAATTTTAAAGAGTCTTTCGCCTTGACAAAGAACTAGGATTGTCATTTTAGAAGACATACGCAAACTGCATAAATGTGCTACTAAGCTACTTTTATTTTTCCATTTTTTAAACGATAATCTAGTTTAAAAACTTTACTTTGGTTTTCTTTCATTTTGGATTTTGAGATTCTGGCATTCATAAATCATCTGTAATAGATCTGCAATATTAAAAACTGTGAATACGATATTTTACACCTAAAGAGTATTTGACTGAATGCTTACACTAAAAATTTATCAAGCCGTCTTTTATAGAGATCATATAACTAATTACTTGAGATTCTTACATGTGTATTTAAATTTTGTCTGCAAATAAATTCCAGATTTATGTAGTATTAAAATAGAGAGATTAAACTCTAAAGTAATGCTTTTAAAATAAAAAGCAAAAAACTCAAGCTTTTTTTTTTTTTAAGTGAATAAACACCCTATAAAATGTTTTCACTTTAAAGTAGCAATTTCAAAAATTTTAAGTATAAAAATAAACAACAGTTTTTATTTAGAAACAAACATATATATTAACACTTATCTATGTAAATGAAAATTATAATATATATTTTTAAAAAGGTTGCACGTTTTAAATAATCACCTGCAATTTTCGTATTTAATTTTTTCAAAAATATAATTATGTATTATCTATACAAGCAAGACAATAGTAAGTAGTTGAGTTGGTTATAAGATATGTCAGTTTTCCAGTACAATCTTTGGCATTTCATTTTCCATAAGCCACTCTTAAGGTATGTTAAAAACTAAGGGATAGATACACTTTAAGGGATAGTACTCACAAAACACTCAAATAATTTTCACAAAAAAATGCATGGTAAACATAAAAGTTAACAAAAACACAAAATAAGATTTATCAAAGTGTATCGTTCCAGAGTATCAATCACTTATAAATGTATATCTGACAGACATATTTTGCCTATTACGCTTTCATAGAATCACGCGAAATGTTAGGTGCAGCTATTTTATTTTAGTGAAAGCTGAAAATGCAAATTTTGAATATGAGACTAACAAAAAGTAGAATGCTTTTAAATATTGTGTAATTTATTTAACAAAAGCTAACACCGTCGTTGTCGTCGTTTTTAGCATTTATTGCAGAAATATCTACGGAAGACGCCTTGGATCATTGCTGTAGTATGCCTCAACTATTATATTTACATATTTAGTTTACATTACATTTCCTACATGCACATAGAGAATACAAAATTTGCTCAATGATGGTGAAAAAGTAGGCCTAAAATTAAATGGCCTATAGGAATATTGCAAAAAAAAAAAAAAAAAATAACAATATTGCTGAAATATTTCGCTGAAATCCTAAGTAAAATGTTTTCATTATATTATTTTCATTACATTGATATTATAGTGTATATTTACAATGTAATATCAATGTTTTTGAGATATTTTTTGTAATGTAAATATTGAAACAATCGCTAATAAAAACAATACTGGCGTAAAAATTGACCAATATCAGATAGCTACAAGTGTAGTTTAGTGATATGTAAATGTTATTTTTTAAAAGTTGTTTTTATTAATGCTCTCTGCATCATTAGATAAAGTTTCTTTATTTCAGTTTATTGAAGTATTGGTGTAGAACTTATGCACTGTTTCTAGAAAGCTTGCCAAATGTTGAAATGCTGGTCTGAAAAAAAGAAACACGTTTTAAATGTTTACTCACTGTGGAGCTCTATTTTTACAGCGCTATAATTCTACTTTCTTTTTTGATGTAGACTTCTAACTAATAAAAATATGGTTTTCGTGTGTATAAAGAGTACTTTAGCGATAAAAACATTTCGAAATTTTAAGCAAGTCAAAGTAGTGTTACACATTAATTAATGCTACAAAGACATATATAAATCGCCATTCTGCCAATTGGCTTAAACTTGAAGGACGCTTGAAAAAATACAACTATCAAGATATTTTGTTGCATTAATAGCGATTGAATATGTAAAATAGAAATCAAACTTATCGCTTATTGCCCTGTTAAAAACGGGATTTTGTAAAGATTTTATTGAGAGCATTGGTGCTAGGGACTGTATTACTTTTTGATCATGGAAAATATTTTGATAATTAAAAAAATTTCAAAAATAATTGACATAGATGCACACTAGTTAATCCAATTCAATAATTTAAAGAAAAATGTTATTTAAAAATAATATCCAACAGAAAATCAAGAGCGGAATGATAATTAAATAGTGCGATGATATCTTTAAAAAGTCCCCAAAAGTCTCCTTTCACAATAATCCAAATTTTTTCTAATGTCCAAAAATACCTGTAAAATATCCATAAAATACATTTGTACTATTTTTCACGTCTATCTAATGAAAGACAGATCATGCACTGAATTATTGAGAGAAGGTGACTGGATTATTAAAAATCCAACTCCTGGCTGGTAAATCGTTATTTCACTATCTCAATCTGATTTTTTTTCTAACGTCCAAAATATCTGTAAAATATCTATAAAATACATTTGCACTATTTTTCACGTCTGTCCAATGAAAGACTGATATCATGCATTGAATTATTGAGAGCAGTTGATAGGATTATTAAAAATCCAACTGGTGACTGATAAAACGTTATTTCACAATCTTACGGCTGTTGTTTAAGTAGTTGATATTTAGTGACTAAAATTCTAATCATACATATCGCTGTCTAATTACTCAAAGTTTGTTTTCCAGAGACTTTAAGGAATAACATAGGACAGTATTAATTTCTATTGTATTTGAATCAAACTCTAACAAGTTTCTTTTAAGCAGTTTTATAAAAGAAATAAATAACTTATTTTTTCAATAATTATCCAGTTAACAATATCTGTTTAGTATCTTTAAAAACTGCGTTTTCAAAAAATAATTTAAGTCTGCTTTACTGGTACACTCAAAATTTGTAGCATACTGATGTTTTATGGACTATAGATAGCATACATTATCTTCCGAAATCAAACTGTTTTTATTTAATTTGTGAAGTTGAAATATTAAAAGTTAGTATTAAGAAAAATAATAGAGATAATAAATTGAATGGTATCTGAATTTTTTTTTTCGATTTTGTTGAAATTATTATTAAATTAATTGTGGAAGTTGTTAAAGTGGAAGTTAGCTTTTTTTTAAAAATTTAGCTACTTCAAAATACATACTTAAGGAAGAATAGAAATTTGTCGATGTTGTTGATGATTCTGATGATGATGTTGTTATATACCCTGTCGGCTTGTATTTTTTCACAGACATTTCTAGTTCTGTTATATCTTAGGTGAGCTCAATATTTCGATGTCTGAGTAGGATTTACGATTGACACAATTCCTACGATTGAAATTGCACCATTGTAATTATTTTATGAAATGATAAATGAATAGTCTTGAAAACGCATATTTGTGAAATTCTTAAATGGAATGCGGGAAATGGAAACAAATTCGACTATTGCACAATTTAAAATGTTCCTTAAACATACATTAAAATATGGTGCTCATTTAGGCGGAGATTTTTAACAGGGAATCAATTGGAGTGATTTGTAATATTTTGAATAACATGCAGAAGTATATTATTTTTTAAAGAGTTTCTGAGCAATATGGATGCCATATTTAGATTTAGAAATGTCAGATCTGTATAGTTCATATATTTGTTTCGCAAGAAGGCAAAAGTTGTATATTTTTTCCGACCACTGTAATCACAAACTCCATCTAATTTTTTCATTAAGTACCAAGAAACAAATTCTGTATTTTTAAATTAAAGAGTTTCACCAGCAATTTGAATTTCTGGTATTTTATTCATTATTTAAATTGTATATGTTCTTATCTGAAGTACATTGGGTTATAACATGCGGATAGAATTTCATTCTTTGAAAAACTGGATCCTAAGTTGTTTTGACCAAGCTCTTTTCAGATCCACACCACTCTGTTTCGATGTAACGTGAAAATACACATCATTCCCCTAGAAATCTTCGATGGGAAAGAACTTATCACTAGGTAGTTCCTTTGCTACCTAAATAAATTAATAAATCTGCAATTGTATTTTTTTTTTGTCTACTTAAATTCAAACAAAAAGAGTCCTTCCGGCCTGTACGGGAGGAAAGGTAGCTTTCATAGTCCATGTTTTTAAAAATTCAACACATTTTACTCAAATACACGAGGATAAAATGTTCGGAACCGGATTATAGAAGGTTCAATCCCAGTTTTTGTTAATACTGAATTTGAATGCGAATTTCAGCATAACAAAAATCAGATTGTTTCAAAATATTAGCCATCCTAGAATTTCAAACTACCTCAGCAATTTTTTAAGATATAGCTAAAACAAAACATGCTCCAGAATCTTTGTATCACGTTCTAACACTTAACGGGAACATTTTTTTTCAATTTATAATTTTTTTGTGCATATTTTTAAATTTTTAAAAATTTAAATTTTTTTAACTGGCCACATCATTGCCCTAGCTTTTGAAACAAAATGGCGGATGAAGCTGACCAACGAACTCGGTCGAGACCTTGGTATATCCTATACACATACTCAGTCACATCCAAATCGGTTCATAAATAAGAGAATCACAGCATCACAAATGCCATATATATATACCGTATATACTCGTGTATAAGCCAACCCCCAAAACCGAGATGCAAAAAAGTTTAACACCAGTAATTCAGAATAATTTTCTACGCCCTGCTTTATCTCATTTAATTGTGAATTATGTAAGACGAAGGACATTATTGTAAAATACTGGTATTAAACATGTTTTCATCAGGAATTTTGGGGTCGGCTTATACACGAGTATATATATATATGTATGTATATAAATCAACATTTGAAGAGAGAGTCGTTTTGGGGTCTGGAGGTCATGATCGGTGAAAATATGTCAAAATTGTTTGGAACTGCTTTCCTCCGAACGGCTGCAATAGGTAGCTTTTTCTAATGAAAGGTACCTAAAATAGAATAAAAATAATTCAAACACAAAAATTATATAATCATACATCTAAAATATATTTATTTGTTAAACAGAATGATATTTGCAAATATATAAATAATTCAGCGCTATATATCTAATAGACACAAAATACTCTGTATTTTTAGTTTGAATGCCTATTCCAAAGTTCATTGTTAAATCAGTACCAACATTTTTTTTTAATCAATAACAATTAATATATACAGGCTGATTCAAAATGATTACAAATAAGAATAACGTTGTGTTAAACAACTATTGAAAATAAAAATACTAGGCATAATACACAAAAAATGTTCAAAGTTTTGCTTGCGAAATTTCTAACTGCACAATGCGACTCCCCTTGGTCACACGGAGAAACCCTACACGGTAAATAAATTTAATAAATTTATAATTTTATTAAATTTTGTTAATTAAATTAATAATTAATTCATCGGCAAACAAATTTATAATTGTAGTCACCGATGCCTCACATCTGTAGCAATTTGTCGCCTGACAAATATAACAATATCCAAATGTTTTCCGCAGATAATTGTTGCCTCAGCGAAGAAAAATGTGCCATACATCTTGTTTTTGAAATAGCAAAGGCAAAATTGACTGTAGTTTAGTCTTTGTGATCAAGGGAGGAGGAGGGGTTTACTCAAAACAGTTTTAAAGTATGCAAACAAAATTTTAAACTTACCTTGCATTGTGGTTTGTTTGTTCCCCTATCATTGTTTACAACCAGTTGATTCTAAATTGTAATCAAGGCAATCAATTTGAATTGTCATATGTTTGCCTAACAATGGTTAATTTTCTGTAATTTTGGAGAAGAAAATGCAGATTTCTAGTAGTTAACTTAACCCAAAGAAACTATATTAATGAATAGAAAGAAATGGAAATAAACTGTGCGCGAGAAATAAATTTTAATAACTGATTAATTTATAAAATATTTCAGCGTAGGTTCTAAAGCTCATTTTCAGAAATAACTTGATCATCTGTGCGAGGTATTAATGGTGTAATTCTTCCCCGAAAACGAGAATTTTTTTTTTTTTTCTGAAGCACTCCTTAAAGGCTATAGAACTACAACATCATGGTCAACTCTGGATGTCCATACAACGTCGACAATAACAACAACTACTACAGCAACAAACGTGTCGTTGCCATAGAAATAAACGCCTTTTGCGATATTGTAATGTAATCACAAAAATTAGATTCAGACAGAGAAAATATTACAAAGTTAAATTATAATATACTTCATGCTTGAATTTTAATATTTGAATTTAAAAATTGGAATTGTTAATCCCTTTATACTCATTGGCGGAAACGACAATTTAAACTTTTATACGTATAAAAAGAAAAGAAATGAAGAATGAAACTTACTAGCGAGAACTCCTAGGAACATAACTACAATTTCAACAATTATATTTTGTAACCTTAATTAATATTATTTTTAGGTTATCTTGTTGTAAGCGAAGATACCTAAGGAACTTACGCAGAACAATTTTAAAATATGCAAACAAAACTTTAAACTTCCCTTGCATTGTGGTTTGTTTGTCCGTTTGTTCGTTATCATTGTTTGCAAGTACAGCCAGGTGATTCTAAATTGTAATCAAGGCAATCAATTTGAATTATCATATGCTGGCCTACCATGGTTAATTCTCTGTAATGTTGGAGAAAAATTCGAGAATCTGGCATGAACACACACACACACAAAACAGTAAGGCCGTCATAGGAACTAACAAATGTTTGAAAGAATAAGACCGTTAAAAGAAACCATAAACATGAAGGGATTGTGCTAATAATATATTATGCTTTTTTGTTGCTAGTTTATTTATGCAAAGATATAATACCATTATATTGCTTAATACGAATACTTAAAAATTTTTAACACAAGGAGAAGGGGCAGTTTAAATGGGTATGCGAGAAATAGCTACTAAATATTTGAGATCAGTGACATAAAGTTGATGTAGCACTGGAGTGAAAAATTCACAACTCGAATGATTCATAGACACAAGATAGGAAAACTTTTTGTTATACCGTATGATGAAATATGTTATTGCCAGATCTTTTCGAATTACAGTAATGCTCGATATTGTGAAACTGGTATTAAGGGAAAATATATTTAAAACATTAACGCCAACGAACTAATTTTTTTTTATACATCTGGCGACTCCGGGCTCAGAATATCTTAATTCAGAACGATTTGTGCAGTGCTTCGGTTTAGACAACTAAAATAAAAGTTTCTTTCGTTTAAATGTATGATGTACAATAGTAAAGTATTTATATTTTTAGTACATGCCATCAACAGGGAAATAAAAACGGGAGCAAATAGTCGTACACGTTGTCATATTGCGATCAAAGTATGGCTCAACCATAATGCATGCCATTATGTGGTCTATAGAAAAGTTTGATAATATACCAGTGATACACGCCGTCAAACGCGATATGCAATTACGAGTCATGTTCAGGTGAGACAATTTTCTCAGAAAAGTTCGTAGTTAAGAATCCTTAAATTCAAAATAAAATCAAAATATCTGAAAATATTTGGAGTAAATTATTCTTGAGTAATTTCAAATTAGATTTTTTTTCAAATAAGCGGACTGAGATTCTAAGCATGTAAAAAACTGTTGACATGATGCAAAGACGGAATAAAAAGGACCTCGAATGAATGTAATTTTATTAATTTCTATTCTTTTATTATAGTTTCTTTCAGAAAAGCATTAATTTCTGTCTTTAAACCCTTAGTAGTGTGTCCGAGCAGATTATCGAACAAAATATTTATTCTATACCTTAATTATGGGTTCTGTGATATATTATTTTCCAAAATGTGAAAAGTTTCTCAAACTAATAACCTTTTTCTAGATACAATAGCATGACTAAAATCTGTGTTCTTAAATTATTTAAACGGGCATAAATCAATTGTATTAGGC
Source organism: Maratus michaelseni (assembly GCA_963931845.1). Classification (NCBI taxonomy): domain Eukaryota; kingdom Metazoa; phylum Arthropoda; class Arachnida; order Araneae; family Salticidae; genus Maratus; species Maratus michaelseni. The sequence continues at coordinate 365,174,357 of OZ007586.1, forward strand.
AGCTATGCTTCACTGTTGAAGTTTTTGTTTTGATATAGACAAGAAACCTATTCAAACGCATTTAAACATTTTGATGAGAGGCAGAAAGTATTTTTTTAGCATTCCCAAAGGAACTTCCAAGAATTATGTAAGATGTTGCACGGCAGAAGCCAAAATTCATGCAAAAAAACCTGCTGCTCTAATTTCCGCAGAAAAAGTTGCGAAACACAGCACCATTGGTGTTTTGGTAGCGGTGAGACGCCGCTCTCTCCTTCCTCATGTTCTTACCATCAACTGCACAGAGAAGGGTAGAAAGCAGCAAGCGAAAGTAAGAGATAAGCAGAAAACCTATTACTCTGAATTCAGGTCAGTGGAGCGTTCACCCGGAGGTTTAAGAACGAGAGCAAGAGTCAGATAATGACGTCACTTACGTCTTCTTCCACTGAGGCCAAAATAAAAGCCGATAAGATGGTAGAAAGATGCTTGAAGAACGTGTTTGATGCGTTCGTGATACAAGGAAGTGCTGTTTGGCGGTAAAAATAAACACGTCCAATTCAAATTTGACAACACATCATCTTAAATATGGCCAATTTAAAAAAAAAAAGATAAAAGTGGCTTATTTCAGCTTGGCTATTGGTCAATTTAAAAATGAATCAAGATGATCTATACCATAACCATAGCACAAAGTTATAAAGAAAATAGGAAATTTTTGTAAGGCACGACAATTGTTAAAGTTTCTATTATTCTAGGAAATAGAGCATGTAATATTCGCTGAAATTTTATTGAACATTTTTTGTTAAATTTATGTTAACTTTTAACCCTTTGATTTGATAATATATTTAAAGAGGAAATTTCTTATAATAATTAATTCACTGATAGGGAAAAACATGTGTACTTAAATATTTTATTTCATGAAGCTGGTTACAGGTTCAAACATCTGTTGTATGGCTTTGACACTTCGTATGAGGTGGCGGTATTCCTGAGGGGCGGTAAACCACCCCGAGTTCAAAACTTTATCTATCTATCTATATCACTTTTCTAGAAGTATTTTTGTAAAGTGATCAAAATGTTCAGTATTCATAAGTCAGTATTCAGTATTCAGATTCGTTTATCAGTAAAACGGTCATAATTATTTGATAAAAAAAGAAAATAGTTGTTAATCCTTTCGCGAGGAGCGTCCTGTACAAAATATTTAACCTTTTACCATCAGTATTTCGAACGAGAAATATTTGCATTGTTTTAATTGCAGAAATTCTGAGATTAAATAAGGCAAAATTTGCTGTTAAAAATTACTGGTAGAAAAAAAAGAAATCCGATCACCCTATATGTAACGTATACCAGATACTCGTCGCGAAGAGGTTAACTAAAATAAGTGACAGAAGTCAGCAATGAAAATACTACTATGGATAGCGAGCGGGTATATTGAGGAAAAATTTTGATTAACTCATTCGTTACCAGAGTCTCAGAGAAAAATCATTCACCAAAATCCATATGTTCGATTAGGTAGATTTTGTAAGAAATACTACCTATTACATTCTCCCCTATGTTAGAATTTCTGGAAAATGTTTGCAGATCTACGCCGATCATGACTCCCAGAACCCAAAACCACCCCCAGTTCAAAACTTTATCTATCTATCTATCTATATATCTATATCACTTTTTTATGGACAAGATAACGTCAAAAATTCCGCACAAATCTCTTCCAAACTGATACATAAAATCAAGGGGCATAAAATTTCGGTCAAGTTCGTTATGGGCAAAATCGAACCTAGGGGGGGGGGGGGGGGATGCAGGGATTTTTGTGAAAACAGAAAAAAACGAATAACTTCTTAATTATGATACGTATTGAATCCGTTGAAAGTTATCATTACTTCTAGGGAAAGGGGCCAAAAATTCATGTATGACAAAATTTTGATATAATTAAAAATGGCGTCAAGGGGGGGGGGGGGAATAGGGGTTTCAGAAGAAAAAAATTCATAACTTTGTCAATTCATAACTTTGTCACAAGATATCAAATCCGCTTAAATTTATTATAAATCCTCTTAATATCATCTACAACTTTTATATTGACAAGTTTTTAATAGGACCAACCCTTACAGTAAAAAAATTCAGCCAGCTCTGTCTACTAGACACAGGTAGATGTCGAAGTGGGCGGTCCCAACTGCCGCATAATGGCAAAAAGATCATTTCTTCTGCAATTCCCAATAAACAGGCTCCCCACGGTCTGCGTCTTCAAAATCTACCTGTGCCTGTAGGCCGAGCCGTCAGGGATTTTTGTTATAATGTACTGATATTTTGGAAGTGAAATAGGCAATGTCACACATATGTGACGCTAGTTATATATAGTAAGCTATGCTTTAATACGATATTTTATATGATATTCATCTGGTTATTTACCTCAAAGGCGTTACTATTTTTATACAGGGTGTCCCTTCTTATCTCTGACCAATAGCTAATTCTTAAACTATTAATTTTCGAGGTATATTTCCAATTGTAAAATGTTTCAAATATTTCCCTCCCCATCACATTAAAAGCTATCCACGTCAGTAAAGTTATGTTGTATAACAAAATGCATATAAAATAATGGTTTCTATTTTTTTATTTGTAAGTAAAATCTCCATAAAAATCTTTAAAAAAAATCAATAATAAAAAACTTAAACTAAGCTAAATTTACACTGCATATTTATACAAAAACATTTAAGGAAAATTTGCAATTTTTTTACCAATTTCTTCTGACAAGTGAAAAAGGGATAAGGATATCATAATCCAGTTTCAATAAAGTGAGAGAGAAAGTGTGTTAAACGAAATATTATAAACAGGAAAGATAGCAACACTTCCTGAAAGAAGAACGTTTCAAGAGCGAGAGAAAATAATCTCGCTTCCTTCTTAAGGTTAAAATATCATCATACCGAGCATGGTAGGTCAATTTTTTTAATTTAGATTTTTTTATTGCAATAAATTATCAGTTTCATCTGCATCTGTGTAAACATATGTTAAAACTTGTAATTCATTAATAAATATGAATTTTCGAGTATGCGATAAAACTTGAAATAATGTATGATAGCTGTTCGCGAACTCTTGCAAAAATAGATTAGTAATACGCTGGTGTCCATAAATTAAGGGACAAAAACAAAATACACATTTTTGAACGCAAAAGTTAATTTTCAGTAGTCAAAGGAAAATGATATAAACGACAGGTGTAGCAAATAGAAACTACCCCAATAGCATAGCCGGTCGATGTGACGTCACCTTGACATCATAAATGATCATAACGAGGCTAACGAAAACGAAAGGCTACCGCGGTGCTTTATTCATATCTTTTTTTACAGACCGCGGGAGTCACGTGATGCTTGAATGCACCAATAAAGGTCACGAAAAGAGCTTCACGTCACTCTAGCGGTCTGTAAAAAAAGATAAGTGGAATGTACCGCGGTAGCCTGTCTTTTTCGTTAGCCTCGGATCATAAGTGTCACAGTCACTATGGTGAACTAAAATGTGGTACATGTTATTCATCTCATTAATTACTATCAAGTGACCGTCATTTGTTGACTCCACGGAGAAGTCACCCTGATTAGCCGCCAACTGACTATATAGTAACTTTCAAGTAACCTTCATCTGTAGACCCTAAACTGATGACACTATGGTCGTTGCATTATGACGATTCACCAAATGACGTTTCAATGAATTCAGATGGTTTTTAAGGTTATAGACATTTGGATACTCAAACGTGAAGCCGCCATATACGTCTCTTTATGACAAGTCATCAGATGACTTGATTTTGACTGTAAGTCACCTTGTGAATCTCATGTGAACCATCAGGTAACTATCATATTAAAATATTCATATTAAGATATCACGTGTGTAAAATATAAGCTGCTAAAGATAATTACGAAAGCTGTACAAAAATGGAAAAAATAGGATTTTCATCGCCCGTGTAACCCGATAAATAGAAGAATGTTGCCAAAACTGCACACGATTTCAATGAGAATTCAGAAGATATAAAACATTAACTGTCATTTATGACAGATACAGTTGGCAAAAAAAATATTTGTACACTTCATTTTTTTAAAATTATAATAAAATCAAATAAAAGATTTAAGCAAACACCAATGTAATACATTAATTTAATGCATTATAATAATATAAAAGCAAAAACAAAATAAGAAGAATTGATTTTTTACATTTTAACAAACAAATATACAAAAATATAATGCAAACAAGGTATTTGTACACCACACTAATGTACTATAATTAATGAAAATTTAGTTAAATGATACAAATTAATACTTTGTATGAAGTCCTTTAGCTTTAATGATTGCTTCTAGACGTTGTGGCATAGATTCCACAAACGTTTTTGTGACGGCTGGGTCTATGTTATTCCATGACTCAATAAGAGCTTCTTTTAAGCTGTTTTTACCTGATATATATTTTTTCGAATTTGTGCATCCAATACTCTCCACAAATTTTCTATTGGATTCAAGTCTGGAGATTGTGGAGGAGTTACCAATCGCCTTCGAGCATTGTAGAGTAACCATGTCCTGGTGATCATAGCAATATGTTTTGGGTCGTTATCCTGCTGAAAGTGAAAAGTTTCCTCTAAGCCTAATTTCCTAGCACTGCTTAATAATTTTTGCAGCAACACATCAATGTATGTTAAAGCTATCATTCTAGAGTCGATAAATTCCAAATTTCCTACTCCATTAGAAGCCATACACCCCCAAACCATAACATTTCCCCCACCATGGTTCTTAGTTGGGAGTATATGTTTTTGATTTAGAGCAGTTTTATTTTTACGCCAAATTTTTCGAATGCTTTGTGGAGAGAAAATTTCAAATTTACTCTCATCAGAAAAATCACTGTTTTCCAAAAATCCATTGGTTTGCTTCTGTATGCCAAAGCAAATTCCAGGCGTTTTCGCCTATTTGTTTCACTGATGAATGGCTTTTCCCTTGGGGTTCCTCCTTTTAAGCCTGCATTGTGGAGAACATTTCTTATTGTTTGAGGTGTTACTCTGAAGTTAGAAGATGTTGCAAGGTCTTCAGCAAATTTTTGAGCTGAACCCATAACATTTTTTAAAGCTGTTTTAACAACACTTCTTTTTATTCTCGTTGTTAATTTGCTGGGGCGTCCTGGTTTTCATTTATTTTCGATGCATCTCATTTCTTCATACTTTCTCACTATGTATGCAACAGTTTTAAATGGTAATTTAATAGCTTTTCCAATTTCTCGGTACGATTTTCCATTTTTATGAAGCTCAATGATACAATTTCTTATGTCTAGAGGTACCTGAATTACTTCAAGAGCAGATTAGATTAAATGCCAGTCAAATATAATATGAAGATAACAATTATTAATAGCTACCAAAGCCATTAAATAATAAGCCCAGTCAGATAAATGGGAAACTTTTCGAAAGTTGAAAATAGCGCCATCTAGCGGTTGGGAGTGCTGCATTCAGCACCAAGAATATTTTAATAAAATTTTGCTTCTAAAATTAAAGCTTAAAATAAGGAGTTCATATTTTCTAAGAAAGTCGTTTGTAAATTCCGGTGTCAGTCAGTAATTTCACATTTTACGAACATAATTTGTCTGTGCCGAAAAGGGTTAATTGCATAGTGATGTAAATTTCCATCACTTTTTATTTAACTTTTAATAAATAAATCAACTTCTTCTCCACCACTATATTTATATAGAAATATTAATCCAGTAAATTTCCACATTTTTTTTTTCATTATAGTTTTAGCTTTAATGTAAAAGATCCCAATAATTAGCAAGCTTTTAAAGGAAGTGCAAAAACAAAACATCGATAAAAATCGTATAAAATATCGATATAAATAAATCGTATCGTTTCTCTGCGACCCACTTCTGTTTTGTCCTCCTTCCGCAGCAGAGGTTTGGCGCTAGTGTGTCGCTAACAAATTTAACACTATCTGACTGGGCTTATTATTTATTGGCTTTGATAGCTACTGTATAAATAGTCCTTTGAACCATGAACAGTATAAACGCAGTGCGTATCTTGCTGTAAAAATGCACAAATACTTCTCTTGCAAGAAACCTTTAAACTTTTCCTGTTAGAAATTTATTTTACATCTTTATCGAAATTTTTTGTTGTTTAATTTAAAACATACGGCAAACATACTGTATTAAAACTATTTTCGTCAAAATATCTGTTTTCATTTAGTTAAAAATTAAACATATTAGAGTGTGCAAATAATTATTTTGCCAACTGTATATTATTGGTTTATAAGAATTGGTGTTTTAATTTAACTTATGATTTATTTGTTTTAAAAACAGCTCATTTGTATATTTTGAGGCTAATGTAATTTGAATTAGATAAGAGAACAATCACATTTATGCTTTAATTTTGCCCAGTATTTAAAAGATTCTTGTGAGTTGTACGATTCAAACGATTGTTGTTTAAATAATTTTCGTTATTTTACATTTGACAGTCCACCACTTCGCGTTTAGAATAGGTTTTTTTTTTTTTGTAAAGTCAAATGTTAATCCATTCATCATAATTTGGATGATTTATCAAGATTTAACATCATGTGGCTGAAGACATCATATTGTACGAAGTCACTAAATGCAGAAATACGTATAAAAAAGATAGACGTTTTAAGAGATTATCAACGATATACAATAGTGAATTAACAATAAAATAAAGAAAACGATTGATTTAGATTCATAAAATGCTGAAACTGGTTTTGTTATAGAATGTGATATTGAAAGTGAAAAACTTGGGAAGCACGATCGTAATTTCTAATCAGGAATCAGAAAACGAATCGAAAAACATTTCTTTGTAATGTAAACAAGCACACTCTTATAACCGTAGAGTGTCAGCCCCTCCTCCTCCCCCCCTCCCTCCAAAAATATCCGAAATTGTGAAGGGTTTCATAAGTGTTATTTAAAGGTTCATAAAACAACAGCAATAAAAACAAAATAATCCTCTGAATCAGATAAACCCGGGAGCACACGCGATAGATACGACATATTTTGAATGCTTATGGTTTTCCAATTTGTCACCGCAATTTTATGAAAAGTAATCTCTTATTTATTTTATCGCATAATTTGTAACAATTGCCTTCGATTAAATAAGGAGACGATATTTATTTGAAAGTATCGGTGGTAAAATAAAAACCATGTTCACCTTGGATATGGCATACCCTGCTCCCTGCTTGTATGCTCCTGTGTTAAATTTTTATTACTTTTATGCTACGAAACTTGAAGTTGTATATGTGTGTGAAGAAATGTCCCATGTGATTCGAGACACTATCTTCTGATACATCATACTTTTTCGTTCAGTGCATGCACTTTATTGTAATTTGACTTTTCATAAAGAAAAAAAATGCAACATCGTCATATTGAAAGCGATTAGTTCCAATTTAAGAGATATGAACAGTAATCAAAGGAACTGGTAACCAAGCACACTAAAAATTATTTAAAATTTTACACTCTGAAGTGTTGCCATTCTATGGAATTCGTAAGCATTACGGAAGGGTGACCGCTCTCTTCCCATGAAAGAACTGGAAGAGTATCTATTCCAACCCTTTTATTTAAAAATAAGGAATTTCAGATAATGACCTATAATGTAACCCCACTACCAAAAACAAAAGCAACAAACAACTGGTTACGGGATTTTTAAAATCTGTTATTGTTCAATATCATTCGCTTAAGAAACGGAATACAATGGATATAGTAAGCTGTTTAAGTGAATGATAAGGGTTAAAATAAAATAAAATAGTGGTTGACACTTATAATGGAATATAATAAAAGCCTTTAAAAAAATTATCATAAAATGAAATTGCATTCATGCAAAAATCTGTTCAATCACAATCGCAAACAGCTCTTATATTTCAATTCTTTCAGTGCTTTTTTTTTTTTAAATGTATGATGGCGGCCCTTCTATGCACCCTATTGTGTATCCCATGTCCAACAATGCACACAACTAATTATAACACACAATACCACCATACCAATGATTTCCTGACAAAGTCACCCATATTGATGACAGCTAATACATTAAAATTTGTCATCTTACACTTTTAATAAGAAAACAATTAATTGAGTATATTTGACATTGTACATTTGAAAGTAGACTACTGCTAAAATCTCTACCTTGTTGTGTCAATCTTACTTTTCTCTTGGGGAGGTCAAATCTTGTGAATTGACTTTTGCATATTTTTTTCAGGATGAGGAGGAGGGCAAAATTAACAGAAATTCCACAAAAACACCGATTTTTCTGCAACTGTTTGTTTGCAAAATGAAACCTTCTTCCCTTGTTGAAATCAATATAATTAAAGTCATAAAATTTGCCAAAAGGCGATAAAGTTCCATTTGAGGAAATGCAGCGCAGATTTTAAATATTTTTGTGGCCTTCTAGTTTTAATTTAGCATCTCATTTTCAAGATATAGTTACATTTAGACATCTTGTTATGCAAGCAAAATTTTCGATGAAATTCAGAAGTTCGCATTGAAAGACCTAACTTGTCAGTGTTGTTTTGCATGCGGATGGAGCCACTTGAAGTACTTCTCCTGATGTTGTCACATTTTATTTTACACAAAGCATGGTAACTGTTGAAAATATCGCTAAATTGTTTTTTATTATTTTTAAGCGATTTCAAAAAAAGAGCCTCTATTTTCGGTCGTTATATATGTATGTATATATATATATATATATATATATATATGCACAATTTTCTCAACAGTCACTGAACGAAATTGAATGTAAATTTTTATACCAAAGGCATATCAGAGACGGTTTTGAGTTAAAAATAGTAATCATTTGCTGTATAGTTTTTTCAAAGACAGATTGTAAATCTTAATGATTGCCTAATGCGTTTCCAACATGAGCGACGATGCACAAATAGAATGCTTTATAATTAAGACAGTGGAGACAAACTAGAAATAAAATTTATTTGGGCGAAAGTGTACGAGTCTTTCCATTATCGCCAAGATATTATTTTTTGACTTGTCTCACTCGTATAACCGAACTTGCCAGGGCGATTAATGAGAATTTCTGGAATGTCGGTTGTCATAAATTGCACAAACATGTACAATCTGAGCATGGTGTGATGTGTGTATGTCGCCACTCTCTTATTTATGGTGAAAATCTATTTTCAACAAAATACATTAAACATAATGTGGATACGAATAAATAATTGCCGCCAAAGACATTGCTGTGTCAAAACAATCTTGCTAAACTACGCTAATTGGTGCACAATAAGTACATAAAAATAGGATCTAAAGATAAAGTCTAAGAGTGTTTTTGTACGATTGAAAGCAAGTCATTGATTGGCAGTCACTTGAAGTCACTTGAAGGCAATTTTTCGTTTCAAAATTACGAACAAAGTACGGGTTCAGATTGGAGTGAAAAATCTTCTATTTTTGAATGAACAAATACAAGGTGTGTCTATTAATTTCCAGTACTGGTGAAATAACTTCTGAAATATGAATGTTAAACATAACTGTTTAGTATGTTTCATAGTAAGTTCCGTGTGATGTAATAAACTTTGGCGCGAAGCTGTACAATTGTTTTAAACAACTTGCAAATTCATCTTTGGGCATCCTCTTAATTTCGGACGTCACGTTATACTTGATGCTATCAATATCCAAAAATCTTGTTCCCTTTGGTAATGGTTTCAGTTTGGAAGAAAGGAAATAGTCTATGGGTGCCATGTCCGGAGAGTATGGAGGGTGGTTTAACTGCACGATGTCATGCTCGGCCAAAAACCGCTTCACAGGCAAAGCAATGTGCGGGTGGACCTTGTCGTGAGAAAACCCAACTCTCTTTTTGTCTAAAACGGGGCCTTACTCTCAGTATTCTGTTGCGAAGTCGGCCCAGCACTTCTGCGTACCTGCTGTCCTATCACAATCTGGCCAGGTGGTACAAATTCAGGATGAATTAGACTTTCTCTATCAACATAACCTTAACTTTTTAGTTTTGAAATCGGAATTTTTGCTGTTTTAGAGAGTTAGGACCCCACCATTCCGATCTCTGTCGCTGGGTTTCAAGGCCATACTAATAGCACCAAGATCGGCGTCTGCAATGTCGATGATTTCATCACAAGCTTCTATTGTCATCATTTGTTTTTGTTCCTCTGATAAACAAAGAAGAACGAATCTCGCGCAAACTCGTCTTACTTCAAAATTGCCGAACCACCTCCTTATCAATATCCAGCTCGTCGGCGAGTTGTCGACTATCAGAAGTCATAATATCACGGACTTTCTCCATCGTTTCAGGCGTACGTATGGATATCGGTCGGTCAGTGTGCGGATCATCTTCGACGCTTTTCCGACGACCATCACGAAAACGTCTTCGTTGGAAAACGTCGAAACCATTCAAAAATACAAGAACGATATAATGAGTTATCACCGTACTCTTGCTGCAACATTTTACGTGTTTCGCAACACTTTTTACCAATTTAAAGCAAAATTTAATGTTTATTCTCTACTACATTATTTTCACTTCAACAACAATGCTTTGACAGCGAACTTTTGCTTGCGTGTTACAACACTAGAAAGTAAAACGAGAATGACACGCAGCGCAGATATTGTGCACAAATACATGACCATTCAAATACCATCGTTCACCAACCAATGAACTTTCAATTCTAATAATTGGTGCTGCCAGTCCTGTAAATTAATAGCCACACCTTGTATATTGCAATTCTAGGTCCTATGACAATTATTGTTCGTCTAGCTGTGAACGATAATTCATTTTTTTGTTGCAAAAGTTTGCGAAAATTCTGTCTATTTTATGTAAAAAAATACAGGAAATTATTACTTATTGATAAAAACATTCATTGGTATTCATTGTAAAAATAAATAAGTAAATATCATAGCTGCCAACCGTCGGGTTTTTTCAAGTTAAATAATCATATTTGAACCAGAAATTTTATTTGACGAATAAAATCAACTTGAAATAAAGTGATTATCGCTTAGATGTAAAACGCATTTAATTAAATAAATTTTCTGGTTCGAAGTTGGTTTGATATTAAAAAAAGGGGCAAGGTTGGCAGGTATAAAATAAACACACACTCACACGTTGTACAAAAAATTAAAGTTCAGAGACAATATGCAAATTTTTTGTCGTAAAAATGTATCATTGGTGGAAATTGGCTGAGAGTAACAACCTATGAACGAATGAAATACACTGTTGGACAATTATTAAGGACGAATGATATTAACAATGATAACAGCCCTAAAATTGAATACAGAAGCATGTGAGATGCAGCGAGATGTATTGTACATACACATTTTTTATTATTTCTACATTTGTTAGTCACGTGAAATTTATGGTGAGGAATTTAAAGAGTTTTGCGCGTGTTGTCAGTTGTTGTTAAAAGTGAAATGTAAACGGGAAATTATCAACTGACTACATAGAAATTTTGGATAAGTGTCCCGACATCACTTACATGATTTTATATGTGGTCGTATGAATATACCGCAAAGCTCGAAGAAGAGCGAAACATACTAGATATTGCCAGGGTATTCGATATCACCCACAGTGTTGTTTCCCGGCTTTGAAGAGGATTTCAAAGAACTGGAATATGTAGAAGGCATCATGGGGGAGCTCTTCTTGCTGTCGCAGTACGACGGCCGTACAAGTGTAGTACTTGTCCTATCGGTAAAACTGTACCGACACACCACAGCTAGTCAAGTGGCAAATCAGTTTCTTGCTGCTAGTGTGAAGAAGATATCCCGAAAGTATGTAGCCAGGCATTTGCATCACGAAGAACAGTACTCTCAAAAACCTGCTGTGTGTTCCCCATTGTCGCGTGTTCAATGTAGCGCCTCTTTGAACAACTGAACCGAAAATGACTAGGATTGTGTACTTGTTTCTCGGATGAAAGTAGGTTCAGTTTGTCGTCTGATCATAGGTGACAACTGATCTGGCGTGAGAGTGGTAGCGCTTAATGTCCAGGCAATATCCCTGGAACAGACCTGAGCAAAGTACACAATTCCAGTCTCTCTCTGTCCAAATGTAATGCTGACGACACTTCTGCTCTAACATTTAATATTTAAATTTGGTCTCAAAATTAAAAGAAAGCAGATAAAACAGCTCAACAAATTTTAAGAAGCTGAAAATCCATTTCTCAACGACATGTTCCACTTTCCACAAGCAAGAATGTTATTGAATTTGGAAAATTCTGTGTAGCGAAGGTAAATACCACTGAAATACGTGTCGATAATCTTTCGCGTTGATGTACCAAGCCACTATCCTTCAGTAGACTTCACTTAATAAAATTAACTTAAAATACCTTTTTATTGTTGTTCTTTTAATTTTCCCCGCCCAGCGTATTTAGTGTTCCGTAAATACACACATGTACAGGGTCCGATCAACCTCTGAAACTAGGGGAATCACAGTAACATTTTTGCGCCCCCCCCCTGTCATTCGGGAAAAGTTTTTTATTTTTTACATACATAGAAATTCATCAGTTATACAAATATTATTCACAGGAATTAGTTAGCCGAGTTCACATATGGTTAAACGGTTTTTTAAGCTAATGATCCCTGTATATACTTTGACTAGAGTATATTTACATTATATGTCATTCTTGTATGTTCAGTTACGTGGGTATTCTATAACCAACGCATCAGGATTTCATATGTTTGGTTAACAAACTATTGATCACATTCAGATTTCCCGGTTAGATATGTTTCCTGAAGTAGTGTGGATATTCCCTTGCATTACACAATCTTTTTCTTCCAAAAAAATTGAATTCAATATAAAACAATAAAAATGAGAATTAGAGGCCCCATTTTACAGTAATTTTGGTGGCCCTTTTAAATTTTAGAAATGAAGTTCATTCTTCATGTGCCTTAGGTAACAAGGCCCTGCGCATATGAGCCATTCTCCCATAATTTTAACTTTCAAGAATAAGAAACTTGTGAAATAAAAATTAATAAAATAAGCATTTTTAAACTTCCAGTTTTAAATTTTCTTGCACTTGTTGCTATAATTAAACATGTTCTCTTTCTGCATGAATGTTTAATACTGTACTATCCGTGTGAGACCATTACCATCCATTTAACAGTGGAATAGAACAGGGGCGGTGAGGAAAATTACCACCTATTTTTAGTCAAGTCACGTTAAGATCAAGTGGTAGCCACAATACTCACTGATTTTTAGCAAGAGTTGTATACACTGAACTAAATAACATTTTTTTCAAATTTACCTCTTAAAGTTCAGGAATAAATTTTGGGTACAGTAAGACTACCAATAAAGACACAATGCTTGAAATGGATATTTAAATGCTGATTTAAATTCTGCAGAAAATTTCCAAGAACTACACCCATACTTTCTGTTAAAAGTTCTGTATGAGAAATAGGTCGTTTAAAACAAGTTTTTTTTGTATTAGTTTCATATTTTCATGTTCTAAGAAACACTGTGTGTTCCAATATTTACTATTGTTTATTGTTTTGCTTGTATGTTTTTTTGTATGTATTTAATATTTTTAGATCTAGTATACTTGGTAGATGATGACTGTGAGGACACAGCACAGCCAGGATGGCCGAAGCTGTGGTCGCAAGATTCGTTATCTGAACTTCGGATTGCGAGTCGCAGCGAATTTTTAATTAATCTTGAACCTAGACTCCCGAGCGATAAAATTTTGATCTGCAGTACATTTTCATCGTGAGAAAAGTAGCAGATGAGCTTTAGACTTCATCTTGATCAGATGGACAGCGAGGGAGTGATTCGTTAATTTTTAAGCGATTAGACAAATCGCATAATTTTTAAGTGTAGCAATTCGACAGACGGTCGAAATATCTTTATTTAATTGTCAATATCGTGTAAATATTTTATATGCTATGAATAATCCAGACTTATTAAAATTCTCTGTGTGTTCTAATATAGAAAAAAGTCTGGAATATTAATTGTTGATGCTAGACACCGACCAATTTAATTCATCTTATTGTACTACTTAATATATTTTCGCATTTAAACGAATAGACACAACCAAAAATCCCATATACATTTAAACAGAAATTGTAACTTAAAGTAATTTTTCTCCAAACTATGATTTTTGACATTGCGCGCATTCTAATTTCAAAAGTAATTAACATACAATCTTTAAATTTTTAATGATGTTATGTATGTTATGAACCTACATCTATTTCTAAGCTGGTATATTTTTTTCCCTTAATTCTCATTGAAGTTCTTTCAGAATTTATGCCTTTATGTCATAATTGACTGAAAAAAGTATGTTATAAATTATTGTTTTGGGTAGAGGTTTAAGTACTACATTTTAAGAAAGTACATATGTAATATTAAGCAAATATATATTACAAAATTTAAAAAATTTTCCGCGGAGGTTAACATTAGTCTATATAAATTTTCCTTTTAATAAAATTCTATATATTATATCGACTTATTAAATTAAAACCTATTCTTAAACTAGTCTATCAATCTCCATATGTAAAGGTATAAGATCTTAATCCACCAAATAATATTATTCAAAATTGCTTACATCTAAAAATGGCACTAACTACTTATATTCCTTAAATAGAACCCTTTTATTATTTAAATCCCTATTAAATTTCACTATTTTCTGGTACATAGCGAATCCCTCTAAATTCTTTACTTAATTGCTAAAATGTCATAACTCCTAAATTATTCGTTCTAAAAAACCTATTTATTTAAATCCATTCTTTTAATAAAATATCAAAATGTTTCTTATAATATTTCAAAGCTTAAATATTCTAATTTTATTCCGCATCAATAAATTCATTTCTTTTTATTTTCTGTTGTGCGCGAAAAGCATCGTCTGAAATCTCTTTTTTGCAACACTCTCGGTGCAGAACGCCTTGTTTGTTTACATGACGTATACCTGGGTCGAGGTTTTAGAGTGTTTCAGACGCTTTTTTTTTCGCCCGTAAGTCAATTTACTTCAAAATTAATACACCGGAACTGTTAAAAAATGTATATAGCTGATATTTTAACAGAAAAATTTATTAATGTAAATATTCCGAAATTTTCTGAATTTTAAGCTTTAAAATTAGATAGTTTGAGTAACTTAGAAAGTTATTTTCGGAAAAAGGTTGAAATTGGCAGAAAGTTACATTTATGTGAAACTATTTTACTACAAGGACTAACCGAAGCCAGAGTATCAAAATTATCTAATTGTTAACCCTCCTGATAGTACAACAGAATGGTATAGAATTGTAAAGCAATTTGTGGAAGTTTCCACCCCTGCTGTTACAAGTCCATCATTTCCAAATAAACGTAATCCAACCAATTTTGATATGCCTCGATATAGTGTGCCTAATAGACAAAATTTTCAACCACCTAGGTATTGGGCAATTCTGCCAATTAGGCCCCATAATGCACCTAGGAATTATATTCCACAAAGACACTCTCAGGTTCAAGGGTCTAGAAATTTTCAAAATAGTTATTTTCAGAATCCATATCCTTCTAGGCCATGTAGAATTTACGTAAACAAAGGAATAACAAATACTTTCCACTGGGAAAGAGAATGAATTTTTAGAAATAATTCAACATCCTCTAATACGCTTCCAGTCAATTCACAATCTAATACTCCTAATGTTTGGCAACTAATTGTGTATGGATATACAAATAATTGTAATTTACCATGTGTTGTGGACACTGGCTCGACTACTGCAATATTACCACTCAAATTTGTCAAAAACCAAAATGCTAAAATTGAAATCATACCTCCAGTTACTATTGCTCAGGCAAAAGGGTTTTTACACATAAATCAAAAGTGTAATATTTTTCTTAAAGTGGGTAAAATGAAAAAATATGTTATTTTTTTAGTTTGTAATACTAATTTGGATTATGCTATTTTGAGGTTAAAAGAATGTTCCAAATTTAATTTAACTATAGACTGCAAAAATTGTACTGTAAGACAGAGAAGGAACATTATAAATAGGTGTATATCCTTATGTAATGAGAGAACTTTTCATTTTAATACTGTGGATATAAATGAATTACAACAAGATAATGATAATTTGATAACATCTGATTATAATGAGAATTTGAATTCATGTAATGATGATGATTTAGTAACAACTGATGATAGTAATGAGAGTTTGAATTCATAAAATGATAATAAAGTATTACTATCTGCTTGTGAAAATGATGTGAATACTCAGGACTTTTTAGAAAGTAATAACCATGACTATAATGTGCAACCTGATTATAGAAGTTCAGTGATTCCTCACAATTTTTGCGATGTTAATAATTCTGATTCAGATTTAATTGGGGAATTAAATTTAATTAAAAATGGGAATTTAAGGGAAATAGTTCAAAATTATAGTGATATTTTTCCTAAACATAAATATGATGTGGGTAACATAAATATTGAATTACAACGCGTTTTTCTAAAATCTGAACTACCTATATCTTTGAGGTCTACATAACTTCCCCCTTAGAAGAAAAATAAATAAAATATCAAATTCAATCTTTATTAGCGGCTGGACTCATCAAGGAAAGTAATAGCCCTTATTCTGCCCCTATCATTTTAGCTATGAAAAGAGAAGAAGGCAAAAAGATAAATATATATTAGATAAATTGAGTAGTGCCCATTACTTTTCCACTTTGGACTTAGTCTCTGGCTACTGGCACATACCAATACACCCATCCGATACAGAAAAATTAGTCTTTGCTACCAATTTTAGCCTCTTCGAATGGCTGGTGCTCCTTTTCAGTATTAAGACACCCCCCCCCCCCCCAATATTTAATAGAACCATTAGAAGAATCCTTAATAAATATAAAATAGATTTTGCTTGTCACTATTTTTATGATATCATAATTTTCTCCTCCTCTCTAGAAGAACATTTAAATCACTTAACTCAAATATTTGAAATCTGTAGATTAGAAAGTTTCAAACTTAAGCTTTCTAAATGTAAATTAAACCAGAATAAAATTAACTTCTTAGACTATGAAATCACCAATGGGACTTTAACCCCAGCTAACGTTAATAGTGAGACCATTAAAAATTTAAAACATCCCTCCAATGTTAAAGAACTACAACGATTTTTAAGTCCCAATAATTTTTATCATAAATTCATAGATAAATATGCTGAAATTAGATATCCCCTCAATAGATTACTTAAGAAAAACACAATATGGAAATGGAACTCAGAATGTCAAAACTCTTTCGAAAAACTAAAAAATACTCTAATTGCAAAACCAATCCTCAAATTTTATGATCAAAAATTGCCCCTCCATATGTTTGTAGATGCCTCTCAGGTGGCAGTAGGTGCAGTTCTAAAACAACCTGATAAAGATAATTTCTTATATCCTATTGCTTATCATTCTAGAATTTTGAAGAGTTATGAACATAATTATTTTATAACTGAATTAGAATGTCTAGCTATTATAGATACTTCTTGACAAATTCTATCATTATTTCCATGGTGTCAAATTCACAATACACACTGATCATGCATTTCTGGTATGGTTAAATGGTGTTAAAAACTTAAGCGGTAGATGGTCACTTAAACTCAGTATGTTTGATTATGGAATCAAGTATGAAAAGGGTTCTACAACTGTCGAAGCAGACATGTTGTCTCGAAATCCTCTTACTTACTTAATCAACATATAAGTTTATTACTAGACAAAAAAGAGATCATAGAGGTGCAAAATAAAGACGATGTCTGTGACAAAAAATATAAAAAAGAGAATGGAATTATCATAATTCAGAGAAAGAGATTAAAAAAAATACTTGTACCAATGTCATAAAGAAAAAAAATTACTCCATATTGCTCATGATAATTTTGGACATTTAAGAATTCAAAAGATGCTTACTACTTCCTAACTATTATTCGCCTAATATGACTATAGACATTACACAAGTTGTTACACACTGCGATACATGCCAAAAAAAATTGGCTTGTTACAAGCTATGCCAGCCACAGATCAACCGTTTGAATGTCTTTCTATTGATACTGTGGGTGGATTTAATTATTACAACTCATCAAAAAAATTCTTACACATAATAATAAATCATGCAACTAGATTTGTTTGGGCTTTCATCTGCAAAAATGTTACTACCGAAGCATATACTAACTGTTTAAAAGAAAGTTTCAATATTCAAACACCTCAAAAAATACTTAGTGATAGACATAAATCTTTTAGATCTCCAAGATTCCAAAAAATCCTCAGAAAACATTACATTCAACAGCGTCACATCATCACATCATCCATAAACCAATGGGAAGGTAGAACGCGTTAATCAAACTATAGTTACTAGACTCAAATGCAAAGTTAATTCCACTTCTTTAAAAATACCTTGGACTAGATTATTAGACCAAGTCATGCAAGAATACAATAATACACAACATTCCATAACCAAATTTCCACCTGCCTATTTATTTTATGGTCAATTACCTTATGAATCTCCTTTAAAACAAAATTATTACCCCCCTGTAAATAAAGCACTCAAAATTTCAAAATCGTGAACTCGTGAATTTCATCTTAAAAGTAAAAGACTCTATGAAAGAAATTTTGTTGAAACCCCATTAAAATTACAAGATTCTATAATTTATGAAGAATTTAAATATCCTAACACTCGAAAATTAGAGCTTGCCTTCTCCGGGCCATACAAATCTATAAATAAACTTTCTGAAGTAACTTATGAAAGAGGTAAATTTAATTATGAGACAGGACTAAATTCAGTTATTCTACATGTTTCTAAATTACGACCATATTTTTCACCAGAAACATTCAGAGCAACCCAAAAAACAATCAAAACGCCAACAAACATCACAATCACAATCACAAAATCAAACTAAACTAAAAACAATAGATTAAATTCTAGTTCTTCAGATATCTCTTATTACAATAGTTTTCAACAATATCAGGTATATCCTTGGTGTTCAACGAGAATATTATTTGTTTTGGAGAGTTTTTGGGGTTAATTTAGACACCTTATGCAGGTATAAGATGTGTATTTTGATTTTAAGAATTTTCAAATTGATGTTGAAAAATAAAATAAAATGTTTTTACTTCTAAATCAATGTTCTATATCAAAATAAACTATATTTACTTTATTTACTTTTCTTAAACAAATTGCTTTCAAAATTTAATATTTTGTTATTTATTTCAATAGATAATCAAATAGTAAAAGTTTATAAATATTTCTATAATTATATAAACATATAATTAGTTTGATAATGATGATGTGATTTTGCAATGATTGTTGTAATAATAGAGATTAATTATTTAAACAAATTATCTTTGAATTCCATTTCTCTATTAAATTTAACATATTTTTATTCCTATTTATATGCTTTATTTTTACTATTCTAAGTTTGCCAGGCACATGTAGAAAGAAAATAATTACTGTACATTTGGGATAGGGAAACTTATAACTTAACTATACAATTTTTTTAAAGAGTATCAGAGAAAAAATTATTGTAAGGAAGTACTGGTTGAGAGTCCACTTTCTAAATATTTAGATTTACATTTATTTGGATTTTGGAATTATTATAATAATATATTTTTTAGAGTGTTCCAGAAACTTTTTTTCCGCCCAGAAGGCAATTCACTTCAAAATTAATACACCGGGACTGTTAAATAAGACACTCTTAAAACGTTATAATTGGTGTAGAAGAATCAACTGACTTATTTGTCACTTTGCGCTTGATAAAAATAAATACGCAAGCACAGCAAAATCAGGTAGACAGAGACGAGAACGAGGGTGAGGCAGACAGAGGATTGAAAGTTGTTTTTTCGGAAAGTTCGAAATATCATTCGAAGATTTTTTCAGACCTCATAATGTAGAGATTATTGGAAACTCCGACTGCCAAATAACGATGATTAAGTAACATTTAAATCGACTTGCTACAGCATTTCTCCAGCGTAATTTTTGAGTATTTAAATAAACATTGTTTTCAAATTTCGACTGCTTACTTATGGAGTCCATACATGTTCGTCGTAATTACTGAGTCATGCAACCATCCGGTCTATGCCTGTGTTTAAAGATATGGAAACTCTATTTAAACAGATTTTCGCCAACAGCCTTTTAGATAGCTTTCAATACAAGAAGCTACCTATTGCAGGCGTTCGGATGAAAGCAATTCCAAAATATTTTGGTATATTTTCACCGATCATGATCCCCAGACCTCCAAACCACCCTCCATCCAAATGTTTATTTATATATATCCATATATATATATATATATATATATATATATATATATATATATATATAACCGATTTGGATGTAACTGAGCATGAGTATAGGACATACTAAGGTCTCGACCGAATTTGTTGGCAAGCTTCATCCGCCATCTTGTTTCAAAATGGCGGCCAGTGAAAATTAAAAAAAATTTTTAAAATTCAAAAAACTATAATTCAAAAATTTATAAATTGAAAAAATTGTTTTTGTTAAGTGTTAGAACGTGATACAAGAATTCTGGAAATTTTTTGTTTTGGCTATATCTTAAAAATGACAGAGATATGGCAGTTTGAAATTCTAGGTTAGCTGACATTTTGAAACAATCTGATTTTTCTCATACTGTAACTCTCATGCAGAAATGCGCATTCAAATTCAGTATTAACGAAAACAGGGATTGAATCTTCTATAATGGGTTTCCAAGCAATTTAGTTTAGGGTGTTTGAGTAAAATGAGTTGAATTTTTAAAAGACATGGACTATGGACTATGAAAGCTACCTTTTCGTCCCGTTACAGGCCGGAAGGACTTTTTCAGCTCCAATTTGTCACTTCATCACATAGTATATATGATGTTTTATTTTATAATCTTGCGCGCAAGCCATGTACGTCCAATGTGACGTGGAATAATCCCTCGTATATTGAATGCAATCTTTGAAGAAATTGATGGATGATATGGTAATGAAAATATGATATGATAAGAATAAAGTTATTGCACTTAATTCTATGCTTTTCAATTCTTCTTCACATATTATTGATAAAAGATACACGTTAAATATTTTTTGCCGTTGTTATACTTTTATTAATTTCATATACACATTTTATTCCAGTACATTTTTTGAGTATGTATTCTGATCTTGGCAATAGTTTCTAGGTAATTTCGGCAATATGCAAATTACTTGCATGGTAGTGACACTTTCATGCTATTAGCCGAAATGTGCATTTTCCCCCTGAGAAACCGAAAACGCATACATAGAAATAAAATTTGGTTACTGTTCGGCCAGGTTTTGCATTGAGAGAGGTTTAATACATTCCGGATGAGCGTCCTGTAACGACATTAAAATTTTATTACCAATATTTCCAAATATTGACCTTTGTTTTTTAATCCATAAATCTACGATTAGATAAGGCGAAGATTACTATTTAAAAAAGTAATGGTAGTCAAAAATATAATATGTACTACCCTATACGGAACGTATATGTGCCACACTCCCCGAACGGGTTACACTTTTCTTGTTTAATTGCGATTACCCTGCAGATAATAAGATCTAAAGGTATACGGATTTACCCATTTCCACTTTCAGTTCTTAATACTGAGGTCATCGTCTTTTTCTAGATTATGTAAGGATGTGAGCTTGTGCACATCAATCCACATTATCTCCTAACAAGTGGGTAAGTGTGATCGAAGATCACACAAAGGGTTTCGTTTAATATTCCTTTCAATACACTTTATCCAATAAATTTTATTTTACAAAAAAAAAAAAAAAAAAAAAAAAAAAGTCATGTTTTTTATAAAGTAAAAATTTACCGGTCTATATTTCCCGCTTTTATACTCTGTCATAGTAATATCTGTTATGTGGACTAAATGCGATATTAAAAAAAGTCAATTTCAAAATTAAACATGTTGTATAGAGACTTTCAAAATGTTAAAATATGCCAATATTTCCATTATCGGGTCTTTATCATGATTCAATACGTTCCTCAAACTCATATATTTACTATTCTCTATTATTCATATTGATACTCTTTGTATTAGTCTCAAACATTTGAAAAATCCGTTAAACTTCCAATATGACGTCAGATTAATTTTCTTTTTAATTCTCTAATGACGTCGTATTAAGCTGCTTTCTGTATTTACACATACTCATACTCCTTGTATTATTGAGATATGTTTGAAAATTTCCGTTTTATTATCAATATGACGTCATATTAATCTTTTTTTTCAATTGGTGAAACTTTTTATTTCATCTTCATTTTTCATGTGGAAATCTTTCAATAAAAAATTAATTATTGTAGAAAGAATTTTATTGTGGATTTTTAATTGTTGGCAACTGCTATAATGAAAAATGTTTAAATTTAATAGAAAAAGGCTCTTAGATTTTTGTTTTTTATCCCTCTATATTAAAATAATACGATTTTTTCAAATTTTATGATTTTGAGCTTCGTAGTAGGTATTCAGCTATAAGTGCACAAAATTTCATGTCTGTAAGTTACATAGTTTCTGAGAACCGGCTCTGTGACAGTCAGACACCGATGCGGGTGCAATACGAAACCCTAATAACTATTTTTAAGCAGAAAAAACTACATTATTAGTGTTGCGTGCAAAGTAGTTAGGAGATCTATCATTAGCATTGACAGTTAGAAATATTGATTGCTATCTTTAGTCCTAAACTTCCAAAAGTATTGAATTTTTTTTTCTTTACGTTGAAATAATGAGAGAATATATTAAGATGGGCAACGCAACAAAGGTTAAAAATAAGAATTACTAAATTTTCTGGATGTTTATGTTACAGACAGTTTAATTAATTAATTAATTAATTTTTGTATACAAGACCTGTTTGTATCTCATATATCAATTTTCTTCGTATTTCACACTTGAAAAATGTGTCTAACTTTACAGACGAGTGATAAAATAACCAATTCTCTATAGTGAAATGATAGCAAAAACTTTTTTTTAATGAAAGTAACAAAGTGACATTTTATTTATGGCGTTCTTTTAATAGACCAGCTGTTAATGTAATTAATTTTCTGACATTAACGTGTAATCATTGTCAAGATATTCTTCTCAGACAGATGTTTTTTATCATTTGTATTTCGCGGGTTAAATTTTAACTTAAAAAAATTAAAAAGTAATTTAGTAAAGATTTTTTTTCGCAAAAATAAAAAGAGCCTTTTATTAAAATTTTCAAACTTTTTCTTGTTTCTAAAGTTTGTTCTAAATGTTTATAAATTTTGTAATGGAACTTTGTAAGAATAAGTAGAAATAAAATAAAAGATTTTTTTTATGTAGATAGATAAAGAACATATCAAAAAGAAAAATTAAACATTAAGCCTTAGGATTTATTCATTTTATAAATTTCGGCATCACTTATAAGTAACATTAATCATCGCAGATAAACAAAAAGAAAAATATAACTTTTATTTTAGAAAATACGAAATATCTTTTACTTCAAATCTCATATTTTATTTCACTTCTGAGCTTACATATTGTTCCAGGTTTCGAAAATGCATAGTATACAAAATAAAACACATGACGTATCAGATAAATTTTTTTGAAATCGTATATAAAAATAATCCTTAGGATTTATTACAACAAATGTAAATATTCTAGGCTAATTACAGATAAAAAGTAAACCAATGCGGTTGCATCTCCTATTTCATCCTCATTTTGTGGAAAGCAATTGATTAGCATATTCATTAATCACTGGTTTTACTTACGAAACTTGACGTTGCATAATCACTATGACAAAATGAAACGAAGTTATAAAACATTCGTAATTTTAAAAGTTTTCATAGCCTGGTTAAATTTTTTTTCTAATTTCATTTTTATTTATGCATAGTAAAAAATTAATTAAATGCATACAATAAAAAGAAGAAAAAATGTATCCGAATAGTACTAAAACATATTTGAACAATTACGTACATTTTATTTGGCAAAGATTTGAATAAGAGCTTTTAGCACTTTTACTCTCGTTATTTTCTTTAACAAAAGGTTTCACTGCGGGACGCGCTTGCCAGGTTTTCACCCTGTAAAACACATGGCATCATTTTTTATTTAGCCCACGTGTCTGACCTCGTGTTGGATGATACCTACAACTTCACAAAGGAGGTCATGTCTCATTTCGCAGCTGAAAGGAGAGGGTTACATCTACACGCGAAAAAAATTTTTTTTGCTCTCTTCAAGAACAATTTCAAGTTCTAGAAAATTGATATCTTGAAGAGAAAAGCCAAAGGCAGAAATTCTATGCTGAAGGACTTTTTCTGAGATAACAGTTAATACCGATTTACAGGGAAATGTTCGTAATTTGTATGACTGTTTCATTCTTATAGTAATCACCGTTATCAGCATAGTTTTTATGGAAAAAAATCACTTAATGCTGAAGATTTGCACTTAAAACATATTCTTCATTCGGATATAACTGGAATTCCAGTCACACTGTCGCCTTCAATGCTGCTATCAAGTCGAGAACGTGATCAATAACATGAGAGTATTGCATAGGTTGGAATAGTGCTAAGTAAATGATAATTTTTTTGCAAAGATCACTGGAATAGGAAGAAACATTTTGCAGTAGTGAAAAACAGGGTGAAAAAAATAATAAATCGCGCTACTCAGTAGAATTTTTCTACGGTCTGAAGTAGTTGACCGAGATGATGTATGGAATCCAATACTGAATTGAAAATTTACTGATGTATAACTTCAATCAACTCAATATTACTTGTTAAATGTGTTAAAAATGGATAGTGTTAAAAAAGTCTGCGACAAATGGACTTCGACAGTATCTTCTATAGATGTGTCTGGATTTGTATATTGATATTTTCCCATAAAAAATAACAAGAAAAGGGATGAGAATCCGTTAATAATACTAAACATTTATAAGTTTTCAAGATGGAAATAAATTTACTCTACGATTATTCATTAAGACGGACAAAAGCGTTAGAATGTCACACAATTTCTATTTCGCTTTAAACTTGCAAACAAGTACGATAATAAGCACACAAGACAATCTTTAACTTTTTACTTTTTACTGTTTTTAACTCAATCATGCTGATAGGTAAAGATATCATACGGATTGAAAATTTTCCAACTGAGAGAGAAAGTGTCCAGGTCGAGAGTCGAATATCCAAGACCTTTGGCTTAAATTGACAACGCCGACACATTTTACTCAGATAAACTTTTTTAATTATCTGAGGGAAATGTGTCGACTGGTTCAGGCTTCAGGTATGTCAATAAGCAGAGCGTTGGCAATTTAATATAAATGTATCCCGGTCTGGACAGTTTTTCACTCGGAAAAATTTCAATCCGTATTAAATCTTTAATATGACAGAAGTCTAAACAGAATTGTATTTTCAAATTTATTCGAAGATTGTAGCGATGTGAATAAGATAGATCAAATGATCTTTACAAGATTTTTCCAAATAATATTGAATTTTTAATAGTACGTGTTAATTGTGATAATAATACTATTGTATGAAAAAAGTTCCTAGGGTCAAAAATTTTCATGGAGGGAAAAAGTTCATTGGTGGATACAATTTCGCAAATTAAGAAAAAAAAACTCTTACACTACACTAACTAATACTAAGGGATTTTTATGCTAAAATAGTGTTGAGTATGTGAAAAATATTGATAGAAGAAACGTAACGCAATTTTGTGTTACTTGGATACAAAACGAAACAAAAAGTGTTTGAAATCGGTCCTGAGTCTATTGTATTCTAACAGATAATAGCCTTAGTTAGCATTTTAGGATCTTAACTGTGTCCCAGCTCTTCTCGTCTTTTTCTACATTAAAACATGTTGCTTTGTCTTTGTGATGAAAACACGAAATTTTGTCACCTGATAACTTCTACCTCCACATCTTTGCATACTTGCAGTTACACAAAAGGTAACTAGAAATTAACATTTCATATTCAGTTCTTAAAAAAATAACAACAGTGTTATTAATAATAACAGATTTAGCTAAATGGAAAATTATTTAACACTGCAAAATTTAAGTAATGAATGGGAGAATGAACTAAAAATAGGGTTTCATGGACCCACTTCCTGGCTGTGTCCAAATAACACTTAACCACATTTTTTATTAAATTTATTGAAATTTCACTATAAAAGAAATTTTAGTCATTATCTTTTTGTTAATTTTAGTTCCTTAAATGATTTAGTCACGTGAATTTATTAGCAGATTTGAAGTAAAAAAAAATCTCCCAAAATTGCAAAAGTTCTCCTGGGAGCAGATAGTACGCAGATTTTACGGCTGAAAATATTGAAGAACGTTTAAATGCTATAAGATCAAGAGAAATGTCTTAGAGAGACACACCAGTCTTTTTTCAAATAAGTAAGTTTATAGATATTTTGCACTATAAGCGGTGTGATATAAAAAATAAAATTACTCAACCGACACTGATGAAAAGGGTGTTTTATTTTCAGCTCCAATGCACTATAACTTTTTCATGGACAAGTTCTATCTTACTAGGACTAGTTAGCAAGACATATAAGGTTTATAAAATTTCTTATTCAGTGCCACACAAATTATGATGTACTTTCGATGCCTTTTCAAATTTAATTTCAAGTTTAAATAAACATTTTTATAAATGGAATGACTTAAGGTATGTTATTTCCAGTTCCTATTTCTCACTTGAGCCTTTTGCCTATTAAAATTAAACGTTTTTTGAAGGAAAAAAAAAGCTCGGAACCAAATAACCTAAATCCGGGTGTTAGTTGAACCCAAACTTCAATAATGTATTATATATTTTAAGAAATTGTGTTTAAAAGTATCACAAAAGTAGGCTATGTTTTTTAGGCTATAGTTCAGTAAGAAATGCACAAAAGGTGTAACTTTTGTATCCATGTAACCCCAAGTTACAGTAGTTTTAAAAATTGTTTTAAAAAAAAATCTTTTGAGTAAAATTGTTCTTCCATTTTGCGATATAAAGCAATCTTTATTGTCAAAAGATAAAAACTACTTATCTCAGTGGCCGATAAATTTGTGATGAATAATTGTCATCCACACAATAACTATGTTGTAAATAACAAATATATAATTTTATTGATGATTCAGTTCATTAAAGTAAAATATTTATATGCATTACACTTTTTTTAAAGGCACCACCAGTGTATGTGAGGTTCTGCTCTCAAAGCTGATAGACAGGAATTGCTGGGTTCGAACCTATGTCACGCTCGTCGGCCTAACTATTTGCAGTTTATTGGGGGTTTCTTCGAACGTTCCGTTAATATAGGTTACGTTTCCTTAGGAAGACGCCCATGGAGGGCAGTCCCTCCTCGGTCTATATCGCTCGCGCAGATAATCGGCCATAACAAACAACACCACCACCTTCTTTGAAAGAAAAAATTAATAAAAACGTTAATTATAAAGTATAAATTAATTTTGTAAGTTTTGCAATTTTTTTATAATAGGGGAGATGGGGGATGAATGGGACATTTTCACAAAAATATTTATTTTAAATATTTTATTTAAGTTATTATCAATATTATGTATCACATTTCATACATTAGGTGTTTTCTTATGCACAATATTTATTCAAGATTATTATTATACAGAAAAATATTATGAAATTTTAAAAAAGTTCCTCTCTGTCCCAATCATTCCCAAAGCAGGGATGGATGGAACACAAGTATTTTCCTCCCTGTATTCAATGTTACCAAAATAAAATTTATAATTATAAACTTATATGTAATTATATCTGTAATATATAATCTTATATGGTTGTTATATATCAGTATTGATAATCTAAAAAGTGAAAACATAGTTAATTAAGCACGAAAAAACTGCGATTTATAATATATATTTTAAGTGAATATATTTTAATGAAATATATTTTTAGAACTTTCAGTTGTTGGTTCTTCTAGATGTGGTCTGTCAGTTTCATAAGATGAGATAAAATCACTTTCAAGGAATGTATTGCTGTTAAAAGAGAAAATGGGCAGTTTTCCTATAACCACTGGTTATGTCTATGTTGCTAGTTCAAAAAGCTGACAAAAATGCCTCCTTGACAAAAGCTCAGATGTTATAAATTGTGAATCAAATAATCTCCAGAATTATTTGTCAGCCAATCATCTTGGACTGATCTCAGTTTTGGCGTTAAAAGGCCCATAAACAAAAACATTCAATGGCTGAAGACGGTGGTTACAATGAGGAGGAGATTTTAAAAAAATAATTACAATAAATTATTAATTTATCAACATATTTAATATTATTTAACTAATAAATATATTTTTCGACATCCTCTAGGGATGAATGAGACAGTCCCATTTATCCCCATTTGAAATGATCCATTCATACTCATGATGTGTATATTCGATTGTCAGCCATTTTGACTCAGAAATTATTTTGTCACAATAGTTAATATTCATTCAGTTTAGTTACCAATATTGAGCCTTGAAATAAACAACTACAGCATGTCTTAATTGTTTATATTGCATAAGATAATTAAGCTACTTCAATTGTTAAAAAAATTACTTTTAAGCAGAGTTATCAGGAAATGCAACTTAGAAGGAAACAGAAAAGAGTCATGTGTTCTTGCTTTCGATTCTGAAGAATTACACTATGGTAAGTGAAATTTATGAGGATAGGAAGCAACTGGGAAAAAAAGTTTATTGCCTGAAATATTTAGGACGTCCCATCCATCTCTTGTCCCATTCATCCCCCAGTTCCCCTACATATTTTTTGTAAAAAATTATGTTTTCACCTTTTTCTCTTTGGAGAAACATTGTATAATACACGTAATTTTAGTTGTGATATCTGAATTTCTTTTTCATGATTCGAAGTCAATTTCGTTTTAGAATTTTTATTAATGAACGAGCGAAACAAGTTTTTCATGCCAAACCTGAGCCGAAGCTGAAATTCGGTCCTTATCCGAATTTCGACCGCAAACGCAAACGTAAACGGAACTCTCCGAGATGAAAATTTTAAGCTATTAATGTATGTATGCATGCAAAAATATTATTAATTATACACAAACGCACATGTCTGTTTACAAAGACACTTATGCATATATGCCCGTATGTGCATTTTATTTATTTTTTATTTTTTAAAAGTCAAAGCATTATTCAACAGTTATTTTTTTTAAATCAATAATCACAAGCATTTACACTGAGAAAAATGGCACTTTCAAGTTTGAGTAAATCGATGTTTTCATTGTGTTATGAAACTTTTTGTTTCAAATATGACGACCCAATGCTTTCAATTCTGAAATACCAGAAATACTCAGAACATTGAAACATGGACATACTCAAAACAGAGCAGATAGAGGTCAGTTCATACTAATTTTTGAAACATGGACATACTAAAAAATGATTAGAATCAGTTCATACTCATTTTTGAAACATGGACATACTCAAATATGAACACATGATGTCTTATTCTTAAGTCTGTGCATGTTTTCAGAAATGAGTATATACATGTTTTAAACTTGAGTAATTTTGATTCGGAGCCATTTTGACTATGCGACATACTCAGATTTGAGTATTTTTTGCTCAGTTTTGAAAATGTCGTTTTCAGAGCGTATTAATTATTAATTTTGCAGTTAGTCATAGAGTAAAAAATTTTACGCAATGCTTCAAAATACTTAAAATTTACCTTTTAATTTCATCGAGAAAAGTATTTAAAAAATTATGGTTTTTAAGAATAACAGTGAATTTATTCTTGGAGGGCAAAGAAAAAATAGCAATTTTAAATATTTCATTATTATTACTGTAGTAGAAATTAAACAATATATTTATATGTCTAAATACACTTTTATATTAAAACGTATGTTACCGGTGTTTTACTAATTTTATTGCTGTAATCTCTGATTTATTCGCTGTTGACGGGACCTATTTAAACAGCGCATAACCGATGGTTACACGAACACATAAGGGAAAGGCTCTTGTATCTTAATTTATTAACCGCATCTATTTTATAGAAATTAAAAAAAAATAATAATATTTTACTCCTTTGAACACAAAATTACGCATAGTAAATCTCATAAGTGATAAAACTTATATTATCCTAAAAAATCAACATTAAACTGTTTAATTTATTTTAACTGTATATTTTGTAAAACCTAGTATTATATTATACTTATATATTTACCTTGAAGAAACATCATTTGCTGTACTTTAGATAATAGTATGTCAATTATTTTTTTAAAAGACAGTTATCAATATTATTTATTTTCTTAGGCCTGTTTTATACAATGACATTTTTTAATTCATAAAAATGCATGAGAGCATTGAAAAAATGGAGCCTATAACAGATATACAAAGCACTATTTTCTCATTCATCATGCTGGGGCATTAAAAATAAGACATAAGAATGAGATTATACGCGTAAAATTTAGAGACATATTAGTAAGAGCTTAGAACTGTATTGAAATTTAAATTTATGCAAATAATTTTGTAAATAATATTAATTTTAATTTTATAAACAATATTATTGTAAACATAAAATATACTCAATAAACTTATTGTTCTAAAGCAACTGAAGTTCCTTTTAAGTAAGATTTTTTGAAGAGCACAAATATAGACATATAAACATCAGTGGCGCAGCCAGGATCTGAGATGGATTTTGAACCATTGCTATCCATAAAATGAACAATTTCGTTGTGTACCTGTCCATAAGGTAGTGTTTAGTAAATATGGAATACAGAAAAACGTCGAAACGAAAAGCATAAGCAACCGTAATAAATTTAAACATTTATATGTTTAAAAGTTTCATAAAAGAGCATCTCCTTTTTATCTTCAGTGAGAAAAAAAGAAGAGAGGGTCAAAGAGCAGTAGCGTACTACTTTGCTGTTATTGATTTTAACTTTTTCTTTCTTTAATTTTGTGTTTATAAAGAAGCTATTATGAGGCCTTGAAATAGTCGAAGGTAAAAATTGTAGGCTGTTTATGTTTTTCTTTATTTTGGTTTTACACATCGTACTATTATCTTAACACAAGGGATTTTGTATGTAAAAAATAAGTTTTAAAATTTTATCATTTTTTAAATGCTCTGGGAGAGGTTTTAACCCCCCCCCCCTTTGCTGAGCCATCATTGAATCAACTCATTGCCATAATTCAGCCCTTTTTTTATTCTACGATTATTGTTAAACTTAATTTAAGAAATGTAATTGACTTCCAAGCATAAAATTTCTAGTGAAATGTACTTTCTGGTTTTTGTTAAGAAACATTCTTTATATCATGAAACGGCTCGAAATCTAATTTGAGATGCTTATGATATCCCATTTTAAGTATCTGTAACCGTTTAGAAACTTTCTTTGAGTAATTTAATACTTGACCAAGATTGTATTTCTGGCATTGACTCTACGACTTGTGAATGACCTTGCTCTTACAGACACTTTCTCATCTTTTACTACCAACGATCTTGAATTTCTCCTTTTTTCAAAGCCTTTGTCTAAAATATTAAAAACTTTCTATAACATTCTACAACTCGTTGGATGTTAGCCTACTTTTTGAAGTGATCATTTTCGTGCAAAGGCGCACAGTTTCTTACACACACGATTTAAAATCGCTAGATGGAAATTCTGCGAAAATGCAAGTTATTATAAATTTATTAATCAGGATATTTCATGGACTAAATCTAGAGAGCATTTCAGCTACTTTCTAGGTTCAATGAGAATTGGGGACACTGTTATATCATATTTTACAACGCTCACCCCGAAGAAAAGTGACACAATTCCAAAAAATTCATTTTGCATATTATTGCACTAATAGGTCTGACTTAGGTGCATCTTGCTTATAGAAAAAGTGTCATAAGTGTAGTTATTCGGAAAATAGCTAGATTACGGCAATATGTCCATTTGCCACCACAGAAGGGGGGCAAATTGTGTGTATGGGGATAGAATTACTTAATCTTCCAAACCATCTTCTAAGTCTTCATCCTTACGTGTTTTTTATTATTATTATTATTATTTTAGGCATGCTTTTAGGCATGCAGAGCTAAGTACTGTAATTTTGTGTTACAATAAAAACATGAGAATCTTCTTTTTTCTCTCCTGCGAATGTACTATGTTTGAGTTGTGTTACTTTCTTGTGGATGAAAGATATAATTTATTTATCATAGTGATTTCTTCGTTGAATAATCTCTAAACTAAAATATTGAACGACTTCAAGAGCAATGGGTTTAAAAAAAGACTGGGTCTAGTAATTTGATATACTCTAACGAAAAGAAAAATTTTGCTATGGGGGATTTAGCGAAACTTTTTTTTTATGCTTTTTAATAGTTTTTATTTTGTTCTTCATACGTATTTCATACGATTTGAAGTTTTAGTTTATCTGACGGCTAGTAGAACAAGATTAGTAATTAACAAAGAAAATGCGACAAGACATTAAAACTACACGCGTTAGTCAGACCATTCTGCCGCTTGCCTATGGTATTGAACACCTTTTATTTAAAATAAATAAATACAAACATATTTTTAATGAGATAAAAGACAGATTACTGGTGATTGATGGTTTTGGTATATTCACCGAATAAAATGTATTATTTTAATGGGAACAGAGTTATGTGTTCATTCATTTCCTTTCAGTAAAATGAAGATTTTTCGTACTATCATTTCCGTAATATTAGAAAGTTTTTAATTATTTTCGAGCAAAGCATTATTTTCCTTTAATCATGTTCATTTAATTTTTTGTCCTAAAAACTAAAGGCAATGCGGTAGCGCGTCTTAACTTTCAGTATTTTTGTTTTAATTTCTTTAAGATTAATAAATGAGGTTTTTTTTAATGAGATTTCGAATATTCTTCCTTTGTACGTCCTAATGAAGATCACTGATAACTTTAAGAGCGTTCGAATTGAGTTAATTATGTGCTAATAACCATAGGCGCCTATCAGACGCACTGTGCTCGAACCCGAGTGTCCCACGTGTGCGCCTGACGGAGATTTAAAGTTTCTTCTAGGAAGAGATTTTAAAGATATATAAGAAAAACTTGCACTCTTTTCATTTTAAAATATACATATCTTCAAACATGTGCCCATTTGAATTTTAAAGCAAAATAATAATAATAATAATAATATTAATAAATAAAATAAATAAATAAATAATAAAAAATAAAAATAAATAAATAAATAAATAAAATAAAAATAATAACAATAATAATTACAAAATAATAGTAAGTGACTTAGATATGTATGACGTTTTTTAATATTTTAAATAACAATTGATATTGAATAACTGTGATTTGTATAAACATTTCGGTTACTGGGTCTTTACTTATTGCATCATATCCCCCCCAGCCCCCCCCCCCCCAAAAAAAAAATACTGAGAAGTCAATATTAGTAAATAAGTTTATCTTAATAGAAAAAGAAACAAAAGGTACGTTTCTTATCTTCATGAGGCATTTATGAATTATATAATAATGCAAATAATATTACATTTGAGTAACTAGACGGACTGATTGTATTTCGCATATTAGTTTTGAACGTTAATGTAAAAGATATGCCGAGAAAGCTCATCAGTGAAAGTAAAAGTGTGTCAAATAGATAATTTTCCCATGACTTAATTATACCCTGAAGAGCAAACAAGAAAACTGGGGCGCGTGCATATTCTCATTAATTCTAATTCTTTCTTATGCAGAATTTAACTGCTGAATCACGGTATTTTCGTACTATCACTTTCAGAATTTAAAGTTTTCCTAG
This sequence comes from Maratus michaelseni, assembly GCA_963931845.1. NCBI lineage: Eukaryota > Metazoa > Arthropoda > Arachnida > Araneae > Salticidae > Maratus > Maratus michaelseni. Next base: position 365,207,823 of record OZ007586.1, read on the forward strand.
ACATAATAATGTAACTTATATTTATTAAAATTACAAAATCGTAAATTTTTAATCACAGTTTTTTCTTTTAATTAAATTATTACTCATGAGGTCTCGCGACATGTAATTTGTATTGATTCTAAAATTATTATGACAAATGTGTGTTTTTATTCTGATATATTTTTTTTGTTTTGTTTGCAGAGTTAAATAATTCACAATTGCATCAAGAAACCCTAGACAACAGGAGCAATAAATGGGCGCGAAACCGCTTCGGATATCGACAGGCATAATTTGCCTTAATCCGCCCTACCGTTTCTATGTCTTTTACTTGAAGGATATTTCTTTTAAGTTTTTCAAGTGGAGTCGTTCGTAGAAGGGTATCTTCCCGGCTGTCTTCCGTATTCTGGGTAGATGGATGGAGTAATATATACATTGACTGAATCAGCCGGAGGACCCCACCGGAAAGCTAAAAACTATATTTGTTAAAAAATCTTTTACAAATCACTTGTTAACTTTGAATTAAAGTTTAATTACTGCTTAAAGTGATAAAAAACATAACACAAAAGACTTAAAAATACCTTTTAATTTTATATAGATGACATATGATTCATGTACTCTAACGGCGACTTCTTCAAGATCAAAATGATAAATAAAATATTTTCGCAAAGTTTGTGAAAACGATAAGCACAAATAAGCAAGATCACATGTTTAAAACGTGAAAAGTATTATTTTATTGCTTTTTTAATTTGTATATCATTGCGTGCCAAATTTTAGGTAATTCAACAAAAGCTGATTCGTTGCATATGTTCTCGTTTCACATATATATTTCTATTGATTCACAGATAATGGATGGGAAATAAACTCTTGTTTGAAAAATTACTTTACTGTTCTTGAAACCAATCTGTAAAGGCTCTATTCTATGTAGTCTAGCCAAGGCTGTAGTTCTTCTGTCATATTTGATATATGCCATGTGTTCTTTTATTCTCGTTTTAAATTTTCTGTTTGTCATTCCTATATAGTATTGTAATGTTCCATCTGCCCTTGTAAATGGAATTTCATAAACACCGGGGAGTTGATCAGGTGCTATTGGATCTATTTTTCTATATACTGTGTTTTTTACTTACCCATCATACGTAATATTATATAGTAAGTCTTGTAATCGTTTTGAAAATCGAGATTTTTTTTTTGACGGATTTACACGTTTCAGACACTGGAGATTCCGAAAAACATATTTTTAGAAAAAAAAATTTGCCGTCCGTCTGCGTGTGTGTCTGTGTGTCTGTAAACGCTCTGTCTCACGAAAAAATTGAGATAGATACTTGCAATTTGGTATGTATTTAGTATGTAATAATGGGAAGAAGCCTATTTCCTTTCAATAACCTCGAATAAACGGAAGTATTTTTTTCGGACTCTCGAAATATTCGTTCTGATAAAAGGTATATACAAATTTTCGAAATTGTTTATTTTAAGGAGTGAATATAAAAGACAATAAAAAAACATACATTTTGCATAAAGCATGAAGTCGATCGGATAATTAGTTGCCAAGATAATTGAAATCCTATTTCCCAAACTCTTCGATTTTTCATGACCCTGTATTTCATCCAAATTTCACTTCAAAGATATATTTTAATTGGAAATTTGACGCTTAATCAGATGCAATAAACCGCTAGTTAGTAGGATTATTAGGTTTGGAGTTATAAGGATGTTTCTTTCAAGCAATTCAGTAATCGAGCCTTTAAAGGTTGTGACGTCATCAAGGCACGATTTTATTTGAATTGCAATGCATTTTATAGATAGTTTACACATTTTTATTTTGATATTTTACATTATGCATATCCATGATGGGTAAGTATTACGGTGGCCCCCAACGACTAGTTTAATTTGTGGAAGGTTTTATGGCTTTTGTGGAATCGCAAAGCCTTCCAAAAAATTAAAAATAATCGTACATGTAAAATAGATCAAATAGTACCTGATTAACTCTCCGGTGTTTATGAAATACCATTCACCAGGGCAAGAGCAGGTTACAGGTCCTGTCGCAGTAATGTTCTCATAGAAGAATGGACCTATGAAAATATCTACTGCGAAATCACACCAAACCAGTTATCTTTGGTGAATGCAAAGGAATTTCCTTGAATGCTCTTGGTGACTTGTTATCCCAAATTCGGCAGTTCTGGGTATTTACAGTTCCATTCAGTTAAAAGTGGGCCTCGTCTCCCCATAAGATTTTCCAGGGCCAAGCATCATCCAACACCATTCTGGCAAGAAAAGTGAGAGATAAAATCAATCGCTTATCATAGTCGGTGTGACGTAACTCTTGTACACGGCTGATCTTGTACGGATAGAAGTGGATAATCTTTCGTAGGATTTTCCATACCGTACAATAAGGCATATCCAGATTCCGAGCTATCCCACGAGCGCTGGAAGTGGTAGCAATATTGTCTGGTGCTCTGTCGACAATCGCCGTTGCCACTTCTTCGATTGTACACTATATTTCCAATGATGACCGGTCACTTGCGATTTTAGACGTTTTGTTAAATATCTGGAAAGATACATGAGGAATTATCCTGGAACTTCAGGAGTGTAAACAAAATGATAAACGTCATATATTTCCGCGAAGATTTTTTCCCGAAACCCCATAAGGGTCCGTCAACAAATTGAAGAAAAACGAATGTATTTTGGATAACCTTGTAAAAACTAATATTGCAAAAGCATTCAAACTGTAGATTATGATTAAGTGGACTATTGTAATAATTTGGGTTCATTTGTATGAAGATAGCATGTATACTCGAAGAGAAATTCAGGTTTTTATAAAAACAGTCCCAAATTTTACCAAGTTTTTGCTTATAATTTGCAGAGTTTTTAATATAAAAACAAGTTTTTTTCAGAAAATATGACAAACAAAATTATACACAATACCCTGTAATCAGAAATAAAAAATAATAAAAATTGTATGAAAAATGAGCAGGTTTACTAAATATTGTTTCACTGCGCATGCGCGACTTCAATCAAAATATACTGTGCATAATATATTAGATAAATGTATAGACCAACTTTTATGAAAGTCTCAAAAACCTAGCTTGAAAATTCTGATAGTAATCGTCGATAGAATAAGCTCGAAATTCGCTGTTTCCAAAAGAAAGCAAAAAGATGTGGGGTTGTATCAAATGTAGAATGAGAGACACTTCATTCTTATTATGTCAACTTTGATAAGCTAGTACATTTTGATACAACCCCCCATCTTTTTGCTTCCTTTTGGGAACAGCGAAATTCGAGCTCATTCTATCGACCATTACTATCAGAATTTTCAAGCTATGTTTTTGAGGCTTTCACAAAAGTTGGTCTATACATTTAGCTAATATATTATGCACAGTATATTTTGATTAAATTCGCGCATGCGCAGAGAAACAATATTTAGTAAACCTGCTCATTTTTCATACAATTTTTATTATTTTTGAATTCTGATTGCAGGGTATTGTGTATAATTTTGTTTGTCATATTTTCTGAAAAAAAACTTTTTTTTATATTAAAAACTCTGCAAATTATAAGCAAAAAACTTGGTAAAATTTGGGACTGTTTTTATAAAAACCTGAATTTTTCTTAGAGTATACATGCTATCTTCATACAAATGAACCCAAATTATTTCAATAATCCACTTAATCATAATCTACAGTTTGAATGCTTTTGGAATATTAGTTTTTACAGGGTTATCCAAAATATATTCGTTTTTCTTCAATTTGTTGACGGCCCCTTATGGGGTTTCGGGAAAAATCTTCGTGGAATTATATGACGTTTATCATGTTGTTTACACTCCTCAAGTTCCAGGATAATTCCTCATGTATCTTTCCAGATATTTAACAAAACGTTTAAAATCGCAAGTGACCGGTCATCATTGGCAATATAGTGTATCCTGTGATACGGGTTTTCGTCCTCTTCCTGACTGAACATTTAGAGAACCTGTTTTCTCAAACTTCTCAACTATTGCTTTTAAACCATTAACTGATAAAGGACCGTTACCTTTACGCATTTTTTTTTTGTGGTTTCTAAAATCACGAAGAGCGGCTGGCGAATTGCACTGGTTGAGGTAAAGGAATTTGACTAGTAGAGCCCGCTCGACTAAAGAAGGCGACATTATGAAGATAACTTTCAATGAAATTGATTCTAACAGTCGCACATTACCTTTTAAAGCCGGACAAGCTGGCACTGGGCCAAAACGTAAAATTTAAATAAAGAACTAACGTATTCTAACATAAAATTTAAATACAGAACTTCTTCTTCTGCTGTTGCTTTCTTTAGGGCTCTGTAAGTGAAATTGCAGATAGAGAAACTTTAGCAGTGTTTATGTAAATTTTTAGCTTTTTGTAAACTGTTACCATTTTGAGCTTGGATTAAATTGCTAAATTCGTTAAATAAACAGTAATTTTATTTCAGTATTGATTCTTCATTTTTTGAAACTCTCTTTTTCGAATACACAGCGCCACATATTCCCCTGGCGGTGACTTTTGGAACTAATTTTTTTTCGCGGAATCTTTCGTCCCCCGTCTTGTTTAATCTTCCTACAAAATTTGGCGCCATTCTCGCAATTAGATCGCGCTACAGAACACTCTAAGTACCGTCAGTTTAATTATGGCCACCTTGTATATCTGCATAAGTCTGCGCAGCATCCAGAATCTAAATAATAAAAAGAAAAGGAAAAAATTACAAACTGAAAGTTTGGTTGAACACTGTTTAGCAAAGTGAAAAGAAATTCACATCGCTTGTCATTGTCGAAATGAAAATTATTAACGTTTTAAAATCATCTAGTAACTTTGATATCACTTTGTAGTTTAAATACTTAAAATGATACAGAAAGACCACGGGAGTCAAATGAAAGAATGTGTCTCTCTCCTTTTCTTCAGTCTAACCTACTAAAAAAATCCTTCCGAATTTGAAATGTCCATATGCTTAGTGTGGAAATTAAAATATTTTCTTTTATCCATTGTTCATCTTTTGCACAGTTACGTTTGAGATACTTCAATGTTGGCTTTCCCTCAGACTTGAATCTTTTTAAAAAAATAATTTCTTTACATCAGTATCTTTGTGAAGGAAAACATTTGTACTATTGGTTTACTTTTTCGGTGATTTTGAAAGAAATTCGTGGTTTTTTAAGCGAATTACATGAATATTCTCAATGCTCGTTAAGATTAAGTAAACAGTGTTTTTTGCTTTACTTAATCTTTAACGAGCTTCTTCATTATCCATAGAATAATAAAAATGATTCAAAATAATGTAAAACTAATTTTTCTCTCTAAATGACATATTTTCGAACTTTAGTAATTATGTGAGAAGGGTGTTATTATACAACAAATATAGATTACACTGTAAAAAATTTGCAGCAAAGTATCTGGTCATTCGACTGTTTTTATAGAAAACGGTTACATAATCGCAATTTAACAGTATTCTGACCCTAATATGGGCAATATTATGGTCAGAATAGCGTTAAATTACGGTTATGTAACCATTTTCTATAAAAATGTTTGAATGACCGGATACTTTGCTGCAATTTTTTTACAGTGTACAGATGGCATGTTGATTTGACTGTTTGTTCAGGCAGATGGTATTATTGGTTGATTGCTTGGCATGGATGAAGATATTGCATGCGAGTGAGATGCGCCCATGCGGATACCGGTCTTTCTAATTAACTTTTTGTCAATTGTCTGCTTTTTAATTCACTAATTAAAGTTAAATAATAAACTGACTGTCCATCAATCCTATTTAGATTTCGGTTTTGAAAAGAAAAATCTTGTGACGTTATTATAAATAGTCTGGAACATTTCCCCTAATTATCATGCTATGGGACGTAGAAATTTGACCTTTGACTTTTTCAAATTACTGTTTTGTGCCAAATTTCAATCTGTAGAATTATGAAATTGGCAAGTATGTCCCCACAATTGTTTCTAAAGTTGATCTCTTGCACCGATCACTACACCCATTATAGTTATTATTCACATATTATTAAGGTAAAGCCAGGAGAGATGGCGCGGTCGGAGAGATTGCGCACATAGAGGTTCGGGGAGAAGGAGTAGAATGAGCGCGTAGCGACTCCAGGTAGTTGTACAACAGCAGTAGTTGAGTGTCTACTTGAAAGTGCATGTTGATTGTTTTGAGCGTCTAAGATCACGGCCTAACTCGATCGTTCTCCTTCCTCTTATACGGCCATAACAAAAAGTCATTTTCCCTTTGTTCAAGAGGAATAACATTTTCTCCCCGGAGAAAGTAGGGGGCGCTATTACTTACCATGGCTAATGGAGAATTTCCTTATTCTCGCCTTTCACTCTTGTATTTTCTTAGATATAACGTAAATGAAATTGCGTGTTCTTATTTTTCTTTTGTTGAAAATGGTTCATTGCTGTGTTCCACATTGTTCTTCAAATTCAGAGAAAAAAATACCTGGAATTTCTTTTCATGAATAGGCGCTTTTATTACCGATACACCAGCAATCAGTAGAAGTACAGAGCAAAATTTTCGAAATATGTGCCTTATAAAATTGCTACGGCTCTCAATTTATTTGTAGATTTAAACTGAATTTTAATGATCGAAATTATAAACCACTTAATTAATTTATTTTTAATTGCTAGCACCACCAAGTGTTAATCTGAAGTTTGCAAGTATTGCCATTGTTAGCGGATAAGTAATCTTGTAAGAGTAATTCAAGAAAATTTTGAATGAGAATCCTGCTTATCAAGCATAGAAACAGATCAATGTGATGCAACCATACTTCAGTTAATTGCCAATCAGGATACAGGTGGATTGTCTTATCCTAAACTACAATTCATCAGTCTAATTTCCACAATTTTAGACTGAATTTTACTAGAATTTTAGGATTGTACCAATCCTAAATTCAAACGGAATCGTCGAAACTATTTATGAATTGATATATCCGAGACTAATAAAAAACACTATATGGGAATGTGACTTAAACGAGCATAAAATAAATATATGCTCATTAATATGTGCAAGATTTTTGCCCATCATTTAAAAAAAAATATGGCAAGGAATTTTACAAATGAAGCCAGTTCATCTGCATATACGATCTCTTTATCAAAAGAAAAAATTTAAAGTTTACTTAATTTTAATTATATAATATTTACTGTATATTTCGTTGTAAAAATTATCAATCACTGTAAAAAAATCCGTCAAATTTACGGCAAAAACTGCTGGCAGCAATGTTGCCAGCAGTTTTTACGTAAAATTCACAGTAAAATTCGATGTAAATTTTATCGCATATATTCCGTCATTTCAACGGTTATAACTGTAGTAAATTTCACAGACATTTTTCCGTACAAATTACCACAAAAAGTTCTGTAACTTTAACAGTCATATTTCCGTACAAATGATCACAATAACTGCTGAAATTTTAAAAGCCATATTTATTTTAAATCACTGAATTTAATCAGCTTTCATTTTTAGATGATTATTAGAATAATCATAAAGTTCGTCGTTTGTTTGACAAACAACATTAGAACTCATTATTTTATGTATAGAATTTCAATCCAACATTTAAACATTTCTTTATTGTTTTGTTTATGATATATATAAGAATTCAGAATTTATTAATAGAAAATTTTTTAATGTGGCAAAACTGAGCCATCAAATATTCATTATAATACTATGTGTAAATACATATATAGAAAGATAATATACTTGTAGTACTAAAAATAGAAACATTTCAATTCTGAAGGGCGAGAAGAATTTAGATAATATATGTATATATATATATTTTTTTAGATAATTGGACTAGAATTACAAACTTACTTTAGAATTACGTTTATCTAATACAAATATAAAAAACTATTTGTAATTAAACGCTGATATATTAACAATGCAGGCACGTAAGCATAAGTTAACACACCATTTGATCGCTTTCGCTGTCGCGGGAGGAAAAGCTCGTACACGGAAGTAGAACTTCTTTGCGCAGATCATGGTAGTAATATGTCTATGCTTGCGCAGACGCCGGTTACCATGTGATCTGATTGGTTGTTCGCATGAAAGGATGTTGAAATCTGAAACACTGGTTAAATCTACTGTTATATTTGCGGTATTTTTACCTACGGAAATATTACGTTGCGATCTACTGCAATAAATGCAGTGAATTTGACAATAATTTTTTACAGTGATGTTTAAAGTCTAATCAAGAAATGGAATCTGCATATACCTATAGATACATTTATATATACAAGCATGGTGGCTTTATGCATTAATATTTTAAAATTTTGAAAAAATATTCTGTAATTTCTGTTGCCCAATATTCTAAAATTTCCACGAAAACTATTCTCTCATAAATGGAGTACATGATGTTACAGCAAAAAAACTTGTTCAATGTCTAAAATAACGAAACATCTAAAAATTATTATTATTTTGTTTACCTCTATTTTATGATCATCACCTACAGTATTTAAATTTACTGAAAATGTCCGCAATGCACAGCCACATATATATATATATATATATTCTAAATAATTAACAATCATTTTAAAATAATCCATGTTTTGAGAGAAAAAATCGATATGAGTTGATTGCCGGATATTGGCGAAATAGGTTTTCTTATTCTGTTGATATTATAAAACATGTAAATATCTTTTTATTTTTATCATATACATACTTTTATACCATGAGTTTCCAGAATTGGAATATGATATTTAATTTTATATGTAATTCTATTATATTTCTATACGCTTATATATTTCAGATCAGCACCTATAATGGTTAAATTTACTGAAAATTGTTTTGAATTTAATTTTATATGTAATTCTATTATATTTCTATACGCTTATATATTTCAGATCAGCACCTATAATGGTTAAATTTATTGAAAATTGTTTTGAATGTACATATATATACATATTTTAAATAATTAAGAATCGTGTAAAAATAATCCATGTTTAAGGAAAAAAATTCGATATGAGTAGATTGCCGGATATTAGCGAACTTGCTTAATTTTCTTACTATTATGAAACTAGTAAATGTTTTAAAATTGTTTACTGTATATTTTACGCTCAGAATTATCAATGTTTCAAGTAATCAAGAATTTTAACGTGTATAAATATAGAAATTTATTTATAAAGTTTGTTTTGCATTTATAGTAGCGTGTTATTACAACTATTTTTAATTACTTAAACCATTGTATTTATTTATCTCTAAATCTTATTTTTTGTTGTTTGTAGTAAAGATAAAGCTGAGGGTAAAGTTACATATGATATATATATACCTTTTATAATGAATACATTTCAAAGATGTTTGTATTTTTATGTATAGAAGTAACCTTTATTAAGCATTATTTATGGTAAGTATATCGCGCCATCTACCGGCGAAAGTAGCCCTTTAACGATTCCGAAACTAAGGGGTGATTGTGAAGGCCGTATGAGGGAAGGAGAAACATCGAGTTTGGCCGTGCTAAGATAAAGCTTTGCTATTTTGTTTTGTTTTCCCAAAGTAAGGGCTTGAATTTTCATAGCTATTCATCAGAATTTCTATACAATGTCAGTAGTACAAAATATTTTTAGCTTAAACGATTTCTCATAAGCTACTAATCTAGACTAACAATGTGAACATCAACGGTTCGTTTTAGTAGCGGCCATGTTTAAATAAAAGACCGCGCAATCTCTCCTACCGAAATTGGAGAGTTTGTGCATATGCTACTTAGAAGAGATGGCGCATTGTTCCCATTAGTTTCCATGCTAGGAGAGATTACGCAGCTTATTGGTAAATTGGCATAAAAAATGAAAAATGAAAATGGATTAATTTTAAGTTAAACGTGTTATCAAGTAACTTAACGTTATTTTGTAATCTTATCTGGACTTGCTTTTTCTGATTTTTTAATTTTTTTTTACTTTAATTAAAAATTTTTAATCTTTTTAAAAATTATTTCCTTTTTCTGATTCTTTAATCATTAGGTTGAAATATTCACTCCTAATACAATAATGTTTGTTCACAAACACCTTACAACAATGTCATTTAAGTGTAATTATTATTGTTAACAATTTAATTGTAGTTATTAGTAACAATCTCTCCTACCCATGTCCGAAATCACACCAACTCTATAAGGACAGATTGCAAAAAATAACTTTCTTGGTTTTATTACAACTGTTCTATTAAATTGCAACATAACAACAAAATAGCAATGGAAATGCATAAAAACAAATGAAGTAAAAAATATTCATGGACAGTTTAGCAAAAAATTAATATTTAGATTTTGTATTCTTTTGAATTCAGCGCAGACTCTCCTAGCTTTACCTTATGAAACTACATTTACAAAAAGAATAATGAGTGTGCTGAAAAGACATTGTTGTAACCATAATAATATTTTGCTCAATTTAAAAACGTGTGACATCTTTAAAAGAACATCTCAAGCAATAACTATCCGTAGACAATAATGAATTTTAATACTTTGGAGAGACATGCAGTAGAGGTGCGTAACATATATTATAATTTTCAGCTAGAAAACGCGTAATATCACTGAAACCACATTTTAAGTAATAATCTTAGGTTACAATAATGTAACTAAATACTTCTATGCAGTCCTGTTTAAGGATTACATACACCATGTCAATGCCAAACATTCTGAAACATACGGCAATAGCGTATATAAATATTAATGAGTTAAAATTGTGTAACGTCATTAAAATTTACTTCAAATAATTTTGTCCTATAAGCCATATGTTTTCAAATTCTTTTGTGTGGCCGTATGCATCGATTATCTGTAAATGTAACACAGATCATTTTCCGCAGGAAACATTCTATAGTGCACCTTAGTACCATATATTATTTAAATTTTTTTTGAATTAGTTTAAAGTTATTAAAACACACTTGAAATAATCTCTAATACTAGACCTTAATGGTATTTCAATTCTTCTCTGCCTCTGTAAAAGAACCGTAACACAAATCCAATAAACTCAAAAATATATTTAACTTTTGTCGCTGTTCAAGTCAGAAGGTGGAAAGTTTAACACATAGACAGTCAGATAGACGACGAAAGCATAAAAACTTTTAAATTATGTTGAAAAAAGTAAAATAAAACGTGATGCAAAATCCAGAAACATGCAAAAATGCTAAAGCAAACTTCTCTCTATTCTTCGAACGGTTGAACTAAATTCTAGAAAACTATAACAGCTAAATTCATATCTCACTAAAATATCCACAGGATTTTAAAAAGTTTGGATAAAATATTACGAGTTCTGCCATGCGACAGGCAGAGAAACATGTCAATCCAACCAAGTCTCTACAATTAAGTATGTAACCTTGTAAAAAATAAACGTAAAATATTAAACTGTGTGAATTTGTTTTTGTGCACTTAGAGAAGTAAGTGCTTTTAAGCAGGGCAACACGCGGAATACCATTATTTTCTTACAGTAAATCTTCGACTTATTTCATCTCCGAATTTCTGCGATTAAATAATTGAAAATTACTGCATAAAAATACTGGTATTTTGAGGGCTTCAGGTTGGACAGCCCTGCTTTTCAGTACAACAAATATTTTTATTTGTCTGTAAACAATATCATACTCTTTCAAAAGCAAGGGAAAGAAAATATTGAGTTTTTCAGCATTGAAAGCGAAACACCGTCTAAAAAGAAATTTTGTCTATGTTTTCTTTACTGGCATGTGTTTAAAATATCAGGCAAATAAATTCCAGTAAAATTTATGTACTGTCTAACGAAAGAAAATTAGAAAACATATGCGAAAGTAATTAAGTGGAATCATGAAATCATTCTTTAAAAAAAAAGTATGATTTCATGATTCTCGCAGTTTTAAGATTTATTGTAGCGATTTTTAAAAATTAAAAAAATAATTAATTTTGTGATTTCAAATACGTGGTTAAGCATTTTGTAAATGCTAACTGAATTCAATTTTTAGAACAAAAAATAATATGGCAAAAAATTGCCTCGAGTCAATTAATTTCTAAATAGAATCGATTAGTCAACTAAATTTATAAACGTGACTAATTAAATCGAGACTAATTTAATTACGATTGAAAATTCACCTTTAGTCAAGACGAATTCAATGATCATAAGTTATTAGTCATGCGTTTCAATTAAAATGTCAGGGCTAAATTATCTCAACAACAGTTTTCTTTTTCTTTTTTTTTTTAAATTGGCCTGCCATGACAATAAATTGTTAGCATTAATAACAGTATTTATGCATGTGGTTGTGTTTATGTGCATATGGTAGGAATAAGTGTTTGCATAAGCGATTAGTTATTAGCATAGTTTGAAACCATGATACTGATTTTTTTTTTTTTTTTTTTTTTTTTTTTATTCATTGCATTTTACCTTAGAAAATGGGCTACTATATTGCAATAGTTTTGCAAAAATCTGAATTTGTGTTAGTTTATGTTTAATAACTTTTAACAATACTTCATTAAACTTTCATTCTTAAAATAAGAGGCTGAACAGCTGAAAGATTAGTTAAATTTGCCATAATCCATGATGATGCATGGTTTATTGAGTTGAGCGAAGCAAAGCTCCTTTGCGGCAACTCAAGTGGTTTGTTTGTGACTCTACACCTCCTAAACTATTTGGCCGATGACCATCTAATTCAGCACAGTGATTGATCCCATGGCTGTCATATTTTTCGTAAACAAAATTCTGACAAAATCGTGTCCTTTAGGAATAATTATAGATCATAAGTGCCATAGACTCAACGTTAAAAGTCATTATTATGGTATACGAACCATATATCTTTATTCAATTGTTTGGTAACCTATTTTTAATTTAAATTCCCACGTATATTTTCCCCTTTCTTTTATTCTAAAATTCATACTCTGTATCACTAAGTTAAGAAGTGCTATACTAGCTTTGTATATCAGCCGCATTTCAAGGCTTCCTCTTTTCGATGTTAAAATTAATACAATTGCAGCTGCATTGAAAATAATAATAAAATTAAAATGTTTCTATGAGCCGATATCGCAGTTAAATGTGTACCAAAAATTTTATACCCGAATCTGTTATATGTATTCTTTCTTTATTTTATTTCGGCTGCCTCATTCATTTTCAATTTCCAGACGCCTCTTGTAACACACTCAAGAAAATAATGTGATTTAAATCTTTCATACAAAATGTAAATTACAATTATTGCCAGCTGCTCTCTCAGACCTTAATATAAACAATTTCTATTATACGTCCTGTTCTAAATCTAAATACATCACAGCTAAATTCGCATTGTTCCCACAAAAATTATGGTTGCGATATTACGCCACCTCTTACGCCACCTCTGTTACCCCGTTTTTGTCAAATATTCAAACTCCCCATTTGAAAAACATAAACGACTTTCCTACAACCCTTTTGAGTCTCGCCAAACGGTACTGAAATGTAATTTTTGGTGAATTAATCACTGAATTTTTATCACTTCGCCTCTGTCTTTTGACCAATTCACATCTATAAAAATCTACAATTTTTGGTGGGCCATCTGTGGACCGAATAGAACTGTCTGTTCAACCTGTTGCCTCTCGCAGCGATGATATGCTGCCCTGCCATGTTCATTATCTTTTCACGAACCAATCTATATATATATATTTGTCTTACGTGGCGCGGAAATAGGGCTGAATTTCTACCTTATCGTTGGCAACAGCGGTAGTTTCCAGAGCTCAGACCAATGAACAGACAAGATTGTGTTAGTTCCACCTCCAATATGGCCGTCGGTGTCAGAGCACTGAAACTCAATCTTGCAATTATTAAAAATAAAATAATATGAACGTAATTCAAAGCGTTTGAGATGATTCCTCATTTTAATTATGAGTAATATTGTCGTTTAATTATGAGTACTATTGAATTCTCAACTCTTATTTAGAATTTATTTACGAATTTCACTCCCACAAAAAATCGGAGATAATAAAATATAAACTTTCTAGAATCCTCTGCTGCCATCTGTTGATGTTTTATTGAAGTAGAAATGATTTTTCTTCAATTTCAATGAAGTAAAAATTTCTTTTGCAGAAATCTATAATCAATTAGAATAGTAAAATGTTGAACGAAATTTAAACAATCATTGATGATAAACTACCTTCCTACAACATAGTGTTTTTTTTTTTTTTTTTTTTTTTTTTTTTTTTAGTGAATTTAAGCCGTGCTGTACAATATTATAGGTGCAATAAGTTTTAAACTAATTATGTTTCCAAGATCCTTTTTTCATAGTATTTAAATGATTTATATGTCCATTAGTAGCATCAACTAAATGCATTTTTAGTTGTGTTTTCAACGGAGTTTTTGATTACTTTTTTACATTAAAAAAATTGTCAATTTCATATGTTCAAATGATTTATTGTAGTACTTATTCCGGCTAGAAGTATTAGAAAAATAAAAAGGGGCGAGCGAGCGAAGCGAGCTGGAACCGCGTAGCGCTCTCAATGTGAATTGCTTTGCAATTCACGGGGGGTTGGCGAACGTTAGCGAGTAGGGGGCTGAGCCCCCTAGTTCTTAATAAATTATGCCTTTTACTACAGCTGTTTCTCCTGCATATTCTTAGTGTAAATTATCCTTGCTTCCATCAAGAAACGGACTTTTAAGTTATTGCGACCAACGTATTTATCCTCAGGATTTGTTCTTTATCTGATGCTGCTAAATATCATGTTGTCACTGTCAATACGATAACTATCTTTTTTTAACGCTTTCCAAAGTAGTTGAAAGTGTTTATGAATTCAGTTTGTTTGTTTGTCTGTCTGTCTGTCTGCCGTCTGTCTTTCCGTGCTCTAACTCACGTAAATATATTTGGACTGTCATGCAATTAATATATGTTATTGAGGTTAACTATGGCATGTTCGGTATTGAAAAGTAAGTGTCTAGCACTTATAGCTTTTTTACAGGAACACTCAAAAAGCATTTCCGTTACGTTACGGTCTATGGGGAAAAATTGTTTGCGGTTTATTTTAATGATGTTACACAATTTCAAACATATTGAATTTGATATATATCACTGAGGTGCACTACAAAAAGCGTACTATGGGATATGGTGTGCATAGGACTTAAAGTTCCTTTACAGGCACACTCAAAAGAATTCCGTTACATTACGGTCTATGGAGAAAAATCGTTTGCGGTTTATTTTAATAATGTTTCACTATTTCAAACATATTGAAATTGATATATATCTGTAAGGTGTATTACAAGAGGCTTACTACAGACTAATGTGTGTATAGCATTCATCGTTTATTTACAGGGACACACAAAAGAATTCGGTACTGTCTGTTAACAATAATTTCTGGATGTGCTTTTTCAGTTGCTGAACACGTTTTTAAATTTAACTCATTTTTAGCACTTTCCAACCTAGTTGAAAAGTGCTTATGACTTCGGTTTGTCTGGCCGGATGGCCGTATGGCCGTCTGGCCGTCTGTCCGTGCTCTAACTCCCGTAAATATGCTCGGATTGCTCTGCAATTTTTATATGTTATTGTCGTTATCTATGGCACGTTCCCTATTTCAACTGAAGTGTGTAGCACTTATAGTTTTCTTACAGGGACACTCAAAAGAATTCCGTTACATTGCGTTCTATGGGGAAAAATCATTTGCGGTTTATTTTAAAAATGTTTCACTATTGTAAACGCATTGAAATTTATATAGATCACTAAGATGCATTAGAAGAAGCTTAATATGGAATAGTAGGTGTATAGCACTTAGAGTTACTTTACAGGGACAGTCAAAATAATTCCGTTACATTACGTCTATGGAGAAAAATCGTCTGCGGCTTATTTAAATAATGTTCCACTATTTTAAACGCATTGAAGTTTATATATATTACTAAGGTGCATTACAAGAGGCTTACTACAGAATAGTGTGTGTATAGCAGTCATCGTTCATTTACAGGGACACACAAAAGAATTCTCTACTGTCTGTTAACAATAATTCCTGGAAGTGCGTTTTAAGTTACTAAACGCGATTTTAATCTTAACTAGCTTTTTGTCTATTACGTGGTGTGTATAAATTCTGTAGATCCTATACAGGGCAGCACAAAAGTTCGCGAACACATTTCCGTTTATTGACAGAAACTCCAGAAGGAGAATTTAAACGGTGCTACGCGTTTCCTAACTAAACTAAAATTTAGCATCCTATGTATATATACAAATCTATAGATCATATACAGGGCTACATAAAAGTATTCGGATATTTTTCCGAATATTGTATATATTGAAAATTCCTGAAATTATGTTTTTAAATATGTTATGCGTTTTCCAAATTGTTTACTTAGATGTCATCTTTCAGCTTATTAAACGGTAATGATTTGTAAAATTATTTTAGAAGCGTTGGAAAGTGCTACATAATCTATGCTTCACGCATGATTTTTCGTTCTTGTTTGTCTATTACTTGGTGTGCATAAATTCTATAGATCAAATACAGGACAGCACAAAAGTCTTCGACTACATTTCCGTTTGAAAATTTTAAACTTTTCTACGCGTTTCCTAACTGAATTAAATTTTAGCATTCTATGTGGTATATATACAAATCTATAGATAATATACAGGGCTCACATAAGAGTTCGGTAATCTTTCCGAATATTGTTGGTAATTCCTGAAATTGGGTTTGTTATACGTTTAAATATGTTATTCGTTTTCCAAATCGTTTACTTAGATATCATCTTTCACTTTATTAAAGTGTAAAGATTGTAAAATTAGTTTGGAAGTGTTGGAAAGTGTTACATAATCTATGATTAACACACGATTTTTCGTTCTTGTTTAATTTCCAAATCCAGTTTTTTCTTTCATGTTGCTACAAAAAAAAAAAAATCCGACAATATCGATATTATGAAGCTAACATATGTTCGTGAGTAACGCTAACGTCATATTAGCAATGCAACAAATTGAATAATAAATTTTGCTTTTTTGCAAATTTGTTAACTTCTAACCATCGCACAATTTCAAATTTTACACCGTCGAATAGTGGAATATATGTACTTTTAAATGCAATTTGTTTGAAAGCTGTATCTCAATTTACTGATATTTTATTGGTTATAAAGGTTTTTTTTAAATCTATCTCTATCACGTAGAACGCACTTACGGAAGATTGGGACGTTTGCACTTAAAACAATATAAATAGTTCAGTATTTGTTTCCGGTTAAGAATCCATAACGAAATTAAAACTTCATCAATTAATAAATAGACGTGTAATATATATAAAAAACACAAATTTAATACATATGTGATCGCGAAATTATTTCTGAAGATACGAAATTATTTCTGAAATAGACGCATATATGTGCGAATGATGTAAATGGGTTAAATGAAACATTAATAAAAAAATATTATTGAAGCTAATTTGTTCATTAACCGTTATCATAACTGATAATTTACTTATTTGTTTTTAATCATTAGTCAGACTGAAATTTGAACAAAATTACTAATTACGTTTTGGCAAAACATCTCACTCAGTGCATTTTGTCATTGACATTATTATCTGTTAATGGAGGTAGACTCTTCAATAAAACAATTTCAAGTACAATTCCATTATTCACAGTCAAAAATAATGAAGGAGGATGATCAAATTTCAAGGAACAACTTGATTTACTTAATTCTTATTACTGATATTTAAAAATCCTTAGAAATTCAGGTTCAGTACAATCTCGATTTTTTTTCAACACCATGTATAAATTCTGGGAGCGTAAAATACGCACCATAACTGCATTGCCCGCTTAAGACTTAGAAGTAGGGGAAGCCTGAAGTCACACAGGGGGGCCCCCCTTTTACTCTGCCAATTATACTTCAACAATTTGAAATTTTATCACCAAAATTTCGAGTAAATAACATTTTTAATATCAAACTAAAACTAACTACCTATATACATATAAAAAATATTTTATTATATACATAATTATACATAACAAATTAATTTTGTAATGAATTTACAAATATGAAACAGGTGCAGATATTTTAACTTCAAGATATATTTTATGCTTTACAAATTGCAGGATTTGCCAATGCTAAGAATAATGCACAGACAACAAATATTTGACGTAAATGTATGCTTGGCTGCAACACTATTTTATAAACTTCTATTCTATAAACAGAAATTTGGTATCACCTGAATGCTAATTACTTTCCCCTTTATTTAAATAACCTATTCTCCATATTTTATATCATTTCTCCATTCTTTCTGAATATAAACAATATATAATTACACAGATTAAATTTTCTGTTATTTTTAGCACGTTTGAAATTAAAATGGAAAGCATAAGAAAAATGAAAATAAATTGCATTTATTCATTGTTTTTATACCATTTATTAAATCAACAGAACAAAAATAGAGTATAAATGTGTCAGTAAAAGTCTAAGGGAAAATTTAGTAGCTATAATTAAGAAACCCTGACTGAAAATTTTTTTACCCTGACTGAAAAATTTCCCCCTAAAAATTAGTTTTGAAAGGTAAATTTGGGGGCCCCTTTTTATTTCAGTAGGTAAGCTCGGGCGTCACGGGCCTATTCGGTAAATAGGCCCTGCATAACTGCCCACGTAAGGGAAATTTGTTTCGTTAATTTGTTAAAAATTCCTTAGTGTAAACATAAATAGGTTTCAGCTGAACTTTTGAATATATTATGTTTGGTTGTTTTGGATTTATAGAAGATTTTAAATCCAGAACAGGTTATTTATATGTAAACTTGTAACTATGTATACTTGCAATTTAAAAGTTCTTTGAAATTTCTAAAATTTCATTTCATCTAAAATTTCGTTTGTTCAATGACTTTCTAGAAGTTCGTTGTTCCGTCAGCTATGATCAATGAAATAATTCCAGCTTTTCTGTTGCGATGC
Organism: Maratus michaelseni; assembly: GCA_963931845.1. Classification (NCBI taxonomy): domain Eukaryota; kingdom Metazoa; phylum Arthropoda; class Arachnida; order Araneae; family Salticidae; genus Maratus; species Maratus michaelseni. Next base: position 365,226,558 of record OZ007586.1, read on the forward strand.
TTCTTATGCTAAGTGGCAGATGTCGTGAAGAAGCATCTGTCATTAGCTAAAAAAAAAAAATCATGATTGTTAAATGATCACAGTTGTCGTTTTCAGGGCTATTGTTTTTAAAATTCCTCTAGAGTCAATGATACTAAAGCAAATTTTAACCCTTTGTATTATCACGCTGCACATCTGCATTACACAAAATTGTTCTATTTGTTTCGACATTGAATTTTCAAAAATAATTTTATAATTTGTCACATTTGTACGACATTACGAAACGTACTAAAAAATAACACTAATATTGTTAGGGGAACCGTCGGTAGCGTAATAAATTTTCTTATTTTTATAAATAGTTAAATCAGTCTTCAAATTTAATATACATTTTCATCTTTTGATATGTTAAAGAAGTTTGTTCAGCTTACCTGAGATTTTCCTTTTTGCGCTGAATATACCCACAGTAGTAATCCAAAGTGTTGTAGCGATATTTATCTGATCCATTGATTCACTTATATTGGAAGAATAATAAATAGTATTAGTAGAAAATAACAATTGTGTAAAATAAACAGAAGATTCATTTTCCTTTGAATATAATATAATTCTTGGCTAGATGTACATGTTTTAAGTCGCGTTTGGAGGCTGCGTATAAGTGCTCCAATTTTACATTATATTAAATATATTTACATCATATATGTACAAGAGCGTCTTAACTGCTCAGAAACATTTTGGAAACTGAAGGGAATGTTTTTAAGTTCTGTGCACACGCGCGGGATAAGACAGCTGTAGTTTTGAAGGAGGGAGGTCTGCAGAGTTTCTCCAATTAGTTAGTTTCGACAGTCTCTGGTTTTGTTCACTATGTTTTTCAGCTGCGGCACTTGAAGTACTTATTGGTAATTGGGGTCTGGTTTTTAACATGTTCTTATTTCAATCGTTCGCTGCACGTGGAGATTATTCACTGCATAAAAAAGGTTTCTCCGTCACTCCCCCGTAATCTCCTGTGTGGGGAATGGTTGAAGATTCAGTTTCTTACGGTGTTTCTCGTACACAGGTTTGGGAGTGGGCTTCGTGAGAGTGTCGGCTGTCATTTCTTCAGTGGGGCAGTATTGTAAATCAATTTTTCCTTCTTCTTTCATAAGTTTGATGTTGTGGAAACGTATGTCGATGTGTTTGGATCGCTTAGTATCTTTATCGTTTTCAGTCATTTTTATACAGGACATATTATCCTCAAAAATCGTGATGGGTAATTTTTGTGGAATGTTGAGATCATTGAGCAAGTTTGTTATCCAAGTTAATTCTTGTGCTGCGTTGCTAGCTGAAACGTATTCAGCTTCGGCTGACGAAAGTGCAATGCAATTTTGCCTTTTTGTAATCCAGTAAATCGGCGATTTTCCTAGCATGAATAGATTTCCTGACGTTGATTTACGTGTTTTCAAGTCACCTGCCCAGTCTGCATCGGCGTATGCTGTTAGGATGGGCTTGCTGTTTGCGCTAAGAGTTAAGTTCAAATTTTCTGTAGTTTTAAGGTATGAAATGATTCTTTTCACTGCTGTCCAGTCCTTTTGGCGTGGTGTTTCATTTCTACGACATAATATGTTGACTGCTGCGGATATGTCAGGACGCGTGATTGTTGATATGTAAAGTAATGTGCCTGTGGCTTGTCGATATTTCGTGTTATTAGGTAAAAGATTATCATCGTCTTCAAGTCTGTTGAATCCAGCAATCATTGGTGTGTAATGAGGTTTCATGTCGTTTAAATTCAGTTTTTTCACTAGTTCCTGTATTTTATTGTTTTGATTTAGGTAATATGTATCATTGATTTTATTAATGTTTATTCCTAGGTAATTATTCACTTCTCCTAAGTTTTTTAGTTCATATTCTTTCTTAAGTTGGTTTATTGTTTCTTCGATGTCACTGTCCTTTCCTGCTATCAGGATATCATCTACATAAATGATGATGTATATCGGATTTTCTTGATTTGATTTAAAGTACAGACATGGATCATTTTTGCTCTGTATGAAATTATTGTTTGTGAGTGTTTCCGATATTTTGGTGTACCAGGCCTTTGCGGCTTGCTTAAGACCGTAGATGGCTTTTTGAAGTTTACAAACTTTTCTTTCATCGCCGGGTTTAATATACCCGTCTGGTTGACTCATATAAACAGTTTCAGTTAATTCACCGTGCAAGAATGCTGTGGTAACGTCAATATGTTTAACGTTCAAACTTTTGTGCAATGCAGAGATGAGAAATGCACGTATTGTAGCGTGCGAAACTACAGGTGCGAAGGTTTGATCATAGTCAATCCCGAATCTTTGACTATATCCTTGTGCTACTAGACGCGCTTTATAGCTTTGAATATTTCCTAAATTGTCCTTTTTTAGTTTAAAGGTCCATTTTGAACCGATAATTTTTGTTCCGGGTGGTGGATCTGTTAAAGTCCAAGTGTTATTTTTTCTTAGGCATTGGATTTCATTTTGTGTTGCTTTTATCCAATTTTGTTTATCATTAGGATTTTCCATTTTTTCGATATCTTCCCAATTTTCGGGAATGTTTTCAGATGAACTATTTATGAGACAAACATATCTGTCAGGAGGAACGCCTCTATTTGTCCTATTAGACCTTCTTGGTTCAATTGGTTGCTGTTTGGGCACGGATGGTGTCTCTTCACTGTCAAGTTTTATTTCTAAGTAATTTTTATGTCTATCCGGTAATTGTGTATTGTCATCGGATGTTTTTGTGGTGATTTGTATCTCCTCAATGTTATCTGAGTGTACGTTTTCATTCTCAAGAAATTTCACCGTTCTCGCTATTATAATTTGTTTTCCTTGTGTGTGAATTCTATAACCAGTCGATCGTGTATCATAACCTACAAACGTTCCGGTTTGAGCCCTGTTATCGAGTTTTCCTCTATTTACTTTATCGACGTAAAATAGCGCTTTACAACCGAATGTTCTTAAGTGTTTTAAATTCGGTTTAATTCCTTTCCATAATTCGTAAGGTGTTCTGTTGTTGTTTGCTTTAGTTGGGAGTCGGTTTTGTAAATATGTTGCAGTGTTTATGGCTTCACCCCAAAAATGTTTGCTTAATTTTGCTTGTGATAGCATACTTCTAGTCATATCTAATAAACTTTTATTTTTTCTCTCCGCAACTCCATTCTGGCTCGGATTATGCGGGACAGTCAATTGGTGTAAAATTCCGTTCTGTTTTAGGTATTCATCGATCTCTTGATTTACATACTCACGACCGTTATCCGATCTAATTTCCTTAGGTTTTTTACCGAACTGATTGTATATCATCGTTACGTACTCTTTTATCTTTTCAGCAACTTCGCTCTTTTTAGATAATAAATATATCGTAGTATATCGGGAATAGTCATCAATAAGAGTCATAAAATAAATTTTTCCGCCTAAAGTCGGAGTATCTAGAGGTCCACACACGTCACTGTGGATCAAATCCGCAATATTAGTAGCTCGATTTGTTGCTGATTTAGGATACGGCATGTTAGTTAATTTAGTTTCGATACAAGTTACGCATGTTTTATTTTGATGTTTACATTTTCCTATCTTTATTCCGTCCGCAAGTTGATTTGTTATCATTGATTTAATCGCGTCATAATCTCTGTGACCTAGTCTGCGATGCCAGAGATCTATGCATTGTTTGCTGTCACAGTTATACGTTATGTTTACATAATTTTGTGGTTCTTCCACATCGTCTATTTCCTCAATAATGTATAAGTTTTTCTCATTTTTCGCCCTAATATATATTTCTTCATCAAAGATCAAATCGCATTTATTATCGTCGAAGATTAGTTTACACCCGTTTTTAGCGGCTTTACTAACCGAAATTAGGTTCGACTCTAAGTCTGGGACATAAAGCACTTCGCGTAATTTCGTTAGTTTTTCGTTTCCTTCGGGGGTTAATGTTTTTATAAAAACTTCTCCTGAACCTAACGCTGTCAGTTTATTACCATTCGCGATCGTTACTGAAGTTTTATTATAATCAATAAATTTACTAAATAGGCTTTTATCATTACAAATGTGCGAGGTAGATCCTGAATCGAGAATCCAGTTATTTTTGCCTACTTTTTGAGTGATTAATGCTTTATTTTGCGTCTGATCATTTGCGTATTTTCTTTCGTTTGGAACTTTGTTTTCCCTATGAGTTTCGTTTTTTTCATAACATAATGAAGATGAGAAATTCTTTTTATTTTTGAATTGATTGTTACGAGGATTTCCGGATTGTACCGTGTTTCTGCTCTTGTAGTGCCAGCATTCGTAAGTCGAATGATTTTTCATTTTGCAGTTGTTACAATATTTTTGTTCTCTTCTATTTTCAGTGTGTGTATATCTCCTATTTGTTTTAAATGCTCTCTCATTGTTGTTATATCCGCTATGTGATTGTTCTGACATTTCATGTCTACGATTATATTCATCAGTTAATTTGTTTTTGATAAAATCAGGGGTGAGCTCATTTTCTGGTCTCGCCTCCAACGCAGTTATCAAAGTATTGTAACTGGGGGGAAGAGAACACAGAAATAGCGCGGAAATATGTGAATCGCTAATATTTTCTCCAATGGCATTAAGTTTATCTATAATTTGCAAGATATTAGTGATATGTGAAATCATGTTTGCACCCTCAGCTAATTTAGTACTGTATAGTTTCCGTAACAGGTAAAGCTTACTAGATAAATTGCTTCTCTCATGTATATTTTTCAGAGCTTCCCATGTTAATTTGGCAGTATCTAAGTTTTTTACATTTACGATTTGAGAATCATCGATGCTTAGGTTAATTAAAGCTCTAGTCTTGCGATCTTTTTTGTGCCATGCGGGGTCGGGTGGAGCTGGTGGATCTTGTACTATAATATCGTCGAGTTCCTCTTTAATCAGGAACATCTGCATCTTGAACTTCCATGTACTATAATTTGTAGAATTGAGTTTTTCAATAAATTGAGTATTTTCTTTTATCGCATTCATTATTACTTTTTTAGTGTTCTTTTATTTATATTATTATATTTTTAGAAATTTGTTAAATTATCGTTTTTGATACTGGGATAATATTCTTTTTTCAGAATCAGTCTTTCATAATCTTTGTTAGGGGAACCGTCGGTAGCGTAATAAATTTTCTTATTTTTATAAATAGTTAAATCAGTCTTCAAATTTAATATACATTTTCATCTTTTGATATGTTAAAGAAGTTTGTTCAGCTTACCTGAGATTTTCCTTTTTGCGCTGAATATACCCACAGTAGTAATCCAAAGTGTTGTAGCGATATTTATCTGATCCATTGATTCACTTATATTGGAAGAATAATAAATAGTATTAGTAGAAAATAACAATTGTGTAAAATAAACAGAAGATTCATTTTCCTTTGAATATAATATAATTCTTGGCTAGATGTACATGTTTTAAGTCGCGTTTGGAGGCTGCGTATAAGTGCTCCAATTTTACATTATATTAAATATATTTACATCATATATGTACAAGAGCGTCTTAACTGCTCAGAAACATTTTGGAAACTGAAGGGAATGTTTTTAAGTTCTGTGCACACGCGCGGGATAAGACAGCTGTAGTTTTGAAGGAGGGAGGTCTGCAGAGTTTCTCCAATTAGTTAGTTTCGACAGTCTCTGGTTTTGTTCACTATGTTTTTCAGCTGCGGCACTTGAAGTACTTATTGGTAATTGGGGTCTGGTTTTTAACATGTTCTTATTTCAATCGTTCGCTGCACGTGGAGATTATTCACTGCATAAAAAAGGTTTCTCCGTCAAATATGATGTTATTTTTTGTCCAAATTATATTTGCGTAATTGATGATTAAACCAGTTACAAAAATTCATGGACCTACCTACTGCTATTTCGCATAGCGAAGAGCAAATTATGTATATAAAGATTTTTAAGAATTCTTAACATGTGTAAATAATTTTGGCTGCAGTTTCAGTCAATACAGAAAAATTATAGAATTTTCCGACAATTTAATACTTTTTTAAACATTATATACAAGCTTTTTGTTTTCTTCTTTATCTACTTAAAATGATATTTCTAGTATTTAATGAAATTATTTTACGCGATAAAAAAGTTTACGTTTTTCTATTTTTTTTCTTTTTTACGAGATAAAACACAAACAGATAAGCTGCAACATAGCGGTATCAGGAAACGAATGCTTGCAATTTTTAAGAAATCTATGGAAAGTAGGAAAAGAAACTTTCTACACCAGAATACTTTATGAATTATGAAGCATTATTTAATGATTAAAACGTAGTCCTAATTTTGCGTTTAATAAAGATATTTTGTATTGTCATAATATAATATTAAAATTTATCTCATGAATTTAAAATGTTTCATAAATTTACTACTTGTATTTTGCAGAATAAAATTATTCAAAAAAGAAGTTTCAGTGTTAAAACAGCAAGGCCATGGCAGGCCAGTACATAGTATTGTGTAAGTTGCATCTTGTATATATGACAATACAATAAATTTGTAAAGCGTCTTCAAAAGGAAATGTGATATACAAAGTTTTTTCCATTTTACAATGTTAGATTTTCCTTTACTAGAGTTTCATAATTGAAGGAATGTTCTTGGCACAACTTAACAATGTGGTCAAACATCTTGTATAAATTTTGATATAAATGTAAAACATTAATTTTGAAAGGAAAGTGGTCCGAATTATCGTTATCGTACAAGGAAAACCTTGTAAATCTTACACAATTGTTCACGCTAAAAATCTCCGCAAAAACGCGAAAAAACACTAAAAATCGCATAACAATTTCGCAAAGCAAATTCGCAAAAAAAATCAAAAAACGCATAGGAAAAAGTTTACTGCATTAGACTAAAAAATTGAAACCGGATTATTTTTATGATTGTCACCGTGAAAAAAAAAATCACCGTGAAATGGAAAAGAACGCTAAAAGAAGCATAAAAAATCGCGAAAAATTCAAATATTGCAGATGACAAAATTTACCATATTGGGTTAAAAGATTGAAACCAGATCCCTGTTGTGAATGTCAAAACAATCGCCGCAAAACGAGAAAAAAACTATAAAAATAGCATAAAAAAATTCTTGAAAGTTCAAAAATCACTGTACAAATTCCGAATAAATTTTATTGAAAAGAAGACGAAATTTACTATATTGGGCTTAAAGATTGAAACCGGAATCATTTTACCAATGTGTAAAAATCGCAGCGGAACGCGTAAAAACGATAAAAATTACATTTGTTTTAAAAATATATAAATAAATGCAATAACTGGCTTTAAGGTTCATAAATTCAGACATACAGATACCTTCCTGACAAATTCGCGGTCTCTTCCGAACACAGCACACACACACACACACATACACACAAACATCTATCTTTTTTATTATAGATAGATACAGATATTTATTTTTCTGTTGTACATTTTTAATTTTACATATTAGGATAAAATATTTCTTTTTCTTTTTCTACAAGATTTATTTCATTTGTTTTTTTGAATGAGAAAACGTTGAATAAAAATATCTATAAGTACGTTTCAAGTAAAAGAGCAGCTTATAAAAATTTTACGTTTAAATCTTCAAAAATTTTCCGATAGTATTAAAAGTTGTTTATATCCCCCAAATTTTAATTTGATTGATATAATCACAATTGTATGATCAGACTACATAGGTATGTTTCTAATTTTTACAAATAAATAGAAAGATGATAGTAATAATGAATACAAAACCCTGTGTTAAACAGCAAAATAATGATTTTGTTATCTATATATATCGACTATCTCATTTAATATCTGAAATATAATAGTGTGTATTTATGAGACTGATATAATAAATGCCTACGTAAGTATGTAACGCCCAAAATCGATTAACCCTATCCAAAATAGATTCTCATTTCACTGCTAGTGTCAAAAGAATTAATGCTTCCCAGAGCAGCACTTTTCCTTGATTGTTTATTGTTTGGAAAGTCGAGGTTTCCACCTTTGCGAATCGAGGAAAGTGAATTTCTGCCGCTGGCATACATTCATCACTCTGGAAGATGCATTTCGTGTGACCGCTCAAAAGGGCTGGCATTGGCAGCAACAATCATCAACACGTGAAAGAGTGTAGAGGTAAAGGGGAGTCTCAGCAACCGGAAGATGTGTGAGCGGTCCGAAAGCAACAACCCCTAAGTAGGCCAGCAGACAAAAAGGGTTTATTTCCTGGCGAGCCCTGTCAAAGAATAACTGTGCCACGTTGATAGCGTTTCACTTTTCTAGGCCAATCGTTTCTCACCTTTACATAGCGGTAAATGGAGGGAGGTTGAAGAGCTAGCAATTGTGTGATGGCCAGATAGCATTGTCAAGTTTTTCTTCTTCCTTTTCATGACCAAGGGGCACTGGACTCTACAGCGTACTTTGTTTCATTGACTTACTGCCCACAATAGGGTTTAAAAATAAAAAAAAATCGCATATAATTCGTCGTAAAGCAATGAAATAGAGCGATTATTTTCTCTTTTTCAGTGAGAGGCGTATCGTATTATCACTGCGATTGACGTTTTAATCTGTATATCATGACCACGAAAATAGAGGTTATTTAAAGAATATTCATTTTCAGTTTTTACATTAGCTTCTTTTTTATTATTTGTTATAGGGATGCTATTAAAATGTTTTTGAATAAATTAGTCAGAATTATGCATGGACGGAAATAGTACACGCCTTTGAACCTTTGATCATGATATAAATGTGTTGAAATAGCACGTAATTCAATCATATTTTCTCCATTTACGAGCTATGATGCATCATCGGTCAGAACGTTCAAATATCAAGACTAAAGAATTATTTTGAATACATAAATAAAGAACAACTGATTTTTATGAATGAATTTATAAATTCATAATTGTGAAGAAATGTGGTCATCTATGAAAATAACAATAATAATAAAAGGGGGAATAATCTAAGAGTTTAGAAATTTTTCGGATTGAATTAAGTGCGTTGTTTTTCTTAATCATCACCTCCAAATTTTCTTTGCAGATTCTGACTGCTTTAAAGCTTTCTCCTTGTTTGCCTAGTTGTTAACCCCTTCGTGACGAGAGTGAAAATTACCTCATAAGTGGCATATAGGCTGCGTACAGTCCTTAATTATGACTACCACTATTTCCGATGAATAATTTTTGCCTTATTTAAGCACAAGATTTTTACGATTAAAAAAGGTAAAACTTACTATTCGGAAATAATGATGTTTAAAAAAAAAACGTATACTGTACGTTCTTCGCGAAAAGATTAAAGTTCGGTTCACTAGTCAAAAGATACTATGTCCGAATCAAATATCGGAGTTGATTGTTCGTATGGTGTATTTGATAATTTTAGATTTTAGTCGACTGGTTCTATATCTAGTGAAATTAGTAGATGATGACTGTGAGGACACAGCACAGTCAGGACGGCCGAGTTGTGGTCGCAATAGTTCTTCATCTGAACTTCGGACTGCAAACCCAAGCACATATTTTATTGGGGCTTGTGAAGTTGAATCAAAGTTCGATGCCTCGCGAACAATAGAATATTGATGATGTGCAATTTTCTTCGTGAGAACACAGTAGATGTGCTACAGCTTTCGTCCCGATCAGACGGATCGAGGATAGTCTCTTGTTAATTCTATGCCGGTCGGTGGAACCGCGCATTTAACTAATATTTAAGCCTGACAGACGGTCGGATAAATTCCAAATGTATATAAGTTTAATTTAATGTTGTAAATATTTTATGTTTTAATCAAGACATTAAAAGTATAACGTTTAATCAATTTGAAAAACGTCTTGACTATTTTCCATCCCCCTAGACTCCGATCCTAAATCCCACATAAATGAAAAATTAAATCTATAATGATTAGATGAAAGTTATGTCAATTTTATGTATACTTTTAGTCCTGAAGTTTTTATTGAAAAACGAAAGAAATGACCTTCTCTTTAATATAACTCAAAGAAAATGTTACCACTGCTTCTAAATCAATAAAATAATTAGCAATATAACTTATAGCTATAAGATACAGCTGTAGTATACAACCGAAGTAGGAATAAAACATAGCACAGTATTATATAGACTCAGTTTGAAATCAAAATTAAAACCTTCAATAGAATGTGACGTCATACCTAGCTGTTTTTTTTTTTTTTTTTTTTTTTTTTTTTACCTTTTTACTAAATTGTTTTCTTGAAATTGAAACGTCTGTATTAAAGTAGATGTGAACTACAAATAAATTTCAATTAAGGTACTACATCATTTTAACGCATTTAAAGTTATCGTTTTCTATTTATATAGAAACAAAATGCGCATTTTCTTCTTAGAATCACTTCAGTTTCGGAAATTAAAAAATATAGCTTGTGATTCTGAATTTTTATTGGCTTATAAATAGAAAATAAACGTGTTATCATTCGTTTTTACATTTTTGTGCAATTTTTTAGAGTGTGGCAACAGGAAAGAATTATTGCATTAGAAATTGAAAAAAAAAAAAAAAGATTTCTGTAATAATAAACTATGGGAGATATTTAAAAAAAATGATAAAGAATGATCGGAGAAATTTTTAAAGTTGACAGGGATTTTACTCGTCTTCTATGTACATCAGTTTCGTTGCAATCGGACAAAAACTGTAAATTTGTATAAGGAACATAAGTACATACCAAGAACGGCTTTTCTATATAGATTAGGGGCTTAATATTGTCGATTTTAGGCATAATGCTGACAATATTTGAAGAAATAACATACATTCACTATGAATATTCTTATAAAGCCCTTCTGAAGATTCTATAAGATATTCATAGTTTTCCAGTTTTGCTTTTCCTTCAGTGTCCATTCCATTGCTTTTTATAATGTCTTATCCTACGTTTTTCACATGTGTTTTCATTTTTAAATATATATATATATATATATATATATTATGTTTAATTTGACGAAAAATTACTTTTTTTCATTCTGTAAGTTTTATACTTAATTTCGGCAATGAAGTAAATGTTTATTTGATCAGGGTTGTTTGTCTTACCATGCGGAAAGACGAGCAGAATTTATTGAAGCATTGAAAGATTTGAACAACTATTGGATAGGCCGATTCATTTAATAAAAATAAATAAATAATTTCTTGTAGTAGTTGATAATTGCTTTTAACAGTAATAGCGGAATTAAAATTTACAAATTTTCGTAATTCGCTGATTTTGAGAAATTTAAAAATTGGGTTTGTTTTAAAAATATTTGAATTCCAAAACTGTGAAACAAACTTCAAATTTGCATTGATTAGTTTATGGTCAAAGTAACGTTGAAATTATTAATGTAAGTATAAATGTAGGAAGAACTTATTTAGGAAGGAATTAATGCATTGATTTAATATATTCCAAACTATCAATGTAAGTAATTAATTTTGGCGCAAAAGTGATATAGATATCTCACTTATTTAAAAGTGGGAAGATGTAAGGTATATAAAATAGAATAACATGTAGTGTTTGATTATGATTTAAATAAAATAAATAATACATCATATGAAAATAAATTGTTGCTAATATTATATTATGTATTACACAAGAGAGAGTGTATAGAGTAAGATTAATAAGAAGAATTTTATGTATTGCACATTAATCATAGTGAATTTTCCTTATTTATTTTTATGCCTTAACATTGACTCCGGAAAATCATATGAAATTGTACGAAGGCTTATTAAAAATTTATTAAGAGGAATTAATTTTAGCAGTAAAAATACTTTTCGATGTTTATAATTTATTAGTCAAGAGTATTTTTGTGAAACATTGTAAGCACGCGCATATAAATGCGAATAAATTGAAATAATTCGTAAGAAATATAAACAAATTCTTGTGGTGGGTATTGTTTATAAATAACTTTCAAAATTTTTGTTAGCTGAAAGTTGCGTAGAATAAGTACATCAATATAAATGTGAATTTTTACATGAGTGAAAACATGGCTACTATAAAGTTATAAAAAAAAAAATAATTGCACTTTCAAAAATCTTTTAAACTCTTAGACTTGTTAACAACAAAAATTTAGCATATAGCTATTTATATGATCTGCGGTACAAGAAATTTAATAAACTTAAAAAAAAAAAAAAATCTTAAGCCAGATATTTTGCTTAGCCTTCATTGGTTATTATGAAAAGTTTTCGTCTGCTATATTAGCCATTAAACATTTTGCGCAGTACAATGCATAGATGTAGCTTTTATAATGTCTATATTTATACAATACCTATATTTATATAGTGTTTATATTTATGCATTTATTAGTGTCTATGTTTATATAGTTATGAGTGTCTATATTTGCACACAAGCTCTACTTTTTACATCAAGAATAATGCATAGTGATATTTCTTCGTGAAGATTGTAACAAAAAAGATAAGCTGCAGAATTCCACCGACCATGGCTATTTTTCAGCCTACTTTATACTCACATGGCAGTTCGACAATTGGTGGAAAACATGCTACCTTTATCACGTGACAGCCAAGACAGGTGGAAGTATCTCGGCCTGTCACTTTCGTAAGCTGCAATAAAAAAGTCATTAGAAAAGCTTTATATATTTTACACAGTACTATGTAAAATATTTATGTGCTTTGTATAATATTTTCCCCATACTCACTGTATAAAATTAAAAATATTTCGAAAACTAATGAAAATGTAAGATACAGATAAGGTAACAAACGCCCTGTTCTACAAAGGAAAGTTCCATGTGCTCTGCTCATATTGGATGTTTTAGTGAAAAAAAAAAACTGTTTTAATATAGATTTCGTTGCAATATTTATTAGACGGCACTGTTAAAATTGCTCAAAATAAAAAGTACACAGTAGGATCGATCTTAACCCCTTGACTACGATCACGTACATGGATGAAACTACGCACATATTGTGAGATTTTTAAATTTGAATACCAGTATTTCTGCACAGTAATATTTGACTTCTTGGAATTCGGTGGTTAAATAAGACTAAGTTTACTAAACAGAAATACTGGTATTCAAACGTAAAAATTTAATAAACTTTGTTACACGAATTTCGATGGTGACGTAGTCAAGGGGTGAATAAAAATTAAAAAAATAATTTTAGAAAGAAAAAAATATTTATTGGGAAAAAATGATTAAACATTATCTCATATTTTTTCTCATTCCCTAGTTCTCAATGTTTATCACATTTTTCTGGTTTGAGTGTATTTTTGATGAATTAATTTGAATATGAGTACGTAATATGAAAGCAGGCCAGCGGCGTGTTGAATGTTGTGTACCATGTAGACATAAATTATTACTAATAATCCACCAAAATATGGAGAATAAAGCCAAAATAGAACTGCTCCAGACTCAGACTTTCACAAAATATGAAATAAATGAGGAATATTTCATTCCTTTTGCTTTATTTAAAAAAAAAAATCCATTTATCGGATGATAATGTATAGTTCAGAGAAGGTGGACGAGTAATTTTAACGAGTGAGTGTTCACTTTTTGTCACAAGAGAGAGTTCATATGCATTTTTAATTGATTGTGACTTGAAATTAGGATCGAATTGGAGAATTTTGACTCCTAATTCTTTACATGCAAGATATTAATAAACTCTAATGGTGAAAAATGTATTGATAGTTCTATATTTTAAATTTTTGATAAGTAAAGGTAAACTTTGTCGCAAAAAAATAAAAATTTAGGAAAAAACACATGTTATATTGTTGATATTTCAGGTTTAAATAATAATAAAATTAATTTTTTTAAAACCAGTAATTCTATCTAGATGCATATCTATCTTAGAAAAGATTATATTGCTAAATCAAAGTGAATAGTATATACATAATGCATATCTGTGTATCTGTCTAATATGTTTTTGAAGAAATTCTAGTTTCTAAAATTTTGGAGAAACTCTAAGACTGTACCCTCTAAGTTAAATTTAGCCTTTGAATTTCTCTCCATTTATTGGTTTTATTATAAAAATAATCTATCATTATTATTTGTAATCTATATTAATGTAATTAAAATAAATTAATTTTAAAATAAATTTTCCAAATTTTTTGTAATAAGTTTTCAAAAAGTTTTTTATTGTCATGAATTTTACCGATACATTTCTTTCTTATATGTGATTTGAATTATTTATTTAAAAGTAACATTTTCTTTTTAAAACACTAACCCCCCTCCCTTCCCCCCCCCCCCCCCAAAAAAAAAAGGGAGTAAAAAGTCTATGGGATATCAAACACAGACCAAAATATACACGAGTTCTGAAAAGTAAAAATAAAAGGAATTTTTAAATTTCATGCACATTTTATGTATGTATCTTTGTTGACAAAATGTCTATGATGTAAAGTACACAATTTAATCCACTTACCGTTTTCATAGTATGTCACTTAATTTAACTCTCTTAAAATGGTAGGATTTCAAACTTTCGATTGAACAATTTTCTGTATATCTTTTCTTTTTCAAACAACGAAATCTGAAATGATCCAATAAATCACTGCTTATATTTTCAATCGAATAATCACTCATTTAATTTACTAAAATTTTCTGTCGTATGTGTGTTTTTTTTTCTCTTTCTCTTTTCTTATCTTTTCAATCGTACTCAAGTTTCGAGTAACGTCCGAAGTCAATAAACGTAATATTTTTAATAATTTATTTTTAAAGTGGATATAGCATATTGCCCACTTAAAAGGGCTATTGTATCCTGAATATTTTACAATTTCATATTAAAATACTATAATGTATTATAACCTAATTGACTCTAATTCGCTTAATAATATTTCAATCTTTATTACAATTTTATTTACTATTTAGCTATATTTCCTGCTGAAAATGATCACAATAATCTAGATATGTTTTTAAAATGTAACATTACATTGTTAGAAAAATTGTTGTTGTCTCTTTTGTATTATGTGTCGTAATAGCACTTAAATCTTGATTAAATTTTTAATTGCTATCGTATAATTTGCAACTAAGACAGCTTATTTTTATCTACTACTCATAAAAAATATTGAAGTATTTTATAACATAGTTCGCACTCACTTTCTGAATTGTATTTGAATTTTTATTAATTATTTACATCACTGCGTAACTTGTCCTAAATAAAAATAGATAATGCAAGTTTTATTTTTTTGTTTCTTTAACATGGTCGTATTAAAATTTTGTATACATCACAATTTGAAACAAATTAACTTTGTTAGTAACAAGAGAATACTTAGTTTGTTAATTAGGCATGTTTAGCAAGGAAAGTGTTTACTGTAATCAAAACAACTCCTTTTTTTACAACGCCACATTGAAATATTGTACAATATACTTTAAAACCTGAAGGTGATATATTTTTAATTTCCTTTTAATAATATTGGAACATTTAACAAAATTTATAAATGCGTTTTTACTGAAATTCAGAAATTTGTCTTCTAAAAACTACCACTTACAATTGTAATAGTTTTTATTTGAGTCTACATTAAAATAAATCAAATGCATTATCCTCCATGGACGGTCTTTTTGAATGCAGTTTTATGAAATTATGCGTAGCGAGAATAAGCGACTTATGACATGAGACATCCAAGTGCAAAAGATTAAAAATTATTCATCGGCAGATATTTGTTAAACCAATATAATTTACATTTATTCATATACACTACTTACAGATGATGTATTTAACGATGTGATATTGATAATCGAAAAAAATATCATTGTTGATAATAACTGTATTCACTAATTCATTTCATTATATTGATGCACAGAGTTTAATGTCTCATTTAAAAAATCGAATTCAATCCAATTACTAAAAAAAAAAAAAAAAAAAAAAAAAAAAAAACGAATGGGTTTGGTTGTTTTATACTTGTTTTGTGATGTGATAACAGAAAACAGTGTAACTAATTACATAGCTGGTTACAAAAATGGATAAGTATTTTACGTTGATTTAATAGGGTAAATAACGTAATTATCATTTATTATTACGATGATTACGATATTACGAAAGTTACTGCAACAATAGCTTATATAGGCTTATTACAACTGAATCAGAGGGTTGAATTTAACATTATTTTTACCAGTGTGAAATGTTCTATTTAAGATTTTGATGTATAGTTATTTTATTAGAAGTTTATTAAATAAAATAATCACAAATCAAGCATATTAAAAATTATTTAATCGAAATTTTCTTAATTTAAAAATTACAAATAAAATAACTAAAAATCAAAATCGTAAAGGGATTATTTGACACTGATAGAAATAGTGTTAAAATAAACCCGACTCTTCCAGAGACGACGGCGATGTGGATATCACATTAGATTTTGCGCACTGTAATTTTCTTTTTTACTTTGAAGCCTGTCTTTGTCATTATTTAAGTATGATTTTTTAGATTTCGAGAAATTTAATCGAATTGTGTTGTCATTAAATGGCTACATGTTACGTAATTTTTTCTGAAACAAGAGCAACAAAAATCTGAATTTTGCCTTTCAATAATAACAGTTTTTGTAAAAATATACTTTCGTAAAAAATCTGCTGTGTAATTATTGTTTATTAAATTAGCAGATGTTATATAAAGCCAAGTAATTACGTTTTTATCCCTTAAAACTATAATGATCTTTATCTTGGAATTTAAAAATAATTTTAACCTGATAATCGTGTTTAACCTAATAATCGTGTTGTATAATATTTAAATTGTTTCAGAGTCTACACAAGTCAACATAAAAATTTGCAAACTAATGTTAAACCAATGGTGACGATCTTTGAAATTTTTTGTTTACATTTTACAATTTTAAAGGGTTCTTTTTGCATAAAATGCCTGAGCGAAATCTAAGGTTTATCTTTGTTTCTTTTTGTTGAAGTTTGATACAAATAAATATAAAATTGCTGTTTATACTCACTTTCTTTAGCTATTCTTATAAAATTAAAACTAAAATTTTATCTTTAAAACGATATTTAAATCTTAAATTGATGTAACAGAAGTTACAAACAGAAAAAACACTTACCTCAAAATCTGAACACTTTTGCTTTAGATTCTGAGCAAATGATGAATGAAGTCAAAATGGCACCAGACTTCTTTTCTCGGAAGTGTTTATTACAAAATAGATTAAGAGCTTTTACTTATTACTTACTTTTTTATAGTCAGCATAAAAAATCACTAGCTAATGTTAAACCAATTGAGGCGTTGTTTTCAAATTTCTCGTTTGCATTTCAATATTTGTAAATGATTATTTCTTGCATAGGATGTTGGAGGTAGAAGTCTAACTTTGTACTTTTCTACTTTCTTTTTAACACTTTCCAACCTAGTTGAAAAGTGTTTATGACTTCGGTTTGTCTGCCGTCTGTCCGTGCTCTAACTCCCGTAAATATGCTTCGATTTTCCTGGAATTTTCGTATGTTATTGTCGTTTACTATAGCATGTTCCCTATTTCAACAGACGTGTGTAGCACTCATAGTTTTTTTACAGGGACAGTCAAAAGTATTCCGTTACATTACAGTCAATGGGGAATAATCGGTTCAAGCGCATTTTGATGACGTTACGTCTTTTAAAACATAATGAAAATGATCTATAATTATGAAGCGCATTGAAACATGCTTTTTGTAGAATATGTGGTGCAAAGCATTTATTATTCATTTACAGGGTCAAACAAAATAATTCTTTTACACATCGTTATATGGGGAAAAATTTACTGCAGACGCTGCAGTGTAATTTAGTGATATTTCACTATTTCAAACAAAATGAAAATTATATGCATTACTGAAGTGCACTATAAATTGCTCTCTTGTGTGAATTACGTTTATTTACAGGGACACACAAAAGATATTGGTTACAGTACATGTGCGATATTTACAGTCTATGCGTAATAAGTGCGTTTTCAACTTTGGTTTGCATTTTTAATTTTTTTTTCATAGTACTTGTGTGTATAAACTCGGTTGACCATTTACAGGGCTACACAAGGAAATTCGTAAGTACTACAGACTATGGGAGTGAATTGCTTAAAGCTAGTTTTTAATTGTGTTTACCTATTTTCCTGCTGAACTATATTTAGTAGACAAATAAAAGTTTGTGGAATATAAATAAATTCATATACAGGGTTACGAAAAAAAAAGATACATTGTCGTTTTCGTTTGGTAATTGCTGCAAGTGAGTTTTAAGTTGTCTTTTAGCTTAATAGGTGGTGTGTACAAAAGTCTTCAGATAATATACAGGGCTGCACAAAAGATTTCGAGTGTATTTCCATCGAATGGCGAAAATTGCTAAATGTGAATATTCTAACTGAAATAAGTTTTACCATACTATATAGCCACATTTATTGATCATATACAGGGCTGCACAAAATAATTCGACTACTTTTTTGACACTGGAAGGTAATTTCAAAAACTGTATTTTTCAATGTGTTATGTGTTTTCTAAACTGTTTACTTACATATCTTCTTTCAACTTATTTAACGGTGAAGTTTCGTTACAGTTTTCTGGTTGTGTTGGAAAGTGTTTCATAATCTATGCTTGACGCATGATTTTTCGTTCTTGTTTCAGTTTTACTCTGAGAACACTTTCGATTTAGGAAAAAAAATGGTTGGTTGATTTCAAAAATGAAAGTGTCGTGCGAATGGAACTACTATCAAAATGAAAAAAACAAGTACAAAAATTATATGTTAGACATTGACTTCAGATATCCTATGCGAAAATAATCATTAAAAATGCTGAAAAGCAAACGAGAAATTTGCAAAGAACGCTTCCATAGGTTAAACATTAGTTTGTGAATGTCATCGCGTGACTAATATGTGTGCATGTGAATTTCTTTTAATGCTACAATTGTTTTCAATATTTAGAAATATTGTTGCCAACTATTATTTTAAAATGCTACTTTAGTAAGAACCCTGTTATGAATGAAAAAATGCTAAATTATAAAGTTAAGTATTTAAACTAAACATAAATTTTTTGTTGCAAATTTTATCTTTTCATTTATTATTTTGGAACTAAATATAAATGATTTAGTATCTGTAAAATACACAAAACAATTGTGAAAACAACTGATACCAAAGACGCATTCATGGAACCATACTATAAAACAATGCCTGCCATTGTACTGAAAGGTTTACCAGTTCGAATATTCGCATAGTCTAAAAAAATATGTAGGGCATAGACATAACATTTAAATTAATTTATACAGTGCTGGAAGAAAGTTTAGGACCACCAACAAAGGCAGTAAAGCTCTTATTTTAATGAAAAGCTAATATCATTATAAAATTATACACATGAAGTTAAGCAAATTCTGTAATTTGTTTTAAATTACAATAATATGTTTTAAAAACAAGCAAAAATTAATTTCTACGTTACACAATTTACCGGAAAAAAGCTTACGACCAGTATATTTAATATTTAAATTACAGATGTAAAAGATTTGTACATTAATTTTCAGTACTTTGTTTGCTTTTTCGTAACACAGGTGACTTTCAAAAGACGTTTTGGGAAGGATTTGGATAGTTTTTGCATGTTGAAGATAATACTTCACTTCGTACTTGGTTCCATGTTTAAAAATGGCTGCTTTCAATTCCAAAATTGAAGCAAACTGCTTTTTTTTGGCATAAACTTGAAGAAACAAGATTCTCCACAAGTTTTCTATGGGATTTAAGTAAAGTCTTTTAGCTGGAAAGTCCAAAGTTTTAAAGTTTTTTGAAGATAACAATTTTGAAGTTGACACAGACTTGTGAATATAAGCGTTATCTTGAACGTATTCCAACTTCTGATCCATAAGTTCACCTTTAAGTGGAGCAAAATTATTACCAAGAATATCTTGATAGTCAAAGGTGTTCATCTCCGTTTTTGGTGAAAACCAAACTTGTTTTTCTTTTTGCATTAAAACCTGCCCAAATCATTACTGAACCATCCCCTTGTACAGGTATTGAAAACAGATATGGCTCAGTTCGTAAATCATGCCAGTAATATCTTAAATCATCTTGTATAGAAAATACAATTTTGTTTAATTAGTAAAAATTAATTTTCGCCATAGATTGAATTTCAAGATATTGGGTGACGCGAATTTTAGTCTTGCATCAGTTTGATGCTTTTGCAGTTTGGACTTGGGTTTGAATTTAGTTTATTTAAAGTAGTCGGCACTTTTTAACACATTTCTAACAGTTCTCGACGTTACTGAGAGTTCTAGAACAGATTTTATAATACACGAATAGGCACAATCTTGAATCGCCATTCTAATAACGTTCTGTTTACACCAGGATGAAAGTTTTCATGGCCATCCGCTTCCTTTATTTGTTCCATAATTCATTCTATCATAAAAAAAATTTGTGCACAGCAGTTTTAAATTATTTTATTTTTAGGACAAAATGCCTTTCACTCAGCCCACAATCCGAAAAAGGCCTGGTTTTACCCTTTTCTTCTTCAGTCAATGATTTTCCGCGACTCAAAGCAGCAGTTGCATATTCTAAAACTTCAAATCTAGCGGCTACTAACCTTCAAAAAGTATCACAGATGTGTGCCTCATAAAATACTATATTATGACATCAATTCAGTATGCTAAATTGTGTTGTGCAGTATAAACCCTGATACAAAAACGTTCCTACTATTATTAGGAGAAAGCTTTTGACTTTTCTTTCTGACATCCGCGGAAGATTTTGCTGCATAAGTGATTCTCTCACTTGTCTGCGGCTTTTAATGTATATGTACTCCCGTTTTCTCATTTCATCTGTTGCTCTTCTCAAATGTAGTTGTGTGTGTAAATGCGGGTCGTTCTGTTCCCCGCTTATTATTTTTCTGTATTTATATAATATATTTAACCAAGAAACATTAAAATTCCAATACAAGTTTTATAACTGGAATCCTTCTAAAAATGGAATCATCTGTTGCTTTTCTCAAATGTAGTTGTGTGTGTGAATGCGGGTCGTTCTGTTCCCCGCTTATTATTTTTCTGTATTTATATAATATATTTAACTGAGAAACATTAAAATTCCAATACAAGTTTTATAGCTTGAATCCTTCTAAAAATGGAATACAACTACTCATCTCTCAGTTCATAAATTATAATTAATAATTTTCTTCATTCTGTTAAATAGTGCCGCCCAGTGCTTTAATGTGGATATGCCCGAGGTGGATCCAACGAAGAAAAGGTAAGCAAATCTTTTCTTACCTATATTTTACGTATATATATTTTTATTAAAAAGCTTCCACACTTCACCTACTGAGCACAGATCGTAAAAGATTGAAAAGAAGCTACTGGTCCTAAACTTATTTCCGTTTGTTAATATTACAAGATGTGAGGACAGCGCATGCCTTTTTTTGCTCTAGTAGTTCCCCATCTGAAAAAACGAAAAAAAAAAACGCAGCAGAACATAGAATGGCGGCAACAAAGAATGTTGTCTGTTATAAGAACCTAGAATTTGCCATGAGAATGACCGAGAATATTGCCGGTTACAATGATGAAAAATTAAATTAATTATTTATGTTATTTAGTGTAACTCGTGGTGTTCCTGTCATCGTCAAGTGTTGTAATTTTATGTGATATGCAACTTTTGTTCGTCATCAGAACGGCCTTTTTATCAATTACCTTATTCCCACGATGATCAAAGCATCACATTGGTGACAGAAAACTGTGATGAATAAACGCCCGTAAGTGATTGAAAATAATGATCGCAGGATACCTTTTACAAGATTTAGGATAACTTATATAGAGGTAAGGTAAACTTTCGATCAATTGACTAAGCTTAAAAAAACCCGAGTCATAACAAAAACATCTATTACCTCTATTGTTAAAAAGACAGAAGAAGCATGGTTGTCGGAGTCGCCTGACTTAGATGAAATTGAGGAAAATTTAATCCAGTTAGCAGAAAAAGGTATCGATCTCAAACAAGAAGACAATGAAATTTTTATCATTAATTGATGATTTAAACGAAGTTGAAAAAGACGCGAAAGCACCTATCGAATACCATGAAAAAAGTTACTCTTCGGAAATTTAGAGTTTATAATAAATTGAAACAAAATAGTAAAAAAGAAATTACCCCATAACTCGCGTCGATAGTAAGCCTGCAGATGTAGTTCCGCGTACTATTAAACTTCCTACCTTTAAAGATAGAAAAAATTGATAGCCAATTTCAAAATAGCCAATTTTCGAAATAAGCCAATTTCAAAATTTCTGGAACTCATTCAAGATCACAGTGCATGACAATGAATCCTTGTCAAATATTGAAAAGGTGAGCTACTTACAAAGTTATTTAGGTTGTAGTACCTATAGTAGCATTGCCGGATTCGGGTTATCTGATAAAAATTATCTGGAAGTAAGAGAAATCCTAAAACAACAGTTTGGATGAAAAGACTTAATAAGTTACAGCACATATTAATAATACTCTTTTATCTTTGAAACCCGTATAGAAAGCACATGACATCATCGCAATACGAAAATTATTTGATATTATTCAAACGTAAATAAGTAGTTTTAGGTCCTTAGATATTGAATCAAATGGATTTGATAATCTTTTAACACCCATAATTCTTAAATCTTTGCCACATAATCTTTCATCAGAATATAACAAACAGTGTATTAAAAATTCCAGTGGCTTACAATCAAGCATTGATGATTTAT
This sequence comes from Maratus michaelseni, assembly GCA_963931845.1. Taxonomy (NCBI): domain Eukaryota; kingdom Metazoa; phylum Arthropoda; class Arachnida; order Araneae; family Salticidae; genus Maratus; species Maratus michaelseni. The sequence continues at coordinate 365,249,006 of OZ007586.1, forward strand.
TATTGGTCATTCGTACGGAAATAGAATCCAGAGAAAAACAGAATCATTTGATCGGTAATTACATTTTAGAGTACCCAAGGTCAAAACAATCATATAATAATTCAACGCCCCCATTTCGTAAACAGACGTTCGATGGCGACAAAATTATTTTTGAAATTTCTCATATTGCAGTAAAAGCAGAAAGCATTTGTATATTTTGTTCGAGTAATAATCATTCAACGGAAGAATGCTGTAAATTTTCGATTCAGCAGAAAATAGCAAAATTGAAAATAGAAGGACGTTGTTTTATTTGTCTGAGAAAACTAACTTGCGCCGCCTGGAGCCCACGGGGGTAGCCCGGCGTCACGAATACGACCATCGCGCCCATGTCTCTAAACGACATATATCGCACCAGAAGCTTTGTCTCGAATTTTGTAAGCCAATAAATTGGATAGGGGAAATAATTCGAGCGGAAACGAAAATGAAAAAGCATTAAGTGACAGAGTGAGATCGAATGAGCTATTTAATTTGAAAACCCCTCAAAAAGAAGCGAAATTAATAGAAACATTGCAGACAGTAGATATCGAATGAACTAACAAAATATTACATGGCTTAATATATTCCGCAACACAAATTTCTACAATAAAAACTAGTTGTGTACCCGAATACTTGTGGTACCATAATACTGCAATCCATGTTTGGACACCAATTGAAAGCACCTTTAATAAATGTCCCATTGAGTATTACAGTCGAAAAATTAAACCCTAACATATTCCCCAATGTTATGATAACATGTGCCATTGTTGATAATTTAATTACAGTTTTATTACTTTCTTTGGATACATACAAGGAATTAAATAATTTAAATGGGTATAATGAAACTAAAAAGTCATCAAATTGTAATCTTGACACAATAAGTGACAGTAAGAAAAAAACCAACACCGGAGATTTGTCTGGTTCAATTTTAGACCATGTGTCAGTTGAAAATTTGAATGCAAACGAGAACATTGATCTTAAACCTGGAGACGACCCTGAAAATTTTATAAGTGTTTCAGAAAAAATTAAATGGTAACAGAAAAATGACCCTTCATTAAATCAATGTTGGATTGATGCCAAAAATAAATGCAACAATTATTTTGTCCTTGATAATCTGCTAGAGACCAGTGGCTTGTCCTTCCATACATTTCACGATCGGACTCTGCGGGAAAGCAAGGGCCGTAGGGATGCCGGACATACGGTGGATGACCCGACTCCCTTATGGGTGTTCGGCGATGAAGCCGTCCGACAGTCTCTACGGTTCATCAGGTGTCGCGTGGGGAAGTATCCTTTGATGGTGGGAACTTCCGCCGAATCGCAACGACCTCTGTCGTCGACACTGGGGCAAGATGAGGAGGCGTCGCTGGAACGCGAACCCTCTGAATCGATCGTAGCGACCTGACGAGACAAAGCCATGGTCTGCGTTAAAAGTTCTTCAGGACTTGGGGACGATGAGGAGTTGGGCTCGCTCGGCGCCGTGCGGGCGCCGATGGCGCTCATTAGTTTTATATCATCGAGATAAATTAATGGGCGAAACGGTACACCATTTGTTCGTACCCGAGCCACGTAGGAAGCAATTGTTAGAACTCGCACATTCCAGTCCTTGGGGCGGACATCTAAGAAACAAGAAAACTATACAACAATTGAAATATTCATTCCTTTGGTCGTAAATTAAAAAAGGTGTTAGGGAATTTTGTGAACAATATTTATCATGCCAGCTCCGAGCGAAGCCAAATAAGTTTTATAACACACCAATAACTCCGGTTACTCGTCCTGACGAGGCAATGAAATTATAAATATGGACATAATTGGTCCAATTGAACCACCCAATTGAATGGAGGATACAAGTATGTACTCTCCGTAGTATATCAGTGTACTGGTTGGCCGGAAGCGGTCTGTTTAAGGAATATATCTGATAAATCTACATGTGATGACCTTTTACAGATCTTCAGTAGAACAGGGATACCAAAATTAATTGCGAGCGATCAGGGTAGGATTTTTACTTATCACCTCACACATGAATTTATGAAACGTTTAGGAACTGCTCCACGTTTCTCTGTACCTGGATACGTTCAATCTAACGGTTTAGTCGAAAGATGGAACGGTGTTCTTAAATGGATGATACACCATGCAGTAAGGAACCTGCACAAGCACATAGCTTTCCTTTTGTGGACATACAGGGAAGTACCGAACGCCACACTTAATGTTAGTCCATTCCAAATGTTATATGGTAGGCGTCCAACTGGTCCTCTCTTCATATTGAAGTTAGAGTGGACTAATGAAACACCCTTGACATGCGGTCAATCAGGTCTTAGTTACAAATTATTTCAATAATTTGAAAATGAAGTTAGAAAAGGCAGCCGAACACGCCGGAAATTCCTGTACTGATAAACAGTGAGCTGATGCATATTATCACAATAGACAAGCTAGACACATAGAATTTAAGCCCAATGATCAAGTTGTTGTCTTGATTCCTGACAGCAGCCACAAAGTATATGCTAGGTGGACAGCACCCGCCACTATACTCGAAAAGAAATCTCCCTAAAGTTATTTGGTACTTTACCAGACAGCAGTGTCAAGCATTTGCAAGCCAACAAAATCCGAGAATTAAAAGTACAAAAAACACATATAGGAGATATACGATGCGATATCGATTTCAGCGAAATCGAAAATATCCCCAGAATTGCCAAAAAAAAATCCTAACATAATCGATAAAAAATTGCATCTAGAGCATTTATCACGTGAAGAGAAGAAACAACTGTTTGACCTGTTACGTAGACATCCCCACCTACAGTCTGGAATTCCAAACATTGCCAATGTAGGTGACCATTACATTAGGTTGAAACCGAACAGCCAACCAAAACGTCAGACACCTTATCGAATTCTTGAGGCACTTAAAAATGAAGTTGATTGACAAATTGAAGAATTGCTTGAAGTAGGTCTCATTGAATATTCTGGGAGCGAATATGCGCATCCAATTATTTGCGTATATAAAAAGGATTCGTCAGTACGACTCTGCGTCGACTGCAGATATTGAATTCCCAAACAGAAATATACTCATTTCCAGTGGCCAATGCAACCGATCTTATATTTAAAGTAGCTCCGGCCTGTTGTATTTACTAAAAAGAGACTGGCAGATCCGTCTAAACAAAGAATGCAAACATCTCATGTCGTTTGTCACGCACCGTGGACAGTACGCTTTTGTGGTCAGGCCATTCGGATTACGTAACGCCACAGCCACTTTTCAAAGATCCATGAATCATATTTTAGTCCCACATAAAGCCTATGCAGAAACATACATCGACGGCGTAGTAATTTTTTCACAGTACAAACACCATTGGTCTGCGCTAGGTAGTTGTGGCTGAAAATTGAAATATGGGGACACACACGTCTCTCTCTCTTTCTCTCTCTCTCTCTCTCTCTCTCTATATATATATATATATATATATATATATAGATTTGTTAAAGTGGGATAAAAAGAGCCTCTAAAATTTTCATTAAATTTTTTTATAGTAACCACAGTTTTTATAAGGTGCGTCTCAAAATTATATGGAAAGGCGATTTTTCGAAATAACAGCTAAGAAAATAAAGCAATAATCACGAAAAAAATAATTAGCATATGGAATCATAACACAAGTTAATTACGATACAGAAATGTTATGTTTATATCACAGATTGTTTGTAAAAAAATAAAATTCAAAATAAGCTGTCTCAAAAATATATGGACAATGAAACGGATTGCTTTTATTAGCACCGTATCAGAAGAATTTGCATTTTCTGCGTTCTGTACTTGTGACGTAACCACTTCGAAATATAAAATAACTGCTCTTTCTTCGATTGTCGAACAGTTGGAAAATGCCTCGCAACGTTGAATTATCTGCTGCTGATATTGTTAAAATTTGGCATTTAAAGGTTCAAAATGCTAAAGTTTCTGACATTGCAAAACAAATTAAGGGTAGCAGATCAGGAACTTGTGCAATTTTATCAAAAAATGATAATAGAATTGCAAATAAGCGTTCAGGTCGACCAAGAAAAACATCTCTAAGACAAGATAGAGAAATTTTGCGGGCAGTTTCAATCCAAAATTATGTCTGTTCGTGAAATTGCGAGGACTTTGGTGTTTCCTATTTTAAGATCTACTGTTCACCGTCGCATACAGGTAAGCGAAAATCATAACTATCGCATAATGTGTCGGAAACCTATGCTGAAAGTGCACCATAGAAAGACTCGAGTTCTTTGGGCTAAAAATCACATGCATTGGACGTATGAATGGTTAAGTGTTTTCTTTAGGGACGAAAACAAATTCAATTTGGATGGACCTGATGGCTGGGCATACTATTGGCATGACTTACGAAAAGAACCTCGCGAGTTCTTTAGTCGACAAAAAGGAGGGGGTTCACTAATGGTATGGGGCGCATTCTGTTTCAACGGAATAACGGATATTGATTTTCTTAATGATCAACAGTGCTCTGAGGATTATCAAAATGCCCTTTAAAACAATCTACTTCCAATCGGAAACATCTTAGGGGAGGAAAAATGGAAATTCCAACAGGACAATGCGTCAATTTACATCTCCCACTCAACAACAGCTTGGTTTAAACAGAATCAAGTGACTGTTATAGACTGTCCAGCCATCAGCCCAGACTTGAATCCAATTGAAAACCTTTGGGGGATACTTGCACGAGATGTGTATGCCCATGGTCGGCAGTTTTCTACTATTCAGGAATTACAGCAACAAGTAGAGCAGAGTTGGTTCTCTTTACAGCCGCACATACTCCAAACACTAGTTGGAAGCATGCCTGACAGCGTTTACAAGATAATTAAAAGGAATGGATACAAAATTTGAATTTAAATGCAAAATTTTCGAAAAGTCCATATATTTTTGGGACAGCCTATTTTAATTTTTATTTTTTTACAAAAGATCTATACGATTTATACTTTATTTCTTTGCTGAAATAAATTTATGTCATGATACTATATGCATATTATTTTTTTCGCGATTATTTCTTTATTTTTTGAACTGTTATTTCAAAAAATCCCCTGTCCATATACTTTTGAGACGCACTATAGTTTCCATAAAAACAGTGGTGAAACAAAAGTACTGTAACAAAATTATAAAAAATATTTTTTGACAGAAATTGCATTATTCGTTATTTCTTTTTTTTAATTTTTCCATTACGATTACGTATTTTTATTACGTACCAACAAAAGTATGAATCACATTCTTGTATAACATGAAAATCATGTTAATATATGCATATTCTTTTAGTTATATTCTTTCAAGTTATATCTTTCTAGTTGATGGTATATTAACATTCTAAAGATATTTTCTTCTTTACGAAGTTTGACGGCGAACCACGTCTATTAAATCTATTTCAAGAAAGTGCTGATATTATTTGTTAAATAAAATAGTAAATTATTATTATATTTTTACAATTTTTTATAGTATCTTCCACGCTGCCTTTTTACATCGTCTGATATTCATTGACGTACTACTCAATAAATTACTACTCAATAATAATTCACAATTGAAATCTTTCATAAAAAACGCAATTTAAAATTTTAATACAATTTTACGAGCTCATACTATCCAATTTAAATAAGTAGAGTATTACCTCGGTTTTCGTTGACTTCGGTTATCGTTGGTTTCGGTTTTCGTCGATTTTTTCCACGAAAATTTTGTCTCGATTTTCGTTGGTTGCCTCAAATTTCGTTGGCGTGTCCAGTGACCTCGCTGTATTTTCCATAAACGATGGGGGCGACCCACGCGTTCTCCCTCTCAGTGTGACTTTGTTTCTCGTCGAGTGTGCATCACCGCGAGCATCTAGGCAAACAATTTCGTTTATTTCCAGTGTATTTTTGTGCTTTTTTATTGATTGCGAGTGCTCCATGATGGGACCAAAGAAAGTTTCCAGAGCCAGCAGCCCTTCAAATAAGAAGGCGTGGAACACAAACGCGTTGAAGAAGGAAATTATTCAAAAATATGAGAGTAGCATTAAGATTGCTGAAATCGGCCGCATGTACGGGAGATCGGCGTCCGCGATAAGTTCCATTGTGGCGAAAAGTGAAGCAATAAAGGAGACTAATGTAGCGAAAGGCATGAATTTGTGCTAACAAAAGAAAGATAGCAAATAATTGAAGATGTCGAACAGTTGTTATTAATTTGGATCAATCAAAAACTGTTAGATGGCAATTCTGTTTCGGAAGTCATCATATGTGAAAAGGCCAGACAGACATGCATGGGACGAGTGCTAGTATTAGTAATTTTAAGGCCAGCAAATGCCGGTTCGAATAATTCAAGAGGTGCGCTGACATATACAGTGTACGGCGAAGGTGTGAGTTCGGACAAGGCTGGGGTAAAAAAATTTGTCTCCGAAATCAAAGATTACGTAGAGATTGAAAGAATCATCCCCCAACAAGTCTTCAACTGTGATGAAACTGGCCTCTTTTGGAAGAAAATGCCAAAGTGGACGTTCATTATACGGCAGGAAAAAGCACTGCCAGGGCATAAGCCTATGAAATATACGCTAACTCTTGTTGTGTGGTAATGTTAGTGGGGATTGTAAAGTGAAGCCCTAACTGAAGTACCATTCAGAAACGCCTAGAGTTTTTAGTAGAAACAATATGATTAAAAGTAAATTTTATGTGATGTGGAGGGCAAACAAGAAATCATGGGCCACGAGGATAATTCTGAATGAGTGGATGAATGAAGTGTTTGCCCCGAGCGTAAAAAAAAAGCCATTTCAAATTTCAAGAAACTGTACACAAAAGCAATGTTTCAAAGGTGCTTTGACGTGACAACAGACACAGAATTGTCCTTAGAAGAGTTCGGGAAAAAACATTTCAACATTCTCAACTGCATTAGCCTCATAGATAAGGCTTGACAGGGCTTCAAGAACGATGAACTCCGCCTGGGAGAAATGATGGCTAGGATTTGCGTATAAAAATGATTTCGAAGGTTTTGAGCCTTCCCCTGATGACCCAACACATGTGGTGTAGTCAGTTGTTGATTTCGGGAAGTCTATGGGTTTCGAGTTGAGTGGTGAGGATGTGGAAGAGTTGGTGGTTGAACACAGTGAAGAACGTACCAACGAAGAGCTGCAAGACCTTCATCTAGAAGTGCAACAGACGGCAGACGAAGAAGTTGCTTCAGATGAGGAGTAAGAGACAGGAGAGAATGTGCCTTCTTCAGAGATTAAGATCATCTTCTCTATGTGGAGTATGGTACGGGTATTTGTGGAGAAAAATCACCTGAAAGCTGTTGCAAGCCGTGTCTGCAACTTGTTTAATGATAATGTGTTGTCCCATTTTAGGCATATCTTAAATAGGCGGCAGAAACAAACGACTTTGGACAGCTTTTTTGAGCGACATAGGTCCACAGATTCTGAAGCTAGTCCTACTGCCAAAAGACCAAAAAGGGAAGTTACCCCAGATATAATGTCTTGATACCATACGCCAAGAACACTATGTTAATTTCTTATTATTTTTAGTATTAAACGCTACACTTATTATATATAAAACAATATTATAAATAATAATGTTTTCGGTACGTATTTTGGAGTGTTTAGTACGAATTAATTGGATTTACATAGATTCATATGGAAATAATTGCATCGGTTTTCGTCGATTTCGGATTTCGCCGATTGTTTTCGGACGGATTATCGACGAAAACCGAGGTATCACTGTATTTTATTTTACTAATAGAAATAAATTTGATAAGTTTTATGAACATCAAAATGTAGTTTTATCAACAATATACCATTTATAAAGAAAAATATAAAGAAATTGATAAAATATTTTTAAACAAAAATGAAAATGAAAACACAGGTAACGAACAGCGCGGTTTTGAAATTATACAGTCCAGACTCAAGCCCAACATTCGAACAACTCAACCATGGTGTTGGTGTCACCGATGTGCCAAAACATTTTAAGTAGATGTAACAGTTTTTGCTTTTTTTTAAAATCATTTTTATTTTTATTTTTGAGAGTTTGCACCAAATTACTTCAAGACTATTTTCTACAACCGACATTGTGTTAGGTAAATCGATATCTGATCAGCTCCTTGCAAGAAAGGCGGATAAGTGACCTGTATAAGCATCCGTGGGATCAATACTTTATTTGTTTGAGAATCCATCTTTTAAGATCCCTCTTTATCTACGAAATATTATTCCTATTTCCTTATTTTTATTTATTCTTATATTATTCTTATTTAACCGAATGTCTAGTCCACTTCTTGTAAGAAGATGGATGAGTAATCTGCATGAACATCCGTATGAGCAAAAAGTTTATTTGTGTGTGAACCCATCTTTTCTTATTTCCTGGTGTACAGTTACAAAGAGCGGTGCTTATTTTTACACAGTTCATTTTAGGTGATTTCTAAATTTTTCTTTTTAGGTATTTTTCTGTATAATAAACTGACCGACAAAATATTATTCAAAATAACAACTTACTCGACTAAATCTTACTACACTAACAGGTGAAACAAGAAAAATAAGTGCCTTTCATGTCCACAACTTTACATTTTTTTTTTTTGCACTATATTTAAAAGGCAATAAAAGTTTTTCTGGTCTCTCTTGGAAAAATAAACCCTTAATAGTTTAAGCAAAGTTACTCAAGAAGTCCATTTTTATCTGAATTAGTTCCATTTTTGACATTTTATATATAAAATTAATTGAATTATGCCCCGCAAGAAAGCATTAATAACAATTACGCTAGTCATGCGACGGAATTCTCAAACTATTGTTAAATAAATGGAAGCGTTCTTAGCAAATTACTTGTTTGTATTTGAATATTTTTAATTCTTTTTACATAGGATACCTGAAATATATGCCTAATGTTGTATTTTTCTACTTCTTAACGAAAAAAATGGCTGCAGTTTCATTTTGAGGACACCTTTATTTTTGGAACTATTCAAACAACTTTTTTTAATTGATAGTGTCCTTAGAATAAAACAGCAACAAAAACTAACAAGAACGAAAAATCATGCGTCATGCATAGATTATGAAACACTTTCCAACACTTGTGCAGCCCTGTACATGATCTATAAGTTTGTATATCTACTACATAGTATACTAAAATTTAGTTCAGTTAAAAAACGCATATCATGTAGTGAAAATTTAATATTCAGAAATTTTCGTCAATAAACCGAATTGTATTTGATTTGATTTGATTGCCTAAGAGAGACTTCTCAGACAAGAAAACGAAGTCTGTAGAGCATAGTATAATACCCAGAACATTTATTAATGTCTTACAAAGAAGGTTACAGTGTTCAGCCGCAGTTGAAGCCGCCGGGAAATGCGACAATGATTGGCAAAACAAACATAAGAAAGAATGAAAATCGATTCGATATCTTTTGTGCTGCTCAGTATATGATCTATAGAATTTATACACACTAACTAATATGTAAAAATTTAGTTAATTTTAAAAACGCGTAGCACAACTAACGCACTTTCAGCAATTCTTGTTCATAGACAGTACTGTAACCGAAGTCTTTTGTATGTCCCTGTAAATGAACGATGAATGCTATGTTCACCACATTCTATATTAAGTGCCTTGTAGTTCACCTGAGTGATATATATCAATTTCAATATGTTTGAAATAGAGTAACATCATTAAAATTCACCGCAAACGATTTTCCCCAGAGACGGTGATGTAACAGAATTATTTTGAGTGTCCCTGCAAATGAACTATAAGTGATACACACTTCATTTTTAATACCAAACATGCCGTAGTAAACCTCTATAACATATGTCAATTACATGGCAATCGGAGTATATTTACGCAAGTTAGAGTACGGACAGACAGACAAACCGAATTCATAAACAATTTACAACTATATTGGAAAGTGTTAAAAAGGAGAAAGATGTAACGTTAGACTTTCGACCTCAGACATCCTATGCAAAATAACGAAAAATCATTTAAAAATACTGAAATGCAAACGAGACATTTGAAAATAACACCTGTTTTGCGAATTTATATGGTCTCTAAAATAAGGTCTATATTGCAAAAAACATTTCCGAGAAAAGAAATCTGGTTGACATTTTGACTTTATACGTGATATGTTTAGAATCTAAAGCAATGAATTCATAATTTTAGGTGAGTCTATTTTCTCTTTGTAACTCTTGTTACTAAAGTTTCACTCTTAAATATTGTTTTAAAGGTATTTCTATTTTATCTTTTATAAAAATAGGTACGGAAAGGTAGTATAAATAACAAATTTATTAATTTATATGCAAATATATACAAATAAAAAAATTCGTATTCTTAAATGTAACCTCTGTTACAATATTTAAAATTTTTTACTCCGAATATATTTTCTGTATATTTATTATTTTTTTTTAACTGGTGCGATTTTTTAGGTTACATATATATATTTAAACAATATTGCTGTTATTCAGTAAAATCAGTATTTTAAAAAAAGTGATAACTATCTTGAAAAGCTCAACAGAAATTGGTTTCACCCTAAGAACTTACTAAAATTAAAATTTACAAAATAATCATGGTATAGAAATTATTTTCAGTCGCCAACTTCTGGATTATTAAGATTTATTTTTATCTCTAAAGAATTGCAGAAAAAAAAATTGCATATTTATTTGAAAAATAAGTTCTATTGTTTTGCAACTCAAATTATGTATTTTCTGAGATAGTGAAATGAGTGAATCATGAATATATTTTCTCATTTGTCATTAAAAGAACTTTTAAAAATCTTTAAAAATTGTCGAATTAGAGTAGTTTTATGATTTTTTGCAAGTAGCTTTATTTGAACTCTTCTGCTTACTTATCTTATATATATTGTAATGATGCTCTTGTGGAAATTTGTGTTCTCTATACATTTTTGTAAAAAAAATTGGTTTTCATACTCGAAATCTTTTTCGCCCTTTTCCGCAAAACTTTTCTTTTCTTTTGAGTTAAATCATTTCGATATATAGTACGAGACATTTTTCATTTAAGTGTAACCTTACTTGATTCAATGAACAAATGTCATGAAATAATATTTTTTTTATGAATAGCACCAATATGATATACCGATCACTCTTATATAAAATAAATATATTGAAGGAAATGGTTTAGTCGATAAAAATATTTACACATATTTACAGTAGTAAATGTCTATTTAGCTCTTCATAAACAGTGAAATTAAATATCAGAGGCTGAACAACGGTAACGGAACAACGGGCAAAATTATTAGAACGACTGTATTTGTGTATTCTAAAAAGTAAAATTTGCATGTTTTTTGTTCTGTATATACGGAGCTACCAGACGATATAAATGCGTAGTGAGCGTTTGGGATTGTCATACTCTGTTTTTGAGTCATGCCGCTAGGTACAAAGCTTTCGGAGTTTCAGAATGGGAAAGTGGATGTATTTAAAAGTTCAGGAATTTCTGTGCGTCAAATTGCGACAAAGCTTAATAGATCACGAATGGTTATTTACAATTATCTTAAAAATCCCGGTAAATATGGACTGCAAAGACAGACAGGCAGGCCACCTTCTGTTTCTCTACGGGATAAAATAATGATAATAAGGCGAGATTGCTCCAAAAATCAAACGTCAACACACATAAAACGATAATTGATCATAGAATGCAGTGCTCTAACTGTTCGACGAGTTTTACAAAAATAAAAAAAGGTTCGCTATGGTAAATATATATCACGACCACCTCTTACAAAAGTTCATAAGAGACTAAAGAGGGAGTTTGACAAAAAAAAATAAATTACTATGGGAAAAATGTGGGATGATGTTGTCTTTTCCGATCAGAAAAGTTTAATTTGGATGGACCAGATGGTTTTCGCTACTTCTGGTATGATCTCCGTAGAGAAAAAGAAAATTTCTCAAAGCGTGCATTTGGAGGTGGATCAGTAATGGTCTCGTGAGGTTTCGCAACTGTTGGAACTACTCCAATAGTTTTTGTGCATGGTAGAATGAATTCTGAGAGTTATGTTGATGTATTGGGCGATAATGTTTTACGAGAAGCATCGTCAATAACGAGTGGAGACTATTTCTACCAGTAGGAAAATGCCTCAGAACATGTTTCCCAAACTTCAAAATCATGGTTTGATGCTAATTTCGTAAAACTACTTGATTGGCCGGCCAGCAGCCCTGATCTGAATCCAATGGAAAATCTGTGAGGTATTCTGGCACACGAAGTATAGAAAAATGGTATACATTATGAAAACAGGCAAGCGCTAATTTCCTCCATCAGAAAAGCCTGGTGAAAAATTTCCAAGAACGTTCTGAAGGAACTGCCAAACTCTATGACGTCAAGACTGATAAAAGTGATTGAGAAGGAGGGGGAGATTATTAATTATTAGTGTGTTTCAGGCAAAAACATTCATTGTCCTTATAATTTTGTCCAATTTTTACAATGGCATATTCTGTTAATTATGGCATCATATTTTGCATTTTCCAATGTGTTTCATTCTACGATGATTTCTAGCATAAAAAAGCATTTTATGTATAAATTTCACGTTATTTAGTACAGAGATAAATTTTTTCTGTGCAATTTTTAGTTGTTCTTATAATTCTGACCACCACTGTATTAACAGCACAAATAACCTCATCACAAATAATTCCGAACGACGGCTGCCCACAAATATATATATATATATACAGTATGCCCACTAAAGTCCCTTGCCACTCTCTTAACTTTGGAACGGCTGATGCTATATGTATTGATATTGATATTGATAAAAGTGGTGTCTAGGTATAGTAAAGTAGCCATGCACTACTAAATGAAACCACCTACGGCGCCACCTGGTGGAAATCTGTGGAGTTAGCATTCCTATCTCGAAAACAGGAAGAGATAGGGGGAAAAGTGATTTACAAAGTTGTAGAGCATCATCGATTTAGTACGAAAAGACATCTTGTGGACATTAATGCGAAGAATAGAATGGTTAAAACGCGCATTTGTTTTTTCGTTATTTCATAAACTGTGATATCACGAAACTTGAACGGAAGGAGAACTGGTTATCTTTCAGAAAAAACGCGACACTTTAATGTGGCACAGTGGTACCGTTTGTAATTCCCAATCTAAAGGACTGAGGTTCAAACACCGAAGGTTGCATCCTTGTACTGATTATCTTTATAAACAGAGTAGATAATATGTAGATCGTGTAAAGTAGTGTCCTATCAACTCAACGCAACTTGCGCTTGGTGTTCGAAACTTTTGCAGTATGTGAATACGTAAGAAACGTCACGCCTGTTCACCAGAGACAGATATAAAAGAGACATCTTCTTGGGGCTGTATGTTGATGCTCATGGTCATGGAGCGATTTGCCAAAGCTGAGTATTGTGAGATTGTTTTACTTTACGGTGAATGTGGACGCAAGGCACGAATGTGGACGAATGTGGACGCAAGGCACACCAACAGCAAGGTTGTACCGGAAACGTTTCCCTGCAGGCCCGCACCCTTCTCATCAAATCACCCTAACTGTTGTAAAACGTTTAAAGGAGACAGGCTGCGTGATTAGTCGAGCTCGATGTGGCAGACCAGCTAAGGAAGGACGGCACGTACAACAGGATGAGGTATTAGCATACGCCCTCACATATCCGAAATGCAACACAAGAGAGATCGGTGAAGACTGTGGCCTCTCAAACAGTCAGGTTTGGAAAATCCTAAGCGAATTAGGCGCTCATTCATACCGACCAACACCTCAACAGGTTTTACTGGACGGAGATGCCGAGCGACGCTATGCATGGTGCAACTTCGTCATGAACCAGATACAGGTCCAGCCAACATTCTTGGCAGGTATAGTGTGGACGGATGAGGCATGCTTTTCACAGAATGGCATGTACAATAGGCAGAGCACCCGTTACTGGGCGCTGGAAAATCCTAGATATTTTACCGTCGTTCGACATCAAATGCGGTTTGCTATTAACGTTTGGTGTGCAATTTGCAATAACAAGCTGATCGGCCCAGTATTTTACGATGGCACGTTAACGGGTGCACGATATTTACAACTGCTACAGAATGTAATACCAGGGCTACACTAGATACCGGGCTTGCTCATTCATTATCATGACGTCACAAATGGTGGCTGGCCGCTACCAGCGATTGGTTCAAAGCGAAACGACAAAATGAAAGACATACAGCGATTGGCACAAAACGACGGGCTTGTCGCTTTGCACCAATCGCTTCTCGTGGCCAGCCACCTTTTGTGACGTCATGATAATGAATGAGCAAGTCCGGTATCTAGTGTAGCCTTGATAATACCCGATTTTGTGGAGTACCTGCTTTTGTTTAATCTTCGGAATCTACGGTTTCAACCTAACGGCACGCCAGCTCACAATATATCTCCAGTGAAGCAGTACCTCGTCAAGGAATTCGGGAACCTAATAATTGGGTATGGCGGTTTTGAAGATTGGCCTCTTCGTTCGCCTAATCTGTTTCCACTGGAAATTTCCTGAGTGGATAACTGAAACAGCAGATATATGTGACCCCTCCACAAACATTGCTGGACCTTAAACGACGCATTACGGACGCTTGTGCTAACCTGTCACCCTCTATGCTCCAACGTGTGCAACTTGAAATTCAAACAAGGATCCAAATGTGCATTGCAGCTCACGTTGAGAAGTTTGAACATCTCAAATGAAGGTATATTGTTATACCTAGTTGTTTTATCTTTCTAAGATCGTTTTGCCACAAATGCGCGTTTTAACCGTTCTATTCTTCGCATTAATGTCCACAGGTGTCTTTGTACTAAATCGATGATGCTCTACAACTTTGTAAATCACTTTGTTTCCCTAACTCTTTCCGTTTTTGAGATAGGAAAGGTAACTCCGCAGTTTTACACCAGGTGGCGCCGTAGGCGGTTTCATTCAGCAGCAGCCGTTCCGAAGTTAAGAGGGTGGAAAGGGACTTTAGTGGGCGTACTGTATATATATATATGATTGTAATACCTTTTAATTTCAAAATCCATTAAACATGTTCTTGCACCAAATCTAACCAAATCTCCCATTTAAAGACAGGTAATTATTAAGTGTAAACAGAAAACAATTAAGTTAATATATAATTAACAAGATCAAAAATCAGATTACCGATGTGCCATTTCAGTGACGGCACGCAGCCAAACATACTTAAAAATTTTCAAGAAAATTTAGAAAATAAAATATATAATGATGTAAGATGCCATATAATGTAAGAAAAAATGGAATTTGAATATCAAATTAAATTAAAAATGGAATTCGAAATGAATAAAGACATGTGTAATGTTTAATCTTCAGTCTGGCATAACACTACACATACACATGTCTAAAAAATAATGCAATATTTCATAAAATATACTGGAAAATATGCTAAGGTCAGTATATTTCTGCCAGAAATATTGTATTAATAGAACTAAACGAATGGATTTAAAAAAAAAACCCATGAAAGATAGATAATAAACATTTATTTTACTCACGAATCAAGAAATTTATGTAACACAATTCAAATTCAGCATGCTGACTGACATCCTTTGATTTGAACACATGATAATGCATAAATCTATGACCACGGTTACAGTTAATTTAACTGAGACACTAATAGATGAAAGAAAACCAAAAATGTATTAAACAAAAATGATTAGAAGTAAAACACACTGAAAACAATAAAAAAACAAAACCTATTTAATGTTGTGAAAAACAATTATTAGAAATAATTTTCTAATTATTATCTATCAAAAAGAAAAAAAATAATATAACACAATGTTGCCCTCTACATATCAATTAAATCTTGTTAACAAAATGTATTTTCTAATTCACGGTGCTGCCATCTGTTTAATATTTTCACATTTAACACAAACATAGAGTACTACAAAGAGGAAAAAAAAGGATTTTAACTAAAACAAATAAATATGTTAAAACTTATATATATATATATATATATATATATATATATATATATATATATATAATTCGATCACATCATATTATCATTAATTACCAAAAATGCCTGCAAATAAATAAAAAGTACAAGATTAATAAGAAATTACATCATTGATATATACAGGGTGTCTCAAAAGGTCGTTTACAAACTTAACATGCTGGTCTGTCATATCATGATAAACAAGATTTACATAGGAACATGTGTTCGAAAATGCAAGCTGCGACCGCTAGAGGGCGATGAGCGCAGACTTACGGGAGAGTGGAAAGCGCAATCATTTCAGGCGAAGACGTTGCAGGAGAAGGATGAATCGGTTTAGTAACGCAGAATTGGCCGATATGCATTACGTATATGGCGCCGCGGATGGAAATGCCCGAGCTGCGGTACGGATATACCTTCCGCGCTTCCCAAGCAGACGTCAGCCAAGTCATGTTTTGTTTAGACAATTGCACCGCAGATTGCGTGAAGCAGGAACTTTCCAAGTACGTAGCTTCATCGATCAAGAACGCACTACACGCACGCCTGTCGTAGAGGAAACCGTGCTACGGGAATTTGACAGGAACCCGCAAACAAGTCTCCGAGCAAGCGAACGCGTCTTGGGTGTACGTCTTTCCAGCATTATGCGCATACTACATGAGGACACGAACCACCCCTACCACTTACAAAGAGTACAGGCAACGTGCGTTGACGATTATCCCCAACGCGTTGCATTCGCACGCTGGTATTTGCAACAACTGGTCGCACAGCCGGATTTTCCCATTTTTAACGGGTCCGTGAATTCATGCGTCGACGTTGTGAAGCATGCATTGCGGCGAATGGAATGAATTTTGAACATCTTGTGTAAATAAAACCATGTTCTTTAATAAAACTCATATTAATACCTCTTTCGATATACTTTCTTTCTTTCCCTCCACACCTGCGATCATCGCCCTCTAGCGGTCGCAGTTTGCATTTTCGAACAAAAGTTCCTATGTAAATCTTGTTCATCATGATATGACAGACCTGCATGTTAAGTTTGTAAACGACCTTTTGAGACACCCTGTAGATATCAACTACAAAAGGAATTGGCAAGAATGCAAAGGGGAAATTTGTTAATTTTGACTGAAATTCTGTACTTAAAATTTCAACCACAGATTTTTGCACAGCGAAAATACAGAAATAATCAGCGGCATTGAATTGAACGATATTCTAAATCGAACTGGAATGAGTATGAAAGTGTCTCAATGAAGATAGCGATATGGAAAATTTTCCAACTTCTGACATGATACAATTAGGGGAAGGTGGGGTAATAAGAGACAAGCCCTAAAAAACTCAATTCATATTTAAAAATATAAGAAAAATGTTTTAACTTTTTATTACCTATCTAAAAAAAGTTATCATAAATTATATATACATATACTCGTATATTTGTTTTTCAAAAATACCTTCACTTTCAACTACTCATAATAATTCAAGACTATTTGAAAATTAAATTTTGCAGCTTTAAATGGGTTACATTTTTATGTATAACTGATATATCGGTTATTCACTAATAAAAGAATAATATATATTCTACTTCGTAAATTATTAAACGTTTTTCAGCTACGTATTTTCATCCATGTCTCTTATTATCCCGTTTTATACTTATTCTGGGATAAGAGAAAAGTGTCTGTTACTATCCCATTTAAAAATTTCTCTTCATTTTCAGGAGTGTACACTTTGTGGTGATACGAATATAATTTGAAAACATTTTAATAACTTAAAAATTGTTAAAAATGGAAAGTGTGACCCTTCCACGTCACTTAGTGTGCAGTTAGCAAAAGCTCTGCATACAAAAAAATGAAATGAATATTGTTAACAAGATTAGACAAAGTGTTTTTAACATAACCTAGGCGTTTGGAATCTTTTTACTTGATCTAACATAAGTAATGCATGCTATTTTTTAAAATCTGTGTTACATAGATAGAGTTTTTTTTTTTTTTTTTTTTTTTTTAATACAAGCTTTAATATGCAACTGAATGAAATAAAACTAAACTCGTCTATAGAAGAGTGGAGTAAAGTGTAATAATTAATATCAGTACTTTCAGTACACCTTTGTTGATATATTATACAGGGTGTTTCAGTTAAACGTTTCAGATCTTCTAAGAGGGGTAGGGTACATCCTGACAACTCGAAATCATACAGCAATGTGGGGTCGGAAATGCTTTCTTCAAGCGGTGTTGTACACAGAAGCACCATAAAGAAAAGAGAACGTAAGTGAGAAATCGTTTTAGTAATACATGAAAAGAAGCAAAAGGTACATGGATTAAAGTAAGTGTTCGAAGTTTCTTCCACGGGCTACAATGCACGCCTCACATCTCCAACGCATGGACATCCGAACATTCTGGAATACTCCAGGCGAATTTCGAATTTCTCCGGCAGCTACTGCGATTCTCGCAACCAGCTCCTCAGCATTGTCAACAGGGTTGTCACAAACTAGCGATTTCATATGACCCCAGAAATAAAAATCAAGACATGATAGGTCGGGTGACCGAGCAGGCCGGTGCACGGGACCACCACGTCCGATCCACTGTTGACCAAATGTGACATCCAGGTAGTTACGAACAGCTCCGCTATAATGGGCAGGGGCTCCATCGTGTTGGAACCACATTGCCTGTGGCGTCGATGCAGAAATCTGTTCATCTCTCAACAGTTGTGGCAATACTTGCTGCAGAAAGAGCAAGTAGTTATCTCCGGTTAGACGACACGGTAACAGGTAAGGTCCGATGAGGTGATCTCCCATAATACCGGCTGATACATTGACCGAAAATCGAATCTGTGCTGCACGACGTCGTATTGCATGCGGGTTCTCGACCGCCCAGATATGGTCGTTATGCGAGTTGAAAATTCCTTCCCTTGTGAAGGATGCCTCATCGGAAAACAACACTTCAGCAGGAAAAGTGGGATTTGTAGCACATTTTCCAAGGTACCACTGTGCGAAAGCAATACGAGGTGCATAATCCTCCGGTTGCTGTGTCTGGACACGCTGCACGTGAAACGGATGCATGTCTTGTTCTCGGAGAATCCTCCAGACGCTGCAAGGGGAAACCCCGACTACGTTTGCTAGACTTCGTGTACTCGTTCTTGGATTCCTCTGTACTTGCTGCAGCACATTCTGTTCGACGGCTGGAGTCCGTGCTGTTCTTACCCTGACCCTGTCAGCTCTTTCAAATGAACCTGTCTCAGCTAACCTCTGGTGCAGTCTTGCAAATTATTATGACTGGGAATACGGCTCGTCGGATATCGTTCCGCGTACAAACGCTGTGCGGCTGGCCCACTACAATTTGCAGCCCCGTACACCAAATGCATATCGGCTAATTCTGCGTTCGTGTAATCATTCATCCTACTAACTTGGCGGTCTTGTGCGAAATGAAGATTCCCTGCACGAAAGCTCGGAACTTTCGTACAACGCCATCTACCGCGTCAGGAAAGCATTTCTGACTGCCCATTGGTATATGATTTTGGTTCGTCAGGTTGTGCCCTACCCCTCTTAGAAGTTCTGAAACGTTTAACTGAAACACCCTGTATATACATATACATATAAAACGTACATTAACAAATATGTTACTTAAAATGCCCTATTCATGATTAAAACTTGTCCTATTCTGGCCTAAGTTATGAACTGCCTAGGGTTTGTGCAGGGTACAAACCCTAAAGACAGGGGGAAACAATCCTGTTAAGTACATAAAATTTAATTGAGATTTTCCTATATATCACTAGCTAATCGGCAAATGATCATATGGCATCGCGATGTACTCAGCAAGAGAATAAATGATCAAATACTTGTAGGTAAAAGCTTCAAAATTGATCCAATAGTAGTCGGGATGCGATGGTCCATAGGCGGTATTGTGAGTGAACAAGAAGCCTTTCCTGCAGACCCTGGGGATTACTGTCGTCTGCACGGAAAGTAATCAAGTTAGTACATTCGGCAGAAGTTCGACCAGAGATTATTTCTGCTTAAGTTATTACACCTTGCGGGGTAATAAGAGACAGAAGATGTCCAAAAAAATCGAAGAACGTTTTAAGCACCAAGAGTTGGCTTTACAATTTTGAAAAAAAAAATGTTAAAGCTTCATTAAAGTTGTCGAATGTAATGTATCTTATGCAAGACCCTTTGCTCATAAAAAACCTCTTTTATTACCCCCCCCCCCCCCTTCACCTACTAATAGAAAGAAACGGCTATGGCAATAACACTGATGATGAAAATGAAGGTGAAAAGAAAGTGGAACTGTAACAATATTCAGTGATGAGAAATGATTCAGCTTCTGAGAAAGATTGATTCAGCTTCAGGTTCAGAAATGATAATATTCAACTTCAGATAATTTAAAAATTTTGCCCTTAACCAAAATGACAAGGAACTGTGTAAAAAAGTCTGTGGGAATTATTATTTTATTATAGAAAAATATGCATGTTAAAAAAAATAAGCGATTTATTTCATTCAATTTATGATTATGTATATTTTAATTGCACAACAGAAAACTGCCAGTTATTTTAATTTTAATATGATACAATTTTTAGTGTTTAAAATGTCTAACATCTGAATAACAACAACTTTTCAAGTCCGGTTACTTTTTCACGGTCCCAGTGGTGACTACCATTTAGAGGTTTTGCTGTATTACTAATATCGAATGATTAAGACATAGTCAGTTGCAAGTAACCATTGTACTTAAAATATTCTAAATGAAAACTGTTTTTTTTTATTGTGTTGTGAACTTAATTCTGACTTCCTTTTAAAATGTATAAATTTTAATAACAACTTATAGGAAACAAACTATAGTTGTAAAGATATGTACGTAAGCTTCGTTGTGAAAACAAAAAATATTTTTTTTCTGGGTTATATTTCTTTAAATGTTTTCAGGGAATATTGACCATTAAAGAGATGACCAAACTATATTTAAGATATTTTCTTCATATTACGTTTAATGAAGAAGTTTGAAGAATGTTACACGTTTAATATTATACGTTTGAAGAATATTAGACGTTTTTTATTACATATTAGACATAATTTGAGTAACGTATTTCAGTGATAACGTCTTTATTACTAAATTCTATATGTTATTGGCTGCTCTCAAGTGAATATTTTTAAAAGAAAAAAACAACACAGTTGAGAATTCGTCATTTCTAAATTATAAAATGCAGTACGAAATCATTTAGCTACACTTGGAAGTAAGCAATCATTAATAAAAATAAATTTGACGTCATTTGAGGAGACTTATGGATATCAATCAATGCAATTCATTATTTCTATCAACCATATTATAAACAGAAATAGCTATGAAATCTGAAATTTCAAAGAAAAATGCTGAAAGATAGTTATAATACTTTCGCATTTAATTTGAATTTAGCAGGTGAAATACAATATAGATTCAGCATGAAAGTAAAATGAAAGGAAAAACAAAGCTTATACATGTAGAAAGTAATATAGTCGTTTTTGATGCTTTATCTTCCAATATAAATTCTATGTATATAAAAACATGAAGGATTTCCCCAAACCTTTGGTTAGTAAAGTTTTAGATCTCTTTCCAAGCAGAGTAAAAGGTCATCAGCATTATAAAATGAATTTATAATGTTACTTTAAAAATTCCAGTCTATTGTTTTCCCTCCTGTGACTCTCTGTAGATGACTCATTCATCTAAGTTAGCTTATGTTACTGGACTTAGCAAAAGGAGTAATTAGGTCAGTATGACGCTTTTTATGAATACGAAGCAGCGGTACGGTCATATGACATGTTGGGATATACTTTTTTTAGTTAGTAGTTAAGAGGAATCAATAACATCCGTCAGCTCAAACGTAAGAACGCAGGAAATGATATGAAATCAGGTCAGTAAGCCCTGGATGATACAAAAATTACGAAATAAATAAACTTTTCTTTGTCCTTGTCTCAGTATTACATGGAATTAAGGAGAGGATAATATGTCAGGTTCTTTTCCTTTTGAATGCATTAATATCTTCTGATGCTAGTTTAAATTTTTAATACGAGTTAGTGTAGACGGCCCATGTCATTAAAACGCCAATATTGATTTTTCAAGACAGAGGAATTCTAAATTTTCTTCCAAAAATTCATTTATTAAAAAATAATTATCTAATAAGTTTATATTTTAAATTTCATTCAAAAATCAACGTCATAAGTCGCGCGCGTGTGTGCGCTTGTTATTTCTAGGTAACACATCTATATTGTCTATATATACATCTATATTGTTATCTATATTGTCTGTGGAATGCCTACAGGGAGGATTTTAAAATTTTCGGAGACTGGACATGTTCCTATGTATCTGAAAGTTTCATGGAGTACATGTTTTACACACGCCAGAGTGGCGAGATTCGCCTAATTACCATATGACAGCGCTTTGCTCTCGGAGAACCGGACTTATTACAGGTTTAATTGCCGAAACATCAGTTGAGGCTCACTGTGGAGACCCGAAAAGTTTTTGGTTTCTGTCTGTCTGTCTGTCTGTCTGTTTGTCTGTCTGTTTGTCTGTCTGTCTGTTCCGCGGTAACTGCCGTAAA
Source organism: Maratus michaelseni (assembly GCA_963931845.1). Taxonomy (NCBI): domain Eukaryota; kingdom Metazoa; phylum Arthropoda; class Arachnida; order Araneae; family Salticidae; genus Maratus; species Maratus michaelseni. Next base: position 365,271,407 of record OZ007586.1, read on the forward strand.
AATGATCCAATTAGTTTGATTTTTGGTAGGTATATTGGTGAGATACCCGGAATTAGCTGTATAGTTTTTAGTTACATTTGGTTCATTCGTTCGGAAAATATAGAACATTTCTTTTTTGATCATAATGCTTTCCTATGGGATTTCAGACGATTTTGAAATTTTTCAGTCGTTGAAAATAAAATGTCGCATTTGATTAATGTATTTAAACGGTAAGTTATGAAGGCTAAAATTTATCAAGTCAGGTGTTAAATTATTCAAATTAATTTGAAATTTTGTTTATACATTCGTCAGATTTTTTAAATTAGGTGTATAATTTTTGGTGCAATTTTATACATCTGTTCTAATAATATAATACTTTTATTTTATCATTTTTTGCAAATATTAAAATGCATTCATTTTTATTTTCCTTTTCAATTTAACCGTAACCTAGCAACCATGTTTAAAGAATATCAAAATGATAAAATTCAAGTAACTCAGACGATTTTGCTACAATATTTTATTCGCAAAATAAAATATTATTGGGTGATTTTATATTTTATTGAAATAAATGAGAATTTATTTTGGTACAAGTTACCTTTTAACTACTATAGAATGATAGCCGAAACATTTTTATATGAGATATTATTAATTTTCTGGAAGAGATGCGGATTTTTCGTGGTTGAAAATTAGTATTATTTTAAAAATATAATGTAATATCTCATACAACGAGGTAGTTAATCTAAAGAAATTAGCGTAGTAAAACGAATCCATACAGCCTGAAATAGCACAATTATTTGTAACTGAGATCATAAAAAGTTATCACAAAAAATACTTTATAGCGCCAAATCAAGATTGCTATTTAGTGAATTGGCAGTGGGCAAGATTATGAAGGATTACACAATAAAAGTTTTCAGGTTTAAAAGTTTCCAAATAAGCCTATTTTGGGGAGATTTTAGTATGCTATTGCCATCGAATTAAATCAGGATGTACTAAGGTCAAATAAATATTGTACAATGGCCATCAAAACTGTTTTTCCGAAACAAAAATTGTAATAATACTAGATTTCTGAAATAGATAAGTGAATATATAGTAGATTCAGTTTACATTTCCATAAGTTGATTTTGTACACGAGATATTATTCAACTTATCTATCAGATGCGAGTGCTTCGTGGTTGGAAGGTAAGTAAATATTGCTATTTAGGTATTACATGAAATTATTTTCGAAATTTTTGCTTTTCATAATAAAACCAATGTGTAGAACGAAATCCAATATGTACTAGAATCATTCACACAAACAATAGGAAACCACGAATATAAATTTAATAAGATTACGGGGGGTTCAGGGGGGCAGAGCCCCCCTGAAGAAATGTATTTTTTTACCTAAAAAATAAAATAAGAAGTTCATAAGAATGTCAGAATATTATTGCATAAACCGTGTTTAATTTAATGTTCCTAATTTCTGAAACCTTCGAATTATTTTATATGCGTGTAAATATACATGTAATAATTTAAAAAATTTAATTTGCGTATTATAAGATGTTAAATATTATGAGAAATGAGATTAAAAAACATTGACTTTCATATAGCTGACGTTGAGGCTCCTGATCTGTAGATTTACTAGTATTTAATTACAACAATAGTGATGTGCTATATGAAATATTGTCTGCATTATTTGAAAGCTGTTCGGTAACCCCAATAAGGCACAAAAGTCCAAACGAAAAGCAAATTTTGAATGGAAAAGCGGCATACTCTTTTTCAAGGAAACTTTTAAGAAGAAAAACAGTGACCAAAAAATCTAAATAATGAACGTACAGAAAGGGATATTTAGGGCTGAATTAAAATTTTCGTATTCCTGAAAGAATACACTGAAAACTGTGCACAGTCTGTGGTCCATATTTCGCCATTCTTTGCTCATGAATGCTAAAGCGATCGGGTTCTCTAATTTAAAGTTAATTGCAAACATTCAGCTTAAAACCGGCGTTCGAATCCACTATCTCTTATTTATTAGCTTGCGCCCTAATTGCCGAAACGTCACTGAAGGCTTACTGTTGAGACCCGAAAAGTTTTTGGTTTCTGTCTGTTTGTTTGTTTGTTTGTCTGTCTGTCTGTCTGTCTGTCTGTTCCGCGATAACTGCCGCAAAAAGCGTCCGGTTAGGTTGATTTTTGGTGGGTATGTTGGCGGGGTACCCGGAATTAGCTGTATAGTTTTTGGTTAAATTTGGTTCATTCGTTCGAAAATTACAGAACATTTTATTTTAAGTCATAATGCTTTTCAACGGAAAGTCAGACGATTTTTTAATTTTAATATTCCGCGAAAAAAAAATCACGCATTCGGATAATTGTAAATGCTAAATTACGGATATTAAATTTACGAAATGGTTATCTTAATTTAATTTGATCGCTTTAAAATTTCCCAATATATTTATTAGAATTTCTAAATTAATTGTATAAATTATTGGGAAATTTTACGCATTAATTTGAAAGACATGAAAATTTTAATTTCTCATTTTTTACAAAATAATTCAATGTATTTTCTTTCTCTCTTTCATTAAATGGTTGCTAAGCAACTATATTTCAAAGAATATCAACAAAGGAAAATTCAAGTGAATTATTTTGACGCGAAATTATTAACAAAATAGTTAATTTTCAGGTGATTTAATTTTTTAATATGCTTTTTCTAATGAAATAGATGAGAATTTATTTTAACTACTAAAGAAAGATGACCAAATCGCTTTCCAAACGAAAAATTTAAAAACGTTGAATGTGAAAATGGAAAATAAGTGTCATAAGAGAAATTTACATTTGTATAAGCATATTTAATACACGGAATTTTATATTTCAGCAACATATGATATTTAGTGGTTGAAAAATAAGTATTATTTTAAGGATAGGATAAAACCTCCTGTACAAAGAGATGGTTAATTTAATGAAATTAAAATAGTAAATGCACTCAGACATATACTCGATTAATGAAAGCGCACAATTACTGGAAATTGATAATATAAAATTAAAGTGACAACGGGGGTTTCAGGGATGCGGGCCCCCCTGAAGATATGTAATCTTATACTGAAAAAAAATACAGTAATAAGTAGTTTATTCTATCATTTATCCGACATAAAATTGTGTTTAATGTGATACTTCTAAAATTTTTGGAACTTTCAATAAATCTTATATTTTTATAAATGTATAAATAACTTTAAATAATTTAATTTTAGGCTATCAAATATTATGCCGCTTATATTAAAAAATAGTGAGATTAATAAACAATGATTTGTATAGCTGACGTTGAGGCCTCTGATCTGTAGATTTACTAGTTGCCGAGACGTCAGTGAAGGCTTACTGTTGAGACCCGAAAATTTTTTGGTTTCTGTCTGTTTGTTTGTTTGTTTGTCTGTCTGTCTGTCTGTTCCGCGATAACTGCCGTAAAAATGATCCGATTACGTTGATTTTTGGTAGGTATGTTGGTGAGGTACCCGGAATTAGCTGTATAGTTTTAGTTACATTTGGTTCATTCGTTCGAAAAATATAGAACATTTCTTTTTAGGTCATAATGCTTTCCTATGGGACTGCAGACCATTTTCAAATTTCATTTTTAACTGAAATGGAAATCGCATATTTGAATAATGGATTTCAACATAAAATTATGAATGTTGATTTTCGATATGGAGGTTTTAAATATATCCAATAATTTTGAAAAATTGCCGATACATTTATTAGAATTGAGATATTAATTGTTTAAATTATTGGAAATTTTTTTGCATCTGTTCCGGAAATATAAAACTTTTATTTTCCTATTTTTTACAAATTTTAAAATGCATTTCTTTTTACTTTGCTCTTTAATTTATCAGTTGCCTAGCAACGATATTTCAAAGAAAATAAAAATAATAAAATTGAAGTAACTTGCACTATTTCGTTCCAATAATTTATTAGCAAAATAAATTATTTTTGTATTCTATTGACATAAATGAAGACTTTATTTTAATACAAGTTTTTGTTTTAGTCTAAAATGTTGCATGAATAAGAAATTCATAAGAATTTCAAAATATTGTATAAACCGTGTTTAATTGAACGTTTCTAATTTCTGAAACCTCCGAAGAATTTTATATGCCTATAAATATATATGCAATAAAAAAAAATTAAATTGCGGATTGTAAGATGCTAAATAATATGAAAAGTGAGATTAAAAAATAGTGACTTGAGCTGACGTTGAGGCTCCTGATCTGCAGATTTACTAGTTGCCGAAACGTCAGTGAAGGCTCTCTCTGGAGACGCGAAAAGCTTTTGATTTCCGTCTGTTTGAGTGTATGTCTGTCTGTTCCGCGATAACTGCCGTAAAAAGCGCCCGATTAAGTTGATTTTTGGTGGGTATGTTGGTTAGGTACCCGGAATTAGCTGTATAGTTTTTAATTACATTTGGTTCATGCGTTCGAAAAATATAGAACATTTCGTTTTAGGTCAGAATGCTTTCCTATGGAAATGCAGACGATTTTCAAATTTCATTTTTAACTGAAATGAAAATCATATATTTGAATAATGGATTTAAACGTGAAATTACTGATAAGAAATTTTCGATATGGAGGTTTTAAACGTATCCAATAGCTTTGAAAATTTGCTGATACATTCATTAGTATTTAGAAATTAATTGTTTAAATTATTGGAGCATTTTTTGCAATTGTTCGGGAAATATAAAACAAATTATTTGAATTTATTTTAAACTTTTAAAATGAATTTATTTTTACTTTGCTCTTTAATTTATCAGTTGTTTAGCAACCCTATATCCAAGAATATCAAAATAATAAAATTCAAGTAACTCGCACTATTTTGATGCAATATTTTGTTGTCAAAATAAATTATTTTCGGGATATTTTAGTATTCTATTGACATAAATGAGAATTTATTTTGATACAAGTATATTTTTTTATCCAAAAAGTTACACGAATAAGGAATTCATAAGAATTTCAGAATATCATTCCATAAACCGTGTTTAATTTAACGCTTCTAATTTCTGAAACCTCCGAAGTATTTTATATGTCTATAAATATGCATATAATATAAAAAAAATAAATTGCGGATTGTAAGATGCTAAATAATATGAAAAGTGAGATTAAAAAGATTATGAAAAGTGAGACTTTCTGTGACTAGAGCTGACTTTGAGGCTCATGATCTGCAGATTTACTAGTTACTAACCATATTACTCGTAAAGATATGTACACGTGCTTCGTTCTGAAATCAAAAATTATTTTCCGTCTTACATTTCAGTGAACATTGACCATTTAAGACATGACCAAACTCTCTTTAAGACATTTTCTTCATGTGGAAAATTATGTTTAAATACGAGAAAAAACACTTTATTATATGTATTTTTAAAGTATAAAGGAAAATTTTGAACTGCGCACTTTAATTTTCAGTGAAGAACGATAATACTGTTTTTGTTCAGCTAGTAATAAATAGCACTGGTAAAAGCTTTTTTACGGTTTCATATAATTTTGAAGAGAAGCCTTAGAAAGGACTCTCAAGGAAAGTGAATAAAGTTTTCGAATGAAGAAAAGCAATCTAAATTAAATTTTGTGAACTTACGGTGAAAGTAAAAGTTGATTAGAGAATACAGTTAAGTGCTGTATTGTGTTTTAAAAATATTTCCTGATTAATAAAAGTTTTAGAATTTTATTCTTCCGACAGTCTTCTAAAGCATTTTCCAGCATTTCTAAAATAAAATTAAGACATTCTTTTGTAGAACGATTTTTAAAAATTGGTTTCAATTTTGAATTGTCATGCTAGTGTACGATGAAGCGAAATATGAAACAAGCAGAAAAATATATATATATTGATAAGGTTTCTGCTTTTAGATTCCAAAGACGTCGAGAAATGATGCTATCAAAGATGATACACAAATTAATTCTGCTTCCCTAGTCCTTTTTTATGACATTACATCAATGAAAAAATCATATAAACTCGCATTATCTTTTTGAATTCAGATTTTTTGATATTTCAGACAAGCTAAATTCTAAGCAAATTAATTCTTGGATGTTCCTTCAACAGCTTCTTATTGGTATATTTTTATGCATTTTTAAAACTATGATTTATTCAAATATAAATTTCTGTATTCAGATAATTTTCGAAATATTTATGAGACATTACATTTCATGAAAATTATAAATAGTCCTTTACCTAATATTGCTGTGAAACAAATGATTAAAATCCCTTAAGAATTATTAATTTGTATTTTATTTTCCACTGAAGAACGACACTTTTTCTGAGACGAAGTCATTTTTACACATAAATGCATGAAATTTATGGACACTACTATTTAACAGCAAAAGATTGTAATTTGTTTTCATTCTCTTTTAAATGTGGTACATCTTGTATTATTATTGTTCCAAGACGATTTTCGTTCCAAAACTGGTGTGTGGTAATACGGGAGAGTAGCCATATTTGGACCGCCGCTTTAAATAGACCGCTGCAATTCTGCCCATTACTTGCAGAAAGAGACGCTATCTACCGCTGAAATCCTACTCATCAGAATAGCGTCATTTATGATTAGAAGAAGCACCCGCCTTCCACGTGCTGTCTTCAGTCAGTTTTTAAAAACCTAAAATTAGCTGTTTTGATCTAATTTTTTCCTTCTAAACGTAAGAGAATGCTTTAAAACTAATGTAAGTTGTTATGTTTTCATATACATATTTAAATTCAAGTGTTTATTGCGCATGATTTCCACGCGGATTTCTTTGCTTTCATTTTTGTTCTTAGTCTTGAGATTATCTGTTTTAAAAAATGGTGCAGTTGTCTTAACTGTACCAATTTGAGTTGCTTAAATTTCACCAGATATACGATCAAAAATTTGGAAAGTAAAAAATGAATTTCAAGGGCTATACGCTTTTGACACAATTTTTTTAATAGTTTATAATGGATTAGCAATTATCTGGACATACAACCCACAGATTGCAACATTATGATGTTGCCTTCGTTAAACCCTTAAATACCTTTTATGTAGAGGCACAAGAGTTGTGGATTCGAGCTCAGAAAGTTCTCCTCTAACAACTTTGCTGGTCCACCAGCTTTTTGCTATCGCTTACAACACAGCAGCAACCGTTGAAACCATCGTCCAAGCTTTTAAAGGAAGGTACATTTGGCCACCTAACAGCCATGTTTTAAAAAGTCATCATTTTGCAGCTGCTTCTGCACTTATTCCTGACGAGGGGATAGGCACTGCAGATAGAATCACTGATTCTCCTGCTAGTTGAGATTTCGAAGTCAGAGACAGTAATAATGAAACCTACTAAAACTAAGCGAGTAAAAAAAAAAAAGATTGAAACGACACAAACAAACAGTGTGGAAGACAAACATAAGTGACAGCAAAAGTTGTCAAAGATATAGAAAAATAAAAGGAAAAAGTAAGTAGTGAGGAGATTGACCCCAAGAAGGTTTCGGGTACAAAACCTCCAAAAAAGCCCAAAAATCTTTAGAAATGTTATTTCCCTTGACAAAATCAGTTAAGTTATAGTACAGAGGGAGCCAAAAAACAGTTGCGTTAACATCTTCGCCATATAAAGTAAACCTTGAAATGAAAAACAAACAAACAAAAAAAAGACAAAAAGGAAGCTCTCAAAGCACAAAATCAATTAGAACATCAAATTTTAAAAAATAGGGTTAATTCAATTGGAAAGAAAATGATGGAACGGAAGAACTACAGACATAAGGTAAAAAAAAAACTTCTGTTGCAAAAAAAAAGTTTAATGATTCAGAATCTAAAAAGAAAAATCAAGACAATGATGATTGATTTTGCTTTATTTATAAGAAAAATGAATAAAAGAAATTCTTATGTAAGCCTTGCATCACTTCTTTACATGATGTTCAAGTAACTAGTAATTAGTTCCATAATTTCTATTCTTAATTACTTATAACTTTGATTTATATTTTGAATACATTTTAATTTAAAACAATTACTCTTACTTTCAGACATTTGATTTCATTATATTTCATTGCTGTTGTTTTGTTTGATTGTTTCATTAATAGCAAACTTTACTTTTAATAAAATTTTTTATATTCCCTACTCATTAAAGCAGCCTAATATTGTTTGGTCCAATTTAAGCTACCAGTCGCTGAATTTGGACTACTTTTGACAAAATTTTCAAATTAAAATAAAACTTAAGATTTTCAAAAAGAAATTGTTCTAAATATTTATTTAGCTAGTAGGTGAATAGTTTGGCCAAGTGTTGTGATATTTTGCATATATGCCAAAAATGAAGTGAGTTACACTTGAATATAAGTGAAGTGGTCCGAAGTCGGCTTCTCTCTCGTAATAGGCTTGAAACACCAACTTTGGCACCGTTTTTAAAAAAAAAAAAAAAAAAAAAAAAAAACCTTTTCTCTTTAGGGAAATAAGAAACGCTGTTCAATTTGTTACTATCCCAATAATATCCATTTACGAATGACAATTACATAGTGTATGTGTGAAAAATTATTGAATTTGGATGAGAGTACATTCTTTAAGTCTTTCTTTTCCGATTGAAAATTATTCAAAGAAAATTTGTTATCATTATAAAGAAGAGAAACAATAAATGACTTTTATGTATGATTTCATTAAGTTATTAAGGGAAAACTGTTAAATCACTATTTTTCTGGATAAAAAAAAAAGAAAACATGCTTTCAAGATAGCTTTACCTAAATGAAAATTTCAATTGCCATCATAAATTAGCCGGAAAATCTTTTTTTCTAAGCACTAAAATATTTCTTACTTCTTAACACAGTTTAATGCACAGATGCAAACTAAAAAAAAATGCTTTTTTTTCTCACATTTTGCATATTTTTTTTTTTGTTGTTGTTCTGATTAAGGAATGTTTTAAGCTTTTTCGTAGGGAGATATTCAAGTAAGGAATTAAAATACGCTGATAATAGCATCAAACTATCTCACAGTGTTCCCGATTGCGTTTAAAAATGTATTGCGAAAAGCTATTGCGAAAAAATATAAAACTATATTATTTGAAATATGTATTAAATGTGCTAATATGTTTCGTTTTATACTTTATTTAATGATATTTCATGATTTCAAATAAATGAATCAGAAAAATTCATGATAAAAATATTTATTTATATTTAATATATTTACATATTTTATTATTAATTTCTGTTACACGTAAATGAATCTAATCTCCTACTGATAAATCAACACTAAGTAAGTTCATTCAGTAAATCAAAAACTCTAGTACTGTGTATTTTTATTGTTAATTTCAGTAGCAACGCCTGAATTCGAAATTTGAAATTGAACCTTTTATACTCTAAAAAATAACGTATATAAATATCAATATATGGAAGTACGTGAATTTTTTAGGGCGTCACGCACAAATATACTATTCCAAAGATAATCAACCAAACACACACACGAAAGAAATTACTTAATGATTTAGTATTTTTTTTTTCTCTTTTGAACTTATGTTAATGCACGATTCGTTAGAACAAAGTAACTTTCTTAAAATATTAATAACGGAAAAAAACATTATAATGTATAACTGTAAAATACCAACTGAATAACGTGTCTGATACTATTAGGAGAAGTCTTTTTTAATATGCATTATTATTTTGATAAAAAGTGTATAGATTGTGATTTTTTATGCTTTTGTTCAAATGATAAAACTCAAATAGTAAGTAGAAAAAAAAATCAAAAATTATTCTTTTTACTAAATATTGAAGCTGAGCCACTGAAGCAATTTCCACAGCTTTAATAGAACAGAAAAATAAATGTAAAGCCGTTTGCATGTTATTTTTAAACAAATGATGCACTTTTACAAAAATATTAAAATTCCATGAAAATATGTAAATAAGTCTTCTATGTAAAGAAATCTCAATGTAAATAATTTGGCAATTCAGCACAAAAAAAGATGAATTTTCGCAGAATGTCAGTGATGTTTTGTGAAGAAATCCTATATCGTTTTGACTAAAATAATACTCTTTAAACTATTGATAATATTTATATATATTTACTCAATGATGAATAAACAAAAATAGATTAACAGGATTTAATGTAAGCCTTTCAAAGTTTATTGAAGCAAAATTGTTGCTGATGTTATGTTGTGTTGCAAAAATGTTGCTGTAAGCTAAATTAAAAAAAAATAATAATCATTTTCTTATTTCATTTAGTCTATTTTTGCAAGCGGAATAATGGATCTAAAATAAATAGTCAGGATCTTAACCTTCTGTACATTTATTTTGATAGAATCTTTACATTTTTGGATCAATGTACTGATCATGTATACATATGAATGGTACGGCTCCGCTGTAAATGTGGCCCCACCAGTGGCTGAGAGGTTGTGCTCTCGAAGCTGGTAGACGGAAGGTGCTGGGTTCGATCCCAATCGCGCCCGTCGGCCTAATCGTTCGGAGTTTTCGTGGTTTTCTTCGAGCCGTGGATTTATCCATGCGTAAATACGGGTTAGGTTCCCTTAGAAAGACCCCCACGAAGGGCACTCCCCCCGGGCCTATATCCCAAGTGCAGATAATTGGCCGTCAACAATCAACCCAACCCAACCCGCTGTAAATGTTATGTCACGTGATGTGCTAATGTTGTGCAAAAAGCGATTTTACAAGTTGTTAATATTTATATAGTGATTTTCTGAAGCAAACAAATGGTAATTACCAATGCAAAATAACGATTAAATAAACAATAAACACATGCCATAGTTGTTTGAAATGTAGCTCAAAACTGTTCGAGCCAGAAATTCCAATGAAAAAAAAAAAAAAAAAAACTTTTGTTTATATTTCTTTTATTTTTGCTTCTATACTTTCATTTTTCTCAATTTGAATTGGAAAGTAGCTATCAGTACGTACTAACAAGGGGACCGCAAAACATGATGCGCATAGATTTTGATGATTTTAAAGTATGTTGTAGGGGTCATACCCCTAACTATTCAGGTCAAAGGTTTCCTTCAAATGGGCTTTAGTTTTCGAGAAATTTCGGGTTAAAGTTCAGCATGCGTTTCAAATACCCATTAGTTCGCGATCTTCAACAAGGTCTCCGTGGTGCCCAGCTGACGCTCGCGGTTTGAGAGGCGGAGATGAGGGTTCTGTCCTCGCCTGTGACTTTTACCTTTTTTTAATAACTTTTATATATTTGTCGCGTTGTAAGTTTTATGCAGAATTATGAATTCTGCATCTTTGAACCTTTTGATATTTTCCTAATAAATTCTATTTACATTGTCGAATTTTTCGTGAAAATTTATAGTTTTTGCGCAATTTTTATTCTAATATTTCTGTTGACGAAAATCCAAACTAATTTATGTCTTGATATCTCGTCTTTTTAAAATGATTATTGTTTACATTTATGAATATTTACTTATTTATTTATCGTATTTATGAAATAACGCATTTTTTTTATTTGCATTTTCTATTTAAAAAAAATTAACAAAATAATATATCATTTTAATATTTGATTTGTTCTAAATATATTGAAATATGTTAACTGCTGAAATACTAAAATATTTATTATCACCGACATTGACATTTTTAGTTTATTAAACATGGAACTAATTGTGTGATACATATCGCAAAATATTCTAAACAAATTCCGCATTAAAAATCGCCTTTAAATATATTCTTTACGTAAATTGTTTTAACAATATTGGAAGAATGTTTAAATTAGCATATTATATATTCTTTAAATACTTAAATTCTGATAAATATATTTAAAAAATGCATTAAATTTGAAAAAGAAATTATTTCAAACGTGGTAAATGTCTGCAAAGGAAGCTAAACGAAATGGATAAAAAGAAAATTTTATTAATTCTGATATTACCGTAAAAGTCATTGCAGACGACTTTTTTTTCAGATATTTTTTATATGTATTGTAATTAATAAACTATTTTTCTTTTCTAGTTGAATTTCTCTGTATGGCATCGACTTGTTAGAATGAAAAAAAAATTATTATAATATATTATTTTTTATTTGTGCAAATCAAAAATATTGAGTTTGAACTTTATAGTTAAATGTATTTAAATAACAGAAAAAATATGTATATAACTGGCTAAAACTTGGATATAAGCGTTATTGCTTTAATATTTTATTACTCCTTTCAAGATATGTGGTTGGAATTACCTAATCATACATACCTTTAAAAGATTTGAAATAAAAAAATATTTTGTATAAATTATAAAAAAAAATATATATAAATTTTCATTTAAAATTTCATAAAGTAAAAAAAAAGGATTATTTTAGAACGGTTATTAAAATATAAAGGGTAAATAATAATAATAATAAAAATAAAAAAAATCTAGACATAAATTAGTTTGGAATTTTGTCAATAGAAATATTAATTTCAAAACTGCACACACACACAAAAAAAATAATAATTATAAATGTAAATTTTCACGAAAAAAATCGAAAATGTAAATGGAATTTATTAAGAAAATATCAAAAAATTCAAAGAAGCAGAATTCATAATTCTGCATAAAACTTACAACGCGACAAATACAGTAGGTGCCGCTTACTGTGATCACTTTGGGACCGATGCTATTTGATAACAATAACCGATTGATAACAATAAACGAAAAGTAACAGGAAACACAAAATTTTAATTTTACTACTAAGTAACATTTTTTTTCTTTTTTATTGCAGCTACAAATTTAAAAGACAACGACGATTTATCCAAACACAAGAAATCGTTAAAATAGGTCAATTAAAAAAGTCATCCAAAGTTGCCTGCCTTGTTTTTTGGCTCAGCAAATTATTGATAAAACTTTCATACCTGTACTGTTCACGAAAATCCTCAGCAGTAGCTCTGTGTTGCACCCCGAGTGCCAAAACACGGAGAGCTTCTCTCATTTCAGTAGCAGTTGGAGGATTCTCAACAAGGTTTCCAGCTTCGGCTTCATCTTCATCATTTTATTCGATAGAACAAGATACAGCTCGGCATACATCTTCATCGGTCATTGTTGTAGCCACTTGGGCGTTCTCATCTATAGACATCCATTCCGCAAAATCATTTTCAGTCATATCGGATCGTACGAGTACTGTTTCCTCGAATTCCGGTACGTCCATACCTTCGTCCGCTTTAACGAACCCACCGTGCGAGAAACAGTTCTTAATTGTTTTTTCGGACACTCGATCCCACGACATTGTCAAAAGATGCAGGGCTTGAAGGAGATTTGTCTTCTTTGCTAAAGCGTTTGCACTCAGTTTTTCCGTACCTTCCATATTTTCAAAAAACCCCATGTGCATTTCTCTACGGTAATGTGATTTCATCGCACGAATTATTCCTTGGTCACATGGTTGTATAAGTGCTGTTGGATTGGCAGGTAAGAAAGTGATTTTTATGTGCTTTAATGTGACATTTACATCATGGGCTTTTGGCAGTTATCGATGAGTACGACGATATTGTGATCTAATTCTTTGTCCCACTTTAGAAGCCATTCGCTAAATAGAGCACTTGTCATCCATGCTGTTTTATTTGCAGCATAATCAACAGGCAATTTCTTGACATCCTTAAAGCATCTTGGTTTTTGGCTTTTTCCTATAACAAAAAGTTTCTTCTTCTTTCCAGTCATGCTCGCACAACATAGAACAGTTATACGTTCTTTTGAAACCTTACATCCCTTAGAGCTCTCGTGTTTGAATAGATACGTGTGTTCTGGCAAGGCGCGGAAATAAAGTCCAGTCTCATCAGCATTGTAGATGTTTTCTGGTGAATAATCAGCGATTATTTACGGCCAATCTTCGGAAATCCATTTCTTTGCGGCTGGAAAATCAGCATCATTTTCTTCCCCATGGGTACGTTTGAACACAATGTTCTCTCTCTTTCTCCATCGATTAAACCACCCGTCAGTTGTGACGAAATCTTCTTTGCCCATTTTAGAAGCAAGATCTTCAGCTTTCTGCCGCATTAAAGGACCGTTTATGCATGCATCCTTTTCCTTAACATTGGCAAACGAAAGTTTCAAAGCAGCTTCGACTTCTTCATCTTTCCCAGTACGTCTTCGCTTACAGTTCAAATTTTCATTCAACTTCGCTTTGTTTTCAATCTCGTCGCGATTCTTTATAATTTTACAGAGTAATGGCTGAGAGATTTTGAGTTCAGCAGCAGCATTTCTTTGACTGATCTTGGGTAAATTATCAAATCGTTTTAAGATGTCAATTTTGTCTTTAATAGATAAATCATTGCGTTTTTTTTTTTTCATTGCTGAAATATCTGCGTTAAAGTTTTAAGTAAAACTCAAAAAAAAAAAAAAAATCCTACAGCTTACAGCAGTCCAGGCGCCTTGCTGACTGATAAGGAGAGAACTGAACGCTTTTCTAGCTGCCTACCCCCCTCCCATCCCTCTCAAAGGGGAGGGAAATCAACACCTACGACAGAATGCACGTGCCAATGAAAGAGGCCCGCTTTTGGGGATTCCCCGTTTGCTTTTATAGTTTTTTTTTTTTTTTTTTTTTTTTTTTTTTACTTGAATGAGAATAAGAAACAAGATTTGAAATGGTACGTGGAAATGATAACAATAAACGAAGGCGCTGATTACAAAATCCGACTTTTTTAACATGTGTTAATATACAAGCGTTCGAGACTTCGCGATTCGATAACATTAAGCGAATGATAACATTATCCGCGATCACATTAAGCGGCACCTACTGTATATAAAATTTATTTAAAAAAGGTAAAAGTCACAGGCGAGGACAGAACCCTCATCTCCTGCTCTCAAATCGCGAGCGATAGCTGTGCACCACGGAGATCTTGTTCAAGAACGTGAACTAGTGGGTATTTGAAACGTATGCTGAACTTTAATACGAATTTTATGAAAACTAAAGCCCATTTGAAGGAAACCTTTGACCTGAATAGTTAGGGGTATGACCCCTACTACATACTTTAAAATCATCAAAATCTGTGCGCATCATGTTTGGCGGTCCCCTTGTAAGTACAAATTACTATACCAGCAAAGTAAAAATTAGTGCGCAAAATATTTGGTAAAAAGTGCGAAAAACGAAAATCTGAGAAACTATCATATACATGCATTTTAAATTTTACATTGTAAAACGCAAGGAATACATTACAGGTATAAAATACACGTGTATTGTAAACTTAAATGCATTTGAAACCAAAATTTATACTTTTGAATTACGGCAATCGAAACTAAATCAAATTTCGAAATGCGATATTCTTTAGAAAGAAAATCTAATATCAGAAATTCTCGATATAATAAAGTCCCAAATGCCTAATTAAATTTTAAGGGCATCCTTTCGAATGACTTTGTCATTGAAAACTAAAAGTATTAAAATTAATATTTTAAAGGAGTAATTGGAGGAAAAAATATTGTATCTCTTAAATTGAAAGTACAATTTTCTAAATCAACAATTATTGTCTGTTTGTTTTTCGGTAAAAGTCTGTTTTTTATACTGCTTAAGACGTTATCATTTTCCAAATAACTTGATTGCTTTTCAATACTATTTGTATTGCTTTGATTTTTTTAATACTATTTTGCATGTTATTTTTAATAAGATGCATAATGAAATATATTGAAAAGGAAATTTATTAAAAATACAAATGTAAAAGAAATCGGGTTTTTCTTCGAGTTTTTAAAAGGATTTTTATAATTAATTTTCAAGAAATCTTTTTTAATATAGGGCAAATCTTTTCATAATTCTAGTAAATTCTGAACAGTAAAATCAGTGTAACTGTTGAATTTTTAAACTATAAATTGAGACTTTTTACTTAAAATATTTTATTTCTTAAATTAATAATGTAAAATGTTAAGCTTTAATAACACATATAAAAAAAAATTGGTTGACCCGCCCGGCGTTGCACGGGCCCGTGATAATAAATTTAAACAAACCTCAAGTTTGCATGATTTTATATATTTATCCTGATTTTGTATGAAATTATATTTTAAAATGAAAAAATTGCGAAAAATATGGTTATTTAGCGATAAAAACGCTCGTAAGGCGAAAATTTCTTGTTTTTTTCAAGTAGGGTCATTTCATAGTTTAAAATATGTGTTTTTGTTGCCCGAACTCTTTGAAATCTTTATTGGTTATAAAAAACTGCTTTACAGCCTGTGTAAAAATTTCGTGAAAAAATATTGTTATCTAGTTGTAAAAGATATATGTTTTCTTCTCGCTTTTTTTTGTTTGTTTGTTTTCCCGTCAGCTCCTTTAACATAACAATAAAAAAAAATGATTCTCATCTTCCGAACTCTCCGAAATTTCAATCGGTTATAAATACAACTCTATTCAAGCTTTTTTTAAAATTTTGTGAAAAAATATGCATATTTAGTAGCGAAAACATGAGTTGAAGCAGAGCGAACCACACCGAAACACCCCGCTAGTGCGCGTTTTTTTTTTTTTTTTTTTTTTTTTTTTTTTTTTTTTTTTAAATACTTTTGCATGTTTGAATGTTTCGGAAAATTTGTAGGTGATGTAAATCTTGTCTACCCATATGCTCTAAAAAGATTGTGTCGAAATACGAATGTTTCGTTACTTTTAGCGTAGAAAGGGGATCGTCTCCGTGAAGCCGTTCGTCGGGGTTGTTGAATGGGTTAAAATTCGTATTTTTAAGAACCGGTTATTCGTTTCATTAGAAGAACGTTTTAGAGTTATTTTTGGCTTGTCTATACCTTTAAAATTGCGCCCTGGAGGGGCGCTAACATAAATGAGAAAAACATCTTTAGTGAAAACGACCCATTTTGAAAAAAAAAAAAAATGTTATAACAACGATATTTTTTCGAATTGATTGCAGTATTTTAGACATAAGAGTACGATCTTTCTGAATTTTTCATCTAATTTAGTTTTACGTTTAAAAAATTAAAAGTAGCTATACAAATCACAAAAGTTAAGGTTTAGGAAAATTTATCTCATGTTCTAAAATCTAACGAATATAGATATTTTGCCTTCGATTAATATGGCAATAGGCTAACGAAAAATTTTGAAGACATTTGGAAAATGTCTTACTACAACAGGATTAAATATACATGAAAACTTTCTAGTATTTTTTATATTTTTTATCATAAGTCACTCGTTTGGAAAAGTAGCTCCTTGTTTAAATTAAAAACTGAAACATACGTTTGAAAAAAAAAGAATCACCAACCGTGCTAAGCGATATATGAGAACCTACTTTTTTGTTTTTGTTGTTCTATTACTAAATGCTAAAAGATAAATGAAGCCATAATAAGAAATGTATCGATATATACTATCATTAATACATACAGATAGTGAGAAAAATAGTTTCTAGACAAAATAGTAGTCAATGTCATCATATGAATAATTTATATCACCATTACAATAAGTGTATCTCAAATGAGTGCCAAGTGACAATCTATCAGTATTCACAATTGTTGCAAATTCCTCTGAGTGTGTTAGAGTATATTAAAACAGCTTGATGACCTAGAGACACACGTAGCGTATGTTTATCCATATAAATGCGTATTTTACATGTCCTATTAATAGGACGCCAGACCCGAGCGGATCAAAAGAAAAATTCTAGTACTTTAAAACCCATTATCATGGCAATACTTCTAAAGCATTATCCAAAACTTCTGCACCTTAACATGCGTGCAGGTAACAAAGAAGTTTTCAAATACTACACAGAGGCATTTGCAACAATTATGAATCCTGATATATTTTCACACGGCACTCATCACTTCTTTTTATGACTGACGTTTTAAGTTTATGGTTTCGCGGAAACATTTGCAACGAGTTGTTTTTCGATGAAATATCACTCCTTTTCGATAAACTTCCTTGCAAGATAATTCGTTTATGTATAATACTGCAATGTAATTTAGAAAATGGATATATATATATATATATATATATAATTATAATATCTATGAATTTCAAAAAACATATCAAGTTCTATTATCATTCTACTTAAATCTCCAAAGAGATAATTAATGATATTGTGTATACAGAATACCACATAGCTAATAATTAACATGTGCAAACATAATATTACCATAGCTTGTGCTTCAATGGTAATTGGCCAAATTTTACTCATACCTAAAGAATATTGAAACAAGAACGAAAAATCATGCGTCAAGCATAGATTATGTAACACTTTCCAACGCTTCCAAAATAATTTTACGAATCATACTCTTCAATAAGCTAAAAGATAACATCTAAGTAATCCAAATACTTTTATTCAGCCCTGTATAGGATCTATAGATTTGTATATATACTACATAGGATGCTAAATTTTAGTTCAGTTAGGAAACACGTAGCACAGTTTAAAATTCTCCGTCTGGAGTTAAATAATACGGAAATGTTTTCCCGAACTTTTGTGCTTCCCTGTATAGGATCTACAGAATTTATACACATCACGTAATAGACAAAAAGCGATTTAAAATTAAAATCGCGTTTAGTAACTTAAAACGCACTTCCAGGAATTATTGTTAACATACAGTAGAGAATTCTTTTGTGTGTCCCTGTAAATGAACGATGACTGCTATACACACAATATTCTGTAGTAAGTCTCTTGTAATGAACCTTATATAAATTTCAATGCGTTTAAAATAGGGAAACATTGTTTAAATAAAGCGCAGACGATTTTTCTCCATAGACGTAATGTAACGGAATTCTTTTGACTGTCCCTGTAAAGTAAGTATAAGTGCTATGCACACCCTATTCCATATTAAGCTTCTTCTAATGCACCTTAGTGATATATATAAATTTCAATGCGTTTAAAATAGTGAAACATTATTTAAATAAACCGCAAATGATTTTTCCCCATAGACCGCAATGTAACGGAATTCTTTTGAGTGTCCCTGTAAAAAAACTATAAGTGCTACATACTTCCGTTGAAATAGGGAACATGCTATAGATAATGATTATAACATATAAAAATTGCAGGGCAATCCGAGCATATTTACGGGAGTTAGAGCACGGACAGACGGCAGACGGCAGACGGCAGACGGCCAGACGGCCAGACGGCAGACGGCCAGACGGCCAGACGGCAGACGGCCAGACGGCCAGACAAACCGAAGTCATAAACACTTTTCAACTAGGTTGGAAAGTGTTAAAAAGAAAAAAGAAATAGAGAGAAAGGGGAAATATATATATATATATATACATACATATACATACATATATATATATATATATATATATATATATATATATATATATATACATAAATTGGAGTTGCAATTAAGTAAATACAAATGGATTAATAAATTAAATATGAACCATATACAATGGAAAATTGGACCACATGAGAATTAAATATGAATTGGATATGAAAAAACACATGCACATGTACTCATCAGCCTGGATGCACCCACATGTGTTTTAAATAATAATTCAGTGTTTCATAATTCTACTGGCATAATGCTAAGATCAGTAGAATCATCCAGGTACACTGAATTATTACCAGACAACAATTGGAAATATTAAAATTTGGAAATATTTAAATAGGAAATAAAAAACCATTAAGAATATACAACATATTTCACTCACATCGATTATCCCAAAAACTGTATTTAACACCTCACGAAATTACCACGAGATAACAGTTTTGAAATAATAAAATTGGAAATATGAACACGTAAAGTGTAGATAAAATATTTTACTCACAATAATTATACAGAATCCATAAAATGTCACAACTTCTGCATAATATTCACATCTACATGGCAATGCATCATACATGTTGACTAAGTCGAGTTGAGAGAAATGATTTGAAAGACAAGTTGAGAGCAAACTTTTTTTAAAACACAACCCCATCGATGACACCCAAACACAAAATGATTCAAAAACACACAAAATAATTCTGGTTTTAATACACTTATAACAAAATTATATCCGTGAATATATATTACTCCATCCAATTTTAATTCCTGAAAGTAAAATTAATATACAATCAATAGCTCCCTCTATAGTTAAATTAAATATAATATTAACAATATTATCAACAACTACCTGAAATGTAAAGTGTCGCCATCTATTGGTATTATAATAATTCATAATTAATATTTAGTTAGATATCCACTTTATTAGTTACATACTCACTTCATTAGATTTAATTATATAAATAAACTTTAAAAAACAATACTAACTTGTAGTTTTACTTTAAATTCAAATAAAATATAATACTACTATATGAATAAATCTACACAGAATTAATTCAACTTGCACAGCATTTCAGATATTCTTAACAAGAATATATTATGTAAAAGAGATATTATTTTAATTCAAATTGTTTTTGCTGCCAGCTGTGTTAATCCACTGATATTATAGACATATTATTAAATAATTAATGTTTTATTTTTACTACTACTTAAATATATATTAGACTTGTTATTAAATAATTAATGTTTAATTTATACTACATTGTAAATATATTTTATATTTCATAGATTAATTTAAATATCTAATTAAATAATTCATAAACAATTCAAAATATCTCAAAATTTATAAAATTGATAATTAATAGTATTACTACTGTTTTTCAATCAAATTAATGCAATGCAGTAATTAAAATACTTGTTAAATTTAATTATTCATAGACAAAAATAAAAACTATATATATTTATATTTATATATATTGCAAATAGATATGTTAATGAGTTATAATCACCAATGTTATCCATGTATAATTTAATTTGTTATTGTATAAGTTAATTTATAAATGTATGAAAACTGCACATCAATAACACCTTAAACAGAGGTGATCGGCAACGCACAATCACAACTATACAAAGTGTATATAATGTTCAATCAAAGATTAAATTTCCTAATATGTTATAATTTTAATTATGTATGTTATAATTGTAATTTTCTATATAAAGTGTATATAATGTTCAAACAAATATTAAATATTAAATTTCCTAATATGTTATAATTGTAATAATGTATGTTATAATTATTATTTTCTATATCTTTTGTTATATGTTATCGCACACTAAAACAATAATTTATTACATACCATGTTTATATTTAAATTATATAATAAATGTTATTTAAAAGAGTTGATGATTGAATTTATCATAAAAATTGGATAACCATATATTTTTGCTTGATCTCGAATATATCTAATATTTTTGTTTTTATTTATATCTGAGCATAAGTATTTTATACGATGTAGATAATTGATAATTATATTTTTATAAACAGATTTATGTAAACATGAAGCAAAATTTTTAAAAATATTTACTTTAAATGGGAAATCAAATCTCTTATCATAAATATCAAAAATTAATTATTAGTAATATTAATTTTTAAGTCAAGAAAGTTTATATTATTATTAATTAAATCATTTTCGCTTAATTTAAGCTGAGTAGGATAAAAATTGAGTGGTGATGTGAAATTTTTTTCATTGAAATAAAATATGATAATGTCATCAATATAGCGATAAAATACATAATCATTGTTCGGACTTATATTTCTTTCATAATAATATAAGTAAAGGTCAGAGAGAATAGTAGATGCGGTTCCGCCCTGCGGAATTCCCTGGCATTGTTTATAGATAATATTGTCATATATAATGTAATTATTATGCAATGTAAAATTTAGTAAAGTTTTAAAAAAATTTACTGAAATATGTTCTTTTAATTTTAATTGAGATTTAAATTCTTTAAATAATATACACATTGTTTTATGTAAGTCTTTTATATCAATGTTATTAAATAAATCATTAAAATCCAATGTTTTTATGAATTTTACCGGATTGATATTATGTATTTTATTAATGAGTTGAAAACTATTTTTTAGGCAATGTTGGTTATTATGTTTTAACGTTATATCATATATCTGCTTTAAAATATTAAGTAGTAAATTGCTTGCATTTTTATTATATGTGTTACAACCGATGGTAACAGTGCGAAATTTAATAGGATTTTTATGAAATTTTGGAATTATAACAAGATAAGGATAATTAAAATTATTACATTTGATTTTTAGTAATTTGTGATAATTTAATAATTTTCTGTTATTTATTTCAATATTTAATTTAGTTTTATTAAAAATATTACTTGTGTTGATTGCATTGTGAATTAACACTTTATAGTATTCTTTACAAATGATAGCATAATTATTTGGAGATTTATCTACATAAGTAATTATAAATTTGTTTTGTAATTCTGATATATGTTTATTTATGTTTTTAAAAGCTGCATGTGTAGTATGATGATAATTTTTTATAATTTCATTTTTTAATTTATCAATTACAGAAAATCTCCATTCACTGAAATATTCGATTGGTTTATTGTAATCAACAGCAATTTTATATATAAACAAATCAATATCTTGAATAAACTGCAATATTATGGATTTGATATTACACTTATATGGAAGACGAAATTTTGTGCCATTATGCATTAAGTTTTGTAAAATAGGTTGTTCTACAATATTAAGATCACCAGTAATGATATGACCATGTGTTGTATTTATATACTTTTGATATTTTGGGTCATTACAATAACATGGGTAATTCTTTGAAGAGACCAAATTTTTTGCAAAAGAATTGTAATTAAAAATTTTACGTCCAAGTGTGCGATTATATTTATATGTCTTGTGAATGGTAAAATTTTTTATTGGAAAATTATTATTAATGTTGTTTATTATATTGTGTAAATTTATATTATTAAATACATGATTGGAAAAATTTATAATTAATTGTGTATTATTAGTTTTATATTTAGGTTTATTAGAAAGACTTGTATTTAATAGGTTTGCTTTATAATGTAGAATATCATAAAAGATATCACAAAAATGTGGAGAATATTGATTCTTTTTAAATACCTTGAAATATTGGTTTATATATTTCTTTTTTATACTAAAAACATGTTTTCTTATAGCAAGCCAACAATAATCATTACAAAATTGTGCCTCAAGATTATCAAGCTCCTGTTGAATCACAATATCATCAGTGTATTTTTTGTTATTATGTTTACCTCTACCAGATCTTGAAGTTTTTTTTAAGTTTGAAAAATTTAATCCGGAATAAAGATTTTTATAATTTTCATATTTAGTTAAATCTGAAAATACAGGATGTGATTTTTTGTATACTAATTGATTTAATCCATAAGGATATGTAGTATTAAAATGTCTTATATATTTAGATTCTAGAAAAAGTCGTTCAGTAAAATTTTTTTGTATTTTAAGTATTTTAATAGTAATATTTTTAAAATCATGATTTTTGAAATGAGTATATTCAATATTATGAGTTGTTTGAAATTTAGAATTTTTATATTTATCAATATGAGAACGATGTAAATTTAGCCGCTTATGTAATTTTTGACAAGACTGTCCTATATATTCCATGTTACACGAATTGCATTTCAATGAATAGATTACATTGTATGCTTTGCAAAATTTTACCAAATTAAGATTGTTATTATTTGAAATCTGTGACTTATCAGCTAATGGACATGTAAGACAACGCTTAGATTCACACTCTCGAAAACATAGTACAGGCTTGGGACAAAAGAATAGGTTATCTGATAACGATCCAGGAAGATCCCTAATAATCTTCCTGTACCGAGCATTAGTCCTGGATCCACCAAGGCCTAAATTGCCAGTATCTAACATTTTACTAATAACTGCCATATTTGTTTGATAGCAATAAAAATTGCAAGAAATACATATTAAATATATCTATAACATATTTAAAAAAATGTTATGAATCAATCTTATTATTACTTGAATATCCATAAAAAAAATATATATATTAAGATTGACTGTTTAATACTTGATTAAATATAATAAAGCTATATAATAAAACTATTTACATATATACATAAAGTCCCATTAAGCAAACTAACATCAAAAGACAACAATATAAAAACCCCTAGCAGTCATAAGTCAGTACAAAATTAATGTTGGTAAAAAAAAAAAAAAAAAAAAAAAAAAAATTCAATAGAACCTGAATAAGATTTTATAAAGATGCCTTTGAAAATTCAATAGATAAACAAATGATACCAAGAAATAATAGTAATACTAAAATATTATTATTATTAAATTATTATTAAATACACCATTAAAAGCGCAATGCAGCTATAATAACTATGTATTTCAAACAGACGTTAATCAAAGTGATTTGTGAGCCAATTAGGCTAAATTATGGTATCATATAAAAATCAATATTTTAACTAGCGAATTGTTGAAAAGAATATTGAAAAGAATATGTAAAAACCATTCCATACCAATTTGCGCAATGCAGCATAATTTTATAGAATGTTAAATAATTATAATATCTATGAATTTCAAAAAACATATCAAGTTCTATTATCATTCTACTTAAATCTCCAAAGAGATAATTAATGATATTGTGTATACAGAATACCACATAGCTAATAATTAACATGTGCAAACATAATATTACCATAGCTTGTGCTTCAATGGTAATTGGCCAAATTTTACTCATACCTAAAGAATATTGAAAAAAGAAAAAATAAATAGAGAGAAAGGGAAAAAAAAAATTATAAATTGGAGTTGCAATTAAGTAAATACAAATGGATTAATAAATTAAATATGAACCATATACAATGGAAAATTGGACCACATGAGAATTAAATATGAATTGGATATGAAAAAACATTTCACCTTAGCTGGGAACGTCAACACCAAAAATTGGCACCAGTACCTTTATACGACGTAAATGTTACTGTGTGGTGCGGCATTGCAGGCACAATTATTCTCGGACCGTACTTCTTTGAGGAAGCGACACCAACGGGATTTGTAACTTGCTCTGTAACAGGCTCCCGCTATACGGCAATGCTGCAAAAATTCGTCATACCAGAATTGCTGCAGTGAAATGCACTGAATGACTTCGTTTGGATGCAAGATGGTGCACCTCCACATATAGCGAAGTCTATTCGCAGGGTCCTGGAACAGCATTTTGGCGACCGCGTCATCTCACACCATTTTCCATTTCCGTGCCCCCGCGATCCCCCGTCCTAACTCCTATGAATTTCTGATTCTGGGGATATCTCAAATCTAGAGTGTACATGTGCAATCTGCAAACTTTGCCGGATTTGAAAGATTCTATTAAACGTGAGATTGCAAACATCCCTCATGCGATGTTACGTTCGGCTGTACTGTCCCAGTCGCCCGCACGTAATGTGTAATTGACTGTGATGGCACCCATGTAGAAAATGTGTAATCAAAATATAAGTTTTCTTTTCTCCGATCTGTGTTGAAATCAGTGATTGGTGTACTGACTCTGTGTCATATGCAAATTTCCTCCATGCGCCCCGATCGTGTTTTTTTTTTTTTTTTTTTTTTTTTTTTTTTTTTGGGCCGTTAGCAGAGCTGTTTTTTGTGCGTGCATAACGAGTCCGTTTCATGGGATACACGTACGGTTCCAACGCTCTTTAGGGTTTTCGCATGCGCTGAGCATTTTGCGACGAAAAAAAAATGGGCATTGGCATTGGAAATTTTCGAATTTCTGTACCTATAACCGTAACCGTGAGCACCACTTTGTTGCCGTTCACAGAATCCTCAGCTCATACCCCTGAATAACTATATCTGAAATCTAACCTCGATCGGTTGAACGGACCGGCCGCTAGAGCTCCATATATCAGCAAAGTATATATATATATATATATATATATATATATATGTATATATATATATATATATATATATATATATATATATATATATATATATATATATATATATATATATGTATATATATATATATATATATATATATATATACATACACACATATATATATATATATACATAAATTGGAGTTGCAATTAAGTAAATACAAATGGATTAATAAATTAAATATGAACCATATACAATGGAAAATTGGACCACATGAGAATTAAATATGAATTGGATATGAAAAAACACATGCACATGTACTCATCAGCCTGGATGCACCCACATGTGTTTTAAATAATAATTCAGTGTTTCATAATTCTACTGGCATAATGCTAAGATCAGTAGAATCATCCAGGTACACTGAATTATTACCAGACAACAATTGGAAATATTAAAATTTGGAAATATTTAAATAGGAAATAAAAAACCATTAAGAATATACAACATATTTCACTCACATCGATTATACCAAAAACTGTATTTAACACATCACGAAATTACCACGAGATAACAGTTTTGAAATAATAAAATTGGAAATATGAACACGTAAAGTGTAGATAAAATATTTTACTCACAATAATTATACAGAATCCAATATATATATATATATATTACGCTTTATTACAAATGCATGAAAACGAAACAAGTAAGAAGCGAAAAATACTTTAAACAGTCTAACAGAAAAAAAAAATAATACTGTTCACAAAATTCATGTACAACTTTAAATAAAAAATAATAAAAGTCCTGGGCCCCCATGATAATAATGTATGAATAATTAATTATTACATTTACATTTAACAATTGATTTTCTGTACTTTGAAAGTGTCCACAGTTATTTCACCAAGACAGGCCGATCAAAATTATTGTATTGCTTGTATTTCGTTTATTTGGATATTGTGACAAATCTGAATTACGTGAAAAGATTTTTAAAAACAGTTTTAGTTTTCTCGTCCAAAATAGAAAGTTTGTATCGCATTTATTAGGGCCCACGCATATGCAATGGTCTTTCAAGTTCATCAAATAGTGATTTCATTCACTTAAGCTTAAATTTCTTATACAACAAAAATTTATTTGTAGAAATAGGACAAAAATTAGAAATTCACGCATAATTAGATTTCCGTTTTAAGCCGTTTACTCATTCATTAAGGAAGATGTAAAACTGCAAATGATTTTTTTAAAACAGATTTATTTTATTTATTGTTTCTATTAAACTATATTGTAAATTATATTTTTCTTTTTAGTTCATTAACTATTTTTGTATTTTAATCAAAATTTATTTTATGAAAGTATTTTTTTTTCTACATTTTGTTACCCCTGGAAAAGAGTAATCAGCATTTACTTTTCTCAACGCGCAATGAAATGTGAGTAATTTTATATACAGTTTTTAAGATGGAAAAACTTTACTTGTTCTTAAAGATTCCTAAACATATTTAGAACACGCTAACTAAAAATATACAAAATGAACTCACAATTATGTTATATTATTTTATTTCTTTAAATGCTGCTGGAAAAAAATATGGAATTAGGCCATATCTCAGAAAAAAGTTTGAAATATTTGGTCAAAATACATGGGAATTCCTTGTGTTTCCAACTTTTGCCTTGATGATCGCTTTGATTCTGCCAGGCATAACTTAAAAAGTCCTTCGCACTTATTTGGATAGTGATCCAAATGCTGCTTAAAATTTTCGCATAGTGTCTTTTAGTTTCTGTGTTGACTTTGGCTGTAAATTAAATACAATTTTTTTTTCAACATATACCATATATTTTCGATAGGATTCATATCTCGACTACATGCTGCCTTCACCATTTGAGGGACATTATTTTCAGAAAGAAAGTTTTTCACTATACGAGACCCATGGTATGAAACATTGTCATCCATAAATATAACACCACTTTCTCCAAACTGATTTTGTAAACTAAGAATCATGAAATCTTCTAAAATTGAAACATCTTTCTCTTAATTTACTTTCCCATTCACTGCACACAGTCTTAAAGCCCTCTTATAATACATGTGGCACAAAATATTGATTGAATCAGGAAACTTAAGATGAAAATTGGAACAGTTTTCACTCTCTCATCTGTTTTGCTACACCCAAATGAATTTTTCTCTATCGTTACCTGCGCCAACATAAATTTTTGATACATCGCTAAACACCGCTTTACTCCAGCGATCAACAGACTAGTCCTGGTACTTTTTGCCGCATCATAATTTGGCTTGTTTGTGCTGCACTGTCAGCTTGGGTTTGACCTTGGCTTTGTGAAGTTTATATCCAGCATCATTTAATCTGTTGCACAACATTATGCTTGATACCTTGGTATTGGAGGCTTTCTTTTATTCAATATTCATATTCTGAGATGTTTTCAACCACATATTTTTGCATATTTTATAAAAAGTACGATTCTGACGTGCTGGTGTAGCTTGTGATCTACCAAAACGGATGCAGTATTTCGCACGTTTTAAGATCTGTTAACTTTCTTGAAATTTTAAAAACAGTAGATTGTGATCATGAAAATGTCTTTTTTGCATCTCTCTGCGATTTGCTTTGGCTTAGCAACTTCACGAGCTCCTCTCAGGTTTTAAAATCCACCTCTCTTACAGGTGCTATTTCATCCACTGGTTTGAATTAAAGAAAAGAAAAAAAGTCTAATTTATTTATATCCACCTCAAGTGGAACTGCGTAACACCATTGCGTAACACTAAACTGATCACCAGGCATGGAAATTTGCATAAACAAGCGAGTGATTCCAAATTATTTCCACTAAAACGACGTGATTTCAAACTTTTTTCCTGCACAAGTTTTAGATAAAAGATGATAAGTAATTATTGAGTGTTTATTTTGTAATTTACGTTGTGACTATGTATTGTTCCTTAAAAGGAAAATAGTTACAGCGCACAGTGGAGTTTTTGAGTCAAAACCCTGGCCAAAATTACTTTTCATATGTTTTAAAGTTAAAAACATTGCTGTTGACTTACTATTAGTAAATACACTTAATTAATGCTATAATATATAAATATATGCATTTATTTAAAAAATAAATATATATAATACAACGTTTACTTAATTGTTTACTGTTTATAAGAGGAAAGCAATTGTTAATAGGTTTGTTTTATTTACAAGTAATGTTTAATTAAATGTGGTTAATTTTACTACACATAAATGTTTAATTATTTATATAAACCAGTGTATCTAATATATATATATATATATATATATATATATATATACGAGCAGGGAAGACCGAGCTGTGCTCGGTCAAAATTAAATGTGAGTTCAAATATCATGACCCGTGACCAAAATGACCCACTAATTGAATTTTCTCGAACATGTGACTTAGCCCAACAGTCTTTGCGTGCCCGAAAACCGTAGGATGCAAAATTTAGTGTAAATAGTTTGAGCCGTTTTTAAGATAAAATAGCTTGACCCCTAATCACCCATGACCAAAATGACCCACTAATCGAAATTTCTCGAATATGTGACCTAGCCTAATAGTCTTCTCGTTCCCTAAACCTGTAGGATGCTAAATTTATTTCAAATCCTCTGAACCGTCTTTAAGATAAAATAGCTTAACCCATAATGACCCATGACCAAAATGACCCACTAATTGAATTTTCTCGAACATGTGACCTAGCCCAACGGTTTTCTCGTGCCCGAAAACCATAGGATGGAAAATTTAGTGTAAATAGTTTGAGCCGCTTTTTAGATAAATTAGTTTGACCCACAATGACCCAGAAATGACCCACTAATCGAATTTTCTTGGACATGTGACCTAGACCAATGATTTTCTCGTGCCCGAAACTCGTAGGATACAAAATTTAATCAAAATCGTTAGAGCCGTTTTTTAGATAAAATTAATTTGACCCGCGTTGACCCAAAAATGACCCACTAATCTAAAGTTCTCGAACATGTGACCCAGCCCAATAGTCTTCTCGTGCCCGAAAATGGTCGGATATAAAATTTCGTCGAAATCGTTTGAACCGTTTTTTAGATACAATTAGCTTGACCATGACTCAAAATGACCCACTAATCGAATTTTCTCGAACATGTGACCTAGCCCAATGGTTTTCTGGTACCCCAAAACGGTAGGATACAAAACTTCGTCAAAATCGTTAGAGCCGTTTTTAAGATAAAATTTGCATATATATAACCACACACAAGATTTGCTCGTATTAGAATATATGATATATATATATATATATATATTACTTGCATTTAGTATTTAGCGAAGTTGAGTTTCTATAGTATATAGATGCTGGTTTTTGTGAGTTTTTAATAGATTACCAGTCTCACCAAAAAACACTGATATCTAAAAATGGTAACATTATGCGGAAATTTTTTTAAAAATTATTATTTGCCTTCAAAAACCATAACCAATACGATTATAATTCAAAAATGGTCCGACAAACTCCGACACAGCTTTAAAAAACTTTGAACCCATTTTCAATTTTAATTATTTTTTATTATATGAAAAGTAAAATTATTTAAATTCACATGTCAAAGTATACATCTAAACACAATAACAAAGCTGAAACATAACGAAAAAGAATGCCTTCTCACAAAGAAATTTTCACTTAATTGAGGCTAGGAGCCGCCGGATATGACTCATGATCCTGAAATAGACATAGATCGACACACCAGCTAGTCAACTTTTATAAAATATGCCTTTTACAATTGTTGTGCAAATTTTAATTTCTGTCTCTTTGGCCAGGATTTTGCATCAAATACTCCAATGTGCAGCGTTTCAATTATAATAGAAATGTATATAGAATTGTATATGCTTGATCGTGAAATGTCTTGTGAGAGACTGATAGAGAGTGCTTATTCTACACTTTTTGCTACGGTTAGTAGCAAAGTTATTAGGGAGCAGAGTTATCAATTTATGAAATCGGAGATTACTTTTCATCAATTTATTTTTGTATTTACTTCATGTATTTTGTTATTATTTGCAAGATTACGATGAAATATACTTTTAACCTAAATTAAAATTCACATAACATTATTCACAGTAAAATAATATTTCGACATTAAACTATATATACACTTGATCTTAGACTATGTTGGACTGCATGTTTTCATCGTTTTCATTTTTGCTAATACATGATTGTTTACACTTTTTTCCAGCCAGATTTGCGCTAGCTAGCTCAAAAAAGAGAACTAGTTTTACCTGATCAAAAGCTACAGTTTTATCTTGTGTATATTTGTAGCATATTGATGGAACTATAAGAAACAACCTTCTTTATATAGTAAAATAACTAAATTTAGAAGAATTTTAACAATTTTAGTAAAATAAATTTAGAAGAATTTTAGTAAAATAACTACATTTAGAAGTATTGATTTTGGCTCAATGATGTTTAAGCCTGTTTAATAAACGTCTACAGTGTGAGATCGGAAATGTATCTTTCTAATTTCTATTATAAATGAAATAGCAATATTGACAAATTCTCAGATAACGTCCACGTTAGATTGCAGCATTATTTAGGTGAAACGAAATTCCTTAACTCTCCAGGCATAACTATTGTTTTATTAAACTTTTCAACAGAACTTAAATAAATATTATTTTTTTATGATTTACGGTAGATGCACTTATATAGAAGTTCTTATACTTTACTGCATGAGGAATATAAACGCATATGTACGTTGTACTCGACGCTTATAAAGGAGCTAATGCAATCTATTGCCAATGTTTTAAAATATTTTTAAAACTTTTTCAACATGTTTGGCATGTGTGGTGGGGTGCTGCAGTTCATAAATCTGCAGACTGTTTGCACAATTTGAACTAAAAAACCAAACCATTCGCATGGTACTCAAGCGATTATAAAACGTACTCTTAAAAATCTTAATATTCGCTGGCATAATATACTCAGCAATTTATGCAGCATTCACGAAATGATCTCGAGTTTTCTTTTCTTTTCTTTTTTTTTATTCTTTAATTCCACTGTCTAATTATGACATTTCTTTGCAGTGCGGTGGGACGCATTCTGTATTAGGATTTCCACGCACTGAATTTATACATTTATGTTATAGTTAGTTATACTCCACAGAAAATTTCCATCGTAATGGAAAATCTTGAAAGCAAAAAGGCCAGGAGTAAATATTATACATATATGTATGTAAAAATTCTAAAAAGTTAAAATTACTTAGATAAAATTATTGTAATATTTTCAGAAATATTCGGAATATTTTAGTTTAATGTAACTTTATGTCAATCTAAGACAAAATGTTCCTAATTTATTTGCCGTTATTTTTATTTTTAACTCGATTCATTTGGCAATGAAGTGGCTTTTTTTAATTCGTCATATTGTCATATAAAACATTCTACTCTTTGAAAGGAATATAAATATAAAAAGTAATTTTTAAAAGAGAAAAAACTGACTTCAAGTGATTAGTATTTAATTTATTACACTCATATATACTTATTCCACGCCAGTTGGTATAATTTAGGTAGAGTGTTTTTGCACAACAAAGTGTTATTTTAAGCAACTCTTTATTGTTGTCCACACTCATTTTTAATTTCATTGATGGTAATATCACTGAGTGAGGAATGTAAGTGAAAATCATATATTGAAATTTTTGACGTGTATCTATAAAAAAAAAAAAAAAAAAAAAAAAAACTATACGATACGATGACAATTGCTAAAACACAAAATAGCTCTGTGTACCTGAATAACAAATTTAACTTCCTGGCGATAGCCAATCTTTCTGAAAATTAGAACCTAGAATTTGAGAGCCTAAATCCGGTTTAAACCTGGGAATAAACTGGTTTTTTTGGGAATAAACCTGGGAATAAACCGGGTCTATTGGAAATAAACCTGGGAATAAACCGGTTCTTTGCAACTTTATCCGTAGTACCCCCCGCCAACAATCTTTGGTATTTCATGCGAAATGCATATTCAATTGTTATCTAAATATTGCGTCCAAAAGTCACATTAGTATTGGATTTTCAAAAGAAAGCGTGCTTGAATAAACAGGGGCATCTTTACTAAAGTAGAAGCCTGAAAAGACGAGCTATCCGACTGTGAGACTAACAAACTGCATTCATATTCGCTTTTCAGTTAACATAATAAAACTTTACAGATATTGAAATAGTATAAAGTTATTAAAGTACATTTCACTCACAAGGAGACGACCAAGCTTGGTAATAACAGATTTTGATTACTTTTATATATGTTGTAGGGTTGAAGTAGTCTTAGGTTCAACGGATTTTATACAACGCTCCTTAGTTCTCGAGAAATAAGGGGTCTAATATTTTAACACAACTTAAATTCTTACTTTATAACGGAAGTACTGCGTTGGTCGTAGCTCAGTTGTTATGGCGTCTGCACGTTGATCCGAGGGCCCTGTTTCGAGACCTGGACGAGCTACGTCTGTTTTTCTCATTCTTTCCACTTAATAATCCTAATTAAAAATTATAACATTTTGCGTTAATTATAATGTTAACCTATTTATTTTTTATTTGTAACTAAATCGTTGTATAAAACATCATTAAACATTTATTTTTTTTAAATTAATTTTCAAATATATTTCATATATGCTTTATCGATACAATGATTGAATTGAACAATTGTGTGAATTCATTATTTTAAAGAAACATCATTTATATATTGCCTTAACAAGGGAAGTCAATGCGATTATAATACTACTCTGTTTTTAAAGTAAGAAGCGTAATTCTATTAAAATTTAGCATAAGAATTAAATTACAACATATTTTTTGCATAGTAAAGATTTTTAAATTTGTAATACGTATACTTGTGCTTTGAATTAATTTATAATTAATAACATAAGGTACGATTTTGTAACGTATTTGTAATTTTTTACTAGTCAATGGATTTATTTTAAAAAAATCTCTTTAAATGATGAGAAATGTTTAATAATGGCTTAAAAATCAAATAAATTAAATTTAAATTTAAATATGTTAACATTATAATTAATGTACGATATTAGATTTTTAATTGAGATTATGAACTTATAATTGCGCGTATATTTATAAAACAAAAAATAAGAAAAACAAATGCAGCTCGTCCCGGTCTTGAACCAGGGACCACGGATCATTCAGTTCCGCAGACGTCAGCGAGCAGACGCCATAACAACTGAGCTACGACCAACGAAACAATCACGTTACAAAGTAAGTATTTAAGTTGTGTTAAAATATTAGAGCCCTATTTAGTTGTTTTCGCGAGAACTAAGGAGCGTTGTATAAAATCCGTTGAACCTGAGACTAAGGGCATATATAAAAATATAAGCTACAGCATATATGAAAATAATTAAAATCTGTTATTACCAAGCTTGGTCCTCTTCTTGTCAGTAAAAATCCATAGACTGTAATGTAATCAATATATTTTGAGTAACACTGTAAATGAACTTTAATTGCTACAATACCCTCTTACAATAGGGAGCTTACTGCGGTGGACTGTATTAAATAATAAAACTTTGTATGAATCACCATAAAAACAAAATAACACACAGGGCGCGTTTCGAGCTGGAAATTTTTTTAATAGCCCGTCAGCAGCCAAAGTAAACACGTGTCCGTAAGGGGACAAGGTCACAAATGAACAGAAGGGCTGAGAGGAGAGCGTACAAAGAATGCGACAGGTGTCGCTAGCTGAAAGGAAAATACCTATCAAAGAGGACCACATGCGGAAGAGGAAAGTGTAGCCAAAATGATAAAAATAAAATAAAAATAATAAAGAGTGAATAAATAAACCAAAAGATGTAAATTAATAATAATAATAATATATAATACATAAGTAAATAAAATAAAATAAAATAAAATAAATAAATAAATGAATAACAAATAAATAGATAAATAAATAAATAAATAAATAAAAATAAAATAGAAGAAAAAAGAGAAAAAAATAAAAAAGTAATTCAGAAGCTGGAATGAGAAAAAGAGATGATGAGAGATCATTGACAAGATTATCGGAATTTTTATAAATAAAAAATGCTTCGTGAAAATCCATGTGAGTGGGAGTGACAGGAGAATAAATTATTCCGGCCATGGGGAAATTGAAACAGCAACTTGAAGTGCAACAGTGAGAGGCAATCGAAGATTTGGAAAATTCTTGATTTGATATATACTTCTGATGCTTGCTTAATCTGAAACTTAATGCTCTCTTAGTTTGACCAATATAACCTAAATTACAAGAACAATGTATAAAATAAACACCCCACCGGTTCTCAGTAAGGATAGTGGCAAGAATTATTTCTTCTTCTGTCTTTTCCACTCACTTGAATTTCCACGAAGCATTTTTATAAAATTCCGATATGTCAATGATCTCTGATCATCTGCTTTTCACTCTTCAGCTTGGAAATTACTTTTGTAATTTTTCTTCTCTTTTATTTTTCTTTATTTTTTCTTTCTTTCTTTCTTTCTTTATTTCATTTCATTTTATTTATTTATTTATTTTATTTTATTATTTATTTTATTTTATTGCATTATTATTATTTTAATTTACTTCTTTTGATTTATTTATTCATTCTATTTTTTTTCATTTTGTCCACACTTTCCTCTTCCGCAATTAGTCCCAAAAAGTTTTCCTGTGTACTCTTTTGTTTTTATGCTAATTCATACAATGTTTCATTATTTAATTGTGATTTATCGGCAGTTTTTCAGTGCTGTTTCATATGTAGTAATGTATCTTAAAATCGTGTGTATACGACCATTTTTACATGAGTTAGTTTTTTCGCTCTATAGTACATATAAGAATGAAATACTTTAAACTGGTATAAATCAAAATCTAATTAATATTTTTACATGAAACTTACTTATCATAAAAATAAATAAAATTCAGCAAACCATGTAAAAATCTGATAATTACATATTTTTGTTGTCGTGTCATAAGATTTGAGCTGAAAGTGAATTTATAAAAAGGTGACAATGTGCATTTTAAAAATAGCATTTACTAAAAACTATTCGTCGGATTCGAATCAGGGCCGTAATCAGATGGGGGCAAGGTGGGCTCATTTTGTATCATTCATATTATGCCAATTTAAAGTTTTAGTGCTTAAACAATTTACGACACGTTAACGCTATTTTTTGTGAGTTACTATTACATTTTTACATCGGTTTTGGTAAATGTTCCTGAAATCTGACAAGATCAATGTAAACAATTTTTGTATAAGAAAATAGAGTCAAAATTCTTTTATTCAATAAAAACTACACCTTGTATTTTTGATTGAATAAATGAAAGAATCCGAATTCGGATTTTCGCTCATAACTTAATAATGAAATTATTTTAGTGCAATTTGGAATAGAACATGTTTTTTTTATAAAATGCAAAGATATCAGGAGAAATGGTGGAAGTGGCTACCATCCTTATCCAAATAGCGCATACTAGACGCTCTGTATTTTTTAATGTAACTGACAGTTCATACGATTTCTCTTAACCAAAATCCTGTATACACTAAATCACTTTTTATGACGTCACTTCATATCAGACAAAGAAAGCAAAATGGCTTTAAAATTTCTCATTTTAGTTGAAGTTATGAACGATATTTCTGTTCGGATTGAACTGAGACACACAATATTCTTGATTAAAATAATGGATTACGACCCTGGTTTTCTATTACACAGTTTGTTTTGGTGTGTGCTGAAGAGAATTCATCCTTTTCCATTTCTCCTACATCATCCTTACAACTGCCGAAAAGACCGCGTAATTGGACTTTTAACTACGCATATCTTTGCAGAAAATATAGACAAAAGAATTATTTTTTGTACAAATTATTAAGAGCTGTGTGTATTATATTTTATAAAGATTGATTAATAATGTATTTATATTTAATAATATTTTTTGTTTCTCTACGTTTACCTGATGCATTGCGAAAATGATTTTATTTCCAACTGCGTTGAAGTGACGAAAATTAGGCTAAAACTTACAATAGGTTTGAAAGCTTTATAGCCCTGATTTACAACAGAGGGAGAAAGTATACTGTCTCGGAGACTACAGCTTTGGCCAAATCAGAGATATTGGGAGATGGAGGCCCACCATTCAGAGTCTTAGGGCATATATGTATTGCCAAGGAGTAAATGTAGAATTTTT
This sequence comes from Maratus michaelseni, assembly GCA_963931845.1. Classification (NCBI taxonomy): domain Eukaryota; kingdom Metazoa; phylum Arthropoda; class Arachnida; order Araneae; family Salticidae; genus Maratus; species Maratus michaelseni. Next base: position 365,307,939 of record OZ007586.1, read on the forward strand.
CCCGCGTCCCAAGTGAAGTTTTAAAAAATGAAGTACATTTTGTTCTCTGGGACTTTTGATAAGAGAATCACTATGACTTTTGAGGATGATAGAATCACTTTTAGAACATTATTTATTTTTGCCATTTATCGGAACGCTGAATTTCGATGTTGACGCACAGAGCCAAGTGCTTTACGGGTGTTTCCGGTTAATTAGTAACAGTTTCTTAGTTAATATTATTTTTACGAAATGTCAATTGTAATTTAGGCCTCAATGGCCCAAATAATGAAATCACTAAGGATTTATTAGTGAAAAGAAAAGTGCTGTAACAATTTCAGTAAATCTCTCACAGTCTGCTAATTAGGCAGAGTAATCAAAGATAGAAGTTCCCAAGAGTTGGAAAACTTTTCTCACGCTTAGCTGTGGGGGTGACAAGAATGCCGTTTACTACAATAGGAAAAGATGAGCTTCGATCAATCTTGTGAAACTGAAATTGCTAGACAGCAAATATTTCTCTGATCTGACCGTCTATATGTGGGGTCTCAGATCGTGGGAATTTCCTGCGTGAACATTTAAAAGTTCAGTAAGACCTCCCTAAAAAGGCTTTATCCAATGACGTAAACTAAAACTTTTTTGATTGGTGATCGGAGAATCTTTTGTTCGAGCAAACGGACCGGAGAAGAGGATCGAGAGGAGGTGAGTTAGAGTTTCGGCAGGAGAACGAGTGTTGGTGGAAAACACTCATCTCAGACGGTTTCCCTTCTTAGTAGGGAAGGACAGGTTTGCTGACAGATTTTTGAATGAGAGAGTGCGATCTCTCTGAAGTCAAGGCAACAGCCTTGGATTTGACCTTTCGGGGAGAGTGAAAAGTAGCACTAGTTAAGACTTTAAGATTCTAAAACTACTGTAAAAGACTGGACTATTTGGTGATTTGCTATAAATTACAAGTCGAGCGAACTCAGCTAAAAAAAATTGTTGTAAATAATTTTTACCTCTAGAAATTTCAAGAACGCTTTTTAAATAAAATTTGTTCTGAAATATTTAATGAAGGTGATCAATTGTGAAACGGCTCCACGCTACCCCATTTCAAAAACACACAACATCGTGGATTCTTTACAGTGCTTTCCAGGAAAGAGCAGCCGACCATTCACGATGATAACGGAATCCATCGAGTCGATGATGATGATGAGAAGCAAGCCCTCAACAAACTACGAGGTATCTGTCCCGCTGATTGTTTAAAGTAAAACTGAAGATATTATATATGTATGGAAAAGCAGTGATACCTGTGTTCAGAGTTTTAAGGGTCTCAGTTTTTTGTTTCTATTTTATTTCCCATTATTATCTTGTTAATTAACCTACATTATAAATGAATTTAAGCGTGGTCTCCTTAATTATGTGACTTCGGGACATTAATCCCCATACAGCCAACCTTAATAACGTTAATAAAAAATAATGTGGAAGTAACAAATAATTTTGCCATAAGAGGACCAAATGAATTATTGATTTTTATAACGGAAGTTTTTACCTTGTCTGATGCAGACAAAATAATTCTTCTGTTAGTTATGAGTGTGTATTTTTGTGTACATAATTACTGTAAATAAACATTGTTAATTATTAATTTAAATTGTATTTTTCATTTTGCTGACATAATGTGTTAATTTATTTTATTTAATATCCAATTTTACTGCTTAGAATAGTTTTGATAATTATTCTATTTAATTATTTATTGTCATAAGTTAGAGCTTCCTCGTAAACAATTACAACGCCTTGTTTTTCTTAATTTTTAATGTTTAGGTTAATTTTACTTATGTTAGCTTTTATAAGCTCTAACTAGAGAAATATGATCACAATAATTATGCAGTAATGAAGTATAAGAGAGATGTTTTGGGAAATATACATATTTTGTAGCCGAATGGGCTGTCTAGTTATCTTCCATTACCACCTCTTAAAGTTTATCCAAATCTTTTTTAATAAGATCTTTTAGCAAATTATATGGTTTTATCTGCATACAAATGAAGGTTTAGGTTCTATGTGAAATTGTTAGCTCTTAATTCCTGCGTTCATGATTAATTATTATTATTTTTTTTGTAGTTGAAATATTTTACTCTTCGTTTGAAAAACTTAAACTCTTAAGATTTGTAGTTGTTTCCATTGGCAATATATATTATGTACAGTCATAAATACAGGAAAACAAAAAACAAAAATGGTATATAACAAATTTTTCTTACACTCATTGAAAAGCTTCTGAATGAAACATTATTTTCAGTATATTTTACATTAAAAAAATAAATGTACAGTTTTTTTAAACGGAGCAGCCTTTTTCTATTAAATTTATCCTTACTTAAAAAATGTATATGTTGTCAGGATCTGTCAAAAAATAATTATATGCCTTTTTAATTTTTATTTAATCTATTTCAATATATTCAATTTATAGCCTAAATTAAACTATAACTATTAAAGTGCGTTTCAATACGAGTTTAGATATTTTTTAATACAGTTTAGACATTAGAGGGATTAGACATAATTTTTTCTTAAATGTGAGAGATCTTATTATAAGACAAAAGTTTAAAATAGGAATAACTAAACCTTCAATATATAAAGGGAAAAAACAGACATCGCGTAAATATATTTTTTAATTTTAATTTCTTGCTGATGATCAATTTATAATTTAGTTACTGCAAAACCCTTCAAAAAAGTATTGAAATAACCAAGTAGTTTTATTAGAAAAGGTAAATCAATGTCAAATGTTTTAAATGTCATTTCACAACTGTTAAGGAACTGTTAACTCCTTAAAGAAGGCTTATTCAACAATAGACGCACATAATATTAGTGAGCCATAAGAAGCGATCTTCATTAAAGCAAATATTGCTATTGTAAAACTCTCATAAACACGAGAAATTGAATGAATGCAAGGAAATGTTCATTGACAGAATTTTGAACAGAGCAATTAAAGTACAAAATAAGCTACGTGCAAAACTATTTTTGTTCTAGAAACATTTTCGCCTTCACACGTGGAAGACATTGAAAATGATGTTCCTTGTTCTAAAGAAAAGCTTTTTTTGACCATAAACATAGACAATATAATAGAACGTTTTATTTTCACTTATTGCATGTCAAAACTTCATCAATTTCTCTCTCTCAATGATAGTAATATATATTAATTTAATTTGCATGAAGCGCTGCAGCTGAAATTTTCTGAACGAAATTTTATTGTTCATTGTTTTTAGATATTATGTTATTGGTATAAAAACTGCATTACATTTTAAAGATAATTTCAATGAAGTTAAAGATTTAGAAACTCAGAAATTCACGTATTCTAACAAAAAAAATATTTCGTTGATAATATGATAGATTATTTAAAATATGTTTAAAAATTGAGCCAAAGGAAAAGCCTGAAGTTTAAAAGACAAATAAATATTAAATAGAGAATAATATCAATAAGAATTTATTCACTTTAAAAAATAAATTTTGCAAACTGTATACAATAAATAAATCATTTCATGTTTTGATACAATTTGTAACTTATAGCGACTAACAAAGATTAACCCCCCAGCAGGCGCGCGTGCCTGCTGTCTTAGTATCTGTTGTTTGCTAAAAATTCTGTGCGAGGTTGAACCATCTTTTGGGGCTGCAGTAGCTGCAACCATAAGATGGTGAAATCTCGCAACAACATTTGGGGCGATGGTTAAACAGGAGCTCCAAATGTTGGTGCGATATTTCACCATCTTATAGTTCAGCTACTGCAGCCCCCAAAAATGGTTCAACCTATCACAAAACTTAAAAAAAATTAATTTAGCAAACTATATACAATAAATAAATCATTTCATATTTTGATACAAATTTTAACTTATAGCCACTAACAAAGATTAACTTTCCAGCAAGTACGCGTGTGCAAATTTTACTACAAAATTGATATTTCTTAAACAGTTCTGAAATATGGCACTGAAAGTTTCTGAAGGTCATTGTTATTCCTCAATTGAAATTTCCTTTTCGAATTAAAACCGGTTTCACCGATTTCAAAGGGAGTTTTGTGGATCTTTGATAAATTTGTTTCCTGAAGATGCTGTAGCAAGAATATATTTCTGCAGTAATGTAACTGATTTGTTTTACGCTGTTATTATTTTTACTTTGCATAATCAAAGGAAAAATATTTTATAGTATTTTTGTCTAACTTCAAAAATTAGAATATATTCAATATATATTTCACGACTATCGAGAAAAATAAATTAAAGATAAAAATAAATTGTTATTTTTTTCAGATAAACATATAATTTATAAACCACAAGGATAGAATGTACCACGAGGATACAATATGCCACGAGGTTCAAAACGAAACAATTTACATTACACTGCTGAAAATTCTGTGCGAGGTTGAATCATCTTTTGGGGCTGCATTAGCTGAAAACATAATATGGTGAAATCTCGCAACAACATTTGGAGCGATGGTTAAACAGGAGCTCCAAATGTTGGTGCGAGATTTCACCATCATATGGTTCAGCTACTGCTGCCCCAAAAGATGGTTCAACCTAGCACAAAACTTTTTACAGTGTATAAAAGTTCTTTCTGGCATAAAAAAATATATGTGATATCAAACTGCATGATTTTTTTTATAAAATAATAGATAACTCTTTAATATATGGGTTATCAGTAAAGAATAATTCGATTACAAAATTTAACATTTTCCATAATTACAAACATAAAATTAAAATTATAATTAACATGTCATTGTAATGAAAAAATGTTTTTTTTTTTTCACAAGTGTTCGATATAACTTCCTTATCATTGCGATAGGCCAATTCTTGCCAAACACGTTGTAATATTTCACTATTAACAGTTTGCAAAGCATCGAAAATACGTTGTTTAAGTTCGGGCAAACTTGTAGGCAAAGGTTGTATGGACATAAGATCATTGACATATCCCCAAAGGAAGAAGTCGCAAGGGTTAAGTCAGGTGATCTAGAAAGGTAGCTGTGTAGGACCAAATCATCGGCTGCACTGCGACCAATCCAAAGGTGTGGTAGTTCTCTTTTTAGAAGTTTACGAATCTCCAAAAGCCAATGGGGTGGTGCACCATCTTGTGGAAAAATGAAATTTTGCATATCTTCCTTCAACTGAGAAAAAAGCCACATTTCCAACATATCGAGGTAGGTAATACTACTTACTGATTTTTCGGCAAAATAGAACGGTCGGTAAACCTTTGATGAAAATACAGTGTTACAAACTAAAAATTTAACATTTTTCTTTTACAACGATATATTGATTATAATTTTCTGTTTGTAATTATGGAAAATTTTAAATTTTGTAATCGGATGATTCTTTCATGATAACCCTGTAATATATTTTCTTATCTTTGTCTTCTTGCATTAAATCATGCTTGCTATATATTTTTATGAAATTATCTTATTGTTTCATGATTCATAATTGGTAATTACATTCTTTAAACGTATATTTCTGGATATGTTTTCTACGTGTAAATATTGTTTAAATGTATTTTTCTCTATTGATTTGTATAAACGCTTATCTAACTTACCTATTTTATAAGTAATATGAAATATTTTGCATTTGTAACAGCGTAACAAAACGAATTTTTTAAAATAAAAGAAATTAAATTCTCTACAAACTGTACTTGAAAAACATACAAACCAAATTTTTTTTCGTGTTATAATGCAAAATATGATAATTTTTTTACGTATTTTGAATTTTTTTATAGTTTGTACAATTTTTTCACATTTTGTGTTTAGGTATAATTCAGAGCCAATGTTATAAGCAGTAAAAACAGAAATAACAACTCAAATATATATAACCCGAATTTCACAATCGTGGCAAAACTAGTTTTGCAAGATTAAGTTAGACATGCAATATTAAAATTTTAGTTATTGTTTTCTACAATTTAAGAAATAGTATCTATTTCTATAAAACATAAATAATTAAATGCAAAAAGAAGTAATAGTTTCAATTATTTAAAAGCTTCGCAATCCATGATCAAACTTCAGTCAATTTTGTCATTTCGTATCTTTCTAGTCCCCTTAAAATACGTGTTTGATTGTTACTCATAAGATATTTTTGTTTAACATAATATTATCCATAACAAAATAAACAACAACGAAAAATCATGCGTCAAGCACAGATTATGAAACACTTTCCAACACAGCCAGAAAACTAGATGTACGTAAACAGATTAGAAAACATACAACACATTGTTATTTTGTGCAGCCACGTATATGATCAATAGATGTGGGTATATAGCATGATAAAATATAGTTCTGTTAGAATATTCACATTTAGCAATTTTCGCCAATCGATGGAAATGCACTCGAAATCTTTTGTACAGCCCTGTATATTATCTGAAGACTTTTGTACACACCACCTATTAATCTAAAAGGCAACTTAAAACTCACTTGCAGCAATTACCAAAAGTAAGCGACAATGTATCTTTTTTTGCATAGCCCTGTATATGAATTTATTTATATTCCACAAACTTCTATTAGTCTACTAAATATAGTTCAGCAGAAAAATGCGTAAACACAATTAAAAACTACCCTTAAGCAATTCACTCCCATAGTCTGTAATATTTACGAATTCCCTTGTGTAGCCCTGTATAGGATCAACCGAGTTTATAAACACACACGTACTATGAAAAAATAAATAAACTTAAAACACAAACCAAAGTTGAAAACGCACTTATCACATATAGACTGTAAATATCGCACATGTACTGTAACCAATATCTTTTGTGTGTCCCTGTAAATAAATGCAATACACACAAGAGAGCAATTTATAGTGCACTTCAGCAATGTATATAATTTTCCTTATGTTTGAAACAATGAAATATCACTAAATTACAATGCAGACGATTTTTCCCCATAGAACGATGTGTAACATAATTCTTTTGTTTGACCCTGTAAATGAATAATTAATGCTTTGCACCCCATATTCTACAAAAAGCATGTTTTAATGCGCTTCATAATTATATATCAATTTCATTATGTTTTAAATGACGTAGCGTCATCCAAATGCACTTGAAACAATTATTCCCCATTGACTGTAATGTAACGGAATAGTTTTGACTGTCCCTGTAAAAAAACTATAAGTGCTACACACTTTAACTGAAATAGGGAACATGCTATAGATAACGACAATAATATATAAAAATTTCAGAGCTGTCCGAGCATATTTACGGGAGTTAGAGCACGGACAGACTGCCAGACGGCTGACAAACCGAAGTCATAAACACTTTTCAACTAGGTTGGAAAGTGTTAAAAAACCAGATAAACTTCATTTATTAACTCTGTTTTAGGCTATCTAAATGTTTATGAATTTACTCATACCGTTAACAGCAATCTTTTACTGTTTTAGTGTTCTACTTTGATGTATTACCCTAGGGGTGCTAACAATGGGAAACAAGGGTTACAATTGTACGGGACATCAAGCTGAAAATGGACCCAGCAAGGTTCCCGATTTTCTATTAAGTATATTCATAAACAGGACATGCAGGGGGGTCATCCCACATTTGTAACGGATGTCACAGTCCCCCCCCCCCCTGTACTATCTGACTGACATTCCACATTATGTTGCCATTACATCGTTGTACGTTATAGATAAGCTTATCTTTGTGACTAAAAAACGACTAACGATAAAAAACGATGTTATAATAATTTATAACTCTGTAGGAATATTATTTGTTGATACTCAAAATCTTGTGGAGGTCAAGTTAATGAAATGGACTTTTGACTTGACTTGAATGGACTTGACTTTTTGAAACTTGAAGGATGGATGCCTTCAAGTTAATGAAACCGTACATAATTTAGCAATGCTCTAAAAGATGTTCATATTCTTCGTTCAAAAAATTTCAAATCTCATTCTCACCCACATTCCCCATCTTCATAAAATATTTTAACGTACAATCCCTTACGATATAGATTGGTATCTGCAAAATATAAAAGTAGTTATTTTTAATTTTAGTAGTTATCAGATCTAGCAAATTAGTCATTCAATTTTAGCAAATTCTCAGTATTTTCTTAATGCAAATCCATATTTTATTCATTGAATGTTAATAGTAACATTTGAATCACCTTCTGAATGGGAATGCCATGCATAAATTTAGGGATATTTTTTCAGACTGTCATTTTACGCATTTACATGGATGGCTGTGCACAGTAAGTGATGACTTGTCCTTCCTAGTAAATGTCTACCCACCTGGTGTTCTGCACACGCCAGCTAACGGATTCCCACATTAGCTAACGGTGTATATGTGTCCGGAATTTTCACTTTCGCAGTCACGCCACCAACCTTGTGTGACTACGAAAGTGGGACTCAATGCCGGTCAACGAACTTCGAAGCTAGGCCAGAGTCGCCAGCCATCCGTAAATACGCCTCCATTGTTGGAAAGTGAAATAAATTGCTTCGGCCCTTCAAGAGCGAAAGGCTTACCTAGCCATGCAGAAACTTGTAATCACAATGGAGATGCCTGGACACAAAGACCATGAATCATTATAAGAAATTTGGGAAGATTGGATGTTATGACTACTGACCGAGATGTTTTAGTAACCGAGTTTACACTATACTGAAGATTCTGGTGAAAAAATGAGTTTTTCAAAATGAAATATTATTCCTCCATAGTTTTTATGGCAGTGGTGAATAGGCCTTTCATGAGACTTAATTTCTTTTCATATCTTCTTTTATACTGTCAGTTTCAATCTAAATCAGCATAATAATACAGAACTAAACATGTTCGTCAGTCTCACTATACTTAAATTTATATATATATATATATATATATATATTCACAAAACTACATTTACAAAATATAGAGCCTTAAATTTATTGGTATGTTTTCGAACAATTTTGAGGAAAAATAATTGAATATTAAATTTTGAAGCTATTGAAAATTGCAGAGTCATAGATTTTATCTAGCTTTGTCAATGATATAATAGAATAAATAGATCTTTATCTGCCTATAAAATGTAATATAATTACATATTACATATAATTTTCGAATGATAGAAAATATGTTTTCAGCGTAGATGAATAATTAATTAATTAATTAATGAGGTAGCAGAGATAAGTGTTGAACATATTATACATTATGTATTTTCATAAATGTTCTTGAAGATTTAAAAGTACAAATTTCTTTAAAATGTATTATAGTTAAAATATATAATATATACACTTAATTGAAAAACAAATTGCGATTTACTATCTGTGAAGAGAAGTTTCATAAATAAATAATTTTTGGACGTTTATTTACTACCTTTTAAAATAACAGTTCCCTGTAAAACAGTATCTTTTAAAATAACAGAGCAGCCCTGAGTCAACAGAAGTTTTTAATAAGGCTATTGGAAATATAAAAACATATAACATGTTTCAAGCATACAATTTGTAAACTTACACATGCCTGTAAAAATATTTATATGCAGGTGGATGCAATCATGCATAAATACGAATGAACTTACGTTTTTTTTTTTTCAGTATGAAATGGTATGAAATATATTTACTTTATTTATATATAGTTCAGTACTGACTATGCATGTTTTTTCTGTCGAAAAGAAATGTAATAATTATGCCCATATGAAAAATGTAAACAGCTTATGCAAATTATTCTACCGAAACATAAATAAGTTGCTTTCTAAATTTGCTACCAATATCACAAGATTACTGGAAACACTTTTACAATTTTTTGTTAAGGTAAAGCTAGGAGAGTCTGCGCACAATTCAAAAGAATAACAATAAAAAAATCTAAATATTCATTTTTTGCTAAACTGTCCATGTATAATTTTTATTTCATTTGTTTTTTATGCATTTCCATTGCTATTTTGTTGTTATGTTGTAATGTAATAGAACAGTTGTAATAAAACCGAGAAAGTTATTTTGCGCAATATCTCTTTATAGGGTTGGTGTGATTGCGCACATGGGTAGGAGAGATTGTTACAAATAATAACTACAAATAAATTCTTAACAATAATAATAACACTTAAATGACATGGTTGTAAGGTTTTTGTGAACACATATTATTGTATTAGGAGTGAATATTGCAGTCTAATGATTATAGAATCAGAAAAGGGAAATAATTTTAATAAAAAGAAAACTGCCCAGTTAAACTGAGGGCATTGAGCTCACAGGCTATTCACACTCATTGTATATTGTACTCTTATTTCAAAGAATTTGAAATATTCCCCTCGAAAAATAAAGAAATCAACAATATATTAAGGGGGGGGGGTCATTCCCCCGTTACCCCCCTCATAGTTAACTAATGAACGCCTTAAATTAATCAGGGAAGTCTCTAATTACAATGAATATACATACAAAATTTGAAGAAAATCGGATAATTCTGCATGAAAAACTCAGTTATCTAAATTAAGGGGGGATTAGCCCCCCCTTTCCCCCTTTATACTTAACCAATGAACCCCCAAAACTATTCAGAGAAACACATTATCACAATGAACCTATATACAAAATTTGAAGAAAATCTGATAATTCTGCATGAAAAACTCATTTATCTAAATTAGGGGGGGGGGGTATCTCCCCTTTCTCCCTTTACACTAAACCAATGAACCCCCAAAACTATTGACAGAAGCACATTATCAAAATGAACCTATATACAAAATTTGAAGAAAATCGGATAATTCTGCATGAAAAACTCATTTATCTAAATTAGGGGGGGGGTATTCCCCCCATTCCCCCTTTATACTAAACCAATGAACCCCCAAAACTATTGACAGAAGCACATTATCGAAATGAACCAATATACAAAATTTGAAGAAAATGGGATAATTCTGCATGCAAAACCCATTTATCTAAATTATGGGGGGTTAGCCCCCCGTTTCCCCCCTTTGTGCTTAACCAATGAACCTCCAAAACTAATCAGGGAAGCGCCTTATCACAAGAAACCTATAAACAAAATTTAAAGTAAAACGGTTGGTTCTATCAAGAGTTATCGCGTTACGTACATACATACGTACGTACATACAGAACCGGCGGGCACATAAGCTCTCAGGCTTTGATAGCCTGTGAGCTAAAAAAACGATTAAAAATTTTTAATTAAAGGGAAAAAAATTAAAGAATCAGAAAAAGCAAGTCCAGATAAGTTTACAAAATAACATTAAATTACTTGATAACACATTTAACTTAAAATTAGTCCATTTACATTTTTACTTTCTTTTTATGCAAATTTACCAATAAGCTGCGTAATCTCTCCTAGCGTGGAAACTAATGGGAACAATGCGCCATCTCTCCTAAGTAGCAGATGCGCAAACTCTCCAATTTCGTTAGGAGAGATTGCGCGGCCTTTTATTTAAACATGGTTGCTACTAAAACGAACCGTTGATGTTCACACTGTTAGTCTAGATTAGTAGCTTATGAGAAATTGTTTAAGTTTAAAATATTTTGTACTACTGACATTGTATAAAAATTCTGACGAATAGCTATGAAAATTCAAGCACTTACTTTGGGAAAACAAAACAAAATAGCAATGCTTTATCTTAGATGCTCAAAACAATCAACGCGCACTTCAAGTAGTCACTCCACTAGTGCTGTTGTACAACTACCTGGAGTCGCTGCGCGCCCACTCTGCTCCTTCCCTCCAAACCTCTATGTACGCAATCTCTCCGACCACGCCATCTCCCCTGGCTTTACCTTATGCAAAATGTAGTATTCGATTTTTTGGTTGCAATATTTTATAGAATGTTTCACACAGCATTTTTTTAGATACCATACATGGGTGTTACTTGAACCTACAAAAAAATAAAAGTTCTAAAGCATTCCTTGTTCTACTGCGTTGAGAATATTGACATAATTTAAAAATACTCGGTGAATGACGTCAATACTCTCATCACTGGTTTAAAACATTTTTTTGTGGGTCCAAGTAACCCACCGAAGGTCCAAATAAACACAGTTTACGATTCCCTAAGCTTATCAAATAAATATAAATTGAAAGGTATTTGATTCAGAGTACACCTGAATTAGTTATTTTTTTATGTTTTTCTTTAGAAATTCAGTATTTGTCACTTGTTTATGATATTCAATTTTTAAGATACTTCAAAAAGCGTAGAGTTAATGTATTTAAGCCTTGAAAACTATTTAAAATTATTTTCAAAATAAACGTTTTGAAAATAATTGAAATACATTTCAATCATTCTTATAGATATTAATATCTATAATTTAAACTGAAAAGTAACAAACATTTTTCTATTAAATTCATTTGAAATAAAAGATTTATTCATCATTCCAACATCGGAAGTTTAGCGTTTTCAATAGTATCTTATTTCCTACTATTGAAGGCATAGGTCGTTTATTTCTCGTTGAAGAGAAGTAGAAAAGAACACGTTCAGAGATAACCATCAATAAGTCACAGGAGTTTATTTGAATGCTGCACTTTCACTTTACACAAATGCATTTCGTGATCGTCTAAACGATGCCCATGCATGCAAGGAATAGCAATTCATGTCAGAGATCAACGCGGAAAAGATTTCATAAAAAATTCTACTTCCTGAAACACTTTCATTAGCTCACTTAGCAACGGTTGCTATGTTATGAATAACAGAAGCCATGCGATGAAATCGGAAGCGAAAAAAATTATAAAAAGCCATAATTTTCTTTTATAAAAATGGTTAGTTATTCTTAGTGCCCGTATGCAATTACGCTTTGATTTTGGGGCTCTCGAAATCAGAGGTTTATAAATAAAAATGCTTTATTAAGAAAATATTTTTTCTTTTAAATAGAGCATCTTTATACAATAGAATATTTCTTTTCGTTCTGTAAAATTTTGGTAATATTCCGTTATGGGTAATATCCGTTATATAGGAATGCTAATAATAGGAATGTTAATATAGGAAAGTTAAAATATGTATACAGGTGAAACTATTTTTACATGAGCTTTTCAAGATAGTTTTTGCCGTTTTCATAAAATGCAGATTTTACTGCATAAAAACAAAACAGCATAAAAAAATTTAAATTTTAAAATTAAAATATATAACGTTCCATAGTTGTAACTGAAGTTTAAACAAATGGAACCTCTGTTACTGGACAGCATTTGCTGGAAGACTTATTGTGCAAAAACGTCCGCAAAAGTATAACTTTTATATGTAATTTCAGAAATAGTATCTTTTAGTAAAAAATATTTAATAAAACAATAATGCAATAAACAATAGTAAAAAAATAACTATTATATTTGCTCTTCTATATAATGGATCAAAAACTGAAATTTCCGATATAAAAAGCTCTTATAAAATTGGCTCCACCCGTATGTTTTATGTTTGGAATTTTACAAAGTTTCATATAAAACAACAACAACAAGAAGAAATTAGTGAAATGCATAAATAGTTTTAAATAACTGAGGTGTCTCTTTAAGATAATCTGATACAATTTTCAATAAGTTACGTACCCACTCATTAAAAATTGCATTTCCATGTTTTTTTTTTTTTTTTTTGTTTGTTTCCATGCTGAATTTAAATATTTAAAAAATTATTATGTTGCCATTGATCTTTTAAAAGTAAAGTTCAGTTTTTGTTTGTAGATGACTCCTTATAACAAAAAAATCATACATATTTTTAAGGAACTTTTCGAAAATTTAACGGTATTTTTCATCTTGTATCGATTGGATCTGAAGTTATAGGCCGTGCTCGGATTTGTTTCATACTGTACTACGTAAATAAATAAATGAATAAAACCATTACGGTTATAACATGCATTCATTTATAGTGCAAGCACAATTGCAGAAAAATTTGTATTGTGTTATGCAAATATGCCTGAGTAATATCCATGTGCTGATCTTTTCCTCAAATTTGTATTCAATACTGATTATTTCAGCATTTATGTTTACTTAAAAATTAATGTTACATTTAAATAGCCCACAAATTTTTAAGAGTAAAATTTTTCATCTCACTCATTTCATGTATTAGTATTACTAAGTAATTAGTTTGAAAATATTTGCCTCATTCAGATTATTAAACTTTTGGCAGTTAAAAATATAACCTGCTCTTTACCCGTTTCATTTCGGGTAAACACTTAAACTTTATTCGTAGTAGAGAATTTTATCCACGCTCCTAACATTTGTCTTTTTACTTAATGGTTTAAACATATGCCCTTAAATTTTCAGTAGAGACCACAAATAAGATACATTCATAAAAATCTGACAAAAATGTCTCATAAACGTATTCTCAGATCATTTAATAAAATAGAAGACGATTCTTACTTATGTGGATATACATAATTATTAAAATATTATTGATAGAAACATCATATTTGGTCTATTAAAAGTAAGAAAAATTTATTTTTTTGACAAATTATGTCTATTTGGCGATATTATGAAATAATAAAAAAATAATTGTTTTGGTATCTCTAATAATACATGTGAATTCTCACTTATAACGAAAGAGTAATAAATAAACTTTGTATCATAATCAAATATCTCATTTGTTCACATTTAAAAGAAATTTTTAAATGCCATTAAAAAAAAAAAAATTATATATCCAGTTAAATTTATATTAATAAAAAATGAAATGCACTTGCAATAAATTTTTAGACAAAGTGTAACTATGCATATGCACATACACTGTAAAAAATTTTCCTGAAAATAACGGAAATTGTATGGCAATCGAGACGCCAGTACTATTTCCGTATTTTAACGGAAAAAAATTCCGTAAATTCCAGGAAATTTTCCGTAATTTCTGAAATATCCGTTTTTAAATTTCCGTTTTATAACAGATATTTTCCGTATTTTTTAGAAATTTTTATGTCGTTAAAATAAATTTTATAGGACCAAAAAAAAAATATATCCCTCAAGGAACATATACGTCTCTTTTTCTTTCCGTTCATTTCTGAGCAAGTTTTTAATAAGCAACCACCATTTCCCACGATAAGTATCGAACCCACGATCTTCCGTTTACTAAACCAGCGCGCCAAACCACTACGCTACGGTTGGACAGGACACGTCTTCAAATGTTGTAACTTATTTGAGATGCTTTTAATGATGCAAAAACTTGAAGTTCTTAGATGGATATTTTCAGAGTTCTGTTGTTTTAAATATTTTCTTTTCAAAATTGTTCTATATTCTGCTTTATTATTTGACTAGCGGCCCTCCCTCGCTTTGCTTCGGGTTAACCTTGAAAACCTTCATCTCTTTGTGTTTTCTGTAGACCTTTTTAATGTGTACAATAATTAGTACAATATTTTGATAAATCTTGTAGGGTTCAGCCTGCGTTTGCAATGTATAAGCGGAAAAAATGAAATTATTTACAACATCACATTAAAAACCTCAAAAATAACAGTATTTCTCCACTATTTAATGGATGTTATTATACATATAAACCTTCCTCTTGAATCACTCTATCTATTAAAAAAAACCGCATCAAAATCCGTTGCGTAGTTTTAAAGATTTAAGCGTACATAGGGATATAGGGACAGAAAAAGCGACTTTGTTTTATACTATGTAGTGATGCTTTATAACATATAAATTTAAATTTTTTATGTATTATATGCGTAAAATATTGTATTAACAGTAATGATTGTTTATTTTTGCAATAGTACATATACTTTAATAATTTGTGTGTTGATTTATTTATCAATTTCAGTAAAATCAATAATTATCTTAAGAAGACGTATTTATTACATGCTATTAAAGTAAATTTTTTTTTTATCTCTTACTTTAAAAACTTATGTGAATAAACAAATTTATAATAAATTAAATTATTATATTTAAGCTTTGCTGCGAACTTTTGTGTATGGTTACATTAAAATGAATAATTTTTAAAATATCAAAACGAAAAAATAGATTTTTAGAGAAAATTTTGAAATTAATAACTTTAGGATAGGTAAGTTTAAATTTGGACTTAATAATTTAGTTTAATTTATAAAAATTATAAACTAATAAAATAAATTATAAACTTTTATAAAAATGAAGTTTATAATTTTATAAAGTAAACAAAAAGTTATTAATTTTTATAAATTTAAAGAGAAAATTATGAACTTAGGAAAATTATAATTTATAAAATAATACATTTTAGTTTAATTCACAAATTTATAAGACAAATCAGTTTAGTTTAATACCCACATACCGATAATTTGCAAAGATATTATTTTATGAAACCTTAAAAATATTAAAATAAAAAAATATATTTTTAGAGAAAATTTTGAAATTAATGACCTTGGGATAGGTAAGTTTAAATTTGGACTTATTAATTTAGTCTAAATTAATTTAGTTTAATTTATAAAATCATAAACTAACGAAATAAATTATAAACCTTATAAAATCATAAACTTCATTTTTATGAAAGTAAAGAAAAAATGATTAATAACTTTTATAAATTTAAAGAAAAAAATATAAACTTTTTATAAAATTATAATTTATAAAAAATTAAATTTTAGTTTAATTCACAAATTTATAAGACAAATCAATTTTGTTCAATACAATATACATATCGATAATTTGCAAAGATAATATTTTATGAAACCTTTAATAACCTAATATTGCCTCACGTTAATAAAATTAAAATAAAATTTTAAAACGTCTGTGAAAAAATTCACAATTTAAAGTACCATAAAGAAAAAAAAAGTAGATTTTAAAAAATATTTTTCTGTAATTTTTGGAAATAAAATAATTTTCTGAAGATTTCACTAAAAAATAAAAATATCACTATTATTTTCACTTAAAATTACCGCCCAGACACAACCCTGGTTTGAATGAGTTCCAGGATTGGCCCGAGTCTAATGACAAAAAATAGGCCCACGAGTAGGACTGGTTCAGATTTGGATCCTAGAAGAACTCTAGTAAATAAAACAATCTTAATTCGCATTTCAAACAAGGCGATTTCTGTACGCAAACCTCTGAACGCCATTTACGGAAATGGCACTAGAAATACGGACATTATACAGTTTTGTAAGAAATACGGAAAAATCCATTAAATTTACGGAAAACTTTCTGCATATTTACGGATTTGAAATCTCCTTTACGGAACTAATGCCATTTACGGAAATTGTACTGTTGTTTTGGAAAAATGAAACTTCTTCGTAAAATTTAACGAAAAATCTTTTGTATTTTCACGGATTTTTTTTAGAGTGTACAAAGGTGAAAAATGTATCATAAATGTGCTGCAAAATGTAAAATTCCTTGTTTAAAGCACATTGATTTTTCTGCATACTACACTATTAAAACTAAAGGTTCAATACTATTAGGAAAAAAATATTAACGAAAAGGACTTAGGCAGTTTTACAATGATTTCCCAATATTTATGGTTTAATTAAAAATCCCTTAAACTTTGGGAATTAATTTTGTACCAGTATTTTGATTCATGCTAACTGAAAAAGAACCCCAAAATGGTAAAAAATAGCTCAAAATTTCTCAGTATATTAGTGGCAGGTAAGTTTTAACTAAGTAAATTTTAACTAAGCTTTTGGTGAAAATATGAACACTGTATTTTACAGTGTAGAATTTTAAAATAAACAATAATACTTCCATGTTTGTATTCTTTCAATTTCAACCAACAATGTTGTTTATTCCCATATTTCTTTGTATTCTTCGTACATCCTCACTTTTTCATAAATTTGTTTTGAAACACATGACTAATATACTGAACTTGATTCTTATGTGTACCTACATTTATCAAAATAAAACTTATTTATTCTCATATAAATTGCTCTTTATGTATATCGCGTATCTTTTCCAGAACAGTCAGATATTTCCTTTTTCGCACATGGAAAGATAGAAAATTGTTTTAGAGGTAGATTGCCAGAGAACACAATCTGTCTTTCTAGGACGCGTTAGAAGTACAATCCTGGAAAACCCTTTACGAACTCTGCCATAAATAATTGTAGAAAAAGTATATTGGTTTCAATTGATTGGGATTGACGTCTGCTATCAATTAACCTTCCAAAAATTTGCCTAAAGTGCTATCATAATGAAATAATCATTCATTCATAATAAAATGAGTTAAATATTCATAACCCAATTTGAAAAAATAAGAAAAAAATTAATTATGCACCTTTAAATCAGAATAAATGACAAATTTTCATGTATTTTACACTTAGTTTCAGTGTTTTAATTATTATAAAGTAAGATTTTTTTTTCAGGAATTATTTAACAAATTTAAATCCGGTAATTAGATATTTACATGTAATTCATATATGTATAACATAACAAAAACAGTGGCTGTTAAAATAGGTGAAAGCGACGAGTTTGATATCCAATCTTGTGCTTCCACCCCCTCCTTTTTCCCCCCTCTTTGGTCAAATTATCGAATTTTACTTGGACAGCCAGATATTTATTTTTCCGAGCACGAAGAGATTTACAAAGGAGAAAGTTGTTTTACAGGCAGGTTGACGCGAAACTCATTCTCTTGTGTTAGGATGTTTTAAATGTATAGTCCTGGTAATACTGGTTCTATTCGCTTGGGAATAACGTCTATTATCATTTAATAATTTTCAAAACTGCTTAAAAGACTTTCACAATACATTATTTATTCATTCATAATAAAATAAGATTTAAATTTTTCCATAGTCATAACCTCTACACCGTTGAATTAGCTTAAAAGCCAAATTTTCATGACATTCTATAATTATATTCAGTATTTTTAATTACTATAAAATAAGCAATCAGTATGTTATTTAATGTTGTGCTTACAACCCCCTCCTTTTTCTTTGATCAAATTTTAGAGTTTAAATGACTAAAAATACGCTACTTTCACCTGTAGAAAACAATACGTTTTTATTTAACATTTCGTTCTAATTATAACATTTGAATTTCCCAAACTTGACCGTGTAATTTATTCCAGTGTTTCTCAAACTTTTTTTAAATTCCCAGCATACTTGCACTCAGTGGGGGCTTGACAGGAGGTTTACAATCACTTTACAACCAGAATTTTCGTATATTAAATTTGACCTTATTCAATCGTGGAATGTTCTACGATTAAACAAGGAGATATTTAGTTTAATAAAATACTGGTAATAAAGTGATTGTGAACCCCTGGCGAGCCACCACTGCTTGCACCTATAGTTAAATTTATGCGGTACACTTAAATTGTGATGATAGAAAAACGTTTGAAGATAATCCAATTTTTTAAAATTGATTATAAACATAAATGAAATGCTCCATCTCAGTCGAAAAGAAAACATTATTATTTAACATATAACAATTGTAATGCCTTAACACTTATTTTTTATTTTCACTTTATTATACATTAAAAATTAATGGGTTATTTCAGCGTGACATTTTATAGAATGTCTTCTTGAAAAATCTTTGTGTTTTGGATTGGCATACTTTTAAACCTTCTTTCAAGAATCTAACTATGATATATTCTTGTTTTTAGTATTAAAGGAAACAGAAATTTGCATAAATGTAATAAAGAGCAGCAAAGATTTTTTTTCTGTAACATTTGCAAATACACAATTGTGAAAAAAACAACACATTGAAACACCTGTTTTTGAGTCTTTTCATTGCAATGCTCGCCAATTCTTATTTTGTTAAATTTACATCTTCTGCATTTGTTACATTTCTTTCCGTACATAAAACAAAAAGCATTTCTCATCTAATTCAGAAGAACAGGGTTAAGTTTAGTTGGAGGATGCGTATTTCAAAAAAAAATTATAATAAATCAATAGTTTGAAAAATTTATTCAAAAATGTTTTTATCTGTTTAATGTATTTTCACCAGTTCAACATTTCTAATACTTTTCTTTCAAATGCAATACATTTTCTGCGAAAGCATAAAATTTACCTGAAAAAAAAGAGAACACTTTCACTGAAATAACTTGCACTAAATATCATCGCATAGTAAAGCGAAAGATTTAAATAAATTTTATTTTACAAAATATACTTTTTTACTCCATGAAACCTTGTAGAACTTGAATGTGAAATTTCGTTGCACACCTCAGAATTTCTCACGCCTCACTATTATTCCTACACAATTTTTTCTACAATAAAGTTTAAGTAAATAAGTCACCAGTAAGTATATTTAAAATGTTAGAATAGTTAGAAAAGTTTATAAAAATCAATTGAAACATCAGATTAATAAAAAAAAAAAACCTTTAAACCAGAAAACTAAATAATTAAAATTTTAAAGATACGAGAATTTGTCAAAAATTGTAATTATTGGTGTAAATTATACGATATGCTCGATATATTTTAATGATTTTTAGAAAGTTGATTTTCTTGAATTCTTTATGCTATAGAAATGCTGGAAATATGAAACTAGTTTCAGAATCTTCTTCAGGCGATGAAAGAACGTGATCTCTATAAAGTTAGAAAGCCTGACAAAAGATATTCAATGTGACTATTGTCAACTACACATATACTTTGTATATTTTAGTGGGTTGATTTCTTTAGAAATTCGATATTTTTCAATCACTTCATTTCTATAATCTATTTCTCTTACTATCTATCTACATATAATGCAAATAGCACGGTAACTTGTCAGCACGGTAACTTCCGAATTACTGTACCGATTTGGACCTAACTGTGACAATTTATTGATCTTGCCATCATATTCGATAAGTTCGTTAACCAAGTATGTAGCGGTTATAATTTATCCACTAGGACACACAAAAGCAAAAAAAAAAAAAATGCATAATTCGTTATGACGTACTACCGTACTGATCGAAATACTGAACCATTCAAATCTATCAGGGGCAGTATATTGATCTTGTAAGTATTTGGCATGAAATAGTTACGCAAATATGTAGCTTTTATAGTTCAATTACAAAGACACACAAAAGCAAAAAAACATGCAAAATTTGTCATCACGGTAACGTCCGAAATATTTAACTAATTGATACCTAATTGGGATAGTGTATTGATCTTGCAAGTATCTTGAACGAATTCGTTAATCAAGTAAATTGCTCTATAGTCCGTTTACAATTGCTCACAAAAATTTTCGATGACATTCATTGAATGGTTTGGTTTACATGACAGCCTACGGGCGATTTTAAAACCATGATTTTAACACATTTTTATATAATTTCCATATATCCATTCAAATAAATTTGATAAGCCTAATTAAAAAATTTTCCTGCAAATTACCTTTCTTATCAAAATACGATTGTAGAAAGAGTGAGGCCAATTTCTTTAATTTGTAGTAAATCTGATGTATGTACCTGAAAATAACAAAACGAAAGTAATCAACCTTCTCTTCCGACTGAGCCGGAAGGACTCGTTTTTCTTTAATTAATTTAAAATGGAATTGAATACATTATCTCAAAATTGTGTTATGATATAAAATATTAAGAAGTTAATATGGAGATAAAAGGAGTTATATTATTATCCTGTAAAACTTATTTTAAAGGTTATTTTAAATTTTTTGGTAAATTCAGAAATGATATATATTATTTTCAATTTCATTACCTGTAGTTTCCTTAAGGGGACCAAAAAAGTTTGAAATAATCAAAATTGACTGAAGTTTGATCGCGAATTATGAATCCTGTAATTAATTTAGACTTATACTTAATTTAGCATTTATTTATTTGTGTTTTATAGAAATAGGGAATGTTTGTTGAATTGTTTAAAACAATAACAAAAGTTTTAATATTGTACGACAAATTTAACCTTGCAAAACAAGCTTTGCGATAATTTTGAAGTCCATGTTCCACATTATTAAGTCGTGTCATTTCTTTCTTATACTACTCAGTACGTTGCTTCTCACACAATAAATAAATAAATAAATAAAAATAACAATTTACAAAAAAAAATCAAAATCCATAAAAACTTATCATATTTTTTCTTTTAACTTGAAAAATAAATTTTGTTTTTCAGATATAATTTTTAGAGAGTTTAATTTCCTTTATTAAAAAAAAGGATACATGTAAATTCGTTAACTTATTCAAAAGTTATCGTAGGAAAACCGTTGAAAAATAGTGTTCGAGATAATTGAGTTTAAAGTTTCGCCTTTCGCAGATATCGTCAGTTTGCGGTTCGAATGTCCATAACTTAAAGAATTTTTCTATCGGACCAAAAGTACGACAGAAGGTTCAAACAATGATAAAATTATAACAAAAAATAATTTTTTTTTTCATTCCAAATACTTCTGGATCTCTCCGTAAAGACTATTTTTCTGTGTACTTGAACCGTGAAAAGACAAGTGGTCATTTACCTCATTATTAATAAGATTTCCTTACAATACGTACTTTTTATATGAAAAAACTGTTTATTGTATCATCGCATAACCACGTGCTTCCAGTATCTTACTTTTATTACTTTAAAATAGACTTTTTTCTATTTCATAGGTTTTTAAGCTGATATTTTCTTAGGTTTTAAGCTGATAATTAATTTTTAAAAAATGTAACAAAACTGAAATTTACTGGAGGGAAATTACCAAAATTTAAAGTTGAATGTTTGAAAAAAATGAACAGGGGAATCTTTGCATTACTTTCAAACTTAATTTTTGGTTACCAGTTTATTTTTATTCCCATCAATAAGACTGTGCAAGCCATGTTTCTTCAGTTACTAAAAGGTAGCATATGTACAAGTTACTTATGCAAGGGATGGAAATCATTTACCGTATTTCGTCGGCTCTTCTATGAAATTTAAAAGACACATTTTTCAAGAACTTCAAGCAGAATTATTGCTACCTTCTGTCCCTACAGATAAAATTCGATTTTAAAGATAGTTGACATTTTCTGTTGTTAGTAGGTAGCTTTTGCAGATGAATTACCCAGATTTCAGTAAAATAACTATCGCAAAGAACCGTAACAATAGCCTTGTACTTCATTGCATCAGTAAGATGTGTTCTTAATTTCATAGCCTTGACCCTAAGTTCAGACATCAGAGTGTTTCATGGCGGCAAACTATCGTAAAATATTGTTTTTCCTGCGAAACCTTCAAGATTGAATTTCATGAAGGATATGAAGAATTCGGACTCTGATGATATTAAAAAAAGTGGAAAAAAGAAAGATAGATAGATAATAGCTGAAGAAAACTGTTGTGCTCTATTCCGTAACTTTCAGTTTAGTGTTATTTAGCTTTTATGTGGAATGAAATTAATCGTATCTGACAGTATAAGATTTCGCTATTCATTATTCGTAGAAGAAATGAATAACTGTTGGAATAGTAGAGTTTTGCAAAAGAAAGATAAAATTAATCAAGATCAAATATTCAAGATAAAAATATGGAGCTGTTATATTAGTGATATTTCCATCCTCTAAATAAAATTTAACTAATAAATTAACTTTATGAGAATGAATTAATACACTTCAATTTAGATGAATTTAAGGAAAACAGTCGAATCGCATCGTACACTTGTTGCTGAAGTGAAACAAGTGGGAAAATGAAGTTTTACAGAAAAGGTGAAAATGTTATTAACCCCTTATCTGTTCTTTTTTTTTTAATAATAAAATATTTAGTGACATATATAAGGGTAAAATATCACTTTTTCCAAATACCTTTAGCTTATTTAATCGAAATTTTTCTATAATTAAATAAAGAAACGATTAAAAATTAGTGGTATCCAGAAGCTCTGACTTACGGAGAAAGCAAATTTTCCATGCAAGTATGGCGTACGGGCAAAATCGTTCAGGTGTTAAGCATGAACACATTTTTTGTTTTCGAAATAAAATGAATCCAGAGCCAAAAGTATTCTATTTACGTTCGTATGATCAGATTATATATTTTAAAACTATTTGTAGACAATAAAATTTTGTAATTTAAGACAGGAAAAGTAATAAAATTATAACAAAATCAGCCGTTTTTAGAAGATGAGTAAACATGCTTTACAAGACAATGGGATGTATTTTTGGATTCAATCATATTTATATATAGATTTTTTTTGTTATGTTATGTTTTAAAAAACTGTGCGAGATTTCGTAGGTTATTTGAATAAGGGGGGGGGGGAGGATTGGTATTTTGGTACATAGAATTTACAAAGATAAATTCTATTGAAAAATGAATGGCGTAAGATAAATTGGATTAATAAAAAAATATAATGGATGAGAAAGTTAATAAATTAGTGTAATTTTCGCTAATAGATAAGAGTTTTTACTAATAATGAGATATAAGTTGAAAAAGACTTATATAAATATCGAAATTTAATCTTTTGAATTTCTGCCCGTTAATGCTTAGTTTTGTTTATTACAGTAAGAATATTTAATTTAATTTAATTTATTTCTTCTAATTATCACACAGAATAAAGTTTCCTTCGCCATAGAAAATTTAATAATATCTGAGTAAAAAATTCTTTAATTATTCTTTAACTATAAGCCATTAAATATTATCAGTTTTAATATTTCAGTTTTTGGGTGAACAAAAAGTCTCACTAAATTATTACTTTTAATCTCTTAACCTGAATAATTTGTCTTTAGCTCAGTTCTTTTCAAGAAACGGCTTCAAAGCTAAAGTACGAAAACAGATACAAAAAACAAATATTTAATACCTATATCTGAGACTACCTTTGATGTTAAATACGATTGTTTCAATTTGTTGTTTCAAATTTTTTACAAATCTCCACTCTTCCTGTTTGCTCTCCTGACATATTATCTCATTCCTAAATACATTAAGTGAGTAAAATTATATTTTTTTACTGTTTGTGAAGTACACTATAAAAATGAAATTCCCACTTTTAATATCAACATCCGTAGTAGCAAATATGGATCGTCGTCAGAAGTTTGTAGTATAATTTTAAAATATGATTGGGTTTTACAGAAGACAATGACATACATAACAGTGTAGTAGAACCTTGTGTATTTGTGTGTTAGTATCATAGAAATGCTCTTATATGTTGCTGACATTTTAACCCACTAATAAAATGCAATTCGCAATTAACTTATTGTCACTAGTCCTATCATTTATTTATCGGTTTGTGTGGTCCCAATTTTTAAGAAAAGTAAAACTGTATTACTTTTTAAAATTAAATAAAAGAAATAGATCCAGTTAAACAGGCCACTATTTAGAAAAATCTTCTATATGACAAGTTATCTATATTTTCAAAATTTAGATTTTCTGCAGTTTTCAAGATTAAGTACAGTACAACGTTGATTCTCGAACGCTCCATTTATCGACCAATTCGGTTCTTGAATAAAAAATTCGAACGAAATTTGATTCGGTTTTAGACCAGCTAAAGTGTCATTGCCAAATCGATCGAAAGAAAAAAAACGTGCAACAGTAACCAATTTTTTTCCTTTTTCTGCTGCTTGCAAAGCACGCATGCATGTGGTGCAGTGATCGCAGATTTAAAGAAATCCATCCATTTTGAGATTCCTGTACAACGAGGTTGCTGAATCCAATGATTTTACTTTCTTTTTCTTCTTCTTTTTTTCGGATTTCATGGATGCGAAGCACATATACATGTGAAATGTGATACAGTGATCCCGGTGCTAATGAATGTTGAGATCACAAACACCTAGTTAACTTATTGGTTCTAATGATCCAAAAATAAGAATGAAAACCTCTTCCTTCCCCTCAATCTCTAATGATCTAAAGTTTCATCATTAAAGATATGAGTAGGTCTTCGTTAAACATTAATTAAAACGTTATAAAACTTCATTGTCTCTTGTAATGACAGTACTGTAATGTGTTTTCATATTTCATTGTATTGTACTATACAGTGTATTGTTTGAAATAGGTAAATATAGGTTGTAACTTGGGAGGTGGGAACGAATTAATCATATTTTCATAATTTCTTATGGTAAAATGTAATTAAAGAATGCACTTTTTCCCCACAAATTATTTGAACCTGCACCAAACAAAATGTTTTTCTCTGACTGAGTTTTAGGAGACATTACGTTCTACACTTTGAAAAAAAAAAAGAAAGAAAAGAAAGAAACAGAGTTTATCATTTTAAAGCTACAAAAATCAATTAGTGTTGTGCAGTTTTACCTTCAGCAATAAACATTGCAAAATACGGCTTAATTATATTATAACTCTCTTGAGAAATATTATGCATTTATAATTCAATCAATTAGCTGTGACAAAACAGAGCATTATTACTCTCGACGGAATGCAATACATATATATATATATATATATATATATAGGCGTGTGTGTCCCTATGTTTCACTTTTCAGCCACAACTTACCCAGCGCAGACCTAAGTATTTGTGTGTGGTAGTAGCCTCGAGTCTCCCATCGAGCACTATGGTGGTTGCATGTTGGTAGCTGTGGAGGTTTGGGAGATATGGTGATTGAAAGTGGTCGACCTAGGGCATGGCATTTTCATATAGACATGTGTGTCCCTATATCTCACTTTGCAGCTACAACTACCCAGTGCAGATCACTGGTATTTGAGTGTGGTAGTAGCCTCGAGTCTCCCATCGTGCATTATGGTGGTTGCATGTCGGTAGCTTTGGGGGCGTGGGAGAGATGGTAATTGAAAGTGGTCGACAAAGGGCATTTTCATATAGACGTGTGTGCCCCTATATTTCACTTTTCAACCACAACTACCTAGCGCAGACCACTGCTGTTTGTGTGTGGTAGTAGCCTCAAGTTTCCCATCGTGCACTGGTTCCACGTCGGTAGCTGTGAGGGTACGGGAGATATGGTGGTTGAAAGTGGTCGACCTAGGACATTTCCATATTTCGACTAAAATGTTCTAAAAAATGTTTGGATTCTTCTTCAATGGGAATTGGTTCATTCAACTTAACATGAACTAATGAACCCTCCTAGTACCAGGTTTTAAATTTCTACGAGCGTTCTAACTTTTGCATGATTGAAACCAGAAATTAAATTCTATTAAATTTAGCTTCTTCCTATGAAGTATCTATTTAATTTCATGTATTAAGTTTAAATTATAATTGTTTTTTGGTTCGAAACATAAAAAACTTAAAAAAAAAAATAATGGCGTCAATAGAGGACCCAATGGTACTAGGAGGGTTAAGATATAGCTAAATAAGTAAGATGATTTCTCGCCCCTTAGCGGTGGAAATTGAAACTAAACGATATTACAGCATGTGCGTAGCACGCCTGCTATACAATGCCGTAGGCAGCCGGGACAAGTGCCGGAGTTTCGTTCGGAAAGAGGTTTTTTTTTTTTTTTTTTTTTTTTTTTTTTTTTTTTTTAATAGAATGACTATTTTTATCGAAATAGAAAAAGAAAGTTAATGATTTCCGGGCAACCAACGCCGGACAGATCAACTAGTATAAAATAAATTTCATAATTTAAATGAATTGCGTAATGTAATTTCTCTAATTTAAGTAAAAAATATGGAAACCTTGTAACGCAAATTCATTTTTTAAATACCATTTATCATTTCGCAGATAGAAATAGTTCATCTAAAAGAGCAATTTTATTTTATTTTTGAATTGCCATAAATACATAATAACAAAATAAGATCACTAAATATAATTAAAATCTAGAGAAAAGCTTAAGTGATACTAAAAGAAACAACAAAAGGTTTATAAAAAACCTTCTTAATGATCAACATAGCTACTGCAAGCACCTGCTTTTCTCTCTTTTTTTTACATATTTGATCTCGTGATTCGTATTTTCAAGGTTATATTCCAAAATTTGCAAGAATACTTTGTTTATCATTATATTTCTTGAAAATGGCGCCGTAGGAGCGTTGAAACGTATGTTGATCATTAAAATGGTTTTTTATAAACCTTTTGTTGTTTCTTTTAGTATCACTTAAGCCTTTCTCTAGATTTTAATTGCCATAAATAGTTTTGTTTCGAATGATTTCTACCTTAACTAGAATAAATACGAACAGTGGAGGAGAAAGATTCGAATGCAACTATTAACTCCATTTGTAAAATAAAGCTGCCACACCTTTTTACGCAAACTAGAGCATTTTCAGCATAATTTGAAGGAAATAAACTTTAAAAACATTTTTATAAAGCATTTTTTCTATTATGGAAATACTATATTGTTTACATATTTATATTTATACAAGTGTCTAGTTTATGGTAAAATTATTGTATACATTTTAATTTGTACTTATTGATATCCACATTAATGTTTTGTATAACAGCCGATTGAATATGAAATAAAATGTGTTTGGAGAATACGGTAAGAATGAAAAAACGCACTTTTAAATTTTTATAAAAAATGCTATTGTAACTGTTAAAGAAAGTTGCAATGAGTATTATATTTTATTTAGAGCAAAATTCCGTACCTGAAAATACATATCTATATCGTTGTTTGATACTTAGCATGCACGAAATGGCAAGAATTGGATTTTAATTTAATCTAATATACGGAACTCCACGGACACTGCCGTTTCTACGTGTCTTCTTTTAATGTGACATTCAAGTTCAGAATGGAAACTTATCTTTAACTCTTTCATGAATGAAATCTGTATATGAGGTTGTACTGAGAAACAAGCCTTAGCTAACTGTGCATATTTTATCTTTATTTCTGCTTCAGAGCTAAACGTCATATGAAAATAAATAATGTTTGTGAAATGCAGCAATAGATAGCAGAGGCATTTCCTCTATTTGGAAAATCCGCCCTTGACAATTTTTTTGTACTGCACAACAGAAGATTTTTCAAAGAATTTCTGTTCTTGGATCGAACAAAAATATGCACCCCTTACAATTTTTTTTTAGTTTTTACTTTCTATTAAGATTTTCAAAGTTTATATCATCACAAAAATTAATTTAATAACTATTAATAACAATATTTTAGAGCTTGTAAATGATAATCAGGGCCATTTTGTAATTTTGTAATAAATGTACGATTTCTAAAAACTGATCATTTTTTGCTCTGAATAATCTATTTTAACCATTTAATAGACACATTTTTATGATTAAACACGCTATTTTAGTTACTAAAAATGTCTTTAAACAGTTAATCCTGAACTGCTATTAGCGGTCTCAGAGACCGCTGCTTTTTTTCATTTTTTACAGTTTAACTTATAATTCTCAGTTTAATTATATATACGAGTGAAATTTTATTTTGTTTGCAGCTCTATTACTATCGCTAGAAAATTCTGAATGGGTAAATTTTATTAACCATTGGGAAAATGGTTGTTGCTTTCGGTCGAAAATGGACCAAATGATGTTCGCATTTTACTATTTTAACCTGTTTTAACGAAATTCTCTAACTTTAGAAGAATTTTTTAAGCGTTTTAAACGAAATTCTTTAACTTTAGAAGAATTTTTTAAGCGTTTTTAACGAAATTCTGTAACTTTAGAAGAATTTATCTTTGAATAGGCAATAGAAATGCATAAAATCGTTACAAAATTGTTAAAGTTACAAAAAGGATAGATGCAAATTATCAGATATGAAAAGCAAAGTAGAAATTTGGTACTTTCGTGTTATAGCGGCCCCCAAGGATGAATCGCCAAGAGACCAAGATTTGTCGCCAAATTATAAAGCATGTATGACATTATAATAATATATGATATATATATAACATTCCTTGACGTATGTGGCCAAAGTTATAGTCATATATGATGCATATATGATGCGTATATGATGTATATATATGACTTGTGTATATGATGTATATACGACATATAAGACGTAAATAATGTGTGTATAATGACGTATATGGCACATATAGGAGTGTTTGGAATATATATATGTATATATATATGCGTATATAGGGATGCATATATAAGCTTTGCGATGATCTTGGTTAAAATTATAATTGCAACCTTGACATAATCATAATTGTGGGGGCAGCTATAACACAAAAGTACGGTTTTTTTTTTTTTTTTTTGTTTTTTAAAGCTTTTGGAACATTTTCCCAATAGTTATTGTAATTTGTTAAATTATATATATTTTTCATTTATAATAGTACTGTACATAAAGTTTTATACAGAAACAGTATCCTATGAGTTTAGTCGAGCCTTTTATTCCATCTTTCGAACAAGCAGTCTCAGAGATCGCTCACAGTACCGCGACCATTGTTTTTTTCTGAACTTGGAAGTGCATTTTGTGTAACAATATTTTGCATAGAATGGGAGATATGATGGTTTTGCCAAAAATTTGCGCATGTATAAGGAAAGCCATAAATGAAGTTTATTTTGCAAATATATAAATAAATGAACAAACAAATAAAAAATAAATAAAACATAAATAAATAAATAAATAAAACATAAATAAATAAATAAATAAAACATAAATAAAAAATAAATAATAAATAAAACATAAATAAATAAATAAATAAAACATAAATAATAAATAAATAATAAATAAAACATAAATAAATAAATAAATAAAACATAAATAAAAAATAAATAATAAATAAAACATAAATAAATAAAACATAAATAAATAAATAAATAAAACATAAATAAATAAATAAACCACAAATAAATAAATAAGTAGAATATGCCGCAATATGGTCGCATGCCTGTCGACGGAGACTGGAAATTGGTTAAATCTATTTTAAGTGGAAAATATGCCCTTCCATGTTTAAAAATAATTCTTGCTTGAGATAGTTAAGTCAAAGATTTAATTTTCTTTTTGTTAGAATTCTGTCTCTTTCAGTTGTGACAATATTTACAACATGTGCACACATTTTTGGCCGGTCTTTCACTTTACAAATTTATTTGTATGCAGCGAATCATAGTATATAATGAATGAACACTAATCTAACAATACAAATCGATTTCATGAATCTTCACTATAGAGGAGTTCGACTGCGTTTACACCAAACGAGTTTCTAGTAATGCGAAATGTGGAACGAATTTTTCATGTAAATTCAACAACACGTTTTAGTGGTATGATTATCGCTATTGTGTAAAATCTAGTACTTTATATATGTATTTCTTTATTTCTCTATTTTTATGTCGAGTCTAGTATTCTAGAGTTACAAAAATGAAATTGTTTTGAATGATGTTCTATTAAAGTAAGAACCCTTGAAATAAATGAATTGTCTCTTAAATACTTTAATTCAAGAAAAATTAGGTCAGGATAATTAATTTTGACTATTGTTTCCGAAACTATGTGAAAAACTCAAGTTCACATCAAGTGCAGGCATAAAATTTGTAATCTGTTATTCAATTTAGACATTTCTTAATTTATTTTTGTTATAAAAAATCCGTAACATGAGAAATTTGACCCAGACTCTTTTATTAAAAACAACTCACTTTACACATGATTTTATATAATCTGTTCTAATGCCAGATTAAATCCTAAAATATTTATTAATTAATGTTTATTTTGTTTCAAACATTCAATATCTATCCAGAAATAATTTTTAGGTATACCATATTGAATATTTCTATGAAGTTAAATACGTTACTGTAACTGAATTCAATATCACATTGACAATTTTCAGTTAATTACATAATGATATAAAATTCTTATGTTGTGATATGATGTTATGATGTAAAAACTATGTGTAGTATGTAATCAATCATTGAATCATTGATCAAAGAACATAATACAGGGTGTTCGTAAACTGCTTTTACAAAATAAGAGGAACGATAGTACCCATCAGGATGTACAACCAGAGTCGCAACCCTTAGCCACTCAAAATTACAAGGTGTGCAATCAAAGCTGAAAGCGGATTTTTGTTAACTTTTTTTTTTGTGAAATGTGTGACATTGTAAGGTGTAGTAAAGTGGATTTTAATTCAGTAAGTGATACTGCATGTATTGCGAAACTACATTTTGAATTATGAAGAGTCTAGTTCAGTGTTATTTAGACACGTGGTATGGTCATTTACAGTAACTCTCGTGATGGCATCACATTTCAAAGGAACCAAATTCAGTCTTCAGAAATTTTTGTTAAAATTATGTACGAATATACAGGTTCAGCTTGGACTGAGATACCCAGTATTTTTTAACTGAATAAGGGAATGCGATCATGTTTACTATACAAAAACAATTCATCTAGATGGGTACTAACGGTTCTCTTATTTTGTAAAAATAGTTTACCAATAACGTTTATATTAAAATTTGTTTATGTGGCTACGTGAAAATTCATGCTTTATTCCGGATCTATTTAAAAAAGCCAATTGCTGTTCCCTACTTCTACAACTAATTAAAATTAGCTGCGCTCTGGGCATTTTTACGCAAGTTAGAGCACGAACTGTGAGTAGATTGTCGTTGATTTGTAGTAGATTTTACACGAGTTTTCCAGAAAAACCCGCCTTTTCACAAACAAAATAGAATCGACAGATTCATGCCAAATTTTGCAGAATCATACATTAAGTAATCTGTTTTATTTTCTTCTCTATGTTGTAGTCTATTTAAAAGTCTTTTCTGCAAAATTTTACTGCGACGCTTTTTCCATTTAATAGAAGTAAAGCTCTAAGCGTTAATTTTTTACTGTTCCACTTGTAATTTTATAATGATATAAGCTGAGATAAAACTCGTTAATTAATACTTAGTAAAAAGCAACATACTTGTTGTGAAAAAGAAAACTTTTTGCAAAGATCAGGTACGTTGTTTTGTTGCATTTTTTAACGGAAAGGTATGTTGTTACTCAACATCACCTATTTGGATGCGTGCCATATTTCTCTATTTTTACAAATGCAGCGCAGAAAATGAGGAAGAAAACTTTTTATACCTTTTACAGTGACGCCTGTATCTGTTTGCTGATATCTTTCTTCCTGTATATCATATGCCGTGGTGTTTGCAGAAAGTTATATAAGTAAGAATGGCAATCTTTCAAGTAAAAAAAAAAAAGCATTTGACCTAGAATTATTAAAAGAGAGGTCCAGGTTTTCTCAGAAGTGTTGCTTTCAGTAAATTTACCTCAACATGAAAGCAGCGATACATATTACTAGAAAATCAAAAGATTATCTATATCTGGCTTGGATTTTATCAGCGTTGTTCATCGCATAATTACATTATGCTAGCGAATTCTCTTACATTAAATAATAATGACAAGTTCTTAGGAAATTCTTTCATTCTTCTAATGGAACTGTCTGATTAAATCTTGAATAAAACAGATTTTTTGTTGAGGACAAACTGTTCGGAATAATTAATGCATAAATGCTAATAACAAAGCGAAAAACAGAAAATATTAAATTAATCTGAGTCTAAATAAAATATATCTGAACACTTTGCACTTACTTCGAAATGAATTTTATCTGAACTAAATGTATCTCATGTTTCTTCTAAATAGTGAATAAATTCTACTATCGATTTTTGCTTCTATCTTTTAATTTTTTTTTTAATTTTTTGAAAGCGACTCATCACGAGCGTGACTTCTCGGATTTTTTGATAAAATATTTATCTTTTATATATTTAACGGGGGTGCAAGTTCTTGCAAAAAAATATTATTTGGAATTTGAGATATTTAGGCAATAAAATATTCGAAATTTGAATGAGAGTTATTTTACTTACAGCGATTTCACACTTTTATTAGTGAACATTAAAATGTTAGATAATTTACAGTTATCAGTTTATTACTTCAAGAATGTTTCATTTCTGAACACGTCTAATGACTTTTTTTTCATTTAAGACGCAATATTTTGTATTACCTAAAAAAAGTCTAATCATTCTGATAAAAGGTCACAAAATCTACTGAAAGTACACAGACACTCAGTTCATTAACAAGGTTGCAATTGTGATGTAACACTATTCCACTTTAACTTAAGATTCTTTGCAAATATATCTCGAGAGGGTCGCGTGAGAGTAGAAAGTGTTACCAATTCGAGATAGCATATTTTTTTTAATCATTTTTAAACTCTTGTACTAAGTACCATAAAAGTAGGACATGCAAATAACTTTGTTTCATTACGGTATAAATCAATCTCTTATCGGGACACAGTTTAACATACTCAACACAAGCCAACTTTTGAATCTGGAGCAAATGACATTTTATCGTCTTTTGATAAACGCAAGAAAAAAACCTTTAAACCCTTTTTTATGGCTTTAAAGATAGAAAGGGGAAGTTGTA
Source organism: Maratus michaelseni (assembly GCA_963931845.1). Lineage (NCBI taxonomy): Eukaryota > Metazoa > Arthropoda > Arachnida > Araneae > Salticidae > Maratus > Maratus michaelseni. The sequence goes on from OZ007586.1 coordinate 365,341,625, forward strand.
GGAAGTTTGTGTTCTCATTAAACTCATCCGTTGGCATCAAGGTTTGGTTTGAAGATGCAATACTCTTTTCATTTCCCTTGAGCTTGACACTTTCAGCCTTACTTCCGGGGTTTCCCTTTTTAATTTTATTTGCGTTTTTACCAATGTTCTGTAATCAGTAAAAGCACAAAATAATGTTACACGATTACAGTTACCCTATTAATTAACAGATTATATAATTTAAAAATAAATCAGTGGAATGTATACGAGAAATGGTGCATACGGAGTGCACGAGAATGCAAATGAAAGAATTATTTTTGCATAAAGAGAAATTGAAAAACTAGTGGAAAAAGATGCTATGTAACAAATATTAAATGCAGTAAAAAAATGAATATTGCTTTTAGTTGTACATTTTCTTTAGTTGTTTTATTTTTTTGGTAGCATAAGTCTAAAATGTTAATGAAGGTGGTACTACACACTTTCAGATTTTTATTAACAATTTAATTATTAAATATTAAAAACGATTATTATTACTCAATTATTAAATTTAAAAAATATTAAACATGAACATATATTGCCTCACGTCTTCAAGAATAACTACCGTGTTCCCTCGCATTAGCCGGCATGGCGTGCCTTTAAATTCGAGGGAGACAGAGCCTGATTTTTTTAAGACAAACTTCCACTAATATTTCTAAGTAGTAATTGTGTCGGCTTATTTCAACGCAAATCCTCTGTCATATGGCGAAACGAACTAATTCATACGGCAAAAATTACTAATCGGAAAATGTTTTGGAAGTTGCTCCTGCGGCAATTTAGGCTCTGTATCTCTCGAATTTATGGGCATACTAGTTAATATAGGGAAATACGGTAGAATCTTAGAATTTTAGTTATTACAACAAAAAACCTTCATCCATAAAATAAAATATTTTTTTTAGAAAAATGGGACATAGCACTTTTCTTCCAGTCGTATCTGCATTTCCTCGATAAAATTTGATATATTTTATTATCTTAAAATATTTTCTATTATACCATAATTTCTTCGCTTTTTCGAAAGCGCTCTTTTTTACGGAATTAGTTTTCAATAAATAATTCTACGTCAAAATGTAACTACATATTTTTTCCTGATTAATATAAATTCCTTAACTTGATATAAAAAGAAGTTATGATTTCAAGTTTTATATTTACTACTATTATAATATAAACTAGTCGTTGGGGGCCACCGTAATACTTACCCATCATGGATATGCATAATATAAAATATGAAAATGAAACAGGTGTACACTATTTATAAAATGCATTGCAATTCAAATAAAATCGTGGCTTGATGACGTCACAAACTTTAAAGGCTCAATTACTGAATTGCTTGAAAGAGGTTTTTCCTTATAACTCCAAAAATAATAATCCTATTAACTAGCGCTTTATTTCATCTGATTAAGCGTCAAATTTCCAATTAAAATATATCTTTGAAGTGAAATTTGGATGAAATACAGGATCATGAAAAATCGAAGAGTGTGGAAAATAGGATTCTAAATATCTCGGCAACTAATTATCCGATCGACTTCATGCTTTATGAAAAATTTATGTTTTTTTACTGTCTTTTATATTCATTTCTTAAAATAAACAATTTCGAAAATTTTTATATACCTTTTATCAGAACGAATATTTCGAGAGTCCGAAAAAAATAGTTCCGGTTAATCGAGGTTATTGAAATGAAATAGGCTTCTTCCATTCTTACATACTAAGTACATACCAAATTGCAAGTATCTATCTCAATTTTGTCGGGAGATAGAGCGTTTACAGACACACAGACACACACACAGACACACAGACGGACGGCAAAATTTTTTTTCTAAAAATATGTTTTTCAAAATCTCCAGTGTCTGAAACGTGTAAATCCGTCAAAATTTTTTTTTCGATTTTCAAAACGATTACAAGACCTACCCTATACTACGTATGATGGGTAAGTAAAAATTGGATTCAAATAAAACTTTCTTAGATGTAATAAAAATATATTAATCTGAAAATTCAAATCTTATAACATATACAAAATAGACAAAATTTAGTTTTCTGAATTCAGAGGACTGTGCAGGACGTTGCATGTGTCATAATGATATGTAACTTAGATTATAGACATATCATATCATGTACTTCAGATTTAGTTTCAAACGTTATACAAAAATATTTTCATAAGTTTATTTGTTGGCTGAGTGCTCTAAGTATAGTAACCCTGTTTACAACATCGTAGAGGAAAAGCTTTACTACTATGAACTTTGTTTCAATATCTTCAATATCTTTCAATATCTTTGTCTCAATATCAGCATTACGCATCAGCAAAGTTCCAACTCCTGCTCTATAGTACCTGACTTTAATTTTTATCTAATTCGTCATTTCAACAGCTTGCACAGAGAATCTGTATATCCAAATCAGGATTACCAAGTTATACAACGCTGTCTGTCGGCAATGTACTAAACATTTTTATGAACATCACCTGAAGTGTCTGTTGTTCAAATTTGCAATCATTATAAAACATACAACAAACTACACAGCCTTCCTAAAAACCTAATTTCAAGAACCCTATATAGATATAAGATCAGTCTATGAGGTACCATGTCGATTTCTTACGGAATTTTGAAATAAATGGCACATTAAAAAATTCGGATAGCAGATGCATATGTCTGATGGCTGGTGTAATACCTCATGCTGACTGTGCTATTTGTGTTGCATGCAGTGGATATCGTAGATTTTGATGGATGTAGTAGACATGTCGGCTGTATTTTATATGGGATATACTGTGGTGGCCAAAATTGTGGACACTTTTTGGGAAAAATGCTTTTTTAAAGTTTGATGGATCATACCACCAAATATTTCTCAGTAATACCATAAAAGCTATATACCATTGGAAAGATAATTTAATCAAGAATATTATGCAATACAGTTTGTTGAATTATAATTATTTTATCAAACGTTATAGCTCAATAATCAGAAAAAGGCATTAAACCCTGGTTAGTATGATGATAATTATTTTTCCTTTTCTTGAATGTAGCCAATGCATATGAATGTTTGGACTGATAGGCAGATTCCATTTTATTTGGCAATGTGTCAATCAAAGCTAGGGTAGGATTTAAAAAGAAATATGCCATATTTTGTTACTTATAGAAAGACTTTTATCAGTATTTTTTATTATTGCTATCAAGTTGCTAAAGTTCTTTGCCACTTTTCAATTTTTGAGCTAGTAATGCATAATAAAAGTAAGAAAACATCATAAAGAGTGTATTAGTTACCTAGAAATTAATGTATAACAAATATCCGTAAACTTGATTTTTCTTTTACTGAAACATTTAAAATATTCAACTTTTCTTTTTAAAATTAATGTGTTTCTTTTGTGGAACTTTCTCGAAACATGAAACACAAAATCACACTAAATTCAAAATAGGCAGAACTCAGTATTCTCTAAAATGAAGAAAATGCTGTAGGCATATTTTGATGCTTTCAAAAATGTAGTTTGTATAAGGATTAAGAGTCTCATGAATCGAACAGTAAATTATAAAAAGTGCATTGTAAAATGGCGCACCTTATTTGATGGTTACCAATTTCTTGTCCCTTTTTTTTACTTTCGGAAAAATCGGTGTTCAGCTTCAGATTAAAAGCAATTTAAAATAGAGTTATTCACAACTCTTTTAGTTATTTCATATAAAAATCTCATGATAGATTTTAAGTGGAAACATACTTTATTCCTTATTTACATTACATTAAACTGTGCTAACAGTGTGAACTGCGGCTCCGTTGACATCAGCTGCGTCTGCTCTTGTTTGTGTGTTATGCATTGATTATAATCCAGTTATTTAATATTTGGATTTTTAGAACTTAGGCTGTTTTCTAGAAAAATTAAAATCTCTAGAATTTTCTTTCCTCGGAAACTTTTAAATATTATACGAAAATGGTTTTAAGTAGAAGAAAATAAAGTTTTAGAGTACTTTTGTCACAACATATTTGCGCGCACTAAAAATAGTCCTTGTATTATTCATTTTAAAGAGTCATGGCAGTTGTAAATGAGATTATCTGATGCATATTAAAGGAAAAAAAAATAGATAATTTCGCCTAATAATACACTTTCAATGTTAAAGGAATACTGTTACAAAATTTTAATCTTTTGAAAGAGTGAATGAAATTTCTACATATGTGCTTGCAATTCATTTCGTAACTATTTGATCACTAATCACAATTTGTTTCACAAAATTCTTGCATTGTAAAATTTGCTACACATTGCTCTCCAATTTAGATAACAGAATTCGCACTAGACTCATAGTGTTGGCTATTTTTTTTCTTTATATTTTCATTTGTCGTGATAGAGATCGTTCTTTATCTTTTGCGATCAAAATTACTGTCCGCTATTCATATGTAAAATCTTACAAATAGAGATTTGGGCGTAGGGTTTCAAAAAAGTGTCCGTTAAATAGAAGAATTAGCTATTCAGTCGTGTTCGTTATGGAGGTTTTACTGCACATATATATAATATATAAATACAAATAGCAATGTTTTAACATAAGATCTTCATCATATTTATTCTTTTGAAACTGGACGCGAAAGAAACAAGAACGAAAAATCATGCACCACGGCATAGATTATGAAACACTTTCCAACACTATCGGAATACTGTTAAGAAATGTCATTTTTGTTCATACAATGAAATGAGATATCTAAATACACATTTAAAACTAACACAACGCAGTAAAAATTGATTTTCTGTAATTGCTGTCCATAGCCGGTTATGTGCGCGAATTCTATCGTGCAACTCTGTATATGATCTATACACCTCATAATATACTAAAAATTGGTTAAGTTTTAAATGCACATCACAGCTTAAAACTCACATCCAGCAGTTATGGCTCATAGCCAGTTCTGTAACCGAAATCTTTTGAGTATCTCTGTAAATAAACGGCAAATTCTTCGTACTCAATAATCTAGAGAAAAAATGCTGTAGTGCGCCTCAATGATTATAAAAATTTCATTAAAATACACTGCAAACGAGTTTTCCCCATAGATAATAATGCAATGAAATACTTTTTTGCGTCTCTGTATGTAAACAAACTATAATTGCGACTTCTCCATACTCCATATAAAGCAATTGCCATCGACCTCAGTGATGCATATCAATTTCCTTATGTTTGAAACACATTAAAATGCACTGAAAACGATTTTTTCCAACTGACCATAATGTGACAGAATAATTTTGAGTGTCCCTGTAAACGAATTATAATTGCTACTTATTCTATACTCTATAAAAAGTTAGTTGTCGTATACTTTAGTGAGACGCATATCAATTTCATTCTGATAAAAATACGGTAGCATTATTAAAATGCAGAAAAAAAAAATTCTAAATTTTTTTGTAAATTAAGGTAGGATTGAATATAGAAATAGTCGTCAGACCTGTCCCATAATCAAAGGGTTAAGTCAACGGAATAGAATATTTTGAAATGGATTTTACAATAAAAATTTATACAAGTCAGCGTGCTTAGAATAAAATAATATTAATATTATTTTTATTATTATAAGGTAATCATTTTTACAATGTAGATTAAATGCAAATGGAATATATATATTTTTTTTGTGAAAATTACACGATTTTGCTGCAATTATAATAAAACGTTGTTTTTGTTTTGTTCAAAATACACGATTTCAATGACGTCATAGTTTAAAAAGTATTTTGGGTTCTTTGAAGATTTAGGGCCCAATTCTGAATGCTGTTGAATAGGGGTTTTCGACTTTTTTGCTTAACTTTCGTTTGCCACGACACATTCCAAACTGCAATAATATATATTTGAAAACGATTTTTCCCCATTGACCGTAATGTATTGGAATAATTTTGAGCCTCCCTGCAATGTAACCATAAATGCTACACACTTCATTTCAATACCGAACATGTTGTATGGTAAACCTCAATAACATATATCAATTATGTGGGAATCCGACTATAATTATGTGAGTTAGAGCGCAGACAGACAGACAGATAAACCGAATTCATAAACACTGTTCAACTATGTTGGAAAGTATTAAAAAAATAAATCTCATATTTACTATTATAATATACCATAACAATCATATCCACAAAATCCACCACATCCATTAAATCTATTACAGCTAACCTATCCACTAGATTAATCAAATCTACGATATTCACAAGAGCTAACACAATCAATAAAGCCAGTACAGGTAGCTGAGCCATCCTGGGATGATATACATACCTACTATCAAACATATACTACTTAAGTTCTAAAATAGTACTGAAAACAATGAATATAAGGTCTATCGTTCACTATATTTTAAAGTTTCATGCACATTGTGTAGCTATTATAAGAAATAATTTGTGTAGAAAACTTGGGTCGCAATTTACTTATTGATTCAAAAATACAGGTTGCCTCACACCATAGAGTATTTCGAAATGCATTTTACAATAAAAAGTATACAAGTCAGCGTACTTAGAATATAATAATATTAATATTATTTTTTTTTATTATAAGGGAATCATTTTTACAATGTAGATTAAATGATTTTTTTTTTTTTTTTTTTTTTTTTTTTTTTGAAAATTACATGATTTTGATGCAATTATAATAAAACGTTGTTTTTGTTTTGTTCAAAATGTCCGATTGCAATGACGTCATTGTTTAAAAAGCATTTTGGATTCTTTGAAGATTTAGGGCCCAATTCTGAATGCTGTTGAATACGGGTTTCCGACCCTTTTAGCCGGAATTTCGTTTGCCACCACAGATTTCAAAAGGCAATCTTCGCCTCCTTTAATCGAAAAATTTCTATCATTCAATATGGCAATTTTGCCCGTGGGCCATACGTTAAATACCCCTACTGTTGAACATTTTGATATTTAAAGATTCGTTGTTTCCAAGCAACAATATTTTTTTTCTTTATCTTTGTCTCAAGCAGAAACGATGTCATAATCGTAACGACAGTACTCAGAATATCAAAGCCGTTAAATATTGAACTTGTGTAATGAGAATGATGTCATTCTGGTACAATGCTTAAGTTTTAGTATTTTAACTTGGGTCGTCTTTATCTTAAAAATAATTTCATTTTTACCCATTAAAACAAACCACTTTTAGGACTTTGTGAAAAGTCTTAAACGCAATCTATTTTTTTAAATAATTCTAAAATATTTTTTCTTTTAAATTTTTAATGAAAATATGGCATAAAAAAATCTGATAATTTGCATATTTTCCCCTTTTTTGCTTTTTTTCTGCAACAACAGAATAGTCGTGTTGTCAGCATCACACAAATTACATTCAAAATTTAAAAAAAGAATTATATTTCAGAAACAAATTGAAATTTTAAAATTCCAAGAGTTATTATAGTATCTTTGGATCTATACAAATAACTAATGTTAGTTTCATCCCAAAACATGCAGTATCCTAGTAATAGTAGTGAAATCTTTCTAAAATTTATTTAACGTTTACACAAGTTTTCTAACATAATTTCAAAAATTCAAGAAAAATTCTTTGGAAGGTGAAAATTTTATTAATTCGTAATTTGAGACATAAAGGGCATTATAAATAATTATCTTTCTCCTTATTATAGACACATTAAGGCAAATTTCAAGATATTCTTGAATTTGACATCTGATTTATTCTCCATTACATTGTTTTTTATTAACACCATACCAAATTTTGAATGAAATTTCTACAGCTTACTACTTAACTTTTGTATTATTGTTAATCCGAGAGTAAACAGCTATAATACTTCGTGTGATTAACATATTTTTTGTTTCTCTTTTTAAAATAGAAAATTAAACTTTTAATTCTACTTTTCGCTATGAGGAATCGGCGACTCAATACATAAATTTTCAGAATCTTTTTCTTCAATCCATTGATAATAGTCACTTTTAATTCGTATTTCAGTAATTCAAATAGAAGTTTATTCACCCTTGAAAGTGGAGTTGTAAGCAATGTTAAACAATACTATTTAATTCAAAATTTCCACCCATTATTTTGGATATTTCGAAAAAATTTTAGTGCTGAAAAATTAAACAACTGAAAAACACAACATTCTATTCCCTTCCCCAATTGTCTGGAAGAAGTTATTGCAGGGGAAAATATTTTGTTTTCTTTGTAGCTTTCAATCTCTCTTCAATAACATGGGTTTTCCACATTTTTGGATTCTCTTAACGCTTCCACTCACAAAACATTTCCATAATGTACATAAGTCTTTACTATACCAGGATTCGTACGCCTCAGAGGATACAGGGAATTTAAGGGGTTTGAATACCAGAATTTTCGTAAAGAAATAGTCGTCATGTCTAAGCACAGATTTTTTCACTAAATAAGGCAAATATTACTTTACGAAAATTCTGGTATTCTTTCACCTTAGGCGTACGAACAATGTATACTGAAGTGAAATTGAGTATTTTGTTGTAAGTATAAAAATAAATAATCAAAAGAAAAGAAAGATTACTAATGCCTTTAAATGAGACTAATAATTATTTTTAAATCGGGTTTTTTTAGTGTTAAAAAAAAGTGAAAATTCATAAAACTTAAAGTATTGTAACTCGTTAAATTTTGTGTCGTAAAAGAATGAGGTTTTCTTTTAATGTTCTTCATAGTCACAGGACAAAAATTTTTCGAAATATAAATTACAGAATAAGAGTGCCATATACAAAAATTAAATTTCGTATTCTAATACATATATACATACTATTATAAAAACATGCCATATTTAAAATCTGGAACTATATTAATAAATTTTGAATGTTCCTATCATCAGTGGTGTAAGAGGTAATTCAAATAATTTCTATTTTGAATAACTTGCAATGGGATATGTGTTTTTGGTATCTCGCGAACGTACACTAATATAATTCTGAATCCAACTTATCGATATGTAATTTTATGTTAAATAACATGCGAATAATCTTGTTACCATTCAGACAAATAGATATCTACCCCCTCTCCTTTTATAACCTGGGCCCAACCTATTTTGTATGCTTTGTACAGTGTCTGAACACCGACATCACTGCAAAAAGAGTATTGATTTTACAGTATAATATTTTCACCCCAGCTGCCAGTATTATACCGTAAAATTAACAGTAATAAACAGTAAAATAAGCAGTAATACGCTACCGCGCATGCGTGGTTGTTACTGTTTATTACTGTTAATTTTACGGTATAATACTGGCAGCTGGGGTGCCAGTATTATACTGTAAAATCAACACTTTTTTTTTTTTTTTGCTATGAGTTTTGATGCTATTATCGCAATTTAATATTTAAAATTCAAAATATAGCAATGGAATATTAAAATTTAGTTCACCTAAAGATAAAATTCTTATCTAAAATTTCTCAGTACCCCAATTTTTAGTTAAATATTTAAAAATAAATTAGGTCGAACACTTAATGTTCTCCCAACAAGTTTTCTTGTTTTTGTTTATGTTCTACTAAAATAATCAAAAACAAATTTATGACGTTTATTGGCAAGCAAGCTCCTCAACTAACCTTTATCATTTCACAAGTATTCCGCACTACTCCTTTTTTTTATTAAAAGAGATAAAATGACCCCTAAATCCCGAGGGAAGATAATTTTTGACTTGTTTAGTTCTCAAAAATAGACCACGGGATTTAGGAAACTAATACAACACTGATAACGTAACCCTCTAATCGATAATAACCCTTATTTTGTTCGTAGTTCTGACCTAGCTGATATATTTTATCTCCTCATCCTTGTATTGTACGAACTACCATTTTATTGGCTGTAAGATACTTCCTTAATTCAGAAAAAAATATATATTGAATGAACTTGGGGAAATTAAATGATGTGCGTATATGTTTAGACTTTCCATCTTTAAGTAATTAAACGTTTCTCTCATGTGTTTTTTTTTTATTATTTTTGTTTATATAATTTAAACATTCAGTTGTCTCACCGGTTGTTTAATTTTTACATTAAATTCAACACAAAAACGCGAATACATGCTGAAAATGTTAAAAAAAAAAAAAAAAAAAAAAAAAAAAAAAAAAAAAATGTCTTCATAGATTTTTTGGTAATGCATACAACTTATTCGAAGAAAGGTAAATAATCATTATAAATATGATAATGATTATTTATCTTCCTTTTCATTTTCAATCCAAAATTAACCTTTATCTAGAAATAATAATTTATTCTAATTTAAAGTGGAAAATAAGTGAAAATAAAAGGGCTTAACAATATTTACAAATTGCCTAGAGTGCTAAAGACATAGTCGCCAGCATTCCAGTATTTTCTCAGGAGTCTGACTCGACTCAAATATGTTTTGAACCCAAAAATTTATTTAATAAAATATATTTTGTTTCTATGTGGTACTTATTTCCTTTGATTTATTTAATAAATGTTCTGGTGCAAAACATTTTTATTTGATTTAAGTGAAATTCTGCAAGAATATCCGAATGTTGGCAACTACGTAAAGATGATTGCGACTATTTTTAGCTATTTCTAGGTAACATGGAAACCATGAGAAAATCAATTTCTTTTTGCTAACAGCAACAGTCACATGACATGTGGAATAAAAAATAAATGAAAGTTCGGTAGATTGGTTTGAGATTTAAATTCAAAAATCCCTTATTATTATTTTTTAACTAAGTCACTTTACTCAAAATTGACTACAAAAGATACGTGGAAGAACTATTTATTAACTTGATTAAAACATGAGAATATGCGTTTAATATGTTTTCAGACATAGCATCAAAAACATGAAAATCAAAAATATGCTGTCTGAAAAATAAACTATTTCACTCACAATAGATTACAAACAAACACTGTATCTATACCCTAATGTAACTGAAGTATCTTATTTTTCAGAAACTAGCTTGAACTTTTCGTTTTTGCTTTTTTTAAAGCTAAATGTTTTGAATTGACAATTATTTTGAACACTTTCCAACATAGTTGAAAAGTGTTTATGAATTCGATTTGTCTGTCTGTCTGTCTTCTATCTCTCCGTACTCTAACACGTGTAAATATATTCGGATCGCCATGCAATTGATATATGTTATTTTGGTTTACTATGGCATGTTTGGTATTGAAAATGAAGTATGTAGCACTTACACTTCGTGTACAGGGGCACTTAAAAGAATGCGGATACTTTATGGTCTATGGAGAAAAATTATTTGCAGTGTATTTTAATGATGTTACACTATTTCAAATATATTGAAATTGATATACATTGCTTAAGTGCACTACAAGATGTTTACTATCGAATATAGCACGTATAGCACTTATAATTTGTTTACAGCATAACTCAAAAGAATTCCGTTATATTATGGTCTATGGGGAAAAAATCGTTTGCAGTGCACTTTATTGATGTTACACTATTGCAAACTTATTGAAATTTATATCATTTTCTAAGGTGGACGAAAACATGCTTTCTATGGAATATAGAGTGTACAGTATTTATCATTCATTTACAGGTTCACACAAAAATGTTCGATTACATAATGGTTTACGGAGAAAACTTGTTTGCAGCGTATTTTAATTATGTTACACAATTTGAAATATAATGAAATTGATATACGTTATTAAAGTTTACTACAAGATACTTTTTGTATAATATGATGTGCATGGTATTTATCGTTCATTTACAGGGACACACAAAAGATTTTCGATACAGTACTGTATCCGAAATTTTATCTATAAACGATAATTGCTAAAAGTGCGGTTCCAGTTAGGTATTCGTTTAACTAAATTTTTGCATACTATGTGGTATATATAAATCCTATATATCATATACAGTGCTACACAAAAGAAGTCGTAAGCATTACTGTGTATCAGCGTAAATTGCTTAAAGGTTTTTTTAATCGAGTTATGCATGTTGAACATGACATATATTTTGTATACTAAGAGATGTTTGTTGAATACAAATAAAATCATATACAGGGCCACGCAAATAACTGGATACATGGCCGCATCTGTATAATTTCTGGTAAGTGTGATTTCAATAGTTTTCAGCGTGTTTTTGCCTGAATTAAATTTTAGCTTAATATGTGGCGTGTATAAAAATCTTACGGTAGTGTACAGTGCTGTACAAAAGAATTCAAATATGTTTTCTTCTATTGGTAAAAACTGCTGAAGGTGAATTTTCAACTGTTTCTTGTGTGTGTGTTTCCTTATACTAAACTAAATTGCAGGATACTATATGGAGTATATACAAATCTATAGATTATATACAAGGCTGTACAAAAGAATGGGAGTACAGGCTATGGCCTGTAATTGATAAAATCTGGTTTTCAAATGGGTTTTGCGTTTTCTAAAATGTTTACTTAGGCATTTTATTTACCTGTATAAACCATTCTGTACCATTACCTGTATAAACAATTTTATTTACCTGTTTGTTAAAGCATTATGTTAGTGTTGGAAAGTGTTCATAGCCTATGCTTGAAGCATGATTTTTCTTTCTTGTTTATTTTACGTTCAATAAATCCAGGCCTGGTCGGATTGTGTATATCGCCCCTAGGCACCTTTTTTCACTGTTACCTACTTCACTCTTTATTTATAAAATAATAATAATAATAATAAATGAATAGTTTATTAGAATTGTAGAGAGGCCTCACAAATTTGGGCGTAGTGTGCCTAAGCCTGGAGCTGGCCCTGAGTAAGCAATACTTTTATTGTGTGAATTTACCGTTATCTTGTTTTTCAAGCTATTTTGAGTTGAACATAGCTTATACAAACAGCTACAGAAATGACGATTTTATCACAGCAAAACATCAATCAAGTTTTATGTACAATTTTGATGAAATTTCATATCAAGTACACTATTAAGTGCAAAGCTCACTTTTTAAAAACAATTTAAGATTTTTCCGTTATTATAAATGAAACTGCATTTCTTTAATAATACTTTTAAAAGAGTAGCGGTTATTAGATTAGAAGTATCGATAAATGGAGATCTCTCATAAAAATAGAGTTTAATGACTCATGGTATTCTCTCACATGAAATTGTTTTTAATATTGATATCACGCGCGTCAGAAATACTACAGAAAGGAATTATTCTCATTTTTATTCCTTTAACTATTTCAGGGGCAAAGTAATTACGTTAGTAGTGTTGAAAACCAGCCTAAATTTACGAACAAATTCACTTGAAAATATAAAATGCTTTTTTTCATGTAAATTATAAAAGCAAAATTTTATTAAAATATTCTGTCACAATTTTTAAGCGTTATGAATTAAAATTAATCTGTAAAAATAATATACCGGTACCTTTCAAAGTGTTAGTATGAATAATATATCTATGCCATACTTTCTTAATCGGATAAATTTGCAATAAATTTAGAACTAACTAAATATTACTCTTCATATTTTGAGTAGGCATTCTGTTAACTGCAAATGAAGGACATTGAAAAGGCAATGCTAATATTTATTTAACATTTTTTTCTGAAATGGGATGTTATTTCAAAGCAATTCGAAATCCTACACAGGGAAAACATTATCTTACTATAAGCATCTTACTACATCTGAATTAAACTGAGAAGTGCAATATATTTATTACATACATACACTGTAAAAACAAATGGGTCGATCTACTAAAAAAAAATTAGTTTTTCTCATTGACTTTTGAAATTACTAAAAATTTTTTTGTATTCTTACTCAGTTACAAGAAAATCTGTAAGAATTACTAGAAAACAGCGAGCAACATTACTCGAAAACAGACAGCAACAATTCCGGTTTATGGTACCGGTTACTAAAAAAATCTGTAGAATACAAATCTACTAAAAAAAATTTAGTAACCTCAGGATTTTGTTTTAGAGTGTACAGTGATCCCTTACTTATATCCGATGCACGGACATTTTTTATAGTACCACTAATTATGAAAATAAATTTTCGCCTTATTTAATCGCCTTATTTAATATTTCGCCTTAATTATTATAAGGCGAATATTAATTTTTCAGAAAAGATGGTACTGAAACATAATTACCGTACATCGCGTATAAGTGAGCAGTCTCTATATATATTTTATTTTAATGGACATGTTTTTATTCTACCGAATTGAACATATTTGCTAACTTTCAAACAATGAGATAAATTTACGTGCATATATGATGTAGATTCTTTCTTTGTTTTAAGTAGTTTTTTTTTCTTTCTATTTTTCATGATTGAGATTTATATTTAGTTATAACTTAGTATGAAAAAAATGTTTGTGTATGCTTGCGTAGTATCAAGAAGCATTTTAGGTCACCTCCACGACGTGATCAGTGTCCTAAATTTTTTGAAGTTTAATCGATTCCAGCGAACGTGTTTAGAAAAGTGCTTTTTTGAAGGCGTTTCTGTAGGACTGCCTTTTTTGGGTCAGAATCCTGGGAATCATGACCTAAACCTTTGCGGGTACTTAACCTAGGGTGTGGTTGCAAGTTCTTTAATACTGAAAAAGAGTTATGTAAGATTGCTGATCGAGTTGTATAGGGGCTGGTAAGGAAAGGATTATAGGTTAGAGAAAAACATCTTGCGCAAGATGCAGATGGTTGTCGCTGGAAGCTATTTTAGCAAGATCATCGAAACTTTCTTTGAAAAGAAGAAATAAAGCTGGAAGAACAAGTTGTATTATCTGTTAACTTCTAAAAGTTACTTAAATTTCCCTAAGAATTTAGTTCAAGATGATTTAAACAGTTAAGAGGCCTCAGTGGCTTCATTTCTTAGAAGTAAATGTTCATTTTCATTAGATTATAAACGAGTCTGAATCAAATAAATTTTATTGCCTATTTCTAAATTAATATAGACAATTTCTTTAAGGTGGCTCTTTGAAATCTGAAGTTTTAAATGCCAAATATTTTACTGCTCGTATATTCTGAGCAGGCAAGGATAACTTATGCTCCTCCCAGAAAAAACAGAAAAACAAAATTTTAAGTGTTTTGAAAACATTTTTCTTTTCCTTATTTCATGTATGCAATTTTGAATAAACTTTCTAGCACAATCGCGAAATAATTTTCATTTTTCATTCAATGATAATTTTCAAGTATTCTAATGATTACAAATAAATTATCATTTTTGTTTTCTTTTTTTGCTGTAAATATGCCCTATTTTGACTCGAACGCTAGCTGATTGGAAATTTTCGGCTTCGAAAATTGCATTAAAATCTCAAGTTTGCAAATATTTTTTAAAACTTAACTGAGGATTTTATGGTCTTTGAAACTGGACTGTGTCAACAAAGCCTACAGCAATTTTTTGATGGAGAAGACACCATATTATATGCATATATTCTGTGTGAAATTTTCCATTTTTCTGTCGTAAGTGGAATGTTCAACGTACACTTTTGAGCAATTTGATACTAAAAAATTTAAAAAGAAAGCTTTACTAGATCCAAAAAAAATTAATGTGGTTTCCAAAGCCACACGTCCTTTGTTATGTTTTACTTTTTCACCTCTCCGGTTACTGATTAGGTATATATAATATTTATAGGTAAAAAAAAAATAACTTGAATCTAAAGTAATATGCATGATTTTCTGAATGTGTAGATGAAAATTACTTTTCGATAATGAACGTATTGGTGTTAAGAAGAGCCCGAAAGAAGGTTTTTGTCAACAAGAAAAAAAAATCTTTGTAGGGAATTTTCTTCATATTTTGAACATTTAGGAGCATTGTCATAAATTGATTTTCTTCAAAATGACTTTCTGCGCACAATTTATAGGAAGCTTTAAAATTAATTGAGATCCTTTTGGCCGGCCAGATTCTACATGTCCAATCCATCGTTGCTGATGACGAAACTTATACACATAAATTAGTTTTTTACTTAAACGCAATTTTTTTAATTATATGCATTTTTATTTTAGGAACTTTTATTTATGTTAATACAGAGTATTGATTTTCTAAAACATCATAAATGTCACACGTTCTCACACATTCACATGCATAGCTATACATTCTCAATCGAACTGAGGTCTGGTGGCTGGAGAAGAGTTTGAAGCAGTCTGGAAAATTATATAATAAATTTTCTTTTGTTAGGCTCGCCGTATATATAAAATTGCTATCTTGTTAGAACAATAAATTGTTTCCGATTCCTAAATTTGATACATTTTCGCAATATATAAATATTATTTATAGTATAAAAAATTCCGCCAACTATTGCCAGTTTAACAATTCCACTCCAAGCAATAGTTACGCAAACCAAATTATTACCACCATTATGTTTCACATTTGGAATCATATTTGAAGATTGCAAAAAACATATTTAATTTTTTCCAAATTGGATATCGGTCGTTGTATCTGAATAAACAAAATTTAGTAAACAAGTCTAAAGTGTTATCTATAAATTCTTTTGCAAAATTCATCCATTTTTTATGATTTACTCCACTGATATATGGTTTTTATTTGCACTTCTAACTCTTATAACCTAATTTGTGTTAATAATATGTGTTAATTCAGGGTGTGAATACAAGAACATGAAGCAACATGTTTAGCTAAGAGTTCATTGCTTATAAAAGTATTTTTACAACTGACTGAGTTTGGTGTGCTTCAACTGTTTTTTCTTTAAATAAATTTAAATCAAGAAGTTCTTGTTTTATAAATTTTTCATTAAATAAAAAAAAGAAAAAAAAAAAAAAAGAAACAGTCGATTTTCAGAGATATTTGACAAGTTTCGTCTATCTCAAAATAGAAGAAAGTATTGTAATCAAAATTTTTTTCGACTTCCGGTTTTCGACGGATTTACACGTTTTTTAGGGGTCAGAGATTCCGAAAAACACGTTTTTACAAAATGTCTGTCTGTCCGTGTTTCCTTGTGTTTGTGTGTTCTCTTTATATCATTGAAAAGTGCATGAAATTATGCATATAATTGAACCAAACTTCATACATATATTTTTGGCTATGGTCAGCTGTTCCCGATTGAAATTGGGGCTATTCCCCTGGAAGGGAGCGATATAATATCGATTTTTCTACGATTTTTTTTTGTATCGTCGGAATGTGTATGAAATTATGGATATAATTGAACCAAATTTCATATATATGTATTTGACTATGTACGTCAGGTCCCAGTTGAAAATGGAGATATTCGCCCGGAAGTGCGAGCTCTAATAGCGACTTTTGTGGTGGCATTTTCTTGATTTTTTGCAGTTTAAGTGAAAAAATTTGTGAATATTTTTCGACGAAATTATATATTTATATGTAATGTAATGTAATAGACGGAGGTTAGTATAATTTTTTTGAGAAAATCGGCCTGAAGGTGGCACTGTAATAGCGAATTTTGTTCAATTTTCGGGACGGGCGCGGTAACCGCTGAAAAAAAGATCATACTGAATCACCCAATTGTGTATATTTGTAATAAGCAAAATTTTTTCCGTTTTTTGATGTATTATCTATTGGTTAGACTTCATTACGAATCCCACATGTATCCTCCATGGTTTTTAAACATTTATTGACAAAAAACTTAAAGTGTAATAAAAAAAATTGCAGAACTACTCATTTTTTGCTCCTAAAATGTATAATTAAAAAAATTACGCTTTTTGAAGTAATAACATGTGTGGGATCGAAGAAAGTTTTCGCATTGCCTTCATACATAATCAAAGATTTTTGTTTCTTCCTAAATATGATTAATTAAAAATTTTTGCATGAAAACTTGTGAAAAAACTGTTGTATGTGAATAAACACGAAAATTAAACAAAGAGTTTCAACCGTCATTCCTCTTTCTTACTCGTCCGACAGCCATAAGTGTGATTCTAATACTTTTTCCCCATAAAAATTTGCATATTTTGTATTTTAATAGTATTAAATATTTACAAAAATTCTTTCTACAATCTAATTAGTGAGTGAAGAGCATTTATTTTGCTTGAATCCGCTCTATATCACAATTAAATACAAAATTAAAAGGAAAATACATCGTGTTCTAATACTTTTTTCCATCATTGTATCATTACCTTTATTAAAGAATGACGCAACTCAAAAAATAACAATTTTCAATATTGGGATTTTGAAATTTGAAGTGAGTTCACCTGTTTATACTAATTAGACATTGCAGAGAGATTAAATACTTGTAATATTTTTTAATGTAGTAGAGTATTTTGATTATCTGATAATGTGACTTTTAATCATGGATGAACAAATTTATGATTGCCAACTACATGTGTATTTTGCCTATGAAAAAATAACACAAAGTATTTTTTTTTGACGTAACATATTATAGTTGTGACGTTCTGTGAAATAAAACTGCTGCGAAAAGGTTTCACATTTATTTATTTTTCTTTAACAACAAAATCGTTTTTATGACTTTTTTTCAGAAAATCACTTTCACACTTTCGTTGTAACTTATCCACGCATTTACATTAGGACTATTTTCCATAAAATTAATGCCAGAATAACAGTCGCGATCGTGAATCAAGTAAGAATTGACGTTCTTCGCATAATGAAGTTCTCGCTTTGGTCAGTTGCTAAAATCGATTTTATATACAACCCAATTTATCGAGTGAAATGAAACCTTTAACGATCTTGCACACAAAAATTACACAATATAAATTTTTATACTATAAATTGTGTATATATGTTATATTTCCTATGTTATGCAAATTTTTGAGACGTGACGTTTTTCCACAAAAGTAACATACATAGGATATAAAAGAAAAGTTTTCAAAAGTTTTTGATTTATCATTTAGCAGATGTCGTTGTTTCACTAACAAAATAATGCTGTTTTAAAATTAACCTGATTTTTTAAAATTCATACGAAAGTTTGAATCACACTTGATTCATATTAATAACATCATATTTAAATAAAATTGAAATAGAATTAACCATTATTAAACAGCAAAATTTATAAACGCATAAAGTAAATTATCTTTTACTCATACTTCTCTATCGTAAAAAAAAAAAAAAAAAAAAAATTGCTAGAGTAAGTTCGCATACATTATTCTGATTATATTTTTGGCATAAAAATTGCATTTTATATAATGTAAACATGAGTAGGTTAAGACATGAAAGGGGAATGGTATGGTTGGACGACGGGTAACAATGGACCAACCCTTAAAATGGATTTATTTTTCATTATTTTAATTTCATATTAGTACATATAAGTTTTCCAGCCTTAAATCACATAGTACAAATAGTAACATTTTGCTACTTTAGAATTTTAGATCTTTTTATTGAAAAGATTAGAAGTAATAGAAGATAGAACAATTTAAATTTAAGAATAAAGCAATTAATTTACTGGTAAATCTATGCAGAATTTGACCTTTTTTAGATCAAATAGAATATTTCATAACATTCTCTTATTCCATATATGTCTACATGGGTTACAATGGACAACCTAAAAGGCGATACAGTGAGCCACTCTTTTACAGTGATTTAATAGTGAACTTTTCAATAGAAATGCTTAAATAAGCACAACGCTTCCTTTTTCATTTAAAATAAAAACTAGAGCTATGAAAATGTTGAAGTATACAGGGTGTCTCAAATGATTAAAACGCGCTTTAATGTTTTACCTGTTAGAGATAAGTGTACAATGTAAATTAGAAAACTGTTCAAAATAAGGTAGGACAAAGGATTATGTTAATGAAATAGCCCTGGCATTTGTTTAAACAAATACCTCTTCCCTTTTATACGAACCCCTCACGTCCAGACAAAATTGGCCTGTTAGAAAATTTTTCTTTGTTGCAACATGATCATTACAAAAAACTGCATATCTATATCTTTAAAATTAACTAAACTATAATAAAAAAAGCTAACTTATACCACATTTTCGTAACATTTAAAATGATATTTCAATAGTGAAAACATCAACCACATAGAAATCAGTGATGACGTTCTTTACGTTAAAATATGTAAACAATTGTGAAAAAAAATGTATCTACAAAAATATATAAATAAATAATTACGTGAGCAGAGATTGTGTGAAGAGACAAATTTAGTTTTAAATCCTAGAAACAAAGCTAATAACATGTAATTCACAAAACATTCTGAAAATGTTGCCTCTCAACTTCAGTACATAAATGATTTTTTCTAATAATGCTTCCGTAACTATTTCGAAACTCATATTATTGCAAGCATCGATTTATCTATTGTTTAATATGAACTCAATGTGAATCCGCGCTTCTTCTTTCTTACAATATCTGACAGATTTACATTTTTAATTTGACATATAGCCCCCACTCACATTATGATAAATTTTCAATTAATCAAAACTCATTTAATTTTGAAGCTATGCAGTTTTTTGTAATGATCTTGTTGTAGCAAAAGACAAAATTTTCTAATTGACGAATTTTGTCGAACAATTATTTTTCTTCAACAGGGTTCGTATAAAAGTTTAAAAAAAATAACTTCTTGAAAATCAGCAGGATAACTATTTCATTAACATAATCTTATTTTTTACCTTATTTTGAACAGTTTTACAACTTAAATTCCATATTTATCTCCAACAAATGAAAAATTAAACATCGTTTGAAATTTTGGGGGAATCCTGTAATTTGTTCTTTTTTTATTACACTTTAAAAAAATGAAAATAGTTTAGTAAATGCTGATTAATAGTTCAGTTGTGCTGCACATTTTTAATATGATGTAGGATATGGTTATTAATTTATATTAAAATGTGAAAAATTTATTTAGAAGGATATTTACTACGTTTTCTTTTTTCTTTCTTAAAGAAAATAATAATTACACCACAAGGCATAAATAGCTAAGCGTAGGCGATGCAAATATTTTGTGTGGTTATTTCTATTCTTTAAATTATCTTATTTACATATCGTTTAAAATATGAAGATAATTTTCATTTAAAATTAAATATCTAAATAAAATATTGTTAAATATATTTATGACGCAATGTCATTCAACAGAGAAAATCTTTTAAATGTTTTTATGTATGTGAGGTCAATTGATTACGTTCTGTGATATTTAATGTATTGGAAAATATCGCTAAAGTATTATAATAAAGTACTTTTCTCTTTAAATATGGATTAATATTGTAATTTACTTTTCACCTCCCATGCTTCACTGTGCCCTCATGTTGTGTCTCACTGTACTCTAGTTTTGCCAGTTGTCGCTACTTTTCTTTAATTCAGATTGCTTGATTGCTAACACTTTTTTGAAATACTTACATTCTTTATACTTAATGGCAAATTAAATAAGGTGAAAATAAGGCGAATTACATTATTTCAAAAAAGTGACAACAATCAAGCAATCTGAATAAAAAAAAAAAAAAAAAAAGAAGTAGCTGACTGGCAATTCTGCTGTCTCCCATGTGTGAGGTACAGATGGACACATTTTTAAGCTTTAAAAAGCTTTTTCCCTTTAAAAACTATTAAGAATTATGCTTAAAATAATTATAAATGAAGATAAGTGACTTGGGTATATATACAGGACTCATTTCATGTAGATTGATTTAGAAGTGAAAAGTAAAAAATCTAAAAGTGGTCCACTGTGCCCCCTCTTACCCTATCTAATTATTAAATTTTCAAGCACACATTCAGCAAAAAAAGTTTCAAATTCTTAATTACATAGTTTTAATTATAATTAAGATTTTAAATACTTTGAAAAAATGTTCATTGTTACAGTAGAATTGGTTCAGACTTTTTTGGATTAATTCTAATGAAAGGATGAAACGTATTTTCATTACTACTTTAAAGAATAAGTTATATCTTTTTAAAATATACTATGCAAAAATGAAAAATTCAGTGAATGTATTTCTTTTATGCAGTTGTTCGAAATTCAATGTCTTAGTAACTTTAATTATGTTTTAGGAAATGACTTTAGTTTTTGCTTGAAATATTTTAACTGATAATTTATTTTTATAAATCTGGTTTTAATCTTGTCTTAAATATATACTTGAGGTGTTAAAAAGTGATACTAATTCATAATTTTAAAAGAAAAATCTATTTTTTTTGTTACGGTTCTCGTACACATTGAGAATTTCCCATGAAAATTTAAAGGCAATATAATAAAAATCAACGAATTTATAGTACTTTTAAAATTAGAATCAAGATCGTAATACCAAATGCGAAGCGTGTTTTTTCTGAAAACTATCTTTTTCATTCTGTTGACCGAGAAACAGTAGAGAAAACATTTTTTAACAAGTCAATTTTTTTTTTTTGTAATTCTGTAATTAGTTATAAATTTGAACGTGCATTCTCACACAGTAAGTGCTTTCCGTTCAAAAATTAAACAGAAAACAACTGTGTGAATTATTAATGGAATGAAATAAATAATTAATCTTATTTAGAAAAGAAATGCTGCGTTATAATAAGGTGAAATTTTCTATACAAAAATACTGGCAGACGTTTACACTTGCGGTAATCTGGACCTGCCAATATATCTTCTAGCATTAAGAAATTGCAGTTCGTTGCTAGTTTACCAGTTTCACATATGGAGTCACCTTTGAAGATTAAAAGGCAGTATTTTGTTATTCCAAACTGGATTATGGTAATTGAAAAAGAATAAACACAATTTACTCTCGTCAATGAATAATACTTTCCTCAAAAATTCTAAAAATTGATTAATAAATTCTTTAACAACTGCATTTTTCTTTATTCATTAATGTTTGAGTTTTTTTTTTCCCAGCACTTCTACTTTTCTAGCAAAATTTATGCAAACTATATTTTCAACAATTCAACATGCGCACAAAAAAATCGCTATTCTTTGAAAAATTCTTTGTTTGTGGATTCAATACTTTATATATATATATATATATATATATATATATATATATAATTTCAGATGAACCAGATTGGAGTACTTTTTTTACATGATCGTATCGCAATTACTACATTAAAATTATTTTTTAAATTTCTTCGTAAATATTGGTATGAGTGTGTCTAAAATATTTTTTTCTAAATTCATGGAACTATGTCTATAAATTACAAACATATTAGGAAAGTCCTAGAAATATTTTTCATCACCTCTTAAAGAAGAGATATCTCACTATTCCTGCAGAAATGAAGAATCTATCTCTGTTTATATAACATGAATAACTGAATTCTAGTGATATTTTATCATCAAATAAAATCCGTCAAGTACGCGTATAACTCGCACTCAAGGGGTTCCGTATATTAAATTTATTAATTACTGTTTATTAATTAATAACTCCTATTACCCATAATTTTATCATAATTTTAGTTTCAGTAGATTTGGAAATAGGAGGGGTGGGACATACTTTTCCAGTATACTTTCGACGATATCTCTGAAAATATAATACCTAAAATTAAAAAAATATATATTTTGGAGTTACGAGATCGTTCGAACGATACACTACACGATATATAAAAAGAAAGTTTTTTTTAAGTAACTTAATTAATGTCTCCGCTAATTACCGACAATATTTTCGAAAATCATTATCAAATATCCTTGGATGATTCTGCATCGACAGATGCCTCGAGCGCCCGTCCAATCCCCGCTGACCACCGGAAAAGTAGTTTTTGTGTAACAGCAAAATGCGTTTTTCTAAAAAACTATGTTACCTTGGAAAATCTTTATAGTTTTCCTGCAAGGTTTAAATAAACTCCAACTACCTCTATTTCTCTCATAATTTTAGTTTCAGTAGATTCGGAAATAGAGGGGGCGGGGGAACATATTTTTGCAGCGCATTTTTGACGATATATCTGAAACTATAATACCTAAAGTTAAACAAATATATTTTTGAGTTTGATGTTACGAGATCTTTCGAACGATACCCTACACGATATATAAAAGAAAAGTTTGTTTTTTCAAGTAACTTAATTAATATCTCGGCTAATTACCTACATTTTGTTTTTGAAAACCATTATGAAATGTCCTTGGATAATTCTGCGTCAATAGATACCTCGAGCGCTATTCAACTCCCCCGCTGAAAACCCGAAAAGTAAAGTTTTTGTGTAACAGAAAAATGCGTTTTTCTCAAAAACTATGTTACCTAGGAAAATCGCTATAGTTTTTCTGAAAGGTTTAAATAAACTCATACTAGCCCTAATTTTTTCATAATTTTAGTTTCAGTAGATTCGGAAATAAAGGGGGAGGGAATTTTTGCGGTGCATTTTCGACGATATCTCCAAAAGTATAATACCTAAAAATAAAATAAATATATTTTTGAGTTCGATAGGACGAGATCTTTCACACGATAACCCACACGATATACAAAAACAAATCTTATTTTTTTCAAGTAGCTGAAGTAGCCAACTAAATTTTTCATAAAAATAATTGTGAATGGCTAATAATCAGAAAATATGTGGGTCAATACGCTTCATAACTTTCCACGTCCCATTGTTTACGAGTAAAAGGGCTCTGACAGACGGACAGACAGACACAGGAGTGATCTTATGGTTCCGTTTTTACTTTTTAAGTACGGAACCCTAAAAGTAATACGTACAGTAAGTTTGACTGATAAGAAATAAGATAAATAAATTTCTGTCTGATTCCTTGGAATAATTCCAAGGGTCCGGGTTTGATTCCCGGTTTGGATATTTTCCACTCTGTCGGTATTACGCTTAGTTAGCAATTTTAAAATTCACATGTCTATCATTCAATAATTTCGGGCGAATTTCACTGCTGAAAATTAATTGAAAAATTAATTAAAATTACAGAAGTTTTATTTAAAAAAAAATAGTGGTACGAATAGAATATAAAAATAGTCACCAGTCATTTAGAACAATTTTCTGTTATAAGATTTCCTAAACCAGCCAAAAACATTCAAGTAAATACACCAAGAACGCACGAATTTTTTATTCTGTAGATTAGCCTAAAAAGCGATATAATAAACAAATTTAAATACATAATCCTTAAAATTGGTAAAATTTATGAAATTGTAGATATATGAAATTTATTAACAAAACTATGTAAATTGATTATTTATAAGAAATGTTTTATGTATGCGCTATCGTTATAGAAGAAATATACTTTACGAAATAGTTTTCGAATATTTCCCTTAATAACAAAAACTATTTCTACGAAACATAAATGAGTTGCAAATAATGAAAACCTATTATTACGAATAATAGAAAATGGACTTTAAACAGATTGTTCAGTTGAATAAACGATTATAACAGAGATACAAGTAACAAATTATGCATTTATTCATTCTTTATTATTTTTTTAAATATAGAAATAAGCATATTTAGCTCTTATGCATCTTATAAATATTTTCCTCGTGTATTTCAGAATAAAAATAAAATGGTCCAAAATCTTCCACTAAAATCAATGAAAAAGCTTTGTACAATAGGAAATTCGTTATTCGGGCGTGATTGTAAATAATGGATGTTTGCACAGTGTACAAAAGCAATACGCCTAACAATGTATTTATTTATAAATGCATTGTTAGGAGTTAATATAATGTTTTCTGTATATAATTTTTGCAGATTCATCAACAAAGAGATTAATTCTCAAAGAAGAGACGGAACAATAGGCAGTAGGGCAGTAGTTTCCATTTGAAGAATAGCTAATTTACCTCCCTTGCTCATATCATGTATAAGAAAAGTTCAGAAGTCGGAAGGGAAAGCATACATACACATGCATTACTCAATAGCTTCCCATTTCCGCGTAGCTGTATCCTAAATCGCGGTCGTTGAACTGTTTTTATTACTTTCGAGGTCACTAGATGGCGCTGTGTGACAGAGATTGAAGATCGAGGTCTGATAGAAAGTTCTTTATTGTTGGAAAGTTAACTTTCCGCTTTCCCTTAATAATTATAAGATGAATGCATTTTACGAAATGTTTATTTAAATTGCGCTCGTGAAAGCAGAACAGATCATCTGTGTAATTGGTATTTAAGATTCCACACGAGTTTAAAGTAAATTAATTTTACAATCGAGTTTAAAGTAAATTATTTGTATATTTCCAAGTAGAGTCCGGCATCGGGTCGGGTAACTTGATTTTATCGGAACCGGTCCGGGTCCATTCGGGTTGACGCTAATTTTTATTGTTGCGGAGGGGTTTCGGGTTGACCCGTTTTTCAAAAGAAAATCGTAAATATTTTTCAGATGAATATATATATATATATATATATATATAAATGATTATTAATGAGTGTATATATGTGTTACTTTTTATACAAATAAAGATGATATTGATATTAGAGATATAATTATAAACCATTTTTCTTTAATTGTTTTAAAATATGGATTAATTTCGCTTCGAGTTTGACTTTGAATATTTCAAGTTCAGGTCGGATTTCGGGTTGACCAAATTTTTTTGTCGGGATAGGGTCAGGCTTACGGTGGATTTTAAGCAGAAATTTCGTGTTCGGGTGGGATACAACCCGACCCGTGTCTATTTCACAGTACGTTGAAGTAAAACGGAAGTGATTCAATACGCATCCCTTTTCATAGGGAGAAAAAAGAATCTGTTGAGGATTGTGAAATAAAATGTTTTTAATTTGACATTTATTCTCTCTATATAGCAAATGACAAAAAACGGAATGGCAAATAATGTTATTTATTTAAATAAGAGCGACAAATATATATATTTTTTTAGCATCCGTTCTAATGAAAAGAATAAGTGCATGTGTGTGAGATGATATATATATATATATATATAAAGTCATTGTGTCTAAATGCAATGCGGTTTCCCATACATTTGTCACATTGAGGGTATGTTTCGTATTTTTGCCTAATATAAACAACAAAGTGTTGATTAAGTCAAAACTGATTTATTCTGAAAAAAATTAATTATTAACTGCAATCTCAGTATCAGTAAAATTATATCGTTGTCACATTTAGGTCATTTTTGTCATTTTTATTGTAGTAAGAACTTAAATGGGATTTTCTAAAGACCTAAATGTGACAATGATTTATCATATCAGTTTATCTAATTTAAATTAATTTAATTGTAATCAGTCTTTTAAAATACTCAATATTGCATTATAATTAAATAATGAACCATTTAACATTCATTCTTTCTTCTTAACTTTGATAATTAATGAACAAGATGTAACAAATGAATGACCAATACAACATTATAATCTTACGAAAACAATATTTATTACAGTACGTTCTATCCAACAATTTCACAAACTAAATTTTTTTTAACTTAGGAATTCCTGGAACGCTGTAGTTTTTCGTGGAATTTAACAAATGTGTTAATGCATTTAGCTACCATCCTTTCCTTATTTTAAATCAAATAAATATAACCTAAACCAGAAAAATTACTTAATGAAACGTTTCTTGTTTCTACGTGGTTATTTATCATTTTTTATTTATCTAATAAAATTTCAAATTTTAGTTGATTTGAAAAATAAAAATATAAAACTGTATAGGTTGGCAGGTATGTCTTTCATTTTATTCACTAGACCAATTTTTTTTTGACATCGCTTATCACACGCCCACTTCCAACTTTTAGGACAACTCATTACCATTTTGCTTACTTCTACTGCTTTATTTATCTTAGTAGTAACAATAGTACCAGGAAAAATCCCCCCCCCCCCTCCTCACCTCATACTCAACAATTACATAGCTTCTAAACTTAATATTATCATTAGAGTCTTCAATTAGGATTTTAGCAAATAAACTAGAGTGACTGCCCTTAAAAGTAATTCTTTTACTTGACCTTGTAATGTTGATTGAGAAATACTAATCTCGTATGGGCTTGCCGTGATTCAGTAGATCATCTTTAACATTCTAGAAAGCTTGTTTAGTTTCTAAAATTTTCAGAAGCTCCCTTGAGCATTTTGTTAGCTAGAAACTAAATCGGGGAAAAAAAAGCAAAAATAATATTGGGATTATATTAAATAATTCATGCTTATTTCATAATAAAATATTTTCCAATGTCACCTCATATGAGGTTATCGTGCATGAGAGGGTTAGTTTAGTTAGCAATATAGTTATAATAATTACATTTGTTGCCAGTGTAACATTAATGCGCAAAAGATTTCGGATACATTATGATCTAATGGGCGGTTATTATTTAAAAAGCGTTTTTATAATGTTAAACTATTCGAAGTAGGAAGAAATTGTTATATGTTATTGAGACTCACTACAAAGTGTTCTTAATAAAAAATGGTGCATCTACCATTATCATTTAATCAATATTATTTTTATTGTAAAGATTATTTTATGT
Organism: Maratus michaelseni; assembly: GCA_963931845.1. NCBI lineage: Eukaryota > Metazoa > Arthropoda > Arachnida > Araneae > Salticidae > Maratus > Maratus michaelseni. Next base: position 365,369,544 of record OZ007586.1, read on the forward strand.
GTACGTGAAAATTGTGTCAATACGTGATGTAGAAACCGAAAGAGTCTTCACTCCAGTTTGACTAATTAAGGCAATATTGTCTATTAATAAATAAACCTAAATCATGTGTGTGTTTTATTGCTATAAACATGGATCTTTTTGTAGTACATACTCCAATGATTGTTTAAGCTTTTCAGTTAAAAAAAAATTCGAAATGCAAATTACAACTTGAACGAGTTGTGTCAAATACAAATGTAATTATCTCAACTTATTATTCACACAAGGTATACGTGATAATCATATTCGAAACTAACTATTATGGAATTGAATTAAATTACCAAGAAAACACTACAAACAAATTATATAGTTTAAACTATCAATTTTCAAAACTACGATACCTTTTTCAACAAAGACACCTTCAAGTGACAACATTTTGAGCCTTTTGTTAAAATATTTAATTTATTTCCTTAACTATGGAAATGACGTGTATCTGATTTGAAGAAAATATCTTCAAGTTATCTTGTATATAATTTGAGATATACTAAATAAGTGGAGATATACTACATGAGATATATTAAATAATTTTATGGGGAAAAAATCAAATTTGAGAAAAACACGTTCCAAGTTTTCTGTTTGTGTAAAAAGTTATAACTTACATTAATACAAAATCGTTTAAAATTTACCGGGCTCATAAGTGTGATCTTCTGTTAATTTTCTGCTAATTTCCGGTTTTGAAACGTTAGATTTGTTTTATTTTTGATGTACACACTGCCTTTTAATAAATTCAGTATCTATATATAATTGCTGTAAAAACCAAATGAAGACATTTTTAGAAACATAAAAGTTTAATAAGATTCTTCCATAAAACAATTACCCAGGTAGATGAAAATTAAGGTTTTTAACATAGGAAGTCACTTTAAGTTACAGTTATCCTATTTTTAATACTGCCTATAGCAACTGTTAAGTGATAAAGGGATAAATTAAAAAGACAAGTGATAAATTTTTAGTCTAAGTAGTGACAATATGTAAATTTTTTATAATGAAAATTACACTAATTATAAAAGCAAGATTGCAAATTTATTATAAATACAAAAATATTCTGAAATTTTATTTTCTAATGAAGTTAAAATATTGAGAGAGTGAAAAATCTTATGGTTAGCACTCGTGGAATAAAATCACTGTGAAAATTATATTAATATGATAATATTTTCAATATATGAATTAAAGGCACAGCTTCTATCGTATATGGTGTCATTTTCTTTTAATATGAAAAGTTGATATATATCTAGAACAAAAGTTGACATTAAAGAACAACTACTTTTTTTTTCAAAAAGAATGAAAAAATGTTGAGATTATTTTTAGATTTAAGACAATTGTTAATCATATAAATTGAGTATGAGTCGACTGAGAAATAATTCCAAACGACTAAAGTGTGAAATTTTATCTTACGGCTAGTAAGAAAGCAAAATTAAAAGAAAAAGCCATCGTATTTTAAAGAGTTTATTTGAGGTTAGTTCGAGGTAACCACCGCCCAAGTTCTAGATCAAATTTGCGCTAGTATTTATACATTCATACTAACGTGTTTTTTATCTTTAAAGTTGAAACACAGCGTGCCACAAACTTGAGATATATATATCTTAGTATAAGGCACAAAATCATGGAAGGTAGAGAATTTCGGATTAATTATTTTAAACTAATTTTTCTTACAACTACGAAAATTATGTCAAATATTTGTTGGTTTAGTCAATAATTATATGTATAATAGAAATGGATAAATTTAATATTTGTTTAAGTATCGGCAGTTTACGCAAGTGACTGACAAATTAGTGTATGTGAGATGTTCTAAAAATGACTGTTTCAAGAATGACATTTTAAACAATCACATGCATAAGTATGAACATCTTTGTTGAACGGTAATCAATAGCGAACTGTGAATAGAAATCGGCTATAAAAGTTATACTTTTCTAACAATTGTATTAATTAATTGCGTTTCACGAATGATTCCCTAATAGAAAACCAATAGTGTTATGTTGGTGCCCTGTCAAAATTGCATTCATCGGAAATACATATAATGAAATGCCAATATTGGTTGAATATTGGCTTTATATAGGAAATATTTGCAATAAAACACGAATAATGCTCAAATATTGGCAATGAAAAGGCGAAAATTTTCCTGTCAGTATAGATGCAATATGGGTAAAATGTAAACACCTCAATGTTGAGATAATATTTCTTTTCATCATTGCCAATATTGGCCAACGTAGAGTCCTGTACGGATCGGGTTGTACCCGACCCGAACCCGCAAACTCCATTTTAAGTCAACCCGCAACTCGACCCGAACCCGACAAAAAAATATTCCTCGACCCGAACCCGACACATTTCAACCCGCACCCAAGCCGAACCCGAAATATTTCAACCCGCAACCCGAGCCGAACTCGCAATGAAAGCACAGCAAATCATGTTTTAATGCTATTATCAAAAGTAATGTACAATTATATCTCTAATACAAATTTTATATTTTATACAGAAAAATGGACAAATCTATATTATTTAATATTCAGATATACTGAAACCTCTGAATATCGGACACCTCGAGATCTTTGAATAGAGTCCTGCATCGGGTCGGGTTTTTTCTATTTTTTTTTAGGGGAGGGGGAAGGGGGTCTGGATGACTATAATTTTCTTTCTGCGTGTCGGGTTCACCCTAGAATAATTCTTCCGGGTCATATTAGGTTTTTTGCAAGTCGGATTGTTGGGATTTTCACAAAAAGTTTGAACAGAACTATGTTTCAGATGAAAATAAATAGGTATTTGAATATGAGTGAGTATATATTCAATTTACTGCATGAGAAAAAATAAAATGTATACAAGAAATGTAATCATAGATTATTCTTTCTTTACGGTGCAGTTAAGAACATTTTTTTATTTTCTCAGAATATGAAAAACATTACCAACATTTTGTTTATGATACACATAAAAACACGTGTTTTGTATTTGTGATAGTTTATGCACACATACACATGGTACGTGTGCGTAGATTTGGAAGTGCTCACTATTCCAAGGTATAATCGCACAAATATTTAAGTGTTAGGAATTGAAAAGTGTTCGCTAAATAGAGGTGTCCACTTTTCGGAAGTGTCCATTATGCAGGTCTTATTTTATATATATATTTCACCTGAAAAAATACTGTGGACATTCTTTTGAAAAAGCGGGTCAACCCTAACCCGACCCGCACGAGTCAATACCCAAATACGAACCCGAAACAATGAATGTCAACCCGACCCGAACCCGAACCGCAGTGTAAAAATATAGCACCAACCCGAACTCGCGGGTCGGGTGCGGGTAAAAGCGGATAACCCGACCCGATGCAGGACTCTGGGCTAAGGTATAAATGAATATACATGGAATCGATATTCACTAGGAAGATATAGGCATTTTAAAAAGTATCGGCCTAATATTGTTTTTTTTATTCGTGTATGGTATTTATTAATTTACAACTACTGTAACAATTTAAGAACTATCCAAAAAAGAAAAGACTACAATACATACCAGATTCCTTAAATAACATTTGCTAGCATGCTTAATGTTATTAAAAAAATCTACTACTTTAAAATTAGTTTTTTATCTCTGAAAGGAGTTGAAAATTTCTGGAAGCTTTTTTTTAAAATTAATTTTTACGTGACCAGATTAGTACTTTTAGATGCAGATGAAAACACTACATTCACAGAGTAAAAAAAGTTTCGAATTTCTGGTTAATCTCTGTATATAAATCTGAAAGTGTATGTGTTTGAACGCTATATAATTTCATATTCCTTGACGGATTCCTTTGAAGCTTTGTATATAGGTTGGCTATAACTCAAAATAAAATCTAGGCTACCCTTTTCAAAAAATTTAAACATATAGGTTTCAATAAATTTATAAATTTCATTATTTGCACACAGAATCAATGGATTTTTTTCCTATAAAAAACAGTTTCTTTTTTATAGCTGTCACATAGTGTATAAATACTTTACAAAAGGTTGTCTGTTACTACTGATGTAGAAAAAATACATTCCCTTGAAATTGTAATTTTAAAACAAATTTCGACACTTAAATGATAGATTCTCTCTCAGTCCTTAATCCTTAATACGTTTGTGTTGAATAAATAATATTTAAGATAACCTACAACATAATTTGCATAGGGGTTGTTCACTAACATAACCTATCCTCTTCAGACCTCAGGTTAAAATAACACTAAAAATACACATTCATTGCTTTTGCACAAAAATATGACACCAGAGATGACATAAAGAGCCTTTTTTCTGATATTGATACTTTAGGGTGCTTGTAATTTAGATCCCCAAATATGGATAAAAAAGAATAGCCCCCTTATACTAGCCCCCTTAACATATCAATTTAATTATCAATAACTTAAATTCACACAATGACAAATTGAAGGGCTTTAAACAAGTGCATGATCTACAAATCCTCAAAAAATTTTATTGTAAAAGATTTAAGTTAAATAATTATGAAATTTTCTACTTTTCTTTGCCACGCTGTCTTGAAGGCATTTTGCAAACTCATATGAAAGCAACATTTATTTTTTGAAGAAATAAGCATCAATGCTGCCATTTATTTTATTTATTTATTTATTTTTTTAAAATCAAAAAACATTAATCTATATAGATGTAAAGTAAAGATATAAAAAAAAAATCAAACGGATAAGTTTTTATGAGGAAAGGAATTGCGATTCACATTTGTGTACCTCAGGTCTGAAAAAACTAAACCAAATAAATAAATAAATAAATAAATAAAAAATAGTTCTAAATTTTATTTTCTTTCAGCTATCTTAATGTGAAATAATTTGATTGACTACTTGTTTATTTATGAATTATCTCGCAGTAGATTTGAATAAATCGTTTATTTATTTTTTATTTCAATATTTTCATTCGCTGCGCATACGAATTCTGTGACATGTGACAGGAGGAATTTTTTTAATTATTGTTAATTAAAACATCCTTAAGTAGGCATTTACAATTAAATCATTATACTTTTATTTTATTCAATATATCAAAAGTTGGACTGGTACATTTTCTTTAAAAAGACACTATATAAACATGTATGTGTTTTGTTTTCCTTTATATACTAAACAAAGATTTATGCGGGCGTGGCCGTGGATACAACAGTTAGGGAATTCCAGAAATTTTAGTCGATTTTTGTTAACAACTTGTTACTTTCTGAAAAATTCCCAAAATTACATTTTAACTGCATTTTTATTAAAAGTATAGCATAAAACACTATTAGTACCAGAGTAAATAATGTTAAGTGACATTGAAACTATATAATACAAAGTATTTGGAATGCTGAATTTTAAAAATAGAAAATGATTTTACTGCTAAAAATGTTTCCGAAGGAAATTTGTCACCTCCGTGATTTGGTGCCGGAATGTAATTTTGCTTTATATAAATAACTGCTACTTGAATGACGACCATCTTTACCTTTCTCAAAAATCAAATAAAAATTTCTAAAACTTTCAGATTCAGGAATTCTCCTGAATTCGTGTTCAGGAATTCTCCTGAATTCGTGTTCAGGAATTCTCCTGAATTCGGGTTCAGGAATTCTCCTGAACCCGAAACGTATTATAGAACTCAAAATTAATTATAAATCATCCCAAAAATACTTTATCTTTAAATATTTATTATATTTCTTATAATATTTTTGTAAATCTTGGAGACAATTTAATATTTGTTCTTTTCTATATTAAAAAATGAAAAAGTATGCAGAAAGCGTTATTCTTTTGGAATATAGGGTAGGTATGTGTCCTTGTTTCAGAAGATGTCTTGTGTCCATTTCCCCATTTTTAAATTCTAAAATACTAACTTTTACATACTTCTTTTAAGACTGTAAGTTGCAATATTTTCATCATATTTTAAAACCTTGCCCTTATTAAAAAATATGCTAAAAAAATATGTTTTAGCACTTAACTACCCACTTGGGGTAATTGGGTACTACACCTGTAACTTTACAGCATCGCATGGTAATTTACTTTTAGCAAATATATTTTAGAAAGAATATGAAGATCAAGAGTTATTAAAACCGATTTTATTGACTTTTTTTAGCTGAATTACAAGATATTAAATTTCGTTTTTAAAAACTTTAAAGAAAAAGGGAAATTTTAAAGAACAAAAACACTTTATGACGGAAGATTTAAAAAATCATGTTAAATAAAAACACAAAAAAAGGAAACATTATTGTGTTTTATTTTTCTTGCTTGGTCAAGAAAAAAGTTACAAGATTTCAAAACTTTGTAAAAATAAGGTCAATTTTCTCTAAAAGAATATATTTGAAGCTATTAACTTGCCTAGATTGATATAAATGTTTTTTATGGTCTTTTCAGAGTTTCATGTCTATGGTAAGTCAGAGTTTTTGTTTTGTCAAAATAAATAAAGAAACAAAGAAACAAATAAGAAATAAATAAAACTAGGCCAATCTTCCCACATATGTTACCCACACGTGAATTTGAGATTTGAAAAATTAAAATACTCATTTAACAAAAGTCACATTCTTTTTTAGACATATTAAAACGCAAAACAGAAATTTATGCAAATAAGCAACAACAAAAAATATTTTAGCAACTAATTCCCAACAGGCAAGTAATTGGTAGTTAACATTTTATAACCATCAAGATTCCCTTTTTAGATAATGGAAAAAATTAGATTCATGCGACATGTTCTTGGGTATTTTAACTTTCATTTTATGAGTAAAAACTAAACATTTTTTACAAGTTAAAAAACCTACATTACTTAAAGGTTAAGGCTGTTCTCAAATCCAAACAGGCCATTTTCTGACACATTTTTTAATTCATTTTTGTTCGCAAATGCGTGGAATTGGCAGATTTTCTTATTCAGAAGCTAGGTAATCGAAACACGTTTTCTATGTTTTGGTAAAGGCAGAAGATCTTTCAGAAAATACTGTTAAAGCCGGCGTTTTGCGAATTCTAAACGCGGCAGCCTCAGAAGCGAGAAAAACGTGTCATCACATGACCAAAATTACTTATAACTCGATAAGTAATCTATTTATGAAAAAATGGAAAACTCATTTCGATTCCAAATCACTTCCATAGTCATGCCTGCCAATTTTATGCCTCTGCGTTTAAAATGAGTCAGAAAATGGTGTCAAAAATTTTCGCGTTGTTTAGCAGGTCATTTGAGAACCACCTTAAGCTAAAAAAGTTGGTTAAGCACTTTAAAAATCAAAACACAGTATAGAGGTAAGGGTTTTTTTTATTCCTCGTGGTTTTAAGATAAAATCCTGAAAAAAAAGGTGAAAGATAATGAATGTAGCTACACCTACGTGTGTTTGTGTTCGTCTTGAAACGAGGGTATCGTTGCAAAAAATAAACAAAAGTGTAGCAACGAATTACACCCAGTACCCAATTCCCCGCGCATACCCTTTATCAATTTTTAAATACGGCATTTAAATAATATTTTTAATTTTTAATTTTTAAAAGTTAAATTTTCATTTTTTTTTAAAGAATTTATATTTGATAAGGAATATATAGTATAAAAATATGCATTTCAAGAAAAATCAATTAAAATATGCTTATAAATAATTAAATAAAATCTTGTGTTCCGAGCACTTTAAGTTTTATTCCAATTTAGGGATATAGGGAATTTATACCTAAAATTGAAATGTTTTATCTCCAATGAATTTGAAATTAATTATTCGCGCATGTTCAAAAGGAATTATTTTGAGAAAAAGCAATTTAAACTATGTTCCATTTAAGACCCAACTGTAGCCATTAAAGAAAAAAAAAATCTTAATTTCTGGTACAACGTTAATGAAGTTTATCGAAATTTACGACTGTTCGTCAGTGAACTTCCCGATTCCTCTCGCTAATGTTAAACCTATGGGCGTAGGATACATTCGTATATTTAAAATATCTCCTCAGGAAATTAATATTTTAACTTCTGTTTTCTTTGTCCTAAAAGGATGTCCCTTTTTTTGTTAGTTATCAAAATATCTAAAATATGTGCTTAATTTATAATTTTATGCGTTCAAATCTTAGAAAACTGTGTTAAACTGAATAAGATTATAACACTTCACATAAAATTAAGTATACATTTTAGAAAAAAATTGACAACTAAGAAAAAAAGAGACGTTTTTGAGAAATGTACGCAGAAAACAGAAGTTAAAAATATTAATTTCCTGAGGAGATGTTTTAACACGTTGACGGACACTTGCGGCTATAGCCGTCAAAGCGAAGTTCACTATGTGGCATGACGGCAATAGCCGTCCAAAACGAAACGGTCGTTTTTAGACACTTACGGCTATAGCAGCACAAATGTGCATTTACCGGCGTACAAGTAGAAGCCCAGTACCATGTTTTGGAAACATTTTTTTAGGTTGAAGTTCGTTTTCCACCTGTTATACGAGTTGCAGCTTCAGTATGCACGTGCAGGGTGGCTAGTGGTCAGGGAAAAATACAGTAAAAAAATGATAATTACCAGTATATTCTTATAGAAAAATTCAAATTGATTATTTGATCGAATAATCAACATAAATTTTTCTATAAAAATATACTGGTGTTTATCACTTTTTTTGACTGTATTTTTCCCTGACCACTAGCCACCCTGACGTGGTTGTGAAGGGAGTAGTGCAACCTAATTAAAGGTGCTGAATTAATCAAAATTACGTTTATTTAAGCAGAAAGAGTAAAACTATACTTCTAATATTCTAAAAATTACAAAAACATATAGTGTCAATTTTCGAACTTCACTTGTTCCTACTGTCCGTCACTGTGTTAAATATAGGAATGCATCCTACGTCCATATAGGTTTGACATTAACGAGTCGAGTCGGGAAGTTCACTGATGAACAAACTTAATGCGCATGTTTTTCATTAAAATATGTAGAAACTTTTGTAGCATTTAAATTCACAACTCGCTTCAGAACCAGTACAGGTTGTGTCAGTGACAAATATAGGGTGGACAAAATAAAACTGGCCCGGAAATTCATTAAAAAATCCTGTTCATTAACAAAGGTCAATTCCGCGTCAGTCTTAAAAATAATTTCTGGGCCAGTTTTATTTGGGCCATCTGGTACATGTATCTTTGTATAGTAGAAAATGGAAGCGCAAACTGGCTCATGTAGTACAATATTTCCGTTCTCAAATTTTGCACTCAGTTTCTAAAAAGAACAAATGTTTTAAAAATATTTTATTTAAGAAATTTATGAATAAAACTTAAATTATTAATCAATAGCCTCGTTTAAGAGGCTACTTCACTCAGGCGAAAACACCCGCTCGCTAATGTTAATCCTATGGAGGAAATAATTTACGATATCTCGTTCGCATTTCAATATTTTTAAATGATTTTTTTTTCATTGGATAGTTGAGGTCAATCTCTATGCACGCTCTTTTGTACTTTTTCGATTTTGATTGCAAGATTCTTTTTAAAGATACTTTCACTTTCGGAACCGGTTTCCGAAGTGAAAGTATCGTCAATTAAATAAAACTACAACAGAAATTGAAAAAGTACAAAGGAGCGTGCATAGAGATTGACCTCAGCTATATCCAATGCCAAAAAAAAAAAATCATTTAAAAATATTGAAATGCGAACGAGATATCGTAAAATATTTTCCTCATAGGATTAACATTAGCGAGCGGGTGTTTTCAACTGAGTAAAGTAGCATCTTAATAAAACATAATTATCTGATTAATTCAGAGCCGGATTAAGCATTTGTGGGGCCCGGGGCTACTGGAAATTTTGCCCTCCCCCCTAAACCGCTACTTGAAATTTTTGCCCCCCCCCCTTACACACACCTTTGTTTCCTTTAGATTGAAATACAAATATTAAAAATTGAATATGTATATTTTTAATAATAAAAAAAAATGTTGCTATCTTCATTGGTGCTCTTAATTAGTTTGTTTAAACACATACAATTCAAACATACTTTATAAACATTAAAAGAAAATAGAAATATTCCAGGTCTATAAAAACTGACTTATTTAAAATAATTATAATACATCTGTTTATTTATACAAATAAATCGAATTACATTTTTATTTTAGCTTTTTTTAATTATAAAACAAACCCATTTAAAAAAATGCCCTTGCCTAAATAGAAATGATTGCAGGGCATCATTAAATGCAATGCGTTATGTGATGTCAAATTCTAGAGATATTAGTGTAACCACCAAGTCTGGGCTCCTTGCATAGATGATCGCAGTTTTTTTTTTTATATTATTAATTTGAGTTTAGAAAACTATAATTTTGCTTCACAATTTGTAAGCGATATTACAATATAATTTCAATACAGTGTACACATTTGGGGAAATATATATTATTGATTGTCATTAATGTATTTCGCAGTATTTTCACAGCATTGTATATCTACATTACAAACAAATTCCAAGAAATGTTTCATTTCTGTTCTTAAATTTTCATCAAGAATCTCATAAAATTTTAAGCAATTTTCTAACAGAAACGTCATTTATGGTGTTTGATGATATGCATAGCTTGTCAAAAATAATTTTAAATGTTTCTGTTTGAAAAAAAAAAATTGACACTGCAATGTAATTTCATTGTGCTTATCACCACCATCCATCTTTTTTGGAAGTCGTTCTTCCTGAAAATTTCGAGAAGCTTTCACTTTAAAAATTTCAAAATTATCTCTTTGGATCTCAATATATTTTAAGAACGATTCCAAGTGGTTGCAACCAGCAAGCAGATCAAATGTTGGTTTTGAAGAGACTAACTTACATTGTTGAACCGCTGAAAAATATCATGCCAAAGTGTACACATGAATACACATTCAAATTTTGAAACCTTCTTTAATAAGTTGCCTTCCTTCTACCTTCAAGTTTGTCTTCAGAGTTCGTACTTATACTTTCTAAAACATACAAAATATTGTCATAATTTAAATGCATTGGTTTTACAGATTAGTAATGACAGCACCATCTTGTTATACACATAGTTTTAAAATATACAAGTTTTTCGTTGCTAGTGCTCATTTTTACAATTTTTTTACATATTTATTTTAGCTTTTCGTTATTATAAAACAAGCTATTAAAAAAATTGCCCATGCCAATAATTAGCAAATGATTGCAGGACATCATCAAATACAATTATTAGCAGTGCCCATTTACTAGATGAACTAGAAAAATAAGGGGGAAAAATGTAGTCAGACCCGCAGTCAAAGGAAAATGAATGGCAACCCGATTTCAGAAAATCTCCACGGGTCGTGATAATATCATTCGATCTCCCATAATCGAGCAATATTCTTAAAACAACGCAAATTAGCATGTTTTTAGAGCCTGTAGAGTCTGGATGGGAGTTGTCGAGCAAACCTCGTAGGGGCAGAGCCCGTAATTTTGTCAGAAAATGTAACTGTGAGATAAACTTTTATTTAAAAAGTATCTATATATTTTTTCCTGATTAAGAAAAAAAAATTGCACCTGTTCGAACTTTTTGGAAAATTTACTTTTCTATTTCAGTCCATATCTTAGCAATAAACTAAAAGATCTAAATATGTATGCTAAAATTTTTCAATTTGGTTGAAATGAGTCAATTTTCGTGAAAAATATGAAACAATTTGTTAAATAAATTAATGTGAGAGTATTAAGCAATTTAGCTCATACAGATTGATTTTTAGTAAATGTACAAAAAGATATATATAGTATATATATGAATATGAAAATTTTAATATAATAACGATGTATGTAGCTACTTAAATACAATGAAGGTCATAGTAAACAAACTAACTTAGATTAGTCAACAAAATGACGAAAAAAAATATTTCATAAACAATCTAACTAATATGAAAGGCGTAATATTATTGAAACTTTTTCTTTACCTTTCTTTATTTTAAGCAACATAAAAACATACAGTTAAAACAATAGTTTTCTTCAAGTCCAATTTACTCATACTCAATGTCAAGGATAAACAAATTAGTGATACACTTTTTTTATTGAAAATTAAATAAAACATGTATAAAGATCAAAGAAATGTAAAGCAATCATAGTTTGTAAATTCTTCTTAGAATGTTAAATTAAAAGTTTATATATAAAAAATAATAACACATCCTTCGATTTTTTGCCTGTCTTACATAACTTTATTCCCGAGACCAAGATAGAAGACTATTGTCAATGGCCATTGCTTCTTAGTTCTTACGCAAAGTACTGTTTAAATCTATGACATTCGGAAATATCGACAGCGGAGCGTGGGTGTTCCTTTTTAAAAAATTCTTAGAAAACGTATGCAATGCAGATGCTTGTTGAGATTGAGAGGCTAAAGTGAGAATTAAAAGATGTTTTTCCATTTTCAGTCTCAGGCAGAGTCTGACTAATGCAGGGGCATGCCAGGCAGCTTTCCTGCCCCCATCCCCATGGGAGTAATCAGGATTTTCGTTAAGAGCATGCCAAACGGCCAAAAGTGACCAAAAACCTTTTCATCGATTTAGGAAGAGAGCGTGGTCCTCTCCTTCCCCTCTTTGCTTCTCGTACTTCATGCCCTTCACCCCAAAATAAGTATGAGCTACATCATCATAAAACTAATGATTAAAATTTTAGTATAACAATTTAGTAGTCCATTGTTTTCAAGATAAATTCATTATTGACGTTTTCCTAATAAAGAGGCAAGGTAAGACCATTTATGATGACCAATTGGTGGCTTTTTTCTTTTAGATATCTTATGACATATTTAGATAAACAAAGAGAAAGTGTTCAAACAAATACACCCGTCAACCAATCCATCATTTTTTCTACTAGTTTCCTACAGGTATTTTTCTTAAAGTTGTGACCATCTTTCTCGTAATACCCTGTATACAGATGTGAATAGTGCCTGTTACAAAATTTATTTATATATACAATAGGTATGAAGTTTAGTACAAATCACTTAGCAAAGTTCACATCCAATTTCTAAGGACCGATAGGAGGGGGCTCCCCCAGAATGATTCATCGGGGCCCAAGATAGTCTAAATCGGGCCCTGGTCTCAGGCAAAAGGGGATCAAAATTCTGAAAGAACAGCTTAGTAACAGAGCATTATATCAGGCCTGTAAAGATTTAAAACTGCAAAAGGAAAAAGTGATGGATGTTGACACTTGAAACATGACTTTTTTCTCCTCATTAGAGGGTATTGTTAACATTTTAAAAGCAAAATTAGAAATTGAGTACTTTTTTAAACGAAATTTTAATACAACCTCAGCCACTGCCGAGGGCCCCTGAATGAGCAGTGTAATCTTTGTAGTAATGAAATGTATTATTTATGAGCATACGTAGATGTTAAAATTTATTATTACTGAACAGATAGATAGGCTTTCTTGAAGATACAAATGAGTTTTGCTGCTGCCATCTATTGGAGTATATATGAAACAAAAGAAATAAAGTATTTAAAATTTATTTTAAGGAATTTTATATTAAAAGACATTGATATAGATTTAAGCATTATTCAAATAATATTATTGATAATCTTTGAAATAAATAATTGTACTTATTTAGTACTATATAAATATTTTGAAAAATATTGTTACAGTATATGCCAATTAGGTATGGTATATATACTTTTATACTTGCTATGTTGGATTCAATGACGTACAGTGGTTCCAAATCGCGATCGTGTGGCCCAAAATCATTTCTGGCTTTCATAGAGGTTGTATATGATTATTTTTTTATTTTAAATGTTCTAAATGATATTGCACTGTGAATTCAAATGAAATGTGATTGGAAGGTCCCGGGGGAGGGGCAAAAGAGGAGGTAAGTTTTTATTAAATTATAACTTTCTTTTTTTTACAACATTTGATATTTACAGGAACGAGAATTTTCCACTTTTTATTCTGCTGATAATTTCCTCTATTTTAAAATAAATCAACTAATTCTGTCGCCCCCTTAAATTTGTATTCCTTCCACCCTCTACCTGAAAATTAATAGTATAAAATCATTAAAAAAGTTTATTTTTTTAAATCTTTTTACTGTTATTGCAGATAAAGGCGCCAATAAGGCATATAAATAATCAATAAAATACATAAATAGTCAATCAGGTAAGTCCCCCCCCCACACACACACACAAAATCACACACATGTGAAATGTCTCCTTCTTCCATTTCCCCTCTAGCATAGAAAATGTTAAATCTGTAATTTTTTTTAAAAGTTTCGACATTTGTATTTACTATGAATTAATAATAAATCATCCAATTCATTAATTAGATTATTTCCAAAATTGTCGATGCCCCCCTCCACTCCCCCGCCCCACACACAATCTTTTGTCTTTATCTATCACACAAATCATACCTTTGAAATTCCAATTAAAAAAAAAAAAAAAACATTCTGCGTTTGTTGCTGTTTTTGTAACATTAAATAAATAACCATTTCTCTAAATTTCCCCTATCTCTGAAATTTACGCTTCCATAAAATGTCTAAAATCCCTAAAAGTTTTTAAATTTTTACAAACAAAATTTGCTCTGTTTTTTTTTTTTATCAATAATTAATAAATAACAATAAAACATGTAAATTCAGCTTCCACTTCCAAAATTTAGCTTCCCCCAGCATTTATTTTTAATAATTGTGTAATAAATGTTTTTAATAATCAATCTCTAAGCTTTTATTTAAAAAATTCTCTGTTTTTTTACTCTGTAGTTATAATAAATAGATAAAAAACAACCATCTGATTTTTTCTACCTCCATTAAAACTCCTCCGCCTCACATGCGAAGTCTAAAATCTTTAAATATATTAATTAAAATTCTGTTCTGTTTGTCACTTTGTAATTAAAATCAACAAATCGTATTCAGCTTTCTAAATTTACCTACGAAAATATCACTTCAATCTTTGTCCCCTAATAAACTGGAGGAGGGATTTCTAGATATTGAGTCTGGAGGAAGCAATTGAAAATATTTCTTTTTTTCAGCTGTTTGGATACTCTCACACTTGTTTTTGAATATAAAGCAATTTAAAAAAAAAATTATCCAAAAATAATATAAAAACTTTTTTTTTTAAATAACCCTCGTGAAATGCGGATGTACACATTTCAAATAACCGCAAAGTTTCATCTCAAGGGCTGAGTGAAATTTGCATGCATTTTTTTATTTTATATTTTTATTTACATTTCCGTGAAGAGTAATAGCCCAAGAGATTTTTTTTTTATTTTACTTTGTTTTTGGGGTTGACTGTACATTTTCTGTAACTAATGTTACAAGAGTTGGGTTGGGTTGGGTTGATTATTGACGGCCAATTATCTACACTAGGGATATAGGCCCGGGGGGAGTGCCCTTCGTGGGGGTCTTTCTAAGGGAACCTAACCCGTATTTACGCATGGATAAATCCACGGCTCGAAGAAAACCACGAAAACTCCGAACGATTAGGCCGACGGGCGCGATTGGGATCGAACCCAGCACCTCCCGTCTACCAGCTTCGAGAGCACAACCTCTCAGCCACTGGTGGGGCTTTAATGTTACAAGAAGCTGCAGTATGATAAGAAGTGCTATTCAATGTTTTATTATATATTTTTGAAAGTTTTATTTAATAGGTTATTTCTTTGTGTAATGAGAAAAAATTGTAAATAAGCATGGAATTCATGTATATAAATAAGTCTACATTAAAGTATTAGTTTAAATTTAAATATATAAATAAATTAATGCAATTAAATCTAAGTCGAACAATAAACTGCCAAAAAAAATATCGTTAAAAAAATTACAATAGATTTAAATGACGGTACGTGAAAATGAAAAATGAAAAATGTTTAATAGAAGTTATTTGTAAGTAAATGAACAATTTTTAAAAAAAATTCTTTAAAATTGAAAAATCGAATGACATTTTGAATTGATTAAATTTCCTATACCCGCATATTGGTAGCACTTAGTAAAAATATATAAAAATGAATTTTTAATATGTATTTTTTAAAATAAGGTCTGGCTTCAATATCAGTTTTAATATAAACGAAATAAGCAAGGAGGAAAATGAAAAAATCGACAAATAATGCCTAAATAAAAAACTCGTCCCAACTCTTAAGCACCCTCCCCTCCCGAATTATAAGTACTTTAAAATCACAGTGTTTTGTTAATTAGAATGTTGCATTATATAAAAATGGTCTATTTTTGGTCAATGCGAAAACTGGAAAGATCTTACACACGATAACTGATTTTGACTTATATCGCAATATGCAATGTCCAGCTTTAAACAACTGGTTCTCACAAAATCGCAAAAAATCGTAATATATATCTCTTTAGATATGTTTTTAGAAGGTCCATTCTACATTTTGTGCGCTATGAAAGTTCGGAAGGGCTCGGAAGGACTCGGAAGGACTTTTTTTTATAGATCACCTTTTTATGACCAAAAATGCCTAAAAACTGTGTACTTTTAAAAATATCCCTCTTTTTTAATTTTCGAGATATTTTGCCATTCAAAAATCAAATTAAAGATGTAATTTAATGTTGTTTTAGAGGCGCATAATGAAAAAAACAACAAACTATGTGAAAAGGGCTTAATTAGCTTTTGAATGTAGCAAATTTACCTGAAATTCATTCCACAACAAGAATCGTTCAAAACTTCCAACTTCACGCTCGCAGTGCGAATTTATGTGTGCTTATAAAACAAAAATATTAAAGCATATAAATCTTGAGATATTTCTGAATGTTGTGGAATGTATTTCCTTTTGAAATTCGAAACTTCGATTTTTGGCGACATAATCACGATTTGGGACCACTGTGTGGCGTATCATGATTATTTGAACCTGCGTATTCTATGCAGGACATCTGCCAAAAGATCATGCCTCCACTGTTTTTATTATTTTTCTTACCAGCGTAGCAAAGGGAGGGATATAGGAATTGTTGAAACCCTTCCCAAAGCACTGAAAAACTGATAGGATACATATGAAGCATCTTGTGTTTGGATAGATACATGATCTGTAAAAAACAACCTAAAGAAAAGCATAAACAACAACAAAAAAAACACCCTTTCGCATACAACTGCTTGAAGGTTTTATAATAGTATTCCCCTTTTCAGTGGAAAATTTATGAGAAAGAGAGAGAGGAGCAGCTGAAAATACGTGTGTTACTACTATTTCTCACTCTCATTGATGAAAATGCTCTAAGTCGCCTCACTCGTCCCACGTATTAAACGCCTCAGCCCATTCGAAGCCGCTACTTTTGGTGTATTTTACTTATTGTATTTTGCTTTTAACTTTTCCCGGTGAACTATTCCGTGATCAGACACCCTTCACAACAGTCTTGTCTATCTAGTTAGTCTAGTCAGTCTTGCAATTCTGCCTGTTCCACGAGCACCGACGTTAGATCGATATATTTAACTTATTGAATTCAGCTTTTAAATTTTTCTGGTGAGATCTTCCATGATCGGGCTGCCTCCTTCCCAGCAATCCTAGTCTTCCAAATGGACGCGGTTGACAGATGTCTTTACTCGCGGAAAAGGAGGAACTGTGCCCCCCCCCCCCTTCATGATTGCCGGTAAGGTAGCTCGATCAAAGAAAATCTCACGGGTAAAAATTGAAAGCCAAAACCACTAAATTTACGACCAACAGGTTCAGGAGAGTTTAGGCTAGTGTTTCCAGGTGTCACGATTTACGTTGAATGTCCCGCTTTTGAAGGGTCCTGACATCCGTCCCTCTGAACCCTGCGAAGGACGCTAAATGTCTAGTTTTTTCCCCATTCCCAAAATACGTCAAATTTTTACGAGTTTAATCTAATTAAAATTGTATTCCTTAGTCTGAGATGTAAGAATTCAATCACATGTCGGTTACATTCACATTCAGTCCTCACAACGGCCGTATATTGCAGAATACCTTATATTTTGTCTAAAACTCGTGTGGTGTGCGCTCCAGTTCAATGTTCATTCGCATGTGACCGCAAACTTTAGGCACCTGTAAGAAGTAAGGTTCAGGAAGAGACAGGACATGTGAAAATCCATACGTCACTGCGATCTTCTTATTAAAAATCTTTTGGTGAGTATTTTTTTATTATAAAGGAATGATTAAATAAAGAGGATATTTTTATATAATTATTCAAATTAACTTAGTGTCAAACTAAAAATTGCTTCTTTGCTCGTTAATTTCATCGTACTGTAAAGTTATAATAATTTATAACACTTTGTAATAATATATTTATTTTAAATGCTAAAATGGGTAAACTAAAAACATAATATACAGTAAAATAAGTTTTATTATATTGTCGACATGTCTCGGCTCACTCCGAGCCATTATCAAAATCCATCCACTATAACATCCACAATAAGTGAAACCATAGAGATAGTAAAACGCAATACTAAACTATCTAACGATGCAGCATCATTTAACCTACCGAAATTGTGGCTCGAGTTACTCCATGGTTACAAATATGGAAATAAACAACTAAGTAAAAATAAAAAGTAATATGCGTAATTTAAAAAAATACATGAAAATTAAATGATAGCATCAAATAATAACTTCAAAGGCCGTGAAATTATAGAATATTCTCAGTTGTTTTTGATAATGGCTCGGAGTGAGCCGAAACATGTCAACAATCTAATAAAAGTTATTTTACTGTATAATATTTATTATGTTTCTGGTTTACACCTTTTAGCATTTAAAAGAAATATATTGTAAAGTTTCATTTAGATTCATTATATATATGAGAAATGGAAAATATAAATGAAAAATAATTATGTAGATACATATACTTTATTTTAAACTGCAGGAAAAAATAGTGTTTCCATTTTCGAGTCGTCTCAGATTAGAGTTTAGTTTCTCGCGAGTCAGATTCCGGTGTGCTCATTTTTTCCAAAGAAATGTCTAGAATATTGGTTCAAATGAAAAAAAAAAATGTATATGAATGAGTACATATATATATATATATATACATTCATTTCTCTTCGAGAAATATAAAATTGACGTTAGAGATATGATTGTAGGCTATTTTCCTATAATTGCTTTAAATTATAGATTGATTTTTTTTCATTTCATGTTTAGGGTAAAGAAAAAATATTTTGTTGAGTTTGGGTCGGGTATAACTCGACCCGTGCAGGGTTGTAGTAACAACCAGAAGTTTAAAAATTCGTGTAAATCGAATACAGACTTACTTGAAAATTTAAATTTGATTATATTATTAGATTGAACACTTTTAATTAATAAATTTTATGCGTTGGCTGTTTCGAAATAAGCATATTTTTTCTTTGACATCATCAAGACTTTATGTTCTATGATTTTTTTTTAGACCACTGACCAGGTCCCTACCTGCCGGGGATTAAACTGGTACTAAAATAATGTACTTTTAGATTCTAATCTATTTTCAAAATTTTTATTTCACTTACATTTTTCTTGAGAATTTTGTATTTCAGTTTCAGTTTCAGATTTAAATGCTGCATCTTATCAGAAGGTGGAGGATCACACTGTCTGCGTTCGGTCAATGTACCCTCTTAAAAAAATCCGTGAATTAAAGGAGCTTTTTTTCACGAAAACACGAAAATTTCTTCTCTGAATTGCCCGAACAACAGAAAATATGAATCTGACGTAAAAATTACCTGAAATCCACCAATCTAAAGCTGCATTTCCGTCAAACCACAGGGGTGTTTCGGTAATTGTACAGCGTGTTACTTTTTCATATTAGTAGTAGGAAAACGACAGTTCGGGGTCACGCAGCTTTATAGATTTGACATATGATATCCAAAAAGTGAAATTTGTAAAGAAAAATCCAAAGTGTTGTAAAGAATTTTATTGATATAATTGATAAAATGTATTGAAGAGAAATTGATATAAATGTAGACAATATTCACAATGTATTGCTTAAATACCCATAATAATAATAAAAAATGTATCTATACATATCTGTGTTTATTTTTATGTTTATTTATAAAACATATTTCATTGTTAAAATATATTGTATGAATTTTAACATGAAATTTCCAATTCTGCTTTACGTAAGACTTGAGATTTATCATAACTTGTTCAACGAAACAACATTTTCACCAATGAATATATCCAGTTTATACACATACTTATGAAAATCAACTTTTGATGATACTATACATCAAATTAATGAAAAATATATACAAGTCATTAAAAATAAAAAAAGTTTTTACGAAGTTAAAAAAAAAAAAGTTTTTTACAAATAAAAAATAAAATTTTTTTTACAAAGTTAATTTTTTTTTTTTTTACAAATATAATTTTTTTTTTTTTACAAATTAAAAAAAAATTACAAATTTATATATTTTTTTACAAATTTTAAAAAAAAATTTACAAATTAAAAAAAAAAATTACAAATAAAAAATAAAAAGTTTTCACAAAGTTAAAAAAAAGTTTTTACAAGGTTAAAAAAAGTTTTTACAAATTAAAAAAAAAAGTTTTTACAAAGTTAAAAAAAGTTTACAAAATTAAAAAAAAAATAACACAAAAATTACAAAAATTTCAAGGTTTTCTAAAAATATTTACTTATTAACAAAAATTTACACAAAAGTCAGGACTAAACCTATGTCTAACATGGCATTTTTTCGAATTTAGTTGTTAAAATCATAGTGTTAGCACTGTGAAAATACAAAATAATACCTTCAAATGATAATCTATGTTTCAAATTGGATCCAATATCTGGTATATTAAGAATCATTTGTGATTTAAACAAATTAAATATGCATGAGAAAACCATTAATGTATCAGCAACTGATGGGACTTATTTTGCTGATGTTATATCAATCAATAAATCTGAAATTTACCAAGAGTAACAGTAACCAAAGGCTAACAGATAGAAATGTTTTAAGGGTGTTGACATTACACACAGATACAAGAAACAATTTATATCTGACTTAATCAAATAAATAAGCTTCAGAGTTTCCTTTAGACTTACCTACTGAAGTGTAGTTAAATGAAAACATATCCATCGGTTCAGAAGCAAGTAATATAACAGCAAAGGATACAGATAATGGGTATAGCGGACTTTTAGTTTATGTTATTGCTTCAGGTGATGAATACAGCTCATTTCGGGTAGATATGCATACAAGTAAATTATATGTTGAGTCAAAATTGAACCGAGAATTCATATCGGAGTATAACTTAAACATAAGTATCTGCTTATGACCTGAGAAATTCACGACATTCTACAACGAGTGATTTCGAAATACACAACCAATAAAATATTTACCTTCAAAGAAAGAAAATGAAACCCCATTCAGCTGTTTCAGATATCCAAGTTGATCAAGCGATCGATGTTAAACAGCAGGACCAGGCCTAAATCTAGCATCGCATTTTTTACTCGACTTCGGTTGTTTAAAGTGTTATTTTAAAGAGTAGTATAATGGTTGCCCAACCATTGTACATTTCTTTAAAATAAGAACGACAAGGAATCGGAAAATAATTCCGTTTTCCACAGGTCTTAATCTTAGCAAGAATATTAATCCTTACTGTTTTAGCCGAGATTACAAATTTTTTCCGTTTAAAACACGATTCCGTTACACAATTTCCGTTTTAACAGGTTTTACCGTAGTGCTTAGGCTATCGATTTTGAAGCGTTTGTCCCGCATTTTCTCTCTCTCTGTTCCGCTTGCGATAATAAACCTAGCAACACTATAGCTGTGGCATTTAATACGACTGCGGCGCCTTCAGTTTATTCATGGCTATTTGGACGATCACCGTTACTCTCGGAATAGGAAGAATCGCGGATCCCTTCAAGACTGTTGGGAAAGAGGTGGCGCGATCACGAAATGTCTCACCGGAAAAAATTAAAAGTTAAATTCAATAGGTTAAAGACATTGACAACATGTTTTGAATGCCAGTGGCGTTTAATATTTTGGACAACCGCGGCAGCTTCGAGCGTATCTGACAGCAGTTACACGTGGAACAGGCAGAATCGCGACACCTTGAAGACAAGGACTGATGAGCAGGAGGTAGCCTGATTACGAAAGATCGTACCGAAAAAAGTAAGAGCGAAATTCAATAAATTTAACTCATCAATTAACTGATTCGAGAGGGCTGGGACGTTTAATACATCAGACGACCGCGTCGACTTCGAATTTATTCAACCACCGAT
Organism: Maratus michaelseni; assembly: GCA_963931845.1. Classification (NCBI taxonomy): domain Eukaryota; kingdom Metazoa; phylum Arthropoda; class Arachnida; order Araneae; family Salticidae; genus Maratus; species Maratus michaelseni. The sequence goes on from OZ007586.1 coordinate 365,391,495, forward strand.
ACTCGCCGAACAGGTGGAATCGCGGTCCCTCTTTCATGACTAGGACTATTGGGAAGGAGGTAGTCCGATTACGAAAGATCTCCCAGAAAAAAAAAATAAAAAGCTAAATTACATACGTTAAACAAAGCGACCGGCGGTCTCAGGATGACTGGGGCGTTTGATACATCAGACGATTGAGGCATTTCGAACTCATTCATATTTCATAATTTTTAGTTTGCTCTGAAAGCTTAAATTACTTTGGCGTATTGTAGTTTTCATTGCGTCGATTTTTATACGTCACGTATTTACTTGTATTAAAATCTGCTTTAAGAACATATAAAGCAATCCATCTATTTAAAGCTAACCCGTCTTTTCATCAATTCGTGCAAAAATGGGTTTTATACGCATGCGCGAGCATTCAGCCAATCAGCTGAGGGCCGTTACTATCCAGAAACAGAACTCCCTTAAAATTTTGTTCAATACGCATGCGTCGGCATTCAGCCAATAAGCTGAGGGCTGTTACTCTGCAGATGCAGAAGCAGATTCGGATTGACAAAACATATATCGCTATCTACAAGGCTTAAATGCACGCTGATCTGTGTTTTGAAGGTATTTATTTTATTTGTTATATAATATAATTTGTATAAATAACTAGGTGTCGAAACTGAATTTAGGCTCATTTAATGTTAAGCATAAATATCTAGGTATCGATTTCGATTCTAGCGTTTCGCCAAATCCAAATAAATCTAGATGGAAATCGCTTTTTTCCTTCTGTTTCTATAGTGCAGCAAATAATTCACGTAATTCTTATTATACATACATGATGCTTCACACTTCACCAAATGTTTTCATTAATCTTGAATGTTTTGATTTGCAATATAATAAAAATATACAATAAATCTAGAGACACTAAATTTTAACAACTTTTATAAGCCCAGCATTTTTTTTAAAGCTGCGAAATTAATCTGCGATGTCTAAAATAATCTGCAGCGCCTGCTGCCGTTTATATGAAACCCATAATTTGTCACAAATAGGTGATTTTATTAATTTCGTGTTTTGCCCATGAATGCGAAAAAAAAATAAAAATAAATTAACAACTTTTATAAGCCCAGCATTTTTTTTAAAGCTGCGAAATTAATCTGCGATGTCTAAAATAATCTGCAGCGCCTGCTGCCGTTTATATGAAACCCATAATTTGTCACAAATAGGTGATTTTATTAATTTCGTGTTTTGCCCATGAATGCGAAAAAAAAAAAAAAAAAAAAAAAAAAAAAAAAAAAAAAACTATTTTTGACTTTAGGTGAAATGATTGAGGTTATTTCGGTTTTTCTTTTGTATATAAAAAATGTTATATATAAAAAAAACCTGGACATTAATCACATTGTTTTTTGTATATTTAAAGACGTTTACTTATTCTTTGTAATTATTTTTTTGTTGGGGGTTTTTGGGCGAAATAATATACTTCATAGATAGAACCAGTTCCACTATTATTAATATTTACTTAATCCTCTGACCGCCGAGCAAATTTGTGATGTTTTTTTCTGCTATTTTTTAAATATACAATAAATCTAGAGACACACTAAATTTTAACAACTTTTATAAGCCCAGCATTTCTTTTTAATTAATCTGCAATGTCTAATATTTAAAGACGTTTACTTATTCTTTGTAATTATTTTTTTTGGGGGGTTTTTGGGCGAAATAATATACTTCATAGATAGAACCAGTTCCACTATTATTAATATTTACTTAATCCTCTGACCGCCGAGCAAATTTGTGATGTTTTTTTCTGTTATTTTTTAAATATACAATAAATCTAGAGACACACTAAATTTTAACAACTTTTATAAGCCCAGCATTTCTTTTTAATTAATCTACAATGTCTAAAATAATCTGCAGCACTTGCTGGCGTGCTGCACTGTTTTTGCTACCAGGTTAATATTTAAGAAATATTTACATTGTATTGTTTGTATGTATACAAATCTTGAATGTTTTGATTTATTACATTCATTTTATACTGAGCAAATGGCCAAATTTGTAAGTTTTTTTCTGTTATTTTTTTTTAAATGTCAAAAAAAGATAAATTTTTAAACTTGGTATAAAAAACTTAGGTACTTGTCTATTATCCCATCGACCACTTTTCATAACAAAATACTATCGCCAAACTGTATGATTAAATGCCAAAAATGCAGTCCTATTTACTTGATGTCGGAAGCATTATACGTGTTTGTTATGTCATCAAGTGGGTTTTAATTAAACATTTGCGTGTATTTTTCATTGTTTATTTGATTTATTAGTTATTTCATTAATTAAAATAACAATTGTATCCTTAAATTCTTATATTTTATTTATTTATTTTGATATTCCAATGACAACGTTTTCCCATTTATTTGGCGTTACAGTTTGGCGATAGTTTTTTGTTATGAAAAGTGGTCGACGAGATAGAGAAGTACCAAAACTTAATTACGTATATGAGTATAATCCTTGACAGTGACAGTATTAATCATTACTCAATATTTTAAAACTGTTTTGTAGAATTATATTAATTCTTAATTATTTGTAGAATTATATTAATTTAAACAATGCTTCTATTGAAGTGTGAAGAACCATATACTTCTATGAAGAACCATATATTTACATAATCGTTTTCATTAGCAATCGGAACACCATAAGATTCATCCCCGATAATAAACGGACTATAAGTGGTCCAATTTTGTATTACATGTTCTACGATATTTTTACGTTCGTTTGAATAATTATTTTCTGTATTATATAAACAAAATGATAGAGATCTAAAAAGACAATTTCCATCGGGATTGATTTCGCGAACGTTAAATGAGCCTAAATTCATTTTTAAACAGTAAATCCGAAATGGACACCTAAGTATTCATACAAATTATAATAAATAAAATAAATATCTTCTAAACACTCCACAGTGAGTTCTATATAAATACCTTCCTAGGTTTAACGCAACGTGCAAGAAAAAAAAACAATAGGAGCAATTTATTGACTATTGATTAACGAATTTCATGATTTTTTCAAAGAACGTTTGTCGAATTGCACAAAAAAAATTAAGAATATTGTCAAATTGTCTCGGGTAAAAAATTTTTGAATATTGTCAAATGCCTTCGAGAAAAAAGTCTCTTAGTCAAATGATTTTGAAGAAAAAATCGGGAAATTCACAAAATGGTTTTGGGAAAAACTTCATCAAATTGTTTCAAAATTCTTTGAGTGACAGCGGGAAAAAAAATTTCATTTTACATTCCATCATCGCAATTGGCGAGTGTGACTATTAAGTTTAGCCAGTGGTGGTAATAACATCAATCACCAATTTTCAGTATTACTCGCCGATTGTTGAGTGTTAATTTTGTCTTATATCACAAACTGTATTTACATATACTACTAGATATAATGATTATGAACCATGATTTTTCTGTTATTGGGCGAGATTCATGTTTTTTCAGCAATTCTTTGACAAAATTCGTGTTTTTTCAGCGATCTTTAACAAAATTCGCATTTTCCAGCGATTCTTTGATAAAATACATTTTATTCCCGAATTTTTAGAAGAAATTTAGTAAAAAAGCGTGATTTTTTGATGAAATTCTCTTTTTTGCGATTCTTTGACAAAATTTGCTTATCTTTCGCGATCCTTTTGCATAATTCACGTTTTTTCTGTGGTCTTTTAACGAAAGTCCTGTTTTCCCATGATCTTTTGATGAAATTAGTGTTTTTTCCTCAATCATTTGACGAAATCTGTGTTTTTTCACCCGCGAAGATTGGTTTGATGTTTTTAGTGTGCAGGTGCTCTAAAAAGTCTGTGACGCCCGTTGCTGCATCGCACACATTCTTCTATGGGGCATCGAACGAAGGTAATTCATCCTAAAGAATCATTGTTTCATTCCTGACATTTCTCGAAAAAAAAACAACGTTCAACTCATTGGCTGAATTGTAAAGGGCGAAATGTGTCAAACATTAGCGGAAAGAAAGTGCGCAATTTGTTCGTTCATGGAAAAATTCGTTAATCGATAGTCAATAAATTGCGAAATTCATCAATCGATAGCGGAAAAATCGCAAAATTCATTAATCGACAGTGGAAAAATCGCAAAATTCATCAACTGGTTTCGGGGAAAAAAGTTTTCGAATATCGTCGAATGGCTTCGAGAAAAAATATCACAATCCGTCAATTTTGGGGAAAACATTGCGAAATTCGCCAAATGGTTTCGAAATTTGTCGAACGATAGCAGAGAAAAAATCTTTTTCCATTCAATCATCGCAATTGGTGAGTGTGACTATTATGTTTGACCAGTGGTGGCAATAAAGTCCATTGCCAAATTTTCACTATTACTCGCTGTTTGGCAAGTGCTAATTTTGTCCGATACTTCAAAACCCTTTTGATCATCACATCAGTGTGCAGGACATTTTTTTTACGGGAGACCATTTGATGAATTTCGTGATTTTTCCATTATCGATTGACCAATTTTACTGCTATCGATTGTTGAATTTTATAATTTATCAACTATTGATTAAAGAATTTCATGATTTTTTCCATGAACGTTTGACGAATTACGCAAAAAAATTAAGAATATCGTTAAATTGTCTTGGGTAAAAAAAAAATTAATATTGTCAGATGCCTTCGAGAAAAAAGTTGCAAGTTGAAATGCCTGTGACCTCTTCTTAATGTTATGCATCTCTGAGGTCCATCCCCCACTCCCCCCCCCCCCTAAGTGGGACACTTTTCTAAATTTTTCACACACCGCTCATGTGATATATCGCTGGAAAAGTCTTTGACCGCTTATTCATGTTATGCATCTCTGTGGTCCATCCAGCCAATCCCCTCCCCCTAAGGGGGACACTTTTCTAAATTTTGTTGACACCCCTCATGTCATGTATTGTTGGAAAGGTCTTTGACTGCTTAATCATATTCTGCATCTCCGATGTCCATCTCCCCACTTTGCCTCACCCTAAGGGGTACTTTCTAAATTTTGCACACAATCCTCATGTTATATATCATTGGAAAGGTCTGTGACCACTTAATCATATTATGCATCTCCGGTGTCCATCTCCCCACTTTGCCCCTGCCCCCAAGGGGTACTTTCTAAATTTTGCACACAACCTCATGTTATGTATCATTGGAGGAAAGGTCTGTGACCACTTAATCATATGCATCTCCCATGTCCATCCCCCACTTTGACCCCCCAAGGGGGTACTTTTCTAAATTTTGCACACTCCCGTCATGTGATATATCGATGGAAAGGTCTGTGACCGCTTAATCATATTATGCTCCCCACTATGAAATTTGACAAGTTAAAGCAACTATAAATTTTATTTTTATGGTACTATCAAGTTGTTTGCCGTCAAATTTTGACGGGTTTCATCTAGTTATTGTTTATTTTATCAAAAATAATGATTCAAAATCCCCGAAAGTGAAGTTATTTGATGCATCACTGTTATTTAAACAATAAATATACACTGATTTTATACACTAATTTTATTAAATAATTTTTTCTCAATTTTCTTTCGTCATTCTTCATAAACAACCGCAACAAATGGGAAACGAGATCTAGACTCTGAATCTGATTTGTCCTTGCCATGTCACAATCATAACGCTACAAATTTCACTGAAGGTTAGGGAAAATCCCCCAGAGCTATAAATCAGGCCTTGACTTTCAAACCAGCTGTATATCCCATACATTCGAAATGAGAGGATATTACAACAACGAATAATCCCTAAGTGAAAATTCCCGACTTTCTTAATGAGACAGAACAATTTCTGACCCAAAAACATCACGTACGATCTATTCTATAGGACTAATCGGTCATTGTAAGAAAACGTACGGAAACTATACAGCAGGGGAACATGCGTTATCACATTACAGTTCTAAATAAACAGCTTGTTCAGATTATTATAGGAATTACCTTATGTAGCGGTAGAATTTTTTATTAGGTACTTCCATTTGTATTTAGACAATGGCTAATAGTTATTTCAGTGAAAAAGAAAGGTTAAATAAACATATGTTTATTAAAATTTTTATAAAGTTAAGCAACTTTTGCCTTGTATGCAGCGCATAAATAGCATGTAATATCACAGTGTATCTGTCTCTATGGTGGTAAGTTTAGACAAATATGCTGAATAATATAAATACTTTATATATTTGAAATTAAATTAATATTGCATATTTGATATAATATGCATATTTGATATAATTAATATTGCATATTTGAAACAACTGATACAATTTATCATAATCTTCAGAAGTAAGTGTTTAAGAAGCTATCAGTGTCAAAAGTTCTTGCGATTTTTTATATACTGGAATTTAAAGTTTATTACTAAATAAAATTACACCACAAATATTATTAAAGGAGGAAAAGAAAACTCGCTCGAGCGAATCAAGAATTAAAAGTTTAAATAATAATAAAAAATATATATCTCATTTAACAATTTCTTTCCTAGTGATAAAAAAATTTTACTTTTAAAGTAATATTCATATGTAAATTCTTAACTCCATAGTACAGTTTTTAAAATTCTGATGACAAATGAAAATAAAGAATATAATTAGAATTAATTGTGACTTATTTTCTTGTTTACATATAAATGCAGAATCGGTTTTGGAAGTGTGAAAGTGTATTAACTAAAATTAATACAGGAAAAGATTTAAAATAAGAAAAATAAATGTCTAGCAATTGTGTTGGGAATACGAATCTAACTAATGGATCTCGCATTTATTTGCAGGCCACATAAAATGTACTACAGTTAAAAAAAAGTCCTTCCGGCCTGTACCGGGAGGAAAAGGTAAGTAGGTAGAAAAGGACAGTTTTGCCCCATGAGGTGGTGCTGTGGTGCGGCGGTGGTGCTAAATTGTTGTAAAAGACTACGATGATAAAATTCAAACTTAAAATCGAGGGTGGGGCGAAAGGGTGTGCTATAGGAGAGGGGGTTTTAGGAGGGGGCAGCATGTTATAGTAGGGGGGTATTTTTTTAAGGGGGGGGCTTAATTTTAAAAAATTTAAAATTGTCTTATAGTACGAGGTATCGGTGATGGTAGAGTACGACCACTATCCCCCTACCGCCCCCCCCCCCTTTTTTTTTTTTTTTTTTTTTAGGGGAAAGAAAGTTTAAGGCGGTGTCGCCCTCTATCGGTAAGTATGAAAATTATGGAATTTAAAATGACTGCTTCTGAATTTTAAGTTATAGCATAGTATAAAATAAAATATTCTAAAGTATCTAACCATACTGCTTACAATGGAAATTTAAGTTATAGCATGGTGTAAAATAAAGTAACTTACCACTGCTTACAATGGAAATATATAGTTATAGCATAGCACTTAATAAATAATTTTAAAATGTGTTACCATAGTGCTCGCAAAGGAATATGAAATAGAAATTTAAGTTCTATCATAAAGCTAAATAATAAATAATTTTAAAGTTTCTTAGCAAACTGCTTACAATGAAAATATTTAGTTAAAGCATAGCACTTAATAAAATATTTCAAAGTTTCTTTACCAAACTGCTTACAATGGAAATATTTAGTTATAGCGTAGGCACTTAATAAAAATTTTAAAGTGACACATGTAAATAATTATAGTTATAAACCGACATATAGGCAGATAGGCAGGCACACAGACAAGCAGGCAGGCAGGTAGGCAGACAGACAGACACACAGTGAACTATTTGTTACGTACACACACAAGCATGCATATACGAAGTGAACTAATTGTAATAAAATACATGACGTGCATACGTTTTAAAACATTTTTTTTCTTCACAGAATTTAAGAAAATATTAAATTTCGACTACAACTTTCACTTTGAAATAGCGTAGTCCCTTTTTAAAAAATCATTAGCTTTTATCAAACATTTATATGAAGCGGGGTTCGAACCTCGAACCTGACAAAATGATCTCATGATGTGTTGATTTGCAGAAGGTTTAAACGAACACACCATGAGATCATGTTTCTTAGACGTGATTGAACATATTGGATTATTACTATACAGTACTAATGATATTATAAATTTAGAAAAATAATTTACGCTTTACGATAAACTTTAATGTTTAAACCTACAAACACATTGGAATGTATTTATAACATATAAAATAACCTTGTAAAAGGTTGGTTGGTTTGTTGGTTTTATAAACTTGCAAAGCAAAGCGTATCTTACCAATTTGCATACAAGAGATTTTGTAACATAAATTATATAATATAATACAGCAAATTTTATCTTACCAAGTAGGGTTTAAGGATACTGTATTAAAATTTTTAATTATATACTTTAAAAAAGAAAGTTTAACTTACCATTATGTTTATGATGGGATTCGAACTGTCAACCTGTAGACCTGCTTCCCAATGCGCTGCCAGTTACGCTACGAAGGCTCCGTACAATTAATATAAATAATGAAACCTAACACAATGTTACTTTTTTTCCTAAGATTTTCAAGTTAATAAAACAGGATATGACGACATTTATAGAATAACATCCTGTTTTACAACGATAAGAATAGCAATATAAGAAGCTTGTACACCATAATGAATTTACTGTTTAAAGTTTTGACTTAAACGATTATTCTTCTAATTACTTAAAACCTTGCTGTATATTTGCTTGATCACCTATCTGTTTACCCTGCTTTTTGGATACTTCTAAACCTGAAAATGACTACTTCGCTTAACACATCTTACTATGAAATTTCAGAAATCAGCGAATTTAGTAGAATATTTCAGTATTTTGACGTTTTTACCCCATACCATTGGGACTTAGGGGAGGATACGATTGTCGAAGTGCAAATGAATAAGGACTGTGAGTTAAACGTTCACATTCAAAAATATAAAGAATTTGAGAATAGTGGTAAAATGTACCCTACAAATGAAGGAATTACAATATCGTGCGCAACCTTTGATAAATTTGAAACGAGAATGACAAAATTTAATTTTGACTCTGCAGAAAAAGAAACATTCGTATCTAACAACGACTTACTAACGATTTATGTGGATGAGGAATCATGCATACTGCAAAAACTATTGAAACCTGATTATTTACTACTTACAAAAGAACAATTTCTCAAACTAGAGAAAAACTGTATTGAAATTAGCGAATGTCTTATTCAAACTTTTTTAACAAAACTTTTACCTGTTTATGTTTTAAAAAACGTAAAAATATGTAAATGTTCTCACTTTACAGAGGAAGAGGCGATGGACTATTTTTTAGAATGCTTCGATCATGAATTAGAGAGATCAGTATATCGCACGTTTGACTGTTATTTATGTTCAATCGGACAACCAGTTGAAATGGATCACGAATGTATGAGATATAATTTAAGAAAACAGTTTAACTGGTGCGCCGACAGTGCTTTGCTAAATTTCAACATTATGGAATTTGTGAAAAACCTGCTATAGAAATGTATATGTAATTATACTTATTTATTTTTTGAATCTATGAATGTAGACTTTTATAATAAGCATTTGAACAATGTATTTATAAATTAACGTATTTATTTAATAAATATTTGTTTAGTTTTTTATCATGTGTCTGTTTTTATTTATGTATATGGAATAAATAAGTATAGTTTTCGAAAAGTTTTACAATTTTTTCTTTAGAAAATGTAGAAACTTGTTTTATTTTTCTACAAAAATTAAGGATTGTATACTATTTCATTAAACATGTGTACCATTATTATAATATAACTTACATATTATATACAAAATACTACCCTTTACTTGATAAATTATTTAAGATTTTAAACCAAAACTGAGCGAATATTATAACGATTATCGAGTTTGAAAATAGGTCTGTTGTCTACCAGACCAAAAACAGGAAACTACTTATTTGCGGATAACATCCCTATGTTTTCTTACTGATAACGTTACTTCTTTTATCTAGTTTAAGGTATAAAAATTATTTCATTTACTTAATTAGCAATACCATATAATGAACGAGTATATTCACACATTTAAATTTGCATTTTAAGCCACGATGAATACATAATAAAACATTACTTGTATACTTTTACATAAAAATTGAAAATACATTTATACTTAACGAAATCACCCACTGTATAATAAAAGATACTTTGCTAAATTACTTATGTTTAACATACAGACTAATTTCTGTATACGATATATAACACGTGACGCTATTTTTAATTATTTTAAGCATGCGCGCCCTCTACAATTAAATAAATATTCATGAAAAGTTTTATTTGAAATAATATTCATACTGTTTCTGTGCCGTTAAGACGTTCTAATTTTTTCTCCGTTTAAGTGATCTGCGATTTTAATTGATTTAAATTAAATAAGTACAATGCAAGACATGGTGTTAGACGAACCAACCAAGATAAGAAAAGCCTTGACATCGGAGTTTAAGGAGGAAATAGACTGTACTATTTTAATGAAACCTGTTTTGAATAAGGAACCGATGGCCTCTTCATCAGATCAAGTCGATCAAAAGTTACCTTTTACATGTGATACATGTAAAAAAGTATTTACTAAAAAATATATGTTATTAAGACATATGAACTTACATTTAGAAAAAAAACCCTCTAAGTGTGATAATCTGTTTACTACAAAGAGCGCTTTACAGGATGATATGCTAATTAATCCCAAGACATCTGCCACATATAAATGTGAGAAATGCAGTAAGACTTTCTCACGAAAAAATTTGTTAGTTAGACACATGAAATTTCACTTAGAAAAGAAACCTTTTAATTGTAAAATGTGTTCGAAATCATTTGTGCAGAAAAGCGACTTACAAAAGCATAACTTAGTACATTCTAAACAAGGCGTTATGCATAAATGTAATGAATGTGATAAAAAGTTTTTACGGGAAAAAAATTTAATAAATCATACTATGATTCATAACACCCCTCAGCAAAAGAAAAGAAATATTGAACCGTTTACCAGACACTATAAATGTGTCGATTGTTCTGAAATATTTAATCACAGATTTGACTTAGTGAAGCATAGAAAAATTCATCTCTCGCCCAAAGAACATATATCTGAACAGCGTACTGAACTTTTAAACCATTTACAGAATTTATTACTACGTATAGACACTTTACAAAATGCTATAAAAAATGAAACTATTCCTTTTTGAAATATTGACTTTACCAATTTATTTGAACTATACAACTTCTTGTATATACTAATGTATGTGTTTAAATAATTAAATAAATAATAGATAAGTGAAAAAGCTTTTATGTTTTATTTTTCAATATGATTATATTATATCACTATTATGTGAATGAATGGACTTGTAAATTTAAACTCTATGTATTAAAATAAATTTCTTGCACTTTTACAAGAAGTAAAAATTTAATACAAATATATTTCAGATTTTTAAAATATATTATTGATTCACATATGATAGTTAAATTAATATGCTATTAAACATATAATTTTGTATAATCTATATTATTAATTTTCTTTAACACATATTACTTTTTTACAATAAATCGATTTAACTAATTATACATTTGTGTAATTAAACAAACTTATTTTACTAAATATACGTATCGATAATTAATTTTTATTATTTACATACACATGATTATACTTTTTATCGTACGCGATTAACTATTTATACATTTAATAAGCGTTGCCATACCCGCTTTTATAAATAATTAGATATTATAAAGCATACGGATTTCACATAAACAAGCAATATATATTTTCGTTAAATGAACAACTTGAATCTTTAATCTATAACGTCATACTTACTTTTAAACTTGCTTTTAACTGTAACCATCACTCTTTTTTAACCTATGTTAGTAACTGTTTAGATATAATATAATCAGTTTACTGTTGACTTTTGTCGTGACTGAACCTTTTACTGTTTGTTATTTAAAAATGGCTTATGAATTAGATAGGATTAAACGGTCGTGTGAAGAAATGACTTCTTCAACAAAGTTTCAACGTTTAGATAAACCTATGGAAAATTCTGATTTTTATAATTATAAAACATTTATAAAATAATTTTGATAACTTTTTATTTTTGTTAATTTATTTTAATTAAAAAAATAATTATTTTGTTTACTTATAATTTTTTAATTTAATTAAGTTAGTTTGTAATTTTTAAAAAAACTTTTACAATAATATAACATGTTTAAATTATTTTTATAAGTATATGTAGTAACATAACAACTATATAGTATGTTACCATTATATAATATTAACATACAAGACGAATCAACATTGATAAAGTATGAAATACTTTTATTAAGTTTTAAATTTATAAAACTTTTTTAACTGAAAAATAATTTTGCTATCTTGTAAAATTTTAAAAAGTTTTATAATAGTTCAAAAATACATTTACTAACATGTGTAGTATGTTACTAACATTTAGTATACATACTATGTTATCATGTTTCTGTTATAAACATATAAGAGAAATTATTAATCTTAAATTGCAAGTTAAACAATATTAATAAACACACACACATTTTGTTTAAATAAACACACAGATTTAAAGCAAAATATTTTATTTTCAGGACTTAAATAATACATTTCGAATAAATTCCACATTAATGTTACGTAAAAAGTTTTCACTGATACATTCAACTCCGTTTAAAAACCTTGAAATAACATAATCAAAATTTACAAGCATTAAAATCATATTCCCTAAGTGATTAAATCTTTCACGTTTATTAAAGGTGAAACATGTATGTAGACTTTGGGATTGGTGTCTAAATATACATCCTACACATTCATAAATTTGGTTTAATATTGTCAGTACATTATCCTCAATAGAAGAGATAAGTTTCGTTAGTAAAACACGCTCGATTTCAGAAGGTAAATTAACGAGTGTGCATTTTTGCTTAATTAACTGCGGTAGATGAACTGTATACAAGTGTTTAATAAGATTGCTATTAAAATCAATAGCTTTTTCTTTTAAATTTTCTAACTGAAAATCGTTTAAAACACAATGTGTATAATTCTTTAAATTTTTTATTTGCATAATAGAATTATTATAATTTAACACTAATACTGTATTGTTAGCAATAAACGATGAACTTTTATATTTTAAATTAAATCCAAAAATTTTATATTGGAATTCATACCATGTTGAAATATCCATAAAAATTCTATTTGTTGATGAAATTTCTTCATTTGTAAATACATTGTGTTTGATCTCTTCAATATGTACATAAAACTGTTTATAATGTCGTTTTAAAGTTAAAAATATAAAATCAGCAAGTTTAATCCGAAACATGACAAAAATGCGAGATTTACCATGTTTGGTTTTGGAAATGTTATTTACACATGCGATGGGAGGGGATATGTCATATAATTGTTCACTATTATGTGTAATGCTAGTTGATGGTTCATTTGAAGAAATTAAATCGCTTGTAGTCGGTGAGGTAAGGTATGTTTCCAAATTTTTAAAATCTAGATCCTTAAACATTGTATCCAAAAAGCCTGTAGCAGAGGTAGACTCACAGCAGGTGTCAGGGAAAGACGTTTCATCATTATCACAGTTAGTAAATATTGGGGTTGTAGAATCCTTGGCAATCTTAGGCTCTGCAGCATACAAGTCCATGGTAGGTGATAGTGTTTCATAGTTCTCCTGTATATTAGATTTGGGTAAAAATTCATGTTTATAAAAATCAGAATTTTCCATAGGTTTATCTAAACGTTGAAACTTTGTTGAAGAAGTCATTTCTTCACACGACCGTTTAATCCTATCTAATTCATAAGCCATTTTTAAATAACAAACAGTAAAAGGTTCAGTCACGACAAAAGTCAACAGTAAACTGATTATATTATATCTAAACAGTTACTAACATAGGTTAAAAAAGAGTGATGGTTACAGTTAAAAGCAAGTTTAAAAGTAAGTATGACGTTATAGATTAAAGATTCAAGTTGTTCATTTAACGAAAATATATATTGCTTGTTTATGTGAAATCCGTATGCTTTATAATATCTAATTATTTATAAAAGCGGGTATGGCAACGCTTATTAAATGTATAAATAGTTAATCGCGTACGATAAAAAGTATAATCATGTGTATGTAAATAATAAAAATTAATTATCGATACGTATATTTAGTAAAATAAGTTTGTTTAATTACACAAATGTATAATTAGTTAAATCGATTTATTGTAAAAAAGTAATATGTGTTAAAGAAAATTAATAATATAGATTATACAAAATTATATGTTTAATAGCATATTAATTTAACTATCATATGTGAATCAATAATATATTTAAAAAATCTGAAATATATTTGTATTAAATTTTTACTTCTTGTAAAAGTGCAAGAAATTTATTTTAATACATAGGGTTTAAATTTACAAGTCCATTCATTCACATAATAGTGATATAATATAATCATATTGAAAAATAAAACATAAAAGCTTTTTCACTTATCTATTATTTATTTAATTATTTAAACACATACATTAGTATATACAAGAAGTTGTATAGTTCAAATAAATTGGTAAAGTCAATATTTCAAAAAGGAATAGTTTCATTTTTTATAGCATTTTGTAAAGTGTCTATACGTAGTAATAAATTCTGTAAATGGTTTAAAAGTTCAGTACGCTGTTCAGATATATGTTCTTTGGGCGAGAGATGAATTTTTCTATGCTTCACTAAGTCAAATCTGTGATTAAATATTTCAGAACAATCGACACATTTATAGTGTCTGGTAAACGGTTCAATATTTCTTTTCTTTTGCTGAGGGGTGTTATGAATCATAGTATGATTTATTAAATTTTTTTCCCGTAAAAACTTTTTATCACATTCATTACATTTATGCATAACGCCTTGTTTAGAATGTACTAAGTTATGCTTTTGTAAGTCGCTTTTCTGCACAAATGATTTCGAACACATTTTACAATTAAAAGGTTTCTTTTCTAAGTGAAATTTCATGTGTCTAACTAACACATTTTTTCGTGAGAAAGTCTTACTGCATTTCTCACATTTATATGTGGCAGATGTCTTGGGATTAATTAGCATATCATCCTGTAAAGCGCTCTTTGTAGTAAACAGATTATCACACTTAGAGGGTTTTTTTTCTAAATGTAAGTTCATATGTCTTAATAACATATATTTTTTAGTAAATACTTTTTTACATGTATCACATGTAAAAGGTAACTTTTGATCGACTTGATCTGATGAAGAGGCCATCGGTTCCTTATTCAAAACAGGTTTCATTAAAATAGTACAGTCTATTTCCTCCTTAAACTCCGATGTCAAGGCTTTTCTTATCTTGGTTGGTTCGTCTAACACCATGTCTTGCATTGTACTTATTTAATTTAAATCAATTAAAATCGCAGATCACTTAAACGGAGAAAAAATTAGAACGTCTTAACGGCACAGAAACAGTATGAATATTATTTCAAATAAAACTTTTCATGAATATTTATTTAATTGTAGAGGGCGCGCATGCTTAAAATAATTAAAAATAGCGTCACGTGTTATATATCGTATACAGAAATTAGTCTGTATGTTAAACATAAGTAATTTAGCAAAGTATCTTTTATTATACAGTGGGTGATTTCGTTAAGTATAAATGTATTTTCAATTTTTATGTAAAAGTATACACGTAATGTTTTATTATGTATTCATCGTGGCTTAAAATGCAAATTTAAATGTGTGAATATACTCGTTCATTATATGGTATTGCTAATTAAGTAAATGAAATAATTTTTATACCTTAAACTAGATAAAAGAAGTAACGTTATCAGTAAGAAAACATAGGGATGTTATCCGCAAATAAGTAGTTTCCTGTTTTTGGTCTGGTAGACAACAGACCTATTTTCAAACTCGATAATCGTTATAATATTCGCTCAGTTTTGGTTTAAAATCTTAAATAATTTATCAAGTAAAGGGTAGTATTTTGTATATAATATGTAAGTTATATTATAATAATGGTACACATGTTTAATGAAATAGTATACAATCCTTAATTTTTGTAGAAAAATAAAACAAGTTTCTACATTTTCTAAAGAAAAAATTGTAAAACTTTTCGAAAACTATACTTATTTATTCCATATACATAAATAAAAACAGACACATGATAAAAAACTAAACAAATATTTATTAAATAAATACGTTAATTTATAAATACATTGTTCAAATGCTTATTATAAAAGTCTACATTCATAGATTCAAAAAATAAATAAGTATAATTACATATACATTTCTCTAGCAGGTTTTTCACAAATTCCTTAATGTTGAAATTTAGCAAAGCACTGTCGGCGCACCAGTTAAACTGTTTTCTTAAATTATGTCTCATACATTCGTGATCCATTTCAACTGGTTGTCCGATTGAACATAAATAACAGTCAAACGTGCGATATACTGATCTCTCTAATTCATGATCGAAGCATTCTAAAAAATAGTCCATCGCCTCTTCCTCTGTAAAGTGAGAACATTTACATATTTTTACGTTTTTTAAAACATAAACAGGTAAAAGTTTTGTTAAAAAAGTTTG
Organism: Maratus michaelseni; assembly: GCA_963931845.1. NCBI lineage: Eukaryota > Metazoa > Arthropoda > Arachnida > Araneae > Salticidae > Maratus > Maratus michaelseni. The sequence goes on from OZ007586.1 coordinate 365,407,896, forward strand.
AATAAGACATTCGCTAATTTCAATACAGTTTTTCTCTAGTTTGAGAAATTGTTCTTTTGTAAGTAGTAAATAATCAGGTTTCAATAGTTTTTGCAGTATGCATGATTCCTCATCCACATAAATCGTTAGTAAGTCGTTGTTAGATACGAATGTTTCTTTTTCTGCAGAGTCAAAATTAAATTTTGTCATTCTCGTTTCAAATTTATCAAAGGTTGCGCACGATATTGTAATTCCTTCATTTGTAGGGTACATTTTACCACTATTCTCAAATTCTTTATATTTTTGAATGTGAACGTTTAACTCACAGTCCTTATTCATTTGCACTTCGACAATCGTATCCTCCCCTAAGTCCCAATGGTATGGGGTAAAAACGTCAAAATACTGAAATATTCTACTAAATTCGCTGATTTCTGAAATTTCATAGTAAGATGTGTTAAGCGAAGTAGTCATTTTCAGGTTTAGAAGTATCCAAAAAGCAGGGTAAACAGATAGGTGATCAAGCAAATATACAGCAAGGTTTTAAGTAATTAGAAGAATAATCGTTTAAGTCAAAACTTTAAACAGTAAATTCATTATGGTGTACAAGCTTCTTATATTGCTATTCTTATCGTTGTAAAACAGGATGTTATTCTATAAATGTCGTCATATCCTGTTTTATTAACTTGAAAATCTTAGGAAAAAAAGTAACATTGTGTTAGGTTTCATTATTTATATTAATTGTACGGAGCCTTCGTAGCGTAACTGGCAGCGCATTGGGAAGCAGGTCAACAGGTTGACAGTTCGAATCCCATCATAAACATAATGGTAAGTTAAACTTTCTTTTTTAAAGTATCATTCCAATGTGTTTGTAGGTTTAAACATTAAAGTTTATCGTAAAGCGTAAATTATTTTTCTAAATTTATAATATCATTAGTACTGTATAGTAATAATCCAATATGTTCAATCACGTCTGAGAAACATGATCTCATGGTGTGTTGGTTTAAACCTTCTGTAAATCAACACATCATGAGATCATTTTGTCAGGTTCGAGGTTCGAACCCCGCTTCATATAAATGTTTGATAAAAGCTAATGATTTTTTAAAAAGGGACTACGCTATTTCAAAGTGAAAGTTGTAGTCGAAATTTAATATTTTCTTAAATTCTGTGAAGAAAAAAAATGTTTTAAAACGTATGCACGTCATGTATTTTATTACAATTAGTTCACTTCGTATATGCATGCTTGTGTGTGTACGTAACAAATAGTTCACTGTGTGTCTGTCTGTCTGCCTACCTGCCTGCCTGCTTGTCTGTGTGCCTGCCTATCTGCCTATATGTCGGTTTATAACTATAATTATTTACATGTGTCACTTTAAAATTTTTATTAAGTGCCTACGCTATAACTAAATATTTCCATTGTAAGCAGTTTGGTAAAGAAACTTTGAAATATTTTATTAAGTGCTATGCTTTAACTAAATATTTTCATTGTAAGCAGTTTGCTAAGAAACTTTAAAATTATTTATTATTTAGCTTTATGATAGAACTTAAATTTCTATTTCATATTCCTTTGCGAGCACTATGGTAACACATTTTAAAATTATTTATTAAGTGCTATGCTATAACTATATATTTCCATTGTAAGCAGTGGTAAGTTACTTTATTTTACACCATGCTATAACTTAAATTTCCATTGTAAGCAGTATGGTTAGATACTTTAGAATATTTTATTTTATACTATGCTATAACTTAAAATTCAGAAGCAGTCATTTTAAATTCCATAATTTTCATACTTACCGATAGAGGGCGACACCGCCTTAAACTTTCTTTCCCCTAAAAAAAAAAAAAAAAAAAAAAGAAAAAAAAAAAAAAAACGGGGGGGGGGCATGGGGTAGGGGGGGCGGTAGGGGGATAGTGGTCGTACTCTACCATCACCGATACCTCGTACTATAAGACAATTTTAATTTTTTTAAAATTAAGCCCCCCCTTAAAAAAAATACCCCCTTACTATAACATGCTGCCCCCTCCTAAAACCCCCTCTCCTATAGCACACCCTTTCGCCCCACCCTCGATTTTAAGTTTGAATTTTATCATCGTAGTCTTTTACAACAATTTAGCACCACCGCCGCACCACAGCACCACCTCATGGGGCAAAACTGTCCTTTTCTACCTACTAAGGTAGCTTTCCTATATCTTCGTTTTAAAATTTTAGCTAATGTTACACGAAAACAGCAAGTTAAAATGCAAAGAAACGTTTACAAAAGATTTGTTAATACTGAATTTGAGTAAGAAATTCGCCAAATTATTGAGCAATAGCCATATTGACTTCATTTATGAAGACTTATTTTGGTCGCCAAATTTGGCGAGAATTTGGCGCTAACGGATATGAATATATAGTTTTATGCGTATGATTGGGAAAATTATTACAACAATGAAAGAAAATAATTTGCGAGTAATCGCGTTAATGTGCTGTTTTGTTTCAAAATGTCCGCCACCCTAGAATTTCAAACTGCTCTATCTCAGCCATTTTTTAAGATAGAGGTAAACCAAAAAATGCTCTGGAATCCTTGTATCAAGGCCTAAAACGTAATTAAAAAATAAATTTGAATTTTTAACTTTTTTGTATATTTATTTTAGTTTTAAATTTTTAAATGGCCGCCATCTTGTAACAAAAGGGCGGACCAAGCTGGCCAACGAACCCGGTCGAGACATTGGTGACCTTGCGTTATCGTATGACATAGGTCATATATATATATATATATATATATAATTATAATATCTATGAATTTCATAAAACATATCAAATTCTATTATCATTCTACTGAAATCTCCAAAGAGATAATTAATGATATTGTGTATACAGAATACCACATAGCTAATAATTAACATGTGCAAACATAATATTACCATAGCTTGTGCTTCAATGGTAATTGGCCAAATTTTACTCATACCTAAAGAATATTGAAAAAAGAAAAAAGAAATAGAGAGAAAGGGAAAAATATATATATATATATATATATAAATTGGAGTTGGAATGGTTTTGTTGGTATGGAATGGTTTTTACATATTCTTTTCAATATTCTTTTCAACAATTAGCTAGTTAAAATATTGAATTTTATATGATACCATAATTTAGCCTAATTGGCTCACAAATCACTTTGATTAACTTCTATATATATATATATATATATATATATATATGGATATATCTATATATATAAATCAACATTTGAACAGAGGGTGGTTTTGGGGTCTGGGGGTCATGATCGGTGAAAATATATCGAAATTTTCCGGAACTGCTTTCCTCCGAACGGCTGCAATATGTAGCTTTATACTTTTTGGTATTGAAAGCTACCTAAAAGAACCACTCATCCGAATGACCTGAAATTTCACCAGTATGCTACCTAAGCAATGGGAATTTTTTAAGCGTGGTTTAAAAAAACTTTAAATCACACCAACAGAGGGCGCTGTATATGCAGTAAAGTTGGGAGACGAGCTTGCGCACGACATACGCACAGTGGATACTCTTCGCTCTGTTGTGAAACATGCGGTTTTTCGTTTCCAACTCGTAGCTGAAAACGGTAGACAGCACATTGAAAATCTCTTGAGTTAAGTTGCGCAGTTCCATACGAATGCTTTATTCCATATTTTTAATTCGTTCTGTTACTGCGAAGTTGTTCACAGTTCCTTTTCCCAATTACTGCATTCTTATGTTTTTGATATGCATAATACCGTTTTCTTTTTCTAAACGTACAGTCCATTGTTTTCCTCCCACTGACAATATTCTTTGTTTCTGCTAACTTAGAGCGCCATCTGTCGGTGCGACTTTAAGTTTTTGTTTTAACCTTACCTAAAAAATTCCAATTGCTTTGGGAGCATACTGGTGAAATTTCGCGTCATTTGGATCAGTGGTTCTTTTGTTATAGGGTTTTACTTTCACAACTTTAAAAAAAATCACCCTATATATATATATATATATGATCATTTAAATTTCTTTCATGAGCTTGGAATTTCATATTCACTAAGATTAAGTGTGGAACACATTTTTAGGGTTTCGTTCATCTCACGAAACCCTATTCGTTTCGCTTCTCTGTCTGTCTGTCACAGAGACGGTTCTCAGAAACTGTAAAAGTTACAAACATGAAATTTTGTGTACTAACAGCTGAATACCTACTGTCACGCTGAAAATCATAAAATTTTGAAAATGTCTTCAATAACGGAATATATTAATTAAAACCTTAAAAATCCACACATTAATGGATAAAAATATTCAACTAAAGCACAGAATTTATTTTTTCTTTGTTATTCTATTTTAGGATTTCTATTTATTCTATTTTATATTTATTCCATTCATACAACTTGATTTAAGTTTTCGTGTCAATGAGTATTTTACAAAGTGATTATATTAGTAAATATTTTTGAGAAAATTTGTTAATTAACATGACACTTTAGATATGATTTTTATTTGATTAGAATAATCTAAAAATCTACACAAATTATGATTATTTTCTAAAACAGTTTATGATTGATATTATTATATGATATTTAAAAAAGAAATTAAAACGTGGTGGAGCATAAAAGTTTAAAAATAGGTAAAATAAGTAGAAAAATACCTTTAACCCTCATATATTTATGGTATTTTTATTTCACAGTGCCACACTTTCAACAGGTGTAAAATTACCAAAATGTTTGTCATGCTTCATAAACTTTCAAAGTCTAAATGCTTATTTGTAAAGCAATAGAGCTGCTTATTTATTTGAATGCGAAAGCAATGTGAAGAAGCAACCCAATTATGGAGCATTGTCATATTGATTGTTGTGTTGTAGTTTATGATTATGGGAGTTTCGAAAGTTGACAGGAAAGTATTCCAATGAGGGGCAAAAATTACCATGCAGAGATATTTTTAACTATAGATTTAGATATTTTATAATTATAAGCAATTATATAAGTAACAGAGAAAGATGACTAATGATACATGGATTTTTAATTGGCTTTTCTCTTGCTGTTTTCCGTAATCATTGTACCTTTAAAAATAGGATGAGGGGTTTTCTTGTTTAATTAGTGGCGTCGACTCTTCTTTATATTTCACGTGAACGATTGTCAAATGCAAATTCCATTCTCCAATGAAAATTGCATGTACTAACAACTTTTACGTCGACTTTAATATACTTATAAAATTTTATCGAAATTTAATATTGTGGAAGATTGTACGGTAAAAGGATATTAAACTTATGCTTTGGCGACCAATGCATTTTGTGGAAATTACGCTACTTCGTGTAATTGCTATAAAATACTTATATTTTCTGAATGAAAATTGGAACATGATTTAAAATGTGGAGATAGTTTCACCGGGAATAGATTGTCCTATGAACCGATACTTGTCTACTTAAAATTTTTTTTTTCACTTCATGAATCATGTACAAATATGCATTTATATTTATAGATAATGTGCATATTTTTCACCTTAACGTAGGCAAAATGTTGAGCTAAATTGCTTGAAGTTTCACTACGTTTCTCGTAATTTTAAAGTAATTAGAATACGTTATGTGTTGGAAATAATACATTACGAATTACTAAATCTGCAAGAATTGTTACCTTTTGCCTACAATTAGTTGATAAATACGTCTGTACTTGAGTGCATGGCGTCACATACGCATTATCTATTTAAAACATGAAAGCGCTTAACGAATTCCAATATTATTGTACGCATAGAAAACGATTAAACATTAATATTATTAAATATTAAATTTAACAAAGAAATTATATTTAGAATGTAATTTAAACAGAAGTTGCTAAAACTGCGTTTTGAAATTATGCGATTTTCGATGCAAAATATTATTTCTCAAAAATATATTGTTCTTTAAAGAATTGGATAATAATTTCGAAGCTGGTGAAATGAAAATGTCGCCACTTTTTTGAACATATAAAAAATATATTAGTTTTTAAAATTAAAATGAATGTTTTACATTTAAAAAATTACGTCATTTTCTTCGATAAACCATTTATTTTAATCCCGTTTGTTTTAACACCCATGTTTAAAAAATAATTATTGGAAAATACTGTATTGTTTTCTTTAAATCCAATTTTTATTAATAGTGGTTAATTATTGTTCACCTAAATCCAAGGAGTTTAAATATGCCTCCTTCGTTGAAGCTCAAGCTGAAAAAAGTTACGATGTAATGATTTCTAAATGTCAATATTTGACAGACGATTTTTGATTATGTAGAATAAATTGAATAATGAAGTTTGAATACGCAAAAATATGTTTTTATTTCTTTCAAAATTTACTTTAATATTAACAAACCAGTGGAAACCATTTACCTTTGTAAAATTATGAGCTAAGTTATTTTTATCTCACAACACATTTAGTAAATAAATGTACTATGTCGTTTAAATTATAGTAATATTTGTAATATGCGAAAAAAATCACATTATCTGCCGAAAATGACATCAGTTTCACATTTCAAATTATAGTGAGAAAATTTGAATTTTTATTGGTTTATAAAAATATTGTCCTTCTTTCTTTTTTTTTTCGGCAACGGGAAATCAATTGCATTAGAAATTGAAAAAGAAAATAGATTTATGCAATGATAAACTATGGGAGATGTTTGAAAAAATTGTTAAAGTATTGTCTGAGAAATTTTTAAAGCTGACAGTAATTTTACTCGTGCTCTAAAGCGTATGTACATCAAGTTTCGGACAAAAACTGTAGATTTCTATAAGGAACAAACATACCAAGAACGGCTTTTATATATATAGATAGATATTACATAACACATGGGCTGATAAGTTCCCGGTCTGGCACACAGATGGCGTTTCAATTGCCGAACCGATGTTTTTTTTAGTAAATACTAACCTTTAAAAGGTGGTAGAAAAAATGCCATGACGATTCGCCGTGTGGATAAAACGTTAGAGTGGTTTTAGTTGAACGCCTTTGTTGATAAACAAAAAAATGGATAACAAGAATTTCAAGAATTGTTATTTGAAGGGGAAAAAATACCGTTCAAACAAAAGCTTGGCTAGATAAGCGTTATCCGGACACTGCACCAGGTAAATCAACCATTATTGACTGGTTTGCTGAATTTAAACGTGGTCTTACGGACACCAGTGATGCACCACGCAAAAGAGGTGGTTACTCCGGAAAACATAAAAAAAGTCCACAAAATCGTTTTGGGGAACCGTAAAGTGAAGTTGCAGGAGATAGCTCAGACTCTGAAGATATCCAAGGAATGTGTAGGTTTTATTTTGAATAGACATTTGTCTATGAAAAAGTTGTTGTCAAAATGGCTGCCGCGCGTGTTGACTTTTGACCAAAAACAACAACGAGTTCTGAGCACTGTTTGGAGCTTTTTTGTTATAAAATTATGTTATTTATTATTAAATTATTATTATTAATCATTTATTAAATTATTATTATAAAATTATTATTATAAAATTATTTTTAAAATTATTATTATTAAGTTATTATTATAAAATTATTATTTTTAAATTATTATTATTATTATTAAATTATTATTATTTATTATTAAAGTTATGTTATTTATTAAAGTTATAAAGTTATAAAGTCATAAAGTTATAAAGCTTTGTTAAAAAGTTGTGTTTTCCTTATTAGACCGAGAACTTATCAGCCCATGTGTTAAGTTGTAGTTTAACTGAAAATTACAAAAATTACATGATTTTTTTTATAAATATAGAATTAAAATAAAACAATGTTTTCTGAACTTCACTATAGTCCTACATTATTCTTCATCAATAAAATATCTGATATTTATTATAGATTCATGGGACAAGAGTATATAAAAAGTGTTTTTTACTGAAAGTATTATTGAATGAAATATTATTTAATGAAAAAACAAACAAAAAACAAAAAAAAAAAAAAACATTAAAAACCAAACACCAAGCCCACAAGCGCCGATCGCCCCAACCTATTTCTCGTATGTTTTATTTATTTACTAGCTGTATAGCAATCCAATATATTGCATTTGCATTGTATGATATCTTTAGAATTTTAGTGGAAATAATAAATTTAATAATCTTCTACATGAAAAAAAATATATATATAATGTTAGTTTTATTAAATTTCTTATCATACGTAAGAAATTATATTATGTTATAAGTTGTAGTTTAACTGTAAATTACGAAAATTACATGATTTTTTAAAAAATATATAGAATTAAAATATAGTGCCTTTACAAAAGAGTGGCAACATGCGGGTAAACAAAAAGCAAAAATTTATAGGTCGAGAGAGTTTTCGATTCTTACTCTAAAAGCAGTAGTTGTGGAATATATACACGTAGTCATATTTTAATATAGTCGACTTTGAACAGCGGAATCTTATTTCGTTCTTTGAAGGTATCCTACACTGAAAAAAAAAGACAAATGTTTCTTAATCTACGAAAATATAAGAAATCCACGAAGGAAAATATACAATAACTTCTTTTAAGTTACACAAGATTCCGAAAAGCGTTCTTTATCATTAGAAACAGCAGAATCCAATATATTTTCTAGATTTAAATAAGCATTTATAAACACAAAGTTTATTTCTCTGCCACTGATTTTTGGAAACGTTTCCGAGTAGTTTTTATAGTGTATTAATTAGTTTTCTCAAACCGAAATATTGGTTTTTTAGGATGCTAGCCATTCTCACTTTAAACAGTTTCTGCTATGTACATGAACGGAGTAACGAAATAATATTATTTTTAAAAATAACTTTGATAATGCTAATTTTCATGTTTTTCTGTAAAACATGTTTGTTGAACATGAAAATGTTTACTTGAGAATTGATAGCATCCGAAAAACCTATATTTCAGGAGAGAGAAAACGGGTTAATGCACTACAAAAGTACTCGGAAACATTTCCGGAAATCAGTGGCAGCAAAAGAAACCCAGTTTTTATAAATGCTTCTTTAAATCTCGAAAATCTATTGGTTTCTTAGTTTTCTAAAGATAAAGATTTATTTTCGGAATCGCGGGTAACTCGAAAGAGGTTATTGTGTATTTTCGTTCGTTGTTATATTACATTTTCTTAGATTAAGAAACATTTGTCTTTTTTACAGTGTAGATGATCATTCCCTTGTTTATTGTTGAATCTAACTTTAGATGTGAAAACTATTACGAAATATTAGCTTTTTATACCTAATTATTTCAATTTTAAAATTAAAATTATTAAGTTGTAAACTAAAAATCGGATTTGTATAAAATTATTTATTTATAGTTCATCCATAATCGTGTCCACTACCAATTGGCTTATTTTAAAGAGAGTATTTTTGCGTTAAATTAAATATATCATTGAAACCAGCTTTTTTTTATGAGGCAAATATTACATGGCATATTCTGTGATCATTTCATTGTTATGTCATCCTGGGCTCGGACACGGTAATTAAATATAAGCTATTTGTGCTTACTCATCCAGTTTTAAAATTAAAAGGAATAAGTTATATGCCAAAAATCGGATCGACATAAAATTGTTATCATTTATGGAATCGGATTTACAGACAATTGGCATATTTTAGATAACGTTGTTTGGTGCAAAATTAAATGCATTGTTGAAACCAGGTTTGTCAATTTTTTGAAGCACAAATATAATGGTATCCTAGGTATTCATTTTTTTGCTTATCAATGTTGGGAACCTTGGCTTTGAACCTGATTATGGAATATATTATGGATAATACAGTTATGGAATATTTACCCCTTATGCTTATCCGTCCAGTTTTTAAATTAAAATGTATAATACATACGCTATAAATGTAATTATATCATTAATAAATCTTAATTTGAATTTTCAATGCCGTAAGATTTCTTATAATGGATCAATTAGTTCACACGTTTATGAGTACTCAAAGACTGGTTGATTGAAAAATTATCCCTGTTTTTCCCTGTTTTCTCAAAAACTATTTTAGATATCATAATGCTACAAACTGCTGATTGTAGCCGTAAATATTCTCTATCCGCAACTAATAACATTAGTACTAGTTATACAGCTTTTCTGAGTTTATTCCGGACAGAATTACAGACAGACATACAATTTTTTTATGTTGTTTTTGACTATACATCGTCTAAATAATCGAATGAACTTAGAAATAGGTGTTTTTCTTATAATCACAAACAGACATTTCATTTATATATATATATGTATATATTTATTGGGAAGGGGTGATATTATGAAGCCATGACACAGTTGTATGCTGATATTATTAATATTACATTTTATTTCCTTTATGTTGTTTTATCGCCATTGAATATATCACGTCATACATACCTGCAAATCTCCCGGTCTTTTAAATTATGAAGTATTTTGAATCAGAATTTTATTTAATAAATGAAAATAAATAAGTACCACGTAGAAAAAAAAGTCACATAAATAAATGAATTAATAAATTAATGAATGACTAGTAAATCAATTTACTAGTTAAAATTCTGTTTATTTGTCTTGAAAAAATAAATACTCGGAAGGTTAACAGCTATGCAAACAACTTAAATATGCCACGCATGCCATATACAACTGTAATCGTGCTTTATTCGTTTTTGTAAATACAGTTAGCATTAGAATTAAAATTTGAAATAAATTTTCCCTTAAATTTCTGAATTTTTGAAGGTGGATTTTAAGTGTGGTGGAATATATTTTTGCCACCCTTTCACCATTAACTATCATCCTTCAGTTACTCTCATTTGCATTTTATGTAATGCTGCAGATGAATAACTCTGAAATATTACAGTAGATGGCAGCACTATAAGATATTTCCGTTAAATTCTTTCAGCAAGGACATGCGTCACAGCTGGATGAGTACAAATTGAACTACTTTTTAGATTGTTAATCCACAAATTTCAATGCATCTGCTCAGGTTTTTGTCAATATAATGTGAAAATTTCTTCCAAAAGATATCTCAGTAATTTTTCTAAAATTATTATCATGAGGTACGTACACGAATAATATTAAGTTTCTAGCTGCCTGCGAACAACAGAAACAATTTTCTTTTTTTAAGTAATCTGATTTCAATATTTTATTTAATGTACAATTTTTAAATAGTGTATGAAAATCTTCTTTAAACACTGTCTTTTGTTCTTTCAAAATTATATCAAATACGTATTCTCTTATGGTCCAAGGACTAAAGAAAAATGTTTAGTGCTGCCATCTATCTATCATTCTAATAAAATATTGGATGTACTTACTTTCGTGTTACAACACACGTATCTTAAATAACACTTCCAAGATCCTTTCAAGTAAAAAAATGTAAGAAATTTTTATGTTATATTTTTTCACTTACGAACAAAATATATTTTGGTAGTACAAAAAGTCGATGGTAAACAATGAAATACACAAAAATGACACATACTAACACAACAAAATTACACGTGTTTCGGCGGCTCCGGCTCATGTTTTCAGTACTAAATATGCGCATTTTTTCACGAAATTTTAAAGAGAGCTTTGATACAGTTATATTTTATAACCGATTACTTTTCAGAGAGTTTAAACGATAAGAACAATATTTTTTGTTATGTTTAAGGACTCCTACACGAAAACAAAACAAAAAGAAAAACAAGTGAGAAGAAAATATATTACTTTAGAGTAGATAGTACCCGTCAAGATTTGACGGTAAATAACTTGAAAGTTCCTTTAAAAATATGCTTATTTTTAATTAGCTGCTTTTAAACTAATTAATTATTGAAAATTTTATGAATTGTTATATTGTGTAAGCGATTCCTATAGATATAAGACGATATATTGTGTTGTCAGTCCAACCTACTGAACTAATGAAATGAAATAATTTTAAGCTTTCAATTTACACCCGATTATACTTGAATTAATTTAGCAAAAAATTTAACTAAAAATATTTATTGAATGATTTATTTTTACTTACTACAGACTCAAAAAAAAAAAAAAAAAAAAAATCAATATTTAGTATTTTCTATTTTTTAAAATTACGCGACCTTTACAATTTTTTGACTCTAAAACCCAGATAAACCATGGATTCTAGGTGATTTCTTTTGTAATTCTTATATGGATATTTTTGCTTCTTTCTTTTTTTCTCCTCTTCTTCTTCTTCTTCTTCTTCTTTTTTTTTTTTTTTTTTTTTTAAAGGAGAATAATAATATACTTTTCTTAGTTATACAAGTATATCTTATTGATAATTAACATACAAAATATAGATAAAAGTTTAGATCACTATTTTTTTCTCATTAAGGAATAAAAAAGGCAAGAATGAAAGTTTCTATATTTAAAATATATACTTTTATTTATAACGTCAAATAATTTTAAAATTTTAAGACCTTTCCTTCATGTTCAAACAAGTAATAGAAATATTGCATTTTCCCTTCTAAATTTGTCATTATTTATTTTTTTCTCATTATGCAATAAAGGGACAATTACTAAATTACTCCAATCATTCCAATCAAATACTTATCATTCATTCTTAATTATAAATAATTTTTGATAAAGTCTTTCCACTCCTAATGCTAATAATGCAAATTGAAATTTCAAGCATGTAGACAAAACCTCGATCTTGCATCAACTTTTAATGTAAGTTTTAATACTTAAATAAACAATCCTGAAATCTATTATTTTGCAATTACTCATAAATAAATATGATCTACTTATATGCTGATTTTCATTAAAATCTATGACATGTCAGCCACAGCTGATTTGCTCATTTAGTATGGAATGATCCAACATAATAATTTTTACATATGTTAATATGTGAAAAAAAAGTGAAACTTATGTAAAACCTACGATGGTGTTGTGAGTGCTTCATATAGAAAAAATATATCCAAAAAATTATTATTGTAATATGTTAAAATTTGCTAAATAAACCTATGTTTCTGATATTGTATAACATATTTGAACAATCCTGAAACAAAAATCAATTAGAAAGACAATAAATATGAATCCTAAATTATGTTAAGGGGAAGTTCTCTCGATACGACTTAATGTTTAGGGCATTTTGTTTTGCTTAAATAAAAAAAATGGTTTTACACATTAAACACATTGCATTTTCACCTAAGTTTGTGAATATTTTCATATAAAAATATTGATATTTTAATCGATCTAAACTCTTTCACACTTAACTATGTTCGGAATGCACAGTAAATCGGTGTAGGTGATTTTACTACTAAGTTAGTTCTCAAATTCCCTGCTCAACAACGTGAAAATTTCTGACGCATTTTCTGACTCATTTTTAAACGTAAAGGCATACAATTGGCAGGTCTGACTATTGAAGCGATATGGAATCGAATTGCGTTTTCCATTTTTTGATAAATAATTTACATATCGAGTTATAAACGATTTTTGTCACGTGACGACAAGTTTTTCTCTTTCTCCGTCTACTGCGTCGAGAATTCGGTACAAAACGCTGATTTTGACCGTATTTTCTGAAAGATCATCTGCCTTTACCAAAAAATGGAAAACGTCTTTCCATAAATTAGTTTCTGATTGGAAACAAATCTTCAGAAATTCGGTTCTGAATTCGGAAACACCAGCCAATTGCCGAACAAAAATAAACTCAGAAATGTGTCAGATAGTAGCTCTTTTTGATTTGAGAACAGCCTTAATAATCATGTGAAACAAACAAATCACATGGATTCTTAAAATATATTAAATTAGTTGGAGGCACAAGATAAATCTAAATGTAGCAAAATGACGGCTATTTGAAGTTTGATTTAAATTTGGGAAAAATTTTTCATTTTCGAAACTGTTTAAAAAACGAAATTTTTATTTATTTTAATTTTTTTGAAGGTTTGAACTCCAATTAAAAAAAAGTCTAGTTCAATTTGCAAAAAACAAAACATTGATAGATTGAACGGCTTAAGCGTGAGAACCTACATTGACTCAAAAAAATCTAGAAAAACGTTCTTAAAATCAGCTCTTTTCTCAACCGTGACACCGGTCCGTTAAACTAGTTGTCACGACTTAAATATTGGGTTCAACAAAAAATGGTTTTGAAGGCATATTCTAGACACTTTAAGGGTTAAAGAAAAGATTAGATTTTTAAAAAAATTTCCAGGAGAACCCTTGTTTACAAAAATAAATATGAATGAAGGAATTTTGTTTTTTATCCTATCTATCGTGTGATCGAAAATCCACGCTTTATACTCCTTTCCTGTATGTACGAAATACTAACTTTGAATTTAATGAACAATTTTAAATAAATACTCGTAATAATCTAATTATGCTATTTACTGATGTTAAATACAGAAATTAAATTTATAATACTCAATTCCCAGTTAAAAACTAAAGTAAATGATTAAATATATATTAAGACGATAAAAAAAGATGTGATAGATATAGGGAAAAGGAATCTGCAATTTCAGATTAATGTTTCAGCAGCCGATACATAGCATTCACAATACTACGATTGATACTTACTTGAGCGCGCGAAAGCAGTAAATGGAAATATATTATTTTTTACAAAACCTTAAATGAATATTTTTCTTCAGTTTGAGAGTTATATTTTGCTACTTCTGTCTGTAGTATCTCTTATCTTTGACGTTATACTAACCTTGTGGCATTGTGGCTGACTACGCGTTTATAAGGATATTCTAGTAGTTCAGTGAGTTTTTGTGATTTTGCGTGCGACCGTGTTGTTCTGAATCGCTAATCTTTCGAGTGTGAATGAGAAATCTATTTTGTCTTTCTTTAAGTTTCATGAAGTGAGAATGGACTTCCAGTATAGGTTGTTACGGTTTTTTGTAAAGATATGTTAATTAAGTTACTGTGGTTGTGTTGTGGCTATAGATAGTGAGGTGTTAGAAAGAAACTTCGATTTTCCAGTGAATCTCGGCGCACTGCAACCTGAAATATTTAAAACGGATGGCTGAATTTTAAGACTTTTAAAATGTCTGTTTTAGACGCTTTTTGCGTCTGAACTACAGACACTTGAAAGTTTGAATTGCGGCCATTTTCGACCTCTCATTTTTCGGCAATATAAAGCCATTTCTGACCACTTTTTTTCCTTTAAGCAGCATTATACGCAGCCATGTTTGACCACATTGAATTCTCTTTAATAAATAGGAAAATGTTTGACCATAAAGCAGGGTTAGGCTTTTTTCTAGAAGTAGTGCCTGATTAAAGCAAGGAAAAAGGGGGCCGTGGCCCTGTCCCGCCCTGGTTTTAGGGGGTCCAAATTTGTACGCAATATTCGTAAAGCTGATAATTTAAATCTGTTTCGACATTGCACTGAGTATAATCCATATTTTGAACTTTTAAATAGTAGGATAAGATTAAAAACAAAAAAAAATATATTTATCGAAATACAGTAAATTTTCTCAGTAGCAGACACCTCCAGATCGTGGACTTCATGGGCTATTCCATAGATAAAAGTATGCAAATATGTATGTGTTGTGGATTTAAAAAAGTGTTTGCTATTCGGGAGTGTCCGTATAGAACTAATCCTTCATAAAGAACATACACTCGCGAATAGCGGACACGTCTATTTAGAGAACACCCACCCTTTTCAATCTACATCATATTTGTATACTTTTACGTAAAAAAGTGCACTCCAAATATCGGACAAAAAACGTGGTTACGATGTGTCCGCTATTGAGTTTTACTGTGTTTAAATAAATATATTTTTTTTTTTTAATCTTACCCTATTCGTTCAAAATATTGGTGATAATGAGTGCTAATCATGCTATGAGGAAAAACAGCATTTGGAAGAAAACAGTTCTATTATTAGTCTATTCTATTGTCAGGTCTATTGGTTATTGAACATTTTAATGAAATATAAGCCTGAAAATTTTTGAAAAAATAAATAAAGTTTGATTCAAATAATGACAAGATACTAAAATGTTTTGATTTTTTTAAATGAACTTTGTAAATATTTAGATAACTTTGCAAATAACATAACGACACAGGGCGATCTAGCTATAGATGTAGAATGAGGTTCTATTCCTTCTGGGGGTGTAAAAAGCACATGGTTTTAAGTTTGTTCTGAAATGAAAACTCTCTACTTTATCAAACATGTACGATGACATTTTCTCTCGTAAATCGTGAAATTTGCATATATTCTTATTCAGATGCCAAGAAATCGGAAAGAGTTTTGCATTTTCCTATAAAGGCAAAGTATTCTTTAAAAAATTATTGTCAATGTTTTAAGCCGATTTCTGGGGCGTGATAGAGGGGTGAAGATCATGTTAATGAAGCAATCCATTATATTTCAAGATATGTCCTTTCAAAGAAAATGAAAAAACAAAACAAAAAAAACGCTATTTGTTTCTTTGCAGGCTTGAATAATTAGAATAATTACATATCTGAATTTGATCCATGAAAATAATTTTTGACCAATTCGTCTGTTGTTTCAGGTATTTCTCTGAGAACTAAGATTGCAATATATTGCGATTATTATTTATACTAGAGCTATTAAAACTGCAAAGAAAGCATTCGAATTGAGTTTGTTTACAGACGATCAATTGGGAAATTCATTTCGCGAAAAATGCTGAACGTTCAAAATTTAAAAATGATTAAAATTGATTGATATAATATATAATTGATATAATTTTTTCTATTTTAAGTGTTGTGGGTAAGTTCAATGCAGTTTAATATTTAAATGAAAAAAAAATTAAAAAAAATTGACTGAAGAACATGATTTTCAGTAATTTCGGTTTGCGATAACAATGATTACTCGAAACATATTACAGATATACTTTTGAAATTGTATACCTTGTTTTTTCAATTGGTAGTTGTGCAATAAAAGTGGAGCTTAAATTAAAAAATGTGAATTTACAGTCATTTATTAAGAAAAAGCAAAATTTTCTTTCTTTTTCTTTAATTAATAAGATAAACTAATTTTACCCAGACTGACTATAGTTTAAAGAATACTTAACAAAACAAGTTGCATGGTACAAGAGAATAATACATATTTTTATATCAATTTTATTTTGGTGGTTCTTTAAAAACACTCTCAGAAATAAAACACTCAATTTTGACGATTCGGCAATCCTTGAGCTTTATTTCGTTATTTTTGACAATCATTTCGTCACAGAGTCACGTGGTTTTTGACGAAACGTATAACCTCAAATATCTGACGAAACTGCTTCCTTACTGTCAAAAATAAAACCCCCACTTTTGACGATTCAGCAATTCTTGGGCTATATTTCATCATTTTGACAATCATTTCGTCTCAAAATTAAGTGATGTTTAATGAAATGGAAACTCTCAAATATTTGACAAAACTGTTTAAGGAAAAGCATTTTAAGCTGTTTATAGAGGGACTCGCTGTATCTCCTCAAATCCCGCGATTTTAGTAAGCAGATATAATGTTTATGTTATTCCTGCCACAATTTACTTTTAGAAAAGCGCTTTCAGTTAATACTAAATGTAGTTTTTGTTTCTGCATTAGTTATTTTTTTAGCTGTTAAAATTTTCAGGAATGTTTATTATTATTTTTGTTGCTACAAAATCTTTCAAAAGAATTCAAATTTTCAGGAGCATTTTTTTATTTAAGAAATATATTCATACAACAATCAAATTAAAAATATGCATAACTGATCCCTTTCCCCTCTAGAAACAGTAACGTGTTAAAATCTTAACACCCATCATCTAAAATTGATAAACTCTCCTCCAATATGCACTTCAAAATTAGTTATTTCTGACCAACAAATTAACTAGACCATATTCTGATCATTCATTGAACAAAGGAAATTTCTTTCATAAATTATATTATTCAAGCCCTATTCTAATTATTATTCTTTCACATATCTTAAGTTTGTTCATAAATTCAAACTCGCATGAAATTGATGTTTCTAAATTAATTTAGAGATATTACCTATAAAAAATATATCTTCAAACAAAGTATTTAGAATAAAAGCAAAATTTTCACTAACCATCTTTGCTCACCTGGATCCCATATGAAGCTCCTAACTTGAATAATAAAAAATAAATAATTTTAAATCAGTTTTGAATAAATTTTATGTTGAGTGATATACTTCAACCAATTAAACCTAAAATATGACTTTTTTTTTTATTTTTTTAACAAGTTTAGAAAAGCATTTTAATAAAATGTTTTCTCCCTTTAATTTTTCTGATAATTTATTACTACGAAGGGTTAAAACGCGTTATTTTGCTTTAAACGAAAACTTTATAATTATTCACATTAGTCTTTTTTTTCATTTATTTCTCTAGGCGAGATTTTGTACTCGTAAAATTTTACCCAGCGGGGACTTTTCTACGCGAGATCTTGAATGATGATATTTTGACCGTGAGGTTATGTTCCATTACATGTATCGTATCGTTTTCATGTGACGTTATATATTTTATTTTTTATGTAATAATATGTGATTTTTATATCTATTAGTGACTTTCTTCAAAATTTTCCATTATTACCTCATAAAAGCATTTGCGAAAAGGTAAGTAAACAGTTTCCGTGTTGTTAAAATTTTTCTTACTGCAGTCATAAAACTTAATGGAAAAACAATATTATACAATTTACTAAATAAAACACATAAGAAAGTGATTTGGTCTTTCATCGTAACTTTTTATAAATAATAAGAATGTACAGTGATTCAAATTAATTGTCGCAATAAATCTTTTTAAACTAATAGTTAAAATTTGTATTGGGTTTAACCATTTTAATTCATATAGACATTTTTGATCTGAATTAATTTCTACATGAAGAAAATATTACTTACGACACAATAAATGCCAGTCTTTTATTTTATTTTATGAAAAAAGTACATATTTTTGTAGTTTTCAACTTTATTGAGAGGAATTTTTTATTTAAAGAAAATAAACTATCACATCCTACTTACCAAATAACTTTCATATAAATTAAACAGTCTTTAAGTAGACTTGATGATTTTATAAATTGATAGAGTTTAGTCCAGCTTATGTCAGATCTGACCCATATAGAAGCTTTGTAAGAAAAGATTCCACTACGCTACATATAGAAGCAACGGCGATGGGAAGCTTCCGAGGTCGGTAACAGATAATGCTGTGAACGTTTTTGTACTAATAGAGTATAGTCAGTAGATAAACATATAAAAGTCATAAAGTGAAATAGCCGGGAAGTTTCGAAAAAACGAGCCTCGACGTTTACGTTACAGTTCAGATAAATGACTTCATTTCGCAAGCAATTCAGGTGTGGTTGGAGCTTGTTGGCTTTCTGAATTTATTGTCCCAGTTCGAATCCCGGACAGTATCTTCTTTTTCGCAACGAAAATATTCGTCATTTATTTTCGAACTACAATTAGAACAATATATATAATTATAGAAATTTATGAAAAATATAAATGACGTATATGCTCTTGCGAGTATAGATACAGTTTTAACTATAAAATTTTACATGTTTATTGATTTAATGAAAAAAAGGTATGCAATTGTTATTTCTATAAACCACAAACTTTTATTTCATTTTGCAGTTATTTATAAGTTACACGAATAAACTTCTATTTTCTACTGCGAAATAAATTGAAATACATTATATAAAACTATATTTATTTTTATTTTTCATCATAAAAATATTTTAAAAATTTATAATAAAAAAAAATGTTTTATAGTTTTGAATACGACTTTTAAAATTTTGGATTCTAGAATAACGCTCTACGTAATAACTATTTTTAGCAAATCTTAATCTTTTCAAAAAAGCTTTATTTTAAGTACGTAGACAGTTATTGTAATTGCAAACACAATAATTAAAAACAAAAACAAAATTTAAAAGCTAGTTGTTAAAAAATGTGATTTTTTAAATTAATGGGATATTAGAAAAATTTCAATGAAAATAATTAAATAGCGTGTTATAGTTTTATATAACGTATTTTAATCTATTTTCACTCTGATAAATGAGGCTTGTTTTCTCGAAACATGACAGACTTGTTTTCTCCTGGCTGTTGCACTTTACGGCTTTTATATGTTTATCTACAGACTATAATCTATTGACACAGAAACGTTCACCGCATTCTCTGTTTCGACCTCGGATCTCTTCTTAAGAGTGAAAATTGAAAGGAAATCTACAAATAAAAACAGCTAAAATGATGCCAAATTTTAGAAAAAAATAAATAAAAGATCAAAATTTGGTCACTCATAGAAAACTATCAAAATAAACCTAAGCATCTTAACTGAAAGTTTTATTTTCTTTTATTTTCTTTACTTCACAATCCAAAATTGGAGTCCAATTTCATATTTAATTAACTGAATACTCGTGACAGAATAAAATCACTTTGTGTCTTAGGTGCTACGATGTTAAGGAATTTATTTCTATAGCATGTAAGTAAAAACATAGATAACTCAGATATTTGTGGATATTGATTAGGCTAACATAGATAAAAACCTCATATTTAAATTTCTTGACAGGACAGTATCTACATAACTCATCGAATTTTGAAACTATAACACTTTAATGCTGGGCAGAAAGATTGTCCCGACGCCGAACATAATAAAATCCTTGAAAGATACATCTTAAATATTTTGCGGCCTTGTCGTTCTCAGGCTTTCATGTTTAGCCTTAAGCCGGACTTCCCGCTGCTTTACTGTCTTTGGCAAGATTAAAATACTTTTTTCGACGAAAACCACAGTTTTTAGCTCACAGGCTATCAAAGCCTGAGAGCTTATGTGCCCGCCCGTTCTGTATGTATGTATGTATGTATGTATGTATGTATGTACGTATGTACGTACGTAACGCGATAACTCTTGACAGAAATAACCGTTTTGCTTCCAATTTTGTTTATAGGTTCCTTGTGATAAGGCGCTTCCCTGATTAGATTTGGGGATTGATTGTTTAACTATAAAGGGGGGAACGGGGGGGCTAACCCCCCTTAATTAAGATAAATGGTTTTTTCATGCAGAATTGTCCAATTTTCGTCAAATTTTGTATATAGGTTCATTGTGATAAAAGGTTCTTTCCTGATTAGTTTTGGGGGTTCATAGGTTAAGTATAAAGGGGCTAACGGGGGGGGGGAATCCTCCCCCTTAATTTAGATAAATGAATTTTTCATGCAGAGTTATCCGATTTTCTTCCACTTTTGTTTATAGGTTCCTTGTGATAAGGCGCTTCCCTGATTAGTTTTGGGGATTGATTGGTTAACTATAAAGGGGGGGGGGACGGGGGGCTAACCCCCCTTAATATGGATAAATGGTTTTTTCATGCAGAATTATCCAATTTTCTTCAAATTTTGTATATAGGTTCATTGTGATAAGGTTCTTTCCTGATAAGTTTTGGGGGTTCATAGGTTAAGTATAAAGGGGGTAACGGGGGGGGGGTTAATCCTCCCCCCTTATTTTAGATAATTATTTTTTTCATGCAGAGTTATCCGATTTTCTTCAAATTTTGTATATAGGTTCATTGTGATAAGGTTCTTTCCTGATTAGTTTTGGGGGTTCATAGGTTAAGTATAAAGGGGCTAACGGGGGGGGGATCCTCCCCCTTAATTTAGATAAATGAATTTTTCATGCAGAGTTATCCGATTTTCTTCCACTTTTGTTTATAGGTTCCTTGTGATAAGGCGCTTCCCTGATTAGTTTTGGGGATTGATTGGTTAACTATAAAGGGGGGGACGGGGGGCTAACCCCCCTTAATATGGATAAATGGTTTTTTCATGCAGAATTATCCAATTTTCTTCAAATTTTGTATATAGGTTCATTGTGATAAGGTTCTTTCCTGATAAGTTTTGGGGGTTCATAGGTTAAGTATAAAGGGGGTAACGGGGGGTGTTAATCCTCCCCCCCTTATTTTAGATAATTATTTTTTTCATGCAGAGTTATCCGATTTTCTTCATATTTTGTATATAGGTTCATTGTGATAAGGTTCTTTCCTGATTAGTTTTGGGGGTTCATAGGTTAAGTATAAAGGGGGTAACGGGGGGGTTAATCCTCCCCCCTTATTTTAGATAAATGATTTTTTTCATGCAGAGTTATCCGATTTTCTTCAAACTTTCTATATGGGCTCATTGTGGTAAGGGGCTCCCCTGATTAGTTTTGGGGGTTCATTGGTGAAGTGTAAAGGAGGGAAACGGGGGCTACCGCCCCCCCCCCCCTTAATTTTGATAAATGGGTTTTTCATGCAGAATTATCCAATTTACTCCAAATTTTGTATATACGCTCATTGTGGTAAGGCACTTCCCTGATTAGTTTTGGGGGTTCGCTGGTAAAGTATAAAGGGGGGACGGGGGCTAACCCCCCCTTAATTTAGATAAATGGATTTTTTATGCAGAATTATCCGATTTTTTCAAATTTTGTATATAGGTTCATTGTGGTAAGGCGCTTCTCTGATTAGTTTTATGGGTTCATTGGTTAATTATAAGAAGGAGAAACGGGGGATGGTTCCCCCCTCTTAATATATTGTCGATTTCTTCATTTTTCGAGGGCTTATTTCAAATTCTTTGAAATAAGAATATAATTTACAGTTAGTGTGAATAGCCTGTGAGCTCAATGCCGTCAGTTTAACTGGGCAGTTTTCTTTTATTGTACTTTCTTTTACCTTTTTTTTTGTTGTTGTTATTAACATCTGCCTACTTGCTGTTGTTTTTTGTCTGTGACGTTTATGTCAGATTTACAAAAGCAGAAGTTTACAACATAGTCAAGGCCGGCTTTCTCTTTAAAAGGGGACTAGTTGAAAGAAACATCTGGGGGTGGGGGGGTACAATTAATTTCAAAGGTTATAAAAAGGAATTTGTGTTTCATTGAAGGCCCCTTATGAATGTGATGGTCAGGTGTAGAAACCTTTTTGGAACGCTAATTTTTATTTGAAACGTAAAAAATGTTTTTTAATATCTTCTGGGTCCTCTATGACTTCAGTTCCCGGATGCATAACAATCGCTACAGCCACCTGACGGCAGGCTCTGACCATAATACCCCAATTACACGTTTCTTGATAATGAATGATTTTTGTCTGATTGACGAAAATTGACCTTTAGAATATACAAGGATCAGTGAAATATAAACTGGAATTTTGTTCCTGGAAATATGATAGTGGAGTGAAGAATGCAGCTATATTAGGTGGGACGTTGCATGAATATTCCATCATTGGTCGGCCCATTAAATCAGTTTTTAAAACACCATCAGGATAAATGAGCAGGAAGAATACCCTTAAGTTGCGCACTGAATAATTATCAAATTTCTCGAGAGAAAAGAGTAAAATTCATCCAAACCTTGTGCATACTTAATGTTCAGCTCTCAAACACCTGTTTTAAATCAATCCAGGTCTACGATTGGCATAAACAATTCGTGGAAGGACGTGGAGCTATTGAAAACGAGGTCCACACTCGTCAATCTCGGAGTGACTGATGGAGAACATTTGTACACTTTGCAGCCTCATAATAATGCGGTATATTACTGCCAAGATAGTATTGATATACTACTACTTTTACTAAACAAAACTTGTATATTGGAGAAAAAGAGGTGAATTTCAGATCAAGAACGTTATCTTCTTTCATGAAACACTATATGGTAGTTTTAACTCAAGAAAAGCTGAAAAAAATGTTCATAACAATTTTGGAATTACTTTACCTACAATCCAAATTTCTAATTCTATGACTATCACATGTTTAAGCCACCAAAAGACATTTGAAGGTCATAAATTTCAGAATGTTGCAGCCGTCAAAGCATCTGTGCGCACTTGGCTTGACAACCAGCCCCCTTCATTCTATCGATTAAAAAAAATTACTTTATCCTCTATAAAAAAAAAAAAGTGTTTTGAACTGAGGAGATTATGTAGAAAGATAATATTGTAATTTTGTATCATATTTCAATTAATTTCCAAAAATTAATTCTGATTTATATATGATTGGCAATCGCAATTTAGTGTTAGATTTAAGTTGTACTGGGCATCTTCAAAACTAGTTTTTATCTCAATAATGTGATAAACAAGTATACTAAATATTAAATAGTTCTCAAAATTATTTAAAATTTTTTGCGTATAATTTTTATAAATAAATAACAATTCTTTATTATTTCGGTGGTAAAATTCTTTACCTTTTCTGATTTGCATAAATTTAATTTTACTTTTTTGTTTCATTAACTCATGTTATCTTCTATATTAATGAAGAATTTATTAAAAAGTACTTATGCATTAGAATATATATATATTTTTTTAACAATGGAAAAACTTATCCTGTTTTTCGTCTTTTATATAAAATTTTTCAGGTCATATTTTTATGCTCAGTCAAACATTTATAAATTAAAGCTTCCAGTCGAAAGTATCTTTTATTCGATTCATTGCCGGTTCTCATTTTAAGAGAAAAATTATTTATTTTTGATAAAATTATTACGGTACATTTACTCTTATTTGATTTATCATATTACTGCCCACTTTTTTCGTAATGGTGAGTTAATTAAACCAGAGTTCGCAAAATTAATACAGTAAAAACTTTGGGAATTCCACATGTTTAGAAATTCAAAACAAGTAATTCTGTAAGGTAGGTTAAACTACACAGAATGCTTGAAATTTCCTGAAATATTTTTTACTTAATTAATATGCTCATTATTTAATTATAAGTATCGTAAAAAAAAGTATATGTCTTTTGAATTTAATATTCTATACTAGTTTAAGATGCAGAGAGATTTGTTTCAATGGGAAAATTTTAGTACAAGATTTAATTTTTATTTTAAAAACTATTGCATATTAAATATCGTGCACAAAAAGCTTTAAAAAGAATTTTCGGTGTTTTCTGGCGCTAAAACGGAAGCAAGCATTTTCTGTGCCAGAAAACGCTGAAAATTTAATAAAATTCAAATTCAGTAAAATTTGGGCTTATAAAGATGGAGGTTTTACCATATTACTTGTTAGAGCATGAGGAAAGTTTTTCTAAATATAACTTGTAAGACCCAGGGACCGTATAAATATTTTATTTCGTAACTTTTTTGAAACAATAAATTTCTATAATAACTATTTTCACGTAAATGGAATATAGCATGATGAAGAATAACATTTGAAACATTTTTTTTAAATTGGAGCTAAATCTCTAAAAGAAACAGTTTAGGAATCAGCTATTGGTCAACGATAAGAAGGGCTACCCTGTCTATTGTTTATTTATTTTACTGAATTAAATTAATTGCTTTTTTATATCTTTCATAATACTTGGTTTTCGTTTCCTCTCAGTTTTTTTAAGCAACATTGTGGTGTTTAATAGTTTATACTCTCCCAAAAATGAGCACAGATATTGAATAGCCTGCAAATAGTAGAATACACACAAACCTTTAACTTGTTTTAAATTAAAACAAAGTACATTTTACATATAAGAGATATATAATATATGAAATATGATAAAGTTGTATGTTTAATCATAAATGTTGTATTTTGGACAAGTCCAAGGTCCAGTACTTGTTGCACAGGTACAGTGTACAACACATGATCACATTTTAAATAACATTACATCACCGTGTCCTAAGTTGGCCTACTTTGACTTGAACTACATCTTTAATTTCTAAAGTCATACTCTATTCAATATGACTTTTCTATTTGCAGAAATAACACATGTTAGATATATATTAAGAAAAACATTAAAATAAAAATAAAATACTTTTGTGTGGCAATTTTTTTTACTATTTATAAAAGGAAAGAACAGTTAGGCAGCAACTAAACAGTATTTATAGTAATTACCAATGGTACACAAATAAAATGTGCTCATCAGTTTTATACACACTCCTATAAGAGCTACTACGAATGTAGGTCCAAGGTACACCGCTCTTCCCTAATTCAAAAAATCATCCCCTGTAGGCCACGATGTATCCAATTCTTTTGAGTATCTCTGTAAACGAATGATAAATACCACACAGTTCATTTTTAATAAGGAACATGCCACAGTAAACTTCAATAACAAACATAAATCTCTTTCAAAACAAGCATATTTACGGTAATTAGAACGCGAACTGATAGAAAAACAGACAAAGAGGTGAACCGAAATCATAAACAATTTTTAACTATGCTGGAAAGTGTTAAAAAAAGAAAATGTATAGCCGAAAATTCCTGCATTTTTACGAAACAAATTGTTAGCTAGAAACGGTAAAATGCTTACAGAATTTAATAGAATACAGAACGATAGTTTAATTTTAAAGCATTTAATACAGTCTTTTTTTTAAAACTGTATCTAAACTTACTTCAGAAATTATGTAGGTCTGTGGTTTGAAAATTGGTCTCATTTTTGGTGAGTAACATCGTAAAATCATGTTTAATACCTTAATACCTTTCACATCTGGAAAGACGTCTTTAAAACACATATAATTTTTCGATTAACTTTGTGATTCGAACTGTCCCTTGCTTATACTTATACTTGCTTGTACTTATTTTCCCATTTTTTTTCATAAGTAACTTTATCTAGGATAAAATCATTCTCTTTAATGAAAATTGCTCTGTTTTTTACTATTATCACATGCCTCTATTTGTTAAATATTTTCACAAACCATTTTCTGTTTATTTAATGTTTCCTTGTCAAGCTCTATATATCCAAATAAATGGCATTTTTTTGAAACGATATCGTCTTTTCTGGTTTCTTATCTAATTATCAAGATTGAGGAAAAATATGTCCTAGGTCATAATTCAAGTGAGAGAAACATTCAAGTATTATACTATGAAGCTATCTATATTATAAAGGACAAACGTGTCCGTGCGTAACGCTGACGTCATTTTGCGAATGGCAACAGTTGACGATCAAATTTCGGTTTTGCGATTTTTGATACTGCAATTTTTATAATTTTTTAAACATCGCACATTTTTAATTTTTACACTGTTATATAGAAAAAAAATCTACTTTCAAATGCAATTTATTTGAAAACTGTATCTTAATTGACTGATTTATTATAGCATTTAAATTAAAATTCAAGCATGATTTTTTTTTTAAAAATCTATTGCTTGCAGACGATTACAAAATATTAACCCGCTTGCACTTTAAACAACATAAAAATTCAGCATTTGTTTCAGGCTAATATTCAATATCGAAAGCATATTTCATATAAAAATGCTCTTTGGTGTTGTTAGCGGGCAATCTAAAAATAATTATTATAAGTAAAAAATCTATTGGAGTTTTCAATAACAAAAAAAGAAAAAAAAGTTTTTACATATATTGTCTATTCCGGGAAGCCCGGGTTGGATGCCCTAGTTTTAATAATTTCAAAAAGTTGTATATACATATATAAATGTATACAGTATACGGTAACATGTAAGTTTTAAGAGTTTGAATGACATTAGATCAAAAACTTTCTATTAAAACCCCATTTTATATGAAGCTCTGACGCATTAGGTTTAATATTTAAAAGTGCTTGAGTATAAAACATTCCACCGCCCACAGCAGTGCTGGACCCAGTAGAACACTCCACTTCCTCCTGGCTGGTAGCGAAGGAGTTAAAGTATCTTAAATTATTTCTTTTTCTTTATTAACCTTCGTTATCCGCTAAAAAGTGCAGTAAAGTAAATTATCGTTTTCCTGCATGTTACAACCTAATACAGGTAATGCAGTAAAAAGAAACAGATCGAATAAACACATAAATTAAAAAATCCACATAAAGCTTAATTTTCTGAGTAACATTTTTGTTATCTTTTGAAGTTTCTGAGATGTTTAAGCGTGAAAAATCTTTTGAACTAAAAATGAGGATTTATTAGAAAATCTAGAAAGTAACTAAAAACATTATTAGGAAAAGAATAAGAGGAAACGAGTTTTATGGGAGTTTCATTGAAGATAATAAATGTCATTGTAAGAAATTAAGGCTCTGATTTATAGAAGACGGAAAGATATATACAAAAATTTATTTTAGATTATAATGCAAAACATCGCAGTGGTATCCAATATGTTAATTTAAATTTAAAAGTAATTCTAATATTTGAGATTTTTCTTTTGATAAGACACTTCAATTTTTTCCTTAAGTTTTAAATAATATTCGTTGAGTTCAGGTTAATTTTCTTTCCGGCTCATGAGATTTATTTGACTATCTTTAGGACGAACAGAATAAAATTTACTGTCAATGAATATTTCTAAAAATCAGGTAACAAAAAATTAATGTTTTCTTATTATAAAAAAAAAATCAAATCTTGGGTACTGCAGTACTATCAGAATTGGGATACTTATCATTCAGTGTTCAAAAAGTATCAACTAATTTCTCCAAACAAGCATTTAAAACTTTTTAATATATTTGAAATTTTATAATTCGCACATTTACGATTATGGATTATGGCGGTTTAAAAAAAATATATATATGCTTTCATCTTCAGAGCTATTGATATTTTTTAATTATAATACATTAAATGCAAGATTTTCAACAAAAATTCTGCATCACTTTATTTATTTTCAACAAAAGCAACTGTTTTAACCTTTCAATGAACGCACCACCGCAAATTTTACAACAAACATGATTTTTTTTCTTTTCTTTGTTCTCACGAATAGCGCCGAAATTGAAATTAAATTTTTACTAATGATATGTATAATTATTTTTCTAATGTCTCTTACTACTTTTATGAAATATTTCGAATATCTAATAGCATAAGTACCATGCGCAAAATGTACGTCGCACACCTGCTCGTGTAAATAAATTAATCGCGTTCACTTAAAGGTGGGATAGAAAAATGTAAATAGATCATAGAATAATCATAGAAAAGTGGATTTTCCCAACGTGAATAACTGAAACAGCTATTACTAATAACTGGAAATTGTAATGAACTATGTTACTATTCAAACGAAGAAGAAACCAATATAACGCTTTAGATAGTTATTACCCAGAAGTACTGGACATAACACCTTTAAAAAACTCACTGACATTTTACGTTTGGACCGCATATGTAAATTAAGAGACAGGAATATTTTTTGTTGAAAGTGAAAGTTTAGGCACTTAATTAATTAGTAAAAACAGCAGATTTATTTTCCATTCTCTACCTCTGCTTAGTTGTTAGTGGCTGATTTCTTTAGTAGATAGTCACCTTATCTATAATCATACTCTCTGATCGTCTAAAGCAGCCATACGCAACCTTTTTTTCTTGCGGGCCGCAAACATATGTTTTCGACGTCAGGCGGGCCGCAACACACTTATAAAATAGTCAAAATAAGAGTAATTAAAATAGTAAGATAACATAAGTAGTATAATAAAGCAATACAACCAAGTTAATATTATCAGTAGGGTTGAACGTTTGTCGCGAAAGAAATGTTATCAAAAATTTTGAACACCACTATTTACAAACAATAATTTTCTTTATAGATTTCTATTGCAAATATTGTAAAAATATGCAACGAACTTTCTTGTTCGAAAATAGTGATGTAAAAATTGTTTGGTGCCAATTTTTTTCCGCGACAAACGTTTATCCCTAAAGATCAGTATTAGTTTTATAATAAATGTAAAACATAAGAATATAACAGAGCAGAGTTTCCTAATTCTAAAGGAAAAAAATCTGCAGATTTTTCCATAATAAATGAGTCTTTTGTTCAATGCAAAACTTTTTTTTTTATTGTAGAAATATATAGTGCACATTTAATTTGGAATAATGTTTGATTAGTGCTGAAGATTAAGAAATTTTTATGCCACTGTAGCACAAATAGGACTTCGAGTAAGAAGAACGTTTGGAAATGAAAACGGCATTATGATGCTTTAACATAGATTTAAATTAATTATAAATAACAAGGCAGATTTTGTCTTCCCATGAAAATATATAACACAAGAGTTAAGGTCATAAATAATTTTTATTCGGATCTCAATTGTTTCTAAATATGGATTAATGATTAAGTGTAGCGAGACACACATCAAAAGGCGCGGGGCCAAATGCGGCCCGCGGGCCGTAGGTTAAAGTCTAACTAATGACTAACCAAGAGTCTTCGGATATCTAAGTATATTGTGCCGTCTTAATGGTCTCTAAAATTGAAGCTGCTATAGGAATAAAATTAGGAAAGTGTATTTAGATGTTTCTTCTTCAACCACGTATAAATGATTGAACAGACTCCATTGAAACTTTTTTAAATTCTTAAAAAAAAAAAAAAAAAAGGCCCACCCTTTATTTACTCTGTAACAAATCATTATATAAAATTATGACTAGTACCAATCGATTAGTAATAACGTCTATTAATTAATACTATACTTAAATTTTGCTTGGGGGTCGTCTACATAAAGAAATTGTAAAACAAATTAAATTCTTCAATAGTAACACCTAATTTTATCACCATATTTGAAATTTTCAGAAAACCTTCAGAAACCAAACGGGAAGTCATTCGTTGAACAAGTTTAGGAATTATGCAGGTTTAAAGTTTTGAGCTTCTAATATTAAATTCATTTTTAATCGTTGTAAAAGAGATTGTAATGTGGGTAGTTTTTGAAGCATAACTCAAAAACTACTTGATGGAATCAGCTGTCATTTTGTATTCGCATATTTGAAGCTTCTAGAAATCGATTTCTGTTAAAAAAATCATAGGTTACAAGTGATATTGTTTTCGAAATATAATTTTAAAATACTTATAGTTTCCGATATATATATTTACGACAGAGGAGTTTTGTTTTGTTACGCCTGCAGTTACAAATGCAAACTATTACATAATACTAATGAAATTTGTAAGCTACATAAGCAAACACATACATATCAACAGAGCAAATTAAAATTTTTATAACATATACATTCTAAAAAAAAAAATCCAGAAATATACTTTTAAAGATTGTAAGTACCAGTTATTAATGAGGAAACAGTAAACTTTTTATTTCATAAAAAGTATATAAGGCCTAATTTAATACATGAAGACAAAAATAAGACTATCTGTTATATTAAAAATATATCTATTATTAAAAAGAAAATGATCCAGTTTTCAAAGTTTCCCTCCAGGTGGCAGAGTTGGGGGGGAAACTTTGATATACAGTAAAATCTCGTTATAACGAATTTCTGGAGAGCACCGGTTAAATTCGTTATACTGAAAAATTCGTTAATGTGAAATTTCAATAATGCGTTTTAAAAAAAAAGGAAATTTGCAATTAAAAAATATATTATTACTACATTTATATTAAATTTCGGTTAATCTGCAAACATGTCAGAAAATAATAAATATACAGTACATTACTGTTGCGAACTTATTCAGGGTTCGTACGTTTTTACCACAATTTTTTAATAGAAATTTTATATTTAATATTTAAATAGCACAAAATGAGACGCCCTGTTTAATTGCAGGATTTGTAACTCTTTTCTACGAACCCTGTTACTAGTCAGAAATAAGATAATTATTAAGTTCATTAAGTTTCAATATTTTAATCGTAAATGATACAAAGGAATTTATCTTACATATCTGGTGGATTAAAAAAAACCTCACTGACATCTGCCGTTAATGAACTTTATTTCTTTACAAAAAAAAAAAAAAAAAAAAAAAAAAAAAAAAAAAAAAAAAAAATCTGTATTTTTTTTGCACTAAAGTTTACAATGCATTTTTCAGAACAAATTGTATAAAGTGTTTTTGGAACATTATTCTCTTGGGATAATTACTTTTTATGAGTTTCAAAGTTCTATAGAGCTCCCTTTGATCGTACAGCATCTTAGGTACCAGATGGACAATCGTCAGCAGCTTCATTTTCACTATCAAATTATAGTTTTTCAATAGAGATAGTTTTTCTTGCCAATTCAACATTCGTAAAACTGAAATGGCTATTATTTTTTAGCCTTTAATAAATTCGTTAATTTGAAACATTCGTTAATATGAAATTCGTTAAAATGAATATTTTTATAATGGTAAAGCGTAGGACGTTTTTTAACAATCCAAAAAATAGTCTTTAAACTGAAAAATTCGTTAAGTGGCATTCATTGTAACGAGATTCTACTGTACTTGAACATGTATACTTCCGTTTTTCAATCCGATGTATGTTTTTCGAGTTATTCGACCGTTTCCAGACTTTTCAATGGAAACGATTCTTACTCCTTTTTGCTCGATTACAGCGCCATCTACGATTTTATAAAGAAAATGTTACATACAAAAGTTGCGTACTTTTTCCCGTAGAATCCGAATCTGCAATAAAAAAGTAAGTTATTCTTCAAGATTTCAATGTCCCCCCTTCCCGCCTGGGGGCAGATTTGAGGGGGTCAATTTGATATCCCTAAATAGATTTTTCAAAAATAGTGAACATGTATCTTTCCATATTTCAATCTGATCTATATTTCTCGAGTTATTCGACCGTTTGCAGACTTTTCAATGGAAATGATTCTCACTGCATTTTGCTCGATTACAGCGCCATCTACAATTTTCCGAAGAAAATGTTAAATACTTAAGTTACGTATTTTTTCCCGTGGAATCTGAATCTGCAATAAAAAAAGGGGGGGGGGAGGTTATCAATAAGATTTCAAAGTTGCCCCCCTTTCCTCCCAGGGGGGCAAAGTTGGGGGGCAACTTTGATATTCCTAAATAGATTTTTTTAAAATATTGAACACATATTTTCCGTTTTTCAATCCGATGTATATTTCTCGAGTTATTCGACCGTTTCCAGACTTTTCGGACACCCTATATATATATTTAGTTTCTCAAAATCTATTAGAACAAAATAAAAAAACTGTGAGAACCAGTGGCCTATAGTCCATATTTTCCACGAATTAAACTCATGTCACAAGAAACATCAAATGCTGTTATGGAAAGCAGAATAACCTGTGCTTCAGAATTTCTCTTAGAGTAAAGTACTTTAATTATTTGACTTAAGTGTTCATTTAATTCAATATATTTTCATAAGACTAAAAAAGGTAGTCAGAACTAAACCCTGTAATAGCTTAAATTGCCTTTTATATCTCAAGATGGAAAAAATGCATAATATATATATATATATATATATATATATATATATATATACATTTTAAATTACTACCATTTTCTTTTCAATACTACATATGTAGAACAGCCTGTTCCATGTACTTATTTTATATTTTACAGAACATTAAACTTTACCCTTATTGCGATCTTTCAGTTGTTTTAGAGTGTAGCTATTTTCACGTATTAAATCTATTTAACCCATTCCATTACAAGCATAGGTAAGGTTAATTTATTTGTAAGGTCTCAAAGACAAATCTCTGTTCCACACGGAAGATCTTCATTAGTTCAAATCAGAACTCACCTGTCAGTTAGATTTGTCACCAGATGTCACCATAGTTCGATTTTTCGAGCACACCTCAATAGGAGATTTCTTTTATATCCAGGATAACGTGTTTCCTTGATATCAACTCTAATGGAATTTCTACATGCTAAAACACGTTAAAGTCTTATTGATGGAATTACGAGAAAAATTCGAACTATAATTCATTTATATTAAATATAAGTCAGCTTGAAAATCGTAATCTTGTGTTGGAAACTTATGTGGTAATGTTGTATTGGATCTTTCTGAAATATTACAACGTAGAAGAAAATTATATTTATATGTAAATATAGACATACATTAAAAATATTTTTTTAATTGCATAGCATCAACTAATTAATTTTAATGAATAATCACATATTCATACTCTATTAATTAAGACACGTTATTGCTCTAAGTATCCTGAAGAATTTAAAAAGTATTAAAGATTATTGAGATTTAAAGCTTTTAACAATCTATAAAATACAAAACATTTAGATTATAACTGAATCGTTTATTTCAGAAATTGTATAAGTGCAGAATTTCTATTTTTGAGATATTTAAGAAAAACTGTCTAGCCAAGTTAAAATAGACATTTTTACGAAAATACTTCACAGCGTAAAACATCGGCTTTCTGTATCAATTACGTGATTTATTTATTAAAAATCACTGGAGGCGTTACAAAAAGTCCCCTTAGACGTTATAGGTTTTCTACAATAAAATACATTTCACCTTTGTATCTTTATCTGTTTTACTATTTTCATAGTATTATCCAGTTGAGTTTGGGATAAAAACTTACAAAGTAAGTCTGACCTTTTGAGTAAACTTTAACTTTATTTTGGTCAATTACAAAAATTTAGAATAAATTCAAATTTTTTAAATATTTTCAGATATCTCTGAAATTCAAACATTATAAAGGAAATGAATAAAGTGAATGAAACACTTTTTACAAAGTAGAAAATTAGCTGCGCAAAAAATATTTTGAACAGTTGAAGAATTCTGTAAAATTCAAAATTTAAAATGTTTTAAAACACAAATTTCGGCCTCTAAGTGATGTGTCGTGTGGAATTTCTGAACTAAACTAATATTTCAAGGACGCGAAATGGGGTTATACAGAACTTTTTTTAGTGGGGTTGTGCATCAAAGGAAGCGTCTATATATATTCTTAAGTAAACCATTATTAACCCATTTTCGTATATTTTTGATGGGATTTCTAAAATAAACCATTCAAGTCCTCATTTTGTTTCGATTCAATACCCGAACAAAAATAATTTCTAGAAATTTCATTTATAAGTGTGTCTTAATTTTAATATTTTTTCAGTACATAAAGGTAGAAAACATGTTTATAAAAATCTGATTTACAATAATAGAATGCGTCTAAGACAAGGACTTTAACAAATAAAAATAAATAAATGAAGAAATGGATGTAAGTGAAATAAACAAAAAATGCTGTTTAGTAAATAGAAAATGTCTTTAAAATTTTTTAATGATATGTGATGTATTTATTTTAAATCCTTAAGAAAATAAATAGTTTGCAAATGCTACCACGCGGCACCTATAGTCCATAATGTGCTTCAGTAGATTCATTCCATGTAAAATCAGCTGATAGATAATGCCGTATCATTTTTGATTTTGAAGAAAACATAAGTTATATGTACCAATCTTTTGAACCCTTAAACTGCTTTTTGTATCTTTTTAAACATTTTCGCATCTGAGACCTTTCAAAATAGGCCCTATCTTGTTGTACTAATTAATATAAAAATTCTACAGCTTTTTGAAAAAAAAAGTAAAAAATGGTATTTTTTGCTTGTCCATGGTGTAAACAAAGTTCTCTGGTGCAACATTTAACAGATACAAAAGCAGTTTTAGGGTTCACAAGATTGGTACATATCCCCAACCATATTTAATCAAAATCAACTAGTCGGATGTGACAATTCCAAAACTTTCTTCTATCTCATACATGTTAATATTTCAAAATTCTCTATCACAGCGCCAATAAAAGTGATATTTTTCGTTATTCTGTTGTGCGGCAGCTGCTTGCGAAGCGCCGGGTTACTTTCTTCACACTAGCAGCCGATGTACAACACAACTACGAAAAGTCATGAAAATCGTACAACAACCGCTATCACAGCGTCCCTTCCGGCGGAATAGCCCCAAATTCAACTAGGATCTGCAGGGAATGGTCAAAAACAGACACATAAAATTTGGTTCAATTCTATGCATAACTTCATATACTGTTTGATGACACAGTAATGAAATGGCACAAAAATTGCTATCACAGCGCCCCCTTCCGGTGGAATGTTCCCAAATTCAAGTGGGTCCTGCTTGCTATAGTCAAAACATATAAATGAAATTTGGTTCAGTTCTATGTATAACTTCATGCAATATTTGATGATAAAATGAGAACAGACACAGATGAACAGACGGACACAGAGACATTTTGTATAAACATGTTTTTCGGGATCTCTGACCCCAAAAACGTATAAATCCGTTGAAAACCGTAAGTCGAAAAAAATTTCCATTACAATACTTTCTTCTATTATAGATAGTAGAAAGTAAAAATGGCGCAGTACAATTTTTTTTTTGAAAATCTGTTGATTTTACATGGAAAGATATAGTGATAGAGCAATGATAAATAAAAGTAGATTTTATAATCAGTAGAGAAAGATAAAGTGCTTCGATAGAAAAATTAAAAAAAATCTTTATCCTCATGTTAATTACAATAATTACAGTTTTTACTCTACCTAAAAAATCAGTTAGTTCGTATCGAAAAATTTGCTTATTGTATTTCTCTAAAAACAGTTATTCTTCCGTCAGGCGCACCTATGGGACTCCATGGTCTAGTGTTCGGGTACATTGCGCCCGACAGGCGTCTATATTCATTACCACCTAATTATCTCAATTATAAAGCCCTTAAAATGATCAGTGACCTTCCTTAAGATTTACAAAGCGTGAACATTTGAATTCTGATATTAAAACATTAATTATTTATTAATCTCAAAGAAAGGAAAACCAAAAAACAAACTGAAATTTAAGACGCGCTACCGCATTTCCTTCAGTTTACATGACAAAAGAATCAAATGAACATTACATTTACGAACAAAACTCGAAATATAAGTACAGCAGAGTCATTGATGAGATCTATAGCAGTAAACAATTATAAGCCGTAATGTTGCGACCAGATCCAAATATGGGCTTGACCGTTCTAACCACTACATCACTTGTCATGGACGCTGGTTACTCAAATCGTAGGTTTCGCGGGTCATATCAGCAGCAAATCTGAAACAAAAAAAGAGAAAATATGAACATGAGCGATTTGGGTGCAGTGTGCTTGAGAGGCCACTCTAGACAAACCTACACATTTCCAAAATCTTTGTAATTTTCATTCATAAAATGCGCAAAATAAGCAATTGTGATGAAAATAAAAGGAAATATTAATCTTCAAAGGTTGGAGAAGTTTGGGCGCAATAGAGCTGAGAAGCCAGGAGAGTCACTACTGGACTTCACTGGACGGGCTTTCGAACAGCACCTAGAGATAGGAAGGTACTAGGAGTTACAAGCCCCTGCACCTTTCCGTGGCAGAGAGGGAAGCGAGAATAGCTTTCAGCGGCTGTCAGGCACTCTGCACACGACTGAAGGTTAAACTTTTAGGCAAAGTTCATATTTCGAAAAGCTCAAGTTTTGGATTGTATAAATAGGTTAAAGTTAATTATATTTATCTAATACATCTCTCCAATTTTAAGCTTGATATTTAAAATTACTTTTCATACCGTTAATGCACCAAATCACTTATAATTATAAATCATTAAATAAAACAAATAAAAGTTTGTTTTGCGATCTTAATATGTATTTTCAATGATCTTTGACCAATAGATTATTTTACATTTTATATTTTCATCTACATTATTATACAATAATATTATACTGTAATACTTGGCGTCTTTGCCAATTGCGGGTTATGCCGGACTGTATCAGAGGATTAAATCTGGACTACATATGGTCATGAGATAATCCAAGTAAATCAAGAACACCATAAATGCAAGGTTTTCGGAACTTGCAATCTACTATATTATAAATTAACGTTTAACTAATCCAATCTGCTCTGATTGGGTTGAAAAAATGATAAAAAACGTAAAAACACCATGTTAAAATTGGATGCATTTTATGGCGGAAGTCATTTTCGCCATAACTATTATTATAGAGCATTTTATGCTATTCGTTCTTCTAGGACAGGCACATCAAACTCGTTTACCACCGCGGGCCAAATTAAGCATTATATACAAAGCCGCGGGCCACATTAAAAAAAAATTAGATAATGCCATTGCACAGGATAAAATTTGTACGTACAAAACACAGCCACGTTAAAGAAATATTCACAAGTGTCAAAGTTATTATTATACATAGTTTATTTTATCTTATTTTTCGAAAAAATACTCAAATGATATTTTCATTAACGAAATGTATAAAATTTAATCGAATTTGCTAAATTGTATTTATTTCAAAAATTGATTGTACACGCTGGTTTGTTAATCCTGATCTGATCAAAAGCATAGCTGCTAATCTTCCGTGTTTTCTTAGAGTAAAAAAAAAATAAAAATAAGCATGTTTTGAAACAGAAAAGTTATGTGTCTTGTACCCATGTGCTACTTATTTAATTTGATTTTTATTAAATACATTTTCTGGTCTAAATTTCGTTTATTTGATTTGAAACAGAAAAGTTGGTAGCTATGCAAAGATGCTTAAAAGTGCGCTGCCGAATATAGCTAAAATATGCCGAATTGCACATTGTAATTTGAAAAATCAGTTGATTGATAAATAATTACAAAAATTTGGAAACCCCATATCCAGGGATGTAAAAACTGGGCGCCAATGGGCCGATTGTGACCACTAAATTTTATTAGCATTCTTTGCCTACATTTTATTGGTACATTTCACCTAAATTTTATTAGTATTCTCATTAGGCGAAGAATAATAAAAATTTAGTGGTGGCAATTGGCCCATATTCACATTTTTTTTTTTTTTGCTTTAATATGAAATAGCACTGAACTTTTTATTACACGCGCAGTAATGAATTCTGAAGAATAATTTCAACATCAATCATTAGAGTTGAAGTAAATAGATTAAACTGATTTTCATATTTCTTCAAATTCAAAAATATTTTTTTAAATTAATTTTTGAATATATTTTTAGTACATTCTAAAAATTTCCACTTCGATGATTTTTGAAGTAATGGCTGACAATATTTAAATTGAAATACAATTTCTTTTGGAAAATTGTTTTATCAAAATAATAAATTATATTTGAAAACGCTAATACTATCAAATAACAAGATAGCATTATGAAATTTGCCTTTAAGTTTTAGTTTACTCGGGTGCTTTGTAATTTCAAATGAAAACTCAAGTACTTTGTCTAGTAGAGGACTTTTAATAATCCACATTCATAATTTGTCGATTTAAAATGAAAATTGTAAAATTTTTTAACAGTTCGAAAACAACAATTAAAACTTTATAATGGAAATGCATCACATTCAGTATAAGAAGGTAGATCTGTTTATCTTCATATCCATATTTCCAAGATATTTTCTAGATTGACGATTATTAAGAATGTGCATACGAATATAAGTTTACAAGCACTAAGTTTTTAAGCACATACCGGTTTTATAGAAATCAATCCCTTATAGATTAAATCTTTCTAGCAATGGTACTTATGCTTATAGTATTTTCAAATTTGTTTAACTGCTCTAGACATCATTTCTTCAATTTCGTTTTGAGTGATTTCGACTCGCGGACATTTAAAACAATAATTAGATTTTTTTTTTAAGCAAAATAATTTTATTTAATAAGCCGGGTGAAATCAGTTTGATTCTCTTTTAAGATGTATCAGTTTTAATTCTGACAGTTTATCTTTCGATGTTTAGCCAGATTTTTATGAGTTTTCTTTATAATTTGTGCTGTAGCATCTCTTAATGTTACATTATTTCCAAACCCTAGCAGTGTCTAGATGTCAAATATAAAATTTCAGTTTTTCCTTTTAATATAATTGTGTTGTAAATAACCTTTAAAAAATATGCGATGTGCATCTTCAGTTTATCATATTTATTCATAGCTTTAACATATATATTTTTTTTATAAATCCTGGGTTGTTGAGAGTATGTCAATAAAATGTGTGTATATCAATAAAAAATGAAAGAAAGGAAAGAAATATCATGTAGGATTCCAGAAAGATCACACACAATTACTAACCTAAGTAATGAAAATTATTAAAGAGCTAAAATCCAGAATTTATGTGTTCGACTAATGATCAAGTGAAGAACCTGGATGGCATATTCGGGGTTTTCGTGTCAAGCACAAAAGTAATAATTTGTGCCACTTTCAAAGCGACTCATTTAAAGCTATTGAATTTTATATTTTGATTAAAATTTTTTTAACTGGGCTGAATTAGCGCTGAATTTTATTAATTTTATAATACATTTCTTAGTTAAAAAATACAGCATGTTATTTTGTAAAGTGGTGTAAAATCTAAGAGAGTAGTAAAATAAAGTATTAGTTTTCAACATAAACAAATAAAAATTATAAGTAAAATACTTTAAAAATTTTACGAATCTTTAAATTTTCAGACTCAAGATACCGCGCTTTGTTACGTTCTGATTGGTAATCTTTGTATCCACAATTTTTTTGTGCTAAAATGTAAAATTGAGTTATATCTGTCTATACATCACTGTTGACAGATGAGCAGGAATTTTCCTGTAGAGCATTCTGAAAACAAACATTCCCCTTATTTAATTACGTAATAAATACTACAACTATTACTATTGAAAAATAGTGGTAGCATTCTGAATAATAAAAAAAGCCCTTCAAACTGGTAACACTGATATGCATATCTTTATGTTGCATCTCTGAGACAACGATTTGTGCAAGTGTGTTATTAAACACATGCAGATTTCCAAAGGCTTCGCGGGCCACAGATAGGTTGTCGGCGGGCCACGTGTTTGACATGCCTGTTTTAGGAGAATGTAACGTTTTGATGACATGAAGGATTTCGATTGATTATATTATACGAACCTTTAGAATATTTATCAGATATTGAAAAATGACATAAATTCAGCTCAGCACTGTAATAAGGAAACTGAAAAGATATTAAATTATACAGGTTCATTATTTAGTTTTTTTTTTTAAACATGATTCACTAATTGTGAAA
Source organism: Maratus michaelseni (assembly GCA_963931845.1). NCBI lineage: Eukaryota > Metazoa > Arthropoda > Arachnida > Araneae > Salticidae > Maratus > Maratus michaelseni. The sequence goes on from OZ007586.1 coordinate 365,448,018, forward strand.
TTTTAAGTCTTCATACGTTAGTGAAACGTATTCAAACCGCAAATTTCTTTCTCTTTTGAAGTATACAGGACGAATGATTTCAGTTGGCATCTAATTTAATAATAATAACTCTTTTCTTTCCCAATATGTTGCAGTTAATTTAATATTATTGTTTTATAAATCTAAAAATAATCTAAACATAAAAGTTTTGTAATACGTTTTATTTAGTATAGGCATATATTTTCCATTACTGGTTTAATTTTTTTTAAATTAAAGTACAGTTACGAAATATTGTATAATTCAGAAATTTAGGATCTATGTGTGCGTTTATTCAATGGCGAAAAACTGGACATGTTACTGGGGATAGATTGTTTTCTGAGAGTACTTTTGAAAAGGAAAGTGACCAGATTTTTTATTTCACTAGAAAATAAATTATCAAAAACAATTTCACTGCCACATAATTAGAGTTTCACAAAATCGTGCTTGGGGACTTCAGAACCGATCTCTTCATACATACGAAAAAAGTACAGGATAGATAAAGACTATATTTTAGATATCCCAAGCAAAATTTTCCTAGACTGTTGATACATGCTCATAACATGCATTTATCTGTCTTTTCATTTTATTCACACCCGAAGTTTCGTAAAATATGCTCAGATAGTATCTAAATTTCTACATAGTATCCTGATAAATTACAGAATGTTCTTTTTAAAAAAATAGTTACTCTAAGTTAAATAGATTTTTTAAAGGCGGCGTTAAAATAGTGCAACGTAAAAAAGACAGCGTTGGAATAGTGGTGTTTAATTAGAATAGTCAACAGCTTTTATTTAACTGCTTTTACTTACCCATCATACGTAGTATAGGGTAAGTCTTGTAATCGTTTTGAAAATCGAAAAATTTTTTTTGACGGATTTACACGTTTCAGACGCTGGAGATTCCGAAAAACATATTTTTAGAAAAAAATATTTTGCCGTCCGTCTGTGTGTCTGTGTGTCTGTGTGTGTGTCTGTAAACGCTCTATCTCCCGAAAAAATTGAGATAGAGACTTGCAATTTGGTATGTACTTAGTATGTAATAATGGGAAGAAGCGTATTTCATTTCAATAACCTCGATTAACCGGAACAATTTTTTTCGGACTCTCGAAATATTCGTTCTGATGAAAGGTATATAAAAATTTTCGAAATTGTTTATTTTAAGAAATGAATGTAAAATACAATAAAAAAACAAATTTTGCATAAAGCATGAAGTCGATCGGATAATTAGTTGCCGAGATATTTGGAATCCTATTTGCCACACTCTTCGATTTTTCATGACCCTCTATTTCATCCAAATTTCACTTCAAAGATATATTTTAATTGGAAATTTGACGCTTAATCGGATGCAATAAACCGCTAGTTAATAGGATTATTATTTTTGGAGTTATAAGGATGTTTCTTTCAAGCAATTCAGTAATCGAGCCTTTAAAGTTTGTGACGTCATCAAGCTACGATTTTATTTGAATTGCAATGCACTTTATAAGTAGTTTACACATTTTTATTTTAATATTTTACATTATGCATATCCATGATGGGTAAGTATTACGGTGGCCCCCAACGACTAGTTTGATTTGAGTTTCAATGATGTCATAAACTTTCAGATTTAAATATTTTTTTCTTGTTGCTCTGTAAAATTATTGAAATGTTTCCTAGGACATCACAGATTTTTACATTATATTAACATAGTGAAATTAAAACATATCAAATCAAACATAATCAGTTTTCTTGTACATTTAACCCTTTCGGGCGCGGAGTAATTCTGTTTTTTAAATTATGAAATAATGGACTGACACCAGAATTTACAAAAGAATTTATTAGAAAATAAAAACTTGCTAATTTTCCCATACTTTATAAAAGGAAAAAATTAATTAAATATTCTTGGTGCCGTTTGTCAGTTTTGGAATTAAAATTAGGTGTCCTTTTTTATGGACACCGACCGCTAAAGGGTTAAAAAAAGTAATTAAATAAAAAATTATGAATGGACTTCTATTATCTCTTTTATTTTCAATACATTTTTTACTTCAGATATGAACTCGAAACTTGAGTCTGGACCGTCATGCCATTACACATAATTATTATCCATGTATTTTCTTGGACATTGTTTCACAGATATTGCATTTTTTATCATGTTAGTTGTTGAGATACATTGAGAAATAATCATTGTATTATGAAATGCAATTAGAATTGGTCAAATAATAATTTTTGTAAATGATAGAATATTTGAATTTTGATGCGTCATTGTAAAAAAATTATGTGACAGTTTAGGTCAATGGTATTCAAACTTTTATGCTTCACATACCGCTGGAGGAATTAAATGTTCTTAGCGTATCCCCAAATTTTCGGTACTGGTAAGCGAATCATAAATAGAAAATGTAAACAAAGTAAACAAGAAGTGCATACAAATAAACACAACATTTATTTTACATTTAATGTAAACGTTACAGGCAGCTAGCTTTCTAACGTAATGGGGTGCGTTTCTTTACCTTGCATGTTTCTTGAATGTTTAATTGTTAACTTACTGAGATACAGATGTAGATCATTTTTAACATCTAGTCAATTTCTGCATTTGACTAGTAGCGTACCCTCTTAAACTTCGTCACGTATTTCCGAAGGGATATGCGTACCCCACTTTGATATGTGATATGAGGATAATTTTCAAAAGAGAAGTTATTATATGTTCTGTATTATACACATTCAAATTTCGTAGCAGTTCGAGGCATTTTACAGAGACAATGTGGGATAATTTATTCAAATTTTTTGGCACTTCCCAAAAAATTCTATATATGATATAATGGATTTTTTAAAGAATATAAACAGTTATTGTGTACTAAAAAGATGAATGGATATTTAAATGTAATTACAGTTTTCATTGCATTAAATTGTTATTATTTGCAACAAACATCAAACAAACAGATCACACGATTCAACAATATTTTTGTGACAAATTACATTTGTCTTATTTTTGACAAATAACATTTGATTTATGAATATATTTAAATGTAATGATAATTGACCTATTTTTGAGAAAATACTATTATAGAGTGGAAACAATAAAATATAACCGCCGTGAAAATACAATTTTCATGGGACTTTAAAAAAAAAAAATTCTGAAAATCAGAGTATCCATTTAAAAGCTATGCATGTATATACATTCCAAAAATATTGTTGAATCGTGTGATCTACTTAGTTTGATGTTTGTTGAAAAGAGTAACAATTTAATGCAATAAAAACTGTAATTACATTTAAATATCCATTCATCTTTTTAGCACTTCTAGTTTGACAAATTAGTAATCAGTCAAAACTAATACAGTAGACTCCCTCAAATCCGCAACCTTAAAATCCGCAAATGCCTAAAATCGGCACATAATTGCAGATGTAAACAATGAAACTTACAGTTAAAATGTACGAGGAAAAGTCAAGATATTATATCATTCCATGCACATTTTAATATGTAATTCTTGTTAATAGGGCTGAACACATGTTTGCAAGACTGCAAACCATGATTCCAAATTATAAAAATGCCGTCTACATATCCAATCCAAATTGATGGTTTAATTTCAAAATCTTCCATAATCTGGGTTTCAGAGGTTCTAAGTTTTAATTCCGATAAATATCCTGAAATGGGGGATCCCGTTATAGCGCCATTTGGTTTTCTGTAATACTTACTGTTGAATACGAAAACATTAACACTGTGTAATCAGATTAATTGGTGATTTTAATGTGGTACTAATATCATGATAAAAAATTGAGTTATTATCAATAGAGGTTTCAATAATTTTAACGATTTTATTAACATTTATAGAAGAATAAATTAGACAATGTCCAGGCTGGCAAGAATGCTATTATGATTAATTGTAACTGCTTTTATCCTGTCAAAAAACTCAGCTGTAGAATTAATAACATAATCAGATGGTGGGATAATAGTTTTTAAATATGGAAAAAAGGTTTTCCTTGTTTGAAATCAAACTCTTAATAACTCAAAAATTGGGATTTTGTTTATTAAAGGGCTTCCTCAAATAAGAATATAATAAATATTGTTATGCAAGATACCTCTAACTTCTTCTTTCTTAGTGGGTGGATGCAAGCTTTAATTTTTTAATATTAAATTTGGCGGCTAAGCATGAAATAAAACTTTTTTTTATTTTATGATTTTTATGTAAATTATTAGTGTACCTTTATGAGGCAAGTTTCATTTAATAATTAAAAAATATATATCTCATCATTATTATGCCTTTTTATTTAAACATTATTGTTTACTTAACCTTTACCTTTAAAATTTTAGTCATGTTTTAAATTTTCTTAATTTTTATTACTTTCATTTATTTACTGAATTATTTTAATATTTTACTTTATTGTAAGCATTTATTATAATTTACAGTGCATTATTACATTCAAATTACTGTTTTAAAAATGTAAACAAAACAGTGACCAGAAATCCGCAAAATTCTACAATCCGCACAGCCTCTGGTTTCAAGCTATGCGGATTTGAGGGAGTCTACTCTATCAAGTTACATTTTTAAATATTTACTTTGAGGTTGCAAAAATGTTTTGTTAAGATACAGGCTGAATAAACAAATAAAAACTATATTAACGTATTCCCCTTTAGAGAAAATTAGCATGGAGGTGTGAGAAAAGGATCATATAGCATTACGAAAAAAAAATGGTGTGTTGTGGTGAAGAAGTTTTTAAAATATGAACAATGTATAGGTATGAGGGCGTATTCCCGCGAATATATTATGTTTAATATTTTTGATTAATTGAATATACATGAAGAATATCAAATACTTAAATAAATTCGCATTATTAGTTAATTCGAACTCAAATATTCACAGTATATACAGAACTCATTAATTTACTGTTGTACCTGTATGAAAGAATAATAATAAATGTTATTATTTGCTGAGCAATTCACAATTACTTGTTTTATCATAGATTAATTTTAAACTGAATTTCATTGTATCAATATATATATATATCGAAACCGCCGCGGTCGTCCGACGTATTAATCCTGAATAGGCTGGCCGCTGTTTTAAAGTTACCCAATTTAGCTTACATATTTTTCCGGTGTCATCCTTCCTGATAGTGCCTACTGCTACCGTTCCGGTCAGTGTTTAATGGGAAGGGATCGCCGATGGGCGCGCGCCGCCTTTTCCAGGAAGTAGCGGTGTTATATTAATGAATGAGTATTAATAATGGTTTAATCATGAGATTGATTTAAAATAAAGTTTCTCCTTAACAATTTAAACGTTGAATAATTTACCTGTAAATACTGCTATAGGAGAGAAGATAAATTACACTTGCGTAGACAAGAAAAGTTTATATATATATATAAAAAATCCATTGAAATATATTTTATGTTGTGTAGTTATTATTATTCAGATTTCAATTTGAATACAGGTTATTAATTTACATTTCCATATACCTAAAATACTGGATTTTTGGTTATGTTTGTAAAATAATAAAATAAAAATTCCGCATAAAAATTCTATTTCAGCAGCAAAAACTATTTTCTGTCCAAGTATGGCTCTTAAAATCTAAAAAGCTATAATTTAATAGTTCTCTTCATCAGACAAAGCAACCGTGTGATATCTAAAATGCAGAATACATTCCTGGATTGCAAATTTGAATTTTTCGATACAAAATAAGATACAAATAAGAAGTATAATGGACAAGATAAAAAATTAAGACTCAGTGGCAATGAAGAGAGGAAGAGAGTGATGGAATATCAAATGTTATCCCTGCTAATGAGAAAAAGGAGAATATGAATATACTAATATGTAGATGTTGGAAATTCTAGATGTTTAAAAAGCTTGTTTATACGGATATTATTTTCTAACCAATATTTTAGTTCAAAGAAATTTAATTTCTTAAAATACAACGTGAATGTTTAAAAAATTTACAAAATGTAGTCAATATATGCAGATGGCAAGAAACCGTGCCAGACAACCATGTTTGCATTAACAATACCATTTTTTACTGATGACAGAAAAAAAATTACTACATTTCATTTCGTGCTTATAATTTTGTATATATGTTAAAAAATATTAAGTTATCAAATAAATATTAAATATCACCGCATAAACACTGAAAACAAATTTAATACATTCCAGAGTTCATGAATCATTGGGAAATCTATTTCCTTCTAGCTCTCCGGTGAAGAAAATAAATCTCCTGTTTATCTTTTTCTCAGTGCGTGTATATGTCTTTTTTATTCTCTTACAAAAGAAAAAAATATTATACAAACTTCTTTGATCATTGGTGACCAGGTTTTGATTGCTCAGAACTAGAAGCTTGTTGTGACATAATAGTGCCAGTGAAAATGATACCTCATTTGTTGAAAGATTTTGGTTTGCAGGAATTAAACACGCCTCGTTGATCGGGTGAAGATTCTACTGATAGGTCGTAAGAAGCGATATTGTATAAGATTTTATCATAAATTATTAATTTACGACCATTAGTCAATTTAGAAGATATGTGAATAAATTTTAGAGTCATCTATGTTGACAGTATGGCCCTAAAGTAATTTGAGATGATTTATGTGTTTGAAACAAACCTTTTTAACGTTTTATATTTATTTAAATTATGTTTTAAATGTCTTGAAATATCTACACATGCAAATATCCCCAACACATATTATACATCTTTTAACTTGCATAATAATACATTGAATGATATGCTTCTAACCAATATGTTCCGCAGGTATAATAAACATTATTTTATTTGAACATGTGGGCTAATTTAAAGCCTACATTGTAAAAATGAAGTCTTATAATATATTCATGGGCCCGTAGATATTGTTAGATAAAATGTATGCAACTTTACTGCACCTGGATATTCTTCCTTGTTGATATTCATTTATATGGTAAGTTTGGGTCAAAAGCATTCCACTAAAAATTGTGTTAAAGTACTTGAAAGGGAGAAAATAATTATGCATTTTAAGCATTTCATTTTGGCATTTTAAGAACATAGGGCAGAGTAGCCATATTTGGACCGCCGCTTTAAATGGACCGTTGCAATTCTGCCGTTAATAACAGAACGAGACTTCATCTACCGCCAAAATCCTACTCATCAAAATTACATCATTTATGATTACAAGAAGCACCCACCTTCTACGTGCTGTTTTCAGACAATTTTAAAAAAAACCTAAAATTAGATGTTTTGATCTAATTTTTTCTTACTAAACGGAAGAGAATACGAGTAGTAATTTTCCAACTGGACGAAAAACCATTATACCAATTATTTACCAATTTGAAATAATTGTGTTAAAAATTAATCTAGTGGAAAAGAATACTTTAAAACTAAGGTAAGTTGTTATCGTTTTCATATACATATCTAAATTCATGTGTTTATTGTGCATAATTTTCACGCGGATTTGTTTGCTTTCGTTTTTGTTCTGAGTCTTTGAGATTATCTGTTTTAAAAATGGCGTAGTTGCTTTAAATGTACCAATTTGAGTTTTTTAAATTGGACCAGATATACGATCATAAATCTGAAAGGTAAGTAATGAATTTCGAGGACGGTTGCCTTCTTTAAACCTTTAAATACCTATTACGTAGAGATACAATAATCGTGGCTTCGAACTCATAAAGGTTTCCCTTTAACAAAGTTGCAGGTCCCCCAAATTTTAACTTTCACGTACAACAGAGCAGCATCCGTTGAAACCGCCGTCCAAGCTTTTAAAAGAAGTGGTATTTGGCCTCTTAACAGACATGTGTTTAAAAGTCATCATGTTGTAGCTTCTTCTGCACTTATTCCTGACGAGGCGATAGGCACTGCAGACAGATTCATTGATTTCCCTTCTAGTGAGATTTCGGCATCAGAGTCAGTAATAATAAAACCTACTAGAACTAACAAAGTAAAAAAAATGATGAAAATGACACTGACAAACAGTCTGGAAGAAATCCATCAGTGACAGCAAACGTTGTCAAAGATATAGGAAACAAAAGGAAAGAGTAAGTTGTGAAGAGATTACCCGCAAGAAGACTGCGGCTTCAACCCCCCCACCTAAAAAAAAAAAGCCAAAGAATCATTAGAAATGTTATCTCCCTTGCCAAAATCAGTTAAGTCAAAGTGCAGAGGGATCCAAAAACAGCTGTTTTAACATCTTCGCCATATAACGTAAACCTTGAAATGAAAAAAAAATGACAAAAAGACAGCTCTCAAAGCACAAAAGCAATTGAAACATCAAATTTTAAAAAATAGGTGCTCATGGCGCTTCCAAATTCAACTGGAAAGAATATAATGGAAGGGAAGAACTACAGTCATAAGATAAAGAAAATTTCTGTTGCAAAAAAAAAAAAAAAAAAAAAAAAAAAAGTTTAATGATTCAGAATCTAGAAAGAAAAATCAACACAGTGATGATTGATTCAGCCTAATTTGTAAGAAAAATAAAATAGCAGAAATGATTCAGTGTTCAGATTGCCAAATATGGCTCCATGTTGCATGCGCTGGAATAAAAAATGAACAAATGGAATTCATGTGTAAGCCTTGCATCACTTCTTAACATGATATTCAAGGAAATAGTAATTAGTTCCATAATTTCTATTCTTAATTACTTATAACTTTGATATATATTTTTAATAGATTTTGATTTAAAACAATTACTCTTACTTTCAGACATTTGATTTCATTATATCATTGCTGTTGTTTGTTTCATTGTTTCATTAATCGCAAACTTTGCTTTTAATAATATTATTTTTATTCCCTACTCATTAAATCAGCCTAATATTGTTTGGTCCAATTTAGGAGACTGGGGGTCCAACGTAGGCTACCAGTCGCTAAATTTGGACCACTTTTGACAAATTTGTCAAATTAAAATAAAAACTTAGGATTTATAAAAAGAAATTGTTCTAAAGATTTATTTAGTTAGTAGATGAATATATTGACCTCGTGTACTGATATTTTGCAGATATTCCAAAAATGAAGTGAGTTACACCTGAAAATAAGTGATGTGGCCCAAATTCGGCTACTCTCCCCTATCAACTGATAATTGTTTTTGTAAATATAGTAATTTATATTTGGAAGTACATTCAAGTATTTAAACACATTACATTTGAATGAGTGTTTTGGTTAAATTTTAATTCATTGACGTTGTTCGAAACAATTGAAATTCGAAAACAGTTTACCTTAATATATTTAAATATAATTGTTGTCACGGTAAGAAATCATATCTAATAGTTTCAATCGACTTGTAACTACTATCTCTAACCCGTAGCTGTGTGTATTTCGATGTTTTCTTAAACTCTTTTAAATACAATTGATACGGTTTCGCCAAATTCTTTGATTTACTGATATTTGTTGATATTTACGTTTTAAATTTTAATTTCATTAAGACTGATAACTGTCATTTTTAGATGAACAGTTTCGTTCCTGAAAAATTATAGGCACGTCGTTATTTGCAAATTGAATTGAAAGAGTCGAATGAAGCTTGAAGATAATGCAATTTGAAAAACATAAATATCTACACATGATTAATTCAAGCGTTGCTTGTTTTGATAAGATAATACCTACAATTAAACTTGATGAAAGTTAGGATTAATATCCACGTACTACATGATTAACACCAGAAGCTCTTCTACTTTCATAAATCCCTTTATCCACAAAGCACTTAAAGTTATATTATCTGTTGAAATGAGACTCCACCTATAACTCTGCACGATAGGATCGCACGAACACGAATCTAGTTTAAAAGCCATGAAAAATGTTATATGCTCGAAGACTAATTGTATGCGGTAGCCGTTGGATAACTTCACCGGAACCCAAATACTGACCGTTTCCTTCATTTTTTTCAGAGTCACGGAAAAGGACTCTTGATGAAAAAAGGAGGAAGGAAATTATGTAGGTAATGAACCACAGGTACAGGTTAAGTACAGGAGGTAATTGCTACAAAGGAAACTTTTTGGAAAGATAAGAAAATATACCTTTCATAAATCAAATATCTGCATTCGATTTGAATATCTTCCAAATGATATTGTTACTTAAAGTATTTATACGACATTTTGATGATTTAAAAAGACATCTGCATAATATTATATAATACGAAAAAATATGACATGTCTGGGGAAGTACATAGCTAATTTTAAAGAAAAACTTTGAAATTACATATTTTTGCTCGTACTAATTTGTCTCATTTATAGACAGAAGTAAATTGAGTATTATATTTTTATCTTTCTAAGATTATAATACTATGCTAATCATTAAAAATATTACACTAACTTTGAAAATAGTACTTTCTTTGCAATGGGCAAATCATATTTGAGTTCATTAAAAATACTAGCATTTTGTGGATACATGGATATTTATACTATTATTTTCATTCTATTATACATTATTCTGTTATTTTGATTATTTACAAGATCCTGATAGTTAAATGCAGAATACTTTTTCATCACCGGAAAATTAAATAAAAATTAAATGATTAATATCGTAATTTTTTGGCAATATTCTTTAATGCGACAGTCTAGAAACGTTACATTTTATGATCAAATTAAATTGTTCATTTTTATAGCACACAGAGTTACTTAATATACACAGTTTTAGAATTTCCTAAATATATTTGTTCGAGTTTCAATTAAAAAAAAAATAGTTTTGTAAATACTTTTGACTTGGTGAAAGCGTTTCACACATATAACTAATTGTTTTTAAATTTATCTCTAAAAACATGAAATTTGTAGATTTAATTTATATTATAATTTTATTTTTAGCATTGTTCATTTAAAAAAAAAGTAGTGTAAACTATGTAAAACTGAAAGTTGACTTGTAAAAAAAAAAAAAAAAAAAAAAAAAAAAAAAATCTACAGAGTTAAAAGATTAAGAAAATGTTTTCTTACGGAACAGATTTATGAACAATAAGATAAATTACTATTCCAAAAAACGGTTGACATATCGATTTCAAATTAACTATTTATAGAATTTGAAGAAACAAATGAGCTTTAGATAGTAAAAATATAAATCCACTTGGACACTACACTGTTGAATAGTTATTTTAAAAACAGAAATTGCACAAGTTGTGACTTGTTAGTTGCTAAATTCAGTGTAAATTGTTTTAAACTCATAAAAAAGTTAAAAACCTACATGTTTCGGCTTTAAACCCAAAGCCATCCTCGGGGACGGAAACAACACAAACGACTACTGACCTTAAATTTCGACACGAGAATATTGAAATCAACAGCTCTAACGCTCGTATTCACGAATAACTTCGACCCCGAGTTAAGCCGAAAACCCGGGTCGAAAGCTAAAATGGTATTCATCGTCTACCTGACTGGACCGGTTTGAAGACGAAATCTAACGCTGGGTTCAGTTACTGTCAGTTACTGGACCTGGCTTTACAGAGGGTTGAAGTTCAAGTTTTTCAACCGAGCATGCGTAGTTAACAAAAAACAAGACGAGAGAGCAAGTCTAGTCACATTTTACAATAATGGCGGCTTACGAGCTTACGTACTGAATCAAGTGTCTGTGTATAAGATATAATAGAAATTTATTACCATTATAAAACAAAAGAACAATATGCAAAGGTATGTGATCTCATATATATGTATTAGCTTCAATTTTTTTTATCTGGTTTGTTTATATTTATATATAAATCCTCCATATTTTATGTTCAATTGTTTGTTTATATAAATAAGCATGGTCGCGAAGAATTTTATTTGCCATAAAAAATAGTCAACATTACATTAATGGTAGATAAATTGCTATTAAAATAAAAATTGTTGCATTTAAGGTTATTTGTTTTTGCAATTTTGATCTTAAAAAGAATTTATGAATGTATTTTAATAGTAGCGAAATAAATGTCGTACGTAAGTTCTAATTAAAATTTGAGACATCAGACTAATTTGCATTTTTCTTTAAGTAAAAAATACTTAGATTATGTTCAAGTATCCATCTACTCAATGTAGGTTTTCGATTTTGGTACTCGTAGAATATGGGTAAAAGTTAAATTCTGTGTCTTGTCTGAAAGATACACTATTATTATTTATGTACGATCTGTTATATAAATATAAGATTAGCTCTATAAATTAGATATTGTGGTTTTAAACTAAACAATATATCATCCGAGTTGTATTTATCTATTGAAGATTTTTAGTAGGTTTATTCTTTGTTTAAATCACGAATATGTTTATATTAATTAAACAACTCTATCATTGATTAACACTATACTATTGTTATTCCTGTTTTTGAGCTTTACGTTATATTTCCCAATTTTTGAGAAATTTGAAATATTTATTTAATTACATTTAAGTTTCAACTGTGTTTTAATTTCAAAATTATATATAATTTAAAATATTACAATAGAAGTAAAGGGCTGAAATACATTGTTAAAAATTGTTCATTTTTAAAATAACACCAGGCAAAAAATCCAGATACACCTTTGTTTTAAAATAATGCTTCTCTTCAAATAAACGTTTTGTCACTTCCAATTTTGTCTATCATGACAGAATTGATATGACCTAAACCATTGATTGTACGGTATATAAAAAGTTATAACAGCTGTACATAATAAACTTACAGAACCAAACTTATCCCCTCCCCCTTTTCCCATCATGTTTTCACATATACACATACTAAGGATCAATCCAGACAAAATTTGGGGCCTATTTAGGACCCCTTCACAAAAATCCATGTCATAAAACAGGGCCCTTCATAAAATTGCTTTTAATAAAACAGGGCCCTTCATAAAATTGCTTTTAATAAAACAAGCCCTTCACAAAACTCCTTTTAATAAAACAGGACCCTTCACAAAATTCAATTCCACAAAAACATACTCTTCATTAATTATTTTTATTGTGTTAGCTTTTAAAATGTGTAATCTACTAACAAAACAAATTCACCAAAAAGTAAAACTTTAGCAGAACTTAAAAAAGTTATTTTTAATAAATGCTTGGTTGAATTTGAATAACTGAATTTCCTCTTTTGTTACAAAATGTTTTTTTCGCAAAAATATAATACATTTCACAAAAATAACTTCTTTTACTTTTCAAAAAAATGTCCCCCCCCCCCCCCCCCCCAAAAAAAAAAAAAAAAAAAAAAAAACTTGAATTTTTTTATTTTAGTTGGTAAATCAAAAATACTAATTAGTTTGATATCTGAAATTTCATTTATGTAAACAGGAGTTTTTTGGCACTGTTAAAATACATTCGTTATTCCTAATTTTTTGTAAAATGAAAATTTGAAAAAAATAAATAACCTTAAATGCAAAATATGTTATTTTAGTAATGTTTTATTAGCCCTTTAGGTAATGTTGACAATTTTTTAAGGCAAATAAACTCTACTCTTCATGATCTTGAATATTTATGTAAGCAAATAATTAAACATATAATATATGAGTTGTATGTATAAATATAAACAAACCAGCTAAAAAGTTTGCAGATAATAAATATATATATATATATATATATGAGATTACATACATTCTATTTTTAATACTTTAAACTTTCTTTTTATTTCTATATCTTACATAGAATCTTGAGTCACGTTTTAATTTACTTTAATTAACTTATAACACTGACAAAAAAAAGAAAAAAAAAGAAAGAAAGAAAGATAGATAGAGTGATGCATGGGTAGGGTGGGGCAAATGGGGCACTTATTCTTCTCCACTAAATCACATTCAAAAAAATTATATTCCTTAAAATTCAGTACTATAAAATTATCTGAAATTATCGCTAATAAATTCAGATTGTTTTATCAGATTACGAACTATCATTATTTTCCCTATCTAGTCTAGAAATCTATCGCCATTCATTCATAAAAAAATATTTAAAGGTCTTTTTTTTTTTCTCTCACTCTCTCTCATAAATAAAATTGTAATTGAATCTATGAAGTGACATCTAAATGTGTGAAAAAAATAAAATTTAAGAACTAGAAAGAATATAGAAAATGAAGTATAATTTTCTATATAAATACATCTTTTTCAATGATGCACTGGATCTAAAAATAGATGTCTATGCATGTAAAAATATTTTGTAATTACCTAGGCTGATTTATTAAAAAATATTCAAAGGCAGTCAAGTGAATACCTTTGAACTTGTAAATCTGATAATGGAAAAATTCTTATACAAAAGGGGTAAAGGGGCTTCTAAAAGCTACAATTTAAAAAAAAAAAAAAAATCAACTTTTTGTAATATTTCACAGTTTTATGTCCAGATAGTATACAGAATTCATTTATCATTATTTAGAAAAGACTTTACTCGATTCTGTGTTGAATGAAAATTTATATAGTAGCCTTAAAAGGTTTAAAATATTAGTGTTCATTAAAATAACATCTAATAAAATAGCAATATATCCATGGTTGACAGTTTTAACTAAAAACAAGTTTGGAGTTTATTATTTAGCGACTAGTTAAAATAAAATGTTTGTTAACCGATCGGAAGCGATAATTGAATGCGCCGTTGGAGCTCCTGAAAAACTTGGGTGCCTAGTGCCAGGGCACTGTTAAAACCACAAACACCACCTTTTAAGCACTCTTTGAAGCTCTGTTCCTTTGAAGCTCTGTTGATATTATTTCCACTCTTTTGTTGTTGTTGTTTTTGTCAATGTGCATATTAATTACTATCTAATTGTATTAGAATTAATCATTTTAATTAGATTGCTGAAAATAAAAAAAATCAAATCAATACATCTGGATATCATTTAATATATAAATTGATTCGACAAAATAAAAATAGTACTAGAGGCTACTTTCTGGAATTTTTTCCTTTTTCTCCATTTTAATATTTTCTTAATTAGAAATTATTTAATTAATTACTAATTATAGCTATTAATAATAGAAATCAACATAATTGCTGTTCAAATAAAATTTTCGTTTTGATCAAATCAAGTTTTCGTTTAGCTACTAACACAAATTTTATTTGAAAAATAAATTTATAAAATTTACTTTAGCAATTAACACATTTCATATCCCTTTCTTAACTCACATATATGTTTAAAAGTAATAATAATAATACATAAAATTTGAATAAATTGTTAAAAAAATATTAAACTTTGTAAGAAATTAAAATAAGTTAATCTCCATATTTAGTAATTACAAGTTTTTATTTTGAGCATATATTTTGTAAAAAATAAAATAAGTACTACATTTAATTTCCTTTTTTCCGGCACTTTTCTTCCATAATATAAACAAACAAAGCTTCAACGCGAAACCGAAAACGTCATCTGATTTTTTTAACCAATTAGCACGCTTTATTCAACCGGAGTCGAGTAACTCTGAGTTGGGTAACTTTTCGTCCGAAGTAGACGGTGAATACGAGTTTTCAACTCTCGGTTGAAAGCCTCAACCTGGGGTTACTGGACCCTCGGTTCAACTCTCGGTCGAAGTTATTCGTGAATACGAGCGTAAGGCTGAAAATAATGATATTGTAATTAATTTCGACAAAGCAAGAATTATCTATAGGTTCAATAATCCATTTAAAGCCGCTGTTAGGGAATCATTAGAGATTAAAATTAGGAAGGATTATAGTTGTAATGATAACTTTTCTTTCAACATACCTAGTTTATGGAATACATTTTAACCCCCCCCCCCCATAGTTAATTCATAGTTTAAGTTTTTTCGCGCTGTGGTCAACAGAGGGCGCCAGCTTATTTTATTTTTATTTTTTCCAAGCTGTTGATTTCAATATTCTCGTGTCGAAATTTAAGGTCAGTAGTCGTTTCTCGTTTGTGTTGTTTCCGTCCCCGAGGATGGCTTTGGGTTTAAACCCGAAACATGTAGGATTTTAACTTTTTTATGAGTTTAAAACAATTTACACTGATAGCAACTAACAAGTCACAACTTGTGCAATTTCTGTTTTTAAAATGAGCTTTAGATAGTTTATACAATCTCGTCGAAGTACAGAATATTGTTTCTTCATTCATTTGTAACGTTAATTTCTGTCAGCTTGGTGAAATTAAAGTGTTTGTGAATAATTTTAAAAAGTAAATACATTTCTATGTTTTGACGAATTTGAAATGAAGAAAAAATAATAACTTATTAATACAAACACTGATGTGCATTATTTCAAAAGTAGCTTTTAGGAACAACTTTACGGTTTTGTTTAATACCTCTAAACAATTAAAGTGCCAAAGGAATCCAGTAATATATTGACATTATTTTTTCATACACACATACATGGTCATTTAGTTTCAAGTGCAAGGAATGTATGATTTTCTTTTACAAAGATATTGCTAAAATAATTAAAATTTTTTTAACTTATTTCCCAGAAAATATATATGATATTTCATGAGGTAAATAAAAGCTGTTTTATGTTAAAATTAAAATTTCTTTACTTTACTGGAGTTGAAAATCCTTTCTTGTAGAAGCAACAAAAGCGTATTTAAGAAACATATATTTTCATTTTTAAATAATTGCTTACATGTAAATTTGAAATACAAATAACTTTTATATTAAAAACTATAAACTTCCCCGCTTGATTGAAATCACAAAGTGTGTCACTGTTAGTGCAAAAGATTTTGCATTTCCGTTATTTAAGAACAACCATTTAAAAATATGCGTTTTCCAATGTTGAGACTTGATATCTTTTAAATGAACTGTCCAAAATTATCTATTAAATGAATAATTTAACTAGAGAATCGAGTAAAAATATGCTAAATTAATAAAGCTTAATAAAACTATTAATTTTTCAATGTGTGTATTGCATAATTTTAAGTATGAAAATAAATCCATTCTTTTCTTTAGCTAAATTTTATTCTTTATATTAAACACCTCTTTTCAGGAATACTACGTCTTTGACTTAAAAATAAACATTCCTCTTATAAAGAATCTTAGCCAAGCATTTTATGTATTTACAGACATGCTACTTAACTAATTAAGCAGAGGTCTAGATGAAAACAGTTTTTAAGTCACTTAACGGTAAATTCACTTAAATTCTTTTAGAAAAATACTTAAATATACTTACTGTGCATTTTATTGGCTTAAAGCACTCCACTGATAAAGCTGTCAGCCCTCCACAGTTAAATACAAGAAGTAAAAGAATATTTCCTCGCTCATTAACGCTCGGAAAAGAGGAAAATAGAGAGGTAATGGTTCCCCAAGTGACCTAGCATTTTACAACATTATCGATTAGGACATAGCAAAAATGTTTCCAGGAGGCATTTTTCCGAATTGTTACGCCAACGGCTTCTCATTTAAATATATCCCGTGTCACAGGCGGAGGTGAGCAGAGAAAAACGCCACGTGCTTCAGTTATCTTTTCGAATATAACTTTTTTCGAGTACTGATTTAACGCATCGACCTCTGTGGTTTTAGCTCCTCTTTAAGTCTATAGATACAGGAGTAAACTGATGCAAGTCTCTTGAGAAATGACGTGTTTATAGAAGTAAAAGAAATACCCGTGTTTCTTGAAAATCATTGAGGTAAAGAGACCGTTACGGGTTGAAACTTAATTTTTGAATATGAATTAGCACGGTTTCGATAGTCTCTGTCAATATAAATGCGCATTTGACGGATTAAAAAAATATACATACACATATTTACAAAATTTTACACAATGTTTAAAAATAATAATAAAATGACAATCTGTATGCTCATTGGTTTCTATTACAATAGAACTAAGGTTTAATATTTCAATCAAATTTATAAATTAAAATTTCACGTGATTACTCATTTTTAAATTGCAATATTCAACTTTGTTTGAATATGAAAAAAAGTATTTTAGTATTAGAATATTCAGCTATTCGTTTTAATTACTCGAATATTCACTTTCATCTTATTGGTGAAAGGAAATAAACTTTCGCATCGCGTTCACATCCTTATCGCCGTTGACGAGATTCCAGCGAGATTTAAATAATATTATCTCAAGAAAAAAAAGAGATAATAAAATAATTCTTTTATGTAATTGTAAAGAATAATGAGTTCTATTAGTGTACCAATTTCATAGTGTTTAATTAAGTGTATGTATTTGTTTTTGATTTAATTCAGGTTGCCGATAGACATGCTGTGTATAGACAAAGAGTAATTTCTTACGGAAGCGCCAATAAAACAGCGAGGTCTTCTTAAAATACAATGCAAATTGGCACTTTTACTGGGCTCGAATTTACAGCATGGGGAGAGGGGTAAGGACGTTTTTAAGGGCAAAGATTTGCTCTAGGATGACGCAATGGGTCCTCCAGTGCGATGAGGTCCGTTAAAATATAAAATTTGTCCATTTTTAATTTTTTTTTACAGCTAAAAATGATGCTTTCGAAAAATTCGGAATGAAGTTTTCAAATATTTCCTTTGTTTTACTCATTACACCAATATATATATATATATATATATATATATATATATATATATATATATATATAAATTCATACTACTTATATGAACTCATTTCGGCATTTACAGTAAAAAGGATAATTGATGGAATATGATGTGTGTTTAAACAATTTCCAATAGAATCAATTATAGAATTTCCTACGTTAGATATTTTATAATATGTCCAATAAAATTGTAAGTACATCGTATAATAATAATATTGATGTTTTCAGATAAAAATGTAAGTGAAATTCGATACTTTTACTTGTGATGTATATAAAATGGAAAGCTTATACGTTACGCAGTCCTTTAATTTGTGAAAGGAAGTAGTTAGTGATGTCTATACATAGGAAAATGAGTATGAGCTACACAATGAGACCACAAACAGTGCCGCTTTGCTGCGAAGTGTGGAAATTACTGATACTATCTCGAAAACTTTTGGGGATAGGAGAAAAATGTCAATGAGAATGTTGTTGCGCGGCGTAGGTTTAGTAGGAAATGGCACTTTACGCCTAAAACCAAAAACGAAAAGTGCGAATTTAATTTTGTTTATTCCCGTCAATACTGCCATGTTGATTTCATTAAAAAAATAATAGTTTGAGGAAAATGTCTCGGAGCAAACAACAAGATTAAGAGAGAAGAAACAAAACTTTACTGACGTATGTTTGCATTGGTTACCGTCGTCCGCAAATCATTTGCTCTGACGGAAACACTGACGTACATCACACAAACTGATTTTTTAAATGAAATAGGAACATTTTGCTTTCGATTTAGCGTATTCTTGCGCATGAAAGGTCATAATAAACAACGCTGGACAACTTTCTAATTGACATTTTACCTGTATCTCCAGTAGTTTTCGAGGTGGGATCGCTCTGCATTTCGTCACTAGAGCGCTGCAAGTATGTAGCACATATTTACACGCATGTGTAGACACCACTTTTATAGCTGTAGCCACACGTTCACAAATAAAATGCCTGTGTAATTTGTATGTTTTCCAGATTTTCTATATATATGTGTTAATGTGTAAAACTGTTCATTACTTACAACAAACACTCACTATCTTTACTTATAATATGTTAAACTGTTTGAAAGACGTTATCAAGTCTCTAATTTTCAATTAAATTATTGAGTATGATCTGTTTGTACTTCTATTGAAGAATATAATTTCAATGTGTATTAGCAAAATTATTATTATTATTATTATTAATATTTTGGTTCCGTTTTTCACAAAATCATGAAATGAAAATTATTTGCTTTATAAAACGTACTGCAAAGAAATTATGTTTGAAGCTACAAAGTATGAACATTTTATAGCTCAACATATTATTGCTATTAATGAATCTTTTCTAAAAATCAGGATAAAGCACCATTATGTTAGAAGCAATAAAAGTATAGACAGAGGCTATTTTAAAAATAATAAGATTAAGTAAAGAAAATCACAGAAAAAATGTTTTTCTTTGTTTTTGTTTTCTTGGTTCATTATATTTTATTTATTTTGATAAATTAAAGAAAATAAAGTGTTTTATAGGTAAATTATGCAAAAGTCAGCATTATAGGAATATTATTAGAATGATTATTCCCTTATAACGTCACAGTCTTGTTATTTGATTTCAATTTTTGTAAGATACAATATAAAAGCAGTGAAAACAGGCCATTTCAACAAAATGGACTGATAGCCAAAGAGCTTAATCACACAGAATATCAACTTATAATAAAATAGTGATAAAAACAATAACATAAAAATGGACTGATAACTTCCAAGCTAAAAATCACAAAGAAAGTCTCAACGGCTCAACAAATGCACCATAGTAGTAGCAGACTTCATTAAAACATGACGAATTAATGGCCAAGTAAAAAGCTTCACCCTATAGCACACAAAACTAAAATGAACCACCGATAATGTCAAAAAGCATAACTTTTGAACAATAGGAACAACCACGATCAAGTGACAACTCCAACTATTAAGCGACAAAGGTTAAAGAAAGAAGTGAAAATGAAAACTACCTATGATAGAGGCAGCTAATCACAGAAAATGTGATTAGCATAACTACGATCAGTGACAACTCATCCTGACAAAAGAGAACCAATCCCAAGTCTAGAATCAAGCACTTAAGATCACAAGATAAGGACAACTTATAAACGCAACTTAGAGCGACGAACAAATAGTAGTTACCAAAAGAATGTCAGTAAATACTACAGTATCTCACATTCGCCCAGCAAGACTTTGCTGCGCTGAGCAGTGACGAAGCGACTCACCTAAACATCAGTTAGCAACTCGTCAAATTAGGAAAAGCAACGAATACAACAAGAAGCACTGCAACCAGGATGGTCTCGAGGCTTGTCAAGTAGATCTCTGCCATGCGGAGGTCAGACGAATCTTCGTCCCGTTGCCAGGCGTCAACCAATTCAGTTGGGAAATAGCCCGGAAGGTAGGGGCCTGGTTAGAGGTTTAAAAAAATGATTTATCAAACTCGGGCTTTAATGTGGATAGCAATACAGGTTTGCTTCTAAACCACGAAGGTAAGAAACAATTAGGTAAATTGCATGCTTGTTATTGTTCTAAAAGTATGGATGAAGACCACAAATGGACAACACAGGACAGCACATTAAAAAAGGCTTGAGCCTTTTTTAATGGGCTGTCCTGACCAAACAAATCTCTACATTGCAAATTTAACATTAAAGTCTATTTTTGTTTCAAATATTCTTATTCAGGTTCTAAAGTAAAACCAGAAGCTTTTTTTTTCCACAAATGCAAGCATATTTTATGAAATAAGGTCTAAAGTAATGTGTTATATTGATTTCCAGAACATGAAAGTATAATTATTACTAAGTAATCAAACACAATCAAACATGTATAGTCGGCCAAACGAAAAGAGCACAACACATACATAATGATCACCAAAATGTGATAAAAATGGAAATAACCGTTATGTTTTCTTTCAATTTAAGTTAAAAAATAAACCTGAGGGTCGTTTTTGTACTAAAATTGCACCAAACCCTGAAATTTTTAATACAAACACTCAAATTTTACAACATTTTTATTTTTATTTTAATTTTTTTGTGAAAATGTTACCTGAGGATATCAAACGGGATGTCATAATAGTTTACGAATTATCAAAATTTAAAATTTAGAATTTATAATATTAAATTCCTTTTCTATCGTTGCAAAATATATTGAAATGTGTAGTGTTTAAAGCATAACTCAGAAATTACTCGGCTGAATGAGCTGTAATTTTGCATTTACATATTTAAAGTGTCTAGATAATGATTTCTGTTAAAAATATTACAGGTTATAATCCATAGTTTTTAAAAAATCAATATCGAAAATATGCATATTTTGAAATTAATTTTCAAAAAAGAATTTTAACGTTTTAACAGAAATCTATTTCCAGAAACTTTAAATGTGATAACACAAAATTACAACTCATTCTGAAGAGTAGTTTTTTAGTTATCTTTACAAACTTCCCGCATTGAAATGTGTTTTGCAACGATTAAAAACGAATTAACATTAGGACTTCCGCATTTTAAACCTTCATAATTAATTACTAAACTTTTTTGACAGAATGACTTCTCGTTTGGCAACCATAGATAAAATTTACCGAAATCCAAATATGCTGTCAAAATGGAAGGCTCTTATTGAAATGTTTGGAGTTTGGTACAATTTCAGTATGAATACAATAGCCAAACTTATTTTTTCAAGGTAAATTGAAAGATGACATAATATCCAGTCGATCGGCTATTTCCGTTTTTTTTATGAGACAATTTGGAGAATATAATGTATGGGTGACTTTCGCTTTTTGGTTAGCTAGAAACTGAAGAATAATGTCTGAAATTTTCATGCGTTTAAAGAATAAATATATTTTTTTGATATGTCAGCTAAAAAACCCCACCACGTTGTGGAGTGGCCAGAATGAAAGTTTTGAGTACAACCTCTTTAAAACTTCTATTTATCTTTACAGTCCAAGCGGCGCGCGGCGGCTGCAAAACAATCTAGGTCATTTATTAAAAAGCTGCAATTTTCAAAAAAAGATTGCATTTATCATGGCAAAGCAAAGTGATAGGCTGCCGAAGCACAGCTGGTATCGAGAAGAGACATAACACCTCTTCTGATGTGAATGACGGTAACTTATTTAAATCATTAATTAAAAGATGATAGCAATGCTAAAATTAAAATCTTATAAGTTGCTATTAAAATACATAGCGTTTCTTGTTGAAATCGGTGTACGACTTGTGGCAACACTTCAAAAATTAGAGCTATTTCTGGACACATTCTTAGTTAGATTAATTTTAACACAATTATTCTAATTGATACATAAGTCATATGAGTTGTAATTTTCCAACTGGGCGAAAAATGTCCGGGCCAGGTTTCGAACCAAGGACCTCTTGGCTGAAGATCCCTGGTTCGAATCCTGGCCCGGATATTTTGTGCCTAGTTGGAAAATTATAACTCATATGATTTATTTACCAATTAGAATAATTGTGTTAAAATTAATCTAGTGTAATTACGTATCTAGCGTTTACTGGAGTTCCATTACCTGCGATTTATTCTGTTGAGCTGATTCAGATATCAGGCCAGATACTGTGATCAATAAGGTTAGCTGGGTGAATTAGGTTCTCCATATTTGTCCGGTATGGCTCAGTTGACAGAGCATTGGTAGCTTCAGCCAAGAGATCCCTGGTTCGAATCCTGAACCGGACATTTTTCGCCCAGTTTGAAAATTACAACACATTCTTAATTCTTTAATTAAAAGATGAAACCAAAGTAAAAATGTAGAAAACTGATCTCTGTTGAAATATAGAGGGTTGTCTAGTGATATCGCGATATAACCAGTGGCGACCCTCCAAAGTTGGAGCGTATTTTAGGAACCTGTAGTTCACTTATTAAAAGATGAAAACAAAGCTAGCACGTAGGGGTTAAAAATCTTTACTAAAGTATATAGGGTTGACTAGTGAAATCGCAATACAACTAATAACAACTCTCCAAAATTGAGAGCTATTTTTGGTCACTTGCTTAGTTTCTTAATTAAAAGATGCAACTAGTGCTAAAATGAAGATATTAGAATTCTCTATTAAAAACATAGGATTACTTGCTGAAATCTGGGTACGACTAGTGGCAACCCTCCAAACATTAGGGCTCTTTTTGGACACTTCCGTAGTTAAAAAATTAAACCAATGCTAAAATGTAGAGCTTACTAATCTCTATTAACGCATATTGAGTTGCCTAATGAAATCGCGATGTAACTCGTGCTGACCATCTATAAATTGAGCGTATAATGGGAACCTATGTAGTTCATTAATTAAAAGATGAAATCAGCTCTAAAATATAGAGCTTAAAGATCTCTACTAAGTATATACTATTGCCTAGTGAAATAATGATACAATTAGTGGCCACCCTTCAAAATTTAGGGCTATTTTAGGAAATTTGCTTAGTTTATGAATTAAAAGGAAAAACAAACATTTAAATATAGGGATTACAGTTTGTTAATAAATTATATTAGGTTGCCTAATTTAATAGCGACGCGATTAGTGGCAATACTTAAAACATTAAGGGCACTTGCTTAGATAATTTGGTGAACACTTGGTTAGGTCATTAATTAAAGCTCGAAATCAACGGTTACGTAGAAATTACAGATCTCTTTTAAAATGTATAAGGTTGTCTAATTAAAATGCTATGTTATTACTGGCAAAATTAAGTCCAAAAATTAAGGTTATTTTTGTACACATTATTTGTTTGTTAATTTAATAATGAATCCTATGTTAAAAATGTAGAGATTGCAGACCTCCAATAATCCAGCAGACCTCCATATCCAGTTCTACGGTGACGTACACTCCCTCTTGACAACAACTTGTAAACAATTTGTAAACCCTCTTGTAAACAACAGCTTTAGTCTCAGTTGACATTTGTACTTATGAGAAGCTTATATAGAACTCGAAACGCCAACTGTATTCATTGATTTTATTATGTGATATTAGTGTGCTGTTTTTTAGTTTTATTAAATGTCAGATTTTAAATAACTTTTCATTTTAAAATGACAAGCTTTTTATAAATATAAAATTATCATAAAAAATTTGCAAGATTTACGACATGTAATCACTTGCAAAGAAAACCTCCCGATACATAAATTGAGTAATATGTTTGCAAAAATAAATTTACTATATATCATTAAAAAAGAAATTTAATGACATACACGAAGTAAAAGAATTAGAAAAATATTTTATGTACAAACATTTGTCGAACACATTCTTCACAACGAATTATCAGTCGCATCTGTGTAATACTGAATGGAAAATTTCGCTTTACTGACACTGTCAAAAATAAACCAGCGATCGTGAAAATAGAAAACAGTTAGTAAAAAATAATTGAAATTATTATTTTCATGCATTTAAGAATAATTAAAAAAATTCATTTTTTTAAATATATCAGGTCAAGATATTTCAATTAAATCCGCCACTTAAAGCTGGAAAACTGAAAAGTTGTGATATCTAAAAAAATTGTATTTGTTAAAGTAAATAAATAAATAAATATATATATATTTAAAAAAAAAAAAAAAAAAAAAAAAAAAAAAAAAAAAAAAACGTATGCACTGTTTCAAAATTATTTTTGCAAATTTAAAATAAATTTGCAAGTATACGTCATTTACTGGCAGCACTTTACAAAGGACTTTGCCCAATAAAAAATTGAATTTTATGATATGTGATGGGAATTTGTTTGAAATACAGAATATTAACTGTGATCCCACCGAAATGCTTTTGCTGAAATTTACACGGTGTAATTTAATACCATCACTTTTCATTAAATCCTTTTCAGGATTCTCAACTTTGTTTCCACTCGAGATTTTACTCATTTGCTCTTCCACTACCTATTTCGTAATCGAATTTAAGCAAATTTTCCGAATAAAAAAGTCTAACACTAATTTTTTTTTTTTTCGTCTTTGCAAATATATATTCAAGAGAGAATGTCAGAAATCCTTTGCACATCTTTATTAATGAACTGCCAACAAAGAAAGAAGTCAATATTTAATAAAAGTAAGGGAAAGTGAGATTTCTACCAGTGATGCCAAAATGCCTTTTGATAGGCCATTTAGTATAAGCTATTTCAGTGGCAACCTGGCAATAAAATCGCTGCTGGCGAGAAAAATAAAAGAGAATGAAAATCGAGAAAAGGGGGATTCTCCTAAAGCTTCAAGCCCTATTGGATCAATTATGAATGGACTTGGAGTCTAAACAATCAGTTAGTTGGCGAGCCTACTAGGTTGTAATGGCTTGCCATTAACTTTCTAGCTTGCTAAATAACTGATGCGATTGCAATTACTGAAAAGAGTGGGGCGCGACAGTTGATGGAGTAATAAAAGGAGTATGTTTGATATGAAATAAAATATACAATTAGTAATGAAAAACTAGAAAGTTATTATAATTGCGATTAAGCAATGTTTCTCTCGGAATTTGCACAGTTCATTTAATACAAAAATATATTCATTCTTTGAAAATTGCCAAGAGTAATTTCTTATTATTAGCACGAATAACTCGTACATGCATTACATATTACGGAATGTTAAAGTGTTGCAGTACAGCATTTGAAGCAAGATTTGATTCTAAAATTTCAATACAGAACTAACGAGATTGTGTAAATTATCATGCTACATTTAAGTTGTTTTATTTTGATGAAACGTGTATAACGGAAAATCATACTTCAAAATTCCAATTTTATATAGTGCAATTAAATATTCTGACAATGTACTTTTAGAGGTTCCTACTATCTATTTAACCCAGCAGTATAATAATTGATTTGAATAATTACCTAATGAAATTAATGAATTAACAACAAGATTTGCTTCTAAGTATATTAGTAATTACGAATTTTTCTACTATCAAAATGACAGAATTAACTATATTATAGTTCCATGATATCTAACAGAAGTACATACTTGCTAAAGCATAAAAATACTTTGAGTAAAAAAAGTATGCATTACTTCAAAAATTACTTCAAAGTTCTAAAAAAACGACGATTTTGTTAAAATTGTTATATATAAGCAAATAGGTTTAACATCATGGAAATTGTAAAATCTAAATCTTTGTTTATTTTAATGAATTTTCTAGCTATTAATGCATTTTCACAACATTCAAAATATTAAAATTATGATAACTTAAAAGGGTGTAGGAGTTTTCGGTTTCAAAATAAATTATATTTTATGGAATACTTTTTTTTATATCTAGAACGAGGTAAAAATGTGTATATGTTTGCATAAAAAACACATATTAAGAATATTAAAAACCAAATTTTTATTAATTTTTATCTTAGAATGTACCTTTTCAACTTATTTTATTCTTGACGTGGAATGCTTCGCGTAAGCAGAGATTTCTACGAGTGGTTTATCTGAAAACAGTAAAAACAAAACGTTAAAATATACACAATTAAATTTTTCATTTCAGAAACCTCATGAGCAGAATTTCGTATTTTGAAATGTTTAAGAGTAACTGGATAACTAAATCAAAAGAAGATATTTGCTTACGACAAAATTCGAGAACGTAAATAACAGCTCCACTCATCAAATGGTAAAGTAATTTATCTATTAGGATTGAGGGGTAAAAAACAAAACAAAAAAAAACTTAGCAGTTATGCGATTTCTGCACTAAAATACATTTGGTCTCTGTATTTTTATTTGATTTATTCTTTTAATTAAATAAATAATCTGTGTTAAGTATACAAATTAACAAAATTAACTTTATTCTGATCAGTTACAAAATTTAAAATAAAATCAAATGTTGAAAATATTTCCAAGTACCTCAGAAATGAAAACAAGCCAGTTATACTGAATAAAAGAAAATGAAAGACGAACTGAAAGAATACTGAAAATGAAAGACGCACCTTTTACAAAATAGAAAATTAGCTCAGAAAAACATATTATGAACAGGTGAAGCATTCTATAATTTTTTTTAAACCTCTAAAATATAAATATAAATATAAATTTATGCTTCTACGTGATGCTGCTTGTGGGATTTATGCATTAAACGAATATTTCAAGGACACGCAATGAGAGTATAAAAATAAAGATCCCTAAATTAAGCTACGAGGTTTTTGATTTAATACTCGTTAAAACAAGCTACACGTTCAACATAAAAGACATGGTAAAACGGTAAGAAAATATAAAACCGTACATTATACAGTATGCATTTTTACTTGCATTTTATAGTATTTTCTGAAAATAAGAATCCAGAGTTGTTTGTTTTTTATTTTCTTTGATATCTACTTGCCACTGGAAATTAAACAACGAAAATGAACTAATTGCATTTCAGTTATATGCTTAGATATCGACGTTTCAAACGTTTTATATATTTTTTCGAGAAACTAAATTTATCGGGGGACAGCTAAAAAAGAGCGAAAAAGCCGAATGCGCGATATAACGAGGGGTTACTCATATATATAGATAAAATGAAATCACATGTGTGAAAACAATATATATATACTTAAGAAAACCAGTGTTAATTCTTTTTCGAAATTTTTGTCATTTATGAATTAAACGATATATAAACGATGAAGTAAACGATACAATTTTCTATTCCTTGAACGACAATTTTTCGAATTTTAGACTCTTCAAAAAAAAAAAAAAAAAAAAAAAAAAGCAGATTGTCAGATTTAATCTATGAAGGGGGAAAAAGCGAAATTGTGAACTGGTCAAAGAGAGGCTGCCACCGGTGACTATTTCTATGTTATTTCTTGTGTGCCTACTTTCGCACCCCATGATTTCTATGAGTGAAGTACCTGCTGCATTCTGGTGATCGTTGTCTAAACTTAATCCTCCATTAGTATTTTTAGTTCATTAGAAATTTAGACTATGATTAAAGCAATTCATGCAGTACTGTCCAAGGAAAAGGATTTGGGACGAGTTTCAAAACTTTATGAAGTTCCAAAATCGATACTGAAGGACAAAGTATAGAAAATCATATTTCTTACAAAATTTTTTTGAAAATATTAAATTTTATTGTGCTTCTAATATCGCATGAGGGAGGGGGAATGCGATATTAGGAACACTTTT
This sequence comes from Maratus michaelseni, assembly GCA_963931845.1. Taxonomy (NCBI): domain Eukaryota; kingdom Metazoa; phylum Arthropoda; class Arachnida; order Araneae; family Salticidae; genus Maratus; species Maratus michaelseni. The sequence goes on from OZ007586.1 coordinate 365,476,292, forward strand.
TGAAAGTTGGTACTAAGGCATTTTGAATATTTATTTGCAAAAGAAAATAGCTTTCTTTTATTGGAAACCATTATAAGCGAAAAATGTTTTATTAAAATGTTTTATGAACCCATACCGTCAATCAGTTTCAATTTGTTGTGCAGTCCAGTCGAATTAGATAAAAAATTCAAAATGGGTGAGATATTAAGCACACTTCCCTTAATAATCTTTTTGAATTATTTAATTTCTACTTTTTATGAAATTATTTTTAACGAATTTTATTTTTGTTTATGGATATATAACTGAATTCACTGCCAAATAATTAAAAATAATTTGTTTTTTGCCACCATTTAATAGTTATATATTGTTTTGTTAATAAAAAATAATTCAGTACTTGTATATGTAAGATGTATTTCTATATTATTTTGTAAATTTTATGTGAAAAAAACACACAATTAACAATTTTGAAGTTTAATTAAGCTGCTTACAAGGCATTTTAATAAAAAAAAAATGAAATGCCACATTATAGTTTAAATACTTTATCACACAAATGTTTGGCTTAGAAAAAGGAATTCGAAATGCATTTTCTGTGAAACTTCTCTCAGTGGGTAAAACCAAAAAATTATAAGCAAGGGAATCTGCAAGAAAATCACATTAAATCACCTTATTAACCCCTTGAAGGGCACCGGTATATTATATATACCACTTAATTTTAATCCCAAAATGCCACAATGACACCAGAATTTTATAATCAAATTTTGAATTTATAAGGTACATGAGGAAAAGCTTTTACTTATTTTAAAATAAATTCGTTCGTGAATCCTGGTATCAATCACTCATTTCAATATTTTAGCTACAAGAGTACTATGCCTCTGAAGGGGTTAAATCACATTATGTGGTTAATTTTCAATTATTTATATTTCATTCAACTTTTTTTGAAATTTTTATTTCATATCATAAGTCATATTGACATCGAATAAAATTTCTTTTCAGCTTCCTCTTTATCAAAAATAAGTTTCAAGCATAAAAAAAACAGGAAGAAAAAGAAAAGAAATGACACACCGTAAAGTATTTATTTTCCTTTTTCATAGAACTGGAGTTATTACACACGTTCTAATTTTATTTGTACATTATAGTACTTAAAGCGTAAACATAGATGAATTCTTGATTTAGAAAAATTCCTTCTGGCCTGTACTGGTAGGAAAATGTAGCTTCCATGTTAATTTTTTTTTCAATTTCAGCTAATTGTAGTCAAACGCATGAAGCTAAAATGCATGGAAACCGATTATAGAAGATTTAATCCCACTTTTCGTCAATACTGAATCAGAATGAGAATTTCGCCAAATAAGTCCATTATATCCAAGTTGGCTTCATTTATAGTGATTTATTTTTGTACGACAAGTTTGTATTTCGCCAAGAATTTGACGCTGGCGGATATGACTATGTAAGTTTTAAACATACGAGAGTAACAACAATGGCTACAACAATTAAAGTAAATTTTCTCCAAACCATGTTTGCTAAATATCATAAATGAAACCTAATTATGGAAAAATCAGCCATCTTAGAATTTCAAACTGCTATACCTCAGCCATTTTTAAGATCGAGGTAAAACTGAAAATGTTCCGGAATCCTTGTAGCAAAGCCGAACACTTAAGGGGAGAAACTTTTTAGATTCCAAAATTTTTTGTACGTCTTTTTGAATTTTAAATATTGCATTGGCTGACATTTTGAAACAAGATGGTGGATGAAGCTGGCCAACGAACTCGGTCGAGACCTTGGTAATTCTTAGTGGCGCAGCCAGAATTCGACTCAAGGGGGGGGGGGGGGGCTGGAGTTCTTCACAGCTAATCCAGTAGCCAACGCTTGTTGGGTTGGGTACTGACGGCCAATTACCTACACTTGGGATATAGGCCCGGGGGGAGTGCCCTTCGTGGGGGTCTTTCAAAGGAAACCTAACCCGTATTTACGCTCCGAACGATTAAGCCGACGGGCGCGATGGGGATCGAACCCAGCACCTCCCGTCTATCAGCTTCGAGAGCAGAACCTCTCAGCCACCAACGCTTGTTGGAATCATTGGTTAATAGAATCAGTTTATGTTAGACAAATTAAATCACAATATTACTTTTTTCCGTATATTAGTATCGACAACTATGTTAGACATGATTCATTTAAACAGCGTTTATTGTTTTAGAATTACAAAAGAAAAAAAAAACGCAAAATGCACCAATTAAATAACATAAAACTGATATTACATTTATCCAAATTGTTTAAAAAAAAGATGAGACTAACTTTAAGGGGTGGAGAAACACACTACAGTAAATGATGTTTTGTGTAGTAAATCAGGGGGTCACAATCAATTTGTTTAGTGTGTTTACCTTCAAGCTGAGCACTAATACTTGTTTTTAAAATTGACAATAATGAAATCATTTTAACAAAAATTTTAATAGACTTACCTTGCTGTATATCAAATTTAACGATATCACATGAATTGGTGGAAATTGTCATAATCCACGCCCAAACAACGCTGCACTAGACGCTCCATAATTCTGAATGTACTTGAAATTCCTTACGATGTCACTGATCGAATTACTGTATATTTCCAGTACTTTTCGTGATATCGTATTTCTCCTAAAACAAGGTGCGTCTAATAAAAAATTCGTTAAGATATCGTCATTATTGTTAAACGTCTGCATAAATAACAGAGTTAGGCTTAAAGTAGACACTCTATATATTTTTTAAATAAATATATTGCGACCCTGGTTTCCCATGCAAAAAAATGGTTGTAGTGTGCCCTACCATCTCTTATCTTTTTTAAACAACCTGAATGTCACAAATATTTTATTTTATTGTTTCCAAGAAAACAATAAATTAAATATTTCTGTCTCTATGACAGTATATTTAATGGCATACGCACTGTAAGATTTTTTAATTGCACAATGCTATTTTTGTGTAGTGCTTTCAATTTTTCGAGGATGTCGTGCTGATTTTCTAATTTTTATCCTCGAAATAAACACTAAATGTTTCTGATTGGCAGAAGAAGAGATTTTCATTGACAGAAATTTCAAAGCCCGGGCTTGGCCAGTCCGTTATAAAAGTTGGTAGTTCGATTTGGTCCCGTACCGGGCCGTTTATTTTTTTCGTAATTTATGAGTCCGCCCGACCCAATTTCTGAAAAATATGCCGATATTCATTAACTAACATTTTCCTCCAATTACAGCTTTTTAAAAAGATATTATTGGACATATTATAAAATATCTAACGTAGGAAAATTTGTAATTGATCCCATTGGAAATTGTTTAAACACACATCATGTTCCATCAATTATCCTTTTTAATGAAATGCCGAAATGAATTCATATAAGTAGTATGAATTTATATATATGTATATTAAAGGTACAATGAGTAAAACAATGGAAATATTTGAAAACTTCGTTACGAATTTTTCGAAAGCATTGTTTTTAGATATGAAGTTTCTTTTTTCCACGACTGTACATTAGAGTATATATCCGCAATCCGTGGAATGCATGATAACAATATTAAGAAAATAGTAATTTTAATGTTCTATAAGAAAAAATAGATTTAAAAAAATATTTCTCTAAAATTTATTAGTTCAAATTAAATTTCTAATGATTTCGTTAAAGAAATATACAATATCACTATTATTTTTACAAGAAAGATGCCACTACGATGCAGAATCGGACAATTTTTCTTTTCTTAGACTCGTATCGGCCTGGAAAAATGAGGTCCAGTCTCGGACCAGCATGACTCTGCAGAAAAAGTAAAATCCAAACCCCGGCTCAAATTTGGCGAAAAAAATGTAAGGCTCCGCAGGCCTGAGTCTAATGAAAGAAAATTCCGCCCCAGGCCTAACTATAATAACGGCTTATAATTTAATTAGTTGTACATTAAAATCTGTGAAAAAGCAATTGCTAGGGACCAGAACAAAATCCATTTTTAGAAAAATTTTCATCTTCGAAGGTATAATTGTATGTTTTGTTTCCGACGGGTGTATTTTCTTTGAGAAAACAATACTATTTCTATTTTGAAAGGTAAAAAAGTACCACTCTACTGTATAGTTACTGATAAATTTACTACTAATCATAGCTATAATTTTCTTTAGAAAAAAAAAATCCTTTGTATTTAAGAAAATATTTGTACTAAAATAGCCAATAATGCTGTTCAAATACTTCTCCTAAAAGTATACTTTTATTTAATCAGTCTCAACATTAACTACATTTTATGTCTTTTCGATTAACAAAATTTCAGATTTTATATAATTCAGTTATCTAAATGTCGAAATGTTAATAACTATATAAAACATGCCCATTACCCCGATAATATAATAAACGTAGGATATACATTAACCTGTGTTTAAAATGCCACACACATTTATGCATTTTTCTTGTAAAACTAATACTTATTTGATAATTCATTTATTTGCACTTATTGTAAAATTTAATACTTATTCGAAAGACAGTATGAGACGTTTAAACAACATCAACAATAGCTTTTTTAGTTAATTTTGACTTAAAAAGTAAATCATAAACGAGAGGATCGATACAAATAATGTATAATTTTAAATAATTGACCTAATATGAAACAAAAGAAAATACCTTGTAGATATACTGACAAATATATATTTCTAAAGCCTTTTTTTCACCATTTAATACACATTTTCATTTTATATATTTATGGTTTTAATATTTTATGAATTATGGAAAAGAAATATTTGATAAAATATGGAGCAGAATTCGTTGACTTTGTACATCTCTAATTTCAAAATCAGATTGTGTTTTGTGTAGTTAAACAAAGCGATTTACCTTTAGTGATAAATTGGAGGACTACATGATTCCAATTATTTAGCGATTATGGATAGATCTAGACCTCAAACAAACAGGTAATCAGTTTGCTGCTATGCTATTAATGATCTCCCATAAGAATTTTGGCTTGATATATAAATGATGTTGTGATACGTGGAATGAAGTAATTACCTCGCAGAAGAGAAAGAACTGTATGTTATTCTGAAAGAAATACTTCGGATTTCACAAATGACAATCTACATTTTGATTACAATGAAAAAAAAAAAGAACTTCTATTCAGTTTAGGAGGGACTCAAAAGGAATATATTTGATTTAGATTGCTAAATATGAATTTTTAAATGTAAAAATATAATAAAAATTCATATTTATAGGTTGGAGTATCATAGTTAAGATTTATTCCAACAGTGCGAAAAATGCCGGGACCAGGACTCAAACCTTGGTACTTTGGCTTGCCGTGCCAACGCTATTCCTACTGAGCTATTCCAACGATATACTGGGTACGCCAAAGTACCCAGGTTCGAGTCCTGGTCCCGGCATTTTTCGCGCTGTTGGAATAAATCTCAACTATGATACTCCAACCATTGAATATGATTGAACCAGTTCAAACAACTTTCCTCTGTTCATTATGAATAAAAATTCAGTATTACTTTCAAAGAAACTGAAAAAGAAATTCTGTGAATATCTTATCAGTGACAAAAAGACGTGCTGAAGGCAACAAAAAAAAAAAAAAAAAAAAAAAAAAAAAAAAAAAAACAGTTTTCATTTAAAAAAATTATCTAGCTCTAAAAATTTTTTAAATAACATAAATGTTAATAAATTTAACTGTTTCCGTTAATCAAATGACTTACTGTCATTTTCCACATTTTTGTTGATTATGATTTGAACGGTATGTATGTAATTTTAATTCTTAGGAAAATATCGTATTACACTACGTATTTCATAATGCTTTTTCAGCTTGAAAAAGAACAGAAAGTGTACAGCAAAAAGTGACGTTGAAAACAATAATTATCTTTTTAGAGGTTCGTTATACTCTAAGAAAAATATGTGAATTGAACGAATTTATCCATTGATTATCATATATTATAATACGAGCAAAAATTGTGTGTGTGTGTGTATGTAAATTTTATTTTAAAATCGGCCTTAACGATTTTGACGAAATTTTGTATCTTACAGTTTTCGGGCACGAGAAGACCATTGGGCTAAGTCACGTGTTCGACAAAACTCGATTTGTGGGTCATTTTGAGTCACTATAGGTCAAGGTCAAGCTAATTATATCTAAAAAACGGCTCAAGCGATTGTGACTAAATTATTATATTCCTCCGTTTTCGAGCACGAGAAGCACTAATTATTGGGCTAGGTCACATATTCGAGAAAATTCGATAAGTGGGTCCTTTTTGGGTCACTGCGGGTCCAGCTAATTTTATCTAAAAAACAGCTGTAAAGATTTTGACCAAATTTTGTATGCTATGGTTTTTAGGCCTGAGAAAACTATTGGGCTGTGTCATATGTTCGAGAAAGTTCGATTAGTGGGTCAATTTTGGGTCACTACGGGGTCTAGCTAATTTTATCTAAAAAACGACTTTAACGATTTTGACTAAATTTTGCATTTTATCGTTTTCGGGCACGAGAAGGCCATTGAGCTAGGTTACATGTTCGAGAAAATTCGATTAGTGTGTCATTTTGGGTCACTATGGGTCAAGCAAATTTTATGAAAAACGGCTGAATCGATTTTCAGGAAATTTTGTATTTTACCATTTTGGATTATGAGAAGATAAATAATTTGGCGAAGTCACATGTTCGAGAAAATTCGAATGTTAGAGAAAAATCGATTAGTGGGTCATTTTTAGGTCACTACGATACAAGCTAATTTGATCTAAAAATTATTGTAACGATTTTGACTAAATTTTGCATCATGTCGTTTTCGGGGACGAGAAGATCATCGTGTTAGTTCACATGATCGGGAAAATTCGATTATGGGTCATTTTGGGCCACTATGGGTCAGCGTCAAGCTAATTATATCTAAATTCGGTTCAAGAGATTTTGACTAAGTTTTATATCTTGCCATTTTGGATTATGAGAAGACCAATAGGCTGGGTCACATGTTTGAGAAAATACGATTAGTGGTTCAATTTTGGGTCCATGCGGGTCAAGCTAATTTTATCTAAAAACAACTCTAACGATTTTGGCTAAATTTTTTATCCTACCGATTTGGATTACGAAAAGACCATTAGGCTAAGTCACGTGTTCAAGAAAATTAGATTAGAGTGTCATTTTGGATCACTATGGGTCAGGGTCAATATAATTTATGTAAAAAAAAAGGCTGAATCGATTTTCATGAGATTTTGTACCTTACCATTTTGGAGTATGAGAAGATTATCTGGCGAAGTCACATGTTATATTGATCGAGAAAATTCGATTAGTAGGTCATTTTTGGGTCACTACGGGTCAAGCTAATTTTATCTAAAAAAGGGTTGTAACGATTTTGACTAAATTTTGTATCATACCGTTTTCGGGCACGAGAAGACGATCGCGCTAGGTCACATGATCAAGAACATTCGATTAAGGAGTCATTTTGGGTCACAATGGATCAGGATCAAGCTAATTATATCTAAAAACGACTCAAGCGATTTTGAGTAAGTTTTATATCCTACCGTTTCGAGCACGAAAAGATGATTGTACTAGATCACATGTTCGAGAAAATTTGATAATTGGGTCATTTTTGGGTCACTACGGGTCAAGCTAATTTTATCTAAAAAACGGATTTAACGATTTTGACTAAAGTTTGTATATTATCGTTTTCGGGCACAAAAATACCATTGAGCTCGGTTATATGTTCGAAAAAATTCGATTTTTGGTCATTTGGGTCACTATGGGTCAGGGTCAAACTAATTTTATGTAAAAAATGGCTGAAACGATTTTCACGCAATTTCTTATCCTAAGGCTTTCAAGCACGAGAAGACCATTGAGCTAGGTCACGTGTTTGAGAAAATTTGATTAGTGGGTCATTTTGGGTTACTATGGGTCAGGGTCAAGCTAAATTTATGTAAAAAAGGCTGAATCGATTTTCACGAAATTTTATATTTTACCATTTTTGATTATGAGAATACCATTTGGTGAAGTCACTACATGTTCTAGAAAATTAGATTAGTGGGTCGTTTTTGGGTCACTACGGGTCAAGCTAATTTTATCTAAAATATGGTTGTAATGATTTTGAATAAATTTTTTTATTCTACCATTTTCGAGGACGAGAAGACCATTAGGCTAGGTCACATGTCCGAGAAAATCCGATTAGTGGGTCATTTTGGGTCACTATGGGTCAGGGTCAAGCTAATTTTATGTAAAGAAAGGCTGAAACGATTTTTACTAAATTTTGTATTTTAGCATTTGGTTAAGTCACATGTTTAAATTTCGATTAGTGGGTTATTTTTAGGTCACTACGGGTCAAGCTAATTTTATCTAAAAAACTGCTGTAACCTTTTTTGGACTAAATTTTCTATCCTAGCGTATTGGATTACGAGAACATTGCGCTAAGTCACATATTCGAGAAAATTTGATTAGTGGGTCCTTTTGGGGTCACTACGGGTCACTGCATTCCAATATGAATGAAGGCTGAAACAGTTATTAAGTTGTTGCACAGTTGACAGTAAAGGAAGTCTCAAGGTTGGCAACATTGGCTAAATTTAGCTGGAAAATTGACTTTCGAGATTACCAATGCCAAAACATATGCTTGGCGCCAAATGAAATACAATCGCCTATTTTGGAGATATTTGTCGAAATTTTGACGACTTTCGGTGAAAAAATTAGTTTTCAGGACTGAAGGAATTTTTAAGAAATTGCCAATAAGAGCCTATATATATGATTCAAGGCTTAATTAAGAATTCGCAATTCATCAAAAAGCACGATTCTGGTAGTTCAGCGCAGTCTGCAATGAATTTATTGTTATATTGAACACAAGGCTAAGTTGAACACGAAGCTAATTTTAACCAAGCATAGCTCGGTTTTCCCAGCTGATATTTCGTTAAAACACAAAAATTTTTCATTTTGTTTTACTCATATTCCCCGGAAAAACAGAAATTTCCCCAATTTAACTTTTAAATCATCTAAAACCCTCCAATCTTAAGCTGCATTTTGTTAAATCACAGAGTGTTCCAGCAACTGTGCTGCTCAGTACTTTTCCGTATCAGAAACGGAATTAATATGTATGTCCCTTGTCGCTCAAAACACGAAAAATTCGCAAACCTAAGGTGAAAATTGCATGAATTTCTCCAGTCAAAAGACGAAAATTTCTGAAAATGGTACAAAACTGTATTCCAATCACACGGGTTTTGCGGCAACTCGCTGCTGGTACTTTTCATGCTTTTTTTCCGATTTTGTTTCGAGAGTGTAGCGTTTTATATTTACTTATTCTCGTTCTAATTGTTAGTTTTCCTTATTTAACATGGACTAAAGTATATCATAAAACTGGACTAGTTAAACAAAAAATTGTATAAAAATATGATTACCTAAGAAGAATATGATTTACCTTAGAAATATCAACCCAAAATTTAATCACACCTTACAGCAATGAAAATTATATTCTACACATGATATTATCATATATGTAGTTGAATGTATTTGAGATAAGTAACTTATTTAAGATGCATAACGAAATCTGATTACTAATTAACAATCCATAATATTTCAAGTTTAAATTCCGCTATGTCCAAGCAAGCTTAAATGCGAAGATAAATTATGTACTAAAGATTTTTAACAAAAAATAGTTAGTTTTTAGAATACAATTTTTGATATATTTTCAAGGTAATAAGATAATGAGATGGTTTAAGTTGTATATTCTTTTAAATTGCGGTAATTTTCGAAGCACATTCCAATATGAATAAAGTTGGTTTACTGCAGAATAAAAGTTAGTTTCACGTCAGGATCCTGAAATTGTTATATTCGAGCGTACTGTACAGATTTTCTAGATCCACTGCGAATGATGTGGAGTTTTTCATGAATGATGTGGAGATTTTCATAAAAAACATTCTTGGGATTAAAAAAGGACTGCACAGATTTTTTAATAAATACCTTTGAAATAACAATAATAAAAAAGAGTAAATATTTTTAACAATTGAGCACATGGAGCATTTAATATATATATATATATATATATATATATATATATATATATATATATATATATATATATATATATATATATATATATATATATTAATAATTAATAGATTTCGAAATTTTTCCATTCTCAATAAATTTATTCATATGTTTTAAATATTTATTAACCTTATGGTGCGACGAATTTCTTTGACGAATTTCTTGTTGAAATCAGATAAATAATGAAAAATATATTTTTTAAGTCAATCAGCCCTTTAAGTTTTATGAAAAAGTGTATTGTAAAATAGTTACTTATCTTAATTTTGTATTAAGTTTGAACCAGAGTTGTTATTCACAATATTTTGTTTTATGGTTATTGAATATTACAATATGAGTTAAACCAAAAAAGGGAAGTTTCAGTTTTATTATATTGCAAAGGTGCATACATATACCTTCAGCTGAAGGATATACAAAAAATGATATTTTAAGACTTTTTATACTAAAAAAGTTACATTTGTGACGATTCTGTAACGGATCGAGTGACTAGATTTTATGCGAACATTACCCGACCTTATTGAATCGGCTGTTTTTTTAATTCGGATTTTCAGGTCGGATTCGGATTAGAATCTTACATCGAGTCGAATAACAAGATATTATCATGATCGGACCCAGGTCGGGTTCGTGTAAAACCTGAATACGCGACCCGATGCAAGAATCTTATGGGAATCTTACCTAGAACAAAAAAGAGAACGAAAAATCATACGTCAAACATAGATTATGTAACAATTTCCAACGCTTCCAAAATAATTTTACAAATCATACCGTTTAATAAGCTGAAAGATAACATCTAAGTAAACAATTTGGAAAACGCATAACATATTTAAAAACATAATTTCAGGAATTTCCAACGTATATTTCCAATATATATTTCCAACATATACAATATTCGGAAAAATATCCGAATACTTTTATTCAGCCCTGTATATGATCTATAGATTTGTATATATACTACATAGGATGCTAAATTTTAGTTCAGTTAAGAAACGCTTGGCACAGTTTAAAATTCTCCTTCTGGAGTTTCTTTCAATAAACGGAAATGTGTTCGCTAACTTTTGTGCTTCCCTGTATAGGATCTACAGAATTTATACACACCACGTAATAAACAATAAGGGAGTTAAATTTAAAATCGCGTTCAGTAACTTAAAACGCACTTCCAGGAATTATTGTTAAGAGACAGTAGAGAATTCTTTTGTGTGTCCTGTAAATGAACGATGACTGCTATACACACAATATTCTGTAGTAAGCCTCTTGTAATGCACCTTAGTGATATATATAAATTTCAATGCGTTTAAAATAGTGAAACATTATTTAAATAAACCGCAGACGATTTTTCTCCATAGACGTAATGTAACGGAATTCTTTTGACTGTCCCTGTAAATTAACTATAAGTGCTATGCACACCCTATTCCATATTAAGCTTCTTGTAATACACCTCAGTGATATATAGCAATTACAATGTCTTTGCAATTGTGTAACATCATTAAAATAAACCGCAAATGATTTTTCCCCATAGACCGTAATGTAACGGAATTCTTTTGAGTGTCCTTGTAAAAAAACTATAAGTGCTATACACTTCAGTTGAAATAGGGAACGTGCTATAGATAACGACAATAACATATAAAAATTGCAAGGCATTCCGAGCATATTTACGGGAGTTAGAGCACGGCCAGACGGCCAGACGGCAGACGGCAGACGGCCATACGGCCAGACAAACCGAAGTCATAAACACTTTTCCACTAGGTTGGAAAGTGTTAAAAGGGAAAATAAACCAGCCGACACCATAATAATAAGGTCAAGTAAGGTGGGGTCTGCTTTGGTATCTTACCAAAACTCGGAACCCGACACGATGCAGGTTCCGAATCCTGCTAACAAAAAAAAAATAGCCAACCCAATAAGGTCGGTTTGGATTCGGGTAAAAGCTGGTCACCCGACCCGATGCAGAATCATGACAAACATGATACTATTTACAAATTAGGGATTTCACAAAGTGGTGGCAGTATGACGTCACAGAAAGGCTTAAAAATGGCTATAGCGATTCCACATCCACGTTACTGTGATTTCCCATCGACGGTCACAAAGTCACAATGCTTGGTAACCCACGTTGCCGTGTCGTCACAATGCTATACTGGCATTGTTATTTAAAACGACATAATTTTTTAGGTTGATATTTTCACCATGTTTGGTTTATTATACATGCATGATTGAATTCGGTGCGCTTTATGCAACGACTTTTATAGACATCGCCTACTGATAGAAGGAATGCAATATTTATTGAAATTGTCGTCCTACTTTGATATGGATAAAAATAATCTTTTTTGTATGGATATTCAAATTATTATAGATGTAATTGTATCATTACTGGATTGTACTTCGTACACAGATGTAGTCACTCTACTTTCTTTAACCCTCTAAGCATGTGGAACGTAATATTCCGTTCACTAAGCTCCAGATTTCACTGCAATATATGCAATGTTTAAGATAATATAATTCTATAGATTTAATGAATTTTCAAAACATTGAAGAATGATTAATAATCTCAAGGGTTACATTCATATTTGTAATTATTTATAATGCTGAAAGAATCATATATTTTTAGCATTTAAAACAAAATGCAGAGAAAACAACATTACAATTTTACCCTTTTTCAAAACGCTCAGAGGGTTAATGTTTAAAGATGAATTTTGCGGCAATAACAATCAACTTCTTATTCCTCTTTTGTATCTGCTAAAAAATTACAGTAAACCGGATATAACCTGCAATAAGCATTTTTACCCACTGAGTTCCATAATATAACGAAGTGCTAATTCACTGGTCCACTTTCTGCCGCGACCGCATCACAAATTCGATGCGCGCAACTAATGAAGCCAGCATTTTTCTTAATATTAGCGGACCACTGGATACAATCTAACTTAATAGGGAGTTTGCGCTTCGTTCTATTATGCAGTTCAGTGTTTCTACCTTACACGTATAGATTCATATTCTCTAAACAACTTTTAATTGGCTCATGTTTTATATTTGACTTCTTGCCTTACTTTCATTTGCATATATTTCAGCAGTCGTAAAAGAATTTTGCCTAACTACATAATAATCGTGGAGACAAAACTTTTTAATTAAGATTTTTGTACATAAATAAATAACAGCTTTTGCAGCACACAAATGTTTTTAAACACCGCAACATAAAATTATCATAATTTTTTTCTGGGGTATTTCTGAATAGTATTGTCAGATAACAAAATTCTGTGTTCTCATTTTGAATTTAAAAACTCATATAAAACCTTCGGAAATAAACTTGGCCTTAAATATTATTCTACGACGCAGGCATAATAATCAACAAGGAATTCTAACAAGAAATAATTTTTCATGAAAATATGTAATACAGAGAATTCTGGAAAATAAATCTTTTTTAGTGTATCATTCATCTAACGAAACCCTATTCGTCTCACTCCTCTGTCTGTCTGTCTGTCCGTCACAGAGTTTGTACTCGGAAACTGTATAAGTTAGAGACATTAAATTTTGCATTCTTATAGTTCAATACCTGCTGACACGACAAATCATAAAATTTTGAAAAAAGTCTTACATTATTTTAATTAAATGAATTAATTTAATGACATCGGACACTTTTTGCGATTTTCTTAGATCGTAAAACAGGATCTTAATTTCAGTCTTTTTCGCGAGCGCCGCCAAATTGTTCAGTGGTACAGCGTACTAATCCAAAGGTTCCAGGTTCTATTCTAGACAAAGGAAGTTGAAATTTGCGATTTTCACATTTCATTGTCCGATGGATTTAATTAAAAAAACTTGCCATTTTAAGGGTTTCGTTTTTTTAGCTAAAATTAAATCATATAATTAAATATGCTTTTCAGATATAGAAAAATGTGCTGTTACGATTGTCTAAAAAGCAGTTTCTGAATACTTTTTAATTTGATTTAAAAATAGCTTCCTTTTGTTGTTAACATTTTACTTTTAAATTTAATGGTGCAGCCATCTATGTTCTTATTGATAAAGTGTATTGATAAATGATAAGGATAATTATAAATTAATGATTTGAATTTATTTATTAAAGAATAAAGTGTTTTGAAAGGAATATTAATTTGAAACTTTTTGTGCGATCTTCATTCACACTTACCCACTTGTTGAAATGGGTGATTGTGAGTAATTTAAACTATGCCTCACATTCATACTAGTTTCACATATATAGACTATTTCAAGATAGTTTAATACTTTCATCCATAACACAAACAAATCATGACATAGTAGTAGAATGTAATACAAATAAAAATTATTTGAACCAATAAAAAATGTTTTGATTTTGACCTCCGAATAATTTTAACATGTTATAAACTAGTCGGATGTGTCAATCCCAAAACTTTCTTCTATCTGACACAGGTTTCGCATACACTAAAAAGAATCAACACCAATTTATATCAAGGTCTAACTGAAACTCAAGTTTTATTAAATTCCGTGCAATATTTCTTGAGATATGACTATCGCTAAAATTGTGTAAATCCTGCAAAATGCTGCATGGCAGCGGCACTTGCTGGGCGATTTTTACCAAAAACTAATCAGCACCAATTTATATCAGAGACTAACTGAATATAAAGTTTTATCAAATTCCGTGCATTAGTTCTTGAGATAGAGCTATTGCGGAAATCGCGACAAATGCTGCATAGCAGCGCCACCTGCTGGGCGATTTTTACCAAAAACTGATCAGCACCAATTTATATCAGGGACTAACTGAATCTAAAGTTTTATTAAATTCCGAGCATTATTTCTTGAGATAGAGCTATTGCGGAAATCGCGAAAAATGCTGCATAGCAGCGCCACCTGCCGGGCGATTTTAACCAAAAACTAATAAGCACCAATTTATATCAGGGACTAACTGAATCTAAAGTTTTATTAAATTCCGAGCATTAGTTCTTGAGATAACGCTATTGCGGAAATCGCAAAAAATGCTGCATAGCAGCGCCACCTGCCAGGCGATTTTTATCAAAAACTAATCAGCACCAATTTATATCAGGGACTAACTGAATCTAAAGTTTTATTAAATTCCGAGCATTATTTCTTGAGCTAGAGCTATTGCGGAAATCGCGAAAAATGCTGAATAGCAGCGCCACCTGCCGGACGATTTTAACCAAAAACTAATAAGTACCAATTTATATCGGGGACTAACTAAATCTAAAGTTTTATTAAATTCCGAGCATTAGTTCTTGAGATAACGCTATTGCGGAAATCGCGAAAAATGCTGCATAGCAGCGCCACCTGCAGGGCGATTTTTACCAAAAACTAATCAGCACCAATTTATATCAGCGACTAACTGAATCTAAAGTTTTATTAAATTCCGAGCATTAGTTCTTGAGATAGAGCGCCCACAAAATTTGTGTCACATACAGACAGACAGACAGACTCACAGACAGACATTTTCTAAAAACAGTCAAATCGTGTTCAGGACCTTCTAAAACGTATAAATCCGTCGAAAACCGGAAGTCGAAAATTTTCATGAATCCAATACTTTCTTCTTGTAAAGATAGAAGAAAGTAAAAATTTTATGTAGGGAAATCTGCTTAGTTTTCTTTCATGAAAAGTCAAAAGCAGAAAGAAAAATTCGGTTTTGTCAAATAATAATTATTACCATGAAATCGATATTTTTTTTCAGAAACAGAGACTGTCATTAGAAACATGAATTAACTTTATTACGGATTTTCCATAATTTTATTATTGTACACCATTTAAAGCCTGCATTATATATAGCGAAACGCATAATTTTCTCCAGACAATTATTTTGTAAACCATTCGATGGTTTACGGAACCACGTCTTGAATGCGATAGCTATCAATACTATACTTGAAAATTCTTGTGCCGGAACAAAGGTAAACACTTCTAAAATCAATATCGAAAGCACTCATATCGATATCCAATATAACTAAGTCACGTGATATATATTCTTAAACATTCCTTGCTAAGTTTAAGAGAAAAGTTGAATTAATCTTTCAAAATTGCTTTTTGTTTGAAAAATTAAAACTAAATATAATTACAAAGGTTTTTACAGTAAATATCTGATAATATAATAATAATAATAATAAAATAATTATCTGATAATACCTTAAAACTTTTTAAACATTATGTCCTTATAATTTTATTTTAAAAGGACAAAATAAATATTTAAATGTATGCATGTACACAGACCTGAAAAAAAAAAAACCAGTAATCACACCCTAGTAACTCTATCATCCCATAAATATGTAACTAGAACCAATTGATTAGTAATAATGTCTGCTAATTAATGTTATACTTAAATTTTCCTTATGCGGTCGTCTACACAGAGAAATTGTAACTGACTTTAAATTTTTCAGCATGAACACCTAATTTTGGCATAATATTCGAATTCTTAGAGAAAATTAACCTTTGGATTTCAAACGGGAAGTCACCCGGTCATGTAGTTTAGAAATTATGCAGGTTTAAAGCCACGTTAATTTCATTTTTAAACTTTGTCAAACAGATTTCAATGTGAGTAGGTTTTAAAGTGTAGCTCAAAAACTACTCGGCGGAATGAGCTGCAATTTTAGATTCGCATATTTAAATCTTATAAAAATCGATTTCAGTTTAAAAAATATCATAGGTCACAAATCATACTTTTTATTCGGAAATACACATTTTGAAATTGATTTTCGAAAAAATATGAGAAGTAACTAATAAATTTAACATAAATCAATTTCTAGAAGTTTCAAATATGCGAATCCGAAATTATAGCTCATTTTCCCGAGTAGTTTTTGAGTTACGCTTTAAAACATACTCCCAATGAAATCTGTTTTACAAGGTTTTAAAATGTAATTAACGTTGGAAATTCCAAACTTTAAACCGTTTACCGTGCTGCTGGACGTAAGACACCCCCAGATATTTTCATTGTTTCCTGTCAAGTGCTTTTGGTCATCCAATTAACTGCAGGCACTTTTTAGATTTTTTCGCTCCCCCTATTGT
The DNA here is from genome assembly GCA_963931845.1 of Maratus michaelseni. Lineage (NCBI taxonomy): Eukaryota > Metazoa > Arthropoda > Arachnida > Araneae > Salticidae > Maratus > Maratus michaelseni. The sequence goes on from OZ007586.1 coordinate 365,493,216, forward strand.
CATGCTTCTTGGAATGTGCCCATCCCATTTATATTTTAAACGTTTAATTCTCGCGATGGTGTGAAAACCTTTCGTCGTATTTCTTATACAGTTCATTATTTTCTGTTTGTTCTAGCTATGCTTGGCATACATCTTTTAATACTTCGTTGTGATATCTGTAGCCTTTGCATCATCCGTTTTGTCAGCGTCCATGTTTTCACTCTATAAGTTAGTGAAAGCAAAACACATTGTTTAAACACTTTTGTTTTCACGCTAAGAGCCATGTTACTCTTCAGAATAATACTGTTCTTCCCAAAAGTACTCCATGAATTTTTTATTCTTCTATAGATTTCATTCATGATGCTGATGTCGAATGTTTTCGGTCCAAAGTATTGCGGAACGTCAATAATTGCGGAACGTGCGTAATCGTCCGTCAAAGTCTTGTGCCATCCTTAATTTCAGTGTTGTAGACGATCAAGAATGGGACACCACATTAGTAATACATTATTGGACACTACATCTTACATCTAATGTCTTGTAAAACTTCATCTGATCGTTTTTATTCACATTATATTACTCGTATTTCTTCAACAACCTTCCTGTTTCTTTGTCTGCTTTACTTGTGTTTCACCGACTGCCTCCTTTGCAATTTCTTGTAGAGTATTGGTTAGCTTCTTGTTCATTATTGTAACATCTTGCTTCTCTTCCAAAATTGACTGCAGTACTTGAAAACGGTTTTTATGTTCCAAATGAAATTCTTCCTTAGGTTCCTGGAGAATTAAAATATCGACTGATTGCTAGGAGTTTTGGAAATTTTTTGTTTCCACTTTCGTATTTAAGAGCATTTTGCATCTCTCCATCCTTTGATCGCTTCCTTATTAGGAACGCTGCAATCCTGAATAAATTGCTTTCTATTTGTCATGATTTAGTCGATTTCACTTGTTGCTCCATTTGCAATTCTCCATCTTCATTTTCTTTGTGGCTTTTTCTTGAAAAATGAATTCCTGTTATACATCTGTTCACATTCTGCAAACTCAATAAATCTGTTTCCTCTTTTGTTTCGCATCTCATATTCGTGGATTAAAACTGAGGACTCACCTTTCTTTTCTCACGATTTCTAGAGTTCCAGTCTCCAATTATTAAATTGATGTCGCATTTTCCCTTCTGATTCATTGAAGCTACTTCTTGGTAGAAAACATCAACTACTTCATCAGTGTAGCTTATTGTTGTTACATAAACTTGGATAATTTGACACTTGTATAACTAAACTTGCAACTCTGTCAAATGCACTATCATATTATACAATGTAATTCTTCCACATTTTAAGAATCAGAAATCCTACACCACTTGTTTTTCCATCTTCTGTGCCTCGTTAGTACATGTCCGCTGGCAAGGTCATTCTTCCTCTTACTTCACATAATTCTAGGATGCTCCTAGTCTGTGTAGTTGAGTCTTTCTAATTCTTCTTTAGGTTCCCATAACCAATTTTCCGAAGATAGCAATCGTCCGTTATGCGTTTAGTCAAAGTCATTATCTTATGGCAGCCAAGCCGAACCCAGTGATTCTTAGCACCCTCTTTCTTCATGCCTTTCTGTTCGCTGCCGTAACGAGGGACACGCAGACCACCGGAAATTGTGCACCGTGATTTTGTTTTTGAACTCATGGTAAAATAAGGAGGAGGTGGTCAAATTCCTCCATGCTGGCTAAACATGTTGGAGGAAGCCCACCCGAGTTCATGCGCTATGCACTAAACAAGGGTACTAAGAGGCTGCCGTGGTGGAAGGTGTGGATTGGACTATAAGTCTCTGGTACCAGTCGATTTCTTTAGGGTCTCCTCTCAGGCAATTAAATAAATACATTTTTACCCCCTTAAATTTCACAGGCCTGCAAAAAATTACTTTTTGAAAAATGTTTTAATTTTGAAGACTGATTTTTATGTTATTTTTAGTGTTGATTCAAAAAATAAAATCCACGTAAGGATTTTTCACAAAATGATTGCATATTTTGAAAGAAACAGTTGAAATCACGAAATTTTGACATTTCATTAAAATTTAATTAATTCGTAAATCCATATAAATTACGTTTATATCCTAGTTCAAGTAATTGTTAAGTATATATAGAAAGTTACACGCCCTTATAATAACATTTTTACATTTTTACCCTTTTTCCTCTTGTGAACGTTGCAGGGATTGTCTCTTTGTAACATCCAGCAGTAGACAGCTATATTGCTGACATTCCATCTTCCTTGTTATCGCCTCTCCATTTCCTTTATATCCTTGTGAAATCTTTCAACTTGTTCCTCACTGAAACTGCACCCAAATTTTCAGGAAAATACTCCTGGTGCGAATCGAGAAAATGATTTTTTAAGCTCATACTACAGCCTAAAATCTTGAAATTCTTTATCATATCTTCTAAAATAGATTTGTAGTTTGGGTCCTTTTTGTTTTCAAGAAAGCTAGTAATATCTAGTTTGAAATATTCCTAGGATTTTATTTCGTTTATTTCCTTTTTAGTCTCAAAATTTTGTCTTTCATCATTTTCCTGATGTCTGGTCCTACAAACACACCTTCTTTCAGTTTTGCTTCAGATAAATTGAAACCTTTCACATTACAAATACAAAAATAACAATCATCACTGTGATTTTGAGGTTCTCTTCAAACCATTGGTATACCAAACTGAAAAGATTGTTTTTTACATTGAAACCATTGCCATATTTCTTCTACACAAATATAACAGACTTTGTATGGAGAACAAGGCTTGTCTTGATCCCCCAATTTCACGCCAAAATAAACGAAATACACTTTTTTTAAAAAGTCCGAAATGTTTCTTTTCTGTTATTTTCTGTATAGTTACCACAAATATAGCAGAGATAATTCGGTGAATTAACACATCCTATGGAAGCCATTGTTCTCTAATGCAACAGAAACTAGAAGTAAAAATTAATTCTATAACCTATAACTCACAAGTCGGAATATAAATATATGTGTACACCACAGAGCAAAGAAAGAAACTGATTGAGGTCAGTGAAAAGTGAAAAGGGATGTGAAAAGTTGAGGGCAGACACATGCAAGCAGGAGAGTTAGCCGGTTTAAACTATGGATTCCTCTGTCTTCAATATTGTGTTTAGTAGGCAGTTTAGCGATTCAGAGCAATATTCTGGATTGGAATAGTTTCTTCTTTCTTGTTTAGTAGTTTAACGCATTAACCGCCGAAACTATGTGGGCGGAGCTTTCAATATTTTTACTGAAATTCGTTTCCCACCAAAAATTCTGAAAGATAATATTCGGTATCTTTAATAGCAAAGTTTTTGTTATTATATAAAGTATTTTTTAACATATTAAAATAGTGGTGGCATGGCAGGTTTTTTTTAATACACTTTTATTTTGAATGTTGCGTTAAAGCAACACCAGTAGGTAATGGGTTTTAATGTACAATTTTACTATTTTAAATCCATAAATATATTTAGCAAACTCATACAAATAATACTTTTTTGGTCCGAAGTATACTAATTTCGTAAAAAATAGATTGAGATTTGTGATGAAACTGTAAGTGATGAATTTTTTTCATTATTTTTCCAGTAATCACCATCTAAAAAGCTATAAAAAACACCACTTACTTTACCGACAATTTTTTCATCGAAGACCTGTATCATTACTTCTTTAATATTAATTTTATTTACATAATCATATCTTATTTTATTTTGATCTATATTATTAATTAATATTATATTTTTTATCTATTACATTTTCAGTAATTATCTACATTTTTCTTTCAAAATTATTTATTACCATTTACAACTTAATTAAATTTTCAGCAGAGCTGAAACTACGCCGGAAATTAATGACAATATCAAAGGATGTGAATTTTCATTTTGCTACACAGCGGACAACCAACAGAGTTAAAAATGTCCAGAATGGGGATCGAACCCTGATACCTAGGTATAGCGCACCAACTGCTTTAACATTTAAGCCACCAGGATGAGATCCAGGCTAGCATTTTCACATTAATTGTCATTAATTTACGTCGTAGTTTCAGCTCTTCTGAAAATTTAATTGAGTTGTAAACATATATTCTCCGGTGCTGGGAACTTGTTCGTCTCGTCTCATGTATGCCATTAATTTGTGTACTCATGTATAACTTTCCATTTTGAGCTGCAGGTTTGTGGCCTTGTCAACGTATAATAGTAAAAATGCTAGACTGGATGTCGTCCTGGTGGCTTCAATGGTAAAGCACTTGGTGCGTTTTCAAAGGTATCCGGGTTCAATCCCCGGTCTGGGCATTTTTAACTCTGTTGGTTGTACGCTGTGTAGCAAAGTGAAAATTCATATCGTTTGTTATTGTTATTTATTACTATTAATTATATTGTTTACAGCATTTTTATACCCCTTTAATCTTCTCGTCTTAAATAATAACTTAATCTTTAGACTATTGCTTCTCTTTCTGGGGAGAGATGTCAGCACTACTATTTGTTCTTATTTTTACATGAGATGAATCAGCAATTTTTCTTCGCAGAGTGTGGGATAATGCATTATGGGTTTTTTGCATCCAGTTGAATCATTTCTACATCTTTTTTTTTGCTGGTGAGTTGTGTGTACTATTTTCTGATTTATTAACTATTGTTTCTGGATAATTACTTATTTACTTATTTTTTTTAATTTTAATATTTCTTGAGTTTCATTTTGATATGTTATAAGGGGCATAATACTGTCATTTTTAGGCTTAATGCTGACAATATTTGTGGAAATAACATATTTTACTATGAATTATATTTATGATGCCCCTCTGACGAATCCATAAGTTATTCATAGTATTTAATACTGTGATCTCTCACTTATACGCGCTCTCTTTTATGCGCGGTTTTCACTTTTGCGAGTTTTTTTTCGCGGTCCCGTCCACGGATATAGGAAAACCAATGACAACTCTTATTCATTTATGCGCCGTACTGAAAAAGCACCTCTCACTTATGCGCGCCGCAAAAATTTTCAAGATTTTTACACTTTTTTTTCTGCTTCTAGGAAGGCATTCCCTCGCCATTCCCCTATTGTTCAGATTCCAAGAATACATTCCTCTTGTTAGGTGCGTTCGTAATTATATAAATACGTAGCACCTATAGTCGTCGTTTGGTCCGTCCGTCTGTCCGTCCGTCTGTCTGTCTGTCTGTCTGTCCGTCTGTCTGTCTGTCCGCATATAACAACGCAAAAACTACCCAACCAAATGGTTTGCAATTTAAAATATATTATCTTTGCAGAATTTTGTCGAGACATTTCAAATTTTATTAAAATCGAATCAAAACTTTAGGAGATATTAATAAAAATATTTATTAAGAAATCTGAATTTCTTTTTTTTAAATCGGTGCTTTTTTGTTATAGGAGCTTCCGAAGTTTAATCGTCAAGCGACCGAGATACTTATTTTATGACAGGAATTAATCTGCAGACGATATAATTCATTTCACAGAATTAAAAATCATCAGGATCTGAATATTTATATAACTAGCTGATACATATATATCTGAATATTTATATAACTAGTTAAGATATTTGCATGAACAGTGTCATAAAATATATACTTAACTAGCTGTTTAACCCGTTCTACGCACGGGATATCATGAATTTAATTCTAAAACGTGCGTACGAACGCACCTCGTTTGTAACGTTTGACGTACAATTTCCAACTTGTTTATTTATACACACGGGTGTATGTCGGTGGATGGTTGTGATTGACCTCAATAAAAGTCGCAGCCACTTAGAGAAGCGTCGATCGCTAACGGAAAAATATATCGTTGGAATTTCGGAAAAAGAACGAAATTGTCGCTTTCGTTTAAAAGGAATGTTATTAAAAAAAATGGGAGAAAATCCGTATACTTTGAAAAAAACTTTAGCGGAGCATTTTAAATTCCCAGACTCGACATTGAGAGGGATTTTTAAAATTCGGGAAGCGATAATAGTATCATCTAGAATGTGAATTCAGTAGATGAAAAGAAGCAGAATTCAAGGTGAAAAGTTCGAAGAATTTGAGAAAGTTTTGCCTCAACTCTTGCCTCAAGAAACTTGTGCCTCAAACATTCCTGTTAACGTTGAGATCCTCAGGGAGAAGGCCGTACAGTTGTCAAAGAATTTTGAAAAGAAAGATTTTCTGCATCACATGGATGGATTGAAAATTTCAAAATTAGACATGGCTTGGCAACTCGTGTCCTTTCTGGGGAAAGTACGAGTGTCAATGAAGGAACTGTAGAACAATGGCAAGATTTGGCTAGTTTAGTAAACGGATGTGAACCGAAAAAATCTACAATTTTGACGAAAATGGACTTTTTTATTAAACGCATTTTTTATATATGTTGCCCGACAAAACCTTAACATTCGAGGGAGAGCCATGCTATGGTGGGAAATAAAGTAAATAAAGACTGACGGTCTTGTTGTGTTGCAACGCCGATGGTTCGGAAAAAATTCCCGACATTAGTCATTGGCAGATCAAACAAACTTCGATGTTTTAAGAACGTGAAGAAGCTTCCTTGCGATTACACTAGCAACAAAACCGCATGGATAACATCGCACATTTTCTTGAATTTCCTTCATAAATTTGACAGAAAAATGGAAAAAGAAAAACGGAAAGTTTTCTTATTCATGGATCAGTATCCTGCTCACCCACAAGATCTTCCAACTTTCAACAACACGCCCGTCGACTTCTGGCTGCGTCAAAAACAAAATATGCAACGAAAGACGAATTGAAGCAAGTTGCCGTTCTTGATGCAATTCATATGTTGTGCTCATCATGGAGAAAGGTCACTGACAAGTGACCTTTCTCCAGCTGCTTTTTCCAAACTGCTTTAAGAGCCTACGCTAGTCACGCGAAGAAACGCTCAAGCTAATGTTAAGTCTATTGGAAGCGCGATTTTTTGCTCGCATTTTAACATTTTTAAATGATTTTTTTGCATAGGATAGCTGAGGTCGATCTCTAACGTTGTTAGTTTTTACTCTTTTGATTTCGGTTACAGTTTCTTTATAAGCGGACATTTTCAATTTTGGAACCAGTTTGAACCGGTTCTGAAAGTGAAAGTACCCTTATATAAAAAAACTGGAACAAAAATCGAAAAAGTAAAAACAACGTTAGAGATCGACCTCAGCTATCCTATGCAAAAAAATCATTTAAAAATATTAAAATGCGAGCTAGAAATCGAGCAAGCACTTCCCATAGACTTAACATTAGCTTGAGTGTTTCTTCTCGTGACTAGTGTAGGCTCTTAAGAAAGCAGGATTTCTGTTTCCAGCAGAAAATGAATGTGAAGAGTCAGAAAATGAAAGTGAAAATGACATAAACAAAAAAGATTGGCATTGTGTATCTGGTGGACTCGCTACGTGTACTTTCAGCGAATTCGTTGATGTCGATGAAAATTGCGGGATATTGCAGACATTGCAATTGAAATAAATGGTGACGACAAAGATGAAGAGAAGGATGACGAGGATGAAGATGATGCGGCGTAATTTCCGCTAACTAACACAGCACCGTTAGAAGCATTAGAAACTCTGTATGACTATTTTCAGTTCAATTCCCGAAGGGAAGGAATTTTTCACGCCTTGATGAACTTGAAAAGACTCTTTTTGAAAAACCTAAAACAAAAACAATCGTTGATTGTAAATTATTTTGTGAAAAAGTAATAGGTGTAAAACGAAATTCGGGTATGTAAACTTTCTTAATGTTCTTAAAAAATAATTAAAGGAAGTTATACACGTATTTGTATTTTGAAACTATTGTTATTTACATTTTACAGTAGTATAGACATAGTATTAATTACAATATATGTACACTGTATTGATGTTTCACTTTTAAGCTCGCTTTTGTTTTTTTCCACTTATGCGCATATTTTTTTCGTTGTCCCCTGCGCCCGCGCATAAGTGAGAGATCACTGTATTTGATTTTCATCTTACTGGGTTTAATTTTGTAGTATCAGTTCATTTGAATTTTATACTTTCTCTTTCTTAGTTTTTCAAACATATGATTTCATTTTAACTATAATTATTTAATTAGATATTTAAATTAATCTATGAAATATAAAATATATTTACAATGTAGTATAAATTAAACATTAATTATTTAATAACAAGTCTAATATATATTTAAGTAGTGGTAAAAATAAAACATTAATTATTTAATAATATGTCTATAATATCAGTGGATTAACACAGCTGGCAGCAAAAACAATTTGAATTAAAATAATATCTCTTTTACATAATATATTCTTGTTAACAATATCTGAAATGCTGTGCAAGTTGAATTAATTCTGTGTAGATTTATTCATATAGTAGTATTATATTTTATTTGAATTTAAAGTAAAACTACAAGTTAGTATTGTTTTTTAAAGTTTATTTATATAATTAAATCTAATGAAGTGAGTATGTAACTAATAAAGTGGATATCTAACTAAATATTAATTATGAATTATTATAATACCAATAGATGGCGACACTTTACCTTTCAGGTAGTTGTTGATAATATTGTTAATATTATATTTAATTTAACTATAGAGGGAGCTATTGATTGTATATTAATTTTACTTTCAGGAATTAAAATTGGATGGAGTAATATATATTCACGGATATAATTTTGTTATAAGTGTATTAAAATCAGAATTATTTTGTGTGTTTTTGAATCATTTTGTGTTTGGGTGTCATCGATGGGTTGTGTTTTAAAATAAAAGAAAACTGCCCAGTTAAACTGACGGCATTGAGCTCACAGGCTATTCACACTAACTGTAAATTATATTCTTATTTCAAAGAATTTGAAATAAGCCCTCGAAAAATGAAGAAATCGACAATATATTAAGAGGGGGGAACCATCCCCCGTTTCTCCTTCTTATAATTAACCAATGAACCCATAAAACTAATCAGAGAAGCGCCTTACCACAATGAACCTATATACAAAATTTGAAAAAATCGGATAATTCTGCATGAAAAATCCATTTATCTAAATTAAGGGGGGGGGGGTTAGCCACCCGTCCCCCCTTTATACTTAACCAAAGAACCCCCAAAACTAATCAGAGAAGCGCCTTATCACAATGAACATATATATAAAATTTGAAGAAAATCGGATAATTCTGCTTAAAAAACCCATTTATCTATATCAAGGGGGGTTCAATCCCCCGTTCCCCCCTTTATACTTTACCAGTGAACCCCCAAAACTAATCAGGGAAGTGCCTTACCACAATGAGCCTATATACAAAATTTGGAGTAAATTGGATAATTCTGCATGAAAAAAATCATTTATCTAAAATAATGGGGGAGGATTAACCCCCCCCGTTACCCCCTTTATACTTAACCTATGAACCCCAAAACTAATCAGGAAAGAACATTATCACAATGAACCTATATACAAAATTTAAAGAAAATCGGATAACTCTGCATGAAAAAAATAATTTATCTAAAATAAGGGGGGAGGATTATCCCCCCCGTTACCCCCTTTATACTTAACCTATGAACACCCAAAACTAATCAGGAAAGAACCTTATCACAATGAACCTATATACAAAATTTGAAGAAAATTGGATAATTCTGCATGAAAAAACCATTTATCCAAATTAAGGGGGGTTAGCCCTCCGTTCCCCCCCCCTTTATAGTTAACCAATCAATCCCCAAAACTAATCAGGGAAGCGCCTTATCACAAGGAACCTATAAACAAAATTGGAAGAAAATCGGATAACTCTGCATGAAAAATTCATTTATCTAAGTTAAGGGGGAGGATTCCCCCCCCGTTAGCCCCTTTATACTTAACCTATGAACCCCCAAAACTAATCAGGAAAGAACCTTATCACAATGAACCTATATACAAAATTTGAAGAAAATTGGACAATTCTGCATGAAAAAAGCATTTATCTTAATTAAGGGGGGTTAGCCCCCCCGTTCCCCCCTTTATATTTAAACAATCAATCCTCAAAACTAATCAGGGAAGCGCCTTATCACAAGGAACCTATAAACAAAATTGGAAGCAAAACGGTTATTTCTGTCAAGAGTTATCGCGTTACGTACGTACATACGTACATACATACATACATACATACATACATACATACAGAACGGGCGGGCACATAAGCTCTCAGGCTTTGATAGCCTGTGAGCTAAAAAGTGTGCTCTCAACTTGTCTTTCAAATCATTTCTCTCAACTCGACTTAGTCAACATGTATGATGCATTGCCATGTGGATGTGAATATTATGCAGAAGTTGTGACATTTTAAGGATTCTGTATAATTATTGTGAGTAAAATATTTTATCTACACTTTACGCGTTCATATTTCCAATTTTATTATTTCAAAACTGTTATCTCGTGGTAATTTCGTGAGGTGTTAAATACAGTTTTTGGGATAATCGATGTGAGTGAAATATATTGTATATTCTTAATGGTTTTTTATTTCCTATTTAAATATTTCCAAATTTTAATATTTCCAATTGTTGTCTGGTAATAATTCAGTGTACCTGGATGATTCTACTGATCTTAGCATTATGCCAGTAGAATTATGAAACACTGAATTATTATTTAAAACACATGTGGGTGCATCCAGGCTGATGAGTACATGTGCATGTGTTTTTTCATATCCAATTCATATTTAATTCTCATGTGGTCCAATTTTCCATTGTATATGGTTCATATTTAATTTATTAATCCATTTGTATTTACTTAATTGCAACTCCAATTTATAATTTTTTTTTTCCCTTTCTCTCTATTTCTTTTTTCTTTTTTCAATATTCTTTAGGTATGAGTAAAATTTGGCCAATTACCATTGAAGCACAAGCTATGGTAATATTATGTTTGCACATGTTAATTATTAGCTATGTGGTATTCTGTATACACAATATCATTAATTATCCCTTTGGAGATTTAAGTAGAATGATAATAGAACTTGATATGTTTTTTGAAATTCATAGATATTATAATTATATATATATATATATATATATATATATATATATATATATATATATATATATATATATATATATATATACAGGGTGGTCATAAAAAACTTTGCTGATATATGGAGCTCTAGCGGCCGGTCCGTTCAACCGATCGAGGTTAGATTTCAGATATAGTTATTCAGGGGTATGAGCTGAGGATTCTGTGAACGGCAACAAAGTGGTGCTCACGGTTACGGTTATAGGTACAGAAATTCGAAAATTTCCAATGCCAATGCCCATTTTTCTCGTCGCAAAATGCTCAGCGCATGCGAAAACCCTAAAGAGCGTTGGAACCGTACGTGTATCCCATGAAACGGACTCGTTATGCACGCACAAAAAACAGCTCTGCTAACGGCCAAAAAAAAAAAAAAAAAAAAAAAAAAAAACACGATCGGGGCGCATGGAGGAAATTTGCATATGACACAGAGTCAGTACACCAATCACTGATTTCAACACAGATCGGAGAAAAGAAAACTTATATTTTGATTACACATTTTCTACATGGGTGCCATCACAGTCAATTACACATTACGTGCGGGCGACTGGGACAGTACAGCCGAACGTAACATCGCATGAGGGATGTTTGCAATCTCACGTTTAATAGAATCTTTCAAATCCGGCAAAGTTTGCAGATTGCACATGTACACTCTAGATTTGAGATATCCCCAGAATCAGAAATTCATAGGAGTTAGGACGGGGGATCGCGGGGGCACGGAAATGGAAAATGGTGTGAGATGACGCGGTCGCCAAAATGCTGTTCCAGGACCCTGCGAATAGACTTCGCTATATGTGGAGGTGCACCATCTTGCATCCAAACGAAGTCATTCAGTGCATTTCACTGCAGCAATTCTGGTATGACGAATTTTTGCAGCATTGCCGTATAGCGGGAGCCTGTTACAGAGCAAGTTACAAATCCCGTTGGTGTCGCTTCCTCAAAGAAGTACGGTCCGAGAATAATTGTGCCTGCAATGCCGCACCACACAGTAACTTTTACGTCGTATAAAGGTACTGGTGCCAATTTTTGGTGTTGACGTTCCCAGCTAAGGTGAAATGTGCCTCGTCTGTCCATAATATGCGAAGAGGCCAGTCGTTGTTTCCGTCATATCGGATAAGAAATTTAATTGCAAAGTCTTTACGTTGTTGATGGTCCCCCACTTCCAACATCTGGACGCGCTGGTACCGGTAAGGAAACATGCGGATTACAGAGCGCAGTAGCTTTAGGACCGTTGATTTCGGTATATCCAATACACAGAGCTTCACCTCTTGCAGTTTGCATGTGTCCTGTAGTCACTGTGTGATGCACTTCCATAACAGTATCCTCAGGAACAGTTGGTCGTCCGGATCGTGGTCTATCACGGGTGCAGCCAGTTTCTTCGAATTTCTTTACTAAATCACGAAGAGCTTGCGGCCTACATGGGCCACGTATTTGGCGATGGTTTCGACAGTAAACACGCAAGGTTTTCGCAGCATTCATCCCATTTTGATAATACAGTTTTACCAATTCACCACGAACTGTCGCTGGAAGAGTCATTTCGTCGGCATGTGCGTGTTCCCGACTGAAGAACTGACATTCCCACCTCACTTTTTATCCGTTTTCTACGCTGACTATCTGGCGAATGGCGTTTTGTAATTGGTGTTTTGCCTCTGTCATATGCAAATTTCCTTCGTGCTCCCTGATCGTGTTTTTTTGGCCGTTCACAGAGCTGTTTTTGTGCGTGCATAACGCGTCCGTTTATTGCGATACACGTACCGGTCCAACGCTCTTTAGGGTTTTCGCATGCGCTGAAAAACAAATGGGCGTTGCTATTTGAAAATTTCGAGTTTCTGTATCTATAACAGTAACCGTGAGCTCCAATTGGTTGCCGTTCACAGAATACCAAGCTCATACCTGTGAATAACTATATCTGAAATCTCATCTCGATCGGTTGAACGGACCGGCCGCTAGAGTTCGATATATCGGCACAGTTTTTTATGACCACCCTGTATATATATATATATACAGGTTGTCCCAGGATTATCGGGAAAAACTTTAAGGGGAGGTAGGGGACATCACAAGGATTCAGATTTGCATAGCAACCCATGGTCGGAAACGGCTTCGTTCGCCGTTAGGAGGTGGTGTTCACAATAGCATTGGAGCACCTCTAACATCTGCATATTATCGCATCTTTTTGAAAGAGGTGGTACCAAGCTTACTTGACACTATGCCACAACATGTCAGAAGCCATACGTGGTTTCAACGCCATGGGGCACTTCCCTATTATGCCAGATAGATGTGTTCGTGAACATTTGAATCAGGTGTTTGGTCACCGATGGATTGGCCGTGGTGGACCGTTTCCCTGGCCACCACGCTCTCCTGATTTACACAGCATAGATTTCTTTCTTTTGGGGTGCACTGAAAAGTGCTGTGTACGCAACGCCTGTGGATTCCGATATGGATTTGGTTGCAAGACTCGTCTGTGCTGCTGCGGATATCCAACAAAATCTAGGTGTATTTGAGCGAGTCAGCCAATCCATAGTCCAACGGTGTAATGCATGCATCACTAGCAATTGTGAAAACTTTGAACATCTTTTATGACGTTTTCACATATCATGTACTACAGTACATGTAATATCTTTGAGCAATAAATTATTTCAGATGATCTCAGTCTTGTGCGCCTCTTATCCCTGTCATACTACTTTCCCATGCCGTTTCGGATCATGTTGAAACCACATATGGCGTCTGAAACGTTGTGGCATAGTGTCAAGTAAGCTTGATACCACCTCTTACAAATAGATGCGATAATATGCAGATGTTAGAGGTGCTCCAATGCTCTTCTGAACAACACCACCTAACGGCGAACGAAGCCGTTTCCAACCATGAATTGCTATGCAAATCTGAATCCTTGTGATGTTTCCTACCTCCCCTTAAAGTTTGTCCCAATGATCCTGGGACACCCTGTATATATATATATATATATATATATATATATATATATATATATATAGAGAGAGAGAGAGAGAGAGAAGGTGATGGATGGATAGAGAGATAGATAATACAGGACCCCCATTAAGAAATTTAGACTATTAGCCAACACATTAGAAAATTTGAAATTCATTAGCTAATATATAAAAGTGTTAGCAAAAAAACATATACTGCTTGTTATTTTGGAAGCTCGGAAGATTTGAATTATGGTTAGCTAGCTAACACATCACGAAGCTGCGATTAATTCAATTTTATGAGTCTATCTGATGTAATAAATTTAGTAGATTCCAATTTTTTCTTTCTTATGTCGTTTATTTAAAAAATATTTTAAGAAATTTTAGTTGCATTTGTACCTTTATCTAAAACGATCGATGCCAAAATAAACATTCACCAAATATGTCGCCATAATTGAATTTTTATCGTTGATTTATTAGTATTTGGAGCGGTTAGCAAATAATTAGCACAGTCCCTCTATCTATACTAATATTATAAAGGAGTAAAGATTGTTTTTTTGTTTGTTTGTTTGTAGGGGGTAATCTCTGGAACTTCCGAACCGATTTCAAAAGTGATGGTGGCAAATTGATGGTGACAACCCCTGCTCCAACATAGGCTATATTTTATGTCAGTGCCACCAACCCCAGGGGGTTGCAGGAGCGAAAAACGTTCTAAAATTGCGATTTTTTGTATACTGAAGGAGCTAGAAAATTGAAATTTGGCATTGTAGCTACTTATAAGATGTAAATGCTCTCTAAGAATAAATAAATAAAAAATGAAATTTAAAAGGGTGAAATGAACGTAAAGCGTTCTAAAAACATTCTAAATTACAATTTCTGTGGAATCTCCGGAACTATAGAACCGATTTCAAAAGTGATGGTGGCAAATTGATGATGACAACCCCTGCTCCAACATAGGCTATATTTTATGTCGGTGCCACTAATCCCAGGGGGGGGGGTGCAGGAGCGAAAAACGTTCTAAATTGCGATTGTTTTATACTGAAGGAGCTAGAAATTTGAAATGTGGTATTGTAGCTGCTTATAAGATGTAAATGCTCTCTAAGAACAAATTAAAAAAAAACTTAAAAGGGTGAAATGAGCGAAAAGCGTTCTAAAAACATTCTAAATTACAATTTCTGCGGAATCTCTGGAACTATAGAATAGATTTCAAAAGTGATGGTGGCAAATTGATGGTAACAACCCCTGCTCCAACATAGGCTATATTTTATGTCGGTGCCACTAACCCCAGGGGGGTGCAGGGGCGAAAAACGTTCTAAATTGCGAATTTTTTTTAATACTGAAGGAGCTAGAAATTTGAAATTTGGCATTGTAGCTACTTATAAGATGTAAATGCTCTCTAAGGACAAATAAAAAAAAATTAAATTTAAAAGGTTGAAATGAGCGAAAAGCGTTCTAAAAACATTCTAAATTACAATTTTTTTGGAATCTCTGAATCTATAGAACCGATTTCAAAAGTGATGGTGACAAATTGATTCTGACAATCCCTGCTCCAACATAGGCTATATTGTACGTCGGTGCCACTAACCCCAGGGGGAGGGGGTTGCAGGAGCGAAAAACGTTCTAAATTGCGATTTTTTTCTATACTGAAGGAGCTAGAAATTTGAAATTTGGCATTGCAGTTACTTATAAGATGTAAATGCTCTCTAAGAATAAATAAAAAAAATCGAAATTTAAAAGGGTGAAATGAGCGAAAAGCGTTCTAAAAACATTCTAAATTACAATTTCTATGGAGTCTCTGGAACTACAGAACCGATTTCAAAATTGATGGTAGCAAATTGATGTTGACAATCCCTGCTCCAACAGGCTCTTTAATAAAAAGCTATGCGTTGCTGACGACTGGGTTTTTGGCTAATTGTTGCCACAGATTAATCTCGGAAAATAAAACATTTCAAGTTACTGAAAAAAAATAATAGCTCGGAAATTATTTGTCAGAAAATTGTTAGACAAACTACGTTTGAAAGGTAAAAAAAAATGTAATTTTCTTGATATAAATTTCAAATCTAATGATTATGCCGTTTTCCAAATATTGAATTTCAAAAATTACGAAATTTTACAATGGAGTACCATAGCGAAACCTTCATGCGTAAAAAGATAATGATAAGGGCGACATGTCCTGACGTGTATATTGTCTATAGCACGAGTCACAAATTATTTTAGCCTTATTATTCTGTTAAAATATAAAAGTGAATTATGAAATTTCAATATTTTGTTTGATTAAAAGTTCGTTAAGAGAAATTGACCAGCGTAGCGGGCGTAGCTTGCTAGTACTGTAATAAATGAGTAAATTGCGATACAGTTTTTTTAAAAAAATTGCATTTGAAAGTAGATTTTTCCCCCTATATAACGGTGTAAAAACTAAAAATATGCGATGTTTAGAAATTTAAAAAATGGCAGTAGCGAAAATCGCAAAACCTAAATTTCACCGTCAAGTGTTGCCATTCGCAAAATGACGTCAGCGTTACGCACGGACATGTTTGTCCTTTATAAGATAGATAATATGCTATTAATTTAAAATATGAATTCATTAAAAATATTTACATAATTGATTTTCCAGATTATAAGTTTATTTACCTCAATTTAAGTTTATTAATAAATCGTGAGTTAAATCCAATATAGGAGTTAATCTGAATAACAAATACAAAGAAAAAAGTAATAATAGATCGCTGAAATACAACGCATTAAATAGACAAACAAACATTATTCCCAAGTACTGCCATACAATCTTTGCCAATATTTTAGCCAAATGTTTAAAATTTGATGATTTTAGCTGTTTAAAGACAAGAATGACATTACAAAATAATGTGCTTCTCATTCTAAAAATTTTCCTAAAGTTAATAGAAGTTTGCATTTCTTTTTCAAGAAAAATCATAATATCAACAATTTCAACTATAAAAAGAAAAATTCTTTTCGATTGTTTATTAACCCCCTGACCGCCGAGCAAGAGGGAAAATTTGTAATGTTGCTTTTTCTTTAATTTTTTTTAAATGCTAAAAAAAGATGAATTTTCAAACTTGATATAAAAAACGTAATTACGTATATGGGTACAAGCTTTGAGAGTATCAAACATTACTCAATATTTTAAAACTGCATTATATTTGTAGAAATATATTAATTTAAACAATGCTATTATTGCAGCGAAACCTACAGCATAGAGAACAAATATATCAGTTCACGGCAATGAGAAGTTCAAATTTAAGGTAACAGAAAAAAAAAACCCTCTACAGTTGGGCCGATAAACAACACGAAAATAAAACGTTAACATACATATCGCCACATACCAAAGTCGAAATTAATTTTGTATTTATAATATTTAATATCATATTTCTATTTAAATGAATTTATTTTATTTTATTTTTATTTTACCTGTTTTAATAAGTTCGTTTTCTTTTTTACGTAAGATTTATTCTTCCAATATATTTTTATGAAATATAAAAGCATAAAAAACATTTCTTTTTTTCAAAAATATGGAAGACGTTGCTTCAATTGTATATAACATGGATGGCAAACCCATGGCACGCATGCCCGAGTTTGCATGTAAGTCGATTTCTGTGGTACGCGAAAAATTTTATACATTATACAAATAAAAATATTTTTTTATTTCTGTTATAATCAATGAAATTTTGTTCCGTGCGGACAGACTATCATAAATAATGCAATTATTACTGTATTAATTAACACATCAAAAGAATTTTCTTTTCTGGTGATGCTATGCAGTGTTTTCGACATGTATTTTGCTTTTCTGTATGAATTTAAAAACCTGTGTTTTTCGCATGAATTTGTTTAGAAAATCACTGCTATAAAATGGCAAATGGACCCAATTTAGCTAAGTAGATTTTTAAAATAACAAAGTATGAACTATGTATAAAGCACTTTCCATCCAACGTGCAACAGAAAGCGACCATCCCATAACTGTTGACGATAGTTAATTGCTTTGCGCTTTTATTACATAGATTAATGAATTAATGATTAAAGAGACTCATTGAACTTTCAAATATTCATTGTGATGTTCATATTTAAATTTATTCAATTTATCATATTTAACAGTTGCACATTTTGTTTTTATTCTTGTAAATCTAAATTAAATGCGTTAAAATCAATGTGTTTATTCTAATATCATAAAAATTATATTGTATAGGAAGAAAATGATGATTTCAATTTGTGTTTAAAAACTAAGTAAACACAATGCGATAAGAATGCATGGTTGTAAATTATACGTCCATTATGAAATATCATTTTAAACATTGGGTACTGTCTTTAATTCCTGTTCCTTTGCCATACATAACATATGCATTATCATTTCAACATAATTTATATACGGTCACTTAGGTCAATCTCCCAGTGATGTTTATTGTCAGTGCTATAGTTTTGGAAATGAAATTTAAAAATTTAGAATTAAAAAATGTTTTTATATAGCTTTGAGGTTACTTAGTATCATGCCAATATTTTCATACATGAAAAAATATTTTATTAAAATTGAATTTTTTTATTATGTACACTGTAAAAAGAGAAATGTTTCTTAATCTAGTCTCTATAAAAAACAATTTTTTAAGGGTGTTATTCCGTTTCTGAAATGATTCAAAATAAGCACTTTTAAAATTAACATGAAAATAAAAATCTTGAGATGCTGAAGAAGTTTTGAAAATCCATTTACGGAAAGTAAAATATTTTACTGTAAGATTTTATGTTCTTAAATATCACAATCTACAATGTAAACAATTATTTTAGAGAATTTGCGTTGACATACGAAACCTTAAAACTTCAAATTCCTCAGACCTTGAAAAAAAAATTCGAGAA
Source organism: Maratus michaelseni (assembly GCA_963931845.1). Classification (NCBI taxonomy): domain Eukaryota; kingdom Metazoa; phylum Arthropoda; class Arachnida; order Araneae; family Salticidae; genus Maratus; species Maratus michaelseni. The sequence continues at coordinate 365,511,906 of OZ007586.1, forward strand.
TACACAATTCCAGTTTTTTAATTTCTATCTTTTCGAGTCTTAATCTTAATAATCCTTTAAAATTTGTAACTCAAACTGTTGGAAAATTAGTTGCTAGTAAAGGCTTGTTTATCAATTAAAAAATTCAATCGAGGTTTCTAAAATTAGTTCAAGAACGATTGGTCTAGAATTGTTTTACTAAAATCCACTCTAATTACAGCTTTTAAACATAATATCAAAGATTATTGTTGTGTCATTTAAAGTGAATAATACAGGGGGTATATATTTGAAGTAACCTCACTCAGACATATATAGAGCCCGTTCTAATTGACGTATTTCGTTTAAACTTGATAAATACGTTATATAGACCATGGGACAAAGAAATATGCATTACAAATAAGAGTAAAAATTGCGACAAATAGGTGGCGTATAAACAAAGAAAGAAAATTTAAAACATACAAATTTATTCAGTCGCAGGTTTTGTTGAATGTGCTTTAAATTTGCGTCAATCACATGTTCAAAATGCGTTACAATATGTTGAATAGTGGCGAGGAGTAATTTTTGAGGAATTGCAGCAACAAAGTTATTATGCTTCTTTCAATTCAACCAAAGTTTGTATGCTTCCTCCATAAACATTATTTTTCAGGAATCGCATAACTAGATGTCACAGTTATTCAACTACGGAAAACGAGAAGGTTCGAACTTTCGGAAACCTTCGAAAAACGTCTCGAAACTAATCGATCATCTACATTAAACAGGTAGCAGTTCTTTCAGATTTTGACAAGGTTCAAACCTTCGAAAACATTCGGAAAAGTTTCGAAACGAATCAATCTTCTACAAAGTAAACAGGAAGCAGCTCTTTCCCGTTTTGACCATCTTGTATGAAGAACAGGGATGGATTATTTATCAATATATCGGTCAAATATTGATATTTTTTAATTATCGCAATAACGGTAGCTAAGCTCTGACTCTGACGATTTATCCCAATAACGATATCTAAGCTCTGAGTGTATCGAGTATCCTGCCGGCAGCTACAGATATTCAAGCTGCGAGGCAGGATACGCGACACACCAGGAATATTCCAGAACGTAAGTAAATCCATGCTACACCACTGTCAAGCTTGCCCGACGACTTCTGGGAGTAATTTCGAACACCTTCTGTAGTAAAACCTTTCAATAAAATGTTTTCTGTCCCATTAATGTGTTGCTGTTTCTGTTCCTTTTCTCTGCTTCTTTGAACCATAGCTCGCAACTACGGCATTTTCGACCCTACATTCCTATGTGATTCCGAGTACTCTCTGTGCCCTCTACACCACCTGAAAGTTTGTCGGTCTGGTAGTTAAACACCCTGTATATTGCAATATATCCAGACATTATATTTCCTAACCCACATGAGTTAAAAATATGTGATGATTATTATGGAACCCCTAGTTTCCCTAGAGCTTAGCGGCTGGGAAGCTCGGTTCGAGAACAACCAATCAGAGTCCGCTCGTGGTAACGAAAATGGCCTTTTGCTTTTTGTCACATTGGATAAGCCCAAGGTCAGCCTCTCGTCTCGTTCACTGTGATTGGTTACTTTTAAGCTGCGTTTCCCAGCTACTAACGTCTGGTATTGACGATGCTGCGCTCATTTGCTAATTCATATTATCTTCTCTGTGCATTATCGGTAGAGTTAAGTTTTACCGAGTAAATTTAATATATCCTGTCCTGATATTTCAGCTTAAAATGAATATTTATCAAAAAACTAAATTTTAATTAGTATATAACTGTTTCCAAAGGTGATTTGAATATTTATATTCTAAAAAAGGTTTCAATATTATGCAGTATATCATAAATACAGCGTGTTTTTTTCTATTAAAAATGTATTGGTACCTTAGAGAAAGATTGAAAAACAGCATTTTTGCTGCATCTGTTATCCATTGAAATCTATTTAATTACAAGTATATTAGTATGACATCTGGCATTAAATCAGTTTCAATTTTTGCTTTTGCTTTTCACTTATTTTAATCATATTGAAATTAGCACTTTAAGGTAGTTATCGCGATATCTCACTAATATCAATATTAACTGGTTGATATATTGTGATATTATATTTTTGATTTCGTCCAGCCCTAATGAAGGCAGTAGTTTGTATATATTCTCGTTCTTGTAAGGCAGGAATGACTTGCTGCTGTAGTTCGAAGTAACAGGCATTCGTGACGAAAAACTTTTTATGCCTCTAAGGAGTCATATTCACAAAGGAAAAGGAGGCAAGGATAAAGTCAGCAGTAAATTCACACAGCAGACTCACATAGATAGAATGCAGAGACTGTTCATGCAAAGTATTGAGGCTTTCAGTACTCTATATGTAACAGTTCGAAATATTCCTCGATTCTTCTAGTGTAAAATGCGATTTAAAATGTCTTATAACAAAATTTTCTAATGCTATCCATTATGAACAGCTATTTTTGCCAAAAGGAGGAAAATAAAGTCAGTGCGTTGATGTGGGTCTTAAGGTTGCAGGTTTTGCACCACATGGTTCTTGTACGGAAAGGGAATAGAACATCCACGTTACATCGTTAGAGCACTTGTTGTAGATTCTCGGTATCAGGACTGTTAAACATAGCAACAGTGATTCCTTTCCCAGTTTTATTTCAATTTTGTTTCTGTCATTTTTCTTGGCAGTGCACTCAAATCCTCAGTCTCTACAAATTTAGTAATTTTCTTTTCAACGCATTCTTTTACATAGATCTTTTTCGCAAATATTTGAACCGTCGACATTTCCGCAGTGAATCTAAATTATTATTTCAGTATTGATAAAACAACCTGACTAGTAAAATTCTGTCTTTCTTTTCTAACGGCATTGTGAAGAATGCTTTTAAAGCACTGAATGTCTCCATTTTAAATATTTCTTTATTTGCACATTTTTTATAATTGCACAAAAATACCATATAGTGGTATAAATTTGCATTTTTAATACTGTTTCTTATAATATAATATATAAGAAAGAGTAGTAAAAATGTACAATTTACTCAAGAAGTCTCTAGAAGCTAAATAGGGTGAAATGTTTGTTTATTAATCAAACAATTGAGAAGATTTTTATTGCTATAATATGTTAATTATTGTAGATTGAAATTTATAATTAATTAAACAGGCTTGCATTTTTGAATTTCTGAAAAAAATGCGAACATAATATTTTGAATTATTAGGTACGCCCATTGTATAATTTTAAATAGCTTTATATGAGGCAATATAATAATAAGCAAGGTCTGTAGATCACTAAACAACACTAATCGATTTTAAAATGAAATTCCTCGATAAATTCTGCTCTTGAAATTTTAAGTTATGTCACGTATCTCTAAGTCAAGATCATCCTTGAATTCTCTCAAGGCACATTCTTATATTTTTTGAAAAGTAGTTATAAGTTTGATGAACAATTTCCTACGATAATTTCAAATAAATATAACGTTTTCATAGACTTATTTTTAATTGCGGTAAACTATGTACTGCAGTATATTTTTTAAAAGATGCATAGTTATACTTTCATAATTTAAAAATTTATCGTTCGATGCATTGATACTGAACGTTTTCGAATATTCTGTTAATTTAAAGGAATATTATTATATTAATGAATATGTCTTGTACAAATATTGAGAATACTGGTAAAAGTGATTGAACAATAGTATTTCATTTTCAAAGTAAATATTATAAAATATAGCCGGACGTGATTGTTGCCGTTATTCATTATTTTTTATTTAAATTTAGTTGCGTTTTAAATAATCATTTTATATGCATGTTTTCTAAAAGCAGTGTTTTGGTTATTTTCTAGTGTAGTAAATAAGCGCTTTCAGTTTGATTTTATTGAGGTATCTGTGACAAAGTATAGTTTTTAAAATTATTATTATACTATTGTGTATGTATTTTTATTACAGGATAATTAATCGTAGCAACCAGTTTAAATTAGTTAAACAATAACCTATACTAGAGTTCTGCGCGGGTCGGGTACCCGCAAATTCCATTTGAAGTCAACCCGCAACCCGATCCGAATCCGCAAAAATAATTTTCGGCGACCCGCTACTCGACCCGAACCCTTAATATCTCAACCCGCAACCCGACACGCACCCGCAATGAAAGGACAATAAATTATGTTTTAAAGCTATAATTGAAAGTAATGTACAGTTATATCTCTAATACCAATTTTATATTTTATATAGAAAAATGGGCAAATTTATATTATTTAATATTCAAATATAGTGAAACCTCGGAATAGCGGACACCTCGAGATCGTTGAATAGAGTCCTGCAGCGGGTCGGGTTGCTTTTATTTATTTTTTCGAGTCTGGATGACTTATTTTCTCTCTGCGAGTCAGGAAGAAAATAATGATAATAATTTTTCTTGAAAATAATAATTCTTCCGGCTAATATTTAGGTTTTAGCTTGTCCGATTGTTGGGATTTCCACAAAAAGTTTCAACAGAACTATGAAAATAAATGAGTATTTGAATGTGAATAAGTCAGGGGTCTGAAAAACTACTTTTTGTAGTTGCAAACTACAACTACTTTATCAAAAATGTAGTTAACTACAAATACTTGTTTTAAAAAGTAGCGACTACAAAATACTTTTCAAAAGTAGTCACTATTTCACTACTTTTAGATTTTGTCGATAGATTCAATCTACACTTGAAATTGAGGACAAGGAATTAGAATTCTGCACGGGTCGGGTCATGTATCCGTCCCGAACTTGAAAATTCTGCCTAAAGTCAACTCGAAACCGACCCGAACCCCAAAATATTTATACCCGAAACCGAAGGAACAGAAAATTAATCCATATTTCCATACAATTAGGAAAAAGTAGTCCACAAAGAATATACCCGGTATTAAAACATTATAATAATGCGTTAGTTAGCAATTAGTTTTGTTTTGTCTGCAAGAGTCAATGGAAAAATCTATGACACTGCAACTGAGATTTGTCGCTGACATTCGCAAATTATTGCACAGAACACATTTTGTAAAAAAAAGCGAGTTATGATCAAGTGATTAGAATAATGGAATTTTTTCCTCCTTTGCAAGTAGCGTAAAAGATCTATTTTCGAGAGTGCCCGTTATGGAGGTCTTATTGTATACATATTTTTAAACTGCAAAAATATTGTGTACATTCTTTTGGAAAAGCGGGTCAAACCGAACCCGCAATACCTCAACCTGCAACCCGACCCAAACCCGACCCGCAACAAAAAAGTAGAAGTCAACCCGACCCGAACCTAAATCGCAACGGAAAAATATAGCGCCAACCCGACTCGATGCAGGGCTTTAACCTATACCGATGTCAACAAGCCATCATGCCATTTTTATCTCGTCACAAAATGGGACATATCGAAGTCACGGTGACTTGGTTACCACGTCACATGATGAAAATGACGTCAATAAAAGTTGCCTTTTTGCCATGATAGTAGTAGGGAAATCATTTATTTGGTGATTAATCCTTTTATTGTTTAACTATTAAACAAAGCTATCCAAAAGAACGTTTTAATACTATTGTTAAATTTACTCTTGTTGATCTTTCTACGATTACTTCATGGTGGGACGAATAATAGACAATATCAGTGATCCCAAGAAACACAAAGCAAGTGGGGTAAGGATGGCTACGTTGATGGCCAAGGAGTTGGATAAAAGTCCACTATAAATGGTTATAACGGTTCCGTAAAGAAGTGTGTAACTAAAGACGTAATGCAGCCGTTTAACAATTGGCCGTAAATACAAGAAGTTTCCTACAATCATGTCCCTAATGGTCATCATAAAAGATAGACAGCCTAAAATTGGCCATAATTATGCATTGAAAAGTCATCATGAATGAAAGCTAACCACAGCTATGTCACCAATGATGACTAATGATCATCACGAATTAAAGCTAGCCAGAAGCCCGCCTCAGTCATGTAACTAGAAAATATTATCGATTAGTTCAAAGATAGCAACGACTAGGCATTTAATGATAATCAAAAGATGTAAATTAGCCGAAAGCTAACCATTGTCATGCCACTTATGATCATCATTAATGAATGCTAGCCGAAAGCAAACCACAGTCGTGCCACTAATGATAATTATTCATGAAAGCTGGGTCAAACCTGGGCAAAATTATATTATTTGGAGCTATCAGAAAGGAAAAGGTGGGTAGATAAGGCCCAATTCTTATTACCGAAAAGACCAATTTCGCTTTTTTCTTTTTCTAAGATGTTTTGATAAAATTTAGAATATAAATTAATTTTTACCTGAAGAGTGTTCAAATATGTTCAACTCCGATCTAAACAAAATGAAAAATCTGAAACGTATGTTACTTAGGAAATTTTAATGTGTTTGACATTTTTAAAAGTTAAATTTGATTTTTTTCAAATCTATTCAAAAAATCCAAATATCTTCCAATAATTTGCACAAAACCATAATTGCACTATCAAATTTACACAAGTCTATATGGTGACCATTAGACCCGCTAATGACTCATAGATTTTGTAACTGAAAATTTTTGAGAATAATGTAGCTGTCGATGATATCAATAAATGTCAAAAATGTATTGTTCAACATTTGACAAAATTAAAAGTTAATTTAAATATTAATCAGTAAATTTCCATTACACTTTTAATTCTTTTTCTTGTGTCAAACTTTATGGATATAAATTGAAAGTTAGGCAGATTCACATTTTAGCACCAATATTATCTTAACCCTTTAAGGGCTCTCAGTTTGCTTAATCTTAGCACTTGAGAAATCCTATGAAAAGCAGCTGTTATTAAAGTACCTATTTCTAGAGAACTACTGAAGTGATTTGTATAACTTTTTTAACAGTTTTGTAAGTAGCCAAACTATATACAGTGGTGTACATAATTATAAGACACCTACCTAATTTGACATACAGTGAAAGAAAAGATTCAGAGCTTAAAAATGCTTTATCAAATACGACAAAAACATAAATTTATTCGGTTGTCACACGTAATTGTTTTATAGAAATGATATTTTTATAGAGTTTAATAAAAAAATTAAAAATACCAAGGACAAAATTATAAGACATCCTTACATTTTAATTAAAACACCTGCTTTTTTCGAAATATGAAAATTTTCTGCACGCTGTTATAACGTCAGCAGTTAACTAAAGCAGACGATAACCGACTTCACGCATTTACAAACATGCCACGAAGTACAGAATTAAAAGAAAGTGAAATTCGCGAAATTTGGAGATTAAATGGAACTGGTGCTTCAGTTAATAATATTTCAAAAGTTATTAAACGTTCTAGATGTGCAATTTCAAATGTTTTGAAAAGAGGAAGTAATGGATCGGTGATTAAAAGATCTGGAAGTACTCCTTGCTTGTCCTAGAGAGACAGACGCCATGTGCTTTCGCTCGCTACACAGAATAAGATGACCACTACATGCATTAAAAATGCTTTGAAACTGAATTGTTCAAGGAGAACCATTCGCAGGGTGTTGCATAATGCTCCCTATGTGAAATTTATAAAATTGAAGAAAAAACCACCGCTTCTAAGGCGGCACAAAATGGACCGTTTAAACTTCGCTAAGAAAATTATGGCCTGGACCTCCAAATGGTACTCTGTGTTATTTTCTGGGGGAAAAAAAGTTTAACCTGGATAATCCTGACGGGTTTCACTATTATTGGGATGATTTACGGAAATCTCCTGATGTACAACTGAGCCGCAAAATGGGTGGAGGCTCAATAATGGTTTGGGCTGGTTTTTTGGCTCAATGGAAAACCGATATCGTTTTTGTGCATTCAAGAATAAATTCCGAAAAGTATAAGAATCTTCTTAAAGATCAACTAGCCATATACGGTGAACTTTTTTGTGGCGAAAACTACACTTTCCAGCACGATAACGCGTCGATTCATACATCACACGTAACAAAAAAGTGGTTTCAGAGCAAAGTATCAATGTTCTTCCGTGGCCTTCTCGCTCCCCAGACTTAAATCCCATCGAAAACTTGTGGGGGATCTTAGCTCGTGAGGTTTACCGAAATGGGAGGCAGTTTACATGTGTCGAAGACCTAAAGAATGCTATAAAATGTGCTGTGGCATTCTGTACGTCGTGGCATTTTTGTAAATGCGTGAAGTCGGTTATCGTCTGCTTTAGTTAACTGCTGAGGTCATAACAGCGTGCAGAAAATTTGCATATTTCGAGAAAAAGCAGGTGTTTTAACTAAAATGTAAGGATGTCTTATAATTTTGTCCATGGTATTTTTAATTTTTTTTATTAAACTCTATAAAAATATCATTTCTGTAAAATAATTACGTGTGACAACAGAATAAATTTATGTTTTTGTCGTATTTGATAAAGCATTTTTAAGCTCTGAATCTTTTCTTTCACTGTATGTCAAATTAGGCAGGTGTCTTATAATTATGTCCACCACTGTATTGATCGTTCGGCAAGAAACAGAAATTAAAAGTGTAATAATTACGTTTTTTATTAAGGTTGCTGAAAATATTTTATTTTCCTGAAAAACAAAACCAAAAATACAAAAAAAAAATGAAATGGCTTCAGTAGCTTCAAAGAAAAAGGTACGTCAATATCCACTGTTTTTCATAGGATTTCGGAACTGTTGTTGCCTCCTTATCTATATTGACCGACGCAGTTCGAGCAATTTAAATGTCCAATATTTGTTGCGGTTCAATTCTCAGTTGAGTAACCTCAGGTTAGCAAATCTAACCGGCCGTTAATATTTCGTATTCATCGGTAACTTCAGAGCCGCGGTCAGTCGATCTTCGGTTAATCAACTTAAGGTTGAAATGTGTATATCTGATTGGACAAAAAGATCACATGCCGTAGCAATCGCGTCGATGAGTTCTGTCCTCGCTAAAACAATGTTTTCAATAATAATAATAATAATAATAATAATAATAAAAACAGAGTTTTGAAAGTGCATACTTGTGGTGTTTAATTGTTAGATAAATAAACATTACAAATTTCGAATTAATATTTTGATTTTATGGTTTTGTTCCTTCAAAAAATTAGGCCCAAAGATTATAAATACTGTTACTGTCATAAAACGTTCATTTTTAGAAAATTTTGCATGATAGCAAAATTCTTCAAATAAAAGTTACTTGAATAACGAAAAAAATACATATATATATATATATATATATATATATATAAGTTTAATGAACAATTTTATGATTAGACTAACCGTAATAAGTCAAATAAAAGAAAATAACTAGCTAAGTTTATTTATTTTGCAAAGAATATTATATAAAAAGACTTTTCCATATATTTATTTCTGATATATATTTCTTTATTTAACTAAAGTAATTGATCACAGATTCAATTAAATTACCTTTGAAAAAATTGTATGCCTGGTTGGCTTTTTCCCTAATGCGAGACGTAAGAATTTTTTTGTTTTTAATTTCATGTGTAGATTATTATAATATATATATTTTTAATTCCTTGTATAATAATTTTAGAAGATGTTTGAAAATTTTCTAGTGAAGTGCGAAAATTTTCAAGAAATTCTCTAAAAAATGTTTCTTTCAAACAAAAATAACTAGTTTAAACTACTAACAAGTATTTATATTAGTTAAAAGTATTTATTATTGTATTTAGTATGGTATCAAGTATCGATCAACAAATTATTATACAAAGGGGTAAACATACGCGATACTCTACAGAAAATTCCTGCTTTTTTATTGTATGTTCTAAACACACATGAAGTGTAGAGATAAAACTAAAAAATATAAGACAAACTGCTTTTCTTTTTAATTATTATTTTAAGGGGAAAAAAGTTTTGAATCATATACCCAAAATTTTTGGTGTAAGAAAAGAGCACTTGTTGCTATTCGCATTCGGTAGATGGCGCTACCAAGTACGAAATATACTCAGTATCAGTAGATATCTAGGCCTTGAATGCTCAAATCTTCGTCCCAAATTAATATAATCTTGATTTCACAAAGCTAAAATATCCGAAAAGGACCTAAGAATTAAAAGTAACACATTCTTTCATATTAAGTTCTTTTAAAATTAACATTTCGCTGGCTTATTGCATCACAAACGGCGATGGCTGCAAAAAACACTAAATCAAAACAACCACCCTCTTTGCTTCAACTGGACATGCGCCGTCGAATAACCTGAGCTAAGATGGTAGTTTCAGTTTATCAACTTATGTTTCGTTTTCCTTCCTGTTTCGCCTGGTTCAGTTAGAGGAGACTTAGATTTCAAGGTCAACCGAGTGTTAAGGCCTAATTCACGAGTTGAAGTTGACAGAGAATTACCGGGAGAGAGTGAGGATATTAGGAAGTACAATATAAAGATGTTAAGAATGTAGAGTATAGACATTAAGTACCGCCCGAAGATATTCTATCAATATTTAAGAAGGTTGGTTACCAAATGTGACAGAAACAGGTAGTGGTCGTCGACGACGTAGCAAGCATATTGACTAGAAAGAAGTTGCGTGGAATGCCGAGAAGAGTGACGCCACATGAACACCTATTTAAAAAGGACCTTGAACTTTTGGTGTGCTTCACCAGTAGTACGGCTGTAAGGCGCAAGATGCATATCAGCATTCATAAAAACAATTAAAAGTAGAAAACATACATAAGGACATTTTATACTTTCATAAGAATATATATCGAAAATTCGTGCATTTTGAAAATCAGAAAGGAAGAAATACACAACCTTTTATTCTAAATAATCTCGCTATTTTTAGACAACTGTTCATAATTAAACGATGGTCATATAGAGAAGCGCTTAATGGCGGAAAATTAGGATTAAATTTTGAAAAAATAAACACTTTATGATATAAGGGACAAGTTCTTCGAAGAAAGAAAAACATCCCATCAAAAACATCTCATGTAAAAAAGTAGCCAAGTCTCGTGAATCTTTTACTGTAAAAAGTTCTGAGATCATGTAGAGCCAAGTTTAGTTAAACTTATTAATTCTGACATTTTCATTCACAAATCACTTCTAGTCTCTACATCTTTAGTTAAAGAATATTTTGTGACATGAACAGCACGATAATGTGACGGCGGCTATTGATAACATTTTAATATTCGCGTTTATTAATAAAGTATTGCATAAAATAGTATTTAATTGAGCACTAAACATATATTTATTTCTAGCGTGGACTTTATTTTAAATAATATTGTAAGCCCGGCTGCGAAACCTCTCCTACGGTCGTGCTGATGTCAGGAGTTTTGGGTGGTTTTCTTCCAATGTAACATGGATACTTGCCAGATCCCCTCCTTTTAGAAAGACCCTTCTTTAGGCTTATATCTCTTCCATTCATAATCGGATTTAATCAAATAATCCCATCCCATCCCATCACCCATAGTAATGTGTAATAACTTCCTTGTGCTGCGTAATTGCCAAGTCACAAAGTATTCTTTAACTAAAGATATAGGTACTACGAGTGATTTATGAATGAAAATGTCACAGATAATAAGAGAGCGAAACTTGGCTCTAGATCAGCGCTTCCCAACCTTTTTTCTTTCACGTACCCCTTTCTTAGGCTTTTCATTTCGGCGTACCCCATTTCTCATAAACACCCCACTCCCCCTTCACTTAACCATATAACGCAAACATGCTTTTTTTCATTAGTAATCTTCTTGTCACAACGAAATAATAAATCAACACAAATTACATACACATTTCTAACCTTTTATTTTTTATCTTACATTTGACTATTTTAAAAGTAACATTGCTTTTTATATCAGCTAAACATAAATTAAATCAATATAGTATTAATTTTTTTTGTAACTATCTTACGATGTTTATTGATAACAAATTTGTCTCATTATATACAAATAACCAAAATGACTTTTCATACTCTAAATGGGATCCTTGAGCTTGTTTCATGGAACTGAATTTCCTAAAATCGGGTTCAAACGAAGACAGATACAATCTCAAGCGCGACCTACGTTATACACGGCCGATACATGACGTTTAAAACGTCACATGGACTGGATCCGAGGCTAACGAAAAAGAAAGGCTACCGCGGTGCTTTGCGCGTATCTTTTTTTACAGACCGCCGGAGTCATGTGATGCTCGAATGCATCAATGCAGGTGTATGAAAAGAGCATCACGTCACTCTAGCGGTCTGTAAAAAAAGATAAGTGGAATGCACCGCGGTAGCCTGTCTTTTTCGTTAGCCTCGGACTGGATCATTTTTACACGGCGATTGGTGCAAATCGGCGCGTAAAAATGATCCACTCCATGTAACGTTTTAAACGTCATGCACCGGCCGTGTATAACGTAGGTCGCGTCTCAAGTCAGGATCAGCGTCAAGTTAATTGCGATAGTTGTTTTTAATATACGCATAAGACAAAAATGCTCTTTCGACATGCTCGGTATTTGTGAAAGGCAACAAGTGTTTTATAGCCTTATCACTTAGTTCTTGGTACTTTTCTTTTACTGCTATTCAAAAATCAATAATATTTCTTTAGTTGAAATCAGATTATAAAGAAGAATCAGTCAAAAGTTCGATCAAATTTTCTTTTTCAGAAACTGATAAATTTCTGGTTTGTTGCAAGAACAAATCATTAAATGGGTTTGAAATCCAGTTATCTTCACAACTCTGCTTCGGAAAATATTGTCTTAACGATATTTTAAGTTATGTTAAGTGAGCCATTATAGTAGATTTTACTTATTCTAGTAATTTTAGCTCGTTTTCAGATAAAAAAAAACCGTAAAGTGTTTGAAAAACTTCTGGTTGGTGTTTTCTGATACACGATTCAAAAAATCTAATTTTTTAATCATAGACTCGATATTGTCAGATATCTTAAAAATGGTTATGGAACTAACTGTTCTGTATTAATCCAAAAATAAGTTTATTTATTTATGAAAAAATGTCAGATAAGTATGCAAGCATTTGAAGCCATTTTTTTCATGAAATTTAGAGCTCAGTTCAAAAGGATGCTCTTAAAAAAATCTTGAACTTCGTGTCTCAATTCAAATAATCTTTCAAGTACTTTTCCTCGTGAAAGCCACCTTAGCTCTGTGTGAAAAAGCAATATAGCATGGAGATTGTCCATATTTTTACACAAATATTTGAATAGTCTGAAGTTTGTTGAATTGGATTTAATAAAATTAACATTTTTGACAGCTTGGTGTATTTCCTTCAATGAGTTTGGCAGGGGTTTGGTCGCTAGACTGGGTCTGTGTATATAGCAGCGGTTTCAAGCTACAAGTGGTTCAATTTCTTTGATTAGACCGCATAAGCCTATATAACACCCAGGCATAGATTTTCCACCATCAGTGCAAACTCCACAGCAATTGGCCCAATCAATTTCTTTTTCACAGAAATAACTGTGAATGGCATTAAATATATCCTTTCCTGTACATCTTTCTGTAAGAGGATTTCAGAGTAGCAGATTTTCTTCCAAGTATATTATCATTCAAATATCTTGCAATAGCGAGCAAAACTGACAGATTGGCGATATTCGTACTCTCATCCACCTAAATTGAAAAGTAGGGAATATCTTTTTATTTCTTGAATTACTGTAGATTCAATATCAGCAGACATGTCACTAATTCTTCGAAAACTGTACTGTTTGACAAAGGAATATTTATATTTTTTTTTTACATTTTCCTCACCAAACATACATTCGAGAGTCTCTGATACAATGATACATCAAAACAATGATACATCAAATAGTTAGCGATTGTATGATTTTTATCACTTTTAGCAATATGATAGCATATTATGTACAATGCTTCAACAGCATTCTCATTGTCTTTGTAGAAAACACATAAGATGCTACATTAGGGCCGCTTGATAGTCGCTGAAAGAAACTGACATCGTTTTTTTTATTAATTGGATGTTTTGTCTCTAAATGGTGCAGTAATAAAGATGGTTTCATGCTAGCATTAGACAATATCTCTCCACAAAATCTTCCTCTTCCGTGAATGAAAATCCATATTTCAAGTATTCATTTTTATATTTTCTTTTCTTTAATGGGGGACTAATGCTTTGAGTTTTATTTAAAGTATTAAGTTTATCACTTACCAGAGCAAGCCGATTAACAGCTTCGCTGAGGTTGTCTTGCGCTTCTAAATAATTAGATTGTTTTGAAGTGCTTGCAGTTGCGGACTCACCAGGTTCAATTTCAATCGCAGTTGCAGTTCTCTTAAGACTGCCGATTTTCAACAAAATATCCATTTTAAACACAAAACAAAATCACTCATATAATAAATAAACACTTCAAATTAAATACTTGTTAAAATGAGGGAAGCTTTTCTATCAAAATATGTTAGTGATATAACTCCGCCTATTCGAAAACGAAAATAACGGTCAGCTTTTCAACACGTTTTAACAAAAGACATTAAAACTAGAAGCTTTGACGTAATTTAGGCATTCTGTAATTATTATTAATAACAGGGCAGTAAGAGAAAAGTGATGACAAAATAATTTTGCATAATTATTAATTGAAGTTTTCGGGAAAATGGGGGGAAATGTGCTTCTGCAATATGCTTAGCTGTGGGCGGAGCTAGTGACATTGCATTATGAATGAATTATTATGTCTGTGGTCTTTTTCTTTTATTTTGGATGTAACATATTGGATTTACACATGAGACTAACTTTGTAATCCAAAACTATCAATTTTCTTTATGTGTTTTCTGTTAAACCATTTTTGTGATTTCCGCCATTACCGATATTATTTTCACGTACCCCCAGCAGCCCCGCCACGTACCCCCAGGGGTACGCGTACCCCAGGTTGGGAACCGCTGCTCTGGATGATCTCTGAACTTTTTACGGTAAAAGAGTCAAGAGACTTGGCTACTTTTGTAGATGAGATGATTTTATGGGATTTCACATCTTTTTGTAAGTAATAGTCATCCATTTCTTGACTTTGGGTTCTGTTTGGACATTATCCACTGATTTCAGTCAAGCCTACACCCTGTCCGTATTATTTGATGATACCAAACATTTGGAGCTTTAGCTCCGTTTGCAAAGTCCTCTAGATAGAAAGAAGTTTCAGGTTCCTAGGAAACATAAGCACTCTGTCATGGAGGGAAAGGACCAAAAGTGCCCTCAGTTGCTTCCAGGAAAGTTGCTATCGATCTGAGGTATTACTCACAGTCCTAGATACTTGACATTTGACATAAAGGTGGTGTTTAGGATACAAATAAAAACATAAATAAAAAATTAGAAAAATTCCAACAAATCGAACTATATTCAATTTTTTGATATTTTTACAAATTTTTCGAGTTTTCGAGTTTTTTTTTTCAAAATTTCTGGATTTTTTAATTTTTTTTCTTTGTATCCTAAACACTTTTTTTATTCCAAACTTCAAGTTTCTAGGACAAATCGAATTATTTTCTAATTTTCGCTTTTTTTCTAATTTTTCGACTTTTTTATTTTGTTTTCAAATTGTCCGAATTTTTTCTATTTTTCTTTTTGTATCCTAAGGAACTAACTTTGTGCCAAAATTGAAGTTTTTAAGATTACAAAATCCAATTATTTTCAAATTTTCGAATTTTTCGGATTTTTTAATTTTTTCTTTTTTTTAATCCTAAAATCTGTCTTTATGCCAAATTTCAAGTTTATAGGACTATGAGATTTACCTAATATTTTTTATGATAGGTGAGTGAGTTGGTGTCAAAAAACGAAACTTTGAGTTCATATATATTCTGAACTAGAAAAGATAGAAACGTAAAAATTGAACATTTAGTCCTGTTGGCAAAGTACTCTAGATAAACGAAGTTTCAGGTTTTTGGGAAACTCCAGCTGATATTGCGGGGGGGGTCAAAAGTACCCTGAGTTGTTTCCTGAAAAGAATGCTTACGACTGTGCTTTCTCGACTTGGCGGACGCACTGCCGTGCCTCCAGATGTATTTAAAGTTTATTTTCCATATGTTTATATTATAAAAAATCGCACATTCATCACTATGTGATGGGTAGCGAGTGATATGCAATTGTCTTCATTTAACTTTAAAAAGGGAACTTTATTAAGAATAAAGTAAGTCTTGATTATTTAAATGAAAATAGTGGTTCTTAGACTATTATTGATAGTTCGCTAAGGAATCAAAAAGCTTCTTAAATGCAGGACCCAGTCTTTAAGCTTTATCACAATATTCTCCAATTATGAGAAATTGTTCGAATTAAAACTAGAAACACAGAAGTAGACAGTTTTTCTGTCGTTCACTAAAGTTCAACACATATTTTCACTAAATTCAGATAAAGTTAATATCTCGCTGTTTTTTCCTCAACTCACGTATCCACTGAATTAGTTGAGTGAGAGTGATTGAGAGCACTTCTCAATCACTCAGTGTTTAAAAATACCAAAAAGAGTTCACAGTCCAGAACCCTTCCTTAACTCTATGGCGAACCAATGTGTTATTCCAGAATTTCTCCAGAAAAATAAACCAGCTCCTCAGTGATCTGTTACCCCTTTTCAGGTTTTTCTCCCTCCGAAAACTTTTCGATTCTTAATTCATTTCTCGGGATTAAATATAGGAGGTACTAAACCCGGCCTATCAGAAATTAAGAAAATGATGCCATTCGCAAACTCTATCATCATTGGTTGTAGAGAGGGGGATATTAAACACCGTCATTTGAGTGAGTTCCAACTTCTGGATCGGCCGAAACCAGGCTTCTAGTACAATCGATCTCACATGTAGATATCGGCGTCTTTAAGCTGGCAGTAACCTTTTAAATGAAAGATAGGTTATGATCGATTATGATCATAAAAGGTTCCTCTGCATTGGAACACATCACTCGGACCACCTACACAGAAATATTTCCCAGGCTATCTCATGGTCAGGTGTTTTCACTGCTTCTATAAAGAAAGTTTCTTTAAAATATTTAAACAAACTTACTGAGATCAAGAGAAAATGTGCTGTTGTTGCAAAGGTGGCATTAACTGTTGTGGGAAATTACTTTGTTTCACTTTGCTTACTTTGTTTCGCTATCACGATGAACTTAAAAGAACTGTTTTATAAGAATGATAATGCTATTGCAGTCGTAGTAAGAACATACCTGTAAGAGAAATATTTGTATTGTCTCTACCATTAAATGTGACAAGTAGCATTATTTAAGAGAGCAAAGTAACCAGCACTATAGAGTTAAAAAATTAAGGTTTTAGTAGCAATAGGAATGAATAATAATAATTGAATTACAACAACGTAGATTTCCAAAGATTTTAATTGCTTCAAGACACTTTCAACGGAAGTAATTATTTTTTTGTGAAAATTTTTGAGTAAGTTTTAATATAAGATTAAAATACCTAGCAGTTGAGACAAAAAAGTGATTTTTTTTTTTTGCTCTGCTCTCCTTAGCATGATTGAAAATAATTGGACAATGGAGACCTACTATTCTGTGGGCAGATGAGGCTCATTTTTGCTTATATGAAGAAAGCAATTATAGCCGATGTATAAAAGTATCGCAGCATCTAAATGTGGTTCACTACCAAAGTATTACACTCAGTAATATTTAATGGATTTTCTTGTCACCTTTTCACTTTTCCAGGCAATTTTATTAAAAAGATGTTACTTCTAAACACTTATAAGATGTTAATTACGTGGGTGCGTTACAGTCGCTATCTGGAATTATACATTGTGCGGTCATTATTGGAATACAACTGCTTGGATACTGCTCTTACTCATATGAAAATTATATGCTTTCATGGTTCTTTCACTGGCTAATGTGTGATCGCACGCACTTATCATATATATGGCCTGCCTATCTTAAATTAACTCTAGAGTTCTTGATAGCTCATATCGAAGACGAATATACCTATCGTTTTTACTGGAGCTACTGTGTTGCATATTTTCACATTCGTCTTGGAAATCTTATTGTTCTTGTGTCATTAAGACGCGAGAGATCAGAAACTGTGAATTTTATGACACGATATTAGATCGTACGCTACCAACCAGTAATTTAATCTACTGAAAGATAAAAGGATGTACTGAAGCTTTGTTGTGAAGGGTAGAAATACTATCATTATTTACTTACCTAAAAAAAGAATGCATTATTATTGGGACCAAAAATGTTGTCTGATATAATAATTTAGAACAATTTAAGATAAAAGAATTTAATAATTCAGAACAAAGTATGACTATCGCTTAATATACTTGAATTTTTGAGTAAATTACTTTGCAATCAGCTTTTATATTTTTAAGTCAAGTATTCAGTAATGGTAATATTTTTCGTAACATCTAAAACATAAACAGAAACAATAAAATATTATAAAAATTGCTTATAAAATACGCCTCATAAGCAACTGTCTTTTTATAATAAATATTAGTTAAGATACTTTTGGTTAAACTTAAAAAAAATAATAATGTGTTTTCTAATACATTGACATTTTTGAATTTATTTATTATTGTGTATTTAAGAATTAATTTTAGAAGCTTTATACTGGCAGTTCATGTAAATAAATAATGTCTAGCTGTTTTGTGTAATGGAAGTCTGCTGTAATAAGCAAACAGTGGCAACCTCTGGGGGCCGATATAGCTGACAGTGGTCTAATGATTAGAAGTAATGTGAATCTTTCGTGAGTACGGAATATTTGTCTTCGGAGATTTCCAAATGAATCATTCTTTCCTCAATTGAATTCCAATGAAGACGACAGATTTTACTAGACTCTTGACTCTAATTGTGTTAATATTAAACTCACTGGTAAGAAAGAAATATATAAAAAATGATTTATGTTAGGTAATGTTAAAAAGGGAATTACACAATGCATTATTATTAATATTGCCGGAATGTATTGAGTGGTCACAGATTTGAATTTTTGTTGTTTTGAAACATTTTAAAATTGCAGTTTATAATTAAGCTGAAATTTATTTTATAAATCAGTAATCTATAATTCATTCCGAAGCAAAATTCTTTTCATTAATATAAATTAATTTTTCATGATAATTTTACTTCATATTTTAGCTAGAAGCAAAATTATTTTTTTTAATCTACTTCCAATAAGACAGGCCTTATTAATAATAAATGGTGTCATTCACTCTTAAATGTAAGGCATGTTTACCAACGGATTCCATAATGGAAAATGGCTGCCAATTTGTTTTGAATGAGGGAAGTTGGTAAATCACAAGTATCCTGCTTATACCATTTTGAATATAATCCACCAACTACAGAACCATCACCACCAATCTCTATATATACAGAGAGAGAGGGAAAGATTTTTTTGCACTGGCATAGGAAAGATTGAAAAATAATTAACATTCAGCGTCATAAAATATCAACATTAACTGGTTTCCTACACTACATTGTTAAACATTTGCAGCAAACTGTCCAGTCATTTGACCGTTTTTATAGAAAATGGTTACATAACCGTAATTTAACTCTATTCTAACCATAATATGGACAATAATATGGTAAGAATATAGTTAAATTATGGTTATGCAACCGTTTTCTATAAAAACGGTCAAATGACTGGACAGTTTGCTGCAAAAGTTTTAACAGAGTACAGAAAAATATCTTTGATAATATGTTTGGAATATATCTCCCTTGATCTTTCCTATCATTCTAATCAATCATTTTTAATGTGTTTGGGACATAGGTGTGTCTGTCTTTGCTCTAGCCTCTGTAAATATACTAGATTACCATGAAATTTAAATATAATATTAAAGTTCACTACTGCATTTTGTGCAATTTTGTGCATAGTACCTGAAGTTCTTTTACACGTACACGATCCCAAAAAGTAACTCTAATTCCTTTTCCACCTATTTGCGGAAACAGCTTTAAATGAATTTACTGTTGTTATACTAAACTCATTGAAATTTACAAATGATTAATTATTTTTGAATCAAAAATTAACTACGCAAAACGATAAAATTGTTAAATAAATACATAAAACACATATATATGGATGAGCAGTTAGTCTGGCAATGAGATCTTTTGTGGGTATCTACAATATACAATTCTAATTTTCATAAAAATGCTAGAGCAGACATGTGATTAAAATAAGTTTCTTTGATACATTACATATATATCCTTTTAGAAATTATTTTTGTAGTATTTGAATATCATTTACATTGCCCTATAAAAGTAATTCGAAAGTACTTGAACAGATATATGTAAATTATTATATAGACGCTTAAATTAAAGAATTTAAATGTTAGAAAGTGTTTTATAATGCATATGAGACACACGAATTGTATTTTTTTTTCAGTGGGGAGGGGACGGGGAATTTTCTATGACCGTTCTGTATCTTAGAATTAAGATGTGATAGAAAAAATCTGATTTTACTGCTGAATTCACCAACCCGCAAATCAGGTAAATTCAGCCATTTGCTAACCAGATATAGAGAATACTTTTATTTACCACGAGAATCATCATTCACTGAAATATTAGCTGCATACTTAAAAAAAAATTCGACAATTTTTTTTAAGTACTGGCAGCAAGTTGCCGGACATCCCTTCGATCTGAAGGAATATTTCTGTTATTTGATGAAATTACCGTCTTTTGACCAGAATTTCAGGAACTTCCAAAACTTTTGACTAGAATTTCAGGAGTTTTTCAACTTACGTTCGTGACGCTTTTGTGATTTGAAGGGAAAAAGAACATACGTAAAAATTCCTTTTTTAAAATGAAAAGTACTTGCAGCGGATTTCCCGGAACACCTCTGTGATTTAACGAAAATGCAGTTGAGATTGGGAGATTCCAGATCATTTTTACGTTAGATTGGTAGAATCTCCGTGTTTTGAGGGAAAAGGGAAAACCAAAGTGGAAATTTCGTGAATTAACAAACAGAATTACAATATACATGTTACATGTTACATACAACTACATGTCAAGTCATGGATTTTTTTAGAGTGATCCGACAGACTGACATTATCTCTCTCTTTAAAATACTCATTTAGAAAGTCTCCCTAAAGTTTGTCAAAAATAGGAGAATAAACTCAAAACAAATTAAAAATATGAATATATTAATTCTGGATTTCATGTATCATGAATGCAAAATAGCATACAATCTGAATGTAAAATGCACTTACAATTATTATTCTATTATAAGTTAAAGTCCAATGATGTATAATTCGAAAAGACTTGATAGCTATCCTAAAAAGTGTTTAAGATCTTTATTATCTGTATTTAACTTTTTATTTTATCATAAGTATCCTTTTTACAGTTTTATAAGATAATCCCATTAATTACTTTAATAACTAGTAAAAATTAAATTAAATTAAATTAAATATAAACATTATATAAGTGTGACTTCAAAATATACTTTGCTTATTTCGAAAAACCTTTATCTTAAATATCGCAAACTTTTTAAAATGAATTAGGGGGAAAAGATTTGAACATTTTTCTATATTAATTTATTTTAAAGTTCCTTGCATTAAATTATGAATTCCTGATTTAATACTTCTAAAAGTTTTGTCTATTATTTATTAAAAAAAACTTTTGGGCAATGTTTTAATAACCATAACTTTCTAGTTTTAGAGAAACAAAAACATAAAATTTTGTTTTCTCGGAAATCACTTTTCCGTTTTAGAAACGATGGTGAACTTTTTAAAAATACTTAGCACTAAGTAATTCAACAAATGAAAAAAACCGAGAAGACGAACTTAAGCCTTTGGATTAAGGGCATTAAATGAGTTTGAGATTGCAAATGCAGAAGCAGATGATTGGCGGGTGCTGAATTGTAGGCCACAGCTGGCTTCAGGATCTTAATCTAGTTCTAAGCTTTTAGACTGAGAAATAGTATATATTAAAATTAAGTAAGCTGTTACTTTGATATCCACGCACACACAGAAAAGATTCATAGTGAAATAAATGAAAACAGAAAGACCAGTTTATTAGAAAATCTCTTTTCTAAGTGAGTTTGTATCTCTTAATATGCCTCGATTATATTTTCATCTCGAGATCTCCATGTCTTTCGCACCTTTTGTTTATCAATTTGCTCTTTGGAGTAAAAGGGATTTACAGTTTTATAACTTTACCCTAAAGTAAAGTACAGAGAAAATTATATTTCTTGATACACACAAATGCATATAAATTTACATATGGATGCGTATGTGTATATAAATATATGTTACACACACATATATATGGGTGTGCGCGCGCGTGTGTGTAATATGGATTAAGTGTATGTTTTAGCCTTTATATCAGTTTAATATTTATTATTTTTATTATTATTATTTCTTTGTGTCTGAAGTTACATTTTTCTTCAAACTTTCATTTTCATTATACATATGTGTCTATTTTTTCAATTATTCTTGTATTTTTAGAATAATATTTTCTTCTTTGACTTTTTAGCAGAGAATCGCTCTTTCTTTGGTTTATTTTGTTTGTTTTCTAATTAATATTAATATTGATAGGAAATAGAGTTCATTATCATGCTTCAATGAGAAGTATTAGGAATTTGTACTAAAAGGAAAATAGTATTACAGAATTATTTCATCCAAATATTGAATATTTGTTAAAAATTTCATCTCATTGAGACATTTCTTTTTTCAAAATTCTTTCTGAAATGTTTTAATAATAAGCGAATTTCTGACATGTAGTGTATTTAAAAAAATGTCATACACTTTCTAAACATTTTTTACTTATATCCCGTCTCCTTAAAAAAAAAAAAAAAAAAGTTTGCTAAGCATGAAGATATAAAATAAAGAAAGAGAATTCGTAAGAAGATTTAAATTAAAAAATTAATAATAGTTGTAGGATAGTTTATGTCAAAATTTGCACGCATATAGTTGTATGATAAAATATTTCACTTATTTACCAAACATTTTGGTATAAAGATAATATTTCAGTTGTAAATTGTATGGAGTGAAACTTTCTAAAAATTACAGTAAATATCGTTGTAATTATTAAAAATGTAAGTGTTATTTTTACTTTTACATTAAAGGTATTTTAATAAATAAGTCGCTGTAACAGCGGTTAATGCGATTAGAATCGGTTAAATATTACGTTAATTATACAGGCCTACAATTAATTATACAGGTCTACAAAATTTACGTACACTATAAAATATTAGAAATACGTCTTAATCTAGAAAGTATTGCGAAAATATAATATAACTTCTTCCGAGTTATCCACAGTTCTGAAAAGCTTTTCTTTTTCTTCCGAAACCTCAGAAACCAATAGGTTTCCGACATTTAATGAAGAATTTTCTGTATCAAATATTTATTTTTCTACCCGTAATTTTTGGAAACGTTTCCGAGTAGTTTTTGCATTATATTAATCTTTTTTTTTTTCAAGCCGGTTTCAACACGAAATATCGGTTTTTCGGAGGCTTATCAATTCTCAAGTAAACATTTTCATGTTCAACAAACATGTTCAACAGACAAACATGCCAAGTTATTAGCGTAAAATGAACAGTATTTTGTTAATCTTGCATGTATAAATTCTGCGCATTGTATACAGCCTGTTGAAAATAGTAATGGCAAATAAATAAATCAGAACAAAAATTATTTGAAAATTCACACACAAATTTGCGCATACATAAAAAATGCATTTAACTATGTTTTGAATTTTGAAATAAATGAATTTATTTTACTTAGTCAAAGACCCTTTGCCTAAAACTGCCTTTTTTTTCTATTAAAGCTGAGATGTCTTTTGTTGTTCTTTTATAATGGTTCTGTATTTTCACGATTGAATATCCAGCAGACATTGGCGGCAATCATACTTCCACTGACCCAAAAAGGCCTATACCTTTCTGGAGACATGTTTGTTAGCCTTTATATAAAAGAACAGCTTTAAGTCTTCTTTTAGTATTGTCAATATTGTCAATAAAAAGGCTTTGTTCTTAGGCTTCAAATTTAATGCCAAATTTTCGCATCAATATGTTTTGGAATGTGCATTTTTTTTCTTTTTTATAAAGCCTAAACTTTCGGCAGAGCCCTTTGATAATTCCAGATCTCCATTATATCAGAATGTTCAGATTGATTGAATAGTTGAGGGTATCATTGTATATACTACTCTGAAAATCATCAGCAACAACATTATCTATATCGGAATTGTGAGTCTTGAAATATGTCTTGTATAAGAGGGTCAGAAATTTGGAGCCATGTGCAGCGAGTGGTAAAACTGATGGATAATTTGGGTACAGAAAGGCTTTCTTTTAATCAGGCCCGTATAGCAAGCATGGTGGCAGTGACGTCACTGCAAGTCCTGGTGGTCAAGTCACATCTGTGACTAAAATACCACTACTCAGTGATGCAATATTGTGACTAAAATGTGAATTGCTTAGAAAACAAAAAATTACAAGAACACACCAAACCATGTTATTCACAACGTGCTTTTAATTTAATATTAATACGCAATACAGTAACAACTTTTACCATAGATCTTAATTTTAAATAAAATTTTAAAAGAGTATCGTTTCCCTTAATAGCAAAATCACGTAGCATTTAGTTGCTTTTATTCACAAACATTTCTGTAAAAACTTTAATTTCGGAGCCTAAATTACAAAACTGATTCCATTCATATTATAAATATCACAATTACAACACTTAGGTTTTTATTATAATAAGTTTTAATATATGCATATCTACATTTTCTATTTGATGTGTATTTAACCCGGTTCGGTTACGTTTAAACTCGGGTTATCTGATTCGATGGCAATATTTTAATAAAAATAAAAACTGCAGCAAATAAATGAATACCATAAAATCTGGTTACGTGACTCGATGCAGGAATGTCATACAAATCCGACATGCAGAAAAAATATGACCGACCCATTCCGAGTCAGGTTCAGGTAAAAACTAGTTATTCCTGACTAAACCCATTTTAAAATCGCGTTATCCGATCTGATGCAGGCCAAGTTCAAGACTGAAACCGAGTTCAAGCAAAAACTAAAATAAATAAATAAAACAAAATGAAATAAATAAATAAATAAATAAAATGAAATAAATAAATAAATAAATAAAATGAAATAAATAAATAAATAAATAAAATGAAATAAATAAATAAATAAATAAATAATACAGTCGACCGGGTCGTATCCGGTGCAGGTTAAATCTGATTACCCGGCCTTATGTAGGATTCTAATCCAAACTCGACCTGTAGTAAAAAAATAATGCCAACATGACCCGGGTCCGGTTTTCCCCAAATCAAGATATCTGAATCGATGGCGGATTTCTAATCCGCATACGACCTGCAGAGAAAAAGCCGACCCAACTTTTTTTTTTATGTTTCGGAAAAATCTAGTCACCCTATACGAAGCAGAATTTTCTAAAAATTACAGTTGTAACATTGAAGTCACACTGTGACTTTACAAAGTGGTCACAATGTATCGTCACTAAAAACGGCCATAACGATTTCACATCTACGCCACTGTGACTTCACATTGACGTCGTATGACATCACATAGAGGACCGCAAAGTCACAGCGTAATGCCACAATGCGATACGAGGTTGTTGACCACTAACATTAAATGAGTTTCCTTTGAAATGAAGAAAATGCTTATTATTATTTTCATAACGTTAAAATTCAACTATATGTTATTTCTCACTCTTTCTAGATTTCATAGTTCCTTAATAACTTTGAACGTATCGTCTCATCTTGTGATTTCTTCAAATACATCCGGGCAATGTGAAACGTCATGCTACCTATGGACTTCTAGAAAAAAATATACGGTGACCAAAAGTTTCTTCTATTCCAATATTGAATAAATTGATGCGAATTATAAGTAGAAATAAACTATTTTACCTGATACATTAACGAAATTGCCCTTATGTTTTAAAAGGAGATGCCTGTATAATACATTCAAAATATAAAATGTTTATATTTTACCCTAAAAAATTCTGTTACTTTATGTTTCAAATGCGCCTTTTCTTAGTGCTCAGTTAAAGCAAATTGCTCAGTTAAGTTAGTGCTTCTGTAGACTTTTTTTCTGTTGTCTGCCTGAGCGTCAATACCAGCGTCCAAAACTTTTAAATACATTCTACTTAATATATTGTCAGCTGGTGGTCATAGTGTGAATGTTAGTAATTACGCTTTTGACTTCATAATGTGGAGGACAGCATCATGCGACATGCACTTACCTGGTGAACTATTAAAATTTCCTATATTATTACTATTTTTTTCCCAAAACGTCATTTTTAAGGCATTATTTTACATTTTTTCCAAAAATTTCACTTTGAAATTAAACAGTAATAATATATATATATATATATATATATATATATATTTGTTTAAATGAATGCTTTGTCAGATTTCTACATCCAGATTAAAGTTTCAAAAGTTTGTTTGTTGTCGAATAATCGGTAACAGAGTACCCAGTCAAAAGTGTCCAGTAATGGAGACTACTTATCATTTTCTTGTTCCGAGCTTCCTGATGATCACATGGTTTTATGGTTTTCCTTGTTTACAGTTTTGTCTAATCCAATTCTGATTTCAGTTTGAAAATTTTTGTCAATTTTTCCTACAAAAATTATCTTAATTTCACGGGCGTTACACCGGCATCTCTCCTTAGCTTGAAACTTATCATTTTGTCCTTTCAACTCCTAAAATACAACAGACAGTTGTAATAGTTCGACTGGGCAAAGACCAAAATGGAACTTTTTTACAGTTTCGTTATTGCATATGTTATTAGAAAATTATTGACTCCTTGAAACATTTTATTGGCTTATTTTATTAGTATAGAATCAAATATATCCCTGATGTTAGGGTATAGTCCTTATAATCAGTATATTCTAAACTATATAGTTATAAATTTTTGACCGTAAAAATAAACTATTTACTTTTTTGGCTTAACCCTTCACTGCACGATTTTTCTATTATTTATGAAAAAATAATTTGATGACTTACAAAACCCAGAATACTTGTTTATTAGATATACAGAAAGAGTGTAATATGTATTCAAATGCTTTAGCTGGTATTTAAAATGTGCAAAAAGTGAAATTTAATGTTCAAATTTCAAAGTACAGATAACAAAGAAGATATGAATTGAAAATATGTATACAAAATCATTTTACAATACAATAAAGCATCATCAGAAGACAAATCAAAAGAAATTCCTTATAAGGAGTGCAAAATAATTGCTGGGTCATTCCATGGTAACTTACGTTACATTTAGAATAATTGACTTCAGTAATTTTAGTAATATAACACTAAAAAATATTCAAAATGTAATGTTTATGTGATTTGTTAATTAAACCTAACAAAGCTAAATTCGGATAAAAATTACTTAAATTTTGTACTATTTCTTGAACGTTAAAAATTATATTTACTATGGTAACTTACGTTTCTGACAAAAAGAACGTAAGTTACCATAATAAATATTATGGCCAGTCTTCAAAAAATAGCACTAAAGGTAGGTAGTTTTCATCCAAATTTCGCTTTGGATAGGTTTAATTAACAAATCATATCAACACAACATTTTCAATATTTTTTTATGTTATATTATGAAAATTACTAAAGAAAATTATTCTAAATGTAACGTAAGTTACCATGGAATGACCCTGCTTTAGTAGCAAAAAAGTTCTATAAGTTCATTTCTAGTGAAATTCAGAGTTCCAATTTCTATCTCGATTTATGTATAAAGCTACTCCACACTTTGAACACTTTATGAAAGTTTTACCAGCAGTTTTACCAGTTTTGGAAGTTTGCGTCGTTGTCTGTTTTCCATATATTCCGGCCAATGTCATAGTCCATCTAATTTTTCATCTTTGACTGGCATTGCTGTTAAGGGACCTTTATGTTTCTTGGCTATAAGTCCCCTTTCAATTTCAGACATACTTGGGCGTTCTCTTTTAGCATTTGGTGTTTCGCTTCCAATTGTACGAAGGCAGATTGCAACCTCTTCCTTGAATTTAGCCAAATGAATTTTTGAAAAGGGATTAATTTCTTTCACGTTTTTATATAAGATCCATGAATTTATCATAACAACATCCCGTATATGGTAGAAATATCACTCCATTAATCTGTCGCAGATGGTAATTGTATAAGTGAGATTAGATAACAAATTGCAATATAACGTTGAACTTCCGTAATGGAAACTTGTAAAAGTTGAGAAGGATACTTTTGTATGCTGTATCTATGTGTCTCTTCTGAAATATGATTAAAATGTTCATAATTAAAATAGGGAGAAAAATTGATACGGAATATCTAGAGCCATAATTTCAGAACTTAAGGAGTTACTTCCTCTATATGTTATTTGCTCTTCTGGAATTTTCAGATTTTTATTCTTCCAAATTAGTTTTTTATACTCGTCTTTCTTTTTCGACTTTTTTCTATCAACACTGGGTCCAGCAGGAATGTCTGCAGCATCTGAAATAATAAAACAATATTTCTCTAAATTGGTACTTCTCAATCTATATATTCAGTGTTGAATTCAGGGGGTGGCCCGGGGGAATTTCCATGGAACATTGAGATGGCTTTCCCAGAGGATTCGAAATTTTGAATGGTTTAGAAGTGAAATCCCCCCCCCCCCCTGGAACACCATTATATCCCTCTCGGGGTTGATTTTTATATATTATTTTAAACTTTTATACATGTTTTTTAGTAGAATTTAAATTTACTTTATTAACACATATAAAAACTTACCTCCTGTTGCTGTTGAATCAATTTCTTGGGTCACATTTGTTGTTATCGTGCAATCAACGTCTGATTCAGATGAAGAATCAGCATCTTCGCTTCAATTTTTAGCTGGGTTATATGTTGGATCTCCCTAACTATCATCAGAAAGTCCAAAAGATTCATCATCAGTATCAGATGCAAATAATATTGCATTGATTTCATCTTGTATTAGCCCTTTGCGCGCCAGTTTTCCTTCGAATGTATTATGAGTTCTATGTTCTTTGTTCCATATCTGGCACAAACACAAAAACAAGATTTTAAGCTGATGTACTAAAATATTTTAGGTTTAAAGCAGCTAAATAACAAATACGTGATATATTTAAATGTCTAAAATTTTATCGTGCGATACTTTCAAGATTTTCTGGTGAAGAAGTTGAAGCAAATTCTACCGTTCTTTACGATGCAAGCTCAATTTTTTTTTTTTGAGAAATGAAAATCTAATAGATAGTGAGGTACTGTCATCTAGTGAGAAAAACAGGTACAAAACTCTTTGTTTAAATGTTCTAGATATGACACAAAGCTCAGATCACCTATATTTAAGATCCATAGGAAAATAAAAGGGTTTTATTGGTATGTACCACATATGGTACACCGTGCAGTGAAGGGGCTTAAAATATATTTGTTATTTAAAAATTTGTCAACAATAACAAACTTACTACATGTATCCGAAAAATAAATGAGTAGCTATTAAATGTATGTTAAACCTTTCATGGATTAAATAGGAATATTCATATTTAAACATAATAAGAAATTTAAAAGAAAGGAATAGAAATTGCTTGTAGAATCTTATGATTATACGAAAGAAATTTTTTTTCACTTACTTATTTCTTAAATTATTCCCCCATTTGAAAAAAAAAGAGAGAGAGAGAAATCCCAAAGTTGTAAAAATTAAGAAAAATCACCAGTTTTCGATATGCAAACCTCTTGCTTGTGCTTTAACCCTGCTTTCCACGGGTTTTTAATAGTTATAAGGTTCTCCAGGTAAGGTACATTTTACCTTTTTAGCACTTTCTAACATAGTTAAAAAGTGCCTATGAATTCGGTTTGTCTGTCCCTCTGTCTGGCAGTACTCTAACTCATGTAAATATGCTGGAATGGTCATATAATTTATATGATATTGAGGTTTACCATGGAATGTTCGGTATTGAAAATGAAGTGTGTAGCCTTTATAGTTCATTTACAGGAGCACTCAAAAGTATTTCGTTACATTATGGCCTATGGGAAAAACACATTTCGGTGTATTTGAATGGTGTTACACTATTTCAAGCATAAGGAAATTTATGTATATTATTGAGGTTCACTACAAGATAATTATCATGGAATATGTTATCTGTAGCACTTACAGTTCATTTACAGGGGCAATCAAAATAATTCCGTTATAATATTGTCTATGGAGAAAAATCGTTTACAGTGTATTTTAATGACTGTTGCAAAAATAATGAAATTGACATGAATTTCTGAGGTGCACTAAAACATGCTTGGTGTAAAATATGATGTATTGCATTTATCGTTCATTTAAACGGGGACACAAAAGATTTCGTATACAGTAGTGTATCCGAAGCATTGTCTATTAGGGATAATTGTCGAGAGTGCATTTTTAGTTATGGTATGCCTGTTTAAGTTTAAATAAATACTTGCATACTAAGTAGTGTGTATAAATTCTATATATCATATACAGGGCTACACAAAAGAATTCATAAATATTACTGACCATGAGCATGAATTGCTTAAAGATATTTTTAAATAGAATTATGCATTTTCAAGCTCAACTATATTCATTATACTAAGAGATATTTGTAGATTATAAATAAAATCATATACAGGGTTATTGAAAAACTGGATATATGATCGCCTATGGATGATAATTTCTGGAAGTGTGATTTCAGTAGTTTTAAGCATGTTTTAGCCTGAATTTAATTTTATCTTAATATGAAGCATATATAAAAATCTGTAGGTAATATAAAGGGCTATGGATGTTAATTGCTGGAATCTGGTTTTCAAATGTGTTATGCGTTTCATAAAATGTTTGCATAAGTATCTTATTTACCTTATTAAACGGCGAAGTTTGGTTAAACTATTATGGAAGTGTTGGAAAATGTTTCATCATCTATGCTTGAAGAATTATTTTTCTTTCTTGTTTAAAAATAATTTTGAATTCCAGAAATATTAAATAACTTTTTTTAAAATTCTTTAACCCCTTCGCGACGAGCGTCCTTTACAGAATTTTTAATCTTTTACCACCGGTTTTTCAAAACAGAAATTTTCGCCTAATTGAATCGCAGAAGTGCTAGGATTACATAAGGCAAAGCTTACAATAAAAAATAACTGGTGGGAATAATCGAGGGTTCTGAGCATCTTATGCGTGTCGCTCGTCCCCAAGGGGTTAATAATATATCTAAATTTCAATACATAAAAAATGGTTATATTAGGCAAAGTTTACATTTTATAAAAAATATATTCAAAAGTTATACATTTTATAAAAATGTTTAAATTTTTACATTTACATGTACGAGTTACATTTACATTCACATTTTTACATTTACATGTACATTTACATTCACATTTTTACATTTACATGTACATTTACATTCACATTTTTACATTTACATATTTTTACATGTTTACATTTTTACAGTTTAAATTTTATAAAAATACATCAAAAAGTTATACATTTTATAAAAAATGTATTTATTTAAACTGGTTTAGTGTGAGTACAGAAAATTATTTAGTATATTTTACTCAACTTGTAGTAGATTAAAATTGTTTCAAGAAGTAATGAAGTCTGATTTTTGTCTTAGGATATACATATGAACTTAAAACAATATGGCATCTTCAATCGAAAAATATTGAAATTGCATTTTTTGTTTGGTAAAGAAAAAAAAAAAGTCATGCAGTACCAAACGCATTTAGGCAAATACCAATTCATCTATCAATCTATCTACTTCTCACTACATATGTGAATAAATAATATTTAAACTTTCTTATTCTTGTAACAACGTAGCAATATGCTGAATGAGTGCAAACAGAAGAAGATTAATATAACTAAAACTATAATACCTTTTTTTAGTGCCGAAAAACACCAAAAATTCCTAAAATTCAATGTATAATGACTCGATATGTTTTGGTCGTAAATAAATGATATTTTTTAATGTCCTTCTTCGACGCAGTGCAACATTTTTTAAAAAAATGCTATAAATTATAGGAATAAAAAGAAAAGTGCCCAGTTAAACTAATGGCTTTGAGCTCACAGGCTATTCCCACTAATTGTATATTATGCTCTTATTTCAAAGAATAATGCCTCTCAAAAAATAAAGAAATCGACAATAAATTAAGGGGGGGATTACCCCTCGTCCCCCTTTATACTTAGCCAATGAACCCCTAAAACTAATCAGGGAAGCGCCTTATCACAATGAACTTATACACAAAATTTGAAGCTAATACGATAATTCTGCATGAAAAACCCTTTTATCTAAATTAAGGGGTAATTAGCCCCCTGCCCCCCCCCCTTTATAATTAAACAATGAAACCCTAAAACTAATCAGGGAAGCATCTTATCACAATGAACCTATAAACAAAATTTGAAGAAATCGGAAAATTCTGCATGAAAAACCCATTTATCTAAATTAAGTGGGGATTAGCCCCCCCCCCCCTTGATACTTAACCAATGAACCCCCAAACCTAATCAGGAAAGCGCCTTATCATAATGAACCTATAAACAAAATTTGAAGCAAAACGGATATTTCTATCAAGAGTTATCGCGTTACGTACATACATTACGTACATACAGAACTGGCGGGCACATTAGCTCTCAGGCTTTGATAGCCTGTGAGCTAAAAAGCGACCGCGAAATAATTTATTTCGTATTTTAATACGTATAAAGTCCTTGCACAACAAATGCCATAACTAAAAGCTAAACTCTTTTGTATAGTTTTTGTTATTCGACGTATGTTTCTATCAGCATTGCATATATTTTGAATCACCCAGTATATTTTTAATGTAACTATCAGTGTATAATAATTATTTTTTATTATTAATGAATAAATTAAAAATGGATATACTGAAAATTAAATAAAAACATTTCTAATTAGTTGTTTTCATAATATTTTAATAGTAGGATCACATTAATTAAAAAATAAAATGATAATTTTATTTTTATTTTTTTATAATAAAAAGTTGCAAGAAAATTAATTATTTCGGTAATGTAAAAATAAGTTTAATCTATAAATCAAGATTTTTTTCTAATTAAAACGATCTAATCATAAATAAGACTATAACGTAGTATTAAATAATCGCATCCAAAAACTTGGTAAATTAAATGAAGGTTAATTATTAAAGTTTAAAAATCGTTTCAAGAAAAGCTATTGAATTGAAATAATTAAGTGTATGCAGAAAAAGATGCTTTGTTTTTGACTAAAGATTTTAATACTCAATATAATAGAAAATCTAGTCGGGTAATCTGATTTTACACGCTCCTGAATCGACTCGCCGGTCGGGCTGGTGCTAATGTTTTTCTTTGCGGATCGTGCTCGGGTCGGATCGACTCTAATTCTTTCGGGTTCGGGTTCAGTTCTGATTTTTGCGTGTGAGATTCAGGTTAACCCGATTTTTTAAAAGTAAATGCAAATTATTAGGGTTCCGAAAAATAAAAACAGAACCATTATAATATCACTCCTGTGTCTGTCTGTCCGTCTGTCAGAGCTCTTTTTCTCATAAACTATTGGACGAGGAAAGTTCAAACTTGGGAAAGTTATAAAGCGTATTGACCCACATATTTTCAGATTATTAGCCTTTCACAAATATGTTTAGGAAAAAATTAGGAGGCTAATTCAGTTGCATGAAAAAAAAAAAGTTTTCTTTTTGTATATAATGTGGGGTATCGAGTGAAAAAACTTGTAATAGCGAACTCAAAAATATATTTGTTTTGATTTTAGGTATTATATTTTCAGAGATATCATCGAAAATCCACTGCAAAAATATGTCCCCTCCATCCTCCTATATACTCCCAAATCTACTGAAACTAAAATTATGAAAAAATTAGGGGTAGTAGGTATTTAATAATTAATAAATTTAATGTACGGAACCATTTGTACGCGGTAATTAGCCGAGATATTAATAAAGTTACTTGAAAAAAAAAAAACTTTCTTTTTATATATCGTGTATCGTTTTATATATCATGTATCGTTCGATATATGTCGTAACATCGAACTGAAAAATATATTTTTTTCTAATTTTAGATATTATATTTTCAGAGATAACGTCAAAAGTATACTGGATATGTCCCCCCCCCCCCCCCCCCGTACTTCCGAATCTACTGAAACTGAAATTATGAAAAAATTAGGAGTAGTAGGAGTTTATTAATTAATAAATAGTAATTATAATAAATTTAATGTACGGAACCCTTTGAGTGCGAGTTATACTCGTACTTATTTATTTTTTCAGATGAAAAACTATATATTTGAATAAGAACGAATCTTTCCTTTTTTTTATAAAATTGATGTTGAGATATCGTTATCGATTTTTTTCAATAACTGCATTAAATTTTCTTTCAAGTTTCTTTGTTTTCAGGATTAAGATCGGGTAGCGGATATAAGAATATGTTTTTTTTTCTTTCTGGTTCAGGTTGAAGGTCAACTAAACACTTTTTGTCACGCATGAAAAAACGTTGACTTTAAATATGATTTGCAGACGCAGAACTCTAATAGAAATACGATGGGATTTGTCGTTTGAGTATAAATATTTTGAATATATGGCATATAGGTTGTCCCAGGAAAGTTGAAAAGCACTTTAATTTTTTACCTGTTAGAGATAAGTGGACAATACAAATTGCTAAAGTATTGAAAATAATATTGGAAAAAAGTTTATGTTAATGAGATAGTTCTCCCATTATTTACAACAGATCAAAAAGTCACACTTTAAAAATATTTTGTACGACCCCCTAGACAAAAGTGGTTAATTAGAACATTTTCCCTTTATCTCTAACAAGATCATTACAAAAAACTGCACGCCTGTATCTTTAAAAATAACTGAATTCTAAGAAAGGGAAAAAGCTCTAATATCATTTTGTATCATTAAAACTATTATTTCATCAATAAAAACAGGGATCATTCACAAATTAAAAAGTGCGATCTTTATATCAACAATATGTAACAAGTGTAAAAGATTTGCATTTACAAAGACAGCTGAATAAAACATTATACAGGCAAGGATCATGTAAAGCACAAGGGATTCAAACTGTGGGCCACCGGCTATCACTATTTTTGCTAGTAACATTAACCTATTTAATCGCAGAATTCTGATATCTAAATAAAACATAAAGCATTTAGCATTCAAAGATCACTTAAAGAGACAAATGCAGTTTTAAATACTAGAAATGTAATTAAATCAAGAACGAAAAATCATGCGTCAAGCATAGATTATGTAACACTTTCCAACGCTTCCAAAATAATTTTACAAATCATACCGTTTAATAAGCTGAAAGATAACATCTAAGTAAACAATTTGGAAAACGCATAACATATTTAAAAACATAATTTCAGGAATTTCCAACATATACAATATTCAGAAAAATATCGAATACTTTTATTCAGCCCTGTATAGGATCTATAGATTTGTATATATACTACATAGGATGCTAAATTTTAGTTCAGTTAGGAAACGCGTAGCACAGTTTAAAATTCTCCTTCTGGAGTTTCTGTCAATAAACGGAAATGTGTTCGCGAACTTTTGTGCTTCCCTGTATATGATCTACAGATTTTATACACACCAAGTAATAGACAAAAACTGAGTTAAATTTAAAATCGCGTTCAGTAACTTAAAAGAACTTCCAGAAATTATTGTTAACAGACAGTAGAGAATTCTTTTGTGTGTCTCTGTAAATGAACGATGACTGCTATACACACAATATTCTGTAGAAAGCCTCTTGTAATGCACCTTAGTGATATATATATAAATTTCAATTTAAAATAGTGAAACATTATTTAAATAAACCGCAGACGATTTTTCTCCATAGACGTAATGTAACGGAATTCTTTTGACTATCCCTGTAAACTAACTATAAGTGCTATGCACATTGCACATCCTATTCCATATTAAGCTTCTTGTAATGCACCTTAGTGATATATATCAATCACAATGTGTTTGAAATTGTGTAATATCATTAAAATAAACCGCAAATGATTTTTCCCCATAGACCGTAATGTAACGGAATTCTTTTGAGTGTCCCTGTAAAAACACTACAAGTGCTACACACTTCCGTTGAAATAGGAAACATGCTATAGATAACGACAATAACATATAAAAATTGCAGGGCAATCCGAGTATATTTACGGGAGTTACAGCACGGACAGATGGCCATACGGCAGACGGACAGGCGGCCATACGGCAGACAAACCGAAGTCATAAACACTTTTCAACTAGGTTGGAAAGTGTTAAAAAGCAATTCTGAAAACATTCTGTAAGTGTTTTTTTTATCTCCTATGCATAACAGAGCTCTTCAAATAATGCTTCTGTAAATATTTTAGAGTTCTTCAACACTAATATTGTTGTAAACACGATTACCTTTTGTTGACGGTCAGAGCATTTGTATTACCGTGCATGATTTCTTTTCTTTCTGTTTTTTTTTCAATATTGCTGGTACGAATACCGCTCATTTGCTTTCCCCCTCCAGTCTACAAATTAGTGCAGTAACTAAGACCATTAAAAAGACTACACATACTAGCTGACAAGGAACTTCAGAAAAGTACAATTTAATCTAGTATTTACGACTTTAGACTGGAATGTACCGATTTGACAATTGAAATATAGGAATCGACATAGGAGATTTACAGCGCCCCAATAAAAGTTTATCGATATTTTCCAATCTTTAGGGCCAGATGGAAACATCAGGTTCCCAGAAACGATGGACAACACTCCCAGAAAAAGTCCTATCATTGGCCTAGCTGTTATGAAATCCAATGAGAAAAGGGCTCACGAAAAGTTAACGTAAATTATAATTTCGGGGCTGAGCCCAATATTTAGTTAGCCAATGATGGAGCCTATACGAGGGGGCAATTATTTTTGTCTGTGTAAAAAAAAGCTCTTCACTTCTATTTGCGATTTTGTAGAGTTGTGTGTTACGAAAATAATCTGCTATGAAGCAGACAAATATAATAAAAAAGAAAAGTGCCCAGTTAAACTGATGGCATTGAACTCACAGGCTATTCACAATAATTGTATATTATACTCTTATTTCAAAGAATAATGCCCTCAAAAAATAAAAAAAATCGATAATAAATTAAGAGGGGTGGGAATATCCCCCCTGTTCCCCCCTTTATACTTAACCAGTGAACCCCCAACTAACCAGAGGGAAGCACCTTATCACAATGAACCTATATACAAAATTTGAAGCAAATCAGATAATTCTGCATGAAAAACCAATTTATCTAACTTAAGGGGGGGGGGGGAATCAGCCCCCCGTTCCCACCTTTATAGTTAACCAATGAACCTCCAAACTAATTAGGGAAGCGCCTTATCACAATGAACTTATATACAAAATTTGAAGCAAATAGGATGATTCTGCATGAAAAACCCATTTATCTAAATTGAGGAGGGGGGATTAGCCCCCGTTCCCCCTTTATACTTAACCAATGAAACCCCAAAACTAATCAGGGAAGCGCCTTATCACGATGAACCTATAACCAAAATTTTAAACAAATCGGATATTTCTATCAAGAGTTATCGCGTTACGTACATACATACATACATACATACAGAACGGGCGGGCACATTAGCTTTCAGGCTTTGATAGCCTGTGAGCTAAAAACTAGTCGGATGTGCCAATCCCAGAACTTTCTTCTATCTCACACACGATTCGCATACACTAAAATGAATCATCACCAATTTATATCGTGATCTAACTGAATCTAAAGTTTTTAAATTCCGTGCATTAGTTCTTGAGATATGACTATTGCTAAAATCATGTAAATCCTGCAAAATGCAGTATAGCAGCGCCACCTGTTGGGTGATTTAGACCAAAACCGAAACAAAAGTAACTTATGTCAACATCTAATTGAATCTGAAGATTGATGAAAATCCATACTTTAGTTCTTGAGATATAGTTATTGGGATAAAAAGTAGCATAGCAGCGCCACCGGTTGGGCTATTTACACCAAAACGTAAGCAGCATCTATTTATGTCAAGATCTAACAGAATCTGAAGTTTGATGGAATTCCGTGCATTAATTCTTGAGATATTGCTATTGTAAAAATCATGAAAAAGGTGGTATAGCAGCACCACCTTTTGGGATATCTACACCAAAACGTAATCGGAGTCTATTTATGTCAAGGTCTAAATGAACCTGAAGTTTGGTGAAAATAAGTATATTAGTTCTTGAGATAGAGCTATTGCGAAAATCGCGAAAAATGCATCATAGCAGCGCCACCTATTGGGCGATTTTCACCAAAAACGAATCAGCACCAATTTATATCAAGGACTAACTGAATGTAAAATTTTATTAAATTTCGTGCCTTAGTTCTTGAGATAGAGCGCCCACAAAAGTTTTGCCACATACAGACAAACAAACAGACAGACAGAGTCACAGACAGGCATTTTCTAAAAACAGTCAAATCGTGTTCAGGACTTTCTAAAACGTATAAATCCGTCGAAAACCGGAAGTCGAAAATTTTCATGAATCCCATACTTTCTTATAAAGATAGAAGAAAGTAATAAATTGTGCACCAAGTATTTTTAATACAGTATAAGCAGTGAACCAGACTTTGTGTTTTATAGTGTCAGTTCAGCTGAAGACGATATATGTTATGCAAGGTAAAGTTATATTGATCTATTTTATTGTGTGTTTTACTTTTATATAAAACTGAACATGTTTTAACTAATGAGTAATTTTTAACTATACATAACCCAGAAGTACACCCATACTTATATATATATAACAATTTAATTTGTTTTCTATAAGTCAAGCATATCATAAAAAATTTATGAGTTGTTATGCTGTTAAAAGCTATTTTAACAACTACCTTTTTAATTATAAATTCTTAACATTCTGTATTTTTTCTGCATATTTTAAATAAATAATTGTTAAATGTTTAGTAATATCGTTTCTTTATTTTTGTAATGTTTACTTAACTTTAATATATGCATCGAAGAGTCATAAGGTATATTTAATCTTTAATATCCCCTCGTCCATACAAGCAAATAGACTGAATTAATTATTGTGACAATTACAGACTTAAACTTATTTTTATTAATTATTCAGTTTGTCTTTAAAGTTGAGAGACTTTGTAAATTAATTACAACGCTTTCTTTTATTGATATTTTGAATTAGAGAAATTTTTTATCAACAATCTTTATATTTATTTTAGTAATAAACAGTTCGAATTCTCTAATTATTACTCTCAACTAGGATTTATTTTGTACGGTCTCCTTTTTACTTTTTAATTATGCTTGTATGGATAAAACCGAGTAATAAAAATGGGATTTTATCAATTTTTCCTCATTAGCAATGTCCGGGTGGTTTAATTATAGACGGTAACCGGGTTGTTCTCAACGTGTCTAGAACTTCCCAACAATGTAATTTTTACTACTCTTCTATTTCCCAGCAAATATCTCAGAGATTTATATTTCTAATTTGATATATGGTTTCCGTTCACATTGGTCGGTTTTAAATTACGTGTAACTCATTAAATTTTAAAGATACAGATACTTAATACAAAAACACACAGTCTATACAAAATTTATATGAATAGCCTGAAGGATTTTAATACTGTAATTGTTAAAACAATATTTGTAGTGATATGTAAGCCGTTTATTTTGAAAGTAGTTAGTCCATTTTGTGAAAAAAATTAGTTAAAGCTAAATCTTATTACAAATTAACATAAAATTTATATATTTTAATCAATTCACAATAAATATATTTTAGTATCAGTATAAATTTGTTACTAGTAATTTATTTAGTAGACCATGTGTCAAATGCGTTGATTTTGAAAGGGTCCACTTTGAATAGAATTATTTTTTCTGTTGCATAATATTAACAAGCACAATCAGAATTTCATAATGAATACTTTAAAAATCTTCACTATCTAAATCAAGAAACATAATTATATACATACAACTTATTACTAAGTATTTTTTACAATTTTCCTTATAAAATAAAATTTATTTTTTGTTTTATTGTAATTTTTCTAAAGAAGAAGGAAATATT
The DNA here is from genome assembly GCA_963931845.1 of Maratus michaelseni. NCBI lineage: Eukaryota > Metazoa > Arthropoda > Arachnida > Araneae > Salticidae > Maratus > Maratus michaelseni. The sequence goes on from OZ007586.1 coordinate 365,551,513, forward strand.
GAAATAAAATAAATATGTAAATAAAATATCCAATTTTTGTTATAATTACTAGGGCATCCAACCCGGAATTCCCGGGATAGAGAATATAGGTGAACACCTTTTATTATTTTTTTTAATGCAAACTCTAATAGATTTTTCACATTTAATATTTTTTATAGGTTGCCATCTAATAACACCAAAGAGCATTTTTATATGAAATATGTCAATTATATATTCAAATAAAATTTTTAAATTTATTAAAAGTAATTGCCTATTTGCCTTATGTCAGAAATTAATAGCCGAAGAAATCGCTAAATATTTCGTTATCTACAACTGTTTTTTTTTTTTTAACCCTTCGGGTACAGATTTATTTGAAGAAAAAAAAAAACATACAGAACAAACGCAACAGAAATTTGGAACAGTGTTTTTTCTGTTTTTGTTGACGGATATTCCCTGATTAAAAAGGAGCGAGAAGTACTGTTTGAATTTTCTGATATAAATTCGAAATTTCTGAATTAAAAAAAAAAAAAAAATCGTGGACAATACTGATGACGAGTTTCAGTCATCGTACAAAAGGGATTAATTCTGAAAATTTCAGCGATTTAAAGCGCTTATTTCAATTACATGTCTGTTAAATTTGTGTTTTATTTATACTATTTTATTTATTGTTTAATGAAGTTTTAATTTCGGTATTGAATATTAGCTAGAAACAAATGCTGAACATTTATATTGTTTAAAGTACAAACAGATTAATATTTTGCAATCGTCTGCAAACGATAGAGATAGATTTTTTTTTTTTTAAATCATGCTTGAAATTTAATTTAAATGCTATAATAAATGAGTAAATTGCTATACATTTTTCAAATAAATTGCATTTTAAAATAAGTTGTTCCCCTTTAAAACGATATAAAAAAATAAAAATATGCGATGTTTAGAAATTTAAAGAATTGCAGTAGCAAGAATCGCAAAACCGAAATTTTATCGTCAAGTGTTGCTATTCGCAAAATGACATCAGCGTTACGCACGGACACATTTGTCCTTTTTAATATAGATATTCCATTCAAAGATGACAGTGGATAGTGGATGGTGGATGACCACCTCGGGAAACCCGGCTTTTGCCTTAGAGTTGAAGTGCAATCCCGAGGGGCTGATTCAAAGATGACAGGGCCGAGTGGCCGAGTGGTTAAGACACCGCTCCGCTAATCGCTTGCGAGCGTAGGAGTCAAGTCGGCGGGTTCGACTCCCGCCAGCTCCATTGCACACACTTTGTGGAGCTCCTGGATGTAACTCTCTGGTGTAAATTTTTCTTGTGTCTGTCTCGTCCCTGTATATTGACGATGACTTATAAGCGGGCACTTGATATCAAGCACACAAGTCAGATGTATGTTCTCAATAAACAAACAAAGATGACAGGCAGGTATAACAGTTTTTCGCAAGTTAAAATGTTTTCAGTTATTTTTTATTATCCTGCCAATTTTTTTTTTCCCGAGTTGCGATCAAAATCCTTTTCTTTTGACATTTTCTTTTGACATTTTCTTTTTAGCATCTTGTTTTATGTAAATTTTTTGGCAAATGTGTGGCGTGGCATGATAAATGAACTGACTATATATACTGTTAAAATGGCATGTCGCGCTGCGGGTGGTGATGACATTTTGCAAGCACACTCTAAAAAAATCCGTGAAAATACAACAGATTTTCCGTTAAATTTTACGGAGAAGTTTCATTTTTCAAAAACAACAGTACAATTTCCGTAAATGACATTAGTTCCGTAAAGGAGATTTCATATCCGTAAATATGCAGAAAATTTTCCGTAAATTTAATGGATTTTCCGCATTTCTTTCAAAACAGTACAATGTCCGTATTTCTTCTAAAACAGTGCCATTTCCGTAAATGACGTTCAGAGGTTTGCGTACAAAAATCGCCTTGTTTGAAATGCGAATTAAGATTGTTGTATTTACTAGAGTTCTTTTAGGATCCAGGTCTGAACCAATCCTACCAGTGGGCCTATTTTCTGTCATTAGACTCGGGCCAATCCTGGAACTCATTCTAACCGGGGTTGTGTCTGGGTGGTAATTTTTTGTGAAAATAATAGTAATTTTTTTTATTTTTTAGTGAAATCTTTAGAAATTTATTTTATTTTCATAAATTACAGAAAAATATATTTTTTAATCTACTTTTTTTTTTATAGTGCTTCAAATTGTGCATGTTATCACTGACTTTTTAAAATTTTATTTAAATTTTATTAACGTGAGGCAATATTTGGTTATTAAAGGTTTCATAAAATAATATCTTTGTAAATTATCGGTATGTATATTGTATTGAACAAAACTGATTTGTCTTATAAATTTGTGAATTAAACTAAAATTTATTATTTTATAAATTATAATTTTACAAAGTTTATATTTTTTTCTTTAAATTTATAAAAGTAATTAATCATTTTTTCTTTACTTTCATAAAAATGAAGTTTATGATTTTATAAAGTTTATAATTTATTTCGTTAATTTATAATTTTATAAAGTTTATAATTTATTTCGCTAGTTTATAATTTTTATAAATTAAACTAAATTATTAAGTCCAAATTTAAACTCACCTATCCTAAAGTCATTCATTTCAAAATTTTCTCTAAAAATCTATTTTTTCGTTTTGATATTTTAAAAAATTATTCAGTTTAACAGAATCGTACACAAAAGCTCGAAGCAAAGCTTAAATATAATAATTTGACTTATAAAAATTTGTATTCACATAAGTTTTTAAAATAAGAGATAAAGAAAATTTTCTTTAATAGCATGTAATAAATACGTCTGCTTAAGATAATTATTGGTTTTATTGGAATTGATAAATAATCAACAGACAAATCATTTTAAAAAGTTAAAGTATATGTACTATTGCAAAAAGAAGCACTCATTACTGTTAATACAATGTTTTGCGCATATAATACATAAAAGTTTAAATTTATCTGTTATAAAGCATCAAATAATAAAGCGAAATATAGCAAATTATGAAAAGAAAATATTAAAAACTTTGGAACTCTGAAAATATCCATCTAACTATGAAACCTTCAAGTTTTTGCATCATTAAAAGCATTTAAAATATGTAACAACATTTGAGTAAGCATCCTGTCCAAGCATAGCGTAGTGGTACAGCCCGCTGGTTTAGTAAACGGAAGATCCTGGGTTCGGTCCTTATCGTGGCAAGTGATGGTTGTTTACTGAAAACTCGCTCAGAAAATGAAAGGAAAAAAAAAAGAAGTATATGTATCCCTCATAAGATGTTCCTTGAGAGATAGTTTTTTTTTTGGTCCTATAAAATTTATTTTAACGACATAAAAATTTCTAAAAAATACGGAAGATATCTGTTATAAAACGAAAATTTAAAAACGGATATTTCAGAAATCATGGAAAATTTGATGGAATTTACGGAATTTTTTTTTCCGTTAAATTAAGGAAATAGTACTGGCGTCTCGATTGCCAGTACAATTTCCGTTATTTTCAGGAATTTTTTTTTACAGTGCAGTTCTGTTTTATGTTTCATAAATCTTATGGTTTTTCATCGTCTAATGTAGCATGTGGCTATTAATCACGATTATGAATATGATTCTTATATTGTTTTAATATTCAACGTTTTATGTTTTCACATCAAAGACCTGATGTTTTTATAAATAAAACTAAGAAAAGCTAATGCTGTTTTTGAACAGTTTAATTGGCTGGTACAATGACACACTCCACTGCGTATTACTCTGCTCTGGTCCGAGTTTAAGCTACCTTAACCTCCACGACTGTCAAACGAAAATCAACATTTTCAACAAATCATTGCTTTTGAAAGTGCAACAAGTCAGTCCATCGGGGCATACCAAATACTTTTTTTTCAGCTAAGACGGATAACCATTATTACATATTAAATTTGCATGAAATAAGACCATAAAAAATATAAAAAGTCTATTACTGCTTACGAATACTTTTAAACCCATTCTAATACAAAATATTAAACATCTAGCAATAACATAAAATGGACATGTCCCACTTTCAAAACCAACGTCCCATATGTAGATTTTTATAATGATATTTTAAAAGCAAAGGAAATGTTTCTAATTGACCAATTTTGTCAAGGAAGGGTCATATAAAAATTTAAAAAGTGTAAATTTTGAAAATTAATGTCACGACATTTTCATTAATAAAATTATATTTCCTGTACTTTTGAATACTTTTGTAATTTACATTGCCTATTAATAACCAACAGGTTAAAAAATTAAGTGTAATTCAAACATTTTGGGGCATCTTGTACAGCAAGTTAGAGTTAATAAACATTGTGACAATTCGATTTCTAAAATTTTAAACATCATATACGCAATATTAATAAAATTTGTAAATTATATATTGAAAACAACACGTCAATTTATTAATGAATTAAGTTTTTTTTTTTTTTTTTTTCAGAAGAAAAATTTATTTCTTGATAAATACATGATAAACTGAATTCTATAAACGTTATTATAAGACAGTTCTAAATCTTATCATTCAAAATTTGCTTAATTAAAATCTAATTATTAAAATCTTGATGAAAATTAAAACGGGATCAATTACACTAAATTAAAAATGGGTGGTTATGAAGCGAATCACACTACTCACAAATAGAATGTGTTGAAGATCCTACTGCTGCCAGTTTGAAAAGAATAAAACAGTCATACAAGAAAACACCTGGCAATAATATCTTATATTTTAACCCTTTTTATCCTGACGGTACTTATAAGTACCACTTTAACCCCTTCACGACGAGCGTCTTTTACAGAATTTTTAATCTGTTACCACCGGTTTTTCAAATGAGAAATTTTCACCTAATTGAATCGCAAAAATGCTATGATTAGATAAGGAAAACTTTACAAAAAAAAAAAAATAAATAAATAACTGGTGGGAATAATCGAGGATTCTGAGCATCTGATAAAGTAGCTGGAAAATTAATTCAGGATATAAAGGGTTAAACCATTAAGTAAATTGCACTTTAATTAAAACATTTCTTCATTAACTTTATTTGAAAATGGCGTAGTAGGTTACAATCGACATGTAGGAAACATTACTTTTTCGCTGAAAATTACAACGTATCAGGTTTCTTCTTTATACTCTCTGCTAATATCTAAAATTAGCAGCAATAGAAGTGGTTTGTACTATGCTATCTAGTGCTTATCAGAAATAATAAAATAAATAAACAAATAAATAAATAGAATAACGGAAATGGGCCAAACCTCAAACGTCCCACGTTTCCTCAAAAAGTTAATGATAATTTCGACAATGTGAAGTTTCAACAAGTAATTAAAGGAAACTTTGTGGATCTTATTCAACATCCTAAATTCGACTTAACTCTTTTATCTACTTAAAAAATGTTCAATTTTCATTCATTGACAAAACATTTCAACGCTTGTTTGATAGAGAAATACACTCTAAATAAGAAAGAGTGACTATTCACTCTGGAAGAGTGGATATTCACTCTATCGCAGAGTCAAAATTTGCCCAACCTCTTTAGAGTGACTATTCACTCTAGGCAAAAGTGAAATTGTTCACTCTCTGAAAGAGTGAATACTCACTCCCGAGAAGTGAATATTCACTCTAAACAGGGGTGGATACTCACTCTTTCAGAGAAGTGACTATCCACTCTTGCAAAAAGAGTGGGTTTTTTCACCCTGATAGGAGTGAATAGTCACTCTTTCATAGGAGTGGCTACCCACTCTTTCATAGGAGTGATTATCCACTCTTGCAAAAGGAGTGGATGTCTCACTCTTGAAAGGAGTGAATAGCCACTCTTCCATAGGAGTGAATGTTCACTTTTTATGGAGTGAATTTTTTTTTTTTGTTTCTTTTATGGGCATTTTAAAAGAATCATATATTTTAGAGCATGCAATGAAAATAGACACAAGCATGGTAAAGATTGGAATAAAATACTTTATTGGCAATATTTATGTAATTCATAGTTTGTAATGGTAATTGAACTCTTAAGGAAAAATTCAATTAGAGTTACATAATGAATTAAATTAGATTACTGACAGAAATAAACTAAAATATTTTATTCCAAGCTTATCACTATTGTGTTTGCTTTCATTGCATGCCTTATAAAGATATGATAGTTTTAAAATGCCCATAAGGGCAAGTAATTAACCAAAATCTTAATCAGTTAATATTATTTCTTTCTTTTTCAAATACCCATTAAGTTGTATTTAGTATTTTAATAATTCCTGTAATGTACGTTATTTTTTTTTTTTCATGTGTAATTCAAATTTTAAATCTTTAGATCTCAGTATTAATTGCTAATGAATTTAAATCTAATCAAACATTATTGTTGTTTACTGTATTTTAGTTTTTTTTAAAGTTTTATTAATAACTATTTAATAGATGGATATTCTATGATTAACAATGTGTGATTTCACTTTAATTTTTGTTTTAAATATAAACTATCTTTTGATTGTACTTTTCAGTAAATTAGCATTATTTTGCAAAGTCCTATTATTCTAAAATCATACATATTATTTCTGTTGTCAACATCCCTTTTTCTATGAATTTACATAACACACAATAACACAGGTATCCTCCTTCGAAAGGTTTTTGAAGCAGCTTCAGACATAGTACTACCTCCACATTTCGTTAAAATATGGTTTTTGATTAAATATTGCTATTAATTAAAAATTAAATCAACATTGTTTCTATAAATGAAATGCAAGATTTTCCCTCAAATTAGTGTTGCCACAAAAATAAAATAACCGCATTATATAGTGTTGAACAATGATTAAAAAAAAATAAATAGTACAAAAAAAGATAAAATATCAATTCTCCACATAGGTTTATTTTATATTTATGGTTAAAAAGCAAAATTGATATTGAAATGTTTAAAAGAAAAAAAAGACACCATCGATCGGTCGAAGCAGTGGTATTTCACATGTATAATAAAAGGTATGCTTTGTAATCCCAGCTAGAAAAGTGCACAAAATCTGAGCGTATTTGGCACCTCTGCTTGTATATAAAAAGTGCAAACTGAATTGTGGACAAGTGCATAATCAGAAGAGTCAAATATGCTCAGATTTTGTGCACTTTTTATTTTACACATTTTTTGCATACCAAATAATCCCTAAATTGTGCATTTTTTATGCATAATCAGAACCTCTGATTATGCATAAAAATGCACAATTTAGGAATTTTTGGGTATGCAAAAAATGTGTAAAATAAAAAGTGCACAAAATATAAGCGTATTTTGCACCTCAGATTTTGTGCATTTTTTTAAGTAGATATTTTGCACACCGAATATTTTAAGCATACAGTTAAATCAAGATTCAGCTTACTATGAAATTTACTGTTATCACTATAGAAACCCACTTTTGGAAAGATGCATAATTATAAATAAGACTATGAACAATAATTTTATCAGACTGCCAACATGGGGAAAAAGAAAATAAGCTTAAATTTAAATATGTAAATTTTATAATTAAAAATAACATAAATTTTATAATTGAAAATAACATTGAATACAGTAAAAAACAAAACAAAAAACATGTCCAATATTATTAAAACCCAATAAGAGAAAATTATTACACTTACTTGAAAAGAGCTGCACTAAATTATAGTTGTTGGTTGAAAATGTTTTAACTAATGTATTTGCACTTAGAAAAGGTATTAAAAAAAAAAAAAATTACTTATTTTTGTTTATTTACACACATGCAATCAGCTTTTTCTCATCATTTCACCAATGCAGTCATTGCACATTTTGACTGTTGCAACTGGATGCAATCATTCTACTGACTGCAGAGGGCTTTGATAGACGACCCTAAAATCTAGCTGCTGTTGGGAAAAAGTGAAAGAAAACACGGCACACACACACACAAAAAAAATGACCATTGCGGTACAGCCGCTGCGTTTATTTGAAATTACAACATAAATAATCAACTAATGGTACTTGTTTATTTGTTTGAATTCTTTACAGTTAACATTTAGTTGTAAAAACAACAGTCGTTGCATACTTATAGTGCAAATACCCCAATACTGTCAAAAATTTTACAAATTAAACCATAAGGGACATCTAAATCTACCAGAAACAGTTCGCATAACCTTTAAAACACAGATAATAGGATTCCTTCCACCATGTCAGTAATCTTCAAAATGTTCAGTAGATACTTTATCTTTGGCATGGGCTGATGTATCTTTGGATGATTTCCATTAATAAAATCAAAGCTGTATCCAGTTTGTTTCCTGTGAAAAAAAAAAAATTAAATTTTAAACCAGGTAGAAATATACAAACTGAACTACATTAAAGCCATTACATAAATATAAGAATTCAATATTGAATTTCATTAAGTAGTTTCCTTTTCTACTGGCAAAAAAACAAAATGTTAGTTAAAATTGATCTACTTATTGATGGTTGTAATGTAGGATAAACCAGCAAATGTAGATCATATAAAAAAAAAATTCCAAATCTCAATTACTTAAAAAAAAAAAAAAAAAAAAAAAAAAAAAAAAAAAAAAAGAATTATCTATTTTATTTTTATTTTTTTTTTTTGGGGAGGGGTGGGGGGGGGGGAGAGGGGTTATTGTCAGAAGAAAAATAAGAACTTATTTAGGAAGCTCAACTTTTTTTTAAGCAAGTTGTGAATCTTTAAACAAAGAATTTAATTTCAATGAATTTTTAAATAAAGCTCAATTTTATGTATTTTTAAAATGAAAGTTTGAAAAACTGAACATTGTTGTCCAGGCAATTTTAATTTATAGACGAACCTCGGTGGGCAAAGAAGTTTGTAAGTTAAACGGATAATATTAAATATTTTTTGAAACACTACAAAAGATTAAAAATCGTTAATAAAAATATCCCATTTTTGATCAAACTAACATATTTTTAAAGGTTAAAAGAAAGATTAAACAAAAATGTTTTAATTATTACACCATAAACGACTATATACATGGATCAGTAGAGATCACTATAAAAGCTACTAGTAATTGAAGCATGTTACAAATAGACAACATTACACACTAGTTGATGTCCATAGGTGTAAAAACTAGGCGCCAATTGGCAGATTCTCAGCAATTAATTTTATTACAGTATAGAACCCATTATTCGGAATTTAAAAAAAAAAAATCATTCAAAAATTTTCTGATATTATAAAATTTTACTAAGACTTGGCAGATAAATTGAAATTTTTTTTTTTTTTAAATCTTTGTTTCAATGTGTTAACCACTAAAATAATGTTACTTCAGTGGCGTAGGCAGGAGACCACGGAGCCCTTCCCCCACAGATTTATTCAGAGATGTTCATAGAGGGAGACACAAGGTATGGACATGTAAGTTTTCTGCAAATTATTAACTTTTCACAGAATTCTTCATAATCAATTCTTTAATCGTTCATTGAAAAAAAAAAAAAAAAAAAGAATTTAATCAGTGGCAGGGATTTTTTTTTTTTTTTAAATCTAGAATTTCGTCCAAAAGATGTAGAAAAAAAAACAGTTTGCCGAACAACCATGGAAATAAATAGCAAATTTTGTCAAGAGATCACGTAAAAAGTCACAAATTTCATCAATTTGATGTGGGGGGGGGGGGGGAATAAAATCAAGAATTTTTTAAAAACAAGTGCAGAAAAAAAACCATGAATTTCATCAATCAGTTGCGGATGAAATCTATAATCCCGTCATTCGGCTGCGGGGGGGGGGGGGGGGGGGGGAGAAAAAAAAAAAGAAAAGAGAATTTTGTTGAACAATTGCTGGAAATAATTGCAAATTTTGTGAAACATAAGAAAGTAATCACAATTCTCATTCAAAGGTCACAGAAAAAAAAAAAAAAAAAATTGACGAACGATCAAGGAAAATATCACAAAATTTGCCATGTCGCATAAAAAAAAAAAAAAAATTGAAATTCAGTGGGAAGGGGGATAATAAATATTATTTAAAACAAATTTTTTCAGCAAAGAAAGAAAAATCAAAATCTGTACATTACTAAAATAAAAGGAAATTAAGCCATATTTGTAATGTTACTTTGCATTTCATTTGAAATAAAATATTACTTTTGATATTAAAATGGATTATAATATTTTTCTCTATTCTAAAAAAAGTAACCGGTGCTCTTTCGACTTATACTAAATAAAGTATTACATATAAAAACATGAAATTGGTAACTCAGGGCTGCCACTGCCAAATGGCATACAAAATAGTTGCTTTAGTAGCCTACAATGAAAAAAATAGTAGCCAAAATAGTAGCATTTGCACAAAAATAGTAGCCAAAATAGTTGCATGCTTACTTAAGAAAAGAGGGGCAAGAATCCTTATTTCCCATAAAAATAACATCATGAAAATCCACATTTTCCCTACTACCATCCAAATTTTCTACTTTTTGTATTTTAATTATAAAATCACACACACAAACGGAAAGAAAGAAGAATTTTTTTAAATTATCATCTGAGATATAAGATCAGAATGCAGTTTGGTTTTTCCAAACTAAATTGAATATATTCTTATCTTGTGCTTGAGCATTACTGTGAGGCAACTAAAAACAATACAATTTTTATTGCACGTTATTAGCTGCAATTTTAATTCCATTTTGTAAACAAAAATTAACTGAACCAATTGAAAGTGGTTTTATCAAAAAAGGATGCATTTGATAAAGAAAATACGTGTACATACTAACCTATTCTTTAGAAAATTTTTTTGTAAAATAAAATAGCAAAATCGTCCGAAAAAAAATAAAGTCTGATTTTATAGACACCAATGGGCCAACTAAAGCTATCTAAATAAGTAAAAAAGGCAATATTCTAAATGTTTTTCTCAACATTTTAAATCTGTTATTAAATTGGAAAACTGCGATAGAAAACAAGATTTTCTTATTTCTAAGTAGCATTCATTTCAGCTTGTTTATTAATTTAAATTTTTGGAATGAAGCATTTATACGAGGTTAGAAACAAATACAATTCACGCAGCATAGTGAACAAATCTACAGTTAATCGTTTGTGGTTCATACGACAGTTAAAGAGTTAAATGCCTTTAAAAACAATCAAAAATTGGACAAATATACTGTAAAGCATAAGGGTTATGGGTGGTAGCCAAACCAAAAATCAGTAATTAGTTTTCCACTGAAATTTGGATGTTGGTATCTTTGCACTACATTTATATTGAAAGAGTATTTTTTTTTTTTTTTCAAATGGAAGTTTTTACATATTTTAAGAAGTGCATAAAAAACTTAAAAAATTTATACAGAAATATTAGATTGGGGTATTGGGTTAAAAAATTTGCAGTGCTGTTTTTTTTTTTTTTTTTTTTTTTTTTTACAAAAATGGTAGCTGGGACTGGAAAATAGTCTCCTTTTTTCTGGTTTTCCTCTAAAATAGTCGCTTTTGAAGGTTTTTGGGCTAAAATAGTAGCCATAGTTGCCTGATGCTGAAAATAGTCGCTTTTAGTAGCATTTTAGTTGCAAATGGCAGCCCTGGTAACTTTATAGAGATATGTATGACACACTGAAACGGACAGCTTTTAATTCTAAGAATTATTTTAAGCACTGTTTAATGTCGAAATTGGTCAATTTATTTCAGTTATATTATAAGCTTTATAGGATCAAAAACTATAAATAGGAACTTAACCCTTTTTGCTGGCACATATTTGACTAGATTATAGTACAGCCGTACCGAGTCAGGGGTGGATGCAGGTTTTAGGTAGATTTCATAAGAAATACTACCTATTATATTCTCACGTAAGTTGGAAATTTTGAAAAATTTTTGCAGATCTACGCCGATCATGACTCCCAGAACCCAAAACCACCCCCAGTTCAAAACTTTATATATCTATCTATCTATGTCACTTTTTTCTGAACACGATAACTGGAAAAATTCTGCATAAATCTCTTCCAAACTGATACATAAAATCAAGGGGCATAAAATCTCGGTCAAGTTCTTTAATGGGCAAAATCGAACCAAGGGGGGGAGGGCGGGGGCTTTTTGTGAAAACAGAAAACCCCCCATAATATCTTAATTATTATACGTATCTAATCTGTTTAAAATTATTAATACTTCTAGGAGAAGGTCCGAAAATTTATGTATGACAGATTTTTGATATAATTAAAAAATGGCTCCAAGGGGGGGGGGGGAAAGGGGGGTTTTAGAAGAAAAAAAATCATAGCTTCGTCAATTCACAAGATATCAAATCCGATCATGTACGCTAATGGCGCCTGGTGCATGTAAAATCCGTCGTGGGTGTAAAGTCCTCCAAGTTCCCTGTGAATAATACCTCTGGGGGTGCCTAATCAGGTGAAGGTCTCGTCACCTGATCAAGGCTCTAAATTACGAGACCAACTCGCATAACGATGACAGGTCCATATAAAAAGAATAACATCAATTAGCAGCAAAACAAAATGGAAACAAAACTAAGTCCTCCACATAGCCGTCCTGTCAGCAACGGCCAGCCGCTACGCGGCATCTCTTCAGTGGCGCTACGCGCCCCGGTACCAGGCACTAAACCCGTTTAAGCTAGGGAAACCTGGCAGGTAGGGGCCTGGTCGCCGGTCTCAAAAAAAAAAAAGATATCAAATCCGCGTAAATTTATTATTAATCCTCTTAATATTATCTAAAACTTTTATATTGATAAGTTTTTTATAGGACCAACCGTTATAGCAAAAAAAAAAAAAAAAAACCCTGCCGGCTCCGCCTGCAAACAAGTTATTTTTCGAAGTAAGCGGTTCCAACTCCCGCATCTTTTCGAAACTGATACATAAAATCAAGGAGCATAAAATCTCGGTCAAGTTCGTTAATGGGCAAAATCGAACCAAGGGGAGGGGGGGGGGGCTTTTTGTGAAAACAGAAAAACCCCCATAATTTCTTAATTATGATACGTATCGAATCCGTTTAAAGTTATTATTACTTCTAGGAGAAGGGCCGAAAATGTATGTATGACATATTTTTGATATAATTAAAAATTGCCTTAAGAGGGGGGGGGGAAAGGGGGTTAGAAGAAAAAAATTCAAACTTCGTCAATTCTCAAGATTTCAAACCGCTTAAATTTGTTATAAATCCTCATAATATTATCTAAAACTTTTGTATTGACAAGTTTTTTATAGGACCAACCGTTATACTAAAAAAAAAAAAAAATATCCTTGCCGGCTCTGCCTGCAAACAAGTTAGGTTTCGAAGTAGGCGGTTCCAACTGCCGCATCATCGTAAAAAAGGTAATTTCTTCCGCAGTTCCCGACAAACAGGCGCCCCACGGTCTGCGTCTTCGAAATCTACCTGTGCCTGTAGGCCGAGCCGTCAGGGATTTTTTTTTGGGAGAGGCCCCATTTTGCGAAATGTAAAGGTTATTTTTGTGAAATTTATTATATTTTTGTGAAAAATAACATTTTTTAACGAAAGTTTAAATCCAGTTACTCAAATTTGAACCAAGCTTTTATCAACAAAAACTTTTAAATTCTTTTGCTGAAGTTTTCGTCTGTGGTGAACTTGTTTGTTTACAAATTACACATTTTAAAAGTCACAAAATAATAATTAATAAATAGTAAGTTTTTATGGAATAGAATTTGTAAAAGGGCCAATTTTATCAAAACGAATTTTGTGAAGGGACCTGTTTTATCATAAAGATTTTTGTGAAGTGGCCCTAAATAGCCCCAAATTTTGCCTGGATCAACCCTTGCGAGTACTCGGTACTTGTCGAAATTTCAGCGAGTACTCTACCAATACCAAGTAGTTGCAAGAATCTTGCTTTTTAAGCATATTTGAAGACAAATGAATTTAAAACTGATCTACAAAATGTTACTTGAATCTAAATGTATAATATATGCAATAATTTGTAAAAACTATTTACTCTGTACATAAAAATTTATCTATAAATTATAGAAAAAGATAAGAAAAAAAAACCATGTAAAATTATATTTAAGAGAAAAGTATTTTTAAAATCTGTAGGAAAAGACTAATTTTGGATAAAAAAAAAAGTATGTAGAAACAAAAAATACAATAAATACTATTAAAAAATAATAATTATTAAATTTGTTGTATTGCAAATTATAGTGCAAAAACACTAATCATTCTATATTTTCAAGAGATAGGACATTTATTTTTATTATTGTAAATTTGACTAATGATGGGTTAAAGAATCAGTTTTAGTATCATATTTGATTGATTGAACTTTATATATATATTTTTTAAATAATACTACTGCTGTATTTATTTTTTTTTATTTACTAAAATTGTCTTTAAAAAGGTGCAAAAAAATTTCAAAAATTGAAGCTAATTTAAAAAACATGATTAGATTATATGCTCAAGATGTATGTTTATGAATATATAAAAACACACATACACATGGAAGTGTTACCAATAAATGCACTGCATTTTCCCATCAGCAATTCTTTCTTACACACAATTACTCGGTACACAGAAAAGCACTACTCTGTACACCATTAGATTGTAGTGTGCTAAATCCAATAATTTTTTTATTCGACTAATTTTGTAGAATTTGTATTCAAAATTTCATTAGCTGAATAAAGATTTAAGTCATAGTTTGAAATGGCCAATTTTTTTTTTTTTTTCCCACTTATTGTTGTCAGATTTTAAAAAGCCCAAATAAAATTTACAAATACTTTTCAATAAAAAAATATGGGTACTTTTCTTTCGGTTAGCCTGATGCCAGTGATATATACGCACACACATGCACGCACATATGTATGCAGGGCTTGAAATTCAATTTTTCCAAGGAGGGGAGTCTCCCTACCAACATTTTAAAATGGAGGGGAGTTGTAATATTTGGGAGGGAGAAAAAAAAAATCTTTAAACCCCACTATTATTTTACATATTTTTACCCCACTATTTTTTTTCTTTTCCCTCTTTTCGGTCGCAGGAAAAAATCTTTAAATACGTCTATTTGTCGTTGGAAAAAATTGTGAATTTAATCAATTGGTTGATGTATAAGATAATGAAATTAATCTTACAAGCATGAACAGAAATAGAGAAGGATTTCTAACGAAATAGTGTTAATATTGATTTCCGACTTTGGGACTTCATGGCAGCCAGTGTACAACTGTGCTAAGGTAACGCCACCTACAAACAACAATACAGATAAATACCATAGAATAAATCTATTATACCTACCAGACGATTTGAAGAGGTAGATGAACTAATACAACTGTTCTACACAGACATTGTATTTGAAACATTTTTCGAGAAACGATTTTCTTCTTCGAAAGGCTATTTTATTAGAATTCCTTATCTATGTCTATGTTCATAGAAAAAAAAAAAATCTGTAAATTTGTCGATCAGTCGTGGGAAAAAATGGCGAAGTTTGCTAATCGGTCGCAAGAAAATAACACAAAATTAGTCAGTCGAGGAAAAAAATCTTTAAATTTTTCAGTAAGGCGCGAGAAAAAAAAAAGTGAATTTCACCAATCTGTCACCAGAAGAAACAGAATAATTCACCAATCGGTTACGGAAAAATTCGCAAAGTTCGTTAGTCAGTCAAAGAAAAAAATGTGAAATTCGTTGATTGCTCATCAGAAAATATTGTGAAAATCCTCAATCAGTTGTGGGAAAATATTGTGAAATTAATCAGTCGGTCGTGGGGAAAAATCGTGAAATTCATCAGTCTAACGCAGAGAAGAAAATCTAAATTTTTCAATCAGACACAGGTTAATAAAAAAAAAAAAAAAAAAATAGAAATTACGCAAATTTCGTCGATCGATGATTTTTGTAGAACAATCACGGAAAAAACACAAATTTTGCCGATCAATCGTGGAAAAAATTCAAAATTCGTCGATCGATCGCGAAAAAAAAAAAAAAAAAGAAAAGTTCGTAGACCGATTGTGAAAATAAAATGCAAAGTTCGCCGATCTGTCTCCAAAACAACGCAAAATTCGTTGATCTGTCGCCAAAAAAAAAAAAAAAAAAAGGCAAAGTTCGCCAATCTGTCGCGGAAAACACAAAAAGTTCGTTGATCTGTCGCAGAAAACACGCAAAGTTCGTTGATCTGTCGCGGAAAACACGCAAAGTTCGTTGATCTGTCGCTGAAAACACGCAAAGTTCGTCAATCAGTCGCGGAAAAAACGCAAAGTTCATTGATCGGTTGCGGGGAAAAAAAAAATCACGAAATTTATCGTTCGGTTGCAGGTAAATTAGATAAAGCAAAATTCTCCGGAAAATGGTGAAATTTTTTGGGCGGGATTTCAAAATTTTCGGCGCAAATCCCGCAATCCCACTCTAAAATTCAATCCCTGTGTATGTATATATCACTGGCGCCCGGCTAACCGAAAAGTATCAAAATATGTTTATGTGTGAATATTTAAATAGAAAGATAACTTTAAAATAATTAAGCTATTACTTACGAAAAGCACTAAAAATCCTTTTCAGAAAAAGTGCCCATTTCGTTCAGTTGAAGTGCCCTGTTTTAAAAGGAGCACCATACTTCCATCTGCAAGCTACTCCCTGAAAGAAAGGCAATAAAAGAAAATCAATATAACCCAATAAAGAATAGTTTATAAATGATTTCACTCGGGGCATATAAAATTAAATTGTTTTCGGAGGCTGAATTTCTAGCTTCTGCTGTTAACATTTTTTTAAGTGAAGCTTATTTTATTACATTAATTGTGCAATACTTTTATAATTAAGATGTTAATAGTAATTTAAATTTATTTTATAAGCTTTTAATTCAAGTTTTCTAGATTTTATTTTAAAAATTACCGATTGCATATTGTTATGTATCAACAACTACACATGCTAAGATGAAAATCTGTATAAAGCAGAAGTTTTCCTGTACTTTTCGATTCTGGTTCACAGGTTTTATTGAATAAATATTTGACAAAGCTGATTACATTGTTTGCAATACTACGTAATTTATGATCACATACTTTTAATTTAAAAATAAGTCGGCTATTAAAAAACTTTTTAGAATTCTCTTTGTAAATTTATTTTGAGAAGGAGGAAGGGGGCAAAGCAACTGACACAATCCTTTCCCTCCCTGGTGAAAAAAAAAAAAAAAAAAAAAAAAAAAAAAAAAGCTAGTTTTAGCTTTCCACGAGGTTTAAGGGGTGGGACCTACCTCCCCTCCATCAACAAATTATAACAAACAAAATCAAAGCATATTTTTGTATTTTTAAATATTTTTTTAGTTTCATTTTCAATTGTTTTTGTATGTTAATAAGTTTAAAAACTAGTTTCGTAAATTGATTGCAATTCTAAAACAGTTCCGAAAATGCTCTGTTTATTATAATCTAAATAATGCTGCTTATTATAATCTAAATAATGTTGTTTATTATAATCTAAATAAAGTAAAGTATTTTACTTTAAATTAACAAGAATTTAGATTGCAAAAAAGTGGCCATTAAACTAAAAAAGTGTACCGGTTTCTGTTTACTAACTAGAAAATTCACTGTTTGGCTAAGAATAATCATTCTCACTGCCACATAATTTTTTGTTTATGTACGTATATTTTCTCATGAAATTGGCATATTATGTTCCATGTGTTACCTTTTTAGTATTCTCGCACTATAAAACTTTATACAACTTGGTAAAAAGTACTGTAATAGGATAGATGTGCCAGTAATGGACCAACTTCAACATTTTTGGTTTATAAAAAAATAACCAATAAAATTTCAGCTTTTTTATTTTATTAACATGCTTTCTTTAAATTCTAGTTTTAAATACAATCATAATATCAATTATCTATTACTTTTTGTGGGGTGTCCATTACTGGAATTTAGGGTGTTTTGATTTATTTTTGTTATTTACAATTAAATTTCGATTCACATTAAGAAATGCGACTATGAGCATGGTTGAATATTGTTGGTAGATTAATATAATATTAAAAAATGTGGAATATAACAATTATAACTATTAATTAAAAATTTTTTAAAGAAATTCTTTAAGGGTGTTCATTATTGGCACATCTACCCTATAATAAGATTTTAGTCATACTTACTTATACATATAATTCATTGGATTCTTAAAAGCTTTTTCCTTTTTTGCCAGGATAAAAAAAAAAAAAAAAAAAAAAAAAAACTTTTCGGTTAGTCGGGCACCAGTGATATACGTACATATATAAATATACATGTATATTCATACATACATATATATTCATATATATATACACATGGATATAGGGTAGATGTGCCAGTAATGGGCCACCTTCAACATTTTTGGTTTATGAAAACATAACCAATAAAAATTCAGCTTTTTTTATTTCATTAATATGCTTTCTTTAAATTCTAGTTTTAAATACAATCATAATATCAATTATCTATTACTTTTTGTGGGGTGTCCATTACTGGAATTTAGGGTGTTTTGATTTATTTCTGTTATTTACAATTAACATTTCGATTCACATTGGGAAATGTGACTATGAGCATGGTTAAATATTGTTGGTAGATTAATATATTAAAAAATGTGGAATATAACAATTATAACTATTAATTAAAAATAATTTTTAAAGAAATTCCTTAAGGGTGTCCATTACTGGCACATCTACCCTATATCACTGGTGCCCGGCTAACCGAAAATTACAAAAACATGTCAGTAACACAGCGGACATACAGTAACTGAGTGGACATATGTTCAACACCAAGAATGTAACAATCTTAGAAATGTGTTTATATATTAATTAAGCAAAGGTACACCAAATTGATAGAATATTCTATTTTTTATTTTGAAACTAGGGCTTTAACTCCTTAACAGTGTAGGAAGATTCAGAAATAGGATTAGTTAAAAGTCAAAATTAAGCACTTTTATGCACCTTTTATATGAACCAACACATGCTTTCACTAAGTTGCTGAATATAACATATAGATTAAATATTTTGATAAATCTCTACAAATATATAAGTACATAGTAAGTAAAATAAATTAAATAATTGAATGTTTACATGCCATAGTTTATGTATTATGAGCAGATATGTATCGTTATCTGGTATAAATATTTAAAAATAAAGTTTCCAGTGAGAGAAAAGTATTGATTTTGTTGGTGTAAAGGGGCAAAATATACCAGAGTAAATTTAAATATGGTAATTTAGATTTGAAGTAAAAAATCAGTTGAGATTTTTACAGATTTTTCATTTTTTAATTTCTGGATTTTAATTACAGTATAGGACCTATTATCCGGAATTCCAAAATCCAGAAAAAAAAAAGTTAAAAGTTTTCTAAATTTGTAAATTTTTACTAAAATTTTGAAGATTTCTGAAAAATAAGTTTATTGTTTTAATGTATTAATCTCTAAAATAAAGTTACTCCAGTGGCATAGGCGGGAGGAACGCAGAGTCCTCCCCCTCCCCCCCCCCCCTTCTCCCGAAATTAGAAAAATAATTTTTCTGACAAATGCTACTTTAAAATTTATATATTTGTTTTTAAAAAATCATCAGAAATTTCACACCTACCTCTATCCAGTAACACATGGGACAAAATTAAATTAAAATCACCTGTATATTTATATTTTTATAGAAACAATGCAAAGCCATGTGGAATATTTTCTTTTAACTGAGACTTATAATTTAAACCCTGATAAATAAATAAATTAATTAATTATTAATATAAATCTAGTTACATAGAGGACAGATGAAAAACAATCGGACTTTCAAAAATAACTTTTGCTCACATATATTTCAAATTTTAACATATGAAAAAATGGCTACATCGGATGTTATGTTAACCACGTCGGTTAGTACTTACAATGTTTATTATACAAAATTACTACATAAAAGTCAATAACTTACCTTTTCTGTAAACAATGTGCTGATGTAAGTTGTCCTTGTACTTTCTCGTCCAGATTTATGTAATTGTTGAAGTCGTGTACGTGTTTCTGTCATTAAAATAAATTTATATGGATCATTCGAGACGACAGACTTGTAGCTATAGGTCTCAAATCCCTCCCTTGAAAGTTCAAAGATGATGTAAGTTGAAAGTTGCATGGAAAGAGAAGAAAAATTCCAATACAACTTTGTGTTTTTGCCGCGCAAACATGCTTGTTGTTGCTTTTATACTCTCGAAAGCAGAGGCAGAGAGACACAGGCTACGTCACTAATATATCCTCGACACCTGTACGGGTTCTGCTTGCGTGTCACGGCAACAGATGTTCGAAATATCAGTCCTCAAAAGCGACAAAATCGCATATCGCGACAACAAAAGTATAATAAATTATTTGCTTTATATAATTTAAATCATTTTGACTGTTTTTGGGTCATCTCTGGGAGATTTCACAGGGGTAAAATTATAAAATTTCGAATCTTAAAAATTTTAAATAAAATTTTAAACTTTCAAAATATTTAAATTTTTTTAAAATTTACCAAGATGAAAATTTTTTAGACATTCCACCTATAAATTTTGTAATTTTCGAAAAAACTTTGAAATTTTACTTGAAATTTTGAAATTTTTTTTGGAAAAAATTACATTTTTAAAAAATTCTACAGTAAAAAAATAAGTGTCTTAAAACCATATAAATTACTGTTTTTGGGTCATCTTTGGAAGATTTCACATGGGTAAAATTATAAAATTTCAAATCTTAAAAATTTTAAATAAAATAATTTTTTTTTTTTTTTTTTTTTTTTTTTTTTTTTTTTTTTTTTTTTTTAATTTACCAAGATGAAAAATTTGAGATATTCCACCTATAAGTTTTGTAATTTTTGAAAAAACTTTGAAATTTTACTTGAAATTTTGAAATTTTTTTTAAATTACATTTTTAAAAAATTGTACAGTAAAAAAAAAAGTGTCTTAAAACCATATATTTCTTCATAATAATCTTCATTCTCCATTTCGATTTTGCTCATTAACGAACTTGACCGAGATTTTATGTCCCTTGATGGAAGAGATTTGTGCAGAATTATTGAAGTTATCGTGTTCATAAAAAAATGATATAGCTATATAGACAGATAGATAGATAGATAAAGTTTTGAACTGGGGGGTGGTTTGGGGTTCTAGGGGTTATAATCGGCGTAGATCTGCAAAAATTTTCAGAAATTCCAACATAGGGGATAATGTAATAGGTAATATTTCTTACGAAATCTACCTAAAAAGAAAAAGAAAAAAATGATAATTTCGTTTCTCTCAATAAATAAATATGGACAAAATTATATAATGCCAGGCTTTCACTCTTCAACGGAGTGAAATATTTCACTCTTGTCAAAGGAGTGAGATAGTCACTCTCGACAACGGAGTGACATATCTCACTCCTTTCTAGGGAGTGGAAAATTCCACTCTTTAAGGAGTGTATTTTTATAAAATTCACTCCAAAAAGAGTGAAAATGCCTCTCACTCTTCCAAAGAGTCAACTTCTCACTCCTCCCAATTTTAGAGTGTACAATTATGCAAAAATAAACTTATTGAGTTTTATCTTATATTTATTTATTTTTTTTTATCGTGGATACAGTTACAGAAATAAAAAAATGTATTCAAAAATATATATCAAAAAGTTAAGAGGCTACTTCACTCAGGCGAAAACACCCGCTCGCTAATGTTAATCCTATGGGGGACATAATTTACTATATCTCGTTCGCATTTCAATATTTTTAAATGATTTTTTTTTTGCATTGTATAGCTGAGGTCAATCTCTATGCTCCTTTGTACTTTTTCGATTTTTGTTGCAGTTTTTTTATTGAGGATACTTTCATTTTTGAAACCGGTTCCGAAAGTGAAAGTATCTTAATAAAAAAAACTTGTAATCAAAATCGAAAAAGTATAAAGGAGCATGCATAAAGATTGACCTCAGCTATCCAATGCAAAAAAAAAAAAAAAATCATTTAAAAATATTGAAATGTGAACGACATATAGTAAATTATTCCCCCATAGGATTAACATTAGCAAACGGGTGTTTTCGCCTGAGGGACGTAGCCTCTTAATGTAATACTACGAAGTATTATTTACATTTAATTAACATGTTTTTAATTCTATAACAATTTGAAGCTTCTGCTAAAAGGAAACTCTATACACGATATTGTTTAAAAACAAATTCTGTATATCAAAGAATTTATAATCGTTCAGTTACTTTAAATGTAATATTTTTTGCATTGTTTTATAATCGAAAAATAGTTATCCCACCTTAACCCGTCAGCACACGCTCTGGGATAAAATCTACCCCAGCTCACAACTATTACTCAAAAATGTGCGAAAATCGTTCGTGATCATTCTGAGCTTTAGAGTACCTTTCAAGCTGAAAGATATCAAGTTGTGGGCAAAAAGAATTTACCTCCGGTTGTGAGATTTTCCATTCTTTTGTTATAAAAATGTCACGTGGGAGGAAATTTACCCCACGCGTGTTATAACGTAACCCATAATGATAGGAAAATGTTAATGCAAATGTTTATGTAAAAAATATAGTGTGCAAATAATAATATAATTTTTCTTTTAAACGTTAACAACTCTTGCACATACAGTTTCTATATATCACTTTTATATTTTTTTGTATATTTATGGCTGAATTTGGATTGTAAAAGCTTTGTATGTAATAATATGCAGAAAAAAAATCTTAGTGCTAGATTTTTTTTTTTTTTTCTTTAAATATAAAAAAACTTCTTATTTTAAGTTAAATTATGTTCTTTATTGATTTACAGTTTATTTCAAAATATAAATTTTTGCTTATAATCAAACCGGGGGGAAATCGACACAAGAAAACCCATTGGGGTAAAATTTATCCCTCGCGTCTAATAACGTAATGGAATGGGGCGCGTGTGCTGACGGGTTAATCAATCGTTTTTGTTTAATTTCCCTCAATAAAAATTATTTAATATTCCATTACTTTGTTTTGTTTGTATTTGTAAGCAAAATTCGTAAAACTATTCTGGTACAGTTGAATCAAGGAATTCACTAAACGCAAATTTTCTACTGACATTTCAGATACATAATGTTTTGATATTCTTTCACGCGATGCAATATTCTTTTAGTTATCCTACAAAACGGTCTAATATATATATTTTTTTCATTCAATGTTTCCTTAACTTTCACGAAAAAAAATTCTAAGTTGAAAATAAATTTATTTAAAAAACTAAAAAAATAGCATAAAAATTTTTGAAGATATCTTGTACACATAATTTAAAACCAAAATCAAAGTTTATTTATCTGCATTAGCATTTATTAATTTAAAACCACATTATTTAATGAACTAAAACAAAATACAAACAATGGACATTCTGCTGAATACAAAACCATGTAATTTTCTTTATTGGAAAAAATATATATATATATACATTTCTCTTATTTAGTATATTAAGACTCACAAGCGAAACAATCACAAATGATTGATCTGACACAATTTTCTACTGAAAGTCAGTGAGTTTTGTGCAATGATTTCAAAAAACGCGCCAATTTATTTAAGTGTCTTACGAAATCCGGAAGCTGCCTTCAATCATCCAAACAGCAACCCTGTTCTCAATTGGCGACAATATCGTTAATAGCTGGCGAGCAAATTGCGGCGAAATAAAAGCTGTAATAACCGTATTATTCCGACTAAATGCCGCACAAGAGGGGAAGAAATAGAAACGGGCCAGAGGTTGTGATGGGCAGGCAGCACGTGGCCGGATTATCATTTCCGGCGGGCCCGCCCTTTGCGTGATTGCGGCGCGGTGCACCACACGAAAGACCGCTCCCGTGGACAGGAAATTATTCATTCGGATTTCCCTAAGGGTTAGAATTTTGGAACGGGGGTAGGGAGCTTCATTTCCGAAGAATGCAAGTGAATGAAGGGACCACGAATGATGATTCGATCATATTGTCATATTTTGACACCCACTGGCCAATACATCGAGAGTGACAGCGTAAAAGAGAAATATGCCTACTTCACGTCAAGCTCGGAATCTCACGTGAATAAGGAAGACTGGAAAAATACTAAAGCTGATAAAAAAATAAA
This sequence comes from Maratus michaelseni, assembly GCA_963931845.1. Classification (NCBI taxonomy): domain Eukaryota; kingdom Metazoa; phylum Arthropoda; class Arachnida; order Araneae; family Salticidae; genus Maratus; species Maratus michaelseni. Next base: position 365,575,285 of record OZ007586.1, read on the forward strand.
TGACGACTGTATTATAATAAAGATGCATAAAGCGTGTGCTCTTATAAAAGATTTAATGATTTGTGTACTTTTACGGTACCGACAGTTACATTACGCTTCGGATACTTTTAACATTAATACAAAATGTAGTCAAAATAATTCCACGTTTAAATGCATTCAAGTAATATAAATTGTAACTCTACCTAAGGAGTGAGATAATAATCGATTTTCTTTAAAGATCAAAATTAAAATAGTTAAAAAAGCTACCTTATTTAAAAATAAATATTTGCAATGGAATAAATAGTAAAATAAAATATCAACCTTGGCATTCCTTCTAGACAGCGAGCGGAGACGCTTGCATACTGATATGGTTTACGTGGCTTACATCTGCTTTTAACCTTGGCACTGAGGATGGAGCTTTAGAAGCTCCGAAACAGCTGTATTCCATTGTACGTGTATTTCATTTGTGCTATTTTTACGTTGGTCATCATTTATTTTAACAGAAATCTTTTGATTAGTAGCTAGCCCCTTGACCACTAGACAAACAGGCAAGCTCATACAATATCGGTAAAAACTATTTTATAAATTTGTCTTCTTTATGCTGCACATTTAAGATAAGAATGGATCTTTATTTTTTATAATCTCATAATTTTTAATTTTGATTTCTATATGTACTTTAAACATAATCCGACCAATTAAAAAAATTCGCAAAATACATCGAGGCATTCATCAGGGGTGTCAATAAAGGAAAATGTTGATTCCCTTAAGATGCTAATTACAAACACTAAAAATCATCTAAATCCTTCAAATTCTTACTAGGGCGATAGACCAAGAATAAAAAAGAAACCCGTGCAAAGAATACCAAAGTTATAAAAAATGAAAAACAATATAAAAATCACGATAAATATAGTAAAACAATCAAGTATAAAAATGTCAATAAATAAATTAATGGGACTCCGAATAATCATCTGTATCACCATAATCTGAACAATTTAATTCATAAACCTCTGAAACTGAAAGATACAGACTGTCTCAAACGAGTTTAGGCACAACCAGAAAATGTCGTTTATTAAATAACAATACAAAACTAAACAAAAAACATATTATATACTTATTAGATTCTGTAAAAGAATTCAAATAAATCATATCAAAATGAATAAATGATTATATTATCCTTACTTAAAAAAAAAAAAAAAAAAAAATCATAAAAATCTGTAACTCTACAGAGTCTTAAAATTTTAGGCACATTGGATAAAAACGATACTCAATAATGATTTAACACTTTTAAATGATGCTATTTTTAACAGTATTTCCCTGGTTTCTGATAACTTCAAATAACCGTGGTTCCATTGAATGAATTAGCTTTTGAAATATTACTGATGACAGAGAACAAACAGCACATATTTACAATGGTTACTTTTAGTTCTTTAGAATATTAATATTGCTTTCCGTTCTTGTGTCACGCGTCATGATACTCAAATGTCAGTAAATGGGTTTAAGTTTGGGCTTAACGCTCGTCAATCTTAAGCGCTAACGTTTCACGTGGAAAGCCATTGTTTTGTACTATATGAGTTGTGGATTGACACATTGTCATGCTGAAATCTCCATTCAGGACCCCCTAAGATGTCAACAAATAAGAGTAGATGCTACTCTAGTGTCTCTTGATCCTGCGTTAAATGGAGAAATGACAGAGAGAATTGGCCATTAACCCTTTCCGGCGCGGAGTAAGTCTGTTTGTAAAATGATGAAATAATGGACTGACACCAGAATTTACAAACGAATTTATTAGATAATAAAAACTTATTTTCTGGTACTTAATAAAAGGAAAATTTTAATTAAATATTCTTGGTGCCGTTTGTCAGTTTTGGAATTAAAATTAGGTGTCCTTTTTTGTGGACACCGCCCGTTAAAGGTTTAGAGCCAATTGCCCCCCCCCCTCCCCCAAACCATCAGAGACTTACCGTCCTGTCGTCTACTGAAGAAAATTCGTGGCTGTCCCCCGAGATCATGTCAGAAGCACTTCCAGCCATCAGGACGATCCAGATTTCACTTCCTTTAGTTGCTGAATAATAATGTGAGCCACTTGTCAACGTACGACATGTAGTTTCAATCCCAATTCGAGCGATTTTAGGTGTGGTTTGCAAGACATTTAAAAAATATTCTTGCAATTTCTCATGTGTCTATGTATTGTGTCCTTTGACACACAGACACCCGGAATTTTTTTAATTTTCTTTATGGATACATTTTGTTTTGACACCAATCTTCCAATTTTTCGATAAATCTGAACACTTGTTGGACGTGGCCACCCGTATCTTGGATTTCGGTCAAAAGTGTTAATTTTAACAAGTACGTGGTATAGTCTTCGCGTTCAAAGATGTACGTAAAATTTTAGATATTTCAATAACGGTCTTATTTTTCGATTTTAATATTAAAAATTAAAAATTTCTTCTTTTGTGAATTTCGTAGCTTTCGGCATCTTAATCCTTAACTGCTGTCACAGATATTGTCGCATAGCTACTGTGACCGCTTGATTCAAAGATGAATAAAAGGTTCAATAAACTCATTGGATTCAGGACTCCTGTTTCTGTACAGGATAATTATAATTTAAAATTAACTTATTCAGAAGTTTCCAGCGATAGTACTAGGGATCCAAACGAAACACGTTGCACTAGTATTTATAGTTAAACTGAAAATTACATGTTAAATCATGAACATTAATAAAAGCAGTGTTCTGTGAGACCGCTAACAGCAGTTAAGAGCGCGCTAGTCAAGCGAAGAAACGCTCAAGCTAATGTTAAGTCTATGGGAAGGTTCTTGCGCAATTTCTCGCTCACATTTTAATATTTTTAAATGATTTTTTTTTGCATAGGATAGCTGAGGTCGATCTCTAACGTTGTTAGTTTTTACTTTTTTGATTATGGTTACAGTTTTTTTTATAAGCGGACATTTTAAATTTTGGAATCGGTTCTAAAAGTGAAAGTATCCTTATATAAAAAAAACTGGATCCAAAATCGAAAAAGTAAAAACTAACAACGTTAGAGATCGACGTCAGCTATCCTGCAAAAAAAATCATTTAAAAATATTAAAATGCGAGCGAGAAATCGCGCAAGAACCTTCCCATAGACTTAACATTAGCTTGCGCGTTTTTTCGTATGACTGATGTGGGCTCCTAAAGGTTAAATAACCTATTGAAATTGAATATTCGCTCTAAAACTACTCAGGTGAAACGGTTGATTGGTTGGAATGGTTGGCTCGTCGAAACAAATCCAGCGTTTGTTAACGTTTTCATAATGTTCCAAAACTTTTGAGACAGTAGTTACTTAACAAAAAATATTTATTATGAAATTATTCCATATGTGTCTTCTAATTTTATTATCTGATGTTAGTGTGTGCCTAAATTTTTGAGACTGTAATCATTACCTTCATACCTTTATAACAAGATTACATATGTTTAGAAAACATATAATACATTTGAAAATCTAATTTTAACAATTAACTTCCATAGTAAAAAAAATAGTGGAATTATTTCGTGCAGCCCTGTATTTGATCTACAAATTTTCATATATAGCAAATAACATTCTAAAATTTTGTTCATAGAAAATCCACTTTAATGAATTTTTGCTGATACATGGAACTGCAGTCGAATTTTTTTGCGCAGTCCTGTATATAAAAGCCTCTAAAGACTTTTGTACATACCACATATTCATGTAAATTTTAATCATGTAAAAAAACGCAGAACTTAAAACGCATTTACATCAACTACCAACCATAAACGGCAACGTATCTTGTTCTTAGCGTAGCCCTGTATATGAATTTATTTATATTCTACAAACTTCTATTAGTTTACTAAATACAGTTCAACAGGAAAATGCATAACACAATTAAAAACCACACTTAAGGAATTCATTCCCATAGTGAGTAATAGTAACGAATTCCTTTATGTAGTCCTGCATAGGATCAACAGAATTTATGCACACCACGTTCTATGAAAAAATTCAGCTAAACTTAAATACGCAAAACAAAGTTGAAAACACACTGCCAGCAATTATCGCTTATAGATAGAACCGATTTATGTTTGTTTCCCTGTAAATGACCGATAAATGCAATGCACGTCATACTTTTCAGTAAGCAACTTATAGTACGAATCAGTAATGCATATAAATTTTATTATGTTTGAAATAGTGTAACATCGTTAAATTACACTGCAAACGATTTTTCCCGTAAGCTATTATGTAACAGAATTATTTTGTGTGACCCTGTAAATGAATGTATTAGTGCAGGTCATAAATACATATCAATTTCATTATACTTGAAATGTTGTAACATAATCAAAATGCACTTGAAACGTTTTTCCCATTTACCGTAGTATAACGGAATATTTTTGACTGTCCCTGTAAAGGAACTATAAATACTACACACTTCGTTTTCAATAGCGATTGTGGTATAATAAACGTCAATAACACATAAAAATCAGTGTTAGATCTTGGACAGACGGACAGACAAACCGAAGTCATAAACATTTTTCAACTATATTGGAAAGTTTTAAAAATGTATCGAAAGTTAGATACAGGTAAAGAAAGTTGTTACAAATACACTTAGTTATCACAACTTGCAAAATAGAATATTTTTCTAAATCGTTACACTAAAATAAGAAAAACAGTTAGCGAAGCAATTAATTTTAAAATTATAATCTAAACTTTTATCATATGTAGACATGTTAATCAAAGTCTACTTTTTTAGACCGCTGACAAGCTTAACGGGTTGATACCTGACAACGGGGCGAGGATTCGCCTGATCTTCGCATGGGGAAGATCTGTTTAATAAGCCTCTAGGCCGACGTGGCTTCAGAGGATCTTGTTACCTAAGTTGCTTCTGGCGGGCTCCTCCAGGTATTCCTGACTCGGCCCCATCAGTGGGGAAGATGACCGAGAGCCAGGCACTACGAGACTCTTCGTTGGGTTGTTCCGACTCGGCCCCTTCAGTGGGAAAGAGGACCGGACTCCCGACATAGTGAGATGTTCTTCGACACGACGGGAGCAGGAGACGGACAGAGCTCCACCTAAAAAAAAAAACACCTTCAAAAACGACATCCGAAAAATCCGGAGACACCACTAAAACCCGTTATAATGGGCCTGCGGGTCTGGGTCCCCCCTCGTAAGCGCGGGTTCTCCGAGGAGCGAGGACTCGGCCAATGCTCGGAGGTGGTAGAGGGATACCCCGTAGGCCAATCCCAGTTGCTCGAGCGGGGTCCAATCCCCTGCACCGAGGTAGGTGACGCTGGGCAAAGGCTAGCGAACGGAGGCTGAGCCGTCTCCAAAACGTTATCCGCGGAATTGAAGGGGGCGATTTCGAGCTTTGTAGAGCACGAAGCGTGGTGATACTCAATTGTGACACTGGTCGGTGGGAGATGCGGCGTGCAGCAACCATCTGCGCCGAATCAGCGGTAGAGGTGTAGTTACCGGCATTCGGGTTGTAAACTGCATAGACGCAACCACCACGTCATTAGCTGCAGCTGAAGCAGTTGTGTGCCGACCTCAATGGTTGACCAGCGCAGGAGGTGCTCAAAACCAAGTGGGGCTACAGTCCGAAGGCGGCCCCTCAGGTCGCTATAGATAAAGCCAATCTTGGTTGGGGGGGGATCACCCACTTGTGTTGTTTGACTACGAGGAACCGGGCCGGTGGTTCGCCGATCAAGCCAAAACTCGAATCCTCGGGTCGAAAACCAATCCAGCGTGTCTTTGCGTAATCTGAGTTTGCGATGGTTGGATTAGCGGGAGTCTTCACATAACTTTCTATCTACTAAACTCGACCGGGACCGCTTCTTTAGCGTTCTTGAAGGTGTTTTCTAAGCCCCAGAGTCCGGTAGTGGGTCTAAACTTAACTTTCCGTTGTTTTAACAGTTGTTTTGTTTGTGTTTGTGTTTGTGTTTGTGTTGTGTTGTTTTTACATGTGCATGATCCTTTCAATGGAGTCGATCGGGGACCTCCTATATCTTGATGCAGGGCTCACCAAAAGTAAAGCCATTTGAGGGGCAACCTTTGCCAAGGCGTGATTATGCGTCAGGGACTGGTTTTCTTTGAAGTCCCGGGTTAGCGAGAAGCTCCTCCTACTCACCGTGGCAGATGAACTAGTCGTTTCTTCCCTCCATAGGACTCGACGATCGGACGCTGCGGCAAAGTAAGGATCGTTGGGGGAACTCGACATATGGCCGAGGACCCGATTCCCCTCATGGAGTTCCGAGTCCTCGGCCGGGTTTGGGCGGGAACCCCCTCATGGGGTTCCTGGTGGTTCCTCTGACTTTGGTTCCACCGCGTATCGTAACGATCTCTGTCGTCACCTCATGGGTTCATTCGGAGTGATGCGCCGGTGGCGGTGCTCCGACTGATAGCGCATACGAAAGGCCTCTCCAGGTCGTGCGCGTTATAAGTCCCTCAGGACTTGGGTGCGACGGTTGACGTACTGACGGTCGCCTCTCAGGCGACTGGCGGCGCAGCCCAGTTTTACATAAGTGGCTTTTCCTCAGTTGGCCGGTTGCTAATTGATGTTTGGAGGAGTCGATTCAGCACCGCACAGTGTAGCGAAGTCATGCTGGACGGATGTGAGATGCCGGAGTATTTACTTATTTCACGCTGCATCGCACGCCCATGCGTCATGCCATCGCTACGCGAGTTGGTCTCGTAATTTAGAACCTCGATCAGGTGACGAGACCTTCACCTGACTAGGCACCTACAGAGGACTTGGACACAGGGATTCTTCATTCACAGGGAACTTGGAGAACTTTGCGCCCACGACTCATTTTACATGCACCGGGTGTCATTAGTTTACATGGTCGTTGACTAGCGGCGCTCCACTTGTCTAGTTTGACTCTCTGACGATGGCTTGTCGCTGCCATGTTTGTCGCAGCAACAAGTTAGCTATCAGCGTTATCTATTATGGTCTGGTCTCTTTGTTGTGTTTATTTGTCTCTGTTTGGATTTTTTGCCGCTTTTATGGGATCATCCTTATTGGGTTTGTTTGTCACTATCACGTTTATCGCCGCTTGTATGGGCAGGTCTCATTTTTGTGTTTATTTCTTTCTGTTAGGGAGTTTTGCCGCTTTTATGGGCTCATCCCTATTGGGTTGTTTCTGAAATTCTCTTGGTGGTTGTGTCTTGTCTCTGGCTTGATTGTCTATTATCACTACCTTGTTGCCTGTGATGTTTGTTACTTTCTTGGAAGTTAGTCACTTGCGATGTTTTCGCAGGTTATTTGTCACATTTTTGGGGTGTGTCACATTGCGACTTTTGTCGCTGGTATTTGTCACATTCCTTGTTGTTGCAGTTTAAATTACTTTTTCACATTATTTCATCCCTTGCTTTTATTGCTTTGGGGTACTTATTATATTTGTAGCTTCGTGAATGCGCCTTATGCGATCAGTCCATTGAAACTTAATGACTGTTATCACTACTTGATTTTCTTTTTATGTGAAACTCGGTTGATTAGTTATTTGAAAAGCTTGGCGCACTAATAGGTTGGGGCTTGTTTCATGGCCGTTAGTCCGTCTTTTGCCTATGAGGCTGTTTTCACTCGATGGAACATGCATTTTTTATGGTCACTTTTGGAGCAGGTGCACATTGTGCTTTTCACCCTTTTACATTGTTGGCACTATTAAACTCTGTGTTGTTAGTGGTCTTCATCACTTGGTGAATTCACAGTCCTTCATAGACGACTTCTACTCCTCACTAGCACTGAAAAGAACGATTTTTTTAGGCGTAGCAAAGAGGTTCCCTTGCTACTATTGTTTTTAATTATTATTATTAAGTAATAAATTATATTTACCAAAAGAGGGGTTATCGGGAATAGGGATTGATTATCAGGAATCTCGCTGCTGGAAGAGTTGATTAATGTGATATCATGTCTATATTTTCTACCAACCAAATTTTTAAATCGAGAACTGTATAAGGTGTGATCGGTGTACAGCTTAAAACTAAATCCTGTTGATAATTACAAAAATTCTTAAAATTATCACAATTAAAAACAATTAAATCATCAATACAGCTTAAAAACTTTATACACTTAATATTGTACTTAAGAAAATCTTTCTCATTTAAATATAAACAAAAGTCCTTCCGGCCTGTACCGGACCCGTATTCCCATGAATTCCGTATTCTCATCCGCCTTTGCAAAATTCTGACCGAGTTAATCTCTGAGATCCTTTTATTGGATGGAGCAGAACAACTGTCCTGTTGGAAGACGATTTTTTCTTAAGAAATAATATGATCTTCTGAAAAATCAAAGAAATTTTCAACAACTTACACTAGTGATCAAAACTGTGTAAACCCTTTGGAATATCTCTATTTCTAAATATTGGTTGTACATGAGAAAAAATATCACAAAATTATGTATCAATGAAAATATAATTTAATCTAGAATATGATGCAATAATTATTATAGGAATGTTTTTCATTCATAGTAGTTATTAAAGAAGGAAACTGCAAAATATGAATTAATTCAATACCTCAGTTAATACTTCGTTGGGCACACTTTAGCGTTAATAAAAGTCTTCTCATGGAATGAACCATTTTTTTTAAATTTCTGAACCTGTTACAATATGAAACCAACATTCAATTATTTCTTTTATTATTCTTCTTCTTATTTTGCTATGTTGCTTTAATTAAGAAAGATTTTTAGTCGGCTATATAGACTTTCAATTGAATTGAGGTTTTGGCTATTTCCAGGCCATTCCAGCAGTGAAATTTGATTATCTAGAAACACTCTTTGGCGTACAACAGCAATATTTAGCCGAGTTCTGTTAAATAATAAGCTTTATTAAGTTGAGAATATATAACGTATAAAAGGTTTCATTTTGGACTCGAATATGTCATTTATGTATTTTTCGATATTTATGTTATCCGTAATCTTTTTAAATTCTGGCGATACCTTTTGATTTCCTGCAACCCCATATCATAACACTAACTGGTTGTTTAATTGATCAGTGTAATAGAATCCGAATGCAACTCTTTTTCGCTTCTTTCTTACGTATTTTATGCAGTCACTTTTAAAAAAGTGGATTTTTATTTAATCACTCCAAATATGGCACGGTCTCTACGTTCTGCTTTTAATTTAACATCAGTCATAAATTTTAACATAATTTAATATTTTCAACCTATGCTCCAGATGTTAAATTTTATTATTTTTGTTAAATTCTAGCATTTAGATGTAATTCCTTGCCATACACGACAAACAGCCATTGCACTCAATTTCACATTGCATTGTGCCATATCATTTTTTGTACATTGAGTTGATTTTTTTCTGTCACCCAAGCAGTCCTCTATTCTTTTATTATCAGTTGCTGTCGTGCACCATTTTCTACATTAACCATCTCTGTTTTGTAGCGACTGAGTGTCCTTATACCTCTTTAAACAATTAAAAAGGTCACTTTTTAAAAAAATTCCATCAATTTTTCTGTTAATTTCTTCTTGACTGCCACCATCTTTAATTAACAGTACTATTTTACATTGGTTTTTGAGTAACCGGTTAACTCTTCGATAGATTATTTTCAATTTTATTGTGATTTACCAGCTCTGTAATTTAAAGAACACAAAAAGTGATACCAACTTAATAAGAATCGCATAATACACTGCCGAAAGTCCGTTATTAGCTCCAATATATGACATAATAGTTCAAACACTATCATAGGCCTGATTGACTCTCTAAACCCTCATGATCAATGGCTTTGTTTAAATGAATGAAACCTTGCTTTACATCAACTTGCCAAGTTGTGCTGATTTTTTAGCTATAACTTTTGATAAAATGCTAATAAATGATAAACTGTATTGAATTATATTCTGGAATAAATAATCTTCAGACTAATATTTACATGTATGGTTGAAGAATACATACGTTTGCTAATAAAGCGTATAACCAAAAGAGTGAAAAATGTCCAAACCGGGAATCGAACCCGAACCCTTAGAATAACGCCCCAATGCACTACACTGTTAAAACTACAGGTGACACATGGCACCCAAAAGGGGTGAAAGGCTTGTCTCACTGGTGACACCCCTAGGGGAGCCAAAATGGCACCCTTAACTAGGGTGAAAGGATGGTACCCCTAATACAGGGTGCCCCAAGGGGTGAAAGGATGGCACCCAGGGGAGAATAGTGGCACCTCTACTCTAAGGTGCCCAGCGGCACTCCACAAATGAAAGCATCTCCCCCCCCCCCCCGCCCTTGTCTAGCAATTATATTGAAAAGAGTTTGTAAATTCTCATACTTAAAAAAGAAAAGAAAAAGCTACACATATATAATTATAATGCAATGTTTAACTTTAGCTGCAATAAACTGATCAATACTTCATTTTCTCTGTTGAAATTTATACAAAGTTAAAAGTTGATCATCTCATGTCAAGGGTCGATCCCGGCAAAATTTGGGGCCTATTCAGAGCTCCTTCACAAAAATCTATTTAATAAAACAAGCTCCTTCACAAAAATCAATTTTATAAAATGGGCCCCTTCAGAAAAATCAATTTGATAAAATGACACCTTCCACAAAATTTCTTTTAATAAAACAAATCCCTTCACAAAATTCCTTTTAATAAAATAGGTCTTTTCACAAAATTCTATTCCATAAAAACATACTATTTTTATTAATTATTTATTATTTTGTTATGTTTTAAAATGTGCAATTTGTAAACAATCAAGTTCACCAGAAAGGAAAACAAATAGGACTTTAAAAAGTTTTTGTTATGTTAATAAATGTTTGGTTCGAAAGATTGTTTTCAAATTACACATTTTAAAACATATCAAAATAATGAATAATTAATAAAAATAGTAAGTTTCTATGGAATAGAATTTTGTGAAAGGGCCTATTTTATTAAAAGGAATTTTCTCAAGATACCTGTTTTATTAAAAGGAATTTTGTGAAGGGATCAGTTTATGAAATAGATGTTACTGAAGGGGCCCAATTTATTAAATTGATTTTTGTGAAGGAGCCTGTTTTATTAAATAGATCTTTGTGAAGGAGCTCTGAAAAGGCCCAAAATTTTGCCTGGATCGACCCTTGACATGAGATGATCAACTTTTAACTTTGTATAAATTTCAGCAGAGAAAATGAAGTATTGATCATTTTATTGCTGAAAAGTTAAACATTGCATTATAATTATATATGTATAGCCTTTTTTTTCTTTTTTAAGTATAAGAATTCTCAAATTCTTTTCAATACAATTGCTAGACAAGGGGGGGGGAGGGAGGCATTTTGTGAAAAATATAATAAATTTCACAAAATGCCCCCCCCCCACACACACACACAAAAAAAAAAAAAAAAAAAAAAAAAAAAAACTTGCATCGACCCCTGCATGTGCAGGTTAATATCTATGAGAAATGTATTATATACATCATCAGGTCATTTTTGTTACCTTCAAAACCGGTTAGTATTTATTACCATATATATTAGTATTTATTACCATTTTAAGTTAGATGTAGTAGTACAGAGATATTTATTTATCATTATTATTTTAAGAGGGGAAAAAAATCTTCTAGCTATGCGAGTTAAATATATTTACATAAATCACTCAATCATCTAAGCCATTCTTACATCCAGCCACACTACTGTGAAATGTTCCAGTGTTTTATTATTATTAATATGTTATAGTACAAGAGACTCACAAAACATTTTTCAAGAAGACACATGTATAAATGTCAAATATCAATTCAGGAATTACGATTTATTTATTTTGTTAATAATTTATAATATGTAATGAGGTATATTTTTAGTTCATTTCATCATCAAACACAAGCTCTAAAAATTTCGATAGTAAAAAGTATTTGATTAGTAAAAACATCTGCAGAAATTTATATTTTATCAAGTTTACTATTTCTTATGTTACAAAGTTTACTATTTCTTATGTTACAAAATTTATTATTTCTTATGTTACAAAGTTTACTATTTCATATTATCAAATCAACTAATTTAAAATTGTCAAATATTCAAATTAATACGTTTCAAGTTAGTAAAAATCAATTCCCTTTAAAACTTGTAAATTCTTTAATTGTTTACAAATTGTTTGTTTATATATCAGAAAAATAAGAAATTAAACTATTTTTTTTTAAATATAACAACTTATGTTTCTCTCTCTATATTTTTTATTACTATAATAATGCATCATTAAATTTATTTCTAGATTGTAAACAACAAAAACTGTGCGAGAAAATTCATTAGATAAAAATATGAATAAAATGAAATTATTATAAGCTCTGCATAAATAATAATTTAAAAAACAAGCAAATAGGTGAGGCTACATCATTCTACTTTCACGAGATACAAATTTCAACTTTCCACATCAAGATTATAACTTAAAATGTCTGCTTGAAAATAATGTGTGGAGCCACTTGTAATACAACATAATATAAAATCTTTTTATAATAATAAAACATAATATACAAACAACACTGAAACATTTCACATACCTGTATATAAAGAGTGATTCTTTTTATTGACTCCCCTGGTTTATTTATTCTAAATAAATGTCGTTATTTAGTTATTATATTAATAACTATGCGGCAACGATTACGCAGCAGCGATGCACTGAAATTCAAAGTCAGCCATCTTGTTCGATCTCCCCTATGACTTGCGAAAAATGAGAGGAAACAAGTCAACAGCTCATGAAGAGGAAACGAATCAGCGCATGCGCAAGATACCAGTCGAATGGCGGGGTGAAAAAGTTCGAGCAATATGCATTGTACGGCACCCTAATTAGCTTCAATCACCCAGTGAGTGACCAAATGGCACCCTAATCACATTTTCAAGCCTGTACGGCACCCTAGCGTTTCAAACGGCACCAGAATTTCACCCCAGGTTCCCAAAAGGCACCGAATTGTCACCTGTAGTTTTAACAGTGTACGATTGAGTTGCGAGGACTTTTGCCGCACAAGATCGACAGTCAACCATGAGCACTCATTTCAGTGGCATGCATGAGACGAAATTAAACCCAGCATCGGTGAATATATGTATGCTAATAAAATTTTCAGCTCTTGTGCAAAGTCGCAAACAGCACATCATGTAGCCTCCCTCACCAAGAAAAAGGAAGAAAGAAAAATTATGCGTCAAGCATAGCTTATAAACACTTTTCATCATATTGAGAATACTATAAAAAAAACTTTCCCGTTTAATAAGGTAAAATGTTTAAGAAAACAATTTGGAAAACGCAAAACACATTTGAAAACACAATGTCAGGAATTGCTGTCAATAGTCGGAAAAGCATCCGAATTCTTTTGTGCAGTCCTGTATAGAATCTATAGATTTGTATATATATATATATATATACTACGTAGTATTCTACAATTTACTTCAGTTAGGAAACACATAGCACAGTTGAAAATTCCCTTACAGCAAAATCCGCCAATAAACGGAAATGTACTCAAAATCTTTTGTGCAGCCCTGTATAGGATATTTAGAATTTATACACACCCAGTAATATGCAAGAAAGAATGTTAAATTCAAATACGCCCACCACAACTGAAACGCACTTCCAGTAATTATTGTTAATAGACAGTACTGTAACGAATTCTTTTGTAAGTCCCTGTAAATGAAAATGAATGCTATGCGCACCTTATTCTATAGTATCTTGTAGTGCACCTCAGTTATTATATCCATTTCAATAAGTTTGAAATAGTGTACCATTATTAAAGTACAGCGTAAACGATTTTTTCCCATGCACCATAAGGTAACGGCATTCCTTTGAGTGTCCCTGTAAATGTACGATAAATGCTATGCGCACCATATTCTATTCTAAACATCGCATAGTACACCTCAGTGATCTATATAAATTTCAATATGTTTGAGATAGTCTAAAACCATTAAAATACACCACAAACAATTTTTCACCATAGACCGCAATGTAACGAAATTCTTTTGTGTGTCCCTGTAAATGAACTATATATTCTACACGCTTTATTTTCAATATCTAACAAGCCATAGTGAACACCAATATCATATATCAATTGCACGGCAATCCGAGTATATTTACGTGAGTTAGAGCACAGACAGGCGGCAGACAGACAAATCGAATTCATAAACAATTTTCAACTATGTTGGAAAATGTTAACAACTAGGTTGGAAAGTGTTAAAAAGATAATAATTAATTTCCTTGTGATATTGTCTTATTACTGAAACTAGTTATATTAAAAATAATCTTGTGACGTGCTTTGATCAAAAATATATCTCTTCAAAAATTGTTCCTTTTCAGGGCGTAAATTTTCTTAAAACTATAAAAAAACATTTTAAAATTCAAATTTCAATGTAGTTTCCATAGTGGCAATTTTACACAATTAATTTTACACACACGAAAAACTGAATAGAGATGAATATTTATTTCTCTTAAATTTCTCCTGCATTTTTAAACAAAATGAAGCCATGGTTTTGTACGTAGAACTTATATTTTAATCATCTTTACTTTTGTGTTCGTAGAAAGAAATAATTTTGTTACACATGGTTTTTAATTAAAATTCATTAGCTTATAGTTATTACATTTTCTTTTACAAAAGCATGAGACCAATAGGGTGGGTCGGAAAAATCGAAAATTTTCAGATCAATTTCTAATAGTGCGGAAAAGTTGCCTTTTGTAATTAAAAGAATAACGCAAAAAGTTTTTTGAAATCGGTTAATATCTTTTGGTCTCGCATCGCACTTGAAATTTGGAAAATTTTATCAAAAATGACATTTATTGGAATTAATGATGACAATGTTTAAAAGATCAGACCTACTTCTAATAGTGCGTAAAAGTTGTCTTTCGAAAAATGAAAAATAATGCAATTTTTTAAAAATTCATTAATAATATTTAGGTCGCATATGGCCATTGAATTAAAAAAAACATTACCAAAATCGACAATGTTTCATATAAAATATTAAAATTCGTTTTTTTTTCTCATCTACTTCTAATAGTATAAAAGTATTGCTTTACGTGCATAGAAACGTAACATAAAATCAATTTTAAAATAGGTTAATATTTTTTGGTCGTGCATTGTTTATAAATTATGAAAAATTTTAGAAAAACATACTTTTCAATTATTCTATTTATTTAAATTTGAACAATTATAATGAGCAAATTTAAAACACTACTTAATGAGACATTTTTTAACAGAAATGGCTTAATGAATTTTAAACAAGTTTTCCAGAAACAATTTTAAAATAATGTGCATTGAAGTAATTTTAAAGAATAATTATTGTTTTTTTCTTACCTTCAACTACAGATAAGGCCTTGTACTGAGATTTATTATCTAACTTTGGCATTAGTGATCGCGAAAGCAAAGTTGATCTAACATAGCTGTCTCTGTTATTAGCACCACATACTTTTTCAGAAGCCTTGCTCACAAGTTTCACACATCGTTCCACTGCATGTGTGTAGCACGGAAACGCCTTTATTGCTTTCAGTTCCAATTCTGAGAGAGCTTTTGAATTAATAAGAGACAAAATACTCTCTGGGCTGGTTTCATGTAATATAGGTGGTGAAGTAACCTTGCAGATAGACCAATCAATAAGTTCTGAATAATCGTGAACACTAAAATTTAACTTGGGGAACACATGCTTTCTGTCACAGGTTGCATTGCTTTCCAGATCCGTCGTAATCCCAATTCCCTTATATGTTCCCTTTCATCTGTGATCATTACCAATAGCAGGTTTTCTGGATGAGCAAAGAAGGCGTTACGCTCTATAACAGGGTCTCACATCCTGTAAACTTTTTGGCAGGTAACGCGATGTTTTTATTGTCTTGAAAACATGCTTTAGTCCGTAAATAATAGAATTTTCTTGTTAATATCAAACCACACAGGCACATATGTTTTCACGATGAATAAAACTAACTCCTTCAATTCAGTCGTAGGGTTTTCTGCGGATATATACAGACTTCTACTGGCGGTCGTTAGCCATCGGGAATGTGAAATGGGCCCTGGATCTCGGACAGAAAGATCCTCAGGACAGAAGCCCGATCGCACAGCGTTTGGTATTTCAAAAAGATACTTTTGATCTTTACTGAGGTCATTTGGGTTTTCAACAGTCACTATTGGGATATTGCAATTGATTGATTCAAA
Organism: Maratus michaelseni; assembly: GCA_963931845.1. Taxonomy (NCBI): domain Eukaryota; kingdom Metazoa; phylum Arthropoda; class Arachnida; order Araneae; family Salticidae; genus Maratus; species Maratus michaelseni. Next base: position 365,591,325 of record OZ007586.1, read on the forward strand.
TTTGATAACAGGTAGTGTTTCACAAGCAGGTAGTTGATTGCCTATCGGACCAGAAAACAATGCCGGCCCTTTTCTTTTACCATTAATATGTTGAAACAAGTGCCTAAAAGGCAATTCGATGAAATGCAAAAGGCAAATACACCATTGCAAGGGCCTCCCTATCTTCATTTCCAAATTTAGAATAACCCCTTTTTTCAATCCCGTATTGATAGAAGTGCCGTCACATCCAATTACAATGACTTCATCTAAGGATATAGTCTTCTGAGACAGATATAAAACCACACTATATAAAACAGATATAGATATACATAGATACAGATATAAAACCACACAAATATTTCTTTCGGTTTCACTCATAGGTGTAACATGACCAATATATTTTGAGTTCGGCTCCTGAATTAAAGAAATGTGCTCTTCTTTTTTTGACCTTCGATAACGTTTTACGCCGATTTTCTCTTGATATAACAAATTGTCTTATCTACCGTCGAAATATATACCCCGAACAACAAGAACATTGTCCTTTTGTAAAAGGTTCCTTGTTTTAAGCTTCTCTCTCCTTATTTTACTTTTATAAATAATAAGTGACGTACGTGTTTCATTGATCGTTCCCATGTCTTGAAGAACGCCAGATACGAGAGCAGCTGTCAGAAACACCGTCACTTTCTGAAGCTGCTGCTTGTAAACGAACCCTCATCTGCAACGAAGTAGAATTTTCAGCTGTGACGAACATTTCAAAATCATTTGCAGATTTGAGCTTTTCAATTTTTTGGCTGAAAGGGGTGAAGCAATTTCTGCATGCAGTATTCTCAACTTTAACATTAACATAAGAACAACTAGCTTCTGAGTTGATAGAACTTTGGGGTGCAACACGTTTATTATCTTGCTCTTTTCTTTCATTCTTTTTCTAATATTAGCCGTTTCTTTGAGATTAATGTTAGCAATTTTACCTATCCTAGTACTTTTTTGGTCGTAGATAAACTTTTGTTCAATTTGTTTTACCTTTCTCTCCTTATCACAGTTTTAATTTATTAATATAGGGCATTTATAACGATCTAGTGAAACACAAGTGCATTTTACAATCATGGTGCATTTGCATGAGGTCACATCAAATATCTTTAACGATTCAGTCTTGAATTGCTGTAATTTCGCATTAAAACGCAATTTATTCTTGTCTTGTGTAAATGACTTCCTCATTTTATAGTATTTTTCATGATAGCTTTTTAGCTATTGAATGATTTTGGCCTCAGACACTGTTGGTATTGAATACTTTTAATAAATGTATTTGATTTTTTTAGCCACACTTTCTGCGACATCAGAAAAACAAACTGACTTCTTTGATTGTGAATCAACTTGTAAGTTATATCTCACTTGAAAAGAGCAGCGCAAAACATCCTCGTGTGAAGGCAGTTGAGTCTTATTAAAATCTTTTGGAGGGCCAAATAGTGGACAATCCAATTCCTGCCTTTTAATTAGTTTAGGTTTATTTTTATACATACTAGATTTGAACGTAGGGAAAAAACTCAACCATATATCAAAGTCCACTAAATAATTTCGAGAAATTAAAAGAAATTAAGCAAGAAAAGAAATACGAAATGCTTTCGCATTCAACGGAATCATAGCTATAAATGAAACATTGTATGCGGCAATCACGTGACAAGCCTGAAAACCACCTGCGTTCACAGCTCATCTGCGCATTGAGCAAGTGTTGTAGGGAAAATACGGGTAGCAATTGTTTTTGCAGTATGCGTACTTCCATTTTGATCATATTTTCCAAATTTCAAGTACGATGCGCGACCTAAAGATATTAACCGATTAAAAAAAAAATCTGTTATTTATATAATTATAAAAGGTGACTTTTGCGCACTATTAGAAGTAGGTTCGAAATTTGTTTAATTTTCATCATTAATTTTAAAAAAATGTCATTTTTGATCAAATGTTCCAAACTTCAAGTGCGATGCAAGATATTAACCGATTTCATTTTTTTGCATTATTCTTCTAATTACAAAAGGCAAGTTTCCGCACTATTAGAAGTTGATTTGAAGAAAATCGATTTTTTCGACCCATCCTAGTGACTTAGTTATATCAACAACCAGAAACTATAAATTTTACAAAGAACTACATATGTATCCTTGCAAGAAAGTCAACATCGTATTAGAATTTATATATATAGTATTTTATAATTTTCTACAAATCACTATATATTAAGTATATTTGTACTATTCTTTCGGAATATTGCTTTTGTGTCTGCCATAGGGAAATAAGATTAATCATGGGCGTCAATTTCCCCATTTCTTTAAATACATTAAAAAAGAGAATCATTTTCCCTTGTTCAAAGATGCGAAACTTACAATTTATTTTGTTAATATATTCTGGCATCAATACTGAACATATCACGCGTCAAGAAAATTTATAGGATACCAAGATGAAAATCACCTTCATTCATGCATCAAAAATTCAAGGTTGCTTGTCACGAAATTTTAAATCGATCATTAGAGAAAGCAGTTGACGATCATTTTTATTCAGCTGCTTTACGACCAACCATACAAAATTTAGTAGGAAAGTAGTAGGGGAAACGGTGGTATGGGGTGAACAGTGGGGTATATTGAAATAATGTTTTTTATTTACCATAGAAATTTAGATACTTTATTCATTTTTATCGGTGTAGAAATATTTTAAGATCGTAAGAAGTATTTCTATTTAAGTTTTAGGGTATAGCAACAACAATAACATTTTCATTGTGCTTACTAATTATTCAATTTCTCCCCCCTTGGTGCAATTCGTTTTTTTTTTTCGGATTGATTTTCTTTGACATTTAACTTTTATTTTACTGAACAAAAAAAAAAAAAAAAAAAAAAAAAAAGTTTTTTTTTTCTTTTACCATATTTTTTTTTTACTTTGTACCACTACTATGTGCGCCGATGGACAGTGATGTGTAGACTAAACCCGCAATACATGACGGTGAACATCGCCGTATATTAGCCATTTTACATAATCTTTCTTCTAATTTCTATTTCTCACCACATCTACTCACAAACACATACTCACACGCGCGCAGGAAAAGTTTGTGATGGGAAAGAAATAAAAAATATTTGCAAACATTATTCCTTTTTTTTAGCTCTAACAATACACTAACTCTAACAATATTCTATAAAACTATATTATTGAACTTTTTACAAAACTTAACTAATAATGAAGATAATAAAGTATGATTTAAATAAAATTTCAAGTACAAATTGATTTAAAAGAAACAAAAAATAACTAACGTTTGACGCAAAGTTACGTTCGAAAGTTTGTTGAATACTGAATCCAATGAGCCCATCGGAGTATTCCTATGTGGTGGGGCAGTCGAGTAAAGGTGTCGAGAAGAGGAAAAACCTGTGGTAGTACTGATGATAGTATATGCACATCATCTGTCAGGCGGCTCGCATTGTATAGGCAGTATATGTGCAATGAAAGTGTTAATGTCTGCATACTATCTTGTTTATATTCATTTCATAATGCTTGTTAACATGTGATATATGGAAAACCCTCCCTCTAACTTTCTTATAAATTAACAAAAAATTTATATATTTCTATAGATTAATAGAGAAACTTCGGAGGAACAATACTATATAAAAATTTTGAGAATAAATTTCTAATTTTTACTTTTTATGATTTTTTTTCTGATGTGGAGTAAAACGGATTGTTAAGATTGATGTTAAGTATGATACTATCACTTCTTGTAGTTTACTGCAGTAAATATTTCTTGCAGTGCATTTCATGGTAAAATGAGTAAAAAGTCATTTTCTTATTTTTTAAATTAACTAATATTTTAGCTATTTTTCCTATAAATACATTCTAAAAGAAGAATGATAGACTGTAGGAATGCAATACCCATAGTGAATAAAATTTACGTCTTAGTTTAAAATTACTGGTAAGTATTGCTGATAAGTTTGGAATAGCTGATAAGAATAGTAATTTTCTAATGGAGATCGATTTTTATTTTATTTTTTACTATTCCAATATGCCTAGAATTTTTTTTAACAAGACTAGAAGTGTGAGATATACAAAAGACCTGCACAAGTCTATAATTGCAGGCTGAAAATGGATCATCAGTTTATTGTTTATCTAAGAAGTATGCTTTTGTCTTGTATGACCTGACATCAAAGGAACCTATATAGCTCAGAAGCCTGCAAACACGTACTGCTCTTGAAATTAAGAACTCAATTTAATAAAGAAAACTGCCCAGTTAAGCTGATGGCATTGAGCTCACAGGCTATTCACACTAATTGTATATTATGCTATTTTATCAAAGAATAATGCCACTCGAAAAATAAAGAAATCGACAGTAAATTAAGGGGGGGGGGGTTAAGCACCCGTTCCCACCCTTTATACTTAACCAATAAACCCCCAAAATCTAATCAGGCAAGCGCCTTACCACAATGAATCTATACACAAAATTTGAAAAAAAAATCGGATAATTCTGCTTGAAAAACCCATTTATCTGAATTAAGGGAGGTTAGCCCCCCGTTCCCCCCTTTATACTTAACCAATGAAAACCCAAAACTAATAAGGCAAGTGCCTTACCACAATGAATCTATATACAAAATTTGAAGAAAATCTGATAATTCTGCTTGAAAAACCCATATGTAAATTAAGGGGGGTTATCCCCCGTTCCCCCCCTTAATACTTAAACAATGAACCCCCAAAACTAATAAGGGAAGCGCCTTCTCATAATGAACCTATATACAAAATTTAAAAAAAATTATAATTCTGCTTGAAAACCCCATTTATCTAAATAAAGGGGGTTAGCCGCCCCGTTTCCCCCCTTTATACTTAACCAATGAACCCCAAAAACTAATCAGGAAAGCGCCTTATCACAATGAACCTATAAACACAATTCGAAGCAAAACGGTTATTTCTATCAAGAATTATCGCTTTACGTACATACATACGTACATACATACATACAGAACAGGCGGGCACATTAACTCTCAGGCTTTGATAGCCTGTGAGCTAAAAAATGCAGAGTAAGTAGGAATATATTTTAACAACAAAAGCGTATATAGAATATTGACTACGGAAAAAAACTATTAACCGACTATTTAATAAAAATCTTTGAAGCAATGTTATTAAACAAAAGGAAAAACATATAAGAACGATGAACAAAAGGAATCGGAAAAATGGTAGAAAAAAATGAAGCTTTAGATGTAGAAAAAGAGACTATAAAAGCAGAACTGAGAGAAAAAAAGCAATGTTCAGTACCATTCCAAAAGTCAATCCACACAGTACATTCAGATACTATCAAGATAGCCACACAGTCATAGCGATGATAAGACAACAATAAAATGTGTGGATCCTGGTAATTGTCTAATATCAAGTGAATATAAATTCTACATTTGTGGTTAATTTTAATTTAAATGAATGTTTTGGATATATGATATATGCCAGTGCCTGTTTTCTTTAAAATACACTAATTCACTGAAATGAGTGTTTTATTTCATTAGTATTAAATGTATTTTTAACCAAATATACCCATAATTTAGTACTACCTCTATTTTTTCTCACAATGGGGAAGAAAGGTGTAACTTAAATTATTATATTATTAAAGACAATACTGAGAAGAATATTTAGACGAAATATATTGCAATATTTGCAGTCTATATATGTCGAATGCATTTTGTAATATGCATCAAAAATTTCATTAATATTAATTTTACATTTTAATGCAATAAAAAAAAAATCGACTTTAACATGACTTTTCTCTATCTGACCCTATGTCAAACCTGAATTATTTGATTTTTTTAGAAATATTCACATATGCAAAGTAGCCCTTCATTATACAGGTGAGAGAAAAAGTCGAAGTTACAAAGGAAATTAAAAATAAATAAATAAAAACATGATAACTTAAGGTGAATGTGATTTTTTTCCTCTCTAGGATGTTTGTTTATGTGTATATTAAAATTCTTTTAAGGAAATTGACGATAAAAATCTATTTATTGTAATGAAAAAATTATTTAAAAAGTTAGGTGAAATTAGAACATTTTTCCAAAGACGAAAAGAAAAAAAAAAAGGATAAAATATATTTATCTGAAAGAGCGATATAATGACAGGTTTTTGTATTTTGATTTATCCAAAATAATTTTTAATTAATCTCTTATTTTTATTGCGTGATTAATATTAACGTTTACTTGGCTTAATATATTATATTATAAATGGAAATTCGCGCTTCTTTCTTGCTTAATAAGCTGTTAATAATTTTGGTCCGTGACTTTATATCTATTTATGAACTCTCGGTATTCACTGGAATCTGAAATCATCTTCAATGAACAGGAAATTTCCTGTTCATTGAAGATGATTCTTAAGAATCTACAATGCATCAGAAGTTATAAGTAAATTCGAAGGTATTTCGATAATTAACACATTTTTTCGTTAATGAGTGCGAAAATGAATTATTTGTATCGTCTGTTTATTTATGACAAATCAGTATATGATATCGAAATTTCACTGCATGAAATAAATACCTTGTTGTATCCTAATAAATCGAGTGCTTTTTCGTTATTCTACTCGCAAATATTTTTTTAGTAAAATGTAACATAAGTTATACCACGGCCCTTATTAATGTAAGATCGAGTTAGATTCGAATCGGATTCTGTTTAACAGATTTAGATGAAATAAAGAGTAAAAAAAAAAAAAAAAATTCATTTTATCTTTTTAAAAATCACGTGGAATTCAAATTAGTTCAGATAAATTAAATTTTGAATTATAACAATCGAGTCAGTCTCAAATCAACATTTTAAGTAACATTAAAACAGTTTTTAGTGCCATACCAGTTAAAGTGTAGCAGTAAAGTTTTAAAATTTAATTAACCATACATATCACAAAGGCATCTTATATAGTATACTGTATATTATATAGTATACTGTTTTCTCAAATTACGATAAGTTATCATAGTTATCAAAAGTACTCTATATTTTTACATGAATATTAAAATATGTTCAATTTATACTTTGAAAGTGGAGTGATCGTAACAGAGTATTATGTTTAATTTTTAATGAAAATTTCGATTATTGTAACTTTTTGTTCATTTCAAAATACGCAGATTAAACTACAACAAGTTAAAAATTCGTTAAAACTTACAAGTTTTTATGCAACAGCTAAAATAAAAAAATAAAAATAAATAATGTTGTCCTACTCCAGTTTTTAGTTTCTATTTATTTGTAATGTGCATATTTTGTCCGCAAAAAAGTACAATAAATTTTAACAACTAACATGTTAATAAACCAGAAACACTTTTAGAATAATTCTTCATATTGCTCAATATATTTAAAAATGTACACATGCATTTTGCTTAATGAAAGTGAACCAGTAATGAGCCATGTATCCATAATACGCATCCTGATTTGAAAAATTAAAACAAATTTATATAGTATCACATTTCAAGCAAATAAAATTAGAAGTGGTTATAGTTGAAACCTGTCACTTTAATAGCTGTCATTTTAGATTCTTGTAAATGTGATATTTATTTTACATTTGTCAAAGCAAGTGGCTCATTATAAGCACAATTGCCCATCACTGGTACACTTACTTTATAGCTGCCATATTTTATGCTTTCTTTTACCCAGTAAAATTTAATAGTAAATCTTGCCTTATATATTCACTGTTTTCAGTGATTAAATAAGTCAAAATTTTCTATTAAATTTTAATGATATAACAAAAATGTGTAAAAATTGGCAGCCATGTTGCCTTAATGCATAAAGCCTACAAAAGGAAATTTATCAAGAGAGGCAAGGAAAATTATTTTGTAATGTAAAATAATATTTTTTATTCTCTAACTACGTATATAAAATCACTTTTTTGTAGAATATTTAAAATAAAATCCTTTTTAATTTCATAGTATTTATATTATTTTAAAAACAAATTTCTGAGAATACATTTGTATAAATGTTACGCGATATAAAAAAACTCTTAACTTAAAATGCATGACTTGAGTGTTCCTGAAGAAAAAAAATCATGCAGATTATACGGCAATTTTTGAAAAAAAAAAAAAAAAAAAAAAAAAAAAAACCGCAAATTTATTCATATAACGAAGCTGTAAAATAACAGTTATAAACAAAATGTTATTTTTTGTTCATAAAAGTAATTTTTTATTCGTATCTTAAATAGAAAAGAAAAAAATATATAATTCGTTGTAAATAACCTTATGGTCGATGACATTTCACCTATTGACGATGTAAAAACAAAAGTAAAAAAAAAAAACGCCGCAGACTTAATCCCTTTCCTTTTTTATTCCCTTCACTTTTTATATGTACTTTCATCGAAGTACTAATGTTAGCAGAAACAAATGACTCCCAAAATTAAGTTACAAGCAGGTGTTCCTTTTCTCAGACGATACTGACCACAATATACTCGTTATTTTAAGAAAAATCTCTTTTTCTAGATTCTAGACTTGTGACGATTTACGTTATTTAACAATTTTTGCGACGACTAAATATAGAATGTTAAATGATTTATAAAAAATTGAACGAAAAAAAAATGGACAAGTTTTGAAAGCAATCAAAGTTTGTTTTTTATGGAATATAATTATGTAATAAATTTTCGTAGTATTAATAAGATTTTTTGTCAGTAATTGAATACAAACTACATTATTTCTAATATTGCAAAAGCGAAGTTATTGTTTTAAGGGGAGGTTACCGTTCATCGGTCCTAAAAGTAAGCCAGATTCGGGATTTTATTTTCATAGAAAGAATAAAGGAACACAAAAACTGAATTTAACCGCTTCTTATTCATAGTTTTTACTATAATTTTTTTTTTAATTATAGGATATTGTCAGTTGCATTTAGTTTTGCTATGCGCGCATTAACCGTTTATAAAGCCGTGTAGTGTCAAAATAATCTGAAACAAACAAAAAACAATTTTTGAGAAAACATATTGAATTTGGTACGGGGATGGGCATGAATATATATTTAGTGCAATTAAACGAAATTTGGTAAAATGGTTGTCGTTTGAAAAAACGTGTAATTGTTTTGCCCTTTTTTTTCTAACTTCAGCGTGACTGAAAAAAAATTTATTATTATTATTATTATTATTATTGTCATTATTATTCTCGCATATGAAAAGTTCATGGCTCAAAATAAATTACAAATACATCCAAAAATAAATCAAAAAATAAATAATCTTCAATTTCCAAAAAAAAAAAAAACCCGTTGATTGGTTGATCCATTTAAATGCTACTTTACCCGACGCGATAAAAATGTCGTTTCAAGAAAACCTCGTTTAAGGTTTCACTAAAGAAAATGTGTATAAACATTTTTAGTTAATAATTATATTTTGTAACTTACAGTTAGTCCGTGATTTCTGGTTTTATACCTACGAAGCAAATAGTTTAGCTATGTCCCTCCGGGTCCGGTATACCGGTGTTTCAGCCTGTTTACGATCGCTTTCAATTGACGGTCTTCTTAAATATTTCGAATTTCACCTAACCGTTTTAGAGGATTATACGATAAATTATAAAATGTAAAAAAATAATATATATATATATATATATATATATATTAGAAAGATTTTTTTTTTTCATGAACATCAACCTACTCTTAAACATATCTATGCTATTCCTTTTCCTGAAATTAAATTAAAAGTACCGCTGGGTAAGAGTATATGCTTTTATATTTTGATATTGAACGTATTTAAAAGGATTAGTAGTTCAACAGAGCGGTTTTAATTAAAATTAGTCTAACATGATTCAGTACTCTGTAGGGGACCAGACATGACGAAATTATGTCGAAATTTAACACTTCTTTTATTACCTAATGCTTTCCTAAAAAAATAATAATTCTATTAAGTCAACAACTATTCATTTTTGTGACACACACAACATTTTAGGGACTACTCAATTGTAACTGCTGTAAATGAGCTAGCTTTATGTCGTCAAATAATTCAATAATTGCCATATCAGGTCATTTGTACGCAGTATACGCACTGCATTACACCATTTCTACTTTTTTTTAAATCACTAAACATACCGAGAGATTTACTTAAGTTTTATAAAATTATTTAAAACTTTTAATTTTTTTATTTAACTTAATTCTATGGGATTTATATTATATTTATTTTTTGAAGTAATTGCTGTTCGAATCGACATATTTTCATTTGGTACCGATGTTGACCGATGTTGGTATGTGTAGTGTTTATTTAATAAAATGAGAATATTTAAAAAAATGTGTGTTTTTCAATTATAGGTCGAGTTTTATCGTTTAAAATTTATTGTTTGCTTTTTGTGACTGATGATACGAAATCCAGAGCAAACAACATAAAAGACACTATGGATCCAGAAGCAATGACTGTTTTTTATTTACATATATTGAATTTTAATTTTAATATATTTTTAAACCGTGGTTTGCTATTTTTTACATCTGTATGCAGATTTTGCTGCTTATCATCACTTAAAATCGTCGAGGACTGGTACATACTCTATCTTTTAATTATTACTGAATTTTCTTTTATTACGATTCAAGCATGACTTAATTTGAAAAAATTACTTCCATTTCCCAAGCATGACCAAAGATTAAATATTTTTGCTAATTTTGAGAACAAGTTAATAAATTGAAGTACGTGTGTCTACCCAGCTTTCAGATAAGTATTTGAACATACTTTTAAACTAATGCTTAATATAAATTCTTCTGAAGGAGTAAGTAAACGTTTACACAGGGTGTCCCTAAAGTTACTATACATTTTTGAAAAATAGGTTTTAAATATAATATTTTCGCAGGTGATCTGATAAAATACTTTAAGAAGAAGAAATAATAGCAATTGTTTCTGCTCGTCTACATGGATTACCGTATGAAAAGGTGCGGGAAGATTTCACCCACATTAAGTTCTCCTTCTCCACAGCTTCCAGCATATGATAACACATAGCTTGCCAAGCTGCCTAACCTTCAGCTTCAAACTTATGTACAGATTATATGAGATAGGCTTGTTTGTTTAACTGATAATGTAGAGATTTCCAAACAATAGAATTTTGAATAGCGAGATTCCGGCTGAGTGTTTGCATGGATGACTTCCAGTTTCGCGTAACCGCTTCTTGTACTTTTTGCGTAGCATGGAAATGTCTAATGTAACATCTGATATTATCAGAAGTCTGGCTTAATGATCTTCATCTTTAACGCTATTACAAGTTCGCTTGATTTCGTTTACCAATTTTTAGTAGTTACTCTGGTAGGAGCGGATATTCAGAATTCATGGTTGAAATCCTCTTACCCCTATTGATACGTTAATTCTCATAGACGAGCGCAAAAAAATAGCCATTCTTTTTTCTGTTGAATGTATTCTATCAGATCACCTGCAAAAAAGGGATTTAGAATCTTTTCTCAGAAATGCTTAGTGACTTTAGGGTCTGCTATAGGGTCACCCTATAGTATACTAAATTAATATCTTAAAGAGCTTTTTAATGGTTTTTGCATAGCTTTTATTTATTTTTACTTAAATGTTATGCTAAAAACACAAAATAGATTTAAGCATATTTTGTCATGTTTACTATATATAATTAAGTTTAAAAAAATTCTACGTTCAAAGATGAGTTTGTAACTTCTTTTCCTTTACTGATAGTCTTCTAATCCGCGAGAAAAATCCTCAGCGTATCATAGAATACTTTAATGGTTTTGCCTCACAATGCATTTGCTACAGCAAATGCAGCCTCGTTTGCATTAGCCTTCCGAAAATCGTTAAACGTTAGTTTCAAATCCCTGTAATCACTTATAATTATCACTTTGATGTAGCTTGGCAGTTAATATATAAGAATCCTTTGTTACCAGAGTCACTTTATTAGCTTTATGTAACTCTTGTACGGTCCGTTAAATTTAATCTTATGAAATTCAACTGAATTCATTGAAAAAAGTTGCATGAGTAACTTGATAACATCATTATTAAAAAAGTAATTTTAAATTATCACAAAAGAATATATGATACTTTGTGTAAAATATTTGCATATTTTAGTCATTATATTTTAGTTCATCTTGTTCATTATGCACATGGTTCAAAATACGTTCCATCTGTGTAATCATTTAATATTGTCATTTTCAAGCAAATTTTGTCGGATTTTAATGGAGAACATCACCTGCGAAATCCTATATAAAACAGCTGATACTGATGTACTTTTTTCTCGGAAACTACTGAAGCGATTTTAATAATTTGTTCATGATAATTTTAGTAGTAGCTAAACTATATATTATTTGCTCAGGAAAAAATAAATTAAAAATTGTATTAATTACGTGATTTCGCAAACAAAAATGTCCAGGTATTCTTGTTTTTAAATTAACATTACTAAAAAGTATTTGATTTTACAGTAAAAAATATAGCTAATTATAGCTATAATATAGTAAATATAGCTAATTACAATACTAGCAAAATAAAACAAAACGTATTGAAATCTCTTCAGCATTTCCCGAGAAAAAAGTATCGGCTGTTAATGTGATAATATCAGCGGTTTTCCATAGAAGCGTTTTTCCAACGTTTTTCGCAGCTGTTGTTAATCTTTTAAACAGTAATGTTATTTTATTTTCTTCTTTAAAAAATAATTTAAATTGATTGAAAGTTAAACGGGTGGACATAAATTTTTTCCTTTAAAGTTGACATTATGAAATTAAACTCACACACGCACATGTGTATATATACATTGCTGTCGGTTACTGTTTTTAAATAATTTAAAATTTGGAATTTTTAAAATATGGATAAAAATGCTTAAGTGATACAAATATCAGAATTTTTCTTAAATAAAAGAAATTAATAACTACAGAGAGAAGCAAAAAACATTTCATTAAATAAATTTTCTGGTCCAAAATATGTTAATTTTACTTGAAAAATGGAAGATTGGCAGCTATATAAATATATATATATATATATATATATATATATATATATATATATATATTGTGCTTTTTTATTTGAATATATGGTTAAACAGGTATAGGAAACAGATTATAAAATAGGAAAAAAAAATCAAACTATTCAAATTAGAATACTGAAAGAAAATTGAAATTAAGATAGTAATATTTATATATACAGGGTGGGTCAGAAAAATGTACACACACTTTGAATGTTAACTCCAGTTTTTATTCCCATGTAATTAGTATTTAAATTGTAAAAGAATCTACATAAAATGTATAACTTTTCTTTCTACCGAATATGTTCAAAATTAATTTCTGGTCAATACATTGCTTATAACAGTGGGCTATTGATTCACAAACTTCAACAAATATTTCATTTGGTGTTATATCATATTCTTGCATGACTTATAAGTCGCATAGGTGGATCTGCCTGAAACTCCTTGCGATATTGTTTTTGTACTTCTGCTACATTTTCATACTTACAATAGCATTTTAAAATAAATTTTCTTTTTTCAAAAGTTAATCTTGGTCCACTCATTATTTCCAATTAATTACACTTTGAAAAGAATGAAAATTTAGAAAGTTATGACCCGTTAAACAGTGTATGCATACATTTTTCTGATGCACCCTGTATATTCGTGATTATATGCGTTGAAAAAAATAATTTGAATGGAAAATGTATAACAATGAAAAAGATAGCAAACTGAAATGCCTATGAATCTTAAAAATGTCAAAATATGAAAGTAAAAAATTGTGTAAAAAGATTTCCACGCATGTTACCACAGACCCAAACTACAAAACGAGTACATGCATTTATTAGTGAGACTTAATGATTATAATATAAATTATGGAATACTTTGACAATTTTATTTTCACTTGAATATCAGATATAATTTTCAATTTTTCGATACACAAATTTAAAAATCCCGGAAATGTATTTATTTATATTAAACATATGTTTGTTATTCTGTTTGTTTCTCGATTTGTTTTACTTATAGGCCCTTAAAAGTTTTACATCTGCAGTATCTTGAATATTAATGTATCTTGAAAAAAATGCTATATGTCAATTTGAAGCCAAATATGAGCTTACAGGCTTTGTATTGAGATGCACAATTTGAAAAAAGAATGACGGTGGAAGCAATAAAGAATTGTTTCTGGGAAACACATTTTTTCCCACGAAGGAACAAGACAGAAGAGAGAAAAACTACAGATTTGAAATGTGCTGACAAGTATTGATTTACAATAACTTAATTTTTAATCTGTAGTAAACAATTAACTTATTTAACTTAATTTGAAATATAACAGCCACAATGGATTACTCTTTTTTTTTCAATGTGTAGGGATGAAAAAGTACAGATAACACTTGAAAGATATGTAAAAAGTATGATTAAGGTGGGGGTGATAAGAGACCGGCCATCCCCTCAACCAAAATATATATTTAAAAATATAAAATATATGCTAAAATATCTTTTTTAACTTTAAATTATTATTAAGTTATCATGATTATATATTTATGGCCATTGAAAAATGCCTTCATTTTAAACCGTTTGTAATAACATTTTCTCAATAACATTTTATAGCGTAAAATGGATTTAAATTTTAGATATAATTGATATTTAGTAGCACTGACGATCAGTTAAAAATATTTATTTATAAGAATTTTATTTTCCATACAAGTTTTATACATTTAAATAAAATTTTATCTCAAAAAATAATATTGGTGAAACATTTCTTATGTTACACAATGTGATAGAAGTGTGATTTTACTGAATTTTTAATATTTATGATGCTGAAGGATTTCTGAAAATTCAAGTGGAGGTTTAGATTTATTGAGCATAATATGGGTGAAGAAATTCCAGGAAAATGTGAATTCATTATTTGTCGATCAGTTTGAATATGTACCAGATGTAAGTATTTTGAAAAAATAATATCAACGGAAAAATGTTGTTCTATTTACAAATATTATTCATGATTATTAGAAATTTACAAATTAAAGATGTAAATTTATACATTTTTTGAACATATTTCATATCAATTGTGAAAAAAATATCAATAAATTTAAAGTAAATAAATAATAAAATCTAGTTAGAATAATTACAGACATTCTGCCAGATACAAGCATTTAAAATATAGAGCTATTTTACTGTGATACTTTAACTTTTCAGCAAGATTTTTATGCCAATAGCGAGATTCCGGCTGAGTGTTTGCATGGATGACTTCCAGTTTCGCGTAACCGCTTCTTGTACTTTTCGCGTAGCATGGAAGAGTCTAATGTAACATCTGATATTATCAGAAGTCTGGCTTAATGATCTTCATCTTTAACGCTATTACCAGTTCGCTTGATTTCGTTTACCAATTTTTAGTAGTTACTCTGGTAGGAGCGGATATTTAGAATTCGTGGTTGAAATCCTCTTACCCCTAATTCATTCGTTAATCCTCATAGACGAGCGAAAAAAATAGCCATTCTTTTTTCTGTTGAATGTATTCTATCAGATCACCTGCAAAAAAGGGATTTAGAACCTTTTCTCAAAAATGCTTAGTGACTTTAGGGTCTGCTATAGGGTCACCCTATATTATACTAAATTAATATCTTAAAGAGCTTTTTAAAGGTTTTCGCATAGCTTTTAATTATTTTTACTTAAATGTTATGCTAAAAACACAAAATAGATTTAAGCATATTTTGTCATGTTTACTATATATAATTAAGTTTTAAAAAATTCTACGTTTAAAGATGAGTTTGTAACTTCTTTTCCTTTACTGATATTCTTCTAATCCGCGAGAAAAATCCTCAGCGTATCATAGAATACTTTAATGGTTTTGCCTCACAATGCATTTGCTACAGCAAATGCAGCCTCGTTTACATTAGCCTTCCGAAAATCGTTAAACGTTAGTTTCAAATCCCTGTAATCACTTATAATTATCACTTTGATGTAGCTTGGCAGTTAATATATAAGAATCCTTTGTTACCAGAGTCACTTTATTAGCTTTATGTAACTCTTGTACGGTCCGTTAAATTTAATCTTATGAAATTCAACTGAATTCATTGAAAAAAGTTGCATGAGTAACTTGATAACATCATTATTAAAAAAGTAATTTTAAATTATCACAAAAGAATATATGATACTTTGTGTAAAATATTTGCATATTTTAGTCATTATATTTTAGTTCATCTTGTTCATTATGCACATGGTTCAAAATATCGGAGATGTGGTTATGTATATCACTATTTTTGAATAGAAATCTTCACCTTATTTAAGCACAGAATTCTGCGATCAAATAGGACGAAAATTCTTATTCCGGAATAGTAGCATACATATTAAAGCCCCCCCCCCCTCTGAGTGCGCCAATGGATATGGATGTGCTTTTTTTTTTTTTTTTCGTTTGTACATTAAAAAAAGTTAGTCAGTTACCGTAAATCTATCTAATAAATACATAAATATACTACCTTAAAATCTCCAATAAATATATGAAAATAACATTAATATTTTAATGAATTAGTTTTTAAATTACCTACTGCCAGATTAAAGCAATCGGACTTTTTAAAAAACAACGTGGGCATATTAGCTTAATTAAATGGCAAATCATTTTCAAGGAACTGTGTTGTGCACTACGGACACATATTTACAGGGATGCTTCGAAAATTTCCAATACCTTCAAACAAAAGTTTACTAAATTTATCTTTTATTTAAAGGAAATAAATAATACAAAAATGACAATATTTCAAGAATGACAAACTCTTAGCATTTAAAAAATATATCTGATTCATCGTAAACCAGCTTAACTATACAAAACTAAAATTTCATTAAAACAAGCTTATATTAAGGCTTTAAGGACAAAGAAAAAAAAAAAAAAAAAAAGGGAAATGTCTGAGGAATGAAGAAAAGATTAAAATAGGGATTTTCAATATTTCTTTTTGTTTGAAATTTGCTTGGCCACACAATTTCCGTACTCAAATCTTCGCCTTTTTCAATCGCAAGGTTTCTATAATTAATATAAGGCAAATTATTCTATTCCAAAATAGTGGCGTCTCTATTTTTGGCCTGCGGGCCAATATTTAAAGAACCCTATTTTAAAAGAAATAGTTTATCTTTCACTTTTATTATATAAATTTTATGATTGTTATAAAGATGTAAAATAACACAGTTCCATAGAATAATACGTATAAAATTATTTTAAAATAGCTTGTTTACTTGGGAACTCTACATAGGGAAAAGGGGACTAAAATATAAATTTTCTTTTAATTTTAAAATTATGTATTTCATTTATTACAGACATTTAAATTTGTTTTATTAGTACTTTGATATTGAAATTCATTTAATCTCTTAAGAATAAAAGTCAAAGAAATTTTAATTCTAATCAAATAAGATAAATCAGGAAATGTAAATTACCATAAAAAGTAGCATTTATGATAATACGATTTTCTTTAAAAAATAAACAAAATAATATGATATTGTCTATAACAATAAATTTGCCTGTAACAATAATTTACGCGATTTCAACAAATTTCTAATAAAAACTAATGTATTTCAAGTCTGTATATAAGGAAAAAAATTCCTTATTGAACTGGCGAGGGAGGAGAAAAATCTTAAAGACTGTAACTTACTTGTGTGACTTCCTGTTTCAAAGAATCTATCGGAGCAATCGCTAAGGGATTTATTATTGTTTCAGGTTTTGAATATAAGGGAAAATTAAAAAAATATATAGAGTTACAAAAATGTAAAAATCCAAGACTACATAGAACAGAATTCTACCTTATTCAAAATATTAAACAGAATATACCAACTCTGTATCAAACCAACCATAAATAAGTTAAGCTGTATCATGATAAATAAAATCGCAACATGTTTAATCATGTTATGAAATTCTCAGAAAATTGTTAGAAACCAGTATTAAGGAAATAATCGTTTTGGATATTCCTGCTAAATCGCAGTTTTCAATCATAAAATTCTATACTTTTGCCTTTAAATATTAGCATTATCCAAATGTTAGGTCATACATGGACTTTGGAAAGCCATGAAACAATGAAAGTCAAGATATCCCTATTGATACCATCATAGGGATAAAGTTATGATCATAAAAATGAAGGTGTTAACGATAAGAGTTATCAAACAAACAGTTTAAATCACAAATATTTTTGTAAAATGATATGTATATTCAATCAAATTGATAGAAAATTGTCGAAACGAAGTCTCAACATATAAATGATAACGCTATGTCTGTGCTTAAAAACAGACTATTGGTAATAGTACAAATTTTAACTAACTAAACTCCGAAGATCTAGATTTTTTCAACAAAATAGAGTTAACTGGGGCTATTATGAGACATAATTCTAAAGTTCTCATAATCACTTTTGATCAATTGACACTATACTGCAAAAAAAATTGTTGATTTTACGGTATAATACTGGTACCCCAGCTGTCAGTATTATACAGTAAAATCAACAGCAGTAAACAGTAAAATAAGCAGTAATACGCTACCGCTTGTCCGCGGCAGTGTGTTACTGTTTATTTTACTGTTTATTACTGTTAATTTTACGGTATACTACTGGCAGCTGGGGTGCTAGTATTATACCGTAAAATCAACAATTTTTTTTTTCATTGTAGATACAAATAAAAAATACTGTAATTTGTGTTTTTGTTTCTTCTATCTGTTTATGGATAAAAAGTATTGCATATCATTAAAATAAAGGTAAAAAAAAATAAAGCTCTGTCTCATATTAGCCCCATTTGGCGGGGCTAATATGATACAGGGTTTTAAAACTGCTATGGGATTAAAGTGAGACATTATTATTTTTAAGTGGTTGTAAGTCCTAAGAAAATGAAATGCCAGCAATAAAGATGACATAAGTCCACAAGAATATTCATGAAAATCCACTACAATTAACTTCACCCCTAATTTATTAAATGGTAATTTTGGGTAAAAAAATAAGAAGAAAATTATCCGAAACACTTAGACTATATTTTTTATAAGTTTCAGTGTTGTAGTCGTAAAAAATCAGAGGGCATACCCACAGAGTATACGTTATAGTTTCATTTGAGAAGCAAAGGTATGAAGTAAGGGTGTTTGAAGTAAATTTGCAGTGATATAACCCAAGTTACTGAAAAAGAAAACCAAAATCCCAGTCTATTATCTTCGTTGATTTTGTTAATTCATTGTTAATTAATATTAACACTGTCAGGGAAATTAAATAACTAGTTTCTTATATTTTAATCTGATTTCAAGGAAAGGCAGGAGAAGTAACATTTTCCATAAGGTTCACTGCAAAGATTTCATCTTCTTTATGGGCAAAATCAGTATCTAGGTTAATCGTTAAACCTTGGACTGTTACCTTTCCTTTGTCTTATTTTATGAGAAAAACGTATTTACTGTGAGTAGAATTCCACGTTTAACGTCAGCATAAAAAGTTCCCGTAGACAACAGGATCAATTTCTTTTCTTGGGCCATTTGCGATGAAATCTATCTTTGATTTTCAGCCCTATCATGCACATAAAGAAATTCTTTACTGCCTGCGCTGTCTCCTTTGAACAATTTATCAATAAAATTTTTTATCCTTCTTTTTTTATTAGGTTTTTGTAGTTTTATAACTTCTTCATTTTTCATTTAAACGACCGGTATCTCACCAGTCATTTGAGTTTTAACGTCTGTTATTGGGCAATTGTCTGCATCTTTAATTTCTCCTGTATAGTTTTCAACACTTGCATCTTCTTTTTTTGTTATAGTATCCTGATTTGGTTTCTCTCATTTTTTTTACTTTCCACCTTTAGCTGCTTCCCTTTGCCGCACTTCATAGGAAATTTAAGATCTGTTGCTTTTGATTTTTTTCCGCTCATTTGCTGTTCTTAACTTTTCAGCAGTTATCCACTCTCCACCCGTAATAACTTTTGAAGTAGCATCTTTTCTTTTGGCTTTCTTCTTTGCATCATCAGTATTATTCAATACTGTTAAAGGAACATCTCAAAAGAATTAGAAGAAATTTATAAAACTTTGATCATAGGAATTACAATAGACCATGCAGAATGTTAACTGGTTTACATGAGCATAGTGTTACGGCACAAAACTGCTCTGTCAATGTTACAATTTATAGCTGAACATCGTAATGATTCACCAATAATATGAGGGTAAACTCTTCTACTTCCTTTAGGTTTATAATTATGCACCATTTTCAATTTTTGAAAATACACAGGCATCGTTCGATTAAATATTTGAAACAAGCATAGTATAATGTACTATTAGGCTAAGAAAATTAGCAAGAAAATCCTTTTCTGGTATATGAAAACAAAAAGACAATAAAGGGCACAAGAAAGATTTATAATGGTGAAAAAAATATTATTCTTTCTTCCTGATGTTTAAGCAATTCAAAATGTCGTATAGTGATTCCGAAAATAGAATTACGGTCGTACAAGCCGTAAACGTTGAGCCACAGAAACAGGCGATACCTCCGAAGGCAAAACTTTAAACGCAATTATCGCGAAACAGTTTTTTCAGCGGTTTTCTGACGATAACTTTTAAACAAGTTAACGCGTTTCTTTTTTCTTAAATAAAAGAAATAAAATTCTCTACAAACTATATTGGAACAACCAGACAAAGAAATTTCTTCTTAAGTAATAACAGAAAATACGATAAATTTTTATTATAATTTTTACAATTTATATTCTTATTTTCTTTCAGGTATAATCGAGAGACAACGCAATAACAGTATAAAGCAGAAAAGACGATTTAAAAATATGAAACCTGGACTTGAAAATCGTGGCAAATCTAGTGTTTCAAGATTAATTTTATCGTACAATATTAAAACTTTTGTTATTTTTATTTTACAATTTAACAAATATTTTTTTAATCTATAAAACATAAATAAATAATTGTAAAAAGTGTAATTGTCTAAATTACGTACAGGCTTCCCAATCCCCGATTAAACATCAGTAAATTTCGTTATTTCAAACCTTTCTGATCTCCTTAAAGATTAACATTTCTATTTTTTCAAATGTGGTGGATGTTTCAAGCTATATGGCAATAATATTTTTACAGCTAAGAACTGTCTCATAAAAGACCCCTGAGTTTGATTTTTTGTAACTCAGGCTTCATTAAACATGTTCCAAATTTTAAGGACTAAAAAGCCTAACTATTTCTTACTGGATTATTAAAATTATTTACCTAAGATTTTATTTAAGTTGTTGCACGACAAATATTTTGAAGTCTGACAGAAAATGTTTTCTTTAAAAAAAAATACAGTTATGTAATGTATATATTTTTTTATGTTTCTTTTTATATTTTAAGTGTATTCGTAATATATATTAAAAAAATTATGTTTTTCTTGTAAAATAATTACAAAGCCAATTATATTACCATAAAAATTGGAACATTTCTTTGGTGTGTTTCGCATTAGCTTCATTTTTTAGGATGTCTCATGTTATTCCCGATTGACCCTATATCTGTCAATGAAAGATGATACATTGCTAATAATATTACTGTATAATGATGTGTGACAACTTTTACCTCAGTCTCTAATGCGATATATTTTTTTCCTGGGTATTCAAAAGATGATTTTTTATGTATAAAATAAATAGTGAATAATAGACAAATTCGGCACAAAATGATAAAATTTATGTGATTTATCCTCATCAAAAAAATATTGAAAATATTTGAATAAACATAAGACATGTGGCTCATTAAGACAATTACTTCGGAACTCATATGTACCACATAGTATGTATGTCACCTGTAATAACTTTTTTAAGCCTTAATGAAGATTATTCCAAATCTAAGATGTAACTTAAAATAAATCTTTGTTTTGAAAGAAGAAAATGGTTTCGGCATTTGATATATTTTAATTGTAGGTATTCTCGGTCAAGATATTTTTTTACTCCAAATAAAGAAGCGGGATTTTCCGCCTTTCCTGCAGCAAGTCTACAGAGCTACTTTTGCAACATGGAAATTACAGATAATTCCACTTATGCTACAATTTTGTTGTTGCATCTTTCATTTCAATAATTTCTAACAAATTTAAGGAGTGAACATATAAAACTGCAATTTATTTTACAAACGTAAGCAAATATATTAACGGCATATTTTTTAAGGTTATCTTTATTTCAAATAAATTTATTTTAATCCTATCTCATTCACAAATCTTAACGATGAACTTCAAGTAGTCCAAATTTTACCCAATCATTTCAATTTTGTCTATTTGGATTAAAAGCGTTATAACAACTGATGATGAATAATGAAGAGAAGACAATTTGTGAAACAATTCTATTAGTCAAGGAAGAAAGAGCCATTCTGTTCAATGCTCTTGGACATTACCATGGATATGGTCGGTTTAAGCATATCTCTTATGCTGAATAATTTATTTTAAAATCAATGTACCGCAATGAATGGCACTCACTTTGTTGCAATAACACTGAAAATATTTGCAAGAGTTTTCTTTTTCTCAAAAAGTAATTACTCAATTTATCATTATAGAATTTATCATTAAAGCTCAAAATACTGTTTTAATGGGTTATAATATCTTCCAATGCAGATTTTACGACGTTAAAGAATTTTTAAATACATACTTTACCAGTATATGGAGCTTTCTTTCTGCTAATTTTAACTAGCATATAATTTAAAAAATAATTATTTTGAAAATAATTTTTAAATTCATTACTTCCTAGTTGATGAATAATAATAATTTAATCGTCATTCTTCTAATAAACAAATTATAAAATGTGAATTTTGTGAATAAAATAAATAAAGCTTAATTACTACGTTATTTGATTCAAATGTTTACTTCAAAATCATTTGTAGAGACCGAGTTTAGATATTTTGTTTCACTTTTTCATAATTTCTTGATTTTCGGTGCTTTCTTAGCTCGCAGGCTATCAAAGCCTGAGAGCTAATGTGCCCACAGGTTCTGTATGTACGTACGTATGTATGTATGTATACGTATGTATGTACGTATGTATGTATGTATACGTATGTATGTACGTAACTCGATAACTCTTGATAGAAATATCCAATTTTGTTCGAATTTTATATACAGGTTCATTTTGATAAGGCGCTTCCCTGATTAGTTTGGGGTTCATTCGTCAAGTATAAAGGGGGAACGGGGGGCTAATCCCCCTTAACTTAGATAAATGGGTTTTTTATGCAGAATTATCCGATTTTTCTATTCTTAATTTATATTTTGGCATCGTCGTTTACAGATTAAGTACATCATGTGTAACGTTCTACCAGAAATTGCAGCATAGACTTTCTATTGCTACAAATAATTTACCGAATTTTTTATGTTGAATACATCCTGACTAGTAATCAAACCTCGTGAAGATTTGTATTTTGGCTAATTTGAGTGATTAAAAAAAGTATTTTGGCGTTAAAAGTAAGAGCCCGTACTGAAAAGATTAAAGCTTGAGTTAATTTTAATATAAAATTAGTTCTTTAACCAGTAAGTCGCGTCGTCAAACAACTGTTTTTTTTTAATATTATACACAAGGGTCCCTAGGACCCAATGACGGCGATTACGGATTAAGGCTGTTCTCAAATACAAAAGAGCTACTTTCTGACACAATTCTGAATTCATTTTTGTTTCGAAACACAGGCAATTGGCAGGTGTTCTCATTGAGAAACTATGTAAACCAAAATATTTTTCCATTTGTTGGTAAAGGCAGACGATCGTTCAGAAAATAGTGTCTAAATTGGCGTTTTGAACCGAATTCCAGACGCAACATCCCGAGAAAAGGGAAAAACCTGTCGTCACGTGTCAAGAATAGCTTATAACTCGACAAGTAATTTATTTATCAAAATATGGAATTTGTGTTCCGATTACAAATCGTTTAAATAGTTAGGCATGCCAATTTTATGCCTTTTTGTTTAAAAATGAATTAGAAAATCTGTCAGAAAGTTTCACGTTGTTAAAAAAAGGAATTTAAAAACCATTAATGAAAAGTCGAAAGTACCCAATAAAAATGTATGGGATTATATGTTATGAGATTTTTCCACGACTGTACATTTTGACAACTTAAAAACAGGCATGTTACTAATACCATAGCTGCCAACTTTACGTTTTTTTAGTACCACTAATTTTTTAAAGTAATCTTTGCCTTATTTAATCACAAAGTTCAGCGATTAAATAAAAATTTACTATTAAAATTTTGTGGTAAGAAAAAAATCTTGAAAATTGGCCGATATGCCTATAGACATACATACTCAAACTTAGGAACCTTAAGAATTAAATGAAAATATGTTATCGATATTTTACTAAATACGATTATCAACAGCTTGCAACATTTTACAGAGTAAAAACTGTATAACTAATGTATTTGGCAATCATTCATGTTTATTGAAAAACATCTTAATATTTTGATAAAGATAATAGCCTTACAAAATACAAACAGAAAATTGCAATTTACTTGATGTGCAGACTATTTTATATGTGTTTTTTATATACTAAACTAAATTTAATAATTGTATTTGATTTATGAAGTATGTTTTAATCATAGCACCATTCTAGAGGTACATTTCTTTTAACAATATTTCTAATGTTGATTCAAATATATATTATTTTATATCATATTAATTTTAAAATTATAAGGGTCAAATTTATAAGAAAAAAGAAAATTCCATCCGGTGTTTCATCACTCAAGTTAACTAGAAATATATATATATATATATATATATATATATATATATATATATATTATACTCTGATTTGGGAACCATCTGTAACACCACAAAACAGACATACTAAGGACAAACAAATTCATTTTTAGGGACGGAATAGAGACAATTTTGTACATATCACTCAGTAAAAATAAGACATTAAAAAAAAAATATATATATATAATATTCATATTGCATTAAACGCTGATTCCCAGAACTTGTACCTTTTTATTAAGGAACTAATGCATCAACCAATTTATATTATAAATAATAAATGTCCATTGATAAAAGGTTTAATTTTTTAATAAAAATTAATAAGAACCTACCAAATTATAAAATAGAAAACTGCTCTTTAAGTTAATTTCTCTCTCTGATATCAACAAGTGTTGGTAATAGCAGAACCCTGTATCATGTTTTTTATTTGTGAAGTTTTCTAACTTGTTGTCAACAAACTCCCTTAACCGAAAAAACCCCTTTAAAACAAAGGAGAGAATAATATCATGTGCTCTCGCCAATATATTTCACATAATATATTTCAATATATTTCACATAATATATTTCAATATATTTCACATAATTGATACTGGAAAATAAAAATTTGCACTTGAATAAAGAGTTTAAGTAATATAAAACCTTGAAAACCTGGTATTCAGCACAAAAAATTTAATAACATATTATTACATAATATTACATTAAAATAAATGTGAATGTTCCGTTTACTAATAAGGTACTTCAAATGGTACACCGGTCAAATAATTAAATATAAAGGTATGTCTCATAATAATCATCTTCAGCAGTTTATAAAAATTGTGCACATTTAATATATTTATATCATAATCCTGTTGACTATTTTAACTTTGTTATATGCATATGAAATTGAGACTTAGTCCATAAATCATTTGTTTATACTTGGAACAAATCGTCAATCAGTTTAAGACCATATAATATGATATACTTTTTTTTAATAAGCAAAATAATAGCGCTGTACATAAACAACAAAACTGCCAATAAAAGTGAAATGAAAATAAACATAGAATATATAAAGTTATCTATAAAATATATAAAAGATAAAAAAGTAAAAGTAGCATATTCAGGAAAAATATTGACATAACTTTATAGCCAATAATACCTACCTGTAATTACATATAGTGAAATAAAAAAATATTAAGATATATTTTTTAAAGACTTATCTGAAATAGTCTAAATTGTGTAAAGTTAGATGGGGGGGGGGGGTGATGTATATGCGTGATCATCATTGCAATTTTCCATCAACAAATATGTCAACTATGACACTTGAATAACCACATAAATTGTTGTCCAAATGTAAAAAGACCATAATGTTATATTTAAAGTAAGTTGTGTAACAACATAAAATCATGCGAGATATTATATATAACTAAATTATATTAATGTATAACTAAAAAATAATCTAGCTTTTTATTTAAAAATATAGAGCAGACTAACAGCTTGATGTCACGTGAAACAATCTTTCTTGAGGGAATTAGCAAAAGAAATGGCAAGTGAAGTGGGAACAAAATAGAAGATGTAAACACTGTCATTTTTATATTGTATACAAATACTGAGAGGTATAACCATGGGAAAGTAATAAATTTGTGAAAAAATGTCTCACGAAAATTATCTGCAAGCAAAACATACTGAAACAGGTATGACGTTATGCATATAGCACTAAATACGCACAAAAATATTTTAACATGTGTGGAAAAACGTGACATGGAAATTGTCCAATAGAAAATCAAACGGTGCATGTGTAAATTTCCTTGAGAACCCTTGACTCAATATCCATAAAAAATCAATGAGAAACTGTGAGAAACCTAAGAAGCCATGAGAAGCCATGAGAAGCCATGAGAAACCGTGAGAGTGGGGAAAATGTGTAGCAACGTTGAGCAGCAACTTTATAACAACAAGCTATGCCGAAATATAACTAAAGCTTTAAACAAAAATATCACTATGAACAATTAACTAATGAACAAAACACAAAGGATCAACCAACTAAAAATGCACCTAACAAAAACATTGAATAAAATGTGTAAGGTGAATGAATACCTTTGACAATCTCAGAAGAGCGTTATATTTGAATCAATAAACGTTTGTATCCCAACTTTATAAGAAAAATCTGTAATACAAGCATTAACCTGCATGAAAAAGTACATTGCATGAGATATATTTTTCACAATGCTTCACAAATAAAAAATTCGCTTAATTGAAAATCAGAAAATTAATTACAAAATCAATACAAAATGATGAACATTGAAAATATAACCTTTGTAGTTTTGTGTTAAATAATGAACTTCATAAAACTTTCTCAGCAAGTTATAATTGCATATAAAGTTATTAATAATAATTTGAAAATAATTTCACATATGCAAAAGAACAATGATAAACACTAAACTTTGCCAACAAATAAAACATGCAAACATTTACAAAAAGAAAAGCCGCAAGCTAGTTAAATAAAATGTGATTAATCATATTAATCAAAGTATGCCAGTATCAAAAATATTGGGTTGTTGCATAATAAATGGATAATATAATGTATGATTGTTTAAAGTACAACTAGTAAAGAATTTATATTGCTGAAAATGTAATTTAAGAGAGCTGATGAAAAAGCGGCTGCATAATGATACATGAGAAAAAGTATTTCATCATAAGAAATATAAACAACAATTGAATAGTAATGGGGAAATTTTCATATACAATTTCAAAATGAGAAAAGAGACGTCATTCATGAGAGAGCTCAGAACCAACTTATCATCTTAAATCTGGTTTCGGAAAAAATATATCGTCCAGTGCCAACACATAAAAATAAAAAATGAAAACAAGTTCAGAATTTCAACAAACACTCAGCAAGTCGTGGCCACAAAACTGATGAATGAAAGAGAATACAACACTCTCAAAAATGACATTAAAAAGGTATCCAAAAATGTGAGTTTGCCTGTATAACACAGTATGAATTCGAATAAAGATAGAATTCTTTTTTATAATGAAATTGAAACTAAAAGGTGTTGAATCAATGGTAGATATGTAAAAATAGAAAATAGAATCTCTGAAGAATTTAAAATAAACCTTACACTAGCACAAAATTATATGTTTTTGTGAAATATATAACATATAACTAAGATATGTCATAATTATTCTCTCTACATATCTTCGAAGAAGAAATTTATAGCAATTGACTATATCTTGCCTCACAAAATTATAGGTAACTCTTTTATCAAAGTCCATAGCTGGAAAAAATTCTAAAATATGAAAGGGTACTAATAATTCTTAATCTTAATTTATTTATCTTAGAAAAATTTCTGAGGTAGAAAATATAAAGTAGAGGAACACAATTAATATATGACTATCTATCTATATTATAAAGGACAAACGTGTCCATGCGTAACGCTGACGTCATTTTGCGAATGGCAACAGTTGACGGTGAAATTTCGTTTTTGCGATTTTTTCTACAGCAATTTTTTTAATTTCTAAACATCGCACATTTTAATTTTTATACCGTTATATAGGGAAAAAAATCTACTTTTCAAACGCAATGTGTTTGAAAACTGTATCTTAATTGACTGGTTTATTATAGCATTTAAATTAAATTTCAAGCATGTTTTTTTTAAAAATCTATATCTATCGTTTGCAGACGATTACAAAATATTAATCTGTTTGCACTTTAAACCATATAAAAAGATCAGCATTTGTCTCCAGCTAATATTCAATAACGAAATTAAAACTTCATTGAGTAATAAATAAAATAGTATAAATAAAACACAGATTTAACAGACATGTAATTTAAATAAGCGCTTAAAACTGCTGAAAGTAATTTACTTCAAATTTTAAGTGTTTTGAAATATGAAATTTTTAATAATGTTTAAGCCTTTCGAAAATCTAATTTAATGTCATCTGACCATTTAATATTGCCTTATTCACATGTAAATATGCCAGATATGGTACAGCCAAAAATATTTCGTTACGGCATAATTATTGGCCCATTCTGACACCAAGAAACAAACAGCTGTATCAGAGGAATAAATACATTTTGTTTAGTAAAATTATCGCCTTTGGTATCAATACATTGTGCTCAACGTGTTTTCAGTGCAAAACTGCCATAGTGGCAGAAACCGGCATCACAGTGGTGGAGGAAATCGGTAATGGCATGAATAACAGCAACCCGATAAGCAAACCGTTTACCCCTCAAGAGTTTGCATGCTGGCAATTGATACATGTGCTCGAGCCCCGTCCTGCAGCTATAGGGGATCCCAACTATTGACGAGTGTCGGTTATTTCCTGCACAATTTATGGTGACATGCGTCTAGCTGACGATGGTACACATCAGTTTGCGATGGTTTCGCCACGCGGCAAAAACTCATAATGCATCACAGTTGATCCTGCAAAATCCTATAACATGTTTAAAGTAAGCAAAAAACATAAAAATCAAAAGTAACAATATAGATTCTCTTGGATATAACATTTGAATTTTGTTTAACGCAATTTTTTTTCTTTTGTTTATTGCAAATTTCTTTAGAATAGGAAATATAAATCTCAAAACACGTAAACAAATATAAAAATATACACACAGAATTTAGAAAATAACACACTTGTTAATATATGAATACAAGTTACCTGGTGATATTTTAACATGCACATATTACTGAATATTACCTAAAAAATTTTACTTTCAGCACAATGAAGGATAATTATGTTTTTGCACTTTAAAAAATATGATCAATCGTAATCCAAAATTATGCATTTATATTTTTTGCACTGCAATCTCAAAATGAGAAAGCAAGTTGTGTCCTGGGAAAGTAGTTAGCATATAATCCGAAATTACTCAGTAATAACAATTCAGTAACTTATAAATTACCTTTCAAATATATTAAATGAAATGAGAATAGCAAATTATTGTTTCATTATTACATATGTACTGTAAAGGAAAGAGTGACTATGCAGCCTCCTTAGAAAAAAAAAATTACATTGTAGCAGCTGTATTAAAAATATATAATTTACAATTTTGAGTTAAAATAATTAAAACTGATAGCGCTGAAATACAATGTAATGTACATAAAATAATGCAATAATTTCCCAAATACTCTTGACGATGTTTGATTTTGATAGTGCAGTAACAGTACTTAAAAAAATAATAAAAAATACGATCTAGGGTAAGAATTTTGCCCAGTTTGGTTGTGATAGCAAAGTATCTGTTTTGCGTTATTATACCCACCAATTGAAAATCATAATAAGCAGTCTGTATTCTCGCTGTCCATCGCTATTGTACAGACAATAATTTTGTAAATCACTTAAGTTTTGAGAAGTTCACGCACGCCAAAAATTTTAAATTGCTGATGATTATCAACACTGAAAAAGTATTTACAAAATTTTATAACAAATGAAAAATTGGAGCACAGCGAATGATATAAACTCCAAACGGTGAATTTTGTAACAGTTTGCATACGATAAACACTCGCGTGCAAGAAAGGAACGTTGGAAAACTTTCAGAATAGCTGAAAATACCTTCGCGGTGTGCGTTCATTATTTATTCTGATCTCAGGAGTGTTCTCATACTAAAAACCTTAAATTTTAAGCATCCTTGATATCGGAGATGCGATAAAGCGAGCATAGGTAAAGTTTCAAGCTCTTCTTTAATTTACGCAATTTGACTCTCGTCTGATTTTGAAATTTATGTTAATTCGGAAAGAAAAATCCTTCAGTTGTTATTCCTGGAATGTCGTTCATCTTTGGTAAAGAATTCCAGCATGGTGATTATAAATTGAAGATGAACAATATTCCATGAATAAAAACTTTCAGATTTAATATAAATTGTTCAGATTGTTTATCTTATTCAGACTGTTTATCCACGAGACACTTGGGGACGGGCCAGCGTCCCCCAACAGCTTCGGGGCTGGACACCCAGAAGGGAACCAGGCCCCAGGCCTTAAGTCGGGTTGTTCCGATCCGTACTTGCTTAACCAGAATTCAAGGGATGTGGAAACCTACAAAAGCGGACACATTTGGTAAGAAGAGTAGATAAGGAATAGATGAAAAAATACTTTAATTGTCTAGGTTCACCTCATAAAGCATACATACATACTTACACACACACACACACACACACACACACACACACACACACACACACACATATATATATATATATGTAGAATTAATTACACTGTTTTATCATTTATATCTGGCCCAGTTTTGGTCAAATTTAAAACACCTAATTTCAGTGCTGCATTTGCGCATTTAGTATTTATATATTTTTAGTATTTATTGTTTATATCTTTTTATATTTATATTTATCTCTTTAGTATTTATCTCTTTTATATCTTTAATTTAAATACATTTTTAGTGTACTATTGCTGCTTTTGTAATGCTTACTGTTAAATCCTACATCTATTATCGCAATTTTGTCCACTGCTTTACAATGTCATGTGTTTTTTTTCTGCATTATCGGTTCTTATATTGCCGATCATTTGTGTGATTTGATGGTTATTATTAACAAAAGTTTTATTATATATATATATATATATATATATATATATATATATAATTATAATATCTATGAATTTCAAAAAACATATCAAGTTCTATTTTCATTCTACTTAAATCTCCAAAGAGATAATTAATGATATTGTGTATACAGAATACCACATAGCTAATAATTAACATGTGCAAACATAATATTACCATAGCTTGTGCTTCAATGGTAATTGGCCAAATTTTACTCATACCTAAAGAATATTGAAAAAAGAAATAGAGAGAAAGGGAAAAAAAAATTATAAATTGGAGTTGCAATTAAGTAAATACAAATGGATTAATAAATTAAATATGAACCATATACAATGGAAAATTGGACCACATGAGAATTAAATATGAATTGGATATGAAAAAACACATGCACATGTACTCATCAGCCTGGATGCACCCACATGTGTTTTAAATAATAATTCAGTGTTTCATATTTCTACTGGCATAATGCTAAGATCAGTAGAATCATCCAGGTACACTGAATTATTACCACACTCTCAAAAATGAATACTCAAATTTCAAGAAATTTTCTTCGTTTATGACGAAACGGTTTCTTGGGAAATGCTCCGAATAAACGTTTCGTCAAATCGAGTAAATTTGCATCCTCAAAATTACGAAGAAATCAGTTTCCTCAAATTGTTTCTTTGACGAAAGTTCCAAAAAGGTTGGTGCTGCCATCTATCGGAGTTTTTAGAAACCTCCTTAATTGACTAAGGCAAAATAAGATCACTGGGGATTCGAACACGCGATGTTTAGCTTGGCAGCTAAGTGCTTTGACCACCTAGCCAGTGGGACTTCGGAATTACTTGATTTTAAATGCATTTATCGGATGTTGATGTGTGTTTATATTTTTAGAAAGCAGATTGTATTTTTATCGCTGCTGTTATCCTTTCTACATGTTTTAATTAATAAGGCTAGATTATTATTATGGTTTTTCTATGGTTAATAAATAATTAGAAAATGGCTTGATTAATATAATTTATTAGAGAAATTTCCTTTGTTCAATGGATGATTAAAATATGGTCTAATTAATTTGTTGATCAGAAATAATAAATTTTGAAGTGCATATTTTGGAGGCGAGTTCATCAGTTTTAGCGGATAAGATTACTGTTTATAGAGGGGGGTCAGTTATACATATTTTAAATTTGATTGTTATATGAATATATTTCTTAAATAAAAAAGAGCTCCTATAAAATTGTGATTTTTTTTTTTTTTTTTTTTTTTTTTTTTTTTTTTTTTTTTTTTTTTTTTAACCATTGGGAAAATGTTGATCTTTCGGTCGAAAATGGACCAAATGATGTTCGCATTTTACTATAAGAATTTTTTAAGCGTTTTTAACGAAATTCTGTAACTTCAGAAAAATTTATCTTTGAATAGGCAATAGAAATGCATGAAATCGTTACAAAAAGGATAGACGCAAATTATCCGATATAAAAAATAAAGTAGAAATTTGGTACATTCCTGTTATAGCGGCCCCCAAGGATGAAATATTTTTGTTTCTGTTTTCATTAATATATTGTAAATTTAATACTTTCGTGTTTTTTTTTTTTTTTTTTTTTTTTTTTTTGAACGATTTTGTAACAAAAATAATCTGGCCGGGAATGGGGAAACATTTTTGTCAAATATTTGAGATTTTCCATTTCATTAAAAATCACTTAATTTTGAGACGAAATAATTGTCAAAAATGACGAAATATAGCTCAAGAATTGCGGAATCGTCAAAAGTAAGAGTTTTATTTTCGACTGCGAGGAAACAGTTTCGTCAAGATATTTGAGGATTCGCGTTTCGTCAAAACCCACGTGACTCAGTGACGAAATGATTGTCAAAAACAACGAAATGAGGCCTGAGGATTGCGGAATCGTCAAAATTGAGTGTTTTATTTCTGAGAGTGCAGACAACAATTGGAAATATTAAAATTTGGAAATATTTAAATAGGAAATAAAAAACCATTAAGAATATACAATATATTTCACTCACAACGATTATCCCAAAAACTGTATTTAACACCTCACGAAATTACCACGAGATAACAGTTTTGAAATAATAAAATTGGAAATATGAACGCGTAAAGTGTAGATAAAATATTTTACTCACAATAATTATACAGAATCCTTAAAATGTATATATAGGATATTTCAATAACGGAAAAGAGGATAATTTAAAAACACATTATATCACAGGAATCAATCATGCCGAAAGCGGGGTTACAAATTATTAACATAGCCAGTCCAAAGACGCTTACCATAAAGGAGCAAATAATAATAAGAAGAAGAAGAAAAAGAAATATTAAAAAAAAAAAATCAAACTTTTCAAATTCACATTTTTTGGGGAAAAAATATTATTGGTTGTGAAACAATACGGTGGAAATAAATTATAAGTGAAATGAAGAGCTTAAAAAATCTTGCGGCAAGTACATATAAATTAAATTATTTCGCTTTGCTATTTTTAGGTGTAAAATGTGTCATGTGCAGAGTGCTTTGCTCTATATTATTTTATAAGTCACACAGCTGTTTTAATACTTTACCCAAAATCGGTAAAAGTTTCAGCGACATGTTTATTATTTCAAACTGCGAGTTTGACTCCATATTACAGTGTCAATATATCCTGTAGTAACCTTTTACTCCCCAATTACTTTCTATTAAAACCATTTCGAAAAATATACTAATTGTGAAATATGTCGATACATCGTTTTACTTTTACGCCTTATTTAAGAATAAAAAAATGACACAATGAAAAATATTTTAATATTCGTTCGTAATTAAGGATTATTCCCTTGATAATCAAAATGCAATATTCTCACTTTAATTTAAAAAACAAAGAAATATAGCTATCATTCTTGTAATTTATTTTATTCCTAAGATGAAATATTTATTAGTTATGCAAATTTTCACTGATAAAAATTATCTCTTGCAAATTGCTAATTGAACTCAATTTTCCCGAAAATAGTTAATAACTCTCAACAAAACTTAATTAAATGCATTAATTAAAATTAAATAATCAATCAGTTTTTCGAAAGTAGTAATTTTTCTTTTTTCAAAATCTGTATATATTAATCATACGATTTACTTAAAATATCACTCGGATTTACATTCCAAAAAACTAACGTTTATACTGATAATGTTTCATCAACATTTAATAATATTTTGAAGTAATTTATCAGCCTATTATGTAAACATTAGATATTTTTTGCATTATTTTTTCAAGAGTATAAATCATACTAAAGTTAAAAGCAAGAAAGCTTCTTCAGCTTAATTTATGCATTTTGTCTATTATGCAATTACGAGTATACTTTACTGCATATAATTAAGTTGAAAATAAAACTTCCATAAAGCGCAAAAACTCTAACAGATATGTACAACACTTTTCTTTTAAAATACTACTAAATATCCATTACATTAAAGTGCAGCGTTACACTATTTAAAAAAAAAATTATAACTACACTATTAAGAAATTACGCCTATTATCTGTTACTAAATAAACTTCTTTTAAGGGAGTGCTCGATTTTATTCATATATCATTTATACTGAATATTTACTAAATATATTTACTATTATTACTATTTAGGACATATATATATATAAACAATTACTTCCTTCTATATTAAGATTATTAATCATGAACATTATGAAACGCCAATTAAATTCACGTTTATATCTACTGCTTATTACAACCACACCACTGATTAAATGAATGGGCTGAAAAGTTAAAATGATCGTATTTAAAATAGTAAATATTGTACAATTACGTACGAAATCAAAATTTATTTATTTCATTGTTACAGAAAAAATAAACACTCTAAAGTACACGTAAAAACTTCTATGAAATTCTTAAATTTATTTCCATAGATAATGCGCATGTTTATCAAGAAACTGACTTCTTGCGTGTCCACTCAACTCAACGTGGGCAAAACTTCAAGCTAAATTGATCGTAATTCTCACGTAGTTATAATTCATCATGTTATTCGTAGGAAATAATACATTATGAATTACCAGCTCTGCAATAATTGTTACTTTCTGCCTACACCAAGTTGAGAAGTACGTCTTTACTGTGCTTCGTGATGTCACATGGACATTATCTATTGAAAGAAAATGTCTTTAGATAACAACATAAAAGTTACACTGTAAAAAAAAAAATGTTTCTTAATCTAGAAAAACTTTAAGAGAATATAGTATAATAACCTCTTCCGAGTTATCCACGATTCCGAAAAAGTTTCTTTATCTTTAGAAACTTCAGAAAACAATAGATTTTTTAATTTAAAGTAGCGTATTTCTATAACATTTTTTTCTTACTTCCCGTTTCAAAAAAAGAACAAGAAAGTAAAATCATGCATTAAGCATACATTCTAAAACACTTTCCAATACTTCCGGAATACTTTAACAAACATTCGCTGTTTAATAAGGTAAATAAGATACCTAAGTAAACTTTTTAGAAAACGCAAAACACATTTGAAAACCAGATTTCAGCAATTACAAACCATAGCCAGAAAAGTACTGTAATTCTTTTGTGCAGTCCTGTATATAATCTATAGGTTTGTATATATACGATATATACTATGTTACAATTTAGTTTAGTAAGAAAACACATAACACAGTTGAAAATTCACCTTCATCAGTTTTTATCGATAGACGGAAACATATTTGAATTATTTTGTACAGCCCTGTATATTACATTAAGATTTTTATACACTCCACATATTCAGCTAAAGTTTAATTCAGGCAAAAAACGCTTTAAACTACTGAAACCCCTCTTCCAGAAATTAAAATACATAAGCGGCCATGTATCCAGTTCTTTGCGTGGCCCTGTATATGATTTTATTTATTTTCAACAAACATCTGTTAGTGTACTAAATATATTTCACGTTCAAAATGCATAACTCGATTAAAAAGAAAACCTTAAGCAGCAAATTACGGTGATACACAGTAATGCTTACAAATTCTTTTGTGTAGCCCTGTATATGATCTATAGCATTTATACATACCACATAGTATGCAAAATTTAGTTAAACGTATACCTAACTGAAAGCGCACTTCCAGCACTTATCGCTTATTGACAATATTTCGGATACAGTACTGCTTCCGAAATCTTTTATGTGTCCCTGTAAATGAACGAAAAATGCTATGCACATCATATTTACAACAGGTATCTTGTAGTAAATCTGAATAATGCATATCAATTTCATTATATTTGAAATAGTGTAACGTAATTAAAATACTCTGCAAACTGTTTTTCTCCGTAAACCATTATGTAACCGAATACTTTAGTGTGACTCTGTAAATGAATGAGAAATGCTTTACGCTTTATATTCTACAGAGAACATGCTTTAGTGCACCTCACAAATAGATATCAATTTCATCAGGTTTGTAATGTATAGCATGATTAAAATGCACCGAAAACTACTTTTCCCCATAGACGATAATATAAGGAAATTCTTTTGAGTTTTTCTGTAAACTAAAATATATATATACGCTATATGTACCATATTCGATAGTAAGCATCTTGTAGTGCACTTCAGCGTTGTATATCAATTTCAATATGTTTGAAATAGAGTAACATCACTAAAGTGCACTGCAAAGGATTTTTCCCCATAGACCACAATGTAATGGCATTCTTTCGAGTGCTCCTGTACACGGAGTATAAGTGCTACATTCTTCATTTTCAATACCGAACATGACATAGTAAACCTCAATAACATATATCAATTGCATGACAATCAGTGTAAATTTACGTGAGTTACAGCACGGACAGACAGACAGACAAACAGAATTCATAAACACATTTCAACTTTGTTGGAAAGGTGTTAAAAAACGAAACGTTTCTGAGTAATGGCTACTGTGCATTAATCATTCTTTCAACACGAAATATCATTTTTTCAGATGTTGTCTATTCTCAAGTAAACATTTTCATGTTGAACAAAAAACATGCTATATTAACGTAATTAATATTAACATTAAAATTAACAATATTTTGTCACTCTTGCATGTATATTTTCTGTTACGCAGCTGAAACTGTTTCTTTAAGAATTGATAGCATCCGAAAAATCTATATTTCGTGTTGAGAAAACTGATTAACACGTTATAGAAACTACTCGGAAAAATTTCGGTTTTCTCTTTTTCTTCTCTTTTGGTTTTTAAACACTTTCCAACCCAGTTGAAAAGTGTTTATGACTTCGGTTTTTCTGTCGTCTGTCGTCTGTCGTCTGGCCGTCTGTCCGTGCTTTAACTAACGTAAATATGCTTCGATTGCCCTGAAATATTTGTATGTTATTATCGTCTACTACAGCATGTTCCCTATTTCAAATGAAGTGTGTAGTACTTATAGTTTTTTTACAAGGAGGGTCAAAAGTATTCCGTTACAATACACTCAATGGGAAATAATCGTTTCAAATGCATTTTTAAGATGCTACGCGATTTGAAACATGATGAAATTGATCTATATTTATGAAGCGCTTTAAAACATGCTTTGCTTTTTGTAGAATATGGGACAAAACATTTATTATTCATTTACAGGGTCAAACAAAAGAATTCTGTTACACATTATTGGACGAGGAAAAATCGTTTGCAGCGTAATTTAATGATGTTTCACTATTTCAAACATAATGAAAATTATATGCATTACTGAGGTGCACTATAAATTGCTCCCTTAAAAGTATGGTGTGCATTGCGTTTATCGTTCATTTACAGGGTCAAATAAAAGAATTCTTTTGCACATTGTTCTACGGGGAAAAATCGTCTGCAGTGTAATGTAATGATGTTTCACTATTTCAAAGATAATGAAAATTATACGCATTACTGAGGTGCACAATAAAATGTTCCTTAAAAGTATTGTGTGCATTGCGTTTATCGTTCATTTACAGGGACACACAAAAGAATTCGGTTACAGTAAAAGGTGCGATCATTACAGTCTATGTGTGATAAGTGCGTTTTCAAGTTTAGTTTGCGTTTTTAAGTTTAACTAAATTTTTTCATATTACGTGGTGTGTATATATTTGGTTGATCATTTACAGGGCTGCACAAGGGAATTCATAAGTATTGCGCAGTATGGGATTGAATTACTTTAGGGTAGTTTTTGATTGTATTACGCATTTTCTTACTGAACTATATTTAGTAGACTAATATAAGTTTGTGGAATATACATAAATTCATATACAGGGCTATGCAAAGAACAAAATGCATTGTCGTTTTGGGTTGGTAATTGCTGGAAGGGAGATTTGGGGTGCCTTACGCGTTTGATACCTGAATTAAATTTTAGCTTAATATGTGATGTGAACAAATGTGTTTAGATAATATACATGGTGGTACAAAAGAGTTCGAGTGCATTTCCTTCGATTGGCGAAAATTGATAAATGTGAATTTTCAAACTGAACTAAATTTTATCATGCTATGTACTATATATCCAAATCTACAGATTATATGCAGGGCTGCACAAAATAATTCGACTACTTTGTTTTGCAATGGAAGGTAATTTCGAAAACTGTAATTTTCAATGTAGTATATGTTTTCTAAACTGTTTACTTACATATCTTCTTTTACCTTATTTAACGGTGAATTTTCGTTCTGGATGTGAATCTATGCTGGACGCATAATTTTTCGTTCTTGTTTTTTTCTAAACAGGTGACAAAATAATAATAATAATAATAATAAACTTTTGTTTTAGATATGCATTTTCTGAGGTTTCTGAAGAAAAAGGAACGCTTTACAAAATCGTGAATAACTCGCAGGAATTATTGTTATGTTTTGTAAAATTTTGGTAGCTCCAGAAACATTTCTCTATTCTACAATGAAGACAGATACAATTTTTCATAAAATTCTACATTATTTTCATTTACAATAACTGAAATGCTAAATATCTAAAAAAATGACTAATAATTTAGGAATCATAATATTTACAAATAAAAAAAAAAAAATTAGTTTTCATTATCAATCTATAATTTTATTTTTAATTTCTTGTAAATTACATTAAACCGGAAATGCTTGATAAAAAAATTTATTTGTATTTTGTAAGAAGCAAACTTAGATGTAATTGAAATAGCATTTTTTAAATAAAACAATAATATATTTAACATAGATATCAATATAATGTTTTCTATTTAAAACATTTGTTTTAAACGGACCACAATTTTATTTACTTATCACTGAAGACTTGTTTTATTTTTGCGTTTTCCAAGTAATTTTCTTCTTATACCAAATTGCTTTAATTTTATTTTAATGAATGCTTATAATATCACGTAATTATACGTGACTGGAATCGAGAACAGGCAAGAGCAAGAACTCAGAAAAACCAAAACAGAAATGTCTCTAAATAATTTATGAACGATATGAGTGAAGAATTCTGATTATACGTACCCCATACGTTGCGTTAAATGTTATCAATGCTATTGGCTATTGAGTACGTTTTTTCATCGTTTCATGCTGCATTATTTGGAAGTTTGGAAGAGTTTATTTGGAAGAGACTATTGCAAACATCAAACAATTTAATAAACAAGGCCATTAATTAAAGTTTTTATTAGCTTTCACTTTACATTCTTTTCACATTACATTTTGCTTTCAATAAATATGTTAACAGTGTTGGTATAATAAAATTTATGACATAAAATAAAAATACAGTTAATTTTCAATAAACAGTTTAAGTTAATAAACAATTCAATAAACAGTTTAATAAAACAGTTCAGCATCTTTCTCCCACTTTTAATAATTTTGATATATTGTCATGTGCAAATCTACATGTTATGACTAAAGATTTAATGAAACATTTTTATTATGTGAGGCTGAAAAATAAAAAAATAACAAAATTTGAGTCTAACATTATTGTAAAGATTTCCAAATTTTTAAATTATGTTAAGAATGTAAAATTTATTTCTGAGATTTTAAGTAAGATTTAATTTTTTTCTAGAAACACTATAAAATCAGTTATAATTTTCTCAGAAATATGTTATGCTGATTAGAAGTATAATAATACTATTGAAAATTTAAATACACACATAAATACAGAAATCATACGTACAGACACCTCTTTCTTTCATATTATAAACTGCTCAGTTTCTTTCTACTTGATTTTATTTTTAAAGCATCATAGTAGTATGAAGTTGCTCACATGATTAATTTTGACAATTTATAATTTTTCACAGTAAGATGACCTTCCTTATTTCATTAACTCTTATAATTAGCGAAGTGTGTTATATAATAGCATATACATAATGTTAAATATAATTTATTAAATTAACTGATATTATTTGTTTCCGTTTTACTTACCCATCATACGTAGTATAGGGTAAGTCTTGTAATCGTTTTGAAAATCGAAAATTTTTTTTTGACGGATTTACACGTTTCAGACACTGGAGATTCCGAAAAACATATTTTTAGAAAAAAAAATTTGCCGTCCGTCTGTGTGTGTGTCTGTGTGTCTGTAAACGCTCTATCTCCCGAAAAAATTTAGATAGAGACTTGGAATTTGGTGTGCACTTAGTATGTAATAATGGGAAGAAGCCTATTTCATTTCAATAACCTCGATTAACCGGAACTATTTTTTTCGGACTCTCGAAATATTCTTTCTGATAAAAGGTACATAAAAATTTTCGAAATTGGTTATTTTAAGAAATGAATATAAAAGACAATAAAAAAACATAAATTTTGCATAAAGCATGAAGTCGATCGGATAATTAGTTGCCGAGATATTTGGAATCCTATTTTCCACACTCTTCGATTTTTCATAACCTTGTATTTCATTCAAATTTCACTTCAAAGATATATTTTAATTGAAAATTTGACGCTTAATCATATGCAGTTAATAGGATTATTATTTTTGGAGTTATAAGGATGTTTCTTTTAAGCAATTCAGTAATCGAGCCTTTAAAGTTTGTGACGTCATCAAGCCACGATTTTATTTGAATTGCAATGCACTTTATAAGTAGTTTACACATATTTATTTTAATATTTTACATTATGCATATCCATGAAGGGTAACTATTATGGTGGCCCCCAACGACTAGTTTCATTAGAGTTAATTTTTTTTCTCAGATTCATATGTTTTTTATATTATTTAGTGTTTTGTGGCTTTCTTAACTGTTCAAATTCGCATTTTCGCTTCGTCCACCGTTCTATTTTTTCCATTTATTAGTACACTGTTTCCTTTGTTATAAGCAATATTACTTGAAAATTGATATTAATTTGGATATATATATTTAAGCAAAATCCTTGATAATGACCAAAGGTTGGATAGATTTTTTAAAATTTACTCCCTATTAGTAAATAAAGAAGTTCCAAACATATTAAATGCTTTTATATATTCATTTCAGCATTGATAAAATATTATACCACATTCCTTTTATATTTCATTACGACTTAGAAAACATAGAACAAACACACACTGTAAAAAGAATGTAAACAAGAAAAAAAAAATGTCTGCAAAAATTGCAGCTGACAAATTCTGTATGTTCCAGAAACATCTGCACGTACAGCAGATCGACGCATACAAAATTTTGTTGTATGTAACTTTAAATGTGAAGATGCATAAACATAATTTTTTTTTTAAATAAAAAATCCCAATATACATGCAAATATGTACTGTGGAAAAAAGTATTGTAGAAAAACGGAAACATTCCGCCAGAAAAGTTGCTAGAAATATTATTGTACGCAAGAAATACCTGTAAATACAGAAAAGTTTGTATCTTTTTATCTTTTGCTGTAACGTATAGATATTTCTGTTCAGAAATTACCTTGCATTTATAGCTGCCAGAATCTTTCTGGTTATTTTAATTATTTTTCTTTTACAGTGAAGTTTAGATTTTGACACATATGCGCAAACACATGGATTCGTGTACTAATGTACGTATACATTTAACATATGCTGTTATATATATTTCTACACAATACGTTGACGCACGCACACACAAATAAATAAATATACAGTATTCACCGGCATATTTTGCACACTTCTTTTGCCATTTTCTCGGGCTAAAAGTAGATGGTATGAAAAATACGCGAGATATTTTTTAGAATATTTATATTTAACAAAGGAAAACATCGAGAAAAAAAATATGTGACTATCTATAATGTGAATAGAACTATATAACATTTTAATGAATGAATAATTAAGATTAAACAAAATGAATAAAAGAGTTTCAGTAGTTCGTAAATAGTTTTTGAACAGGATTAAAACAATTCTATGAATATTCTAGACTCTGAAAGAAAGGCTCCTCTAAATTAGCAAGCAAATACATGGAATATTTTAATGGTTTT
Source organism: Maratus michaelseni (assembly GCA_963931845.1). Taxonomy (NCBI): domain Eukaryota; kingdom Metazoa; phylum Arthropoda; class Arachnida; order Araneae; family Salticidae; genus Maratus; species Maratus michaelseni. The sequence continues at coordinate 365,633,581 of OZ007586.1, forward strand.
GATAGAAGGATTTAATATAACTAAATATTTTGCTCTTTTAAGCATACAAATATTTTACCGCCTTTTATTGAGAAGTATTTCCGAATTCGGGGAATAAAATGTTCATATACATTTAATTGCTTTGTTTAGATAGGATTCATACGCTTTTACCACAATTTTTAATATAATTTTTCGCCTTGTTTAAATGCAGAAAAGTATTACAAATCCTGCAATTAAACGAGGCGTCTACAATTTCTGCTATTTAAATATTAAATAGAAAAATTCCATTAAAAACTTGTGGTAAAAGCGTACGAACCCTGTTAGAGCACATTTAGAGCTAATATCGAATAAACGCTTCATTCACTCGGAATTCTCCTCCAACTGCCCTTACTGTTTAGCATTATTTTTTCAATAGATCAGTATATTGTGAATAATCTTCGGTTGTATCGTTATTTTTCTAAACAATGCGAATGTAAAAACGTCAGCACAATTGTCTCACAGGACTTCTAAAACCGTGTTATAAATATAATATCATCTGCACACAGTGCAGCTGATAAGAAAATATCTCTGTGAAAAATAAAGAATTTGTTTTTAAGATAATAACTGGAATATTTTAAAATAAAAACTGTTGTATTTGTGACATATGTGACGAGATTAATCATTTGATTATTTTAAGTTATTTCATATTCTGTATGTGAAAATTACGCAAATTATTGTTTTTTTTATCAAATATTTTTTGAAAAGTAGGAGTGCGAAAATATGCGGGGTCGTAAATACAGTATCATCATACGCACCATCATACGTCATCATACACACAAACGCGATATGTGTTTGTGTGTATGTGTGTGAATAAAATATTTTAAAGGAAAGGTAAATGTTTGTTTCGGAGACCGATCATTTAGATGCTCGAAGTTTGACAAATTGAAACCGTGTGTAATTTGCTTTACGTGTTCATGAAATTCGACCTTGTTCTCGAATTCCGTATGTAATACTTATAATTATCTCTCTGACACGCAACTGAAACCAACATGAAAGTGCCTTTCAGTTTACAACGCATTTGCCGATGATATCGCTAAAATACACAAGTAAATTCATTAACTTTTTCTTAAAATGCTATTAATAGAAAGTATAAACATTTAATTTTAATTCTTTTTCTTGTGATTTTGAGTACCGATAAAAATTATTTTATTATTCATTTCTGAAACAAAATGAGCTTTTTATAATAATATCTTCTCAATATTTCCAATAAAAAAGAATGTTAATTTTATTTGTCATGTAACTGAAGTAAGATGTTTTCCATCAAAACTATTTAGATTATTTTCTTTTTATGTAGTCTTAAATTCTTTTGAAAAAATATTGTATGTTTAAAATTTTTACTTTGCGAATGAACAAAATAGATTAATTATTTTATAGCATGGTTCTGATTTATTTCAGAAGAGTGTAGAGGAATTCTAAAAATAGAAATTATTTATAAGAAACCCAAAAAATCTTTTTTTTCGGGCAGTTTTTTCGGGAAAAAGTATTTTCGGGCAGTTTTTTGTTTAAATCATAAATCGTTTGGAAAAAATGGTTTTTGGCATTGAAATTATTGTACTTTCTTCTAAATGTGTGACTATTGTCATATAAAAATATTGATATTTAAATCGATCTAAGTTCACCATGCATGTTATGCCCAGTAAATTGGTGTACGTGATTGCACTCTTAATAATCCCGCAAAAAACGTTTCACACCGATTTTTAAATAATATTATTTTAGCTGGATTCAAAATCTCAAATTGACAAGATAAAACAAAATTTCACAAAATGGTGGCTGTTTGTATTTTGAGGTCAATTTTTGACACTAATTTTTCAATTTCAAAACTTTAAAAAATCGAAATTATTAAAATGTTTTAAAAGGCTAGTCCACCGAATAAAAAAATCCAGTTTTATCTGCATAAAATTTTAAAAAAGTCGATATTTGAACGGTTTAAACGTGAGAACGTACGCAGATTAAAAAAAAAAAAAGTATTTCAAGAAATGCATTTGAAATATTTGTTCAGCCCTTGTATACGAGCGAAACCAGTTCATTAAACTGATTTAAATATTGAATGGAGCAAAAAGCAGTTTTGAGGGCATGATATAAAAAATGTAATGGTTCTAAAATCGTTTTTAAAGTTTTCCGGGAGAGCCTTCCCTTAATATATATATTAGGTGGTTCGAAAAAACCGAAATTTATGTAATCGAAACATAATAGTGCGTGAAAGTTGCCATTGGTAATAAGGAATAAATTTGCAAAATATTACAGCAAATGGTTAAAATATTTTACCGCCGCAAGGAAGCCAAAGTTTCGAAAAATCGAAAAAAAAATGATTTTATTGAAAAAAAAATTAAATTATCCAACCATAACAATACAATTTCTAATAGATTGCAACAGTAACTTCAAGATGTTAGTAATATTCCAATAAAATTTTAGTATGGTGAAATCATTTCTATTACCGCCGCAGAAGCGGTCAAAATTTTGAGAAAACGGCAAAAATTTCAATTTTCAGTTTTTTCCAATTTTCCCAAATTTTATTATATGTCTAGAATTAAATAAATTTACATTATATCTAGTAATAACTTATAAATGTCTAGTAATTTTGATCATTGTGTAGCCATCCAAGGGCGAGAAAGGCCCGCCCCCTCCTAAATTTGAGAGAAAAGGGCTTTTTGAAGGGAACATGGGAATTTTCCGGGAATTTTTAGGGATTTTTTTAGGGTGCTCCAAAAATTGGAAAATGATGGGGAATTTATGTATGGGGACCCGCTCCTACAAACAAAATGACCATAATTTCCCGGAAATTCCTTAAAATTCCTTCAAAAAGACTTTTTTTCTCAAATTTTAGTGGTGGGGGGGGGACCCCTCTCGCCCTTGGTTGGCAACACCATGATCAAAATTATTAGACATTTATAAGTTATTACTAGATATAATGTAAATTTATTTAATTGTAGACATATAATAAAAAATGGACAAATTGAAAAAAAAACTGAAAATTGAAATTTTTGCCGTTTTTTTTCAAAATTTTGACCGCTCCTGCGGTGGTAATAGAAATGATTTCACCATAATAAAATTTTATTGGAATATTACTAACATCTCGAAGTAACTGTTGCATTCTATTAGAAAATGTATTGTTATAGTTGGATAATTTATTTCTTTTTTTCGAAAAAATAATTTTTTTGCGATTTTTCAAAACTTTGGCCCCCTTGCGGCGGTAAAATATATTAACCATTTGGTGTAATATTTTGCGAATTTATTCTTTATTACCAATGGCAACTTTCACCCACTATTATGTTTCGATTATATAAATTTCGGTTTTTTCGACCCACCCTAATATATATGTATATAGACTGGGAGGGCATAAATTAGTTGGGAAATGTCGAAACTTAATAATTTGTTAAATATAAATTGGTAAATACCATTTCAATATTAGATTACTAGTATTGCTTAGTAGTAAAATGCAGTGGCAAATTACTAGTACAAGTTTGAGGTTATAGTTCTTATTTCAGAGCTGAATTTTCAATTTGGATTGAGATGATTGGTCACGCAGGTGTTATTCCATGGCCACTAGTATCGCCAGTTCTTTCACCATTAGATTTATGTATATGCCTTTATTAAATATCAGGTTTATAATACGACACTTTCAAAATTCTTGAAATGAAATCGCGAATCAGCACTGCACTTTGTTTAATTTTTGTGAACATGCTCACAAACATTTGGCAAGAACTGATTTATTGATGTCACATTTTCAGAATAACGAAGGGCAACCACATTGAACATTTGTAAACGAGCAAAATTTGTGAGTTTTACTATCTTAAAATTATCTGTAACCGAATTTTTGACAGCATAAACATCCATATAATAAACCATTCCTTTTTCCCAACTAATTTATGTGCATCTTGTATTTAAACAATGTCATACCATTTCACATACAAATGAATATCTAATATTGACATTATTCAAAACCGATGTTAAAAAAATATATATATTACGTACAGAAAATTTTATACGGAAAACTGTATTGAAATATTAAAAAATGTTTTAACGTATTGAGAAAATGTTTGGGCCGGGAAAAACCGATCATGAATACATAAATATCATGATCGGTTTAAAAATGAGGAAGGATCGTCTAGTACATTTCTATTTCAGATACAAAACATTGCATTCTATTTCCTTCGAAGCTAATTAAAAATCCAGAAGTTCAAGAAAAAATCAACGCAACATGTTTTATTCGTGAAAATCAGAAGAATATTGAAAGCATACAAAATATGATGAGACGGGATAGCTCCCATTACACATACGCGTCTTAATACTAATGCAATCCGAGAAGAAGTGACAAATTAAAATCTCTAACAGCAATTTTCCTTGTCTAGCCTTGATGCTATGAATAATTAAGACGTTAATCTTTGCACATGTAAAATTTTAAATTAAAAACCGCCAACGAGAGGGCTACATTTGGCAAACCCATACATTGAAGAAAGTAAGTGACAACCCTAAAAGTAACAGATGGGGCAGGCGTCACTTAAACTAAACATTTTCGTAATCAGGAGTCAAAAATAAATTTTATCTTTTTTTTATTTATCGCAATACTACAAAATGTGCGACAGAAATCTATCGAAATGTTAAATGAATCAGTATTTCTTTATTTATTTTAACCGTAAAAGTTAAACGAAATTAATAATGATAGAAATGAAAAAAATAGTTAAATTGCATTTGCTTGAATACAAGCTTTTTAAAAATCATTATGATATACGTAAACAAATTCAATCTGCATTTAATCAACAATAATATCCATTAATGCTTGAAAGTAAGAACTAGCGTTTTTTTAATCCAAAACACAACCTTTTAAATTTCAAACTTCCAAACATACCACAAAAATTAATTTGATCTTGTTATTCTTTAGGGAGGTCAATTTGGTGATAAGCTTGCTGAAAATCAAGAGAAATGAAAAATTTTAATTTTGAGAAATTAGAAATGATAGTTTGAGTTTTATGGAGGGGTTATGATGAACTTTGAATGACTGTATTTAACATTTTTAAATCAAGAGCAAGCCTGAATTTCTGTTTTACTGAACCATCCAGTTTTTCTTAACGAAAAGGATGAGATATGCCAATTCTGAACAACTTCTTTCTATAATACTAGCTTCTGCTAATTGATTTATAGGATATAAAGCTTCCTGCTGGATATCCTGGGGAATAGGAAAATACAAAGTTTTCATTGGAAAATCATTTGTAAATTTTAAATTTGGCTTGATCTTCTCTGTATGTCTCAATGTTTTCCTAGTTTTTGAGAAAACAAGCGTAATGTGATAAGAGTATTTTTTTAAATTTCTCCGCCTTCTGACTATCAATATGTTCTAGTTTAAAATCAGAAGAGAGTAAGTCTGACTTTCTCTGTTCTCCTTTGAAGCCTGAATGAAGCGTGTAAGTTCTATTGACTCTTTTTTTAATTTCCTCTTGCATATTTTCCATTTTAGTGATACATTGAGTAATTTGATGAATCTAAGTGACAAAACCAATACCTTGTATGGTTGGTGAAATGGACATTTCCTCTAGCAATGTTTTCCTATAAATATAGAATTCATCAGGATTTTGTTTGTTCTTAGTTTTATTAGTAATAAGCTGCTTGTGATTAAATTGTATTTTTGTATCAAAAATTAAAATGTCTTTAGATATAGAATTATTTTCATCCTTCAAAGAATTTTTAGTTTTTACAGTAATACACTATTCTACATTCGATTTTAACATTAGTTTACTTTTTAATAAAACTTTCTCGGATATCAACATGTCAACGTAAATTTTATGGCACTCGACTGCCTGGTCTTTTGTTTCGACACAAGTAAAAAGAATAGTTAAATCATTTAACTGCATGAGTTTGTTACATAAATCCAAAGTGATGTTACATCCAAGTTAAAACTATATATACAGTACATAAATGTATCTGTACTTTGCTAAAATCAGTGTAGAATGAAGCATTAAAAACTTAGTAAAAAGTCAAAATTTTCCATTAATTTCTATAGCCATCCTCACAGATATTCATAGACATATCTGGTGATGTTTTCAGCTTGATCATACGGAAGTGAGAATGGGGAAGTGATAGGGAAGTGAACAAGAAGACAAAACCAAGAATGAAAAGCAGAGGAAAATAAACATAATATGCTGGTGGCTGGAGCCAATATACCAATGAAAAAGTGAAACTAAACAAATTAAACGGTGTAAAAGGGATTAAATTATTTTCAATTGTTGGTGTAGAATTCTGAGAGGGCAGTTGTTAATCACCCGGATTTAATGTCACACATATGCTCTTTAATCGCTCAAAACAAAATGTGTGACATTAAATTCGGGAGATTAAAAGCTGCCCTCTCGAGATTCTACGCCAACAATGAAGATATTAAAATAGATCAACGATGCTATAATTTTTTTCTCGGTATAATAACACACTTAAAGCTATGGTTAGAGATTCAATCGAAATCGCTTTAAGAAATAAAGATACCTGTAATGATAATTTTTCATTTAACATCCCAAGTATATGGATAAATTTTTTGAAAATAATTTAACTCCTCTTTCACTGTTTATTTTTTTTTAACTTTCACTTTTGCATCGGTAGATGGCTCCAGCATATTATGTGTATTTTTCCTTTCTTTTCATCATTGGATTTCCCTTCGTGTTCCCCCGCCCCCTTTCTCACATGCCTATCATCAAGCTGCAAAATTCACCAGTTATGCCTTTGAATATCCCTGAGGATTGGCTATAGAGTTTTAGCCGAAACTGTTAGAAGAATTTGACTTTTACCAAGTTTTTACAATTCCATTCTACACTGCTTTTATCAAAGTACAGCTACAATTATGTACCGTACATATTTTTAATTTGTATATTAATCAACGGTGTAACGTCCATCTTTAATGATTTTATTTAGTGATGTGCATTTTATTTAGTGATTCTATCTTTGCAAGAAATCTAACCCTAAAATGCCATCATCATGCCCTTAAGAAGGGGAAGTGCAGGGTAAGTCTTGTTTACAGTAAATAAATGTTTCTGAATGACATTGTCAGTTTGTACAGCGCAATTGTTAGAAATTGTAATATTAGAATAGGTCTGGGATGCAACTGAATTTACAAATCTGGTAGATGAGGGCTTAGGGAGATTTTATTAATTTGAAAACAATTCAGTTCAGTTACTGCTGATGTCATATCAAAGTACTGAGACAAAAATCATCAGCGATAGTGCATCTGTTCTTTAGTTTAAATTCTGTTGATATGAGTTGGTGTTGTTTTGTGAATATTTATTTCGCTTGTGGAAGTTTATTGTCTTAGTCCGCTGTCATTTGAAATTTAGGGAAGCTTCGTGCACGAACCAGGTGGCAAAGTTGACAACGATCGTTTTGTTCTCTAAAATTTTGGTGATGGCGTTTTGGGATTTAAAGTTTCTTCTGATATTTTGTGAAATTTAATTTTTCTTTTGCCTGGCATCTGGGGACACGTTGTGCTTTATACCTTTCAGAGAGGTTCCAAAACTCAATGTATTGATTTTTTTTTTGGTTAAATGTGCCAGCTTTTGTTGAATGGTGTCACATGTCGGTTTATTAAGATTCATGTTGAGAATTTGATCCTGAATAAAAATGTCTTGAAGAGCTTCTGCTCTCTTAACAGCGTTATTGTAATCTTTGATACTCTCTTACTGTAATTTAATCCTAAAGCTAGATGATATACAAGATAACAATTTTACAAGCTTTATATTATTTATCGCGTCTTTATCAGTAATTTTATCTCAAATTGCTGTCAGCACTTTCCAACGTCGTGGAAAATTTTTAAGAGATTCCTGAAGAAGAAGAGAAAGACTCTTAAGACCTTTTAGCGTAGTAGCGGAATAACTCTGAAAGAGATATATTTTAAATTCGTTCTAAATAAATTCCATATATGTAGGCTGGAACAATATTGAGTTTTTTACCAAATAATTTTGAAGCCGGGACCTTAAATTTTGACTTAAGGAACATTACTGTTTCCTCTTGAGAAACGTTTTTGACTTTAGCATAGCCAAGGAGCTGGTAAAAAAAAAAAATCGGGGTGAGATCACCTTCAAAATTGTCAGCATTGAAATGAAAATTTTTAGACTCTGCCATGTTAAAATATATGTTTCAAATGTTTTCACAATAACATTTCAGGAAAAAACAATACTGTACTAATATCAAAATATGAATGTATGCATGAATCAGGTATATTTACAATAAAGTATAAAATTAATTAAATGAAATATCTGTTAAGAAAATTAACTTGCAAAAAAACTTTTTGAAAAGAACCAGTTTCATATTGAAATTTAAGCAGGAAAATGTAATCAAAAGCAAATATTTTAATTTTTCAATATGAACTGAATTTGCATGATGTATACATACAAACAAATATTTAAAATACTCAAATACTATCATTTACACCATCATAGAAAATATCGCAGAAAATAACACCGGTAATTTAGTAATTGAAATAATATTGCTTGAAAAATAATTATCAGTATTATTTTGTTCACCAACAAAAGAAACAAATATATCACCATGTTAAGATTCCCTCCAAAAACAGGCACTAAATCAGTGACACTTTCTACAGAAGATCACTACTTTGTAGAAAATAAATCGCTATTTTCTTTTTCTGAAGATGCAGAATACTTATCTTTCAAAACTGCAATAAAAATGTAAATAATGCCGAAAAATGTAGAAAATCGTAAACATTTTTATTTATTTTTGTACAAAAAGAGACGAAGAAAGCAATTTTAATCGTGATCTTTCTGTGTATATGAACGTTGTTCCTATTGCTCAACACATTTTATTTAACAATTCTCCTTTAAGATGTAGACTCCGTACTCTTAATTGAATGGGCTGGCATAAACCTTGTGTAATAAAACAAACATTTTGAAATCTATAAAAGAACCTTCTCAAATTAAGTGACAGTTTAAATAACGATATGAATTTTCAATTAAATCATTTTTACGAACACTAATTCTTGAAACAGGAGTGCCACCACAAACATAGACGAAACATAATGAGCAGCAGAAGCAGAACAAGAGTTAATCTCTTTATAATGTATAACATTACAGAGAAAAATGCCGATGAAAAGTCGCTACAGAAATTCCCAATTCTATACACTGTGCACGAGCGGACATCGATCGAAGGTAAGCAGGTAAGCAAGCAGATTGACGACAAGGACAAACCTAAGCGGAAAACAGACGCGAGACGACGCATCGATCCTTTCTTACTCAGTACAAAGAAGATGGATACCAGAAGTCAACATTAGGAAAACAAACGCCGCGAATCAGGAAAACTTTTCGACATATTTCGCAAGAGTTAGACATCTCCACACTTTAGCAGGTAATCCCCCCCCCCCCCAAAAAAAAAAAAAAAAAAAGAAAAAATAATCAAAATTTGTTGGATTATTCGATTGTTAAACGTTCCTTCAGAATTTTCTGAAGACCACTCGATCTATTATTAGCTTCGTATTTATGACAGCACCGATTCGTGTGAAGATGTTCATAGGTCGGGGATACATAAATACTGTGATCGATTTAAAACTAATGAAGAACTGTGCAATACATTGCTGTTTCCGATGCAAAACAAAGCATTCTACATTTTTCGAAGCTAATTAAAAATCCAGGAATCCAATAAAATTGATGCAACTTGTTTTATTAGTAAAAATCCGAAGATTATTGAAAACCTACAAAGTACGATGCGACGGGATGGCCCTATTACACATACACGTCTTAGCACTAATGCAGTCAGAGAAGAAGTGCAAATGAAAATCGCCAACAATATTTTTCCGTATTAAGCCACGATTTCATGAAGAATTAAAAAGTTAGCCTTTGCACATATTAAATTTTGAAATTAAAACACGCAAATGAGATTACCACATTTAGCAAACTTTTAAATTGAAGAAAGTCCGACATTTAGACTAAACATTTCTGCAATCAGAAGGGAAAAACGAATGTTATATTTTAATGTATTGCAATATATTGAAATAGGTGGCAGAGATCTATCGAAATGTTAAAATGAGTAGGTATTTCTATATTTTAATCGCAGAAGTAAAACAAAATTTTTAATGATACACGTGAAAGGAAAAAAAAATAATTACATTTGCTTCAATACAAGCTCTTTCAGCTAGGAAAAAAGAATAAAAAAGTCCTTGCGGCGTGTACCGGGAGGAAAAGGTAGCTTTCATAGTCAATGTTTTTAAAAATTCAACTCATTTTACTCAAACACCCGACGCTAAATTGCTTGAAACTCGATTATAGAAAATTCAATCCCGGTTTTCGTTAAAACTGGATTGGAATGCGAATTTCAGCATGAGAATTACAGCATAACAAAAATTAGATTGTTTTAAAATGTCAGCCACCCTAGAATTTCAAACTGCCATATCTCTGCCATTTTTTAAAATAAAGCCAAAACAAAAGATGTTCCGAAATCTTTGTATTACGATCTAACACTTAACGGAAAACACTTTTCAATTTATAATTGTATACATCTTTTTGAATTAAAAAAAATAATAACTTTCCGCCATTTTGAAACAAGATGGCGCATGAAGCTGGCCAACGAACTCTGTCGAGACCTTTGTATGTTCTGCACACGATCAATCACATTCATATCGGTTCATAAATACGAGAGTTACAGCATAACAAAAAGTCCTTCCGGCTTGTACCGGGAGGAAAAGGTAGCTTTCACAGTCCATGTTTTTAAAAATATAACTCATTTTACACAAACACCCGAAGCTAAAATGCTTGAAACCCGATTATAGAAGATTCAATCCCGGTTTTCGTTAATACTGAATTTGAATGCGAATTTCAGCATGAGAGTTACAGCATAACAAAAATCAGATTGTTTCAAAATGTCAGCCACTCTAGAATTTCAAACTGCCATATCTCAGACATTTTTTAAGATAAAGCCAAAACAAAAAATGTTCCGGAATCCTTGTATCACGATCTAATACTTAACGGAAACAACTTTTTCAATTTATAATTTTTAGGAAGCTTTCGTTACAAAAAGCTACCTATTGCAGCCGTTCGGAGGAAAGCGTTTCCAAAAAATTTTGGTATATTTTAACCGATCATGACCCCCAAACCCCCTCCGTTCAAATGTTAATATATATATATATATATATATATATATATATATATATATCTGACGTATGTCATGCTATAACTCTCTTATTTATGAACCAATTTAGATGTGACTGAGTATGTGTATAGCACATACTAAGGTCTCGACCGAGTTCGTAGGCCAGCTTCATCCGCCATCTTGTTTCAAAATGGCGGCCAGTTAAAATTTTTATAATTTTAAAAAATCAAAAAGATGTACAAAAAAAATATAAATTGAAAATGATCGGTGGAATCATGATCGGTGAAAATATACCAACATTTTTTGGAATTGCTTTCCTCCGACCGGCTGCAATAGTAAGGCTTTTTGTAATGAAAGCTACCTAATATCAGATTGTTTCAAAATCTCAGCCACCCTAGAATTTCAAACTGCCATATCTCAGCTATTTTTTAAGATATACCAACAACCAAAAAATTTTGCAGAATCATTGTATCACGTTCCAACACTTAACAGAAATAATTTTTTCAGTTTATAATTTTTTATACATCTTTTTGAATTTTTAAAAAATTTAAAAAATTTAACTGGCCGCCATTTTGAAACAAGATAGCGGATATATATATATATATATATATATATATATATATATATAAATTTGGGGTCTGTGGATCATGATCGGTGAAAATATACCAAAATTTTTTGGAATTGCTTTCCCCCGAACGGCTGCAATAGGTACAGTTTTTTGTAATGAAAACTACCTAATAACGCATTTTGTCTAAAAATATACATAAATTTTGGATTTTACAGCTGCATATAAAGTCTAAAGTAATTTAGCCGGAAGAATTAATTTTAAATATTTTATATTACAAATATGATCTTATCATATGTATGCTGACCAAATAGTATTTCAATGTATTATTGAAGAACGGCAGCATTTAAATAACAAACATAAATATACAAAACTACACTTACACGTACAGTCCGCCAAAGAAAATAATAACACCCCATATTTTTTAATTCCCAAATTGTCTCCGAAAAAAACAAAAAACAACGGATATAACCATTTAACTGAAAATTATGTCTTCTTCAATTTATGTTAAAAAGGTAAACTTAGGGATCATCTTCACATTGAAATGGTACGAAACACTGCAATTTTCAATGCGAACAAGTAATTTTGATATCACATTTAAATTTTTTGGCAAATTTTACCTGGTACGGAACGAGAAGTCATTCGGTGAAATAGTTTAGGAATTACGAAGGTGTATAGTTTGGAACTCATAATGTTAAATTCATTTAAAATCTTTGCGAAACAGATTGCAGTGTGGGTAGTTTTTAAAGCATAATTCACTTGGAGAAATAAGATGTAATTTTAGATTCGAAAATTTGAAACTTCTGGAAATCGATTTTTGTTTAAAAATATTGTATGTTACATTTCATATTTTTTTCGAAAATTAATTTCGTAAATATATATATATATATATATATATATTAACTCCTTTCCTGAATAAAAAATGAATTTTAACCTATAAATTTGTTAACAATAATCGATTTCTAGAAGCTTCAAATACGCGAATCCAAAGTTACAGATCATTCCGCCAAATAGTTTTTGTGTTATGCTTAAAACACTACTCACATTGCAATCTGTTTTGCAACAATTACAAATAAATTTTTCAGGAGTTCCAAAATTTAAACTTTCATAATTCCTAAACTAATTGACGGAATGACTTCCCGTTTCGTATCCTTAGGTAAAATTTACCGAAAAAGTCAATTATAATGTCAAAATAACGGGTTCGTATTGAATTTTTCAGAGTTTGGTATATCTTCAGTAAGAAGACGATCTCCCAAGCTTATTATTTTAATATCCAGTTAAAAACGACATAATTTCCAGTTAAATGTCTATTTCCTTTTTTTTAGTGAAAATTTGGAAATTATAATGTACCAGGTGGTTTTTCTTTGGCCGACATATATCATGTCTCTCTTGATTGCTTATGTGTGTGTACACATAATAAAAATCCATAAGAAAAATGTATAGGAAAAATATTATCTGTGAATTAAAAAAAATATATATATCACGAAAAGCAGGTAAAAAGTAAGAGATACAGTGAATATGAATTCAGTGAATATATAAATAATATTTTACTAATCACTAGAAATAAAATTAACCTATAAATCAGGACAATAATATTTTTATTTTTGTATTACAAAGATCAAAATACTATAGAGAGCAACATATTCGATCTATAATAATACTCTGTCTCTATGATATTTGAAAAAAAAAAATATGGATGATATAAAAAAAATTAAAAATATAAAATCTGAAAAGAATGACGAAAATTATGATAATATTATTATTGAATGACAATATGAAAAAATGCGTGTCCATTAGACAAAATTTTAATAGGTAAATTGAAAGAAAAAAATTATCTGCATTATACAAGTATAAAGAAAGTCAATAATAAAAGTATCAATTATAGCTGTAGATCTAAAATGTCTACTGAAAACAAAGTGTGGAAAATGTGTACGTGATACGTGATTTTGTAATAATTATTATTAATTAATAATGCAATCACACACACACACACACACACACACATATATATATATATGCAATTAATTCATAAATAGAAACACACATTTTTTCGCCATCATTAGAATCCATTTGGTCGAATACCCAGCAATAAGAATATTCTTTCACTTTTGACCATAAGTTTTCAAGTTTTAGCAGATATATATAAAATCGACAAATTTAAGGTACCATACTTATAATTGAAAGTTGATTAAAGTTAAAAATCTATTTTCTGCTATTTGATGCACGCTAAATATTGCTAGTAGACGATATAGTTACCGATTTTCTTATCAGTATTGCTATTCTCGTTTACAAATTATTGTTGCATCATTTTTTTTTTTAGCACCCATATCCGCAATATCAGGGAATTTTCAAAATGCATTTTTAAATATTGACATAGTCCTCGAACATAATTTAACCCTTTCAGGGGCAAATTACTTATGCTCGTAAAGTGATGAAATGATTGAGTGACACCAGAATTTAAAAACAGATTTATTTGGAAATAAGTAAAAGCTTTTACTTACGTACTTAATTAAAAGGAAAATTTTCATTCCAAAATTCCAGTGTCAATGTGGCATTTAAGGACTAAAATTAAGTGGTACAAAAATGAACCACCGCCCTTGAAGGGGTTAACTCATATTTCACCTTTTTTTAGAGATAGAGCAATGCAAAATTTTATTCGGGGGTAAATGCGGCATGCGAAATCGAATGAATTTAAGAAATATTGAACTTCGTATACAGATTTTCGAACATAGTGTAAAAATAAATATGTGTATGGCACTTCAAGATAATTTAATTTGAGCAGGATAGTGAAAATACCAAACAAAAAACTTTGGTACAAACAGCTTTATTCTGCAACTTTTAGAATTGGAATAATAATTGTAGTTATTATTAGTGGCTTCTTGATGCTAGAATTTCCAATAGAATTTAATGTAACTTTACATACGTACACTGCACTTATCCTTGTACCATCATAAAATTTTAAATATATGATTAGTTCAGCACATTTTTATTAATAAATGATTATTTATAAAAAGTCAAATCGTCCGGTTATGTATATTTTACTCTTCCAGGAAGCGAAAAGGTTTTGACTTTCTTTCAAAAAGGAAAAATATATTTTATTCTACAAGTTTAACTAAGAAGCTAAACTAATAATATTTCAATTATAAGTCTAATGATTTAATATTTAATTCAAAAGGATAATTATATTCATTATAATTTGAGAAATAGCAGAAAAGATGTTCACCTCTCTAACAGCTTTTTAATAATCATAACCACTCTTATATACTTTTGACTGCCTGTTCTTCCAACATAGTTTTCGGGCTCTTCAATATTGTTTTACAATATTGTTTTTTATCCTACGTAGGATATCCAGTTGTACCTGAACAGAATGATGGTAGCAAAATAAGTCATAAAATTGCAGTTATAATTGTTAGCAGCAGTTTCATTGTGGGAAATAAATCCTTAATAAATATGCTACACACAGTAATATAAAATGTTTAAATAAATTTAAATAACTTCATATTTAAGAATTTTGAAAACTAGCAAATATTAAAACAAATAATGATTAAATAAACTTTTCGACACAGAAACTACACAAATGCCAGTATGGAGATACTGTAATGGTTGCTTCTTCTCCTTGCATAAAGCTAAGTATTTCACCCATTAGTCGCTACAGGGATGCTCAAATTGAGTCAAACTGAGGTATCCGATTTTCACCCGACTATACTATTTTATCCTACATTCTTCAGTACATACTACTTTCAGAAAACTATAAAGCTTGAAAAGCTATATTTATAACACATATATAGTTCATAAAATATTAAAAGTTCATCAAGTTTCTAAGATTTTGATTGTTAAGTCCCCACAAAAAGATATATTTTCATCATAAATTAAAATTTTCACATACTATTTTAAATCATCAATAGAATAAATGTTTACCGTTTAATCCATTTAAATTTCATTTCAGCAATTTTTAATCGATAAAAGTTTCTGAAAAAGCTTGGAAAGATAAAACAAAAGACAGGGATAAAAAAACTAAACGAAAATTGTACAAAATTGTTACATAATCAACGCATCATTTAATATTTGCGAAAAATAATAATACTGTTTGAATTGGTTTTTAAAAAAATATAAAGGGTATTTGAAATTTACTCGTTGTCTAAGCCATCTGGAACTCCTTCTCAGAACATTTCTAAACATTATCTAACGTACGTTTACTATTTATTTTTTACAGTTAAGCCCGTTAATTGATGTTAATTAAGATTTCGCACGAAAGGAAACACTTTAGAATAAATTCAAAATATTTATATATTTGTAAGGCTAAGTTAATATTTTTCTTTCCTTAATCAACATTTTAAAGATATTTTCTGAGTTCTTAATTTTCTTCCTTTGAAAAATGCACATAGTTATATAACAAAATTCCAGATCGTATGATTTTTTTTCGTCTTTCATTTCTGTGCTTTTAATACATTCATAAATGTTTGTTCAGTTCAACTCCTTAGGATATAAATTAAAAAAAAAAAAAAAAAAAAAAAAAAAGACATTTTAGCTCTCATGAAATGCAGATATCCGTTAAAATAAGTTTAAATGTATAATCCGTAATAATCCATATTGAAAAAAAAACTAAGCAAATACCTCTTTCTGGGACCTTTTTTATCGTATGAGTCGCGACTTATACGCTGGTTTTGATGGTTACTCAACTTTTATGAATCTTAGTTGAAATCAAATATACTGTTATTGGAATAGAGTCATCAAGTGAAAACTATTAACCTTGAGAAATGCGAGGGTTCTTTGACAAAATATTGTTAATGTAATGTTAAAAATTGCTTTTTCTCAATGCTATTTCTGATTTATTTTAATACTTGCCATCAAACCTGCATCTTTCCTTAGAGGTTAAAATTCGCACAGGGGTTGGTTGGTTAGTTGGGAGCGCTACAGTTATCTTTTGCACAGGAGAGTTAAACAGACGAGGACTCCAATTTAAAGTGGAATCAGCCCCACTATACACATTCATGCCTGAATTGGGACTCTTGCGCAGTAGCCCGCGCCCTAACCACTAGACAATCTGGTCGACTAATTACATAGTAGAAAAATCATATAAAACCCGCACTCTTTGAATGGTCTGCTTGCAAGTAAATATCGCCTTCTTTTTCGTATGAGCCGCAGTTTATACTCTAATTTTTCACAGTAGCTCACGTTTTATACATTTGTTTAAAATCCACTTAGTAAAGTAAACAGTACCAAATAAATATGATAAATAAGACATAGGATATTATTTTAATGAATCGACAGAAAGAAGCAAATACATATTGAAGAATACTGCCTCTAAGTTTGATCTAAATTCATGTATAACGTAACCAGTACTATTTACTCTTTTTCTTCCATGAATGCAGGCATTTCAGTAAACAATAAAATTTTTTGTTAACACTCTAAAAAGGGGAATGCTGAAACATTGTATTTTTTTTTATTAGAACTAGAAAAAAAATAACACCTCATTTACACATTTTTTCAGCACATTTTCAGTTCATTCTGAAGAAAGCGCAAATTTTAATTAATATCAGTAAAAGTACAGAGTATCCTAAAATAGACGTGACGATTTCTTTAAAATTTAATAACAAGTAAAAGGTGACACCTATTGGAGTTATTCGTACAGAAAAATTATGTTTGAAGTCGGGAATTTCTTTTCCAGCGTTTCTTTGTATTAGTTAGAAATATTATCAATAAATGACGCTGCGCTGTCTCAAACTGTCATGATACTCAAATTAACATACCAAAATGGATCAAAATTTACACAGATTTTATCATACATTCTGTTTAGCTATTGAAATGCCAAACAAAAAGGTTTACGTTTTGAAATTGCTAGATTATTTTGAGCATTATTACAGTTTTGAGCATTATTACAGTTTTGAACATTAGTACAGTTTAAGACAATGCAGAACAAGCTATCGGTGAAATTTGGAAGTAAAAAAGGAAGCATAGTAACAAAAAGTCTGACTTCACACATTGCTGTCGAGCAAGAATAACATTCGTAGCCGTTTACTTGTTACTATATTTTAAAACCGACAGTCTCTTTAAGGACACCTTGTATCATTATACAGTCCCAGGCCAAATTATTAGAAGCAGTCCTTTTTTCTTCTATAAAATAATATTACTAGCTTCAAAGAGATGATATTATTGTGTTAATAGTTAAAATTGATTATAAATATTAATTGTAGGATCATAATAAAATACAAAAGGTTCTCCATTTGGAAACCTTTATTTTAGTTGCGGAATCAACTGATTTTGCAACACCTTTTTCTATTGATCTTGTTTCATAGTTCATTTTACTATGTATGCCTTTGCCATTTATGACAGACCAAACCAAGAACTTTGGTCGGAGCTTGACAGTTGGCACGACATAGTCTGGATAAAATTACTCACCAAGACGACGACGCACAAACTGGGATTTGTTAGCTAAAATTCCAAAAGTGCTTTCATCACTAAAGCAAACCTGAAACAAGTCATTTTTAACGAGTGGTATTTATCTAATGGTTAAGGAAAGATATTGTTAAATGTTTTATGTAATAATAAAATGAGGATAATTTCATAATTACCGATTCCCAATGCATCAATGTCTTGTTTTTATGCTCTCTAGCCACTTCAGCTTCTTAGCTTACATTGCTTTGGTTAATTTTGGTATTTTAGCTGCTCTAAAAAGGTCTTGAAATTCATTGCTAATAGTCTTCTGCATACAGATCGTTCTGTCACAACAACATGAAACTCTTCGAGCTTCCATTTGATCTGTTTAGTAGTTCCAAATGGGTTTTCCATACAGATCTTTCTTAAGCATCGTTCATCATTGGCGTAAATACAGTTTTTCTTCGTTTTTGGGCTCAATGTTTCTCCCAACTCAAATTTCTTCTTTATCATATACCTTTTTAACTTAAATTTCTGTATGTCTTGTTCAAATCTTGTGACTCATTTTCATCCACTTCTTGTTGACGTAGACCTTTGAAATTTGGAATATATATGTATTTCTGAGGGCAATACATGAATTAGACATTATCAAAAAGAATTCGATCCCTAAGGGAGGGGAGGGGGGTGTTCAACGTCGGCCCAAAACTTGCATTTCCCCCATAAAAATGACGTTACGATTGTTTAATTGAAAACATAGCTCCGTTGTTGCAACATTCATCCATTTTCACCATATTGTTGCCCGAATCATTATGACGTCAGCATTTGTGCTTTATAATATAAATTGACTTATTGGTGAATTTTAATGAAAGTACGCTTTTTTTTAAATGTTACATTTAATTATCCGTCTTACACTTGCTTACACTTGAAACGTTCAATTTTCTTCTGTATTCGAATAAATTTTCGTATTGAAAAGCGCTTTTATTTCACCTTTCTTTTGTGTTGATACGTGCGTGCTTCTACCCATATTTAAAATATCTAAAAAAATATATTCACAGTTAAAAAAATATATTCACAATAGAAATACAAATAAATACCTTACAACTGATTTTACAATATCAAAAACACGTCTGTGATCGTCTCACGTAGACAAATAATTGAAGCCTTTCATGACATGTTTTCGTTCTGTTGACCTTGAGACAGTGATATAATACGACATGTCAACAAACGCAATTTCTTAAATTAGGAAAATATGTGGCGAATATTATTTTAATGAATTAAAATTATATTACAACGCTGAATTAGTTTTTAGGGTCATTACATAGCATATATGCCACTAAAAACAACCGCGTAAAATAATTTGGCCAGGGACTGTACAAGCAGACAATATACTGTTTCCTGAGTTTGTTTTCATTCATGCGTAAGAAGAGTATAATTTTCAGTTTTTCTTCATCATCTGCAAAATATTTGTTCCAAATGGAATTGGAACATTACTTCTTTTCGAATTAGAATTCCCAAACATTGGGACAAGTCAAGTGCAATTTCCGGGATTTTCAAGATATCGCTAAATTTTCTTTCTTTTTTCTAATTGATCATTTTTTCTAATTCCATTGTTTCAATTTTCAAACGAATGAAGAGTATCAGAATTCTTCATCTGCTGGAAGTACAGAGATTATAGGTAAATGGAACACTTAAGGAACTTTCGCATTTCCTACAGATAATAAGCATTCTATAAATACCTTAGATGTGTTCTTGTATATAAATGCACTTGGAATTTATCCGGAGGTTTTTTTCTCGAGACTTGGGCTTTGAGAATCGCCCGGTACCAAATCACGATAATGTTTTCTCGCTCTCTTTTTGTTTTGCTTCATACCTCAACATTTTGCTACTTTTCTCGTCTTATTTTTTTGCGGCGAATTTCTTTCTAATTCCTTATCATCGTAAAATATGTTTTTACTTCATTACTAATATATTAAAATTTCTGAGGCATAATTTATTAATAAATCATAGTAATCCATCATAAATCTATTTCGTTTATAGGGCGTGTTTGATTCCGTTACATGGCACAATTTTCCTGTAAATGATTAATTTTTCACTCCTTTCTCACAGATTTCATTCATAAGAGAGGCTCATTGGATTTACCAGTGATTCATATTAACTGCGGTCAGTATAGTTTTCTACAAGAAAGATCTTATATATTTCAATATTATTTTAATATTTTTCTTTAAAATTGCATTTCCAAATCAAAAGTTCTATGAAAGTAAATTTCTACAACAGATGCTGTATATCCTTCCTATATTTTAAGAAAAGAAGATATGTCACATTTTTGCACATCCAGTTATTCACATTTTTTCTTTTTTTTTTCTAAGATGTTTTGATTGTTTTAATGTAATTTATATTCTACATATCCTCTCTGATTATTTTTTGTTTGAAGATTGTTTTAATGTGTTATACAAGATTAGAAACATGTTTCTTTAGCAGATTTTAATATATTTTGACCATTACTTTTATTCAATTTATTTTAATAAGAAGCATTCATAACACCAACCTGATTTTTTATGTGTTTTATTTTATCAATAAAATATTAACATGTAAAAACTACGACGATATTATGAGCGATTCTTATCGAAAAGACTCAAATAGATTTTTTTTTAAATGCCAAAATACATAAAAACGTGTTAAATGTTTCAGATCTTACAGAACATATTTAAAGAATCTGAAGGAAAAAATCAATAATAAAACCAGAAAATGTAGACAATAAATTATATCAAAACATCTCCGGAAAAAATTGACCATGCCGGATACACAATATTAATGCTTATCGACCCATCTTCTTTAAAGTTCTAAACGGATGATAATAAAAGAGATTGATTTTAATTTAATCTAAACATGCCAGTTATTTTCTTATTTATATGAAGAAAAAAATCAAAAAGATGTTTAAACCTTATTATTTATACGTGCGATTTTATTATTTTCGAAACCTCATATTCAGTAAATAAAAACACTGTTGTAAAAATCGTTATTGCTGTATTTGAAAGCATCCTATTTCTGCAAATGTGAAAACAAAATTCATTTTTCATAATTATTGAATGTTCTATGGAAGATAATTAACACTTTAAATTGACCTGCAGTTTTCTCTGAGAATTACAATTTGAAAATATGTGGATACTGATTCTGCGTACTTTTTTAATTTAGAATTCTAACAAATTTCGATTTTTCTTTTTAACTCAAGGTAATTCTTAATTAACTGAAACTCACACAGGGGATTTAGAAGTTAAATAACAAGGCAATTGCAAATGAGAGATACTGCTCGAATCAATTAAGTATTAAGAATAGATTATGAAGAGCTTCAACAATTTTTTCGTTTATATGCATGAGATAAAAGTTTTTCATTTAGTTTTATTTTTCTACTTATTCATTTATTGCCTAAAGACTGCATTTAAATGTCAGTATGTTTGCAATTTACAGAATTCATTTTTTAATACTTCATGCATTCGTGTGCTTAATACTTAGATTCTAATAATAGATATACAAACTAAAACAGATAATAAAATTATCCTAGTCAAAATTTAAGAAATACTGCAAACCTGTTAAAAACGAATTTTCACTAAATAATAATTAAAAAAAAAAATCACTAAAGTAAAGAAATCTGCATCAATATACAGGGTATCCTCTCTTATCTCTGTCCATTACCAAATTTCTAAACAGTTAGTTTTAGAAGTATACTTCCTATTTGCAAAATTATTTCAAATGTTGTTCTTCATAATATTAAAAGCCATTTATATCAAAATAGTTATTTTTTATGAAAGTCGTTAAAGGATGAGGGTCCATAGTGCAGGATTTTGGTCCAAACGAATTTAATCCCCTGTACCATCGTATGTGTGAATTAACGTCAATGGAAGTAAGGAACCAAAATAAATTAGTTCAAAATATTTTTATTTAAAATTATAATTATGAAGTGAGATACCAATAAATATGCACATAGCAAATTGACCTTTATACACATTCATTAATTTTATCTATAAGTTCTAAAAAATGTCAAATAAATATAAAATCTCTTTTATCAGACTCTTCTTTGTCTTTTTCATCGCTTTCTGATTAATAGGAGATGGCATCTACGAAAAATTCGCCGTAATCAGTATTATGTTGTTTCACTCGATCGACGTGTGTCTAGTGCTCTAAGTGTCATAGAACGGAAGCTGCGTCTGAATATTTGAATATGCTTTGCGAAATGCTTTTTTAAATTATGTTTCTAGGATTTAAAACTAGATTTGTCTTTCTGTGTATCTCTGTCTTAATGCGGATTTATTTAGTTGTATTTGTGATACAAATATTTTCATACTTGGTGTCATATTTTGTATCTAAAGAACGCCGTCATCAGTTTATTAATGGTCCTTATTTTCACTGATGTAATTTAGCCTTTAAAATGGTACGAAAGTGTGGCATAAGTAATTTTTTTCTTTATCGTAATTCAGTTAAATTTGAAGATACAGGTATTCAATTTTTTTTGTAATGTTAGTCAAAGGAAATTGATTTTCTAATTGACCAATCGTGAAATGGGGATAAATAATTAAACATAAATATGAAAATTTATAAAAATAAAAATAAATAACAAAAAATATATTACGTGTATGTATTATTTTATATACAAATAAAAAAAAATTGTAGCTTTAAAAAAATTAATGAGAGGACTAATTAACATAAAGTGATTTCCTACTATATTCTGAAAACTTTTGCAATTTAGTTTGCATATTTGATTCCAACAGATAAAATATAAAAGCGTGGATCAACCATTTTTTGTCACCCTGTATATTAATCAATCAATCAATTAATTAATTAATTTAATATACAATTTCATTAAACGGTATCATACCTCGTAACTTTACCTAAAAATTACCAGTCAATTATTTTCATTATCTTAAATTTAGGTTGACGGTTTATTAGCCATAAAATTAATTTCTATTTAGAAGCATTATCAGTTTATTATTTTATTTGTGATCTAAATAAGGTACATTTACTTCTTGTAAAATATAAGTTTATGGCTCTTTAAGCACAAAAACTCAAAAGACATTTTTGTTACACAGGTCAGTAACAAAACTGCCAGAAGAAGCACCTTTCTCTGATTTATTCAGCACAGCAGTTAAGGAGTAAAGAACATTAGCTAGATGCAATCTTAATTTCGTACAAATGAGAGAAACTACCGTTTTGTTCTTTGTTCCCTTTTCTTGTGTTTCTGAAGAAGAAATGGCTAGATCTTTTTAGAACACTCTCTAGTAGATCAGTTAAAAGTGACTATCTTTTTACTTTTTTTATTTCTTTGAGTTGTTTTCTAATTTAATCTGTCAAATGAAGCAAATATACATGAAAAGTCTTTTCAAATATTTGAGTTTTCTACTGTACTAATGTAATGTACGAGTTAGATATACTTTATATTATAATGTTTATGAAATCATCATTTAAAAAATGTAGAAATTTTACAAAATATGTAAAGACAATATTTAGATCAAATGTTTGCTTTAAATTTTATTTGTCACATGCTATCGGAAACACGATGTAACAATAATTGTTTTCATAAGTATTAAATCAGTTACAATGGGGAAAAATGTCTATTTTTATGTATTGCAGTTGACTCGTGGAGTAATGAAAATTGCGTCGTCAGGTAAGTCTTAAGAATTTAAAGAGTAATAAATGTATGAAGAAATTCCGGTAAAAAATAATGTAAATTAACAGAAAGGAAAATTGTTTGCAATGCTACGCTTTAAATTTTATCTGAAATGTGTCGTTTAAATTATGAATACATATTTGACATAACCACAGGTTTACAGAATCCTAAATCTATTACATTAAAATCGGTCTGTTTGTAAAATCTCCAGTCCTTCTCCTAGAATATCGAAAGTTGGGCGCTGGTGACATTAACACCAGCTATCAGCATGGATCCGATGATGTCATATAAGATGTCGTACGTATATTTAAAATTTGAATTAGTTTCCGAGATATTAATTTCTTTGTAATATTGAACGACATTTCCGTAATGGTAGCAACTAAATTACTCAATTTTTGCTAATAAAAGAGAGAAAGGGGGAAACGATAGAGATTATTAGATTTTTTGCCGTCATTTTCCCATTAAAATTGAAGAGGGAATTTATTTTCAGTTTAAATAGATGGTGAAAAATATCTGGATTGACTTAAATATTCCAAGGAAAGTAAAAAAAAAAAATTACATATTTTCACATATTCGAGTTTTATAAATAAACTTATTCTACAGAAACAAAAATCCTCTGTCAAACATTTTGACATTTAGAATATACATTACAGTATAGATTTCTATCAGCTTTACATTGGACTAAGGAGGACGATTTAAACTTCTTGACTTTAGGTGGGCAGTTGTTGACCCCTATTCCCAAGATTTAATTTTAAAGAGAAAGTACGTCATATTTTCAATTATTATTTTTTGAAAGATTGTGGTTAAAACGTTTCAGAAAGAAAGTAAAAGTAAAATGCTTTATCGTGTAAAAATGACAATTTTTTTTTCTTGTAAAGTATTTATTTTAATCAGAAAATCTTAAATATTTTCTCGATGTGACGTAATTTCTATTTCGGTACCTCCGAAATTTGAAATCAGATCTAAAAAGAACATACTTTTGACAAAAAAAAAAAAAGTTTTGCATCAAAAATCACGTAATCTGCAAAATGTAATTTTTCGCAATGTAACACTTTTACATGATGCTATTTATTAATAGTATTTTCCTGGTTTCGGATAACTTCAAATAATCGTGTTTCCATTGAATCAATTAGCTTTTGAAATATTATTGGTGGCAGAGATTACCGTGCTTTTTCAATGGTCACTTTTATTTCTTTAGTAGTCATGTTGCTTTCCATTCTTGTATACACTATATTGCCAAAGTTGACCGGTCACTTGCGATTTTAGACGTTTTGTTAACTATCTAGAAAAATACATGAGGAATTAACCTGAAACTGCAGGCGTGTAAACAGTATAGTATAGGTTATATATTTCCGCGAAGATTTTTTCACGAAACCCCATAGGGGACTGTCAACAAATTGAAAAAAACAAATATCTTTTAGATAACCCTGTAAAAACTAATGTAGCAAAGACGTTCAAACTCGAGATTATTAATAAGTGACTTATTGTAATATAATGTGTTCATTTTTATGAGGATAGCATGTATACTTGTAGAGAAATTAAGGTTTTTATAACAACAGTCCCAAATTTCGCCTAGTTTTTTGCTTAGAATTTGCAGAGTTCCTAATATAAAAAAAAGTTCTTTTCAGAAAATATGACAAACAACATTGTACATAATACTCTGCAAACAGAATTAAAAAATAATAAAAATTGGATGAAAAATGAGCAGGTTTACTAAAAAATGTTTCACTGCGCATGCGCGAATGCAATCAAAATATAATACGCATAATGTATTAGCTAAGTATATAGAGCAACTTTTGTCAAAGTCTCAAAATCATAGCTTGAAAATTCTGAAAATTATTGTCGATAGAATAAGCTCGAAATCTGTTGTTCCCAAAATGAAGCTAAAATATGAGGGGTTGTGTACAATGTCATTATTGTGTCATTATTGTGTACGCTATCTTGGCACTAATCAACAGATATTTGATACAACCCCTCATTTTTTGCGTCTTTTTGGGAACAACGGATTTCGAGCTTATTTTATTGACGATAATTTTCAGAATTTTCTAGCTATAATTTTGAGACTCTCACAAAAGTTGCTCTATATACTTAGCTAATACATTATGCGTATTATATTTTGATTGCATTCGCGCATGCGCAGTGAAATATTTTTTAGTAAACCTGCTCATTTTTCATCCAATTTTTATTAATTTTAAATTCTGATTGCGAGTAATATGTATAATGTTGTTTGTCATATTTTCTAAAAAGAACTTTTTTTATATTAAGAACTCTGCAAATTATAAGCAAAAAACTAGGCGAAATTTGGGACTGTTTTTATAAAAACCTTAATTTCTCTACGAGTATACATGCTATCCTCATAAAATTGAACACAATATATTACAATTCTCGCGTTTGAACGCATTTGTTACATTAGTTTTTACAGGGTTATTCAAAAGATATTCGTTATTTTTCAATTTGTTGACAGTTCCCTATGGGGTTTCGTGAAAAAATCTTCACGGAAATATATAACCTATACTATACTGTTTACACACCTGTAGTTTCAGGTTAATTCCTCATGTATCTTTCTAGATAGTTAACAAAACGTCTAAAATCGCAAGTGACCGGTCATCTTTGGCCATATAGTGTATTTCATGGGTTAAGATGCCCCAAATGTTCTCAATTGGGTTTTAATCCGATCTTAAAGATGATCAATCTAAAGAGTTAACACTTCGACGGAAAGCTACTATTTCGTACTATGTGAACTATGTATTGAAGGATTGTCGTGCTGAAATCTCCACTCATTACCACCGAAGATGTCACCAAATAGAAGAAAATTTGCTCTAGTGTCTCTTGATATTTTGTTGAATTTTGTTTCCCATGGAGAAGTGCCAGGAAGTTTTGACATATAGCAAATCACCCCCACCATATAGCAAATCAGAGACCATCACCTTATCGTCTACTGAAGAAAGTACGTGGCTGTTTCCAGACGTC
Organism: Maratus michaelseni; assembly: GCA_963931845.1. NCBI lineage: Eukaryota > Metazoa > Arthropoda > Arachnida > Araneae > Salticidae > Maratus > Maratus michaelseni. The sequence goes on from OZ007586.1 coordinate 365,660,235, forward strand.
ATGCCAATAACAATTCTGACCATCAGGACCTTCCAGATTTTATTTCTTTTTGTCGTTGAATACGGTCAGCCACTTGTTCCCATACGGAATGTACTTTCGAGACCAATACATTATGGCCTGTTTATGGTGTGGTTTTAGGTGCGGTTTGCAATATATGTTTTTTAAAACAATGTTCTTGCAGTCTCTTATGCGTCTATATATTGTGTCCTTTGAGACACTGACACCGAGATTAATTTTAATTTGCCTTTTGGACATATTTTGCTTTGACACCAATTTTCCAAATTTTTAATCAGTCTTAACACTTATTACACGTGGCCTCCCCCATTTCGATTTTCTATCGAAGTTGTTATTTCTAGAAAGTGCTCTGTATATCCCTCTTTGAATTATTTAATATTCTAGAACTGACTTGTTTATCGATTTCAAATTACGTATTTTTAAACTTTTTTCCGCAGCTTTCGGCATATTAAATAACCTATGGAAATTGAATATTTGCTGTAATACTGCTCATGAAAAAACGGTTCGTTGGTTGAAACCGATCCGGCATTTGTTAACATTTCCATAGTATGCGCAAACGTTTGAGAGTACTTTTTAACAAAAATAAAAAAGTGCATTTTTTAAATCAATAATGCTTATGAAACCATTGTAATATCTCTACTATGATTCATTTCAATTATATTTTGAAAGTTTTTCTGAAATTATTCCACGTATATTTTTTTATATTTTTATTATCATATTTTAGTATGTGCCTAAACTTTAGAGACACAACTGTACAAGTGGGTCTCATGAATTATATATAGATAACAGACTTTTGAAATTTCTCCTACTTTTGACATTTAAAATTTATTTGGCTCGTTAAAAGAATGTGGGGATCAACATTTTACATTAGGGTGATCTTACCTTTGGCATTTACACAAAGTATTTCCTTAACACATTCGCTGCCGAGTTAAAATTATCGAATTGTATTTTATTTCGAAAATTCAAATTCATACCAGAAAATACTAACAGCAATATTTACTTTATTTAATTACAGGCATTTTGTGATTACATGAAATAAAAATTCTTCTTTCTTAATTTCTGGTACGAATTTATAATTTTATATTTAGAGTTTCGCTGCCAACCACGCGCAGGCGCGTGATTGGCAGCGCTTGGGTTAATTCCGTTTCGCCGCAAATAACTAGTGAACCCAGTTACAAGCTAAAGGCGAAAACGGTCTGTCTAGGTATAGTAAAACTGGTATGTTCTTCACGATGAGGTACAATGCAGTACCTCTGGTGCCAAACTGCGGATTTAGTGTTTGTATCACGAAAACGGTACGAGATGTGAAAAAGAAGTTAATTACAATGTTGTACAACGTCCTAGATTTAGTATAAAATGATGTCTTACGTGTAAAAATGATTTTATTAAAGCCTTGAAATATAATTTGTTTATATCCGATTACTAGCTTAAATACGCCATTAATCGCATGAAGCATGTGTGTCATTATAAGTCAGATGCACTTTTACTAATGAAACATAATTCATGTAAGCAAAGCGTAATTTACTTTTTATAAGAAAATCGATTTAAGCATGCCATCATGATCGATTTAAGCATGCCATCATGATCGATTTAAGCATGCCATCATGATCGATTTAAGCATGCCATCATGATCGATTTAAACATGCCCTCATAAACGATTTCAGCATGCATCATGATCGATTGAAGCATTCCATCATGATTGATTTAAGCTTGCCATCAGGACAAATTTTTACCTATGGTTGACAAATTAAGCATAGTTAACTAAATTTTCTTATTAAAATAAACTGTATTTTTCTTACATGTGTTCCGAACTTCTGCATTGGCATATTTAAGTTAGTGATTGGATATAAAAATTACGTTTTAAAGCTTCTTATTAAGTTATTTTTATAGGTAAGAGATTATTTAATACTAAATCTAGGACGCTCTGCAATATTATAATCGACTTTTTCCGGTATCTCGTAACTTTTCTGAAATAGGAATGCTAACTATGCAGTTTGACACTACGGGGCGTTGCAATGTACCACATCGTGAAGTACATACCCGTTTTACAACACCTAGAAACAACGTTTATGGTAGTAATTAACTTGGTTCATCTGTTATTTGAAGCGAAATGAAATTAAGGAAACACCATGCAGATCTTAAGAGATCGGATGTAAGTATTAGACAATTAATTCATATCCAAAGTATTATCATCTTGTGATCCCATTTTGTCCTCCACGAATATTTTTTGTGTGTGAAGTGTTAAATAACATTATACAAATAACGTTAATTTATTAAATATTTTTCAAATTCTCTATTTTATTTGAAAATAATAATACTACTTTATTGTGCATATTTATCTTAAAGAATTCATGTTAATTTAACACCACACTCCGACTTTTAGGAATACGAAGAAAGAATCTTTTGAGACGTTTTTGCAACTCTTTATATCAAGTCAAAAGTTTTGCTATTTCAAATGATTAGCCCTCTGTATGGGGGAATCAGTGGATTTAAATCAGCTATAGAATAACAATCCAGTTTAACCCATATAACATATTTTTGTCATGTGAATTGTGCATATTTATGAAATACAAATTCGCTACAATCATGTTTACACCTCCAAACATAAAACAGTTTACAAAATTAGAATAAAAATTTTAGACTAAACTAATATTTAGGTTTACATGTTGAGTATTTTTAACGTATGATTTATATTAACTTTCGTTATTTTAATATAAGCTTTTGAATTAAGTAATGTTCTTTGTGAAAACTTTCTTATTATAACTAAATCATAAAACTCTAAACAAGAATAAACCAATAAGATTTACTTGAAACATAAAACGTGGGTGTCTTTTCTTAAAATCTTATTTCAGAGACTAAGTATTGTTGTTTTTAAATGTTAAAATACATTTTTAAGTTTATATATTGGATTTAGGAATAAATCATTGTCATTCACGTTTGTATTAGTGATCCTTCATCTTCCTAAGTCCATGTTGTGTGTGTGTTGAGAATAGAAAGGCACCATTCACTATGTCAATATCTCGTGACGATTAATGCTTATCTCTGAGTTCTACAAATTCATTAATTATGCGCGCCTATTCAGAAAAATCACCTTTATTAAATTCTTTCGCACACGACAACGCTCGTCCACTCATGTCATGTATATTAAAAGTAAAATCCTCAATTGAGAAGATCATTGTCTTTCTTATACAGAAGTGATTTCCTCGAATTTTATCTTTTCGGATAATATTTCAGCAATATGCTCAGAGTTTCGTTCAATTATGATGTGAAATTAACAACTCTGTTGGATGATTTCATTGCGTCAAGATCATTAACTTATATATCTGCTGGTACATTTTTATCGCCAGCACATCATCAATGTTTTTCGCCGTTGGGAATAAGTTGCAAAAAAATATAGAAAACGAATTATTTATTAAATTGCTTATAGTTTTTTGTTAAAAATATTTTGTTTTACATTTGATAAACACGGGAAAACTCATTTTTCCAACTTGACGTACTATTTTAACTTAAAGAAATGTATGTATAACGGTCAATATGATTAATCCGGTCATTATTAATAATAACCGGTTATTAGTAATAATGACCTGATTAATCATATTGACCGTAACAAATATAAATCCGTTATACAATAAAACATAACTTGTAATAAAAATAAACAGCAGTGACTTACTCATTCCGATAAGATAATTTTAGGATACAACATATTTGCTGCAATAATTAAAAATATAACGTGGTGTTAAAATTTATGTAGTTTTCAGAAATAATAAAAATAAGGGAAAGTGTACTATTTTACAAAAGATGATCAGTTAGCCTCCCTTGCAATAGGGATTCAAATATTTAGTCTCAAAATTACAGTATTTCATTATTGCTTATTTGGTAAGAGAAGCTAGTGTTTTATTGATTTCTAAATCTGAGATTTTGTAATTACAAGGCTATCGAATATAGCCTGCATATTGTCAAAGCATTGTTTTGTTAATGTAGAAACAAATGCTTACATTATACAGCATAGTTTCAGGTGTACTGAAAAGCTTTTGTTTAATAATTTGGTATTAGTTTTACGTGTAAGCTGCTTCTTCTAATCTGAAATTTATTAGATATATTAAAAGACGTAAAATTTGGTATGATAGTTATACGAAATAGTGGATACATATGACAGAGAGTAGTAGATGAGGATGAAGACTGTATTGCAAATACATTTTATATTCAATAATTTACTTATTATTCTTAAAATACGTTATCAGTGTGCTTTTAGCTTCACAAGCATGTTTCGAATACACCAGGTGCCCCAAATCAAATTACGAATTTCCGAGAGGGATAAAGTAAAAACCATTCATTAGAAAGTGACGAGATTTAGGTAATATCGCAAGGACATGAAGGGAATTGTTTCTAGAGAAAAAAAAATACGTTAGTTCCAAAGCAACTAATAGAGGGCGTATAATATCTTTGTACAGAATATATAACATGAACTATATAATTTATCCGTATAAAGAGGACAAAACATGTACAATATGATGGCCATCATTGTCTGTTACAATTTGGAATCACAACAACATGTTCAATGGTTGATTGAAGTGTGTAACATTCCATATGCGTCGGAATGTTACTCACATGGCATGTAGTACTAGCTTTAAGATTGAACAGACATTTTATAAGATAACGGCAGAACAAGTTCTAGAAAAAAATTCCGTCATCTCCATACAACACTACATAGATACCATGATTTTCTGATGAATAGTTTTTGCTGCAAGTCCCCTTGGAAATATGCAGTTTAAAATAGGACATATTGCATAGGGTATTGCCCGAATATGGTATAGTCGCCTAATATGGCACTACCTTATATCTTGTAAAGGAAAAGTCGCACTCTAGTGAGAAAGTTCTCAAACAATAGTTTTTCAAGTTTACGCAACAGGGTGCAGTGCGTTCGCATTCATTCTATCGATTTTAGTATTGATACTCCACCAGTTGTGTTTCCAAGTGTTGAATATTTTTAAGCTTACATTTTTAAGAGTAACTTTTTCGAAGAAGGTAAGTGATTTTGAAATGTGTGAACATATCTGTAATTTCAGTTTACTTATATTAATGTTTACTAATTATTGGTTTTGGTTGAAATTCATTTTCTTTTTGTCAGTAACTAGTATTAGCAATCCATGTGGAGTTCCCAATATGGCACTACCAAGGATTCCCAAATATGAGTATAGTGCCATATTTGGACCTCCTTTTTTTTCGTGTATTACCTATTTACTTTATCTTTACATATTGTTAGGAATTTTGGAAATAGTTAGTGTTTGTGCTCAAAAATAATGCAAATAGCTCTAAATAGCAATTAAGCTCTATTCATAAGCTAATATTAGTTTTCGTTGCATTAAAATATCTCAATTTGTTGATTTTCTGCAAGCAAGTAAACCCTATTGGATTACAATGGAAGTCTGTGGGAATTTGGTGAAATATTAGAGATTCTGATCGCCAAGTTGGCGTAACTTTTGATGACTTATTTTGGTCCAAATTTGGGGATATATCGCCAAGTTGGCGACAAACTTGGCGACATTTGTCAACATAACGCACCCCCTTCCAAGGTAACCCTCCTTATAGGCATGGAGATGCAATAAATGCTGTTCCATGTTTTACTAGGGAATTCCAGAAAATTCTAGCATTAGAAAATCGTGGAATGTTCTCGAACATCCTCTCGCTCCGATATATATGGAAGCGGAGCAGAGTTAGCAGTCAGTGAATTAGTTAGACACTTAGATGTCAGACCAACAGAAGACATCCATAAAAAGAAAAGCTTGGGACATGATGGCCATGATGGAAGCTGTGACTGCTGTCAAAGAAAAGAAGATGGGCTACTTAAAGGCATCTAAAACATGTAATGTTCCAAAGAGAACACAGGTATGTCAATGACCCTCGGTCAACAGAGGAAGTGATTGGTACAAAATTAGGGAAAAAGACTGTATGTACTTCCGCCTGATCTTGAAGGTCAGCTAGTAACTTTTTGCATCGAAATTGAGAAACGTTTTTACGGGTTGGGGAGCTGAGACATTAGACGCCTTTCATTCCAACTTGCAATGCAAAATGGGTTGAAGCACCCTTTTTCCCGAGAAAAGCAAGCTGCTGGCAAAAAGTGGCTTCGATTATTTATGAAGAGGCATCGTGAGCTGTCAATGAGGACGCCAGAAGCTTTATCAATGTCAAGGGCCAAAAGTTTTTCCCCTGAAAGCGTCCCTGAATTCTTCGACATTTTCGAAAAAGAAATGGAGAAAATAAATAATGATCCACAAAGGTTGTTCAATTTAGATGAGACTGGTATAACGATTGTACAAAGCCACCAAAGCAAAGTTATCAGTCTGAAAGGGAAGAAACGTGTTTGTACTATAACTTCTGCAGAAAGAGGTAAGCTCATAACTGTCATTACTTGCAAAAATGCTTGTGGCACTTATGTCCCTCCTCTATTGATTTTTCCTAGGAAAAATATGTCACTAAACCTGATGGATGGATCACCAGATGGATCGGTTTGGGATTGTCGCCCTTCTGGATGGGTTCAAGGAGATATTTTTGCAAAGTGGTTAAACCATTTCATTCAGTTAACAAGGCCAACTGATTTTAACCCCGTTCTATAAGTATTAGATGGCCTCTACAGTCATACTCAAAATGTGTATATAATAGACATGGCGCGTGAAAATCATGTATCATTACCTCCTCACTCAAATCACAAGATGCAACCCCTCAACATAGGGTTCATGGCTCCTCTTAAGTGTTACTATAGTCAAGAGATTGAGACATGGCTGAGGAACAACCCTGGAAGGGTTGTGATAAACATTCATGTTGGTGAATTGTTTGGGAATGCATACAATAGAATTGCGACAATGTTGACTTCAATCAATGCCTTTAAGAAGACTGGACTATTACCTTGTAACAGACACATTTTAAAGGACATTGATTTTATGCCAAGTAATAAACAAAGGAGTCTTTAAACAGAAACGATTCTAATGGTGCTTCATATGGTGTTCCTCTTCAGGCTTCATCAATTTCTCCTGGAGTGCCTGATCAGGATCTTTCTTCCACTAAGGGTTTGAATCCTGCTACCACAGTACAACATACTCAAAACTTCGTGTCACCTAACGGCATCTCATCTGTGCCTTCACGACCTGCTTCCTATTCGTCATCAAGATCAAGGAAAACCTCACATATTACATCATCTCCTACAAGAGGATGTTAAGCCAAAAAAGGATGACAAAACTGCTAAAGAACAAAAGAAGAAAGAGAAGGATAAGGAAAAACTGGCAGTAAGTGTTCCCACCAATGAAGAAAGGCCATCGATCTCTAAAACATCAATTTCAGGAAAATCTGCAGCAAAAAATCGTATTTCAAAGGCCGAGAAAATGACTCGGAAAAGACGCTGAAAAGCTATTCATGTTGAATCATCTGATGATAGTCTTGATGAGGATGACCTTCCGCTGATCGACACAGACCCGAAATCGTTCAGTGAAACAGAAGAAGACGTTGAGTTTCCCCTTTGTGCATCATAATTCTCTGACGATTGCATGGAAGAAATGTGGGCTAGATGCACCCAGTCTATTAGGTGGTCTCACGAGGATTGTGGGGAGAGGAAAACTGACTTATTTCTGTGCACTCCATGTTTAAACTTTCTTTTATCTGTTTTTTTTTCGTTTTTTCGTTACTTTTATGTTAATTATTTGTTTTCTCCTGTTTACTTTTATGTCTTCATAACTACTCATTTGAATATTTTTGATTACCTATCTTAGGGTAGTTATCTTAAGTTAGGAAATTTCTTATGTGATTCTTTGCACCAGATTTATTTTATATTTGAGAAAAATTCTTTTTTGTGATTAAATATTCTAGTCTAAAAATTTATTTTATGTGAAAGATGTGTCGTTTTACTTTAATACCCTAAAATCTTGATTTTCTTTGACATATTTGGCACGGGTGCCATATTAGGGACCCAGTGTATACCATATTAAGTACCCTTCCTGCTGAAATCTGCAAATGGCACACCACACACATTTTTTTTCTCAAGCTGTGTTAATTTTTGAACAAACTTGATCCCAGAATCTCATAGGGAGGAAATGGATCTACACCTGGTAATTTTTTGGTCAAAAAGGAGCATTTGAAATTAATAAAAAAATTACATCAACAAAAAGTGGTTCATATTTGGGCATTTTACCCTACTGTCAGTATTATTAGCTATTGTTTTTTAATATCATTTGCTATTTACAGGAAGTTTTTTTTAATTTTCATCTTAAGTATATTGCAACAGTAGCAATGTTAGCTAACTGAATGTCATGTGAAATGAAAAAAAAATTTAATAGCTACACTATATGGATTGAATGATTTAAAAGAAATCCATAAATATGCTATAAATGAGTTGCTGAGCTATTGTTTTGTTTTAAATTTTCCTTACGAGATAATTTCATTTGTTAGCAAACTTGTAATCAGTAATACAGATATATGTAGATTGATCTTTTTTAGAGATACTTATTACATACGGGTCCATTTCATTTTTCACTGTGCTCAAATCTGTTAAATAAATCATGAGTTAAAACATAACACATGCTATTTATTAATTCAGTGTTGGAAATTATATAGCACCAATTAGATAATATCAATATACGAGTAGTTTAAAAATATATTTATAAGTCACACAATTTACAGTAATTATGAAAGAAAATCTTTAAAAAATTATACATTAACATTTCCCAAAAGAATGAAAAAAAAATGTTTTGCTTTAATTTTACGGTATGTTTTTATCTGCTTCAAATTTTATTAATGCCATGTGGACATTGTTTTCTTGTATTTTCTAATACTGATACATTTCGAACTTAGCATTTTCGACACATTACGTCAATACGCAGTCTTTTGAAAAACTAAATGAAACCATGCTATCATACTATTAAATAATATAAAAATATATCAGAATCCTCTAAATTAAGCACGACTTATAATATATTTTCTAATTATTCCCATGCACGAAATGCATGATAAGTGTTTAAAAAGAATCCTTACTGTTTAATACACTTCACAGTTACTTAAGTCTAAAAGTATCTCCCCCCCTCCCCCCCAGTAAGATTTTGTTTTTTAATTAATTCAAAACGAAGTTTAATATCGCTTAATGACGCAGTTGGCAGTATAAGTATTAATATTCTACCTTACGCCTTATTATAAAATCTGAACATTTCTAAACACTATTTATTTATAACCCTATTTATATAAATATTACAGTTATTATTTATTATATTTAAGTTGCCATTTATGAACGAATTTCTACAGAATATTGTACTCTACAAGAAAACGTGTTAAGTTTAAGGTTACTTCTTTATCACATTTTTAACACTTTCCAACCTAGTTGAAAAGTGTTTATGACTTCGGTTTGTCTGCCATCTGCCGTCTGGCCGTGCTCTAACTCCCGTAAATATGCTCGGATTTCCCTGCAATTTTTATATGTTATTGTCGTCATCTATAGCATGTTCCCTATTTCAACTAAAGTGTGTAGCTCTTATAGTTTTTTTACATGGACACTCAAAATAATTTTGTTACATTACGGTCTATGGGGAAAAATCATTTGCGGTTTATTTAAATGATGTTACACAATTTCAAACACATTGTAATCGATATATATCACTAAAGTGCATTAAAAGAAGCTTAATATGGAATAGGGTGTGCATAGCACTTATAGTTACTTTACAGGGACAGTCAAAAGAGTTCCGTTACATTACGTCTATGGAGAAAAATCGTCCGCGGTTTATTTAAATAATGTTTGACTATTTTAAACGCATTGAAATTTATATATATCACTAAGGTGCATTACAAGAGGCTTACTACAGAATATTGTGTGTATAGCAGTCCTCGTTCATTTACAGGGACACACAAAATAATTCTCTACTGTCTGTTAACAATAATTCCTGGAAGTGCGTTTTAAGTTGCTGAACGCGATTTTAAATTTAACTCACTTTTTGTCTATTACTTGGTGTGTATAAATTATGTATAATCATATACAGGGCAGCACAAAAGTTCGCGAACACATTTCCGTTTATTGACAGAAACTCCAAAAGGAGAATTTTAAACTGTGCTACGCGTTTCCTAACTAAACTAAAATTTAGCATCCTATGTAGTATATATACAAATCTATAGATCATATACAGGGCTGAATAAAAGTATTCGGATATTTTTCCGAATATTGTATATGTTGGAAATTCCTGAAATTACGTTTTTAGATATGTTATGCGTTTTCCAAATTGTTTACTTAGATGTTATCTTTCAGCTTATTAAACGGTAATGATTTGTAAAATTATTTTGGAAGCGTTCGAAAGTGTTACATAATCTATGCTTGCGCATGATTTTTCGTTCTTGTTTATAATTTAAAACTAAAATCAATTATTTTAAATGTAGGGGAAAGGAGAATAAAGTGACAAAACGGATAAGATGACGAAATCAGTTTTTCTTCTGTGCATTTATACGTAGTTGTGTCTCACCTGTTGTACCAGAGACCCTTGAGAAAGGTTCGTGTAACTCGCTATCAACAATTTGCTACAGGGAAATCTGTGAGTAGTTGTGATGCGAAGTTCAATTTTCAAGTGTGTTGTTTTAAATGTTTGGAATTAACATTGTAAGGAAGTACTCATCTGTAATAAATTATTTCAACCCGTCACTAAAATATTTTCAAAATACAACTCAAAATGCAAAAATTTATATGAAATGTAAATTGTTTACAATGAACGATATACTGATAAACCTAGTTCAAAGAAATATGACGGCGGTGGAGCAGGGTGACGTGAATGACAATGATCTAGAAGATTATGACAAAATACTGTATTATCTCATAGGAAAAGGGCAGAGGGCACCTTGCACTATCAAGGAACAGAGCAAGGATGAACTCTGGTTCCATTGCTTCATGTATAAATCTTGGGCTTATGCGATTGTTCTTGTTGAGATGTAGATCGAGCCATGCAGAGACCCTGATGATTAGATTTTTGCTTGAAGTTTCAATTTACAACCTGTTTTGAATAAATTGGGGATGGTTATGGGATGTTATAAATGTGTTAAAAATACTATTTTTGATAAATAGTGCTATCTATAACAAATATTGTTATCTATTCGTAATCATACATCCTATGTAAGGCAAGATGACGAATGACGTTTATTTGAAAAACTTTTTCATACATTGAGGGCAAATGAAAACATTTCAAATATTTTCTATTTTAGAGAACGGTTGTGAGAAGTGCCTCATATCAATTGCAGTTTTTTAATCCATTTACTGAGTTCAGGAAAATCTTGGAAGTTTAATAACGTATCTTATCCCGCTCTCCTCTAATTTCATAGAAATTAATTTTTAAAAAAGTTCCGGGAAGAGCGTGTCTCTTAATATTATTGTTACATTTTTAGAGATCAAGATTTTGCTTCTACCGATCCCTGATCGTATAAATATAATCCCGCGCAACATTTTTCGCGCCATTACAAGGTGAAGGGGACTAAAACATATCAATGAATCGTTTCCATTCAATGAGAAGACTTTACATGATAATAAATCTTGAAGCATACACGCAAAAAATAAGTAAATAAATAAAATTTCGTTGCGGAATAGAGGGAGGAGACAGAATTTTCAGTTTTTTGTGTGTTTCTCTGATTTTATTTTCAGTGTTTTTTATACACTCAGAAAAAGGAATTGATTAAAACTACAAAACATTTTTGTTGAGTACATTTTGGTTGTTTTAGCAAAATTGGAGTAAAATTGAACCATTTTACTTCAATTAACAAAACAATTTTGCGGACGATACAAATGTTTTTTTGGAATTGCAAAAAAAAGTGGTTTTCAAAAAAAAAATTTTTTTTTGTTGATTCAAACAAAATTTCCATTGACCTATATTTAAACAAAATATTTGTTTAAATATGGGTCAATAAAAATTTTGTTTGAATCAACAAAAAAAAATTTTTTTTTTTGCAATTCCAAAAAAAAAAATTGTATCTTCAGCAAAATGTTTTGTTAATTGAAGTAAAATGGTGCAATTTTACTCCAATTTTGCTAAAACAACAAAATGTACTCAAAAAATATGTTTTGTAGTTTTAATCAGTTTCTTTTTCTGAGTGTATGATGTCATTTTATTCAATTTAAGCTGAAATGAAATATTCAATATATTAGATACCAATATTAATTTTAACATTAAATTTTAATATAACAATATATTTCAATATTTCTTTGCACTGGCCGAAATTTTCTGGAACGGGCCCAGTCCAGCCCCGCCCGGCCAGGCTGGTTTATATATTCTCAGCTCAAAGCCCGGCCTACCGCGAGCAAAAATCAATGAATTCCGGTCCGATTCATTTTATTTAAAAATGCCAATTTTTCTTAATCATCATTGTCCTACAATTAAAATTCTTTTAAAGGAATGTTGCATACATTTTTATGGAAAATATTTAAAGTACAGAAATTTCCGACATATATTCGCAAGCATGAAATGCGGTGTTACAAAATTAATGATGACTTAAACAATTACATTAAAATGCAAAACACACATTGAATTTAAAATCACAATGTAGTGTGGAAGGATTTAAAAATATGATTAAATTATCACAATTTTTAAGCTGTATACAGGAATTTTTTTGAAAAAATATATTTCAATTATGTTTATTAACCCAAAATAAATTTCTAAAGATTCTTTTAAATATTGTACGATATTAATATTGTTTATAAAAAAAGAAAAGAAAAAACCTGAAACGGTGCGGAAAGAATGAAGTTCAGGTAAGTCTGCAAAAAACAGAATAAGCACGGGCTCAAAGTAATTTAATGAAGGAAAACTGGACTGGACCAGTTGTGGACTAACGCAGACCAACTATTTGCAATATATTATATTAAATATTTGTTTCCTATGCTTCGAAGAAGTATAATTCTAGTTATACAACGGCAGGGGTGTTGTTTCTTTCCATAATTTAAAAATCGAAATTTTATAACACTTAACAGCTAACAGTATGTTAAGAATAAACAGGAAATTACAGTGAACAATTTGATTCCGAAATGATTTCACTAAGTTTATTTTCTAATTCAACAAACTAACTCGAAGAAAAGCCGAACTGTTTATCTAATAATATACCTTAAATAACACAGTAAAAATCATTTAAATATGGTTATACAAGTCCTACTCACTTACACATTAATCTCCGATGAATATCCCATTGAATAAATGTGCCGTAAACTTCTTAAATACCTATATTAGAGCAAACGAAATATGTAAAGCTTATGACTAGAAAATACCTCACTGAAGCTTTTTCAGTATCCATTCTAAGTAAACTAATAGGGCTGACGCACACCAGCTAAGATGAATGAATACTTTCACGTGGAGAGAGACTTCTACGACAACTTATTTGCTGGAATACCACAAAAGATCGCTACTCAAAACTCGTTTGATCCAGAGAAAGCTTATCAATTTATAGGAAACTCCAAGTGCAAAACTAATTATCATAAATTCGCAAACTATAAAAGAATAGTTTTGCCTACCCCACTCACATGAAATAAAGTTAAAGAGTAAAAAAGAATAAATTTTCAAAGTCACGCACATTTTATTTAAGTAACAAAAACTATACATCCACATACGGAACAAACATTCGCAAGGAGCACCTTTAATCTCGGAGCAACTAATGCTCCCGTTATAGTCTGAGTGAACAAATATTCGTGAAAGAATGATATATCCTTTTAATTTTCCAATTTTTTTTTGTACAATTAAGTCAAAGTGTATAGATTCTTGCGTGTCTTTTGTGCATACGCTATTATAAAAATATTAAAAAGGACCTAAAAAAGTCTATATATATATGTATATATATAATATTCTCTTCATATTTTTTAGTCGATTGATCTTTCAAATTTTAACTAAAACGTTTTGCTTAGATATGCATAAAGAGGTAGAAGAAAATCAGTGCATGTATGAATAAACATTATTTCGAAATGATTACAACTTTGTATATCTAATCTCTTGTGTTCCCTCTTCTCGTTGTCTAAGAACTAATTGTTAAACCATTAGCTTTATAGGTTTAGTTTCAATTGTTGTTCTTCATTATATGAAAAGCTATTTACGTCAAAACAGTTATATATATTTTAAAAGATACGAAATTAAAATTTTTATACGGTCCTCAGGCACTAGGAGTTATATTTATAAAAACTTTCTTCATTTTGTAACGTACCAGTGTCCAATCTGTGGTCCACGAGACTTCAACAATTTTGCAATGGAATATTTTGCATTAATTAATGACAGACATTTTGCGATTTAGGCGAAAATATTTATTCGGAAAACCTGGTGAAAAACAGCTTTCAAGCAAAAATATTTTTCACTCCTGCTCTAACAAGTAAAGCAATAAACAATTCCTCTTTATACGACCAAAACTTGCCGAATTATGGCGCTTTAATTTTTTTTTTTACTTTTAAGCGTTTTCTAGCACTATAAACAAGAAAGCGCATTTTTTTCGCTTTTAGATTTTACTGTCGTAATTTTAAGCTTCACGTATTGATATATCGTAATAAAGTTCAAACACTAGATCGGAAAAAAAGATTTTAATTTCAAACAGAAATATTTCAATAAAATAAATGTTTTGTTTCTTAAACAAATAAAAATCTACCTAATAAAAATAGATTTTAGTTTCAAAAACTGCACTTCAAACCAAATTTTGACCCCCTTCCCAACCCAAAAAAATACATCTTTTTAAAAATCGTACTCAAATAAAAAGTTTTCTGTAAAAAAAGAAACATTTACACAAAGTCGTTTTCCCTTTTTTTCCTTCTCGATAAACTTTTTTAGGATACAGAAAATATTAACTCGCTAACCACTCGTTTAAGTAAAAAGTCAACATCTGAAAAATTTTCCAATTTTTTATCCTGAAAATTCATCCTCCTATCAAAAGATCAAGTATCAAAACTACGAATTTCCCTCCGGATCGATGTACTCCCGAGCAGACATTTCTTTCGAAATCATTGATTTCTGTGTTATAAGCCACTTGCCTCGTGGGCTTATGGTAACGGGTTGTTGTGACTAAACTTGGCAGAGAAAAAAGAGAACAATGAAGAAATTATCCGACCAATTTCAGATATACGGAATGTAAGCAAATGTTTCTTAAAAAAAAGAATGCATTTAAAATTATTTAGAAAAGTATATAGAAAAAAATTTATCTTTACAGATATGAAATGTTTGTATTTTAAACTAAATGCTTTTTGTTAGTAAAATGAATATAAACGATGTAGGAATATTTTTGAGATTCTGACCACCATGTCTGGAATAGTTGCAGTTTTGGAAATATAATATGTTTTGTCTCTGTTACTGGTGAAGAGATACAACCTTCTGTCATCTTCATCACATACTTTCTCGTTGTTAACGAAATTTCAACGAAATCCAAACTTTAAAGAAAATTATCTTAAAAAGTAATAGAGATATTAAAAGGATTTTTGTATATAATTGTCGACAACAATTTGGTACTAAATTTCATATTAATTGATAAATTATATATATGTTTTTCAATTCTTTTATATTTCTCATAGACTCCCCATTTGTAAAACGTATTTTTCTACAAGGGCGCCAAATAGACTATAAAGTTTACTTAAAGTACAATACAAGTTGGCAGTTTTATGGTCCCGAATTTACAGCATGAAGAAAAGGACATCTCTTGGGACAAGGATGCTGCTCTTAGAGATGACTCAGTGGGTCCACCAATGGGGTGAGGGAGGGTCCTAGGCGATCCGCTCGAACCCAAAAATAGAGCTTAATGCCGAGAGCCAGTGGCTCGTGAGAGGTAGTGTTGTGTGCCCCCAAAGTAAGTTTTAAAGATGGGAATACAAAAATATTACGGACATTGGTAATGTGCTTTATTCTGATATTATGTTTTGACTAGATGCTCGGGCATTATTTTCTGAGATGCTTCTGACTTTTGTTCAGATATTTAATTCAAAGATTTGTTCAGATATTAAGTTTAGAGATTTGTTCTCTTATTTTTACGATGATTTGAGTTTTATTATACAGAATTACAAGTCTTGGAAAGTATGTTATCTTCAGAATTAGCCTGTTGGTGAATCAATGGTTTCAGTGTATGATTCTTAAGCAAGATGTATCTATACATCAAGACTTTTTTTTTCATAAAGTAAACTTAAGTTTTATCGTATTGGTCCCTGCTTAACTCAAATTTTATTAAGTGAGTGTGTTGACAAGGATGTTCCTACTGCACCTGATGATGGATGTCTCCTCTAGAAGATCGAAACTGGAGAGCCTGATTGCTGTATAATGCGATATTTTCGCACCCTATATTGTTCAAGTATATTCATTTATTATATTGTTAGGTGTTGGTGCTTTTGTTATGGATATGGTTATCTTTGTTAAAAAAACTAAGATTTAATCGGATGATAATAATGATAAATTACTCAAAAAGTTGATTTTTGTTTAATCTCAAAATTGATGTATAACATATGTTAGTTCGTGTCTTAAATGAACTCAAACCTTTTTTATCTGCCTGATGTGGTGTGACTTTTAGAACTTGACAGTAAGAATGCAGTTTGACAGGTTTTAAACTGCAAGTAGTCACTTCAGCTTTAATTGTGAGCTTCTGTGTGTAAGAGGTGAATCTTAGTTTTGCTCACTTTGAGATAGGTGTTGCTATCGTGTATTTAAAAATAGATATCACGCCAAGGAAGCGTGCTAAAAAAATTGCTCTGAAGGATCAGTATTCTTTGACAGTGAAAGATCTCGCTTTTGCAGGTGGTGTGGGCAAATCAAGTGTATCAACAATTCTTACGAAGTATAATGCATCTGGATCATCGTCTCCAAAAAGGAAAGGTAAATAAAAGGAAAAGAAAAACAACACGAACCTATAAAATTCTAATCAGAAATAGTAAAATGACTCCAACAAAAACATGCTCAAACCTTCAAAGTGATTTATTGGCTAGTTGTTAGTGATTCAACTGCACGCCATAAGCTTTTGGAAGCTGGCCCGAAAGCAAGAAGACCAACAAAAACAATATTTGAATGCTAAACTGGCGAAAAAATGTTTAACATGGGCCAAAAATTATAAATCATGGATTATTGACTAGTGCCTAAAATATAAAATGAACTGTAAAACCAACGAACTCGTGATAATGAATTCTATGAAAGTGTGGTTACACAATCATGAAGTCAAAATATGCGCACTAAATTAGTGCAGTCAATGCCGAAACGAGTTTGAGTGGCAATTTCTGCTAAAAGAGGACATTTTTCATACTAATAGAGGTATTATTCAGTGTCTATAAAGACATAGAATGCTATAAATATCTATGTTTTGAAAAAGAATGATTTTTTTTACTTTGTCCCAATTAATTTGCACAGGTGGGAAAAATCTGGCATAACTTACTATAAACGAAACATTACATGATCTCTCAATTGAGAAAAATTATATTTATGTGTAATAAATTGAAAATAACAACCAAATTTTGTCATGAGTGTGAAAATAAGTTCATTTATTTCATGAAAAAAATATAAAAAATATGACGACCAGCATGCAACCGTAAATTAAGTATGCAACCAATATTCTTCCGGTATAAAATAAAGGAAAATAATTTGTGTTTAATAAGTATTTATTGAGTGACATAGAAGAAGAACAAGGTATTCTCTATGACAAAAATATTAAAAAGCAAATAATAAATAATTAATAATAAAAAAAAATATTTTGAGTTGTATTATATGTGCATGTAAATTCGGTTGAAATTACAAGGTGAAATATAATATTGAAAAGCAAAAAAAAAATCTTGTGTGTGTTGTTATTATTATATTTCTTACTTATGATTGTATATTTATGTGTGCATAGGGAATTTGTTTGTGTAACACATTTCAGTTTAAGTATATGGGTAGACGGGGGAAGACTAAAGGCAAACGGAAAAGTAGGTATTTTTCAGTGTATATAAAGACATAGAACGATATAAAGTTATAGGTTTTGAAAAAGTGTAATTTTTTTTTACTTTGTCCCAATTAATTTGTCCAACTCTCCCAATAATTTTAATTACATGGGAGTAAAAACGAGAAGCCAGTTAAAAAAATTAGGGCAGGAACTTAATATTTTAAACTAGAGTTTCAGTAGCAGATATTAAAAATATTAGCTCAAAAACGACGTACATTGCTTGAAATGTTAAACACGTGATGAACCAGACCGAAGTCAAAATGACACCAGCTATCTTTTCTAGGAAGTGTTTTCTGCAATATAGATTAGTAATGCTTTTGAGAGGTTCTTATTATTTATTCTATTAAATGTAGTGAGGTTAAATC
This sequence comes from Maratus michaelseni, assembly GCA_963931845.1. NCBI lineage: Eukaryota > Metazoa > Arthropoda > Arachnida > Araneae > Salticidae > Maratus > Maratus michaelseni. The sequence goes on from OZ007586.1 coordinate 365,678,519, forward strand.
TAGACACACGGCAGTGTGTCAGCCAAGTTCGTCTGACATACAATTGTGTTTATTAAACGAACCATTTCGAGCTGTTTTCGCCAAATTTCAACACTCTACTACTGAAAATCTATTTGACCTACGTAGTTGTAATTTTAGATGTGTAGTAAGGCCCCCTTAATTATCCAGAATCCAAAATTTTATAAATAACGCATAATTAGTTTCCGAGACAATAATATTTGAAAATGTCTGATAATCGATAATTTTTTCACGGATTCAATCACTCATCAAAAAGATCTCATACATCTACTGCACCTACAGACTTCAAATTTGGTACGAAGCTCATTTACACTATAAGGAATCGAAATAAAAAAATTAAATCCACTAATTACCCAATTGGGGATGGGGGTATCCATTTTTATTTTAACGTTACGTCTATTAGGCGAAATTTAAATTTACCAAAATAGCGCCAAATGTTGAATCCCGGCTGACCTTGTAGCAAAATCACCTGATTATCAGATATTTTTGGCTAATTTCAGAGAATTAATGGAAGATAAAATTTACCATTCTAGACACAAAAACATCTTGAGAGAATACATATATCGAAATACGCATATATTTCGAGACATTCGCAGTTGAAATTCGTCTAATCCCAGAATTAAAAAATGTAAACAAAAGAGAGTCATTCCTATGATTCAAATAAATATTGATAATAAATGTGTGGCTACCATGGGTATAGGCAGTGTAGCTGTGGACAACCTTGCGGTGTCTCGGACTCTCAACACCAGTGCTACGGGTACTCTATCGATTTCCGATGCGGATAAAAGTACTCTACCGATTGCCGCTGAGTATAAAGATAATGGTTGCAGAGAACTATCAAGTATCATTTCGATGTATTTCGATAGCGACACGAACTTTCAAACTGTTTCATACGGAGGGTTTTGAAGATGCAAATTCTTGCTATGCTGTAGTTTCGGTGGACAAATTAGAATTTTAATAATTACTGTCTGTTTACTTTCAAGTTTGTATGCTGTGTGTTAAATAAATATTATAATTAAGCAAAAGGTGCATTAGCATTTTGTTTTTAATTGTAGTTTGAGCCAATACTTTCTATCACCAGACTAAAAACCTACTTTAGTAAGGGCTAAAAGTCAGCCGGATTTTGTTGTTAGTACTTGTTTAAATTTTATACTATTTGTTTTATATTATTTTGATAGCTTCGTCATTTTATTTGTAAATGTGAATCTGACTGTTGATTTATATGTTAATGAGTCTATAATCGTAAAACATAAAATTAAGTCAATATGATTATTGTTATTTCAGAAATAATAAAAATTTCGAATCAATACATTTCGTTTCAAAACAAACATGAAATACAGCAGTATTAAAATACAGATTTCTGCCGCAAACCGACAGCCAAATATTTTGTTGTAGGAAATTTACACATTAAAAACCATTAAGTAAAGTGTTTAAGTATATTATAACTATGCAAAAAGTAATGATATCTAACAAAAACCTAACTGTGAAAAAAGAGAACCAAGTTCTGTTAAAAATAAATAAATAAATAAAAAAGTGATATGTAAGTGGGTGCTAAGTTCAAATAAAATTCACTCAAACTTACCTACTGAAGTATTATAGCATTGTTTAAATTGTTTAAAAATAAAAGTTATTGACAGCATATTAATAATAAATCTAGAACTTGGCAATATTTTGATAAATATTATGTATATCATTTTCATGTCTTAATAAAATGATGATGATAATATTAATAACACTGTCATTATAATAATTTTTAATAGCGTTATTATTATAAAGAAATGACTCGTGATAAAGATTTGATAAAATAATAAACACACAGATAAACTTCCGCACGTCTTTGACTATCACTCTAGAGACCCCCACTCCCGGAAACCTAAATACAGGTTAAGGCTTGACAAAGAGACAGATACACTTACACAGGTCTTTGGTCACCACTCTAGAGACTCCATCCCTTTCAGGAGCCTCAATACACTCAAATTAAGGCCTCCAAACATGAAATAACCAGGTTTGATATTATAATGTCAATAATAAAGAAAAATGACTCTTAGTTAAAAACTTGCCAAGTTCTAGATTTATTATTAATATGCTATCAATAACTTTTATTTTTAAACAATTTAAACAATGCTATAATACTATAATAATAGTAGGTAAGTTTGAGTGAATTTTATTTGAACTTGGCACCCACTTACATATCACTTCTTTTCTTGTTTTTGTTTTTTTATTATTTTTTTTTACAGTACTTGGCTCTCTTTTTTCACAGTTATGTTTTTGTTAGATATATATTTCTAGGGCAGATTTAAATTAATTGCAAGCAGTTCAAAAATAAAATTGCAAATTTATTACAATAGATTTATTAAACTATTAAAACTATTAATTTGATTAAAACATATAAAGATTATATTACACATTATGTTTAGAAATACAGTCTATTTAAAATTGCGTATATGGTCATTTGGACCGCTTAACTTGATAGCTATTGTTCCGGAATCGGCATTATTTATTTATTTTTTGTTCAAAATCACGCGATCAGCGATTAACAATGTAAAAAAATGACTTGAAGTGACATTTTAATATTTTGTTTTATTGCGCGTTCACATGTAATTGTCTCGTGTTAAAAGAAATTCAGGAAAAACCAAGTTTTGATGTATTTTGTGGCAACGTCCACTCTTTTTTATGGATTACAGAGAGAAAATAAATAAATACTGGTAGCTTGTTTTTTCTTCAGTTATTATTTGCTAAGTTTTTGTGTTTATCTCACCGTAGGAGTTGTGAAATAGATTTTACGACTATGCGAGCACAAAGGTGCTAAAGTGAGTATTATTTACATTTGAGATTTAAAGTTTAGTAAAAGACTTTTACTTATAGAATTAAAGTTGATATAAATTTGCTTTCGTGGTACGTTTAGTAGATTGTTACAGCTATAAAAGGGGGAAATGGATTTAATTGAAGAGAAAACAAAATAAATTTGGAGAAGAAATTGGTTGAACCAACAGCTATTTTCTAGGAGATGACAGCAACAAAATTTTATTGATCCTTACATATAATGCAAAAACAAAATTATAAAACTGTGGGCAGGAAAAGCTCATGTAAAGTTGGTTTCATCCATATGTAAATCGAACAACAGTAAAAACAGGGATTCGAGGTCTTTCAAGTAGCGTTTGAGTTCGCAATACTTTCCTTTTCCACCATGTTTGCAGCGGACAGTGCCACTTCGTTAATAGGTCAAAATTATTTTTATCTGGTGGTTATTCGAACAAAATTTTTGTTAAATTTGTTCTAAATTGAAACAATTTGACATCAGATTCTTCATTATTTGATAATTGTTAAGCTACAGGGTGTTTTCTGAGTTTTGTTTTGCCTAAAATAACTGGTGAACCATGTTAGCAGCATAAACGTGGTACCTAGATATAGTAAAACGTGTATTCGCCCCACAATGAGGTACCGTAATTTCCGGCGTATAATCCGCAGCTCAAAGAGTCGTTTTTCGACCCAGAAAAGTTATTCAATAATTGTAGTTAAATATTTACAGCGATCTTTTAAGTTACATTTTATAAAATAATATTTCTGGGTCGAAAAACGACTCTTTGAGCTGCGGATTATACGCCGGAAATTACGGTACTTGGTAGCGACTCCTTTCAGCAAACTGCCCAGTTAGCGTTCCTATCTCGATAACGGTACAAGATATGTAGAAAACGTTAATTACAATATTGCAAAACGTTCTAGATTTTGGATGAAATGATATCTTATATGTAGATTGAACTTTCTTAGAAGTCTGAAATGTAATTTTTTACATCCAATAATCAGCTTAATATGCCACTAATTTCATACGAAAGTGTTATATTATAGAAGAAATGGCCATATGCTAATAAAAATAACCCATGTAAAACAGATAAAAAGTTTTTAATTTGAAAATCATGCTAAGCATGGTCATTGTGTCCACTATCGCAGCAAACCATCATGTATTCTGAATGTATCTCGATGGTGGACGACACAATGCGAATACATAACTTGAATTTTATTTATTAAAATAAATTGTACCTTACTCACATGTCTTAGTTTTATTAGTGCAAGTGCACCTTATAAGTCCATAATTTTGTATGCAATTAGTGGTATGTTTAAGCCGATGATTAGATATAAAGGAACATTAAATCAAGGACGCTAAAAATTTTTATAATTGACGTTTTCACCGTATCCTGTACCGTTTTTCGGATAGGAACACCAACTACGCAGTTTGTCGCTAGGTATCGCTGTCAGGTTATGTGCTGGTATGTGCCACTTCATATAGCACATACTATTTTTACTATCGTTAGGCACTACATTTATGCCTGCAGCTAAATTGGTTTACCAGTTATTTAGGTTGAAATGGAGTTAAGAAAACACCCTGTATAAAATTCGTTCAATCGTTTCGTAAAATATCAGCTACGAGCAATAAAAATCAAAATATAGATTTTGTGACAGATTATGTTTGGCATGGTTCTCAGTTTAAGTCTTATAACTTTGTCCCAGTATGAAATTACTTTGAAATTATTAGATTCCTTGGGTATATTGTGACAGACACACCGATAATGCAAAAATTACAAAAAATAATTATATTTATTTTTAAATAATAGTTTTAGAATTAATTTGTTAAATATCCAAAAGATACTTTAATGTTTCACAATGTTTCAATATACAGATCTAAAGCGGACGGAGTAGAGTAGAACGTGTAAAAACGGGCACAGTTGTAAATATGGGCACCCCACCCTAAATGGCTATGGGAGATGCTGAAGACTGGCGACCAGGACTGTAGATGACGCATTTGTTGATATGAGATAGCAGAGAATAGTTGGAACCATTCATTCAAGTAGTGTTGATGCAGCGTGAGTTATTGTGTGAATTGGTATTTGTTCTGGACTGCAAACCTTTGACAGCTTTCTGAAATCATTTTCTTTTCATGTTATTATAGTTAGTTTAAAATAATTTCCCAGTGATATCCGGAAAGCGGAGATCCTAAGCTACTTTTAGATGCACGCCTTTAGTCACGCACGCCTTTAGTTTACATGTGAAAGTGTCCATCTTTCTTAGGTGGGGTTGGTGTAAATATGGGCACTATTTACACTATATTTTCCCTACAACATAAATTATTTCAAAAAAAAATTTACGTGAAAACAGCAATGATCTACAATATACATATTACCAAATATATTATAAAATAAACCTAACAAATGCGTTGAGGTAAGAGAAATGTAAAATTACCTTAGATGTAGATAATAATAAATTTATAGGTAATTACAAGGGCGTTTTATTATCTATAAATCCTCAAAGTATACGTTAGTTTTATTTTATAATATATCTGGTATAGCCTGTTTTAAAACATTTTAAATTATTTTTGTAACATAGTTCCACCCCAATTTTTCTGGTGCTTTTTTAAAAGATTTTTGTAAATCTTCGTTTTCGAATTGAAATAACTGATATTAATCATTGTTTTGCCTCCTATCATTTAGTAAACTTGTTATAGTTGTGAATGAAGGTAAAAAATCTGGAATTTTTCAAAGGGAAAGTCACTTTAAGATAAAAACAAAAAAAGGGTGCACATATTTACACCTTTTCCTCTATTAATTAAGTAAACTAATCAAATGGAGTTAATACTAAAGAACTAATGGTACTCTGACAATAAAACTAAAACAATAATTAAGACTAAATTAATCAGAAATAATGAAATATTTTTCGCTTGGTGGATCTTTCAGCAGCCCATAAGTTTATTTTTAGTCTAGTATTCCTACAGTGATCTTATCTTTATATTTTAAAGCTCTATATGAAATTCACTGTCAGAAATCAAAACAATAGCATGCTAACTAATTAATATTATGATGGCATCAGTGCTGTCTGGATATATCATGTTTTTACATGTAAAATCTTCAAAGTTTTTTTTTTTTTTTTTTTTTTTTTTTTTTCAAAGCATCAGATTGTGTATATTACTTTGAAATATAATTTTTTAAAATACGAAGAATTTATAATTTTGAGTTTAATCTATTTCCTATGATAAATCACACTATTGGCTGCACAGATTAATAATAATAAAAATTGTGTCCAGACATAAACTACGTGCTTTAAGTTTATTATATCAATATTTATTACATTTTAAGTTGCATATCTGTATCATTAGCAGAAAAAAAAAACAGATAACTAAAAAATATACTTACTATTTAAAGAAAAGTGAATGTTGAAAATATACACAGTTTTTCAAGTTGGAAAGAATATCTACTATATTATCTAAAAGATTTATGGATAAAATTCAGAAGCCAGTTCCGATAGCCTTGAAATCTTACTTCCTTAACATGCTTACTAGTGTTGAAGAATGCCCTTTTTTGGAACATTCATATTTCAGAAAGAGGTTTTTTGCCCTGTAGGCTCACTGTGACAGCATGCTCCTGACAAACACATGCCTCTTATAATAAGAAAACTGCATGAATAACATTTTTAGATTTCCTTCTGCTACATTTTTTTAACTCTTTCTTTTATAAAAGATTGAAACAAATTTCGTTTCAAATTGTCCATATCTTTTAAAAGAAATATTTACAGTTTGTTTTCTACGCATTATAAGTTACCAGAAAATTTTAAGCACGCGTTTATATTTAAATATTTATTGTACATGTTCAAGAGTTTTCAATTTTTCTAAATATTATTAGTTTTAAGACTGGCATGCAATTCTTGTTAAATAAACAGCCTGAAATATATGATACTATTGTATTTTGCTCGCATTGCTTTTTATGTCATATGAATTCAATGCACATGAAATTTATTATGCATTTTATGTAAATGAATATGAAATTAACTATAAACTTCGTACAAATGCATATAAAATTAATCATAAATTACATTATTTATATTATAATTGAATTCCACGTTGACTTTGGATGCATATACAGTTTTAGTTGACTGGAGTTTTAGGATCACAGGTTATTTTTAACGATATAAATGATTTTTACCGATAAGTTGCACTTTTACTTTTAGATGGCTGCCATTTTTTAAAAGTAAGTAACATATGAAAATGAGCTATTTTAACACGCTTTTACATACATGGTGGTTACAGTTATACATGAGATATTTGAAGTATCATTATTTGGAAACGACTGAGTCTAAGGTAACGAAATTTACTAGACATATGATATAGTTGAGTAGAAATAGGAAAGGTGGAACGCAATAGTGATCAAATTTGCCATGGGAATTCTCTACTAGTTTCTGTACGAGAACTGATTAATATAAAGTAACGAAAGATACTTACAATCGAAAAACATTTAAATTTATTAATTACAAATAGGAACCAACATATTACCTTAGCACATTTTCTAAAGTCTAAGGTTGGGTAAAATGGGACACATGTAAACAACATCCATTTCATCTAATTATCATCAAATAAAAAATTTCTAGAAATTGTCAATAGTTGATAGGATTAACATTAAATTTTGACAATTATTAACAGATTTTTTTTTCTGATATTAATTAGATGAAATAGACGTCGTACACACGTGTCTCATTTTTCCCTATAAAATTTGCTTTTACGACTACAGAATGCAGCATATCTTCACAGGTTATTACAATGTGAAGAACCATTTGATCCTTTAAAGTTGATGCACTATCGACATTACCAAGATTTTTAAATAGTCTACAGCCATTCATATGGAATGAAATCCGACGAGTAGAGTGGACATCTTGTAAGGAAAGATGTGTAAATACTCTATCTTCAGTGCGATTCTGATATAGAACTTGCTCTGTTGACATTTCAGTGTGACTCCTGCTAAGAAATTTCACATGAAGGTTCTTTTCCAGTACAGCGATTGGAGGTGACTCCTGTATATTTTTTTAAATCGAATTCTTCGTTTTAAAACGAATGTCAAATTTTACTGTATTTAATCTACTCGTTTTCAAATCATCTTTAACTACGGCCATCTTTTATTATAAGACAGTTCTTTGATTTTTATTACGATTGCGTACAGCAGAAGACATAGTTAGATATGATATTTATTTAGTATATTTTAAAAAATTGGTAAAACATAGATAAAAATACACATTTTAACGTAAGAAATTTCTTTAAATTCTATCAGATTTGTATCGTTAAATTCGTGTGATTATTTGGTAATTAACTAATAATAACAGTTAAGACGCAGAAAAGTTAAAATGTAGAATGTCTTGATGTTATTGGTCGTAATATAATTTCTTGTGTAAAAATATTTTTTATTAAAAACATGTTTGAAACATTATCCTATTTTTAAAAAAAACACAAAGCGAAAATAAGTCTTTTAACACAAAATATTAAACTTATCAAAATGGGCATTTGAATTTTACTTGTGTTCTTAAAAAAATGTATCATACAGGAAAAAATATTTTTAGAGTTTATCCTACTTTTAACCTTCTCCAAACTAATAAACGATGCTTTTGTACTTCATTTAAAGTCATTAACAATAATTAATTACTTAATGTAATCGATAAACAAATTATTATGCATCTGAATATAGTAATAATCTTTCACCATACCCTAAATTCAGTTTTGCGTCATTAAATTCATTTATCCAATCGGCATAATTGCATACAGTTAGCGCTAGAATATTGACTTACAGTAACAGTTAAATCGTAGAACGTCTTGGTGTTAATGTTAGAGTGAAATAAATCGACTCTCATCAATGTCGTAAATTACTAGATTTATCTTGAATTAAAGAAAAAGAGAAAGTTTTAAAAGCGATGCAATACTGCTCATACTATTTTTATTATTTAAGCCAGGAGACGAGAAAATATAAATCTTTGCAGTCAATAAATATTCTGCTTTACTAAAAAATTGTAAATTTGAAAAATGCAAAATGCTTCTGGTTTCAGAAAGGTAATACAGATTTTACCAATTCTATTTCTGAACCTTTTAGAATAGAACTTTATCTTTAGTAATCGTAATATAATGAAAACGCACATTGATTTGCATTATTTTCCTTTAACATGGAAAATACATCGATCCTCAGCAGTGTCGTAAATTACAAATTACACTTAAGATTAATGGAAAAGTAAAAGCTTTAAAAGCAGTATGGATGTTGCCATTATTATTGTTTGTACACCAGCCAGAGGATAATGAAAAAGTAATATTTATATCATTCAAAAGATATAGAAGTTTAGAAATTTCATTAAACTGGTAAAAATTGTGTATTTACAAGAAAACACTGATTATCATTTTAAAGTGAAACAGATCTTTGTTTTTTGTAACAGTAATAAAATGAAAAAACTACATTTAACGACATGAAATATACTAAAATATATTAAAAGGAATATTTTAAACATATTACGGAAGTAAAAAAACTGATAATGAAAACAAAATAAAAAGTTTCTTGATCAGGAATTAATTTATAGTATGTGAGAAATGTCGTATTAATATCAGATTTCAGATTTCGTTATTTTTGTGTACATCTTTAAGTATAAAATTAAGATTATACTAAATATTGCTCTTAAAAATCCAGATTATTCCTAATTCAAATTCTTCACTGAGTAATTTTTGCACATCACGTATTATTTCTTGTTTTTGCATAGAATAAGATCAGATGTTCTAATAAAAAAACAAAACTTTGCGATCATCTGTAATGTACAGGGTGCCCACTAAAGTCGTTTCCACCCCTATTAACCCCGAAATGGCGCAAGCTACAGTCATGAACGTGGTGTCTAGGTATAATAAAGCGGTCATCCGCTATGCGATGATACATCGTACAGAGCAAATTAGCGTAAAATTGCAAAATTAACATTCATTCATATCTCGAAAATGATATGAGATACGAGAAAACAGTCAATTACAAAATTATAAAGCGCCCCTGATTTAGTTAGAAATGATGCCTTACATGTAAAAAAAAACTTTATTAGAAGCCTTAAAAAGTTTTTTCATATCGAATCATCAGCTTAAATACGCCACAAATTGCATGCAGAAGTGTAACATTATAACGCAGACGTAGTACATTTACTAATAAAAATATTACGTGTAAGCGAGGTAAGTGAATTTTAATAAGAATGTCAAGTTAAGTATGCTCAGTGTGTGTCCACCATTAGCAGAAATGCACCATGCATTCCTCATGTATTCTGATGGTAGCTATACTGATAACACTAAACAAGATTTTCATATTAAAATAAAGTGTAGCTTACTTACATGCGTTAGCTTTAATAGTAAATGTGTATCTATCTTATAATCCCACACTTCTGCATGCAATTAGCGATATATTTAAGCTGGTGATATAATATTAAAAATTTACATTTCACGTTTTCTAATAAAGTTATTTTTCCATGTAAGACACCCTTTTATACTAAATAAATGACGCTCAACAGCTTTGTAATTGACATTTTCCTCGTATCGTTTTTGAAATATGAACGCTAACGCAGTTTTCCTCTAGATGGCGCTGTCACCCTTCTCATCGCAAGATCTCATGGTCACTTTACTATAGGTACCTAAATACTACGTCCATGATTATATCAGTCCCAGTTCTAAAGTTAATGGGAGTGGACATGATTGTATTCGGCATCCTGTACTGTTCCCTGTATTTTGACGGTTTTGGTGCTTTAAAAATTGCTAAAATTTAAATTTTGGAAACATTTTATATAAATACTGTGATTTAGCAAAAATCTTGTAGGTGGGAGAGGGGATTTCGCAAAAGGCACCTACTTGTAACAGTAATGTGTAAAAAAATAATAAAAAATGGCATTTTGAATTTCATAACGGTTCAACCCAAGTTTTTTGTGTCCTCCCTTCATGACATATTGAAAAGTCCCAATTTCTTAAAAATATTAATCCCTGTCCACAAATACTTTGTTTAGGGTATTGTATTAATATTATAGGATCTTTAGTGTGTTTAGTGCGCATAAAATCAAGTAAGAAAATCTCAGTAAAAGGTTAAACATATACTAATCAAAAGTTAAATAATGAGTGTTCAATGGTTAATTTCCTGTTTTGGTTGCTCTAAAATTTCCGTTTCCGTACTTATTCTTTAATATGACTCTAACTGAATGCTTCAATGCCTTATTATTGTAACGAAGTTACAAAGTAAAGACTGAATGATATATACACTGCAAATGTTTTTGATTACATAATTTAAACTTCATTTGAGTCAATAATAACCGAGCTTCACTGTATAGTCCATGAATACGTACGAGTTTATATAAGTTGAATCTTCCTATAACTATCTGTATATATAATTTTTATAAGGAGACATCTTACAAATTATTTTAAGTGAACACAATGTTAATATTATGTGGGTGCGACTAGTGCCAAAAATCAAGTCATCCGCACTTATTTTATTAAATTTCTTATCGAATTAACGATGAAGGGAAAAGAAAAATGAGATTTTACTCTGTAGAGAGGGGAGTTACATGCATAGACTGCGTGTAGTCGTGTTTAAAAAATAAATTATTATGTATTTTATTATGGGATGCAGTTTACTGTAGTTTATACCAAATTAATCACCGATTTAAAAAGAAATCTAGTTTTTTTTCATTTTTAGTTTTGTCTTTCTTTTACTATATTTTACAATCATCTTCTGAAGTTTGGGATTTTTGACCTTGTGGCATTTATGATCTCAGTCATCCTATAATGAGTATATATCACCACTATATCTGCTATCACTACATCACTATATCTACCTTCTCTATATAAAATCCTAATGTAACGCTTTTACGAAAGGCTTTATGAAAGGAATGTATATGAAACTTTTCTTTAAACACATAAATGTATTGTTTGTAGAACGCCGACGGTAATGTAATTTTATTATGTTGTTACAGTCACCTACGGCATATTTTTTCTTGAAGATGGTGTATGTAGCATATATAGTTATTGTACAAGGAGCACAAAATAATTCTTTTACAAAACGTCTATGGGTGGTAATTACTTAAAATGCATTTTAGCGTCAATATGCTATTTGAAACTCTACGATAATTGTATATGTTACTAAGGCTTATTGCAGCATATTCTGCATTAAAAACCTTTTATAGTTCTTTTATTGGGTGACGCAGAAGAATACAGATGCAGTACACTTTATTGGGAATTACTGTTAGAACAGCCATTTTCTATGACTTTAGTTAACTTTGGATGCATCATGTTAACTATGTCTTCAGCTAGTTTTTCGAACTCATTTTAAAGTCACTTCCCACGAACAAATTTCACTGCAGTCTTCAGAATAACTTTCCATCATTGCTCATTGGCAAATTTATGTATAGATAAAAATTTTCATATTACATTTTTTTACACTGATAGCACCCTTCATGGGACATAGTGTAACTAAAATGTTAAAATTGTTTTTTTTTAAATCCTTTCGCAGATGACAACTATATTCCAGATTAAAATTAGAGAGGATAATTTAAATTCAACTTTCATTTACATCCCCGGACGAGAAATAAATTAACCAAAATTTTATAAAAGTGTGTTTTGTATGTTTCACTGTATGACGACCGTACTCAATATAAACATGGGTAGTATAGATTTAACACAACTTTCTTTTGCGTTTATAGCGCCTTCTGGGAAGAAATGGAGTAACCAAATTCAAATAAAATTTATTTTAATAGGTTTTTAATAAATCTTTAGAATAAGCTTGCACCACAGTAAAATGTATATTTTGAGAAAAAATTCACAGGATAATCTTTTTAAGGTGATGACGTCTCTAGTGAAAAATTGCATAACTAAAATTTTAAAATGAATTTTTATGTTTTTTCATATGACAAAAATACTCCAATTTAAAATGAGAGAGGACGGATTCAACTTAACTTTCATTTATCCTTATAACGCTTCCTAGCGAGAAAAGGGATTAAACAAATTTAAATAAAATTGATTTTTTATGTATTACCGTGCTGAAGATAAAAACAGGTAGTACTGATTTAACATATCTTTGTTTTATATTTGTAGCGTCTCCTGGCGGGAAATAGGCTAACTGTATATTAAACAAATGATTTTTTATGTTTTACTGTATGAAGACATTTATGGTGATTACTTTGAATTTAAACTTATTTCTAATGCAAACAAAATTTTTAATTATGAATATGGAAATAACTACAAATTAGCAATTCGTTAGTGATGTTAACAATCAACTAAGTTGTTATATAAAATAACCAAACGCAAGATATATGCAATTAATCTGTCTGCAGGCTTTGTCCGTCCATACACACTTTAAATCTCTTAAAATGCCCTTAAATCTAAGAATTTTAAATATGTTATTGGGATAGAGTACAGTATATTTCCATAAACGGATGCATAAGGAACAAGGTTGTAAAGTGCGGGTCTGCTGAAAGTTCAGGGGTTTGTGCACGAAGGGTGCAGGGGGCCCTAGTAAATATAAATTGTATTTAATAGATAAATAATAAAACTTGAAAAGTTATTTCATCATTTGGTTTTTGAAATTTTATGGGTGTATTTAATAAAAATGATTTGTGATTATAACGAAAATGATCTTGTTTAATTAGCAATATGTTATTTGATTTAAAGATCTATATTTGGGGGGTTGGATAATTGTGTAAAGATTTTAACAATTCATTGAAAATTTTGATATTCATGGTTTTTCCAATTTTTTATTTTCGGACAAAAGCTTTTCTCTTGTTCGATATTGTAAAGATAGATTAAAAAAAATACATATTAATATAGAAATGAAAGAAAAATGTATGTAAAGCTTGAATTAGAGTTTCGTTTATACACATTTCTGTTTAAAGTATTTTTTAACTGTGTAGGTTATAGGGCCCACTTACCCATAATAACGGATAAGTGGGCCTACCGCTATTTATTTCAATTTAAAGCAAGCATAACTACAGAAGAGGTAAGTGGGTGTTAGTTCATAAAGTATCGAAATGTTTAATATGAAATATTTTATTGTAAATGTATCCATGTACGAGATATCTATTCACATTAAGATCAGTATGACAGGTAATTATAGAATGAAAACAAAACAATTACATCTATGAAATTTTCTGAAAGCTTAAAGGCATATGTTTTACTTTAACGTATAAAACAGTGCTGCAGAAACATAATAAGATTAATTAAAATTAATTTTGGCACATTAGCAAACACTGTAAGTTGAAAAAGAAATTGGAGACACTAAATGGTAGTGTCTGTTTAAAGTTGGCTGAGAGAGGATCATTATTACTTCATCTTCAGTAATAATTCCAACATCATCTACATCCAGCGAACAAAAAGTCCCACTAATTCTATTTTTTCTTGCAAATTTAGCAGTTATTTTTTCATTTGTATCACAACTTCTAAAATTATTGCTATATAATATTTTTTTAATGCAAGTTTCACAAATACATAGTCACCAGCTTTAGAATTTTTTTTAGCTAATCTATCAATTCCTCTAGGTCTTCATAATTATCTTTTAATTCATCTATAGAAATTTCTTTATCAGAGTTGTTTTTCATTTAAGAATCGTCACTGTCGTCAGATTCTTGTACATATTCAGTTTTCTTTATTTACTTTTGAGTTTTTTCTTTATTCTTTATATTTCCATCACTTTGTTCTCTTAATTATTGAATGTATTCTTCGTTAATAATGATTTGAACACCTGAAGATGCTTTAGATCTCTTTGATGGAATTGTGTTTGCACGTGGATGTACACGTAAAGGTGACACATCCTCTATATTCAATTTGAAAAACTAAACATAACCGTAAGTATTATAGCAATTAAATACAACTTGTTTAAGCTCTAATGCAGAAATTTATTTAAATTTACTTAGTGGGGTAATTGGGACACCCTAATCCTACTTACCACATAATTAGGGGCCCCATTTATCCGTAGTAGGCTGAAATTTCGGGGTAAGTCATACCCCTCCTCTCAAACACTTCTAAATAACAGTTTTTGTATAAATTCAAATTGCATTATGTATTTTAGGTTAAACTTTGCACAGCAGTTTAATAAAAAATTAAAAGATAAAGAAGACTAACCTGGAACTACCTCTTGGGAAAATGTAGCTTGAACTGTTCAAATAAACTATTCTGGAAATCTATTTTACATTAGTTCTAAAACATGAAAAATAAATGAAACAAAGCTCAAATATATGCAAAATCCATCAGTGTGACGAAATGTGACATGATCAATGCAAATAATTGTGAAATATCCTGTACATATTTTAGTTTGAGCGGGATAACCCACTTACCCCAACCAACCCTATATATATATATATATATATATAGGGGCTGGGCACATTGCAAGAAGACAAGACAATAGATGGAGCACAAACACCCTACAGTGGTATCCCACAGATGTAAAACGACCAAGAAGACGACCTCAAGTAAGATGGAGTGACGAAATCAGAAAAGCGGCCGGTGTTAATTGGATGACTAAAGCACTAGACAGGCAACAATGGAAAAATCTGGGGGAGACCTACATCCAGCAGTGGATTGAAAACGGTTGATGATGATGATGATGATATATATATATATATATATATATATATATATGGGTGTTGTATGGTTTCATGGTAGGGTGGGCAGATAATAAAATATGGAGGTTGGGTGGCGTTCTATAATTTTTTAGTGGTTGGTAGAGAAGGGGGGGGGGTGTAGCTGTTACATTTTGGAGGTTAGGTGGTGATGTGTGGGTTTATTTATCTACTTACCATATACATAAAAAAATTAATAATACTTGGCATCTGGTATAAATATTGGTCGCTGGTTTAATTGAGATGAATTTAGTGTGTTTTATTGAAACACATTCTAGTTATGGTTATATAATATTATAAACATATTGATTTTATGTTACATTTTCCAATTACTTTCTAATTTAAATTAATAAATAATAACTTTTAACTTTAATATTAAAAAATTAACTTGCTTCTATGTATATTTAAATTATTTCTACTGTTTTATTTATTTCAATATAATTTTTTTTTATTAAATGTTAATTATTTTACATCATTTTCAATAATTCTGATTTTTTTATATCAACAAATATTTTTGGAATGTGTCAACACATAACGTTTAAAAAAAGTAAAAAAATATTTTATTTATTTTTAATTCGTATTTTTCTTTAAATTAATTTAAATTAATTCTACTTGTTTATCACTCAAATACTTATTCTTTCATAACCTAATTATAAATCTAACTGTACCAAATCTGTTTTCTATTTTAATACATTCATCTACTAAACTGTACTTTTATCTTTAAATATAAATCAAAGAATTTTTAATATCTCTCACGATAATTGATTATTTTTACTATTAAGTTTAATTTAAGCTTATAGATGAGAGAACTTTTGTTTTATTTAACCTACAAATCATAAATTGAAGATTTATCATTTTTGTTGATAGATGCCAGCAGTAATGTTATATATATTAACGAAAGTTAACCATAGAGTATATTTTTTACTTCTAATGCATCTCGATATATATGTATATATTTCCTTCTTTCCCCCTTTCTTTGTGTGTGTCAAGTGAAGATTTTTCGTTTTATTCCTTAAATTGGCCATTTTTTTAATGACTTTTTATCTTTTCCATTCAGTATAATATAATGTTTATTTTGTTTTTCTATTGGAATTGATTTTACTTATATGGATTTCAGAACTGATCCACTCTTAATTTTCCAATAGTTTCATACGTGTTGTCGCAGTCGATCGGGAAATTTGCATATAGCAATTTCTGCTTAATCGCTTACAACATCCAAACAGAAATCATTTGTGACTCAACTTATACTGTGTAATATTGCACTTGATGAATTGCTTCACAACATAAGCTTTCATTATCTTTTTTGCAATGTTATTGCTTTCAGTTTTAAGATTTTTTCTACTCCCTTTTGTTAATCAGTGCATTTTGAAATATTGGGTATATATTTTCTATAATTTTCCTATAATTGGTTAATTTATATTGTACAGTTTATCTTGTGATTTAATAGTTATATCAATTGCAAAAAGGTTTATTGTATATATAATTTTTTTATTTTATATTAGAAAATAGCTGACTCTCAAGCCTTTATTCAGTTGATTTTCAGCGTATGATTTTATTATCTTTTAATTTACTTTATTACCATTACTGCTTTAGAGAAAATTTATAGATTGATAAATGATAAAGAAATTGTGGCTTATCTCACGATACAACTACAAAATATTATCTGTCCAAAAATTTTTTTCTAATAGATTTGATCTAATAAGCATCTACTTTATTTTATCTGGTTGAAGAAAATTCTCGTTTAATGTAGCGTAAACTATTTTGTTTATGCCATTCACGAATTTAAATTCATAACGTATAAACAATATCCGATTTAAAATACTGAATATATTCCGTTTCGGTCATAGTTTTTTCTATTGGGAATCGCATTGGATATATGTTTTAGCAAGGGAATTCTAAATATACCGAAGAAAATTTCATTTTTATGAAACATCTCTAACATTTGAGATTTTTTAAAAGTTGAATTGTCGAAAGGAATTTCTGAACTGTGGATTTATTTCGATATTTTGAGTTAAAATGTAGGGAGTTAGTAAGTTGGTAAAATGTAGTGAACACATGGAAATATCTTAAACTTATCTTGTATTGCTAAGCAGAATTCATCTCACTAAAAATCATGTTAGATACTCATTCTTAAAATTGTATACATATTGATTTTAAATATGTCTATAGTTTTTAAATATGTACATATATTTATTTTTATTGGTTGATTTAATGTATATATATATATAGAAAACATTTTGAATTATTAAATTTTATTTCTCTGACATACTTAAGGATGTTTTCTCAATATTTGTTCATAATTAATTACTTCTGAAACGACAAGGTTACGTTAAAATTTTACTTCTATAAATTTTGTTACGGACGAATGCATTTTTTTCGTTATTAACTTCGGATATATACCTTTTAAAAATAATCTTATTGTCATATTTCGTGAGGCTGGGTTATATAGCTTTAGAATTCAAGCATAGTAATATTTCGAACATTTGAGATATTTGAAGCCTTATAGAGAGTAGTTAAGGATTATATTGTGCTATAACTGATTATAGTATGCAATTAAATATTATGTAAATTATCTCTAGTTTAAATTAGAAAAGTATCAAAACTTATGGAAAAATAATATAACCCATAAAATATTTAGCGTAATACGCTGTCTCAAAATATTATTCTATCAAAAATGTTAATTTTAAAATTGAACTACATTTTCTTATTAAGCTTTTGGTACATCTTTAAAATTGTAGGACAAATTTAAAAAAATCAAATTGAATTATAAAATAAAATTGAAGATATTATATAAATAGTTACACCGCATAATAGGCAGTTATAAAAGTACCCGGAATTTTATAAGTAATGTTTAATCGGTTTCCAACGAAGGCATTTTTTTCCTTTAATGGACAGGGTAGTCATAATTAAAGTGCAAGTGTTTAAAGAGCTCTCTCTACAAGCTAAACTATTAGGAATATTTTTTAAAGGTTTGGCATTTATACAGTCTGTCTCAAAAGTTTAGACTCAGCAAGCAAATGTTGTTTTTTAAATAATAATACAAAATTAAACAAAAACCTTTTATTTAAGAGTACTTATAAGATTCTGCAAAAATATTAAAATAAATCATATCAAAATGATTAAATGTGTGTATTATCATAACATTGATTAAAAATCATAAAAATCTAAAATTTGAAGCACAATGGAAAGACAAAACATCATTTGACACTTTTACATCTGCTATTCATTAATATTATTTCCTTGGTTTCGGAAAACTTAGCATAATCGTGTTTCCATTGACTCAATTAGTTTATGAAATATTAATGCTGGCAGAGAATATCATGCTTTTTCAATGACCACTTTTAGTTCTTTTGTAGACGAATTTTGCTGTCCATTCTTGTATACTTCAAGGTTTAAGATAACCCAAATATTCTAAATTGTGTTTATGTCCAATCTACAACGTTAACATTTCGGATGGAAATATACTACTTCATACTATGAGAACTATGTATTGAAGCATTGTCGTGCTGAAATCTCCAATCAGGACCAAATAGAAGTAGATGTTACTCTAGTGTCTCTTGATATTTTGTTGAATTTTATTCCTCATGGTGAAATGCCAGGAAGGTTTGACCATTATAGCCAATTGCCCCCAAACCATCAGAGACTTACCACCTTATCGTCTACTGAAGAAAGTACGTGGCTGTTTCCCGAGGACATGCCAGTACCAATTGCAGCCATTAAAACAATTGAGATTCCACTCCTTTTCGTCGCTGAATAATACGGTGAGTCACGTCGCCGTACGTCATATTCTTTTGAGCCCAATCCATTCTGGCCTGATGGCCAGACCAATATGGTGTAATTTTACGCTCGGTTTGCAAGATATGTTTTATAAAACAGTGTTCTTCCACTCTCTTATGCGTCTGTGACGTCTGTGTGTTATGCGTCCCTTTGAGATATTGACACAGAGATTATTTTTAATTTGCCTTATTTATACATTTTGCTTTGAGACATATATTTCATTTTTTATCAGTCTGAACACTTGTTATGTGTGGTGGCCTTCATTTTAATTTTCAGTCAAAATTGTTATTTCTAGCAAATACTCTGTATATTTCTTGCTATGAACGATTTAATATTGTAGAAATTTCAGTAACGTACTTTTTAAATTTCAACTAAAATATCTTTAAACTTCCCTCTTTTGTGAATTCCGTAGATTTCAGCGTCTTAAATAACCAACGGAAATTGAATATTTGATGCAATACCCCAAAGAAAGCAGTTGGTTTGTTGGAATGTTTGATTGGTGGAAACCAATCCAGCATTTATTTGAATTTGCATAGTGCGCCTAAACTTTTCTCACAGTGTTTAAAAAATAAAACAAAAACGAAAAATCATGATTCGAATATCAAGCATAGATTATGTAACACTTTCCAACGCTTCCAAAATAATTTTACAAATCATTACCGTTTAATAAGCTGAAAGATAACATCTAAGTAAACAATTTGGAAAACCCATAACATATTTAAAAACGTAATTTCAGAAATTTCCAACATATATTTCCAACATATACAATATTCGGAAAAATATCTGAATACTTTTATTCAGCCCTGTATATGATCTATAGATGTGTATATATACTACATAGGATGCTGAATTTTAGTTTAGTTAGGAAACGCGCGTAGCACAGCGTAAAATTCTCCTTCTGGAGTTTCTGTCAATAAACGGAAATGTGTTCGCGAACTTTTGTGCTGCCCTGTATATGATCTACAGAATTTATACACACCAAGTAATAGACAAAAAGTGAGTTAAATTTAAAATCTCGTTCAGCAACTTAAAACGCACTTCCAGGAATTATTGTTAACAGACAGTAGAGAATTCTTTTGTGTGTCCCTGTAAATGAACGATGACTGCTATACACGCAATATTCTGTAGTAAGCCTCTTGTAATGCACCTTAGTGATATAGATAAATTTAATGCGTTTAAAATAGTGAAACATTATTTAATTAAACCGCAAACGATTTTTCTCCATAGACGTAATGTAACGAAATTCGTTTGACTGTCCCTGTAAAGTAACTATAAGTGCTATGCACACCATATTCCATTTTAAGTTTCTTGTAATGCACCTTAGTGATATATATCAATTGCAATGTGTTTGGAATTCTGTAACATCATTAAAATAAACCGCAAATGATTTTTACCCATAGACCGTAATGTAACTGAATTCTTTTGAGTGTCCCTGTAAAAAAAAACTATAAGTGCTACACACTTCAGTTGAAATAGGGAACATGGTATAGATAACGACAATAACATATAAAAATTGCAGGGCAATCCGAGTATATTTACGGGAGTTAGAGCACGGACAGACGGACAGATGGCAGACGGCAGACGGCCAGACAATCCGAAGTCATAAACACTTTTCAACTAGGTTGGAAATTGTTAAAAAGCGTATTTTTGAAATAAATAATGCTGATGAAACTATTATTCTATTTCTGTTATGTTTCATTCAATTATATTTTGAATATTTTTTACGAAAGTATTCCATATAGTTCTTTCCAATTTTATTGTCATATTTTAATGTGTGCGTAAATTTTCAGACAGAATGTACTGTTTAGAGTTTGCGGAAACTAGTTTTGAAAGAAAAAATAGATTAAAAATTGCCGTCAGATGGCGTTGTATATGATAAATTTTTTTAAAAAAAATGAAAAATACAGAATTTCCCACTAGTTAAATTTTAAAACTTTTTTGTAATACAGAATTTGACATGATACTAGCCAGAAATTTTAACCATGACGTTATCAAAAAAAAAAAAAAAAAAAAAAACGTGCTCTATTAATAAGGTCTTTTATTGAAACGGTAGTAATTATAGCGTTGCTTTGAAAGAATATCATCGTCTCAAAGGATTCAGCAGAGGACCGATGTATGTAAATGGTCTAAAACAAATGATACAAAATTTGAAGATCCCTGGAACCAGGGGGCAACGTGCATTGGAGGCTGAAGCTGTTCAAGCTGTTGCATAAGTAATTGATTCAACAAGTGAAGTACCTCCAGTTCGGAGGTACTGGAGATAAACATGCAAGTCCAAGAAATCTGAGCAGAACCTTATCTATACCATAGGAAACAGTGCGCCGTGTAGCATTATATTTTAAAACTTTATCTATGGTCACCCTGTATTTTCAAGCGTAACTATTTGACGGATGTTCCAATTTTCATATTTTTCTTGTTCGAGCGGTCTCGTTATGTTGATAATCCCGTCCGTGTCGTTAGCGTTTTTTTTTTTTTTTTTTTTTCGTTGCAGGAAAGGTTGATGCTAGTTTTATCAGTTTGGGTTTTGAATCTTGCGTTTTAAGTTTTCAAACCCATTTCTTCAAAAAAATTCCCAATATTGTTTCAGATGGAAAATATATATTGAATATAAATGTGTATATCTTGGTTCATTAAAAAACTTAAAAAAAAGCTTCTATTTTTGGTCGCTATGGATGTATATATATATATATATATGTGTGTGTGTGTGTGTGTGTGTCTTCAATTGTCTCAACAATCACTGAACGGATTTGACTGTAGCTTTTACACTGCAATTCTAGTGCACCAGGGAAGGTGTTAAGCTAAAACGATTCGTATCGTGTATCGATTTTTACAGGTACACGTCAAATACTTTAATTTATAACAGTCAACAGCGTTTCAAGCACGAGCGATGACCAATAGATTGCCTTTATAAATGTGAGAGAGGTGGCATACGAGAATTAAAATTTGATTGGTCGAAAGCAATTTGGACACAATATTTAGCGATAATCAACTATACTCTAGAAAAAACCTGTTGTTTTGACAAATATTCTGCAGTACTTTTAACAGAATATCTTCATTTTATGTAAAGTACAGATTTTATTATTACTGTTATCCAGCGCAAATATCGTTTTCGCCCTCTGACGGAAAGTTTTATAGTCATACGATTCTTGGCTTTTTACGTGCATTGCCGGTGCAGTTATTTGTCTACGATCTTCGTAGCTTCATTCTAGGCTAGACTTGTGTGATTACGATTACCTCGTGTTCACCGCCAAAGCTACGTGGTGATATTTTGGCTGTTTTTAGAGCATGCACATTAATTTTGTTTTGTTAAATTCACTTTAATCTTAATTAAGTTCATTATTTTTGAATAATTTTTTAAAGTTTTAACCTCTTTTAAGAATTAAATTTGGTAGATATTTTCATTGTAGAAAATGATAGTTGTCGTGAAATTAGGAATACATATTTCTGCAGCTTTCAATAATCTTTTTATTATTTAAGCTTTTATGATATGTAGCATATTTTTATATTTTAGTTCTTAGTAATTAGTGCGAATTCTTTAAAGGTATTTTTATTGTAATAATTACTGAATGACATATGGTTATTATTTGTTTACATTCTTATCTATTCGTTTCTCAGCAATTTTAAAAGTCTCATATACTTAAAAAATCGTCAAAAATTTCGATTGTTTAATAATAATAATAATTTATAATAATTGAACTTTAACTTAATCAAAGTTGCTAATTCATTTATTTTTCAAAATATTTAAACCATTTTTTTTTTCACGTATCCTAATACTTTGGTGCTGTATAATTTTTTATTTAATAATACTATTCAACAGCAAACAATTTTGTATGCGTAATCTTAATTTATTAAATTTTTGTTGTACAAGTTGCTTTGATTTTAAAGTATTATTATTAAATTTGTTTAATACATTTTATTTATATGAACTTTAAAATAAGTTAATTTTCATTAAATCAATCTATTTAAATATTTGACATTTTAAATGTATATAATAATATACAAGAGAGATTTTGAAAATGTATATTTATATTTTAAAAAGAAAGATTTAGAAAATAATTAAGAGAAAAATGTAAATAATGTTACTTGTTTTAAATGAGAATGAAATTATGGAGCATCAAGCTATATATGATGTAAGATGCGAATGATTCTGGAAAACCATTGTCCTTCTCTATAAATGAAAATATATTTAAGGAATTTATTTAAAAAAGAAAATGCAACATGTAGATCATACACAAATATTTTTTAATAGTGCTACTGAAATGTATTTTTCTAATTTTGTACAGGAATTATATAAACTCTAAATTTTGTTTATATATTTCTTAAAAGGAGATTAATCTTTATGAAATAAAATTATGCAGAAATATTTAACTTGCTTGAGATTTTGATGGATTTAATAAAACTTAAACAATTGTGCATATTTATAACAGATTAGTCAGCATGTTAATCAAAAAAAATAAAAAAATAAATAAAAAGAATTTAGAAAAATCACAAACAGGGTACAGAATACATTTTTAACTACATAATTTATAAAATTTTCGTTTATTTCGCGGTAGTATGACAGTAACGTCAACGAAAAAGTTTCAATCCTGTAATTAAACAAACTCGCAGAGTGATGAAATATTTTAATTTTTAGTGAAAACTATACAAACTATGTATTTCTTTTAACGTTTAATCTTATTTTCTGTTTACTTCTTAAGAATACGAATGTTTTTGTAAAAAAAAAATATTTGTGTAAATATTAACCTGATGTAATAATTATTTAATTAAATCAACTTGTTGAACACATTAAATTTTAAATTACAAAATATATCCACTGTTTCAGAAAAGTATCTCTTTTAAAATATTCGTATTCTTCACGCCACTATAAATTATAAGAAGTAAACAGAAAATACAAAGATTAAAAATTTAAATAGATACATAATCTGACTCGTTTCATTGAAAATTATAATAACAGGTCTCCTCTGTCTATACTACGGAGAAATTCTGCACCAGATAAAAGGTTTCCTCTGTCTATATTACGGAGAAATTCTGTAGCATACAGAGAAATACTATACCGGATAACAGGTTTCCTCTGTCTATGCTAAGGAAAAATTCTGTTTTATACAGGGAAAGTCTGTATCCCTTTAACAGATTTTCTTTGTACAAACTACAAGGGGAATCTGGTAGCATAGATAACAGATTTTTTCCGTTAAATTTACCGTTTTTTAGAGTGTAGAGTGCTTTTATATATAAGAAAGTGACGACATACGCGGAATAAAATATGACTATTTTCGAGGATTTTGGAAAAACATGCCGAGCAAAACATTATCACAAAGTTAATATTTGTTGACTTATCTTACTCGTGTTATAGAACTCGTCCAGTCGAGTATTGTAATGTTTGAACAAAAAACGTCTAATCTGTGCCCATACTATGTGAGTATGTCACCACTCCGTTATTTCTAAAGACACGCGAATGACAACAATGTAGATTAAATTGAATGTGGTTGTCAAAAAATACTCCCTTGTGCTAAACCACTCTCGCTAAAATACGCAACTAGCGCTCAATAAATAAATAAAAAAAAAATAGGCAATGTTAATGACATGAGTTTTTCGTGCAATTGCAAGCAAGTCGTTTATTAAGAAAGAGCCAACTACAGTTGCGTTTATTTTTTTGTTTCAAAATTGCATTTTTCTCTACATAACAGTAAAAAAATACATTAGAATGTATAGAGAAATTTCCATAATTGCATTAAAATATGGATTAATTTTCTTTCATTTCGGGTCGACTGAAAATAAAATTTCAAGTTCTAGTTCGGTATAAACCGACTCATGCAGGATAATAATAAAGGGCTGTCACAAAAATACGAAAGCAAGAAACAATCAGTTGAATTTGGGTTTAGTTCTTTGCAAAAATATATTTGTTTAAACTCATAATTCAACAGAGGTAATAAACAAACATTTTCAATATTTTTCATTTTTGCAGTATGTTTCCTAGTATAAATTTCAGCATGTTAAAATCTACAAATTGTGTAATCGTCCATTTGTCCATTTTTTTGTTTCAAAATTGCATTTTTCTCTACATAACAGTAAAAAAATACATTAGAATATATAGAGAAATTTCCATAATTGCATTAAAATATGGATTAATTTTCTTTCATTTCGGGTCGACTGAAAATAAAATTTCAAGTTCTAGTTCGGTATAAACCGACTCATGCAGGATAATAATAAAGGACTGTCACAAAAATACGAAAGCAAGAAACAATCAGTTGAATTTGGGTTTAGTTCTTTGCAAAAATATATTTGTTTAAACTCATAATTCAACAGAGGTAATAAACAAACATTTTCAATATTTTTCATTTTTGCAGTATGTTTCCTAGTATAAATTTCAGCATGTTAAAATCTACAAATTGTGTAATCGTCCATTTGTCGCGCACAATGTCTCCGGCAGACACAGCAGTCCACTCACTCAAAGGTGGACAGCATATGATAAAGTGATGCTCTAAAAACAACGTAAAAATCTACCTTTAAAGAAAAGGGAGTTGATTGTGGTTTAAATACTCATTTGGTTTCCTTCTTTATACGTTCATTTATTTCATCATTAGCTTTATGCGTAAGCAAAAAGTACCTAAAGCTGTTTGAAAATGTCAAACCTATTGAAATGCGGCACAGACAGTATGTACAGTTTGGAAATAACACACTATTGAGGTCTCAAGTGTGAAAATTGTAGAAGTTGTTTTAAAAAAAGCCGTGAAGAAGGTTAAACAAAGGGATCTAGTATAGAATGTTTCACAAAAAATGAAACTGCTACAAAGACAAAGTTTTCACGAATTTTTTTTGGATTTCCGTAATATTGATTTTCTTCATGAACAACTCACAATTAATGAAGTATAGTACTGTGAATGTTTAGAGAAAGTTAAAGCAGCATGCTCATTAACCCTTTAAGCATTCTAACCATGTTTTTCCATCACATAAATTTTAAATTCAAAGGCTGAATTAACAAAAATTTTATTTTAATGTTAATTTTCTCCAGTGCAGAATAAATATAGATATGTAAGGTTATTAAATATAAATCCTCATTAAAATTCTTTTCATATCTATTATTTTATGAGTCATTAAACATATGCGAAAATTTCTGCCAGATGCTTAAAGGGTTAAGAACGGCTCTTCTCTAGAACAATACGAGACACAACATAGATGGTTCAAATTAACTAACATTAGAGAAACTTCAATGGAAAACACCCGAATATTATCCTTATAGCCCGAACATATCATCTTCATTCTATCATTTGTTTGAAACCCTTTAAGCCCTTGAAGAGTGGTGGGACATTATATATACCACTTAATGTTAATCTCCAAATACCACAATGGCACCAGAAGTTTGTTATAAAATTTTGCTTTTATAATGTACGTTTATAAAAGCTTATAATACTTTTATAACGAAGAAAAGCTTGTTTACTTGTTTTTAAATAATGTTTTTCTTAAATCCTGGTGTCATTGAATCATTTTAACATTTTTGCAACAGAAGTATTTTGCCACTGAGAAGGTTAAGGACGCATTAGGAGGTGAAACATTTTCATCAGCTGAAGAGATGAAAGAATTTTTGTAGAATTTGCTTCATGCACGTCGTAATTCTTTTCATTATACAAGAATAAAAAAAGCCTCCAATTTGTTTGAAAAATTGTCTAGATATTACAGAAAGTTATGCAGATAAATATCATTGTTATAATTTTGGTAAATAATATTTAAAAATAATCTTTTAAAAATGGCTCGTTTATATTGGATTTACCCTCGTTATATAAGGCATTTAAATTTATTCATATCTAAATCTATGTTGATGTCTTGGTCATCGCCACATGTATTCCACCTGGTAGAGGAATATGAAAACACAAATAATTAGATTTTAAAACTTAATCATAATGAAATATGGGATCTATGAACGGAGCTAAATATATATCATTATAGAATTTTGGCTGTGACACGTCAGAATATATATCTTAGAAAACGAATTGAATAATCAATTACCGAAAGCACTACTTGCTTCATAACAAGCTATTCAATTTAACTAACATTTATATCTCTCTGGTACAGAATTCGAACATCGGCTAACCTAAATATACCATTCAGTGATGTATTACTTCACGAAATGGTAGAAATCTGAAATGGAACGTTAATACTCTGGAACAATCTGATTACCTCTGAAATGCAACTACTAATTAGTTTATGCCAAGATCAAATTTATTTTTAAAGATGTCAGATCATCACAAAGTTAAACTAAATAATTAATATTAATGTTTCCCTAAAAGTTTATAAAAGATGAAATTTCTATAAAATTCTTCTCTGTCAAATAAATTTAACAAGAAGCTTGAGGCATTAACCTGAGACATGTTTTGAAAGAAACTAGAAAATAGCTTACAAAATATTATGCAGTTTTATTTGAGAAAACTCTTTATGCTGAAAGAAGTTCATATGAATGTGTAAAGTATCCCATTGGATGGCACATATGACATACACTGTTTTTCATAACTTAAGAAAAAACTCACATAATTAGTAAATATTCATTAAAAGATGAAACCGTTCCATACAAAATTTGACTATGATGTTAAATGAAAAGTGTAAAACAAAACTTCAATATTGAAATAATCCCCGATACATGGAATTGCGCGTATAATATGTCAATAAATGATATTTGATGCATGTAACAAAATCTCCTCGAACCTAGACGAATTTAAGTACTTATGCTGCATTCATTAGAAAGATGGTGTCAACATGTGCAAGGAAGGATTCGTAAAGGTGGTATGTACATGGGGTACCCTGATGTTTGTTATACCAATGTTTTTGAAAGAGCTTTTAAAGTGAGTACGTTGACATGAGCAGAAAATCAATGGAAATCTTTTCCATACATGGATGAGTTCAAATGAATCTTATGAAACGATATTAGACGTTGTTTGATTTTGGGAGAACATAGGGCACGTCACCACCCATCAAACATCTACAAAAGACATTCATACGGAGAGGAAAAAATGTTTGAATTACTACTATAAGGAAATAAAATGCAGCTCACAATTCTCCTCTTCTCACCGCTTTTACGCTTAAAAAAGCTTCACAATAACGCACCTATCACTTTCCGCTAACTTTATAGACCGCAACGTCCCACAGGTTAGTGGTTTTTATCGCCACGCAGAGTCTCACACGTCATCCAAATGTGAGATACTCATTTTGATAATTTCATGAACTAATTTCAGGTTATAAGAAACAAATTTAAAAAATCTTTGAACACAGCTTGCCAAATTAAAAAATTAAAAAATAAAATTTCATTTTTGATTTACAGAAGGCTAAAAATTGTTTTAATTGCACAACAGACTTTTTAATTGTCTTATACTTTAATATAAAGGTTTAGATGTATGATTGATGCAGAATATGAATGTGCACCCATTATTCATAGCCTGAAATAAGGAGAGAAATCTGATATATTAAACAGAGATAGATATAGAAAGAAAATAAGCATATTTCTAACATCTTCTATTTCAGAGATAATCACCATAATTTTCCTTTTGAACTCACCTGTATGTTATGCCCATTACAAATACCATCAGCTTTCAAAGAATTAAGAAACTAAATTAATATCGGCAGAAAATTTTACAAAGGTACAATGCTAACCCTGAATATTGAAATTGAAATACTTGAAACGTGGTATATATCAATCAATTAGTAGTGAAAATCGACTTCCTGAATATAAAATATTATCAGTATTCCATTTTAAAATAATCTTTAATAAATAATTATTAACAAAATAATAAAAACGATTAAAATATTCGTAAATGCATAAGAAGAGGAATCTATGCATAAAGTTTGAATAAGTGTCTCGTATAACAAGCTGAGACTTAGCAACTGGAATTCTTATTTTTAGAAAAGGTTGTATGCTTCCTAAAACAAATTTATTTGAAAATGATTATACGAAGTCATACGCGCTAAAAAAACGAAGTGTAATTTTTATCATCAATATAAAATTAATTATTTTGTGCATATATATTGATTAATTCGTCATCTGTAATTCCAATATTACATTATGTAGCCGTCGCAGTAATAATTTTTACAAAATATATAATAAAATATATAATTTTTCATGGATTTAAAAGGTTTTTGTTCTTTCACAATGTTTCTTAAAACACCTTTTTTTACTAAGCTTGAAACTAGTCATCCACTTTTATGAATTACCGAAATCATTTTGAATCCTGCATTTTAGATTCCTATTGGATTTTTTACTGAGTTATTTCAGATAATATTATACTACATTTCTTTTTACTTTGGCGTGATCTCATGTGTTGTACCCTTTTATGTTCGTTGGGTGGAGCCTTAAATGAAATATAAATGATGAAAAATAACAATACATTCCAGATGAAATTCTAAACCTATCTTTTACCTTCTTTAAACATTTTATGAAAGACTTATACAGAAATATTTCACCTGCTGTTATTACTAAAATGGTACTCTAAGATCAAGCGTAAGGAATCAAAATGAACTTTAAAAAACCCAAATAATTTTTAAATGAAAAACAGTAAATATTTGGTTTTCATCACCTTTGTTTACTTACTTGCAAAATAAACGTCTAATTAACAATAATTTGCTGATTAATGTATTATACAATAATGAGAAATTTTAACAGAAATTCTAATAATATTAATAATATTTCCTGCACTGTTATGTTTTTAGTAACCAAAAGAATAATATTACACTAAAAGTTTTCAAAAATGAAATCTGTTATTACTAAATTTTTCACATGTAGGTAAAATGTTTTGTGGACACGTTTCTTATATTTTCAAGATTTCGCAGAATTAAATTTAATACTATTTAAAGACTAATCTACACTAAATACTACTTACATTTTAGTAAAGATATTTAAAATTGTGCTTGACGCTAAATGAAAGGGATAATGTCTACATTTTATATATTATTCATCATAAAAAGAATGAAACTTCAAAACACTGAATAGAAGAAACATTATGGAATTAGAAAAAAATAATATAGCGTTCCATCTTTTGTCATAGTAAAGGAAATCTTAAGTAAAAACTATTTGTCGATATTAATTTTATTCTAGAATAAATTGTGTTATTGTAGTTTAACATGATTTTGTTGGGAACGATACTTGTTAGAGGTATAACACCGCTTTAAAATTTTCAAAATATCATTTTTTTTCTTTTCGTTAAATGATTCCTTACGTTCTTAAAATAAAATTACTTCAAACAATATCGCCCATTGAACATAATGTATCCGAAATCCTTTCAGTGTCTCGCTAAAAAAGTGAATAAACGAAATAATATCAAAATTAATACAGCTGATTTGGTATACCTCACACACGAAATTCCGGTAGCACTAAACAATAACCCTCCACTGAAGTTTTGGCTATACAGCATTGTGTAGAATCTGAAAATTAGTCAAATAAGAAATTCAAGTTATTTACGAAACTTATACCCATTACTCCATTCATTTTAAAAAAATTGCTGAATATTAGTACTTAAAAAGATTTTTTTTTTAAATCTACATTTAAAATCGGTGCGTATCGTTATTTCTACAGTTTGTTATACCTTAACACACTGACTGATTCGAAATTTACATGAAATCTTTTTAAAAAGTTTCTTAAAAACCATGTATATGTAAAAAAAACATCCTCTTAGTAATGGCAATATCTGGTCACAAATTACTTCCTTTATATACAATGACAGGCAATTTTTATCAAAATTTGCTAGTTTCCATATCAACTTACATGTTTTTTTCTAAAGATCATATAAAAAATACAGTTTTTTAGGAAATATTGCATCCGGATTATAAATTTGCCATAAGAAAAGCCGATTTTCGGAGATTACATTTAATGAGGTTATTTAGTTCACAAAATTATATCAAACCAACAGTTTTCTTATTTTTTAATGCTGAATAAAAGTATGTATAGCTGTATAACACGTTTTCTAAGCCGTCCCATTAAGTTGTGATTATGTCTAAGGTATAACAACTAGAGTTTCACTAGAGATTGATTGCCGATTGCTAGGTATAATAGCACAAAATTGTTGGGTAATTGTGTCTCGGCTAATTGTGGAGTTCCATGTTTGCCAGAAGAAAGACATGTCCGTCTGACCGTACAATATCCAACGAATCATTTGCCATGAATCTCCCACAGTGGCCCAATCGTTACATGTTTAGATATCCGCACGATTATATGTGGCCCGACGAAATTATTTTTGGTTTGCCGAACAACTCTCCAAATTAGAAGGGCTGCTGTTGGCTTAATGTTTGCATATCAACTTTACCATTTACCAATGGTTCCACAAACTGCCAACGATGGCCCAACGATCTGTGCTCGTTTGGACCTGGAAAACTCGGCAGCTCGAGCTCTCCCGGTCTTTTGTCAACTTTTGGAACGTCTCCACCTCCAGCTCTCTACAGACAAAACACAATCCCTAACATTCGCAAAACCCAAGAAGCTTAAGCGCAAACCCATAATGAGAATTTATGGGAAAAGCGTTTCACATGTTACACACCTTAAATTACTAGGAATCGTCATAGACGAACACAGGAGCTGAACGGAACACATCAACACCCTCAAGACAAAATTAACTAAGTATCAACACAATGCACGCAGATTAACTTCTAAGTCTTGGGGAATTAAACCTGCAATGTTAAAAATCTGGTACCACGCAATCATAGAACGGATCCTCTTTTACGGTGTGGGCGTCTGGGGAGGAAATCTCACCAAGGCAGTCAAGGAAAAGTTGGTTTCGATTCAAAGGATGTTCTTGCTGCAAATGGTGAGAGGGTATAGGACTATCTCAACGAACGCACTCACAGTAATAACGGGGATCCCTCCAATCCTAATATCACTAGAATACGAGTACCAGAAAAACAGAATCCTACACCTAGAATTTGAACCAACAACCACGCAATACTTTCCACAAACAACTATTCAGAGAAAAGTTCCAAGTTGGCACCTGCACCTCGCGGAGGAGACATCACAATTACAGGTATGCATCGCCAAGAACAGTCACAGACCCTCGCAGCATCCAACCATCTACACTGATGGGTCGCGCACTGAAACTGGCGTGGCCGCAGCCTTCTGCGCCATGGTAAATGGAGTGCCGACCTATGAGTGGGCCTCCAGAATTGGAGACGATAACTCAGTATATCAAGCTGAACTGTTTGCAATTCTGAAGGCTTTGGAATGGATTGCTGCCTCCCCCACGCAGGAAAATTTTAAAATTTTCAGTGATTGTCTTTCTGGACTTCAAGCAATTTTTGCCTTACGGACAAAACACCCTCTCATACTGGAAATTAAAATCAAACTTCACCAACTGTACAAAAAAGTTACCCTTGTCCACGTCACTGCACACATTGGTATCGCAGGCAATGAGCTGGCGGACAGCCTTGCAAAAGAAGCCACCAAACGCCAATCAATAGACTTCTCTCTTCCGGTGCCCCCATCTTTTATTCGCAGAGAACTCAAATCTAAAATACTCCCCAACTGGCAAATCTACTGGGACACCTCCACAAAAGGTAGACACACTTACAACCTAATTCCAAAAGTTTCCAGAGAGTTACTTAACCTCACTTCCTATACAAGTGCTTTCTTATCCGGGCATGGCCCGTTTAAAAATTACCTCTTCAAATTTAAAATTTCACGAACCAATGTGTGCGAGTGCGGCAATATTGGTACCCCCATGCATTATTACTTCTCCTGCCCACTGACTGTTGCTTGGCATCTTAGGCCTGCTCCTTCTAACCCACCTCCTTCTTGGCTGCTGAACATAATTACGCGTCCCATCTTAACTCATAAACTTTCAGAAATTTACAAATTACTATTAGACCTATCTAACAGAACTTAATCATTCAAAGCAGTTTTCTTTCTCTATAAATTAATAATAAATCGCTTATTTTAGTCATTAACGTAATCATTCCATCATTTTTTATCTGCTTAGCTTTCTCCTTTAGCTATTTTGCAGCTTAATTGTTTCTCTCATCCGCAAGTAATGTTTTCTTCCTAGCAGGGGCTGAGTCCCCATTAATTATCTATTCTTATCGGGAACCGCAAGTCTGGTCAGCAAGCAACGTATCGTCACCTCTAACACAAAGTGCAACCAGCCTCCATCCAGTGTGAGGGTTTCAGCGCAATTGTGTGGCGCTCCTTGTCGAGTGGAGATCTCAAACTGGCACCTCCACATCTCAAGTGCCGTCATTTACGAACTGTACAAATGGTACAGTCTTACCTAAGAACTGCACCCTTCTACTAAATAAGCGGACTGTACAACTGGTGCAGGCGCACCTGTGGACCTCGTCCATCCCGTCTGTCGCTCCTTGTCGCGTAGGAACGCTGGTTCCAGCGACAGACCCTGTAATTTTTTTTTTTTTTGTGTGTCTTTAGTTCCTGCCACCTGTCGCGTGGGGCTTTGCCCGGCAGGACCCGCCATGGCGAAGTCTGTACTGCCACGTTTAATCCCTGCGTGCCGGGGAGCTAGCCGGGGAAGACATTAAACGCTCAACGGCTGGGTTCACCCTCAGCCGAGCGGTCTACCTCAGGCATTAAAATATTAAAATATTTGGAAGTAGTTGATCAATCATGATAGAATAGCTGATCGTATGTCTAAAATACCGTATAACTTCTATGAAGCAAAAAGTAATAACCATACATTCAAAACTTTATTGGGTATGAAAAATCTTTTATTTGCTAACTATTTGGGTTTGATGAATTGCTGGTGCAGTGACCTTAAGTGTATTCACCTTCTGACTGTCCAGCAAAAGGCAAAATTCTAATGTTGTTTTACTGCAAATATTTTAGAATGCTAAAAAAGGTGATTATTCCAACATGATATAAAGAGCTTAATTATGTAGGGTAAAATAGGGTAAAATTGGAAAAGTTTTTCTTTTCTCTAGAAAAGTCTAGAAGGGCGGCAAAATCATAACGCCCACAAAAGTGTTTGCGGACATCTGGATTATTGAAAAACCACACCTGTTGCTACAGGAAAATTCTTCTCTACTTTAAAAAATGCGTTTTCTAGGACCATCTGAAACAGATCCGAATTTTGGTGGTAGAGTAAAACCGCGTACTAATGAGAAAGTAAGTTTTTACACTTCCAGCAACAAAAAGCTTTATTGTAATAAATTTTGAATCAAACTCTAAAACATATATAGATTTTATGGTCATTAACGTCATTTTTTTCAGGTTTTCATGCAATTTTTAATGTTGTCATGTAATTGCCCTCTCAGATTTTGCTTCTCTTATCTGCTGCACTCCTCATGTGCCCACTCTTTGCAGAGTATTGTATCCGTCTTTCACCACTTTTTGAATGAAGAAACAGTTCATTGCATAATAAAATTCAAACTCATGGGTACCCGGTTTTTCCCCAACGGACGACCAAAAATCAACATGGTCGTTCTCCTGGATAGCCGGACGCACACACTTCTAGTTGGCATCAAAATATCGTGTAACATCTATAGAAAACAGTGGTTTACTTACCTAAATCGATCCGTCAGGATGGATTTATTTAAAGAGCAGAAAACATGGCGAAACATTAAAACTTTTGAGGTGAATTTCTTTCCAATAGCACTGCACAGATTCAGAGATTAACTTACTTCAAATGCCGATGGAATACTTATATCGGACGCTAAGGCATGTAGTTAAGACAGGCGCTGTACACACTACATAGGGAAGCATCCATCAGCGAGAAAACATGGTACCCGGTTTGACCCACCTACCCGGTTTTATCCTACTCTCCCCTACATGAAGATAAATTTTGAGCACATTAACTACTACTCAGTGTTTTAAAACCGTGATATATCTGTAAAATTATATGAATTTAATATACAGGGTGTCCATAATTAAACGACCCTACTTTAAAGTTGTCTACAGACGAAACTATTGGTCAGAAAGTTGTGAAATTTTGTGAAGGACATAATAAAGGAATGGGAATTTCTTTAAGCGAAAAAAAAAATTAGTTCAAAATTTCGCCACCAGATGGCTTTTCTAATGAATGACACATTTATCATACACTTACGATAGTTTACAAATTTTTATTTCAACAAAAAATGTTCAACAAAACTTTTTTCACGACATGTTCTTAGCATTTTCTAGAACACACTTACGGACAACATAACATACAACTGTGGAACATGCTATCTTACGGTTCCAGATGGTAGCTGAAAATGATGGCCGTCATGTGGAAAATGTTTTGTTGCAATAAAATATGTAAACTGTGGTAAATGTATGCTAAATGTGTAATTAATTCATTAAAAACGCCATCTGGTGGCGAAATTTTGAACTAATTTTTTTTCGCTTAAACAAATTCCCATTCCTTCATTATGTCCTTCACAAAATTTCACAACTTTCTGACCAATAGTTTCGTCCGTAGACAACTTTAAAGTAGGGTCGTTTAATTATGGACACCCTGTATGTATAGGTGAAAATTGCAGCTCAGAGAACGAGCTATTCCGGGTTTGACAGTCAGAAGGTTAATATTTTTCTTTATTTAATTGTACTTGTGTTTATACACTTCTCTCCCTAAAAACACATCTTGAAGATTAACTATGACTAACCAAAAGATATATAAGTATAGTTGAATTTTAACCTGAACTTAAGAACAGCAACAATATCCTTAGTAATTAGACACGGTAAGCGGCTTGAGTCAGAAAATTAAAACATGTTGTATTGTGAATATTGTATTCTGTGTCAGACAATTACAAAATTTATGTTGGTTTTGTCCAAATTAGGCTTACGTATTCCTAACTATTGCAACGATTCAGATGCGTAAATAAATTTTATTTGTGTAGAAAATAAATTAATTAGGGTCAGTCAGATTAATTATGGTCAGTCTGTCTCTGGTCCTAAATAAAAAATACTGTAACTTGTGTTTTTATTTCCTTCATTTATTAAATCCTTTATCTGGATAAAAGATATTGCAAGCTAAAATGCGACACCATTATTTTTAAGTGTTTCTAAGCATTAAAAAATGAGAGGCCTGTAACAACGTTACCCGTATCTAATGTTTCAGGAATATTATTCGAATTTTCTATATCTTGCCTGAATTTTGGGAAATCTTTCATGCGTTCACCAGAATACTGATGAAAGCCCACTGCAATATATACCCTCCCTAATTTATTATGTGTTGAATTAGAGCAAAAGCGTAAAAAGAAAATTATCTGCAACACTTAGATTATACTTTTATGAGTTTTCAGATAACAATTTGCAATGATATAACATCTGTTATTGAAAAAAAAACATAATCAAAAATGGGGTTTACTGTCTTACTGACTGAGTTAATTCATTCTTCATTAATCTGTACACACACACAGCCAGTTTCCTACTTTTTATTGTGTTTTCAGGGAAAGGTCGTGTATATAAGTAAGTATCTAGAACGTCCACTTCAAAGATTACATATACTTTATACACGAAATCAATTCTTAGATCGATCTCAAACATATATTTGTTATTTCCCCTTTATCTTTATCTACTTCATTTATGAAACAAACGTATTTATAGTGAGTAGACTTTCTAATTCGATATTTAACATCAGATAAAACAAAAGTTTTAAAAATATATTATCTTGAAACACTGGTGTATCGGAGACAACTGCATAAACTTCTTCACATGCGGTATTTTCAGTGAAATCTGTCAATGTTTCTTCATCCCTATCATGCAGAGAAGGCAATTTTTCACTGCCTATGCTGTCTCCTTTGAAACATTTATCAACAAATCTGCTTTTCTTCCGTTTTTGGTTATGTTTTTACATTTTTATAACTCCTTCATTTTCAGTTTAGTCTACTGGTATTTCGACTGCTATTTGGGTAATAATTTCTCTTGTATAATTTTCAACACTTGTATCTTCTTTTCTTGTTATAGTATTGAGATATGACTAACCAAAAGATATATAAGTATAGTTGAATTTTAACATGAACTTAAGAACAGCAACAATATCCTTAGTAATAAATTTGTCATAGTATCACCCTTTTTGTGCGTGTCTTTTATTTACTTCCTTTTTCTCATTTACTTTACGAAATTTCTTAAGGGATTTAAGTTCTTTTCTTTAAATTTTCGTTCTCATTTTCTATTCTTAATATTTTTTTCTGTTGCCTAGCCTCTCTTCACTTGTAATCGCTTTTTAACTATCATCTATTATTTTCCATTTCTTTTTTGTCACAACATTTTTATTTATTACTATTTATTTATTGCATTTTAATTATTACCCGTGACTTCTTTCACATAACATTTAAAGAAAATCAATACATTAATTAACAAACATATACAATTTACAAATTCTTTAGCACATTTTATAGTAGAAAATACTTCTGATAATCACAATTTGTTTATATGAATATTTAAATTTCTTTCATGAGCTTGAAATTTCACTCTCTTTCACTAATATTAAGTATGAAATGTTTTTTTTTTCTTTGTTATTCTTTTTTAGTATTTCTATTTATTCTAACTTACATTTATTCCGCTCATGGAAATTGATATAATATATGTTTTCGTGTAGAAGAATGTTGTTTAAAGTGATTATATTTGTAAATATTTTCAAGGAAATTTGTTAATTACCATTTCACGTTAGATATTACTTTGATTTGATTAGAATGATCTAAATATCAACATACAATATGTTTCTATTGCAAAACTCTTCATATCTTGAAAAAATATGAAGTTATATGATATTTGGAAAAATAATTAAAAGCATAAAAGTTTAGTTAAGGTGGAGCATAAAAGTTTAAAAATCAAATAAGTAGAATATCTTTATTCCTCAATAGCTGATCCTCCCGGCGTTGTCCACTCCCGTCAAAAAGAATACGAAACGCGAAATCACTCTAAAAATTGCTGCGCAAAACCGTTCCTCTGGTAACTCTTGTCTTTCGGAAATTAACCAGAGAGATGAACCCCGAAGCGGAAGTAAATTTAATACCACCTCCTCAAATGTCTGGATCATTTGATTCAAAGCGGGTCAGATTTTGGTCAACATTAAAAACTAGTCGTTGGGGGCCACCGTAATACTTACCCGTCATGGATATGCATAATGTAAAATATTAAAATAAAAAATGTGTAAACTACTTATAAAATGCATTGCAATTCAAATAAAATCGAGGCTTGATGACGTCACAAACTTTAAAGGCTCGATTACTGAATTGCTTGAAAGAAACATCCTTATAACTCCAAAAATAATAATCCTATTAACTAGCGGTTTATTGCATCTGATTAAGCGTCAAATTTCCAATTAAAATATATCTTTGAAGTGAAATTTGGATGAAATACAGGGTCATGAAAAATCTAAGAGTGTGGAAAATAGGATTCCAAATATCTCGGCAATTAATTATCCGATCGACTTCCTGCTTTATGCAAAATTTATGTTTTTTTGTTGTCTTTTATATTCATTTCTTTAAATAACCAATTTCGGAAGTTTTTATATACCTTTTATCAGAACGAATATTTCAAGAGTCCGAAAAAAATAGTTCCGGTTAATCGAGGTTATTGAAATGAAATAGGTTTCTTCCCATTATTACATACTAAGTACATACCAAATTGCAAGTCTCTATCTCAAATTTTTCGGGAGATAGAGCGTTTACAGACACACAGACACACAGACACACAGACGGACGGCAAATTTTTTTTTTTCTAAAAATATTTTTTTCGGAATCTCCAGTGTCTGAAACGTGTAAATCCGTCAAAAAAAATGTTTCGATTTTCAAAACGATTACAAGACTTACCCACTACGTATGATGGGTAAGTAAAAAGGGTGCCATCGGATTTTCACACAATTAGCATTTTCGGAATCAGAAACAAAACTACGTACAGACTGCGAGTTTAGATTCAATACCTCCAATACTTTTCTTAATACTCGAGGAAGAGTGAAAATGAAACTATTTCGTTGCCTGGAATTATCAAATCGGTAACTTTCTTTTGCGGTTTCAATAAAAACAGCCATTTTCGGCGCACGCGCAGAAAAAAAAAAACTTTTAGTTCCACCGCCAGGGGATGTGTTCTAAATAAATTTTCCGACACGTGCCCCCACTGCTTACGATACCGCGTATAGCAGACACGCTACGAATCCGCTGCAAAATCCTTTAGTTCCAGTTTCCACCATCAGGTGGAGCATTCTGTTCTAAATATACCTCGTTCCGAACGAACTCCGGCACTCGTTCCCGCTGCTCACGGCACCATGTAGAGGGCGTGCCGTGCACGCGAGAAAAATCTTTTAGTACATATTTCCACCGTCAGGGGTACCAAATCTACGGGGGACCAAATCTGGGGACCTGAGAAAAGGTTTATTTTGAATCGGACTAATGATAAAAAAGTTCTGATATTGGAGGCAGGGACGAAGGAGGGAGCTTCGATCAGCGCATTCACGCGACATTTAAATTACAACTGAAAACTCACCCCCCCCCCTCACACACACACACACACACACACACACAGAATTAAACCAATGAAGTTAAAAAAATTAGGAATTATAATTAATTTTTGAGACAGAAATAAAAAGGTTTTTTTTCCTTTTCTTTTCTTTTTTTTTCTTTGACATACAAACACAGTAAGTTATTGTTGTTACTTTGTGAAATCAAATACATAAATGACATCACGTACATGAAAAAAAACTCTAAAAATCGCATAAAACAAATCGCGAAAAATTAACAACTCGCTGTTCGAATTGCAATCAGCTGACGACCTTTTCTTCTGCCAATCACAATTGCACGGTTGACTTCTCGCTGTGCCTACAATCCTATCAGCTACCAATCACAACTGCCCTCCATCGGTGTTTGACTTCTAGCGGCATTAAGTGACGTCATCCGCTGCAAAACATGAAAAAAAGGTTAAAAACGGATAAAACATGAAATTAAAAAAAATTCTTATAAAAATAATCGTGATAATAAAAACCCACTCTTCCCTTTTAAAATCATGATTTTTTTATCTGTAAAGAATTATCAACTTTTTCCAAGCTAAAAAGAGAAAAAAATGACGATTCTGAGCGTAGCTGAGGCTGAAATGGAAGCAACCATTGCACCAATCAAGCATTCTGGGCAAAATTTCTTAGTGTCAAAGGAAAAAATTCGCCAAAAATTTAAAAATCGATGTACGAATTTTGCATAAACTTTATTTAAAAAGAGGACAAAATTTACTATATAGGGCTAAAAGATTGGAACCAGATTCCGGTTATTAATGTGGAAAAATCACAGCAAAACGTAAAAAAACACTAAAAATTGCATAAAATTAAAAAAAAAATCTATTCAAAAATTACATGATCGGGCTTCGAAGTGCAAAACTACTTACACAGAGGTACCTTCCCACCAAACTTTGTAGCTCTGCGAGCAGCAGTCTTTGCACGACACAAACGAGAAACAAACACACACAAACTTCCTTCTTTATTATAGTTGGAGATATATTTATTGTATTTTTATTTCACAGTGCCACACTTTAAACAGCTGTAGATCATCCACCAACAATATCTAAATGTTTATACCGCTCCAAAGATTTTCAAAGCCTAACTGTTTTTTTTAAGCAATAGAATTGCTTATTTCTTTCAATGGTGAATAAAAATCTGAAAAAAGCACCCCAATTATGGATAAACCTTGTCATATTGATTGTTGTGTTGTAGTTTAGGATTATGTGAGTTTCGAAATTTGACAGGAATATATTCCAGTGTGGCACAAAAATTACCCTGCATAGATATTTTAAACTATAGATTTAGATATTTTAAAATTAAAAGAAATTATATAAGTATCAGAGAAGGGTAACTGATCATACCTGGATTTTTAATTGGCTTATCATTTGCCCTTTTCCATTTGCCCTTTTCCATGGTGCCTTTAAAAGACAGGAGGGGATTTTCTTGTTTAATTAGTGGCATCGGCACTTCTTTGAATTTAAAGTTAGCAACGTCAAAGACAAATCCAATTCTCCAATAAAAATTACATGTGCTAACAACTTTTACATCAACTTTAATATAATTATTAAATATTTTATCAAATGTACATTCTGGAAAATTGTACGGTAAAAGGATGTTAAACTTGTGTTTTATCGACCAATAAATTCTGTGGAAATTACGCCACTTTGTGTAATTGCTATAAAATACTAATATTTTCTGAATGAAAACCGGCGCATGATTTCAAATGTGACGACACTTTCACCGGGGATAGTTTTTGCTATAGACTGATACTTACCTTGATGAAAACAATTATTTCACTTCATGAATCATGTACAAATATGCATTTCTATTTCTAGATAACGTGCATGTTTGTCAAAAAATTGATTTGCTGCGTGTCTACTCAACTTAACGTAGACAAAATGTTGAGCTAAAATGCTTGAAGTTTTGCTAAATTTCTCGTAATTTTGAAGTAGTTAGATTACATTATATGATGTACAGGAAGTAATACATTATGAATTACTAACTCTGCAAGAATTGTTACTTTTTGCCTACAATTATTTGAGAAATACGTCTTTACTTGAGTGGATGACGTGACGTCACATGCGCATTATTTATTTAAAACATGAAAGCGCTTAAAGAATTCCAATATTATTATTGTACACATAGAAAAAAAATTAAACATTAATATTATTAAATATTAAATTTAACTAAGAAATTATATTTAGAGTGTAATTTAAGCAGAATTTGTTAAAATTGCGTTTTTAAAATATGTGATTTTTGATGCAAAATATTATTTCTCAAAAATATATTTTTCTTTTAAGAATTGGAATATAATTTCGAAACCGGTGAAACTAAAATGACGCCACTTTGTAGAACTTATAAAAAATATATAAATTTTTTAAATTAAAATGAACGTTTTACATGAAACAAATTACGTCTTTTTTTTTCGATAAACTATTTTACTTTTAATCCCTTTTGTTTTAACAGCAGTTTTAAAGAATAATTAATGAAGAACACTATATTATTTCCTTAACACAAATTTTTATTAATAGTGGGCAATTATTGCCCACCTAAATCAAAAGATCTTAAATATGCGTCCTTGGTTGAGGCTAAAGCTGAAAAATATTACGATTTTATGATTTCTAAATGTCAATATTTGACAGACGATTTTTGGTTATGTAGAATAAGTTGAATTATGAAGTTTGAATACTCAAAAATGTGTTTTTACTTCTTAGAAAATTTACTTTAATATTAACAATCTAGTGGAAACATTTTACGCTTGTAAAATTGGGAGCTAAGTTCTTTATTTTTATCTCCAAACACATTTAAATAAGTGTTCTATGTCATTTAAACGCACTTATAGTAATGTTTGTAATATACGAAAAAGAATCACATTATCTGCCCAAAATGACGTCAGTTTCAGATTTCAAAATTTAGTGAGAGAATCTGAATTTTTATTGGTTTATAAAAATATTGTCCATACGCAGTTTCTTTTTATGGCAACGGGAAAGAAATTGCATTAGAATTTGAAGTGTATATATATATTTCTGTAATGATAAACTATGGGAAGTGTTTGAAAAAAGTAGTAAAGATTGATGTCAGAGGTTTTTAAAGTTGACAGTAATTGTACTTGTGTTCTAAAGCATATGTACATCAAGTTTCGTTCAAATCGAACAAAATCTCTATATTTGTATAAAGGAACATACGCACATACCAAGAACGGCTTTTATATACCTATATATATTTATAAAAGCAACATCTCAAAAGAACTTCGAGAAAATGGCAATTCTTCG
The DNA here is from genome assembly GCA_963931845.1 of Maratus michaelseni. Classification (NCBI taxonomy): domain Eukaryota; kingdom Metazoa; phylum Arthropoda; class Arachnida; order Araneae; family Salticidae; genus Maratus; species Maratus michaelseni. Next base: position 365,721,369 of record OZ007586.1, read on the forward strand.
CTCACAAGAGTTACAATAGGATATGCAGAATGGGATCTGAATTGCACGGTATATTTTTACGGCACAAAACCGATATGTCAATCTTACGATTTTTAGCTAAAATCATAATGATTTACATTGAAAATGATTTTTTTTTGCTTCATCTAAAATTCGTTGTAAATGAACTCTCCTACTTTCCATCGGTTTGTAATTATGTATCATTTTCAATATTAAAAACAGAGGCTTTAATTTTTAGCGTCACTCTTAACTTGAGATGTAAAATAATCAATTAGATAACATTTTATATAATCAATTAGATGACATTTTATATCATTCGATTAAAAATATCTATTAAAAACATAGAAGAATATATCATTAGGCTTAGAAAAAAGAATAGCTGGCTTATGAAGAAAACAATTTGAACATTAACACTTTCAGTTTTTATTTGTGGTGGATACTTCAAACCATATGATAGAATCAGAGGTCGGAAAAACCACTTTTTTAATTTATCGAACTACAACTACTTTATAAAAAATGCAGTTAACTACAGCTATTTGTTTTGAAAAGTAGCGACTATAAAATACTTTTCAAAAGTAGTCTCTGCTTCGCTACTGTCCAATTTTGTAAATGGTTTCAATTTACATTCGAAATTGAAGACACAGATTAAATAATAAAGTGACCCCTCTTTATATTGCGTCTGCCGGGATGGAATTAAATAAGTGCGATATAACCGAGGGCATTAAAAGTTAAGAAAGATAACATAGAAGAAAATGCTTTCTGTTTGTCTCCACAATGTTATTATACACATATTATACATTTCTTAGCCGAATTAAGACATATATACGTAATACAATCAACATTGAAATACAGTTACATAAAAAAATCTGGAGTGACTCCACTCGACTCTCCGAACACATCCCAGAATACTGTGGATTCAAATATATAGTAATGTAATAATAAAAAAACTTTATCCCAATTTTACACAGGTTGCGAACTGGGTACCTGAAAACGTGAAGAAAGTTTAATATACAAGCATATATCCACACATACATATGGAATCATTTTTTACAATGAATCCATATGTATGTATTTAAAACGGATTCAAGGCACATCAAAATTTAAAAATATACCAATATTTTTATAATCTGTTTTTTTTATGATTACAATACTGTCTTTACACTGCATGTGTACAGAAAGTTAAACTACAGCTTCTTTTTTTCGGAAGGAACGAAAACAGAGCTATATCCTCATTATATATCTATGAAGAAGAGATATAATGAGGGCTACTCTTGTATATAACATATTAATGCACAATCACACAATGCAAAAGTTTTATTTCTATTCTTATAGTAACTATTGCATTGGGATATAAAACTACCGTTGACATGTATTTACCAACATATTTTTTACTTAACTCTCCAATATAATCTTAATATGTTAATTGCATTGAGTTCTGTTGCGAGTTAATTGTATTGAGTTGTTTAATATTATAATCTAGAAAATTACAGAAGAACAACTCTAAATGCAAACAATGAATAAATCTGTAAATAAAGTAATCCCAAATAATGAGAAACCCGGCATTAAAACATGAATGCCTCGTAACAAGTAAATAGACAAGTGTTGCCGGCAAGAAATTAATTCCTTTGGTGGATTCGTATCTTGATTTCAGTGTCAATGGGAGAAATCTATGAATTCATGCGATACATTGCTATACACTACCGCTGACATTTGCAAATTGTTGAGAAGAAAAAAAATTGCAAAAAAGTTACGAAAGTTACGGCCACGTGATTTGCAGAATGGTGCAATTTATTTTCCTGAAGTAGTATTAAAAGTAGCGTCGGTTCTCGATACAAAGTACTGATTTTTTGTATAGCGTAACTGGATACTCTACATTGTTCAAAAGAGTAGCGCACTACAGTACAAACAACATTAAAAAGTAGCGATTACTGTATTATTTTTTAGACGACATCAAATTCATTAGACGACATCAAACGAGATAATTTCATTTTAATTCCAATCGAGTGAAATATGTTCTGGTCAGGAGTGGAACGTAGAAACTCCTGTTTAGCTCTCCAACATTCCACAAACTGAGCCGTCTCGAACAACTCTGGACAACATAATTCACTCAAATAACTTGTTGGTAATAACACACAGTCTGCAATATCACGCATAATGAAAATTGATAAAAATTGCTGCTTGACAAATCGAATGAAAGAAAGTTATAGTGGGGTTCCTATTGAGACTGTCAAAGTTCGTTTAAAAATAAATATGTATAGAGCCCTAAAAAAATTAACTGTAACGTGAGTGTAGAGAATCTTAATCCACTGACCGCCGAGCAAAAGGGCAAATTTGTACTGTTGTTTTCTCTGCAATTTAAAATGCCAAAAAATAATGAATTTTCAAATTTGATATAAAAAACTTAATTATATATATGAGTGTGAGCCTTGAGAGTATCAATCATTACTCAATATTTTAAAACTGCAATTTATTTTTTGAAATATATTAATTTAAACAATGGTATTATTGCAGTGAAAACTACAGCATAGTGAACGGATATATGAGCACACGGCGGGGAGAAGGTTTTAAACAAAGACAATTTGATGAAATCTTTATTTTCCTGCGATATTTAGAGTTGAAATTATGACTATCGGAGGATTCTCATACATGGTGTTTTTGCACTGGGTGCTGTTATATTTATTGTCGTAGTGTAAGTGATTTATTTTATCTGCGGCATCCAGTTGCGTCATTACTTCTGCTTGCGTTTCCGCCATGATCATGGGCCGTGGCAGATTGCGACACGGATAACGTTGAACTGTTGGCATTTTTCAATTCTCCCTTATGATAACGGAAGTTTCGTTTTCAACGTATGATTTTGAAGTTCCCAGGATTTATTTTTGGAACCCCGTTTAAACAAAAAATTATTTTCGATCGTACTGGTCAGAGTCAGTGAAGTTTGTACAATCGCTCACTGAAGTGATGATGATGATTAGCTTAGGATATTGCCGTTATTAAATTTAATAAAAATTATCACTTGCGAATGATTTTTTTAGATCACAGGCTTTCAAAGCCTGAGAGCTTATGTGCCCGCCGGTTCTGTATGTACGTACGTACGTATGTATGTATGTATGTATGTACAGATGGGTGACAAAATAACACGAACACTCATGAAAAATGGTGAAAAGAGCAATATCTAGAAAAATACATGAGAAATTAACCTGAAACTGCAGGTGTGTAAACAGTATAGTATAAGTTATATATTTTCGTGAAGATTTTTTCCCGAAACCCCATAGGGGACTGTCAACAAATTGAAAAAGAACGAATATCTTTTGGATAACCCTGTAAAAACTAATGTAGCAAAAGCGTTTAAACTCGAGATTATTAATAAGTGGCTTATTGTAATATACTGTGTTCATTTTTATGAGGATAGCATGTATACTCGTAGAGAAATTAAGGTTTTTATAAAAACAGTCCCAAATTTAGCCTAGTTTTTTGCTTATAATTTGCAGAGTTCCTAATATAAAAAAAAGTTCTTTTCAGAAAATATGACAAACAACATTGTACATAATACTCTGCAATCAGAATTAAAAATTAATAAAAATTGGATAAAATATGAGCAGGTTTACTAAAAAATGTTTCACTGCGCATGCGCGAATGCAATCAAAATATAATATGCATAATGTATTAGCTAAGTATATAGAGCAACTTCTGTGAAAGTCTCAAAATCATAGCTTGAAAATTCTGTAAATTATCGTCGATAGAATAAGCTCGAAATCCGTTGTTCCCAAAAAGAAGCAAAAAGATAAGGGGTTGTATAAAATATCTGTAGATTAGTGCCAAGATAGAGTACACAATATTGCACGTACTACTATATTTGGACACAACCCCGCATATTTTTGCTTCCTTTTGGGAATAACGGATTTCGAGCTTATTCTATCGACGATAATTTACAGAATTTTCAAGCTATGATTTTGAGACTTTCACAAAAGTTGCTCTATATACTTAGCTAATACATTATGCATATTATATTTTGATTGCTTTCGCGCATGCGCAGTGAAACATTTTTTAGTAAACGTGCTCATTTTTCATCCAATTTTTATTATTTTTTATTCTGTTTGCAGAGTATTATGTACAATGTTGTTTCTCATATTCTCTGAAAAGAACTTTTTTTATATTAAAAACTGCAAATTATAAGCAAAAACTAGGCGAAATTTGGGACGGTTTTTATAAAAACCTTAATTTCTCAACGAGTATACATGCTATCCTCATAAAAATGAACACAGTATATTACAATAAGCCACTTATTAATAATCTCGAGTTTGAACGCTTTTGCTACATTAGTTTTTACAGGGTTATCCAAAAGATATTCGTTCTTTTTCAATTTGTTGACAGTCCCCTATGGGGTTTCGGGAAAAAGTCTTCACGGAAATATGTAACTTATACTATACTGTTTACACACCTGCAGTTTCAGGTTAATTCCTCATGTATTTTTCTAGATATTGCTCTTTTCACCATTTTTCATGAGTGTTCGTATTATTTTCTCACCCATCTGTATGTACGTAACGCGATAACTCTTGATAGAACTAACCGTTTTACTTTAAATTTTGTTTATAGGTTCCTTGTGATAAGGCGCTTCCCTGATTAGTTTTGAAGGTTCATTGGTTAAGCATAAAGGGGGAAACGGGGGGCTGACCCCCCATAATTTAGATAAATGGGTTTTTCATGCAGAATTATCCCATTTTCTTCCAACTTTGTATATAGGTTCATTTTGATAATGCGCTTCTGTCAATAGTTTTGGGGGTTCATTGGTTAAGTATAAAGGGGGAAAGGGGGGGATAACCCTTCCCCTAATTTAAATAAATGAGTTTTTCATGCAGAATTATCCGATTTTCTTCAAATTTTGTATATAGGTTTATTGTGATAATGCGCTTCTCTGAATAGTTTTGGGGGTTCATTGGTTAAGTATAAAGGGGGAAAGGGGGGCTAATCCCCCCTTAATTTAGATAAATGGTTTTTTCATGCAGAATTATCCGATTTTCTTCAAATTTTGTATATAGGTTCATTTTGATAATGCGCTTCTGTCAATAGTTTTAGGGGTTCATTGGTTAAGTATAAAGGGGGAAAGGGGGGAAAACCCACCTAATTTTGATAAATGAGTTTTTCATGCAGAATTATCCGACTTTCTTCAAATTTTGTATATAGGTTCATTGTGATAATGCGCTTCTCTGAATAGTTTTGGGGGTTCATTGGTAAAGTATAAAGCGGGAAAGGGGGGGGCTAATCCCCCCTTAATTTAGATAAATGGGTTTTTCATGCAGAATTATCCGATTTTCTTCAAATTTTGTATATATATTCATTGTAATTAGAGACTTTCCTGATTAGTTTAAGGGGTTCATTAGTTAACTATGAGGGGGGTAGCGGTGGGATGACACCGCCCCTTAATATACTGTTGATTTCTTTATTTTTCGAGTGGCATATTTCAAATTCTTTGAAATAAGAGTATAATATACAATTAGTGTGAATAGCCTGTGAGCTCAATGCCCTCAGTTTAACTGGGCAATTTTCCTTTTTATTAATATTCCTGTACGATGAATTAAGGTTTTCCTATAATATTTTTTAGAGGCCCAAGGGAAATGCAAATTCACTACTAATTATAATAATCAAAAAAAGAAATTTGTTTATTAAAAATGATATAAGCTTTTCCACTTCATTTACATTTTCCATGGCGTTGGTAAGAATGAACTCTTTTTCAATTGATTTGTATCTGACCTCAAATAAGGCAAAATTGGGTTGTTGCTATTATTAAAATTCACAACTGCTAAGACTACCTGTTATTTTATCTTTCGCACTGTTACACATGATTTTCGTTGTATATGAATTGTTATATGAATTGTTAAAGAAATTTGTATGATGTACGTAGGATTTGTATTTAGGTTTATCCTTTCTATTCATTGGGGTATTTTTATGTGATTTGTCTAAATTAAAATGTTTTTGTTTTTGGAATTATTATACGAAAACAACTAACGCTTATACAAATGCATTATATTATGCAATCTTGTTTTATTTATATTAATTGTATAGTGTTTTGAAATGAATGTTATATTTTTTTTTTACTTGCGAACACTATTTTTTCATATGTTTAAAGTCTGTTTTTTTTTTATTTATTAAATACACTTATTGAGCAGTAACTGGAAGATGATAACGCAATATTTTACAGTCACTGATAAAGATATATTATTTAAAGTGAATTTTAGATTAAGTTATCCTCCTTACTTGACTGGTGTACTATCCTGTTAATAATTAGGTTTCAAGTAGAACACCGTCGTTCCTTAACAGTTCCAAAAACATTTTTTGTCAAAGCAATAAATCTAAAAATGTGTCTTTGTGTTTCATTATTTGAAACAGTATTCAAAATAAAAATCATTGTAAAAAGGAAAAAAAAAGGAGTAACAATTTTACACTACTTTAAAAAGGAAATAATGTTTTTTTTTTTTTTTTTTTTTTTTTTTTTTTTTTCCACAAAGTTTGTAAATTAATGGGGACAATCGGACACACTTTCAGATTTACTAATGCGATGAACAACATTTCATTGAAGAAATGCGATTTCATCATTTTTGCAACTGTTTAAACACAAAATTAAATTATTTAGATTAAACATAGTCGTAATGTGTTTTAAAGCAGGATCCTTACAAACTAAAAGTTAAACCTGAATTGTACATGAAAATCTGTGTCTAGAAGACATAGAGTCAGATTCGATACTTAAAACATCTTATTGTTTCCGGCCGGCTATTATTAAATCATAGCGGTATCTGCGAAAGCCTTATAATATTAATCTTTAATTTATCTTTAAAAAGAGATTAAAAAAATATATATATATAATCTTCATACCTTTGAAATTTAATCCAACAGTGTAGTGAATAGATCAAATTCAATCGAAAAATTGAATTCAACAATGAAGTTCAATTCAGCAATGTGATTATTACAACAATGCAATGGAATACATGCAAACAATGCATCGATCAAACTCAATTTTCAATTGGAAAGATTATAAGTCAATGAAATGGAAATGATATAACAGCGCGTGCCTTTATAACAACAATCTAAAAAGTATGCCAAAGTTAATTCAACAATTGAATTCTATTTAATATTGAAATTCAATTCAAAAATAAAATGCATATATCAAATTGAATGAAAAATGGAATTCAAATTAACAAAAAAATTCAAGTCAACAATGTTATTATTACAAAAATGTAATACATGCACCAAATAACTGTATCAATCAAACTGAATTTTAAAAATGAGAATGTATAATTCCGTGAAATAACGATGACGTAAAAACTATTGTATTTATTACAATAACGTAATGCATAGATAAAATAAAATTCAACAATGAAATTAAATTTAAATATGTAAAGTAGAGATGAAAATAAATTCGAAAATGGAATTAAATTCATAAAAGTATGTGTTACAACAAAGTAAGTAAATGCATGTAATAATTTCATATTTAAAATTCTATTTTCAATTGAAAAACTATAAGTAAGTTAAATGACGATGACGTGACAACGAGTGCCTTTATTTAGACAATGTAATGAACAGGTTAAATTAAATTCAACAATGTAAATAACAGATAGAACTGAATTCAAAATTGAATTCAATTCAACAATATATAGCAGAGATAAAATTGAATTCAATATTGGAATCCAATCCAATGGTGTTATTGTTAAAAAAATGTTCTCAAACGCATACAATCAATGCATCGATCAAAATAAATTTTCATTAGAAAGTATGTAAATAAAATCTTCCTGTTACATTGAGTTCCTTCAATACGACAATGTAATAAAAAATAAAATTCATTTCGACTTTAGAAATCAATGAACCAACGAAATTCATATCAATAATGTAATGTTTAAGTCAAATTAAACTAAAAAATAAATTTCAATTAGAGCCACTTTTACAAATATATAATGATTAGTAATAAATTATTTTTTCCCAGCAATGCGCATAAAGCCAGTTTCAAACATATAACTACGGTTGCGCAGGAAGATAATTTTAATTATAAATAATCGTTAATTGACATTAATTATGCCTACAAAAACTAAATCTGGCATATCTATAGATTTAAATCGTTCATTAAAGACAAAAATAAAGTAAATTGATACAGTAGTTTTCACTCACGGGCTCTCCAATCAAATGGTCCTGCGTTTTAAATATATAGATTATATGCATCGCAATGTGAGAAAAAGTAAAATGAGCCACAATCAAAAGGCATACAAAAGAAATGCCATAATAGTATTATATTAATGGAATAGAAATGATCGCAACTTGTAACTCTTGAATTTGCTTCATAACTGAAGTTATTCAATTTTCTAAATGCAACTTTTTCTTTTCTTTTTTTCTTTTTTTCTTTAGAAAAAACTTTTAGCTTATAACATGATGAGTAAATGATAAATATTATCCATATTATTTTCAGTTAAATATTAAAGAAATAAATAAAGAAACAAAATGCATATCAAATGAAAATAATATTAAATGAATCAATATTTATTGGGGATAAGTTTTTATTTAAAAAAAAATTAAGCATTTTTGAGGTATAGTTTTAAAAAAATCACGTTTAAATAAATATTTTAATCGTTACTAATAACCGAAATCTGAGTACTTCTGTTTTGTAGCAGAAATCCATGGATTATTGCAAAACAATTAATAATTATAAATGAAAATATTAATTAAATTGTATTAATAATGAAAACAAAAAGGATAATTAAAAATATAACAATCCCAAATTCCAATTAACATGTTTTTTGAGTAAGTATTGAGTTGTTCAGAATGTTCTGAGTATTTTCTCGTACGATATTGAACAAAAGAAAATCAAAATAAGAATTTATTACAAAATTATCTTGAAATGTTCCCCACAGAGCTTCAAAACTAAAAATAAAATCTGATGGTCTTAATTAATGTAAATACAGCACTAGAAATGTTCGGATACAAATAAACGTTTATCAGGTGACCGTCAACCAATGTCATCCACCACTTCAAACTCTGCTCTTGAACATTAACTTGCCAATTTTAAATTTTACAAACGTTAAAAATTAATCAATAACTAAAAATTTGTTCCGATATTCAAATACACGAGCATCTACTGTAATTAGCATCTGTATTTAATGGTTTTTAACACTATTCAAATCATTCTGTTGTGAATATTAATTTGAAATGTATTTTTTTCTTACATTAGTGTTAAAATTTATTATTAATGAAAAAATACATTCTACACATTTAAAAAAAACATTTTTTTTTTCAATTGCAATGGGAATAGTCAAAAGAGAAAATAAAAGTGCGTTTTAAACGAGATGAAGCGAAAGCGAAAGTATGATAATTTAACAACTGTTTTAAAACGTCTTTTGTATGACGTGAAGTTTTCGAATTATAAAGTCTAAATTATTGCGAAATAAATTTAATAGTGAATAACATCAATAAATAATATAACCAATTTATAAAAATTTTAACTTAAATTGAAAGATTTAAAAATGTTATGTACTACTTGGGTTGAGTGTGAAAATTGATTCTTTTGACATTTTAATGCAATTAATTACTCCAGATTAATTCTGAATTTGATGTTTTCTTTTTTTATATATGTTATCTGTACCGTAAAACTCGGGACGGACTTTATCATCTTTCATAAATGAAATTTATTAGTATTTGTGTAGATAATTAGAGCGAAATTTTATGTAATTTTTATATTATATTTTTTTTAAGTTTCTTGTTTTCACTGCGTGAATATATTTTTATTTTAAATTTTTTATCAAGCTACATAGAGTTAAATTTTTTCTTGAATTTTCCTTGTTAAAGAATTTCTATTATTGGAGTAATTCGCACCGATAGACACCAGTCTTTCATTTTTTTTTATTTGTATCGCCCTAAAATTACTAAATTATTTAGTTTTAAAGTATTTGATTTATTAAGTTTTTAATTACATTATTTTTAATAGCTTTACTTAAAATTTGATTTGACTATTTACTACCCTGTAAAATATCAAACAGATTATTTTTTTATATTTCTTATCTTCAATGTTTTAATTAAAATCAAAGACATAAAATAAGCTTCACATGCTAAACATGTATTTGATTCTACTAATAAAATACCTTAAGTTTTATCATTACACAATTCATAGAACGCAGAAATGTCTCTCGATTTGCTGAAGATATTATGTATTGTATTGCACTAATTAACTAATTTTTTAGCTATTTTTGATCAGGGGGTCACTTAATAGTTCTTATCCAAATGAATCTATTACAGCTTACATACTTTTAGGCAATACCTAACAACTTTTTTAAAGATGTTAACTTATTTTAAGTAACATATTTAAATATTTCCCAGAAGTAAATATAAAATTGTTTGATTGTTTGTATTAAATAATAAATATTTAATTAGATTAATTTTTAAAGTTTTAAGTTAGATTTTGAATTGCATATTTATTCCCCCTAAAACCTTCATACAAACTATTTTTCCCAATTTCTTATGTTCAAGTTTTAATTAAAATCTTCCGCTCACTTCTTAAAAAGTAAATGTCTTTACAACTAATAAAGTATCTAAAATTACCATAAGTTTTGTCATAAGCACAAGGAAGCTAATTGCGCATTCAATGAAGAAGTGACGCTGAAATGACTCTCAAGTTCCGGAAAATATTATCAGCTGCATTGCATTGATTAACTAACTTTCTGGCCATTTTAGGTCAGGAGGTGATTTCTAACTTCTCAGTCGCATTAATCATTTACCACTTAAATACTTTTCAACAATGCCTGGCTACTTTGGAGACGTTAACTCATTTTAAGAAATCATTCAAACAGCTATATCAAAAGTTGAATACAAAATATTTTTATACTAGTATTTTCTCAAAATTGCAACCTGTGTTATTACTTTAACAATACATTGTAATAAAAATAGTACTATTTTAGTATCGGTTAAATTTATTGTCATATATCATTTATCATGTTATAGTGCAGAACACCATATATTGTGCAATTTTAATTCAAAATATGAGGCGTTGATTTTGAAAGTGGCACAAGTCCATTTTATGTTATTGCTAGATTTTTAATGGTTTGCATTTGAATGGGTTTAAAAATTTTCGTAAGAAATAATGGACTTATTTTATATTTTTTTGTGGTCTTATTTCGTGTAAATTTAACAAGCAATAATGGTTATCTGTGTCAGCTGAAAAAAAAAATCATGGTTTTGGTATGCGCCAGTGGATTTTATTCATTTTCAAAAGCTATAATTTGTTAAAAACGGCGAATTTCTTTGAATGGAATATGCTTATAATAAAAAGAAATTACATATTATTTTTATTTACTTATTTATTTTATTTCAATATTTCATTCTTGTATAGAAAAGTTACAATAAAACAAAAAATAAATTTAATTTCATAGGAAAAAAAATGGAAAAAATAAGAAAAAGAAATCAGTAATAAGGTGTATGCATTTAATTATATTATTTCTTTAATTCATTATGTCTTTATAATTTTCGTTAGTAATAGTATATTTCTCATATAAAGATGATAATACTATTTTTTTTTTCGAAATTACTTGGCCTTACCCGTTTTGTTGATAAATAGAGTTTTAAAATGCAATCTTTTTCCATCGAAGTTTTATAAAACAATTTGTATAGCGCATTTCTTAAAAATCTTATTCAGAAAATATTGAACCAATTGACATTTTCTCCATCAGTATTTTTTGTTCTTTTTAAAATTGTCTCCTCCAGAGGTTTGGTTGAATATAAGTCTCCACTTTTCATTTCATGTACTAAAAATGTATTATGTTTTCGGAATTTTTGTATTAATTTGTAATAATCCTGGGGAATATACAGCAAATTGGGTTTTCCGAAATGATTTTACAGTTTGTGTACGTGCACAATTAAGTCAAATGTTGAATACTCGAACTATGATAAAACAATGTTTAACCATTGTTGACATTCAACAACAGTTGTAATAGAACTGCTAAATTCTTATTGGGGTTGATAATTTTATGCAACAGAAAAAATAATTCTTTTTAAAGTGGACTTGCCTCACTTTCAAAATCAACGCATTTTAAATATTATTCACCAAATAAATTACTAGTAAAAGTTTATACTGATATTTAAAGATATTTATTGTGAATAGATTAAAATAAATAAATTTTATGTTATTTTGTCATAAAATGTAGCTTTAACAATTTCTTTTCACAAAAGGGACTTGCCACACTTTCAAAATCAACGCATTTTAAATATTATTGACCAAATAAATTACTAGTAAAAATTTATACTGATATTTAAAGATATTTATTGTGAATAGATTAAAATAAAAAGAAATATGTTATTTTGTCATAAAATGTAGCTTTAACAATTTTTTTCACAAAAGGGACTTGCCCCACTTTCAAAATCAACGGCTTACATATCATTACAAATATTGTTTAAAAAATTATAGTATTAAAATCCTTCAGTTTTGACGCTATTCTTATTAATTTTGTGTAGGGTATGCTACTGTATTAAAAACAGTTTAAATAAATTACACGGATTTTGCAGTAGTTACCATTTAATGTTAAAAGAAAAAAGAAAGACAAATCATGCATCAAGGATAGATTATAAAACACTTTCCAACACTTCAAGAATACTTTAACAAACCTTCGCTGCTTAAAAAGGTAAAGAAGATACTTAAGTAAATATTTTAAAAAACGCAAACATACTTGAAAACCAGATTTAAACAATTAAAGGCCATATCCAGAAATGTAATCAATCTTTTAGTGTAGCTGTGCATATAATCTATAGATTTGTATATACTCTATGCAGCATGCTACAATTTAGTTTAGTAAGAACACGCATAACACAGTTAAAAATTCACTTTCAACAGTTTCTATACCAATAGACGGAAACATATTTGAATTGTTTTATACAGCCCTGTTTATTGCCTTAACATTTTTATACACGCCATGCATTAAGCTAAAGTTTAATTCAGGCAAAAACACGCTGAAAGCTACAGAAATCACACTTCCAGAAATTATCATAATTAGGCGGCCATGTATAGGGTTTTATGTATATTCTAAAAACATTTTTAGTATACAAAATATGTTTCACTTTCAAATGCATAACTTGATTAAAAAACAATTTAAGCATTTTACGCTGATACACAGTAATGCTTACGAATTCTTTTGTGTAGCCCTCTATATAATCTATAGCATTTATACAAAACACATAGTATTCAGAAATGTAATTAAACGCATAACTGAAAGCGCACTTCCAACAATTATTGCTTATAGACAATACTTCGGAAACAGTACTGTATCCGAAATTTTTTGTGCCTTCCTGTAAATGAACTACAAATTCAGTGAACATCAAATTATACAACAGGTATCTTGTAGTAAACTTCAGTAATGTGTATCAATTGCATTATATTTGAAATATTGTAACATAATAAAAAATCGCTGCAAACAGTTTTACCCCGTGGATGGTAGCAATATACTTTTGTGTAGCCTGTAAATGAATGATAAGTGCTTTATACTCCATATTCTACAGAAAGCATGTGTTAGTGCACCTCAGAAATTGATATCAATTTCATTATGTTTTTAATTGTGTAACATGATTAAAATGATTTGAATGATTTCCCCCATAGACCATAATATAACTGAATTATTTTGAGTTTCCCTGTTAATTAATTATAATTGTTACACGTACTATATTCAACAGTAAGCATCTTGTAGTGTACTTCAGTGATGTATATCAATTTCAATATATTTTAATCAGTGTAACATCTTTAAAATACACTGCAAAGGATACCCCCCCCCCCCCCCCTATAGACCATAATGTAGCGACATTCTTTTGATTGCATACTACATACTTCATTTTCAATACCAAACATGTCATTACAAACCTCAATAACATATCAATTGTAATCCGAGTCTATTATCCGAGTCTATTTACTCGCGTAAATATACTCAGATGATTAAATATGGCTTGGACGCGAGTAAATGTAGCACGCACAGACAAACCGAACACATAAACACTTTTCAACTTTGTTGGAAAGTGTTAAAAAAGAAATCAGTCCTTCCGACTTTGCCGGAAGGACTTATTTGAATATCTGGTGTCTGTGATAAATATTATAAAATTGATAAATATAAAATAAAGATTATTAAAAAAAAATTTTGCAATTCAATTTTGTTGAAACTCTAAGATTTAGTGTGTAATTTTCCTGAAAAATTATTCATATTTTGTGGGTAAACCTTATACGATAAAGGGAAGAGGACAATTTCTGAACTCAGCGTATTAAAAAACATTATAAATGGCTAGAAGAGAAAATAGAAAGTATAATTTCGAAGATCTGTGTAATGAATATTTTTTATCTTACAATTTGAGTACTGATAGTCATTTATTTGTGAAAAATCTAATAATTTATCAGACTATATATCTATTTTCGGACGTATTTGTCTCCCACATTTATATGTTCTTTCTTTAGTAGCTTTTAGTTTCCTAGCAAACCAGCGTATCTGTCATTTTATCTATTTACTTTTTTTTAACAAATTACAAGCCTGTCTTCCCGATCCATTTACTTTTCAATCTGTTTAATTTATCATAAATATCTCTTAATGTAAAAACTTAGAAAACCATATCAAATAAAGAAAATAGAAAACACATATTTTAGTTTTATTCCAGATTAAAAAGGGTTAAGCAATTCATAATTTGGTGTATTGTTTCCTACTACCTGTCATGATAATTTAATTTTAATTAATGACATTAATGAATGATTTCGCTATGTACTTTTCTGAATTTTTGTAAATGCAAAAATATAAAAAAAAATATTTAAAAAATAGGAATTAAATTATTTAAGGAATCTTAAATAATCATTTTTTTAAAAAAGTGATAGACGTTTTCTTTCAAATTGTTAGTTAACATCTCATTAAAAAAAAAAAAAAAAAGACTTCGACATACAATTTTTATGCTTTTACGTAAATCTTTCTTAAATTGCAATGGTAGAATCATGCATAAATCATATAAACATTAAGGTTATTTATTTCTTTTATTTCAAAATAAACTTTCTGTGGAAACTTTTCAATTTAAGGTATTTCTATGATTATTTATTTATTTATTTGCTTAATATTTTGTTACTCGAAATAACTTCGAATGTTTCTGTACAAGTATTCGTTCATTGATTTGTTAATATTAAAGTTAATAGCCAGTTTTCATATCGATTTCAATGTTTCTTTATCATTAAGGAAAATAATGATGAATAATTAGAATAATAAAACAGGGGTAAACTAAATTAACACGTAAAATCCATTTTTATGATTTAGGAGGCGTAGTCTCACTGAGGATTTTCAAAGAGCAAGTGACCTTGTTTTCTAGTAAGAATAAAAACAGAACATTACAAACTCACCGCAAACGTACCGTGGTGAAAGATACCCACAAACATTGGCTTCATTTTCTTCTTATTTATTGAAAATTAGCTCTCTATCAATAGGGTTATATAGGCCCTGAAATCTAAAAGTTTTATTAATAGCTGAAAGCAAGAATCTTATGTTTGCAGCTTCTGTTAGAATCTTGATTAGTTGCTAACATGATTAAAAATGAACCTGTTTTCTTCTCAATACGTGTTCAACGAAAGATATGTTCACAATGTTTTTTTTTTTTTTTTAAATATGTATTTTCTTTTTTTTATGATTGTTTCTGATCATCAAGCAAAGTAATACCACTGATTTATTTAGGAAATATATATTTATGCTAGTGTACAATGTGAAATTTTACCTTCCTCCATTTTATTTTTTTATTGTAAAATATTAAATAATTTACGCAAGTAGTAAAAATATATGAATAAACAAAGCAACTGAAATGCATATGTTTAAAATATTTAAAATATAGGTGCGAAACACAATAAAATTAAATAATTTCTTAAATATATCATAAAAATGCAAAAATCTCTACGCGTTTTCGAAGATGTAATCTTTCTTTTTCAGGTAAAAAGACATGGTAAGTAAAAGCAAGACTGAAAGCTATTTTCCTTGTATTATTTAAATAGTGTAATAATGTATATTTACCATTTATCTATAGCTTAATCGTTAAACAAAATTTAAGAATAATAATACGGAATACAAATAGAAACTTCCTTATTTATTTTGTGAAAAAGTCAGTACGCTTTTCAAACAATGCACCTATATATAAATTCAAATTAGAAAAGTAACTTTCCATTGCAATAGATATCGCCAGGAGACAGTTGACTCATTTGCGTTACATTACATCACTACATAATCGCTACTCATTTTTCTGACGGAGTAAACATAAGAGGGAAACAGCATTTCCGAAATTCTATGGAAAACAGCTGATATTGACGAAACGTTTTCTCCGTAACTACTGAAGTGATTTCAATTTTTGTTATTATAATTAACTATATTTTGAGCATCAAAAGCACAATATAGTTTATTTCCAAAATCGCGTAACTATTGCATGTTTTATTTTTATTCTTGCCGAACAATCAATTTATAGTTTTACTGCTGCCTAAACTAATCTAAAAAGTTATTGAGACTGCTTAAACAATTCCCGAGAAAAAAGAATTTAAATATCAGCTGTTTTACACAGGATTTCATAAATATTTTTGCCCTCTTAAGAGTTTCTTAAAATACGAGGGCTCTTTACTAAATAATGATAATATTTTTTATAACAAAATAACCTCACTCATCGTTCAAATTTTGATGTTCCTTTTCATACTCTAGAAAAAGCTCTAGCAAAATTTTACGAAAATATAGCATAACCTCTTCCGAGTTATCCACAATTCTGAAAATCGTTCAGAAACTCCAAAAACCAATTGATTTCCAAGTTTTAAAGTAGCATTTCTGAAACAAATATTTATTTTGCTGCCTGTTTCAAAGTAAAAAAAAGGAAGCGAAAAAAAAAGTGAAACATTTCCGAGTAGTTTTTACAATGCATTAATACGTTTATTCAATACGAAATATCGGTTTTTCGGATCTATGTCTCAACTAAACATTTTCAGTTGCGTAACAGAAATTATGCATGAAAGAGTACCAAAATAATGTTACTTTTAATAATGTTAATGGTGTTATTATAGCATGCTTGTTTGTTGAAAATGAAAATTCTTACTTCAGAATTGATAGCATCCGAATAAGTTATATTTCGTGTGAAAAAACTGATTAATGCACTGTAAAAACTACTACTCGGAGATGTTTCGGCCTTTTTTTTTTTTTTTTTTTTTTTTTTTTTTAAGCGAATAACAAAAGAAACATTTGTTTCAGAAATTGAACTCTAGATCTCAGAAATCTATTGGATTCTAAAATTTCTAAATATAAAGTAACGCTTTTTCTTAATCGTGGATAACTCAGAAGATGTTATATTATATTTTCGTAAAGTTTTATAGATCCGAAACATTTTTTTTTTACAGTACAAAGTAGTATTTATTTGATGCAATGCAACCGTCACTAATTTTTAAAATTCTTTTAAAGCTAAGCTGTAAGCCGTATTTTGACGGGTCCTTCAAAATCGCCTCCACTACTGCTTCTGATGATGGAAAACGATCTCCACGAAGGTGTTTCTTCACATTGGCTTCCTCAAGTTTCTGTAACATCATCTGATCGGGTATGAGGAGCTTCGGAACCCACAGAGCACAAACATCCAAAAGGATCTTTTAGCTGTGGTATAGGAAAGAACAGATTCTCCACAAGCTTATTGCAGCATTTCACAGGCTTCGGCCAACGATTTTCCCAAGCTAAAGCAAAATTTTCATGCAGAATAAATCTTTACTGGATCAAAATTCTTGATAAATTAAAGCTTTATCAAAATTCTTGATAAGTTAAAGATTTATCAAAATTCTTGATAAATTAAAGATTTATCAAAATTCTTGATAAAGATTTATCAAAATTCTTTACTGAACATCGTTCGTGTTTTGCTCTTCTTCAGGACCAGCATAGCATAAGTTCTATTCAAGGTACTACTATGAAATTTCCAATCTGCAGGCAATTGTCCACGAAATAATGATTTGTGACATTAAAAAATGTAATTCAAATTTTGAAAGCTAAGATGGAAGTTTTAGGCGATATTATTACAAAACACTCGAACACGAGTACAGCTAAACAGAAGTAAGAAACCATCAACCGCATAATTTTTGCAGGGGCGATCCATGCTCAGTGATGTCATGCTAGAGACTTACTACAGTCAAACCTCGTTAGTAAGTCACCTGGATAAAACATCACTCCACATATTACATCATGTTTCAGAAGTCCCAATCATTCTCATACGCCTTTTGACATATTGTACTCCGCTCATTTCATCATTATTTTTTCAATCACTCCGCTTCAGATGTCACTTTTAAGAGTGAGATAGGCAAACTCGGTTGAATTTCGTTGTCAAGGTTATCTCCAAAACATTCCAGAAGACAGCATTTTTCTTATAAAGATTGTCTGACTTATCAACAAATTCTATGAATGCAACAATAACAGAAATTGTTTTGGAAGTGAAGAATGGGCCAGAAGTAAAATCCTACAGCGATCGTGAAGAAAAGGAACCTCCCAAACATATTGTTGCAAAGAAAAGAGCATTCATTCAAGAACTAAAGAGCTATATTTTGTCTCTGAATGTACCGATAGCGAATATATCTAATTTCTAATCTGAATCTAATTTCAGAAAACTGAAATCAAACAAAAATAGTTTTTTTTTTTTTTTTTTTTTTTTTTTTTTTTTTTTTTTTTTGTAAGGCAGTAACAAATGAGTACGTATTGAATTGTACAATTAAATATTACGTAACATAACTTACTTCTATACTTTCCTTAATTTGTCATCTATTTTACGAATTCCAATTCTTACTCTACTAATTTATATAACTGATATAATTATTTAGTTATTTATAGATATACTTATTTTATAAACATTTAGAATTTTATTTCATGTTTAATATAAACTTCGCTTAAGAAGTCACTCCGCTTAGTATGCTATTTTTAAGTGTACCTGAGCGTGACGTACTAACGAGGTTTGACTGTATATAATGTTTACAATGGAATCATGAAAGATATCTAATGGAACTGCATGACATGTAGCAGAATCCTTGACTTAGGGACTTTGTGGTATAATGTCAAAAATGTTACTTGTATAAATAATATCACTCATTTGAATAAGATATATTTAAAAAAATCATTTATTAAATTCATAAATTCTTTTATTTTTTAATATAATATGAAAAGAAAATTTAAATATACGATGTACATAATTTGCAATGTTTCTAAAAATATTTTCTCGGTTAATTAAATGAAAGAAGCTTTAAAAATTCCCTTGAGCTTGTAAACAATAAAGCTTGTAAATCATAAGTTTATCAGGCATAAAAAGAATTTCATTCTAAACTGATATTTAATAAAATCTATTATTCACATTATCATAACTTCCTTTGAGTAATCAAATTAATGTAAGCGTGTTGTTCCTTTTATTTATAATAAATTGCATAATAATTTTTTGTGGATAAAAGAATGATAATTTTAATTTCTCATTCTACAATTACATGTCAACATATAACACAAATTGCTGTTAAATGAGAATGAAAGAATTATAGCACCTTCTCAACAGCTATTATAAAAGAATGTATATATAACAAAAAAAAAACAAGTATTATGAAAATGTTAAGCATAGCAAGAGCTATTTTAGTAGAAGCTGAAAGAACTTTTCTACTTTTAGACTCATACACAACAAATAGAGAAATTGATTACCGATTAAAAAGTGAGAAAACTTTTTTTAATTTCTGAAGCACCAAATGCCAGTAATGTCCACTGAGAAGGTAATAATGCTATTATTTATTATTTTGTTAAGTTATTGAGGATGACAGATATGATTGGTCATTCTTATGGGTATATTTATTCTGTGTATGAATTAAAATGTGTAATTAATTTTCATAATTGTTTTGGTTAACGTACATATACATGTGTGTAAGTTTCTATTTATGCTGTTGCAGTAATTTTACAAAGTACAAGTGCAAGAGTAGCTGTCATGATTTCTGTTTGATTTTCTTTTTCTACTATTAATTAATGAAATTACTTATTTGTAGTTTTTATTATTTCTATAATTACTGATGATAATTATATTAATTAAAACAAAAAATATGCTTCTTAATATCATCTAATTATATATTTAATTTTTTTGAAAAACTACGATTATTGGTACACATTCATGGCCTTATAGCAGGAAAAAAATCATAAAAATCTGATTTAAATGAAGTAAATCTAATTTTAATTAAAAACAATTAGTTTTTTTACTGAAAAGAAATCATGATTGTTTTACATCCTACATTTTCGCAAAACACGTTTTCCCCTCACCTATCGCAAAATTACACGTTAACCTAATAGGAAATTTAAAAAGATGATTAACAGTTAGTTACCTAACAAAATTATAAACAATTAGTTTTCACGATGGCAAAGTAAACATCCAATATGTACGTTATATGTTTTAAAAAATTGGCTTCTTTAAATTTTAAATACTTTTTAAAAGTCAATAAAATTTTGAAATTAAAATTAAAATTATATTAAATACTTATAGCTTCTTTGAAAACACTTAAATTTTAAGAAATAATTTTTTTGGAAAGTACATACACATCGAATGTCAACATTTTGATAGTAAAAACCGAATTGAAAATATTTGATTAAACAAAGAGTACCTTTTTCTACATTTTCTCATAGATTAACGAGAAATTAAAAAAAAAATTATAATAATGGATGTTTTTTTTCTTCACAACATTTTTATACACTTAATTTGAGGAAAATATTTTTTAAAAACGTACTACGTACACATCGGCTGTCGTGTTTCTGATCGTAAAAACAAAATTTCGATAATTGTATTATGTACTCAGTAGCCCTCTTTATAGATTTTCTAATACGCTAACATGGGATTTCGCGATTTTCCGTTTATTTATGGAATGTCCCCGTAAAAATAAATTATGAGAATACGTAATATAAACCAAGTAAAATATATGTAATTAAAAATAAAAAAAATGTCACAGATAATCTTTGATATCTTTCCATATAGATTATTTTTGAAGCCATTAACCCATGGCAATAAATTTTATTCATTAAAGTAAAAAATGTTAGATACTAGAAATGGAAATGGGTTCGCTTAAAAATAGGCATTGTTACATTGTTTCATGCTGGATTAATTCTTAAATAGTTCTGTTTAAACAATAATTAGACAATAAAAAAATTAGATTTAAATGAATTTTTATATGTTCTAGGCAAAGGTATTTTTATTACAATATAAAAATAGAGTTTCAAGAGCCCATTTACAGTTGATTATCGATTCATTGATTGTGTTATTAGGTAGCTTTCATTACAAAAATCTACCTATTGCAGCCGTTTGGAGGAAAGCAATTCCAAAAAAATTCTGGTATATTTTCACCGATCATGACACTCAGACCCCCAAACCACCCTCCGTTCAAATGTTCATATATATATATATATATATATATATATATATATATATATATATACAGGGCTTGACAAATGCGGTCGCCAGGTCGCCACTGGCGATCACTTTTTATTATCTGGTGACCAAATTATTTTATCTGGATTTTTTTTTAATACAAAAATTGACCAACGACATTTTTTTTCTCTACCGCAAAAAAAAAAAAAAAAAAAAAAAAAAAAAAAAAAAATGTTTTCCAGCTTCACTATTTCATTGATGTCCTCCTCATCAGATATACGTTGTGTACCACTCAACTATCCGAACATTTGAAGCATTCGGTAATCAGCATTTGCTGGACATGCCAGTTAATTCAGCTTTAACTGTATGTCTTTCTTTTATTTTTTTTCAGAGATATATAATTTTGATAAGTTCATTAGAAAACTTATTTTATATCTTTTTATATCTCTTCTATAATTTCTATATTTCTAAATTATGTAACCAATAATCATAAACTATGCTTGTTATTATTTTTTCTCAGTTAATTCCTAAAAAACTTTTGTGTTTTTAAAAAATGAGGAGGAAGGGGGTTGGGGGGGGGGAAATATTTTTACAGGCGACTAGAATTTTTCGCGGGCCAGCATATTTTATCAAATTTGTAAAGCCCTGTATATATATATATATATATATATATATATATATATATGACATATGTCATGCTGTAACTCTCTTATTTCTGAACCTATTTGGATGTGACTGAGAATGTGCATACGACATACCAAGGTCTAGACCGAGTTCGTTGGTCATCTTCATCCGCCATCTTGTTTCAAAATGGCGGCCAGTTACAATTTTTTTAATTTTTAAAAATTCAAAAAATGTACAAAATATTATAAATTGAAAAATGTTTCCGTTAAGTGTTAGATCGTGATATAAGGATTCCGGAACATTTTTTGTTTTTGTTTTATCTTAAAAAATGGCTGAGTTATGGCAGTTTGAAATTCTAGGGTGGGGACATTTTGAAATAATCTGATTTTAGTTATGCTGCAACTTTAATACTGAAATTTGCATTCAAATTTAGTATTACCGAAAACCAGGATTGAATCTTCTATAATCGGGTTCTAAACATTTTAGCTTCGGGTGTTTGAGTAAAATGATTTGAACTTTTTTAAAACATGGACTATGAAAGCTATCTTTTCCTCCCGGTACAGGCCGGAAGGACTTTTTTCAATTTGAAAAGAAATCAATAAAATTACAAAGTTAATACCGTACTTTATTTAAAAAAATTAATGACTATCCTTGGACATCAGGCATCCAATATCATTGTTTGTGTTTACAAAACATAGTAAAATAAAATTTAAGTAAACAAAAACATTAGGTTACAGTTCAAATCAGCAGTTTACATATAGATTATAATTTGTTAACAGTAACTTGATGTCTTTGTTTACTTATTGTAAAATTACTTACAAGTTATTCTAAAAGTCAAACTAGGTTGTTTATTATCATTAAAGAAATGTATTAGCTAGCGGATTCGGGCTGGCCAGGCGTTTAATACGTCTGACGACCGCTGCGGCATGGAGATCATTACAGCTCTAATGCTTAGCTTAAAATATATACTTTTAATATGTATCAGGAAAAAATCGCATTAAATTAATGCATCAAGAAAATTAACGGGGCATATTATTTTCCATGCGTTATTTTGAACACTTTTGCAATTTACATTGCCTATACTTATCTTCAAAATGTTAAACATCTAACCACGTTTCAATCATTTTGGTACGTTTTGTATTGTATAAATTCATTTTGTATATCATTAAAGTACATAATATAATAAGTTTTAATGTCTCAAACTTCTTTTATATTTGATGAAATTTATACTCAACTGGTAAAAAAATTATTGAGATTTAGAATTATAATTGGTGTTTAGCTGTTATTGTCAAAAGAATTCTTCGTAGTAAAGAAATGTTTTTAAAATTTCAGCTTGTTTATAACGTTGTTTAAAACAGTGAGTTACGGAAAATTTAAAGGTTTTTGGAATACTATTTCTATAATTAACAAAACACAGTTATATATAAAGCTGAGAACTTAATATATGTTTTTGTTTATTTACTTAAATAAATATTTCCTCCGAGAGAGACTTTTTTGTTATATCGAAGAACATAATCTTATCTTTGTATTTAACTATCAAGTAGCAATAATATCATAGACAAAACATTGCCAACATGATAAGATTAATACAAAAAATTCTTCCAGTTTAATAAAGCCTCATTAATTCTTAAAAATGCAAATTTATTTTATTAATTTTACAAAACACTTTTAGTGTGTTTATTATTGTATATTAATTAATTTTATATTTCTATAACTTAAAAATCGCCGGATAAATCAAAATAACAAAAATTAATTGAAGGAACATTTTTGCATTCTCGTAAAATTATACTTAATTTGTATAACTGGTATTTTTTCACTGCATTTTTTGCATTTAAAAACTATTTCTAGACGAATGGTTTTGTTTAAATAATTCTAAGCTAAACTTAAATAATTCTCACCAAATGAATTACTTCAAAAGTATCAAAATATATTAAAATATCTTTTAAAACAAATAAGTTATTATTTATTGTTTTCTAATATTATTCTAATATTAAGATTTTTGCACTACTTCGTCATTTTTTTACCTGACTTTTGATGATGCGGTTAGATAAAGTTGAAAGTTATAACAAAAGTTTAATATCAATATTTCATGTAATTAACGTTTCCATTCATTAATTTAATATCTCCATTCACGTGTTCAATATATTCGTAATTACCCTGAAACCTTTTATCAATTAAACATTACCATCTAGAACTAGAAGCAGCTAAACTATCGAAGTAAAATTTGTCGCCCTTACTGTCACACTAGAACTGGATAATTGGTTTATATCCGAAATCCCTACCTTCTGCAACTCCGCAAAACAACTTAAACCACTCAGCTAACTTTTCAGATCTTTCGGGAAAAGTAACAAAACACGAAAAGCCCGCTTTATAAATCTAAATTTCTCCCATTCCTCTCTAGCGTACAACCACGCAATTTTATAACGCTAAGTTTCTTCCATTTTTTCCACGCGCGCAAATAATACAAAAAGTTTTTTGTTCCTTTTATCTAAATTTCTACGGTGTAACTCATGGAGCACGTACAGCTCAGGTAAGATACATCGATCTTTTCTAGTTCTGGTATTGTCCGCTCAGGAGCGCTAGTATCCCGAAGATCGGGACTATCAGGAAAAATTGGGAGTAGGGGAAAATGTGGGTAGGATTCAACCGAAGCAAAATTTCTGCTTCAGTAAAACACGCGCTTTGCTTGAAGAGAGAAACCCGCATCTTTCTCTATTGCTCACCATGTTGCACATGTCCGTACTTCTTGCTTTAATGTGTGCCGGTAAGTTGGAAAATTTTGTATTCCAGGACAATTATCCATCAAGGAGATGCGTCGGAAAATTTTCACTCCTATATTATTTATTTTCATCAGCTACATTTTTGTCGGATAAGTTTGGAAAAAGATTTAAAAAAAAAAGAAATTAAAGAAAATAAGTGTCATTCCAATGGGGACATATATTTGCCAAATAGTGCATTTTTGAAAGTCAGTTTTCTAAAATTTAGGGACAATCTGTAAGAGTTTTGGGTTTTAAATATATAGAAAAATTTATTTTTCTCATTTTTTTGCGCTAATAGGCATGTTTAAATAGCAAAGAGAATACTGAAACTACATAAGAAATTTATCGTGAAATTATTGCGAAAGATTACAAAATTTTTGTTTTGCTTATTGTAATTTATTCATATAGTGTTATGTTAGAGGAAATGGGAATGCTTAATTTAAACCCGTAATTTTTCCAATATAAATTGACATCCTTTTTTTTTTTTTTTTTTTTTTTTTTTTTTTTTTTTTTTTTTTTACAAATGAAATTTTCAGAAAAATAAATAAATTATGTGTTGTTAAATGTTAAACAGCGCGATACCATAAAAACAAGATAGAGACAAGCTTATTTAATCTAGAAAGATTAATGAAAACATTTTCACAATGTTAATTTTATGTTAAAAGAAATTTAAATCTTGGAATGAGCTTTAAAATTTCTGAAACATGACCAACATTTTTAAGACGTAAAATTTAAATAACTAAAAGAACTGTTGCTATGGAAAATCACTTAAAGAGTTAATAGTTTTCTCTGTAGCGTGTTTAAGAATTTTTCAGATAGTAATTAATTTGAGAGTTACTGGGAAATTCTTATGTGCTGCTATGTTCCGTAACGGAATATAGTTTTACTTCATGAATTTAGCGCAAATAAATAAACGCATAAGCGAATAAATGAAAGTCAATATTTTTGACTTATGAGGTTTTAATCGAAATTTTATGAAAAACACAGTTTTGTTGTAATCCTTTTTAGACTGAATTTTTTTAACGTTTGAAGGACATTTTACACATATTACTAAAATGATTAAAATAACACTAAAGCATTAGAATACCTTCATTAAATAAAGAACAGCATAAACCACTATATATATTTTTATACTTTTAACTTTTTTTTTTTCAAATTTAATTCACAATACTAAATGTGAATTAGGTAAATTATTTTAAAACATGCGATATTTTAAAATTAGTTTTCTTTGCTAAAATATTAAAATTTTTATCATAACAATTGGTAGTTAAAGTAATTATTTTTATTAATTTGTGATTTAGGATTTAAATTACGAATTAAGGAATTTTCATATTTTCAAGAAAACATTGCACATTGTTTCCCCTAAGCAGCGTAGATGTAAATAAAAAATATATACTAATTCATTTTTTTATTGGAAAACCTCAGGAATTAATGAATTGGGTAAACTAAAAAAAAAATCTTGCAAATATCCAAACTCCTTCAACTACAGTTATATATTACATTCACTACTGATCAGGTAAAAATGGATAAACAAGTTGTTTATCCTCAGTTATGGACAAACATTGTTTAATTCCCATGAGTAATGAGTTTTACTTAGTTTAATGCATAAATAATTTTGTTTGTTATATCGTTAAAGACAATTCAAAACATAAAAGGAAGCTAGCATTCCGTCTGTGAAGTGGTAATGATGAGTTTTAAACTCATACAGTTTAAAACAAAGATTAATAGCTTTTTGATAACAAAATGAAAACATTTCTATTTAAAAATCACTTGAAAGAAATAATCAGAACGATCAAATTGTCTATTTTTATTACTGGGAAAATGTAATGCAAATTTTATTATTTTGCACGTAAAAGATAATTACTACAGTTGATGATAGATCAAAATAAGCTCAAGTTTAAAACAAAACATTATATTAATATCCATCCACAGAAACACACAAATATACCTTATAAAATTGGGGTGTGTTACAAACGCTTTAAAATAATGGCATTACTTCTTTAAACTACGAATAAAGATAAATAATCCCCCCTACAAACGAAAATACTACTTAAAAATTTGTAATCAATAAAAAGACATAACTGAAACTTTGTGTGAGTTCTTATGCTGAGTGTAACAGGCACCAGACTTATAAAGGCTGTCTCTCTAACGAAACCTGTTAATCCGTGCATACGTGCAAAATCTGCTCAATTAAAAAAATTGTTTAAAGCTAATGTTGACAAATGATGATTATCATCGGATACCAAATTCTATACATGCACTTTTCCTAATATATCTCGTAAGTTAACCAGTCTTTGTCCATATACCATTTTTCGTGCTATTTGTAACCATGATATGGGTAATACATTAACACTCTAAGCGGTTTGCCTGTATTTTTCCGTTTCCAACAAAACAACTTAAATCGGCTGTAAACAACAATATTTTTAACAGAATGTATATTATGAAAAGAAAGCAACTTCGATGTTTTTTTTCACATATTACTACTATTATAGTAATAATGGGCTATTTCTTCCGTAATCCCTAGAAGAATTTTTTAGTATGTCTGATCCACATTCTGTTTGGAAATCTTCTAAGAATCTTGATAGAACTCTCAGCATCCTAGTTACTATAGTGTCGAAATATTTTTGCCGATACTCGCGAATATAAATCGAAATATTTTAATTTTGTTATCCAGTCACGACATTTTGAATTATTTAACGCCTAAATTTATTTTTAAAAAGTATTTGATTTTTTTAGAATGATAGCATCTCTATCGGCGAAACTAAGCAACATCATTAATTTTAATTAGTTTAAAAATCTAGAGTACAACTGATGATATACGACACCAGCGCCCACAAATGGTCCGCTTTTTGAATACCAGTATTTTCTTTAAAACATTTTATTTTTAGATTTTTCCTGCAAATTTTGCAGAACCCACTTTCGGAGATAAATTGTTGCGGAAATGTAGAAACCTACCATAAATTTTTCGGTTAAAAATTATTGTTATTCAGTTGGCGGACCATTTGAAGCCCTGGGCACCCATTTTGTCTAGGATTAGCCATTTCAAACTTAGACGGTCTTTTCAGTAATGTAAAATAGAATAAGTGTCAAGAAATTTACATCAAAAATTATTTCATCCTTTAACGATGTTAAATAAAACATCCATAAATTAAATACCTAGGCTAATGTAGAAAACAAATTTATTTTCCGTGCGTTTCCGTTTATGTATACTGGAGGATCCAAACTTGACGGCATTATAGAAATGTTAAAATAAATTACGATCGCTTAAACGAGGAAAAGTCCTTTTATTCTATTTTACTATATTTACCAATGTGAAATTTCAAAAAATCCTTTCGTGCACATCAAACATCATTGTCCAAGATCATAGTTAAAAACAACTTTGTAATTGTAACTGCTTCCCTTCATTTCTCATATCGTTAATCGTCCACATTCATTTTAAAACTCTATTAAAACAGACGCAAATGTAAAATTTGTGTCATGTAAAATTTATGTCAAAAAATCAGCTATCATCATTTTACCAATATAATTCTATTATATTGCTAATAATTAATTGCTTTGGAAATATAAGTCATATAATATGTTAAATATATTTGTATGCACTGCTCTTACATTTTTTAAATTATCATATGAGATAATAAATTTTTCAGCTTTTGTTAATTATATTCGCACTTCACTTGCGATGTACACTCCATTATTTTAATAGATTCTCTGAAATACTCTTTGCTGATTTTTGTAAAACGTAAGCCGTATAAACGAAGTCATGAGTAATAATTTAATGCGCATATTATGAATATCTTAAAACTTTACAAAAGAAAAAAAAATCTTCTAAATCTTAGATGACTTAGCTTTATGTAAAAAGATTAAAAACTTATTTAAAATTCAAAATTTAATTAAATTACGTCTATATCAAATAATCACTAAAATTAATTTTTATTTCGCTGGAAGCAACAATTCACGAATATACGCATATTCTCTTTACATTTTACAACAATCATTTGATGTGAATTAATTTCAGTATGCTGCTACGAACAATTGTATTATTAGTTTACCGTCTGCAATTGTTTTAGTTTCGCCAATTCTTCTTAACTGTAGCAACCACTGAAATATGAGTTATGTAATTCGACTATTATTAAATTTTAAATCAATATACTTTTAAATTAACTACATTTAAAAAAAACATTTCTCTAAAATTTAAGTTCTTAATTTGTCTAATTTAATTTAATCATAGTATAAAATAGAAAGACATAAACCGGCTTGAAGGGTATATTATGTGCACTTGACATAACATTATTCATGAATCCGTTCACTTTAACAGGATTACTAAGGTTCAAAGAATTAGAATACCGCTATTTTCGAATAGTAAGATTCTCTTTATTTAATGATTAAATTCTGAGATTAAATTAGGCAAAGATTATTATCAAGAAATAGTAGTATTCGCATTTTCTGACACTTAACAACCCTGCTATTAACAACAGAAATTTAAAATTTATAACTAAACTTAAATATTTTGAGCAACATGAATAGTTTTAATTGGTATTACTAAAATCCATTGACATTATTCATTAGTTTTGTTAGTATTTTCATTTATTAATGTTGCATCTATGAAAAACATTAGGATTTTTTTCTCGTGTTTACTTAAATGATACCGCAATATAACGACATGAGAAATAATATGGTTTTTTTAGAAATATCATTATTCCAAAAAAAAAAAAAAAAAAAAAAAAAGAGAGAAAATATATATTAAAAAATAAATGATTACTCTAAATGTCTTTTTAATCGATTAGAAAAATAATTTTTAAAAAGTCGTTCTTAATAACTCCTAAATGATTACGATTATATTATTAGCACATATTAAAAAATACTTTCTAAATTGCAATCGAGAGCATTAACAAAACAAAAAATCTGAAAGTAAAAAATAATGTTATATCAAGTTATTTAGTTAAATAGACATTTGAAAAAATTGTCCGTTGAGACATCTAAGAGTTTTTTTCTAATCAATTATCCAATTTATTTCTTTTTTAAGGTAATGGATTTTCTTATGCAAATATTTCTTTCAAAAAAATTAAGTAGAAAAACTTAAGCAATGCACGCGATCTTTTTTTAATTTTTACACAAGAAGTTAATATTTTGCACATTTATTCGTAGAAAAGAATTAAAGAAACTTATTATGTAAGTTAATTCTAATTTCTTTATTACAATTTTACTTATTCACAATAAGGCTGTAAAAAATTAAAATGAACTATGTCTATTAAAATTATTGGTGATTAACTATATGAGAAGAAATATATTTTAATTTTATGACGATTTAAGAATTTCCAAATGGCCATTTAGTATATGTAGTTATGTTTTTTTCTTCCCTGCAGTTTGTAGCGAGATATTACGTTTGTTACTCTTACTTTAAAATTGTAAAAAAATGCATATTTATGTTGGTAAACTTATTACTCTAACATTTTCTCTCAAAAACATTATTTTTTCAAAGTTTGATTTCTGTGAAATATGATTTGAATGTTTTTTAAATGTTCATGGAAACTTTATATACTTATTAATACTAATACTGTAAGAAGTCTGAAGATGTATATTAAGTCCCTGTATGCAAGCATACGGCCACATATTTTCCTTGTTCCAAAAATAAAATGATTTTGATCGACACATTTGAATTTAAGATTTAGTCATTTAAAAATCTCCTTTTTTATGCAAATTAGTTTACAAAGTGCTGATTTAATTAGTGGTAAAATTAAAGGCAACTTTATTCTTTAAAATCAATATTATTAATAAACAGAAAATTAAAGCATAGAGTTGCGCTTTTTCTGAGATTTTGAAAGAATGCTTATAAAATATTTGTATAATTTGAATACTTTACTGTCTTTCTTCCCTGTAAAAACCATACGATTCTATGTATTCTTCTATATGACTGTATATGTTTCTTTCTCTATATTTCCGTATATAGA
Organism: Maratus michaelseni; assembly: GCA_963931845.1. Classification (NCBI taxonomy): domain Eukaryota; kingdom Metazoa; phylum Arthropoda; class Arachnida; order Araneae; family Salticidae; genus Maratus; species Maratus michaelseni. The sequence goes on from OZ007586.1 coordinate 365,752,087, forward strand.
AAACAAACTTTTCATATCAAAAATTCTAAATTTCTTTAATTCTCTGTGAGGCAAAAACCTTTTGAGAGTCACCACCAATTAAAAATTTGAATAAAAAATATTTTTCGTCTTATATTTCCAGCAACACTTCATTAATACTTGTGTATGCACGAAAATGATATAAAATTATTATCTTATAACTGTTATATATATATATATATATATATATATATATCACATTTTTGGCTTTGGGGGGAAATGGGGCTATTTATGTGTTTTATTAAGTTTATGTATAACTTATTGACAACAAAGATGTTTAGGATTAAATTAACTATGAGCGTTGTTTGTTTTTTAAAGTATGGAACTTTTTTGAGCATTGAAATTGCCGCTGAAATCGATTGACAGTGTGTGACCGTTTTAGTCTAGACAATTAAAAATAATTCTACAACTACACTAGGCTAAAATCGTTTAAAGACAAACTACTAAAATGGTAAGTTTTTTAGTCAATCTGAAAGTATCCCTAAACATTTTTTCTTTAAAAAAAACGCATTGTATATATATAAATAAATATGTATGCTGCAAGTCTGCACTGCGCTAAGATTTCTTTATGAATAAGTGCGTATTAATTAAATTAACTAGTATTCATAAAAATATTTTTTTAAGTTCTTTTTCTGGCATGAAATTAATTTAGAGGGATAAGAACTATAAAAAAGAGATTTTGAAAATCTACTGAAGACCTATCAGTAATATTCATTAAATATATAAAGGAACATGTTCTTTTCACTATGTGCTAAGAAATATACCAGTGTTGGTTATTACATAAGCTTATTTATTACACCAAAATTAATAAAGTTATCCTACAGGTCTTAATATAGACAGGATTTTTTACTTTTTTATACTTTTAGTTTAGTTTTGAAGATTTAATCGTAGCTACACTGTTAAACATTTGCAGCAAACTGTCCAGTCATTTGACCGTTTTTATAGAAAACGGTTATATAACCGTAATTTAGCGCTATTCTGGCCATATTTTACCCCATATTATGGTCATAATAGAATTAAATTACGGTTATGTAACTGTTTTTTACAAAAACGTTCAAATGACTGGACAGTTTGCTGCAAATTTTTAACAGTGTAGATTATGGTTTATCCTAGCTGTTTAAGTCCGTTTTAAATAAACTACTACTTGAAATTTAAACAATATACTGTTAGGTAAAATAAAGAGTTTTTTCTTCTACCAAGCGTTTTAAATTTTTATTAAGAGAGCTTAATTAATGCGATATATGATTATAATTACGACTTCAGATTAGATCTTAAATTCTAAAATAAAATTATTCAGTTTTATGAGTTGTTACGATGTATTTTTATATTTCACAGAACAAAGAAAAATTCTATTTCAGCAGTCTTTTTTCTTATTATTTTTTATTGAAATTTTGAAAGTTAACATTTTGATACAGAGTTAAAAAAAATAGTTTGTCATACTGTCAGACTTTTGCTTCATACAGAACTATAAAAACTTACCGAAATCCTTGCAGGAAATGTATTAAATTTACTATTAATGTAATATTAAAATTTATTTATCTCCCCCTCACCCCCCCCCCCTATCTTTCCCTCTTTCCATTTATGCATTTTAACCATTGGATAAAAATGAATTTCAAAAGTTTCCATTGTAGGGGAAATTAAGTATTTTTTTAAATGTTTAATTCTCATTATTTGTTTATTTTGAAAACGACCCGGAAGGCCTTTAACTTTAAATTTTTAATCCAAGATAACCAACGTTACATGATTTTTAAATAAAAATATTTTTAAAGAACTTATTTTATACTAGTTTAAAAAAGCCGTACACTTTTTATATAATGATAGTAAGTCAAAAAAAAAAGGGTAACGTAATAAAAAATAAAATATACAATATTTTGTTAAACGTATCTAAAAAGGAAAGTGTAGCCCGAAAAGCATGATCGGGATTCACTAGTGCAGAGTCACCGTTCTAATCCGGATATTATGTAACTGGATCACTAAGATTAAAAAGCTATGCATAAATCCACATATTGCATTAAATAAAATTAGTATATAAATTTAGAAAAAAAAATAGCCACCATTTCTCGACTAAAAGAGAGTCATTTATCTATTCGCAGCATTATTTTAAACCAGCCCCAACTAGTAGAAGGAGAAGTAATATACTTTTATAAGTATGTTGTACTCCTGTAGTTTAGAGACATGCAAGTGCTTTTCTTAAATATATATATATATATATATATACTATAGAAACGTTAAAGCAAAATGCTTGAATTTAATTTTCATAAACATTATGGATGATCAATTAACATTAAAAAAAATATATCTATAAACTTTTGGAGATATTTTCCATGATGTAAAAATAATACGTCTAAAACTATTAAAATTTATCGATAAAGCTACTCCCAAAAAAACATGCTTTAATCTAGAATTTTAACGTTATACAAATAAATAAAATTTTACAGCTGATCGTAGAATTATGCTTGGAGCATTTCACAATTATTTGAATAAATGACCACTAGTACATAGACAAATTTCAGAAAATGTTTAAAAAATCTTATCGTTATACTTTGAGTAATTAGTTTTGAAGTAAAATTATATCAGCACAATTAAAGTGTTGAAAATATGCATTTGAAGTTAATATAAGCTTAAGAAAATTCTGTTAATTACAGTAGAGACAAAAATAAACCTGTTTTGTAAAAAAAAAAAATTAATAAATTTAATAAATCTAAAAAATAAATGATAAATAAAATATGACTTTAATGACATTTTGCCCGAATTAACTATTTCAACGCACAGTCTACTTTAGAGGAACGGTGAAGTTTGAAATGAACAAAAATCGACCAAATATCAGATTTTTTATTTTTGTGTTAAATTTTTTAAAAAAATAATCTATATATTTCCACATTCATGCTTTTATTCCCAAAGTAGTGAAAATAACATATCATAAGGTATTTACATGGGATTAGCTAAAAACAAGTTTTTTGGCGCCTAAAATCTTTAAAATGCGCAATACTTTTTAATTTTTGTTCAAAAATTTCAATATCTCTACAGGACAACTTTGATACATACTGTAATCAATTTGTGAATCTGTTTTGAAATGTTGGTCTTTTAGGATACTTAAATCAGCAGAAAGGTCTATTAAATATGAATTTGTAATGAGAATTCAACTTTGTGTCAGTTTTTTTTTCTTTTAAATAGCTGTCTGTCAGATTAAAAAGCATGGATGCTCAGATTTTTAATAAAGTGAAAATTAAGATGATACTTGGCGTTGTACAATATAGATAGATAAAACAATGTTTTAAGCAAACTAGTTTCGGTAGCATTCAGCGTTCCATCATCAGTGCCGTCATCGCGCAGTTTTATCTGCGTTTTAAAAAAGTCCTTCAAAATAATAAAATGAATAAATGGAGCAATGAATTGGCTGGAAGCCGCTGCGGTCGTCCGATGTATTAAATGCACCCCTCTACCCCGAACCCGCTGGTCGATGCTTGAAACTTAAGGCTGTTGGTCATTCAACTCCCCAATTCCCCTCGCAAATGTTAAACCTGGAATGTATTCGTATATTTAAAATATTTCCCCAGGAATTAATATCTTTAACTTATTTTTTCTTTGTATTCTTCTTTAAAAAATGTCTTTTTTTATTAGCTCTCAAAATAATTCTCAAATGTATACTTAAATATATACTCAAACATATACACAAATATTTGAAGTGTTAAAATTTTATTCACAGCTCGTCAACTTTTAGCATATAAAATATTAAATTAAGCATATATTTTAGAAATATTTTTAAAATTAAGAAAAAAAGATGCATATTTTAAGACGCGTACAAACAAAGAAGAAAAAAATAATTTCCTGAGAAGATACTTTAAATACATTTTACGCCCATCGGTATAACATTACCGAAGAGAAATGGGGAGTTGACTAACACACACCTTTAACGAAAATCGCTTTTAAAATTTTCCGTTGTAATCTTCTGAGATCCGTTGTAATCTTCCGTTGTAATCGGGTCTGCCTCCTTCCTAACAATCTTGAAAGAAGAGGTCCGCGTTTCTGCCTGGGTACTCGAGTAGCGATCATTTGAAAAAAAAATGGAACGCATAGTGCATTTAATTTTTTTTTAAAAATCAATAGCTTTAAATAATTTTAAGTTTTCAGTAAATTGATTTTATTTAAAATTCATGATACAGAACACCCCTTTGAAGAATTTTCTTTTGGAATAACATAAATAAAGAAAAAAATACATTTTAAACCTCACTGTCTGCTTACGATCACCTTCTTACAGAAGTTTTCATTTCAACATTACGTTTATATGAATGAATTACTCTAATTTGTCATTTTTTACCCTTTTTTCTTTCTTTCTTTTAATAGTATTATGATGATTTACCAGCTTCAAACACTCGGTAAACGAAAACATTTTAAGAAATGCAATTACGTTGATATTGAAAACACACTTGAGAATTTACTGCATCAAATATAAATCCGCGGATATTTAACTAATTGATTTAAAAATACTGAGCTAAAAAAATATTAGTTTCGAAAAAGGTATATCAAATTCTTATAGAACATTAAATTAATGTTGTATCATATAAAGATATTTCAAAACGATATCAGAAATATCAGTCAGATTTTATTCGTGATTACTGAAGAAATAAAAGTAATATATATATATATATATATATATAACATTATACATAACATACATTCGGACATATTCAAATATTGAACTTCACATATTGAAACAATAAAAAAAGTATTTTTATAAACAATAATCTTTTATCTTAAAAGTTTAAAAAATTGATTTTGTTTTTAATTTTCATTGTAAAAATGTAATATTCTGAATAATTACAAGAATTATCAATATGTTTAATATTAACAGAATTATTAAATGTTCTATTCTAAAGAATAAGTAATTTATATTTAATTGTACTTATTTGCTTGTTTCAGTATGTTTCTATTTTCAATATTATTATCATTTGTCAATATAAATAAATAAAAAAAAAACTTTTTTTACAATATACGCAGCAGAATGCCTAACGCAACTACATGCTAACGTTTGGCAGTTATTCTGAGTAAGCAAATTAAAGTTATTCTTAGGTGATAAATATTCCTAATTGTTGTTTGAAACACAATATTTCAGAAACTATATGTACAATGTTTGAATAAATTTTTCGACAACCCATATGTATTAAATTATTAAGCTGCTCATTCTGGCTATTAAAACTGAGAAATTTGTTTTCGAAGCAATGTACATACAGCTCATGACATTTCGGTTGATTATTTCTCTTTTGTTTGCAGAATTATATGCAAACTTCCACAATGTTTTCTGTTGTTAAGCATATTAGACTACATAAGGCGAAACATTTCGACATTTTAAATAAATTTCAACATTTTTAACTCCTTACAAGCGATCATAGAAATCTGCATTTTATACAGAGAAAGTAAGAAAAAATACAGTGGTTCATGCGCAAGGCACTTAAAAAAATAATAAGTAAAGTAATTTGTCTACATTTATTTTCTATTATATGTATATATATATATATAAAATCCAGCAAATAAAATGTATTTGGTCGGAACCTGCTTTCCCCCCCCCCCATATATTATATCTGATGTGTGTGTTCAGCTATGCAGCTTCTGAGCGCTATTCACATGAATATATAATTGTTTTTGATGCTAGATATGGTTATTAATACTTATACATATACATATGGTCTTAGCAAGATATCCTATAATTATTAGCAATGAATTTTTTTCAACGTTTTACTTTTTTTTCTTACTTCTTAAACTGCGAGATGAGTAGTAATGTAATTAGTTATACAGGGATTATTAACACTTTCCAACCTAGTTGAAAAGTGTTTATGACTTCGGTTTGTCTGGCCGTCAGCCGTCTGGCCGTCTGCCGTCTGCCGTCTGTCCGTGCTCTAACTCCCGTAAATATGCTCGGATTGCTTTGCAATTTTTATATGTTATTGTCGTTATCTATAGCACGTTCCCTATTTCAACGGAAGTGTGTAGCACTTATAGTTTTTTACAGGGACACTCAAAAAATTCCGTTACATTACGGTCTATGGGGAAAAATCATTTGTGGTTTATTTTAATGATGTTACACAATTGCAAACACATTGTAATTGATATATATCATTAAGGTGTATTACAAGAAGCTTAATATGGAATAGGGTGTGGATAGCACTTATAGTTAATTTACAGGGACAGTCAAAAGAATTCCGTTACATTACGTCTATGGAGAAAAATCGTCTGCAGCTTATTTAAATAATGTTTCACTATTTTAAACGCATTGAAATTTATATATATCAATAAGGTGCATGACAAGAGGCTTACTACAGAATATTGTGTGTATATCAATTATCGTTCATTTACAGGGACACACAAAAGAATTCTCTACTGTCTGTTAACAATGATTCCTGGAAGTGCGTTTTAAGTTACTTAACGCGATTTTAAATTTAACTCACTTTTTGTTTATTACGTGGTGTGTATAAATTCTGTAGATCATATACAGGGAAATACAAAAGTTCGCGAACACATTTCCGTTTATTGACAAAAACTCCAGAAGGAGAATTTTAAACTGTGCTACACGTTTCTTAACTGAACTAAAATTTAGCATCCTATGTAGTATATATACAAATCTATAGATCATATACAGGGCTGAATAAAAGTATTCGGATATTTTCCGAATATTGTATAAGTTGGAAATTCCTGAAATTATGTTTTTAAATATGTTATGCGTTTTTCAAATTGTTTACTTAGATGTTATCTCTCAGCTTATTAAACGGTATGATTTGTAAAATTATTTTGAAAGCGTTGGAAAGTGTTACATAATCTATGCTTGACGCATGATTTTTCGTTATTGTTTTACAATAGAAACGTGACTTACCGCAAAACAACTAATTTTAGTGATACAACAATATAGAGCCTAGACTAGTCGCATGAAAACACTCGCAAGCTAATGTTAAACGTTTGGGAGAGTACTTTCCAAATTGTTCATTTACATTTTAATATTTTTAAATAATACTTTTTGCATAGGGTAGATGCGGTCGATCTCTAAACTGGACATTTTTTTTCTTTTTTGATTTCGGTTGCAGTTTTTTTTTATGAAGATACTTTCACTTTCAAAGCCGGTCCTGAAATATAAAGTGACCTCATAAAAAACAATATGCAACCAAAATCGAAAAATTAAAAAAAAGGACCATTTAAAGATCGATGCCGGCCCGCGTATGCAAAAAAATTCGTTTAAAAATAACTGAAATTCCACCTAGAAATTTATAAAGAACGCTCCCATAGGTTTAAAATTAGCTTACGAGTGTCTTCGTGAGCCAGTGTAGGCCCTTAAGATATATCGAATATCGTAGTTTTCACAACCATCCAATTAAAAATAATCTATCGATCTTCTATTTGAAAAAATTACTCGAACATTGTAGTTGAAGTTTCTATAGGGTTCCGCAAAAGTTGAATGATCTGCTTACATGTTTTGAAATGTCTTGATTAAAATTTTAGTTAAAGGTGCCTGTTCTTTATTGTTGTTAAATTTAAAGAAGGATGTATTAATGCTAAAACTAGTTCATCTTCGATAATGCTAGATAAATACGATGTAGCATTATAACCTTTTTGTCCCAAATTAGGAATTAAGAGCCAATTCAATATTTTCCCCCTTAATAGCTGAATATATATCAGAAAATGTATGCAACAATAATCCGAAATTTATAAATCATTTGTCAATTAAAACTGGCAAATTAAATCGGTAAAATTTGCAAGAAAACCCAGACTAATTAAAAATATTTCATTCAGTTATTATACAAAAATGAAAGGTAAATATATTTTAGTCTTATATGTAAAAAAAAGACACATTTTTTAAAGCAAAATTTTCTCTACTGTTACATCTTTCACCAAAATAAAAGCTATATTCGTATATAAAAGGTTGAGACACTATCCTATTTGAAGATATTTAGCTTCATACATGTGGACATGCTTTCTAAATTGATAAAGCAATATATTTTTCAGGAGAAAATATCTACATTTTTTTAAATACAGTTCTTAGAAAAAGCTTATATAAAATTTTCTTTTATGCGACTTTAAATTTCTGTCGGGACGTAACGTTTTAAAAAATAAGAAACAAATTCAGAATAGGCTACTTTAAATAGAAAAATCACTAAAAATTTTCACCTTACACTTACCTGCTACTGGAAGATTTCACTTAACAGCGCCTGTCTTGTAATGATAAGCCTTTGGTGTCTGTATAAAAATTTACGTGTTTGTTCAGGAACATGTACCTAAATAAGATTGTAAAAATTTACCTAAAATTTTACTCTACTGTTTATTACCATTTACTGTAAAATGTTTCCTAATGATGCCTAAATTATAGTGTTATGTAGGTGCTTTAGTTGCTTGTTAAGTATTGTTAAAAAAATTTAAAAAATTTACGGTAGAACTATAAAATTTTATCCCAAGGAAGCATTTTTAGTATCGATGTTACTTTTACAGAAAACTGAACAAGTTTATGCTTCCACGGAATACACTCAAAATAATGCTAGAAAAGCGCAATCTAGCATTATACATTTGTAATCATGTTTGAAAAAATAAAGACAAAGAATTTCCTAAACAGGGTATAATGTAGCACGGAAGATAGATTTTACAGAAGAATCTAATATTAAATATATTAAAAGTACTTTCGTTGAATAAATTCAAAACATTCATGCACAATTCTCTTTATCATTAATATTAATTTTAGAGCTGCATCTCAAAACAAAGCATTCAAAAATAAAATTTCTTCGAACAAAGTTGTAAAATTACAAGTTTTGAACAAAAGTAATTTTACGTGTGGTACTATACTGCGATAACCAACAAAAATTATTCTTTCGTTGAATATCCTACTCATATATCCAAAGTTATTCAAACAAATGACATCAAAATATTAAGAAAATTTATGCTTCCACACGCATTCGTAAAAATTATCAAAGCTGTTTGACATTAGAAAAGTGCAAAATATACGGAATTACTCATTTCAACTCTCAATATTCTTTTGTATTTTTAAAATAACAAAAATGAGCTTAAATCTTGGTGATTGTTTTCTTTTCTGTCAGGTGTTACATTTTTATTATTTTTATTGAATAAGTTATCATAAGGAAGGGAATCACAAACTTTGGAAAATAAATTTCTGTACGGTACGAAAAAAAAAAATTAAATCCTTAAACGATGATCATTATTCCAATTCTGAAAGTTGCAGGATGAACATATTTGCACTATAGCTCCTTGTTAATATTTTCTATAATTCTGCTATAGTGTAATGTTCTTCCGGGGTCATCTACATATTTAAATTGTATCAAACTTTAAAATTTTTAATAGTAACACCTAATTTTGATATCATATTTGCATTCTTTAACAAGAATAGAATTTTATAAATTTCGAATATGCAAATAAAAAATTACAGCTTATTCCTTAAAAAGGAATTTAACATCAGGTGTCCCAAATTTTAAAATTGCATAATTCCTAAACTATTTCACCGAATGACTTCCCACTTGATATTTGACTGTAAAATGTACAAGATAATCCAAGTATGATGCAAAAATTAAGTGAAAATTTTAAAGGTTGATAAAATTTCAATATTTAGACAACCCCTTGAGAAAATTTCATTATAACAGGTTTGTAGAAAGTAATAAATCCCATCAAAAACATACATGTGAAAGAAGGCCAAGTTTGTTAACGGTTTCGCTAATAAAAGAAGTGAGATCTAACTGGAAACCAAGTTCTTTCGAAGCTCCCTAAATCATAGCTCCTGTCATGCATAACGTTCTTCAATTGCTTAAAATGATTTGTTATGTTATTTGCTACTCAATAGAGCGACTTGGCAAGTTTTCACCCACCAACTGTAATCTTTGAGTCTGAGTACAATTTAGTCTAATAACTTTAGTCTAGAAAACTTGCCAAGTCACTCTGTTGAGTAGAAAATAACATAACAAATCATTTTAAGCAATTGAAGAACGTTTTGCATGACAGGAGCTATGATTTAGGGAGCTTCGAAAGAACTTGGTTTCCAGTTAGATCTTACTTCTTTTATTAGCGAAACCGTTAACGAACTTGGCCTTCTTTCACATGCATGTTTTTCATGGGATTTCATTACTTTTTGTACAGTTACAATATACTTAAACACTGTACTTAAGGGTTTTCAATGTGTTTACAAGTGACTATTTTATTTACCAGGCAACATTCAATTTAATTTAAATTTGCTACAACAAAATATTTGGCTGTCAATTTGCGGCAGAAATTTGTATTTTAATAGGCACAGATGTCATATACGCATACATTATTATAATTTTGTTTTACCATTACAGACTCATTAACATATAAATCAACAGTCCGACTCATATTTACAAATAAAATGACGAAACTATCCAAATAATGTAAAAAAATAGTATAAAATTTACAGATAATTGAAAATTACATCGGCATTGTTTCCATACATGAAATGAAATTTCCCTCAAAGTAGTGTTGACACAAAAATAAAATTCTGGAGGAACAATAATTATAAAAAAAAGTAGCACAAAAGAGATAAAGTGTGACATCTCCGCACGTGTTTATTTTATATTTTATGATTAAAAAGCAAAATTGAAATTGCCATGTTTAGGAGAGAAAGACACCATGGATTGTTCCATGTTTTTTTTCGATGCAATTAAAGTACGATTGTTATTTTTTTTTTTCTCGCGCGTCCCTTTTTGTAAGTTTGATGGAATAAATGAGCTAATATTTTGCCACAGCTACACTGCCTAGACCCATGGTAGCTACACATCCATGATTAATATTTATTTGAATCATAGGAAAGACTCGCTTTTGTTTACATTTTTAATTCTGGGATTAGACGAATTTCAACTGCGGATGTTTCGAAATATATGCGTATTTCGATATATGTATTCTCTCAAGATGTTTTTGTTTTTTCACAGTGTGTCTAAAAAGGTAAATTTTATACACCACTACTCAAAAAAATTAATTCACTGAAATTAGCCCAAAATGGCTGATAATCAAATATTTTGCTGCAAGGTCCACCCGGATTCAACATTTGGCGCTTTTTTTGGCAAATTAAAATTTCGCCTAATAGACGTAACGTTAAAGTAAAAATGGACACCCCCAAGTGGGTAATTAATCGATTTTCAGAAGTTTTTGATTTTTTTTTTCGATTTCTTATAGTGTAAACGAGCTTCTTACCAAATTTTAAGTCTGTAAGTGCAGTAGATATATGAAATCTTTTTGATGAAAGAGTGAGTCACTGATAAAATTATCAATTATCAAACATTTTCAAATATCATTATCTCGGAAACTAATTATGCGTAATTTATAAAATTTCGGATTCTGGATAATTAAGGGAGCCTTACTACATATTTAAAATTACAAGTACGTAGGTCAAATAGATTTTCAGTAGTAGAGTGTCGAAATTTGGCGAAAACACCTCGAAATGGTTCGTGTAAATATACCCACGGCTGGTGTATCCGACTTTTTTGCTTTGGGAACTTGACTGACACACTGCTGTGTGTCTAGATAAAGAGTTTTTCTGCAAACAGATTCTTGAATGAGGCATTTAAATTGCGTTAAATTGCGTTTAATCTACAAATACATGTTTTGATTTGTTACTTCAATAGAATACGCAACAAGAGAATAGAAACAATTTTTACTTTAGAAAGTTTGTTTATAAGACCTTGCTGAATTTTGGTGCTAAATTTCACTTATGTTTATAAAATTTCTCTTTAAATTTTCTAAACATTAATTGACAGTGTACTTACTTTTCAACTATGTAAGTATTTATATAATCATTTATTTAATTATTAAGTTCAAATGACAAAATTCATTGCCCAATACAAAAATGCATTAAAATTAGAATTGTTTTATTTTCTTTTTCAAAGTCCCTGGGTGATGATTTTTTTTCTTTTTGTGGTATTATTTTTTACCATTCTCTAAAACACATAACAAGCGGGAAAAATTCTACCTTACGGCAGAATACAGATGGGCCACCCACGGCTTTTATCGTTGAGATTTTTTCATCCAAGTCTAACTCGTCAAAAAAAGTGTTTGTTAGCATAAGCCAGCTTCTCCACTTTAGAATTTAGTTAGCGATGTAAGATTTTTTGTGAGGCTGGCGGAATATATTAGGAACGAACACACCAAGTTTTAAAAAGGTTCGGTGACTAGAAGTATTTTTAATAAATAGAATGGGGAAAAGATGTGGCTCCAATGGGCTGAGACGTGGCGAGGTAGATGTTGTTTACAAATGTGCTGCCTTAATGGCATCCTTTAAACTATTTTTAATGGTTCAAGACACTTTAACACTTAATAGATAACCTAAAAAAAGTAATGAAAAGTTCTATGATAACAGCTTTTATGATGGATACAGCTAAGAGAAGTTGTTTAAAAAAATGATGATTTAGAATTAATTGATGGGGTCTTGGAGAGCGGTGGGGGGGGGAGCTATACAAAACACAAGTGCTCTACGAGACCTTTAAAATGAATCCTCACTTGTAATTGAGAGATAGGACTTTAAAAGGGATGCCTCTTTTGCGCGCCTCTGATGGGCCCACCTCAAGATATACGTGAAAACTGAGGCGCCAAAAGAAGCGGGAGATAAAACACCTTTAGACGGAGTACAGCTAATTTTGGTGAAATTTTGGAGCTATCCGGCCCATAGGAACAGAGAAAAATGGGAAAAACAAAAATAATTATGACAAATTGAAAAAAATTAAATAAGAAAAGTGCTCCTGACGGGAGGGGTGATGAAAAGGAAGATCGAGAGTAGGACCAAACAAAAGTGCTTGACGAGATCAAACTTTTGATATGTTACATGATGGGGTTTGAACACCTTGAATGTCTCACCCCCCGGGGGTGGGGACTCAGTTCCTATATTAGATAGGGCCTAGCGATTGTCTTAGAAATGTCGGCCTCGAATATTTTAATTTTGTTGGATCCTTTAGAACGCCCTCTGTGGGGCTTAAAGGGGCTGAGAAAGATCGGAAAAACTAAAATTTAAAAGGAGTTGAAACAGAGAAAAATGCTTCTTAAGGGAGGGGGGAGTGAGAAGGGGGAGAGTAGGACCAGACCATAGTGCTTGATGAGATATATCTTTTGACATGTTACATGAAGGGGTTTGAGCACCAAAAAGGTCTCCCTCCGGGGGGGGCAACTTCGTTCCTATGGGAGATACGGCCACGGGACCTCCTTAGAAATGTCCGCCATGACCAGTTTAACTTTGTTGGATAATTTATATTATTGTTTAAATGGGGTCTGCGCCCGCTGTAGGGCAATTAAGGACTGAGAAAGGAAATACAAGCGGAAGTAACGGCATAATAAAGAGAGACAATTTTATTTTTACTATCGTCAGTAACAACCATTTGCATAGCTATGTATAAAGGGTGTCCTCCTTTATATATGGAGTGGCTGTGACTTTTCATAAACATGAATTTTACTGTATACTGAAAGAATTAGTCCTGTGTGTGGCTAATAATAATATGTAATGTAAAATTTTAATCGTGAAATAGCTGAATTTGTCGTATTTAAATAAGTAATTGTTAATAATATCAAATTTTACTTTTTTGAAATATATTCCATTTATCATGAAAAATACAAAGCAATAGATAAAACATTTTTAAATAAAGAAGTAGAAAAATAGAACAGAAATTTAGGGGAATCGAACCCGCAACCACCAGAATCAAGAGCAGCGCTCTAACCATTCGGCCATCAAGTTCTCTTCTAGACTTTAAGAAAATATTAAAATAGGTAAATTAGTCAAATCAATGTTTCGAACGCAGGCCTTTCAATTCCACTATACATACATTCACAGTATAGACTCACTCCATATTTTAGTCTCCTTTACCCGCGCGCCTCCTGATCTTTGTCCGTGACTAGCCCCATTATCATTTTACGCGTGAAGGTTTCGCATATATACATCATATATGCATCATCCGTTAAGAAATGTTATATATATATATATATATGATTCATCTTTGGAAGCCGCTATAACGCGAAAGTGCCAAATTAAAAATATATTAATGAAAACAGAAACAAAAATATTTCATGCTTGGGGGCTGCTGTAACACACTAAAGTACCAAATTTCTACTTTGTTTTTCATATCTGATAATTTGCATCTATCCTTTTTGTAACTTTAACATTTTTGTAACGATTTTATGCATTTCTATTGACTATTCAAAGAAAAATTCTAAAAATGCGAACATTTGATCCATTCTCGACCGAAAGCAACAACCGTTATCATTATCTTTTAACGCGTGAAGGTTCGCTATGGTTCTTCATTGTGAAGCTTGGTAATTTTCGAAATTCAATATTTGAAAAACGGCATAATCATTAGATTTGAAATTTATATCAATTTTTTACCTTTCTAACGCAGTTTGTCTAACAATTTTCGGACAAATACTTTTCGAGCTATTATTTTTTTCAGTAACTTCAAATATTTCATTTTCCGAGATTAACCTGTGGCAACGATGGATGGCTGCGACTTTTCATAAACATGAAAAATAATAGAGATTGAAAGAATAAGTCACCCTGTGTGCGGCTAAAAATTAACACTTATCCATGAGAACCAGATACTCTGTTAAACAGTATAAATATGATTTCATCTTAATTGTCTTCCAAATCTATCGACCACAAGATTATCTTGATAAGATAATTTCATCTGTTTCCATGATTAACACAATAAATTTTATTTAAATATTGGCTTGGTTCTCTGTCACTCATTTAAATACCTGTACCTTAAAAAAAAGACAAATATTAGTGTCAAAGCAGTTTTTTCCAATCAAAAAATGTTATTCAAGGTTACTAAAAAAAATTCCTTTCGGAATAAATTAACCTATTTCATTTACGAATGCCTATTTGGGGATTTATTAGTTTTCTATGGCTGGTAGTATCCAGTTTTGTATATTTCATATATTTTTAGTTTAAATGTGTCTGACTCCATTTATGATATACTCTTAAGTAGTTTCATGTGTATATTTGCACATGCATGTGAGATATTGTAGAATGAATAAAAATGTAAGGTTCATACAATAAATAGCTATGTATAAATAAAATAAAATTCTAAATAGTTGTTAAAAATTCTGAAATACTGCAATTACTAGAAAAATCGCACATAAAAAGAGGTGTACAGTTATATTTTAAAAGTTTTACACATTTTTTTACACTATCGTATTTTATACTTTAAAATAGGGACTTAAACATTTAAAAAGAAACTTATCTTTTCAATTTTATTTTTGAAGTATGCGTGTATCACTTTTATTTTCATTGTACAACGTTACTTTTTCTATAGAAAAATAGTTTCAAAGTATTTTGCAGTAAATAGATTAAACAAGGGACATTGATCATCTTTTATCTGTTATACTTATGAATATTTTGATGCCATTTATAGACATTGACCAAAGAATTGTGATTATTGCGAAAGATATTAGATGGAGGGCATTGAAATTTGTTTTAGTTATACCTATGAAGGCCTGCTTACTACTATGAAGTGTTCAGGGAACACAGGCCAAAAATGGTGATTTTGAACATTGGCCTGTGTCTTACTAAGGTTTCAGATATATAACCTGCTACCTTCAATTTTAAGCTTTTTGTAACTGATATATTTTCATGTTTTACAAGGAAAAATTAGTTCAATTAATAATACAGGAGCTGAATAAAATAAACAAAATTTTTAACATAATAAACTGACTTAAAAATATCTTTTGTTTGTTTTTTACGTTGTTAAGTCCTATTAAAAATTAAATCCTAATCTAAAAATTTATTTAATAATCAAGCTCTTTGAATAACTTTTTATATATTATGCAGTCAACGTATAAGTAAATCCAATAAACTTACAATATAATTATCATATACAAGCTAAAAGGACGTGACGTAGAGAAAGATTTTATTTACGTTTTTCCGAATAATATTGCTGACTTATATTGAAAACCTTTTATTGTAACACAGAAATATATCTCCCGTTGATTTAGTAAATGTAATTATAATTCAAAGCACTAAAATAATTTTGCTCAGTAATGAAATATAGCTTATGCAGAGTGCTATTTTAAAAACTGCTTTTGTTCAAAAAATGCAAGATCAACAATAAATGTTGAAATGAATGATGTGCAGCATTTTGTGGGGATCTTATAAATCCAGACGTCTAATATTCTTTTAACACAAGTAGATATGTGAAAACAATCTCTCCTATAAACCTGGTAGTTGTAAAGATTTCTTACCTCAACTTAGAACGCTGTTGATATTGACTTAAGGATAATCGTTTTCCCATACGAAATTTTCTATAGGGGCAATTGTTTAACAATATAAACAAAAATTGATTTAAAGAGCATTTCACATTGCATGAAGCATTTTATTATTTTGATATTATTATTACAAATATAACGTGTCTATCAGTACAATAGTTCTGTCAGTTAAATAACTTTTATTTAACCACTAGTTAATACTGATAAGGAAACTGGATAGCAATGTTATTTTCTCCTGCTCGAGAAACAATGCTTTGCATTTTACATTTTCGATTTTTTGCGCGTCCAGTTGATTAATGTTTTAGCATTGACATTTATTATTAGAAAAGGTTTGCTTATAAGTTATAACATGTAGGTCAAATTTTGTCATAACAATTTATGTTATAACGATTTATGAGCATTCTGTTTAAAATTTTCGTTGTTTTACTTTTAGTATTAAAAAAACTGAATGCCAATGTTAATTGTATTAACTATGTAAGTATCGACAAACCCTTTTAGCAATAAGCAAGAAATAAAAAGATAACAATAGCAGGTAGAGTTTTACAGATAAAGAGGTTATAATTAAACAGTAATTTGATATTTTAAATGAACACACACACACACACACACACACACACACATATATATATATATATATGTTATGTATTTATTTATTTTTATTTCTTTTACAAGATAATTCTGCTTATTAGTCATAGGAAAGTTAAATGTATTGAAAAATTGTGGATCTATACGCATATGTCCATAAAGTATAGAGATTAACACTTTTTTTAAAAACAAAGTTAAAGATTCTGTTATTTATATTTGTAAACTAATACTAAAAATAGAGAGCTGGGAAACTGCTTCAAATATTCAGTGATTCATAATCACAAGAACAAAATCATCTCCTTTTACTTTTGAGATAGACTCATTAACAAAGATGTAAAGTGATAGAATAACCTTCATTATTCAGAGATTCTGTATGAGTGAACCAGCTAAATATCTTTTCAGTTTAGAGGCTGTCCCAATTTGGAAAAATTTAAATCCAAACAAATAATTGTCATATCCTTTTTTTCCGAAGAAATTTCCAAATAAGGTTCGATTTTTATGAAAAGAAACAAAATTGAAAATTTTAAATAATAGCAACCAATTAAACACGACGATTGTACGGTAGAGATGTTTATTAAATTGATCGGTATACATCTGAGTTTTAATTACTTTACATTAAAAGGAAGACTTCAGAATCTACACTGTTAGATGAGTGCTTACAATTGAGATGTAACTGTTTTTTTTTCTAAAGCATACGATGTACCCAGAATAGCTTCGAAACAAAATTACGGAAATTTGAAAACACATGTTCTAATTTTAGAGATATCCCCTCTTCCCAAAAGGGGTATGATAAGTGCTCATTTCTACATTCAAGTTTGGCAACATTTTTGCGGAAGGCCCACAAGTTTAATATATTTTTATTTAGTCATCCATAATCCTCTTTCTGACAGGTGTGATGCATTCTGTAATCACATGTGCGATTCCAGCTAGCCAGATGCTGAAAGCTTGAATTTATTTCGCACTGAACTTTGTTTATAATGCTGAAAAGCGTAATCACATACACAGTAAGTATATTTTATAATTTCATCAATAGAAGACGCCAGCAGCGTTTAAGTTTAAGGTTGAACTCTAGAGGGTTATATAAATTTATCAGTGACGCCAGGTGCGACAAGTAGATCTTGGATTTTGATGGATGTATAATTAATTGTTCTTGAAAATAAAAGCACAATTTCCCTATGCATAAATCATGAACATTGCGGTACAATAAATAAAATTCGTTAAATTAATTACGATTGAAATAAATTAACATTTTCAATTCCTGTAAGTATGGAAGTGTTATTGGTATCTAAAAAAAAAAAAAAAAAGGAACGCTTTAAGCCCTGATACAGAGTTCGCAGAATGTACAGTATGCTGAAGAGCGAACAATTCGTAACAGACGAAGAAACCCTTGTCTTCTAAAAGTTAAACGTTGATTAATACAATTTAGTATTGAAATTTTCTAAATGTTCAGCGAGTAAATCATGAAGATAATTGGATGATAACTGTAGGATATTTCGCAACTTAATATTTGGAAAATTGTCCTGAACATTAATTACTCTTGGAACTCAATGGGTAGCACTTCTGTATCTAGATTACTGCTCACTGTCTTGAAACAGCGTTTTTTTTCACAAATTTGTCAATAAAAAAGAAGACCAAGCACGTATTGATCAGGAAATTCAGTATCATGCTTTTATTCTTTACTTTTCATTTATTAAAGAATGGCATATGTAATTTAATTCCGTTAAACTATCAAGTTATTAATTAATCTAAGTTCAGAAATTAACTACTTTTGTCTGTATTATGAAGTAGTACCAGAAGTATTTTAATTTATTGTGTTAATAAATATCAGAAGTTGGTAGAATAATACAAATCATTTTCGATTTTGAAAATAATTAGACATTCAATTCCGCTCTGCTGAAGGGGAAAGATGTACATCTGTGTCTTTTTTTTTATCAGTCTAGCTACACACAGACAACGCATGAACACATGCACATACACGCGCGTGCGCGCGCGCACACGAACGAGACAATTTATGTATGTAGCCGAATTAATCGCATGCATCTCTGTGTTCACAAGGTTTATAAATTTTAAAACCTTTTTTCTACTGTTGACTAACATGTTATGATTTTGCAACAAATTTAACTGCTTGATGATTTTTTAAAGTTAATATTAAATGCAGATTGAAAAATAATTCAACATTTGCATAACATAACTTAATGAAATTTTGTATTTATTTATTGGAGTTTTTTTTAATATCTTACTGCCATCTTCAAGAAATGAAAACTTTATTATTTATGTTTGAGAGAATTATGTGACAGGTGTAAATGTTTTTTGAGTTAAAACTTGCCCATCTACTAAAAACACCTTAACTGATAGTATTTATTACGCGAAAGTCTGAGAGAATAAGTCTTTTAAAAACCACTTAGAAAATTACTTGGATTGAGCGTGTAAGCAGAAAATAATGTAATGCAAATACTTATCATGTCTCGACAAATATTTTACCAAGCAAAATCGCATCACCAAAGCTTTAAATAGAAATTGTAAATTTCGCTGATTATTAGAACATGTCGTTATCTGACTTTTTTTTTTTAATACTTAAGAAAATAGTATAACAATTTATTTTAATATTGTTATGATTTATATATGTAAGTGAATAATTAATGTAAGAAACATCATGTTAAAAAAGTAATTAAACGTACATTATTTTTATTTGAATGACGGAATAGGAAACTTTTTTTCTGATAATGATTATAGTTCTTCAATGTTTAAGGGGACGGTGGAATTTCAATTGAATAAAAATCGACGAAATATACGAACTTTTGTTATTATATTAAAATGGTTTGTTAACATTTAAAAATATCATTATATTGCTTTATATTTGGAAGAAAGTATGTTTTCACAATTTTTAACGTAATGAAAATGACATAATGTCATAATTTGTTTCAAATATATTTTTCTTACTGAATTCATGGTGCAGAACAAGCAAAACAATTTTAAATAATTTCTTTTTAGAATGACTTTAAAAATTAAAATATTTTTTTAATTCCATCGAGTAGAAGTGTTATGCAGTATTTAAATAAAATAATGAACAATATTTAATTACTTATTAATTAATATGACTGCAGGTTGAAAGTTTTTATGATTGATTCAACGGATTTTGTTTTGTCCAGTTTTTTGTAATGTTGAACTCAGTTGAACGTCTTCTGTCTCTACTTTTCAAGTGAAAGTTTCAAGCACCGAAATAGATTGATAAATTTTAGAGGAATGTGGAAATAAGTTGAACATCATTGAAAATATGCTGAAAAACAACATGGTTCGTCAAAATTGATGAGCGTGAGTTAAGTGAGAAAACGGCAATCGGAGTTTTAGAATTAGAATACAATTGTGTAAGATTAGTATTTACTTATTTTAATACAACGTAAGAGTTAGTTAATATTAAAAACTCTTTTTTCTTTAAAATATTAAAAATTATTATATAATAATATATAATTATTATATAATTATTATATAATATTAAAAATATTAATAAGTTAATATTAAAAATTTCTTTAAAATATTTAAACTGTTTTTTCTTTAAAATATTAATAGAACCCATTAGTTATTTTTTTCTACACAGTTTGTGCTATAAGAGAATAGTGGAATCTCTAGAGAGAGAGGTTGATACAAATTTAGTTTCTGTTGTTAAGATAACACAAGTAATTTAAAAATGTAATATAACAAAATTAATATAATCACTATTACCTATATAATAAGTATAAAACTTAATAATATGCAGAATCTAAGTCCTAAAGGTATAATGTCAAGCTACTTTCTTTTATAAATCAGACTTCTGCGCAAAGCAAAACTTTTTACATTTTTAAATGAATTAATATATAGTGAAAATGTTATTAATTATAAATAGTATTTAATTAGGGTTGAAGATTAAAAAATGTATACACCATTTTAACGTAAATGAGACTACATGCAAGTAAACTTTTGATTAAGGAAATAACATTTGAGATAATTTAACATAATTTTTAATTATTCATATCTACTAGCGAAGATTCTGTCTTCCTTTAAAAAAATTTTAAAAAAGCAATAGTTAATGTCTTAAATATCCTTTATACGATTTGAAAGTTGTATAAATATGGATTACTGATTGTAGGTTTCGACCGCACATAAATTTAGTCGTGCTACATGGGGCTCTTGGGTCGCAGTTGAGTATGGCTGACTACAGAGTATACGGACAAATACCGAACGCTGAAATAAATTGCAAGACAATCTCTCATACGAAAATTGTCTCTTAGGCTGATTGTTTATTTTTTTTTTTGTTTGTTTGTTTGCTTGGCCTTTATAAAATCACCAACGATGTTTTTTATGTATAACATTTATATTACTCAAAGTTAAACTCGATTCGAATTATGCATTTAAAGAGGTCATTTTTAAATTTAAAATATTAAGAATATAATTACGGTAAAACTTTTAATTTTTTGAAAATGGATCTTGTTTATAATGGAATTAAAAGGAAAATTTCATTTCTGATTAAACGAATACGATACAAGTATAAGAAGCGTCGTACTTTCCAAGACGGTAACTTCTGTGAACCGAAAATTTTGCATTCCCTTGAGATTCCGTCTTAGCTCTCCGTTCACTGTATACAGGGGGGGGGGGAGGGGCGAGTAAAGTTCGGATACACTCAAATAATGTTTGAACAGTTAAAGATAGAGTTGTGGAACAAATGTCAACTTATAATAAAACAATTAAGCGCTCTTATAACATGAAAATGACAGCAGTGTCTCTAGAAGCGAAATTTAAAAGTTATCCAGTTGACGTTTTTGAAGGGTTTTTTTCAATCAAAATGATAATTATACAGTTTATTTTTTGTACATAACTACCGTTTTCAATGCTTTTTGAGTTTCACTATTTTCTAAGACCATTATTTAATCGCATAATTTCTGTTATTATATAAAGCGAATTTTGATTCGTAGTAATTGAAGAATAGAATTTCGAAATTTTAGTTTTTCTTAAAATTGTAGGATTTGGGTTTTGCAGGGGGGGGGGGGAGTAAAGTTCGGATACACTCAAATAACGTTTGAACAGTTAAAGATAGAGTTGTGGAACAAATGTCAACTTATAATAAAACGATTAAGCGCTCTTATAACATGAAAATGACAGCAGTGTCTCTAGAAGCGAAATTTAAAAGTTATCCAGTTGACGTTTTTGAAGGGGTTTTTTTCAATCAAAATGATAATTGTACAGTGTATTTTTTGTACATAACTGCCGCTTTCAATGTTTTTTGAGTTTCCCTATATTATAAGAACATTATTTTATCGCATAATTTCTGTTATTAAATAAAGCGAATTTCGATTAGTAGTAATTGCCCGTAAGGCATGGTGACATCACGGCGACGTCACTGTGAAGTCACACTGTGACTTTGTGACAGTCGTCGTGACGTCAAGGGACGTCGATGTGAAGTCACTGTGACGTAAATGCGAGGTCGTTATGGCCGTTTTCAAGGCTTTCTGTGACCTCACAATGTGACTACTTTGTGAAGTCACCGTGCGACTTCAATGTGAAAAATGTGACGAATCTGCATCGGATAGGGTGACCAGATTTTACCCGAATCCTATACGGATTGTTCGGATCAAAATTTTTTTATGGTTCAAGTTTGTGACGTTTGTGACGACACTGCACCGGGTCGGGTGACCAGATTTTACCCGAATACAATCCAGAAACTTCGGATCGATCTTTTTGGATTTGTTTGGCTACAGAATAGATTTGGATTAGTTTTCGTGTGACCTGATTTTCGTGAACCCGATCTGACCCGATTCGGGTATAATGTTTTTACTGTAAGTCTTGTTCAGAAAAGAATCTTGCATACGACCAAGTAACCAGATTTTATCAGAAATTGTGTTACGATACAATTTCTGATGTCGGCTCGGATCTAGAGTCATGCACGAATCCGGTTATATACTTCTTGAACATGATTGAATGTCTACTTGAACATGAATGATGGTTGACTGAAACTATATTTACATTCAACCCGTAATCTTACCCTAACCCAGTAACAACAACAACAAAAATTCTGTAGGCCCACAACCCGACCGAACCTGATAAATGATTTCGCATAGATTCGGATAACAAGATTTCACCAAATACGGATAAGATCGACGATAAGGATTGGATCGGCAATCATTTTTTTTCTGCAACTCGTATTCAAATTAAAACTTTGCATCTGATTGGAAAACCGGCTAATGTAGCCGTTAAACAAGAAAATTATAAATGTAAAAAACGCATACTAATATAAAAATAATGGATGAATCCATTAAAAATTATAATAAAATTAAATATTTTAATAATATGAAATTCTATTGTGCAAATAACCACTTTTAAAAATAACTTCGACTTCCATTTGTTTTATGTAACCACCAAAAATGTTGACAATAATTAAAACTATGCTATTTTGCTTTTAAGTATTGAAGTTTTTAAATGTGTATACTTTGCCATATTTCCCCTCGTTCACTATCACGAAACTTTCTGACACATTTATGAACAAATTTTTAAACGTTTGGCACTTGTATGCCTGATTATTAAAGCGATTTGGAATGAATAGCGTTTTCCATTTTTTGATAAATGAAATGCTTAAGAGCAATTTTGGTCACGTTTTTTCCGTTTCTGACGCTGCGCGTCGGAAATTCGGTTCAAAACATCGACTTTGATAGTGTT
The DNA here is from genome assembly GCA_963931845.1 of Maratus michaelseni. Classification (NCBI taxonomy): domain Eukaryota; kingdom Metazoa; phylum Arthropoda; class Arachnida; order Araneae; family Salticidae; genus Maratus; species Maratus michaelseni. The sequence goes on from OZ007586.1 coordinate 365,775,604, forward strand.
TTCTGAAACATCTTTTGTCAAAAATGGAAAATGCCATTCTATTACATATATTCTGAATAAGAACACCTGCCAATTTCATGTGTTTCCAAATAAAAATGAATTCAGAAATTAGTTATTTTGAATTTGATTACAAATTTAATGAAAATAAAAGTATAGATTTTTAAATAAGCATTGTGAAAAATCTATATTAGGAATCCATTTAAATAATAGATTTACCTATTGTGAGATATTATTAAATAATAAACATTGTATCAAGCAATAAAACATTTTTCGAAGCAAATGAAATTTAAAACTTAGGATCATAAACGCAAAGAAAAAAAATTTTTTTTTTCTTTACAAATTATTTTATTTATAGTTTTTGATAGAATACTAAATGCAGAGCTTAAATATCAATTTTTACTATAGAAAAAATTCGATAACATAACTGGAAAAATTACCTTAACTGAATAGCTGTTTTATTGTTTCATCAATATTCATAATTTTTGTGCACCTAATATTGACATATCTTGACAACTAAATTTGTAATGAGTTAAATTGTCGCAATTATTTCAAATATACCAGAAAATTATTTCTCAAAACCTCCACTAGCTAAGAAATTTTCAAATTGTAAATCAAATATTAATAGTTTTAAAAATTGCAATGTTTTTAATTACAATGAATAACTATGAAAATGGAACTGAGAAACGCAAAATATAAATACATTCCTCGTTATAAATAACACGTTACATTTAGAATATATATTGTTAGTAAATACTTTAAGCTTTTTTCCAAACTCTCTATTTAAAACGATTTAAAACATTAAAGATAAAATTTTATACAAGTGATTAAAAAAAAAAAAAAAGATTTAAACATCTTAATATTTAAATAATGCACTATTAATGTACCATTATTAAATATGCACTATTAACAAAACTGCGAAGACATTAAAAGTTACCTGCTAATCTATAAGTAAAACCACCAGTTCTAGGGATTAAGTTTTAATGGTCGTTGACTGCTTCCTTTTCATTGAAAAATGAGACTCAAATCCACTGCTTTAATTTTCAAAGTGTCCAGCTTAGGTGTGTTCATAGATCTGAGATATCACATATCACGCAGACCTTAATAACGCACCCAGCTAGACATAAGGATAGGTTAAAATGGATGATTCACTTTAAAACGTTAATTTACTTTCACGGTATAAATTCCACAATATACTTACACAACCTTAAAAGAACACCACACACTCTAATCCGCCGATGAAAATTATCGTCTGCCCTCAACATCTGCGATCATGATCTGCGCAGTAATGTTTACCACAAAGTAACATCTAGCAGGTGTTTCCAGAAAAAGAATAGAAAGAAAACAGTTAAATAAAGACATTTCAAATGCTTTATAGTTTATATGGCTGACAAATAACTTCTAATAAAACTATAATATTCTGTTTTTATATGAGAGAGTTTAATATTCTTGGAAATAAGCTGTGAAAATTTAAATTTTTATATATTTTTTAATCAGTTGCATTTGTTTTAGGCGTCCAAAGTAAACATAAATTTTAAGTAAAAATGGATTTAATAGTCTTTATAAAATAATTACGACATAAATATAAATACTATTCTGCAATCAGATTTCCTAAATACGATTTTTCCATTTTTTACACTCTATTGAAAAGAGCAATATATTTAACAGAGGTGATATCTTATTAAGCACTGACCAGTTTTGGAATAAATTGCTATAGGAATGACATATACTTTATGACATATTTTTAATTCGTTTTTGTTCGGAAACGCATGAAATTGGCTTTTGTTTTTATTCAGAAACTCTGTAATTGAAAGACGTTTTCCATTTTTTAGTAAAATCAGAAGATCTTTCAGAAAAGAATGTCAAAGTCAGCGTTTTGAACCAAATACCCGACGTATTAGGGAAAGAAAAGAGAAAAACCAGTCGTCACGTGACACGAATTGCTTATAACTCGATAAGTAATTTATTTATCAAAAAATAGAAAACTCATTTCGATTCCAAATTGCTTCCATAGTCAGTCCTGCCCATTTTATGCCTTTGCGTTTAAAAATGAGTCAGAAATTATGTCAGAAAGCTTCGCGTTGTGGAGCAGGTCAGTTGAGTACCACCTTAAATATTCAGTACAAGAAAAATCTTGAACGCGTTCGACGGTCACCCCGAGCACCCCCGATGTCGAACTCGCAAAAATGGTGTCCTCACTTTTTAAACAGAAAGCTGATGATTGGGTTGAGTGGCCCCTCAAAATAATAAGAGATTGGAGATTTTTAAAATATTTTTAGTATCACAAAATTAGCAAATGAGTTGTATGCGGTGGTAGGAAAAAAAATTAAATGTTTGTATTTAAAATGCTAACAAATCTCTAAATCGCTAACAGTTTTATTAGAATGGGAGATCTATTTCTGAATTACTTTCCGCCAAAACTTTCCTACGTTACTAAATTTCTATTTAAGGATTTTTACCTGTGTATTATATAGTATATTTTGTTAAATTTCATGAAAATGGCAATGAAAATTGTAAAAAAATATCTGCCTCATATATGTAGACAAATATTTATTTATTATTTTATTTTGGAAATACAATATATTTAAATAATGTGTGACAATGTTTTTATTAATGATTTAGGTACATGACATAATTCAATTCTATATTTTATGAGTTTTTTTCCAAATTCTCTCTCCGACACACCGTGAAGTCACAGAGTGTCACAGTGTGGTCATAGGTTTTACGTGACTTATGTGACTTGCAGTGACGTCATTGCAACGTCACAAAAATTTTTAAAGCTGTCAAAAAGTAATTTTCTTCATGCCATAAGATGTTCTAAAGTTTATTTTAAGTTTTCTTTAGATCTTCAAGACGTTCACATTTTGATCACAGTGTGACGTTACAAAGTGGTGTCATTTTGGCCACAGATGTGACGTGACGTACGTGACTCACAGTGACGTCACAATGACGTCACTGTGACTGTGCATGCTATGCGGGTGAAGAATAGAATTTCGAAATTGTAGTTTTCTTAAAATTGTAGGATTTGGGTTTTGCATGTATGATTTTGCAGCATCAAGTAGAATTTAACGGTATATAATTTTTCATTTAATTTTTATGATATCATTGTTTTCCATCATAGTGAAAGTTTTTCATATTTTTTAAAGGCGTTAAAGTGTGTTTTAATGAAAGTAAAAAATAAATGTAAAGCATATTTAATTTGACTCGGCATTTAAAGTTTCAAATAATCGAGCATATGAAACATTAAGTATTTAAATCATGGTATTTTAACGTTAAGGTTCTTATTAAAATAAAACTTTTTATATTACCTTGGTTAATTTTAGAATATTTTTCATTTCGTAACTAGATACTGTAAACGTAGCTTAGTCATTCTGACCTTCTTTGAAATTTCTAAATTACTTTCTTCATGACGCTTATATGAAAAATTCATTTTTGGCAGAGTTATCAATTTATTTCGAAAGTACATAAATAAATAATTAAAAACTGAACTACCACTTTTCTTTCAAATTTACTATTCTAAAGTTTCCTTGAAGAAGAATGTTGGAAATTGCATTTTTTCAGATGCTTACATTGACTTATAATGAAAATTTATTTATAAAACTGAGGAAATTTATATTTTTAAATGCTTTATTTTTAAAGATTTCATTATTCTTTTAAATATATTTTAAAGACAAAATCATTACTTTTCAAAAATATTAGAAAGTTCATGAATAGTACTTATTAGCAAACGATCCCACCACCAACCACCAGTTTACTTTTTATGATTTAACGAGATAAATCTTTTTCGGAAGCTACCCTACATATATTTAACATTGCAATTTTTACTGAGATATGTAAAAAATGGCACCAGAAAATTAGCATTGTAAAAGATAAGTGAAAAGGGACGTAAAAGTATGGTACTATACGTGGATGGCGGGTAAACATCATTGTAAAGATTTAACAATGGCGTGGAACAGTCATGATAGTAATAGTAGAGTGAAAACCGAAAGGTAAAATACTGTTTCTTCCATAATAAGGTCAAAGGGATTTTCCCCTTAAAGTAATGTGTAAATGTAAACACGAACTAGAAAAATCAAGAATATAAAATGTAAAATTCCTGGAAAAACTAGAATACCGTAAAAGCAGTCTGTTCAAAGAGGTGGCCGTAACGGTAAAAAACTGAGAAATAAAATTTAAAGCATGTCTTTCAAGCTATTTTTTAATGTAACTTTCTATTAAGAGCGTATGGTATTAACGCGAAAGCACTCAAGTTAATGTTAAAGCAATGGGATTATTCTTTTTAAATTTTACATTGGCATTTCAACATTTTTAAACGATATTTTTGCACAGGTTGGTTAGTTGGTTGGTTAGTTGATTTTATGACGACCGATTATCTACACGAGGGATATAGGCCCTAGGGGGGAGTGCCCTCCGTGGGGGTTTTTCTAAGGGATCCTAACCCGTATTTACGGCAAGGTTCGAAGAAAACCCGGAAGACACTGAACAGTTAGGTTGACGAGCACGACAGGGATTTGACCCCAGCACCTCCCGTCTATCAGCTTTGAGAGCAGAACCTCTAAGACACTGGTGGGGCATTTTTGCACAGGATACCTAAGATTGGTGTCTAACCGGGTACCTTTTCCACTTTATCGATTTTGATTTCAGATTTTTTTTCTGAAGACACTTGCACTTTCGGAGTCGGTTTTTAAAGTGAAAGTGTCCCGAGAAAAAAAAAATATGCAATCAAAATTAAAAAAAGTAGCTGGTAACAGACCGACCTCATATACCCAATGTAAAAAAAGATTTAAAAAGATTTAAATCTGAACGAGAAATTTGAAAAGAACGCTCCCATTGCTTTAACTTGCCTGCGAGTATTTTGGCATTGCTAGTGTCGGATCTTAAGCTAACAAGGTTTTTAATCTTTTAATGTACAGGGGAAAATGAGCCTTATAGAGTGGCGGGTGTCAAATGAGACCCTTGGACTCAATTTTACTTGAAATTATTTTGCATTCTATTACCGCTTTCACACGGTTTTTCGTCTAATTTAAATGTAGATTTTTTACACACAGTGTTTTATAGATTTAACAACTATTTTGTTACATATCATCGTTGTTACACATGACTATTTTATGAAATTTTACAATATACCGTAAAATTTTCATCCAATTTCCATACCTACGTATTTTTAAAAATATATTGTCAAATGTAAACGATTGTAGAAATGTCTTCATGTCCCGCGAAATTTAAATGATATCATAATATAAATGTTTTTATTATATGTAACATAAACTCACAATTTCTCTAAAATAACTGTGAAATATTATTTTGAAATCTATGACACCACTCAGGATTAAATATCTTAGCAAGGAAATTACTTTTATTTATTGAAATGAAAGTATAATATATATATATATATATATATATATATATATTACACACAGTGTTTCATAGATTTAACAACTATTTTGTTACATATCATCGTTGTTACACATGACTATTTTATGAAATTTTACAATATACCGTACAATTTTCATCCAATTTCCATACCTACGTATTTTAAAAAATATATTGTCAAATGTAAACGATTGTAGAAATGTTTTCATGTCCCGCGAAACTTGACTTTACAAAATGTAGCCAAGTCTCGTGACTCTTTTACAGAAAACAGTTCTGAGACATTGTAAAGCCAAGTTTAGTAGTCCTATTAACTCTGAAATTTTCATTCACAAATCACTTTCACTAGTATCTGCATCTTTAGTTAATGATTATTGTGTGATTTGGCAATTACACAGCACGAGAATGTGGCATGTATAATTATCCTTAATCAAATATTCCCATCCCATAACATTAAGGTGTAATAAATTCCCTGTGATACGTAATTGCCAAGTCACAAAATAATAATTAAATAAAGGCATAGATACTAGGAGTGATTTGTGAATGGAAATTTCAGAGTTCCTAAGACAGCTAAACTTGACTTTACAAGATCTCAGAAGTTTTTACTGTAAAAGAGTCACGCGGCTTGGCTACATTTTTTACTTATGATGTTTTTGTTGGGATTTCAATTCTTTTTGTCAGTAAACCTCTTTCTCTTGAATTTGGACTCCTTTTGTCTATCATCCACTGTTTTTCGCCAAGCCCACAACCTGTACTTATTATTTAAAAGTATCAAAAATTCAGATCTTTATTTCCGTTTGCAAATTCTTCTAGATAAAAAAAAGTTTCAGAATTCTAGACAATCACTAAGGTTTTTTTTTTTTTTTTTTTTTTTTTTTTTTTTTTTTTTTTTTTGGGGGGGGGGGGGGTAGGTACGTTCTTGATATTTGGTATAAAAGTACTGTTTAGGATAAAAAGAAAGAGAAAATAAAATATTCCGGAAAATTCCAACAAATCGAACTATTTTAAATTTTTCGACTTTTTTTCGAATTTTTCGAATTTTTTATTCATTTTTTCGAAATTTCAGGATTTTGCATTTTTTTCTTATTTTGTATCCTACTCACTACCTTTATTCCAAATTTCAAGTTTTTAGGGCTACGGGATGTACCTTATCTTTATGATGATCGGTGAGTGAGTGAGTGTCAAAAAATGGAAATTTTGAGTTCATATATCTTCTGAACTAGAAAAGATAGAAAAGTGAAATTTGAAAATTTGGTCCCATTTGCAACGTATTCTAGATAATTGAAGTTTCCGGTTTTTAGAAAGCACCAGCGCAAAGATATGGGGGTCAAAAGTGCCCTGAGTTGCTTCCAGACTTCCTGAGTTGATTCGAAAGTGTCCCGAGTAGCTTTCTCGACTTGACGGAGACACAGCCATACCTTCAGACTGACTTGCTTTTTCTATTTTGTTAGTTACTTCTTATCGTTTAGTAAAATTATCAACAATATTCAACTTGTAGAAAGCTTTGGAAACTGTTAATTTCCATTAGTGTATCTGCAGCTAATTAAAAACACTGTAAAAAATCATGTAATGTGTCCTCATATAGAAGAAATTAAAATTTTTTTTGAGATATAACGTCGTAGTTACCACACTTATGGAAACATTTCCCTTATTTTCAGAAGATCTTAGAAGAAGAAATTATCAGAAACCTCAGAAATCAATAAGTTTTCAAAATTAAAAGAAACGTCCTTTGTCAAGTTCATTGACAGCAAAGAAGTGGTTTTATTTCGGAAACGTATCGTTTTCTGAGGTTTTTGAAAATAAGGGAAAATTTCCTTTCCACCTTCAACCGTTTTTTTTTCGGCAGCAAGTATAAACTCCATAGATGATACGCAGAATCCTTAAATTTGTACACCAGTATTTTCGAACAGAAATTCTTACCTTGTATTCCAGAATTTATTTCGAATAAATAAGGCAAAAGTTACTTTTCGACAAAAATGGTGACCAAAAATTAAAAGTAGTTTATGGGACGCTGATCGCGAAGGAGTCAGTAACAAGTTATATTGAATCGATGAAAGTTTCTGCTTTCTGAGGAAATTTTTCTAAATATTTTACAGTGCGTATTTTTGCCTACAGTGTAGTTATCTTGATTAAAATTTATATTTAGAGTGATAAAGCAGTGTAGAAATTTATATGGTGCCAAATTTGTATCATATTGTGTAACATCTATACTATTAAAAACCGTTCGCGTATCTATCTATGTAACCTCAAAAACTCGAAAACCGCAGGGCGCAGGGCTACGAAATTTTGCACACGGGTAGCTGGTAGGGCGGTCATGAACGATTGGGGCAAAAAATTAGAAAATTTTAAATAGATTTTTGATAGATTAAATATTAATTAAAATCTATCCACAAAGAAATCTCATCAAAAATACGGTTTTTCACAGAGTCATCTTCGGTTGGTTGGTTGTATAAAATCTCCGCAGAAATCATTAAATAAATGAAGGTAGGGATCATTGCAATTGCCAGTCGCCGAGTGTTTAAAATCGATGGATCAGAGATTATATGACGTAGACAATCAACTTAATTATTGACCGTTGCCAAATGCTAAAAACTTAATTTTAAAAGATTTTATCGACTTAATTAATGATAATTAGCTGGGTTTAGGGTTTTTTTCATGACATATATTAGTATGATAGAGATTATTAATACAGAAAACTTTATTTAACAGATTATTTGTTAAATTTGCGGGGATGGGGAGGGGTGGGGGTAAACGACTTTTTATTAAATATCACATGTATTTTACTTGACCGCACGCCACCTGGCGGCGACTTTTTTATTAACTGACCCTCCTTATTAATAAGTCCAAATCTACTGCTCTGATTTCAACTGAACTAATTACATTTAACAAATTTAACATTTTTTTTTATTCACCCGTAACGTTTAATCGCTGTTTTATATAGATGATACCGCTATTTTAGAATAACAATTTTCGTAAAAATTAAATTTATGTTCCTAAGAAAAGTACAGAGCCCGTATTCAGTTGATGCATACCAACAGTCAAAGTTAGTGATTTGTTTTTGAGCACTTGACCGCGCACCTCCTCGCGGCCCCTCCCTCAAGGTTTTATCTCTAACTGTGCTTTATTTCCAGAACTCAGGTAATTATGTTTCTAACTTCTCCAAACCAGTTTCATTTTGCTAAATTATCATAAAAATCAGCATTCATAGCTTCAGGGTGTACTTCTAGAAAACAGTTACCAGTATTTCGGAATAATGGTCTAAGTCAAATTTCAAATTAAGTTCCTAGCATATAACCAAACGAATCAATCTTTAAAGATGCATATAGTGGCTATATTTATTTATCATTTGCTGAAAGGCACTTGAACATCCGCTCCCCCCGGTCCTCCCTCAAGGTTTTTTGTCTAACTGTACCCTGTTTCCATATCTCAGCAACTAATTTTCCGATTTCATTGCAACTGATTCCAAACATCATATTTAACTTAATAATCAACGTCTATATCATTAAAATAAATTTGTGAGTAGCGGGTACCACTATTTCCGAATAACACTGTAAGACAAATTTCTAATTAAGTTCCTAGCTTAACCAAACGAACGAATTTTTAAAGATGCATAGTGGTCCTCGTAATTAGTAATTTTCTGAAGTGAACTTAAACATTCGCTCCTCCCCGGCACCTCCTTCAAGGTTTTTTTCTCTAACTATGCCCCGTTTCCATAAATCAGCAACTATCTTTCCGATTTCAACGCAACTGAATACAAACATTATAATTAACCTTATAGTCACCCTCTATAACATTAAAGTAAATTTATGAATAGTAGTTACCACTATTTCCGAATAATACTTTAAGCCAAATTTGTAATTAAGTTCATAGCTTAACCAAACGAACAAATTTTTAAAGATGCATAGTGGTCCTCCTAATTAGTCATTTTCTGAAGGACACTTGAACATCCCCTCCTTCCGGCACCTCCCTTTACTGCAATGTCAGATATACATATTACGGACGCCACGCTGCAATACTAACAAGCTGTAGCGGGTATTACGATAATTATTTTACCTCGCATGCAAATAATTAGAGATTATTTAATTGCGCTTCATTATTTCATTTTTTTTAAAGAAAAACATTTTATCACAAACGGCAACAACATTTTTATTCTATTTATTCCCTTATTCCAAAGATATCGTTTTATCTTCTGCTGCCATATTAACATAAATTAAGTTTCATTAAAAAAATGCACAGTAGTATTTTTTTTCTAAATCGTATAGTTATTGAACAACTCAACACTTTAACATGGGAATTAAATTCATTTTATTCACATTTTAGAATTAAATTCATGAACTCCCGTGCGTAGAACGGGTTAAACAGCTAGTATTGTAAATAAATACTGTAAAAAAATTATGAAATGTGTCCTGATAAAGAAGAAACGCTTACAAAATTTTGATATCACGTCATAGATACCCACACTTCTGGAATTATCCTGTACAAATATCTACGTATGTCTTTATATGTATATATTAATAGAAGTCGATATCCATGCCTTATAGACATCCACATTTTTCTGCATCGTTATTTGAGGCAGAATTACATTGAATGTGTTCTAGGACTGTTTTAAGAAAAAATTATGTGAAATTCCAATGCATTTAAATGACTAAGAAAAAAGTGGAACAAAATGTATTAGAATTCAACTATGTATATCATTAAAAATTAAGATAAGTAATGTAATAAAACTTTTTGCTGTGCATACCTCTGTACTATAACAATACAGACCCGATAAAATACCCGATAAATTTTTAACATAACTTTTAGGATTTAAAATTTATTCGTTTTAATTTATCTCAGGGAAAATTCTACTTGAAATCTTAATTAAAAATTACTATTTGTTAAAAGGCACATTTTATCATTTTCATTTAAAATAGTCAAATGGAAGTTTTTTCTGATATTATATGCATGAATACGACTAATAACTTATGCTGGTGTAATCGATAACTCTGAGCAATACTAATAAAGCCTTTGCGAATGGGAAACGAAATATTGTTATGTTGATTATTAATTTTTATGGATTTGAATTCTGTGTAATCTCTCTATCTTAGTATATTTTAAATGAACTGAAATTATAAAAAGTCACTTGTTCCATAATGATGTGTTTTTTCTGAAGAAAAAGACTTTTTTTAAACAATTTGCTGTTAGAGAAAAAAAAAAGGATAATTTAGTAAGATTTGTAAAAAGGGAATATATAATGAGTGCACTAAAATCAAGAGAGAATAATGGTTGTTGAAACAATGTTTACATAGAGTATTTAAAAATAATTACAAAATTTAATACCTGTGTCTTCTTTTTTGTTTATAACTTTCTTACAATTATAAACAATAAAATATATTTCTCTTAAATTCTAAATGAAAAATATTAAGAATTATTTTAATAAAGGATTTCATTTTATGAACATTTCAATATATTTTCAATATGTGTCTGTTAAGGTGCATTTTAAAAAAACTATGTTTTTCCAAAGAATGTCAGAAACGTTTAGACTAAAGTAATGAGTAAAATAAAAGTGAAATTGTACCTATATAGGAGTAATGAAAGAGGAGCTATTTGGGAAAGCACTTCTAGATTCTAAGAACTGTTAGGCAAACTAAAAATTATGATATAATAAGAGGAATTAAAATGCAAAAGTTTAAACAAGCTTCAAAAGTTGCACTTCTGTGTAAAATATATTCCGTGTATTTTTCTTCATATCAATAAGTAAGTTTTCAATTTTTAATTATTTTTTGCTGCTTCGTTTTTAAAATGCCTCAATGCACATAGTACGTAAGGCTTTAAGTACATTTAGTTTCTGTTTAGTAATAAAAACATCAGCAATTTCTGTTTTAATGTTTGCTATTCATAAAAAAGTTTTTGTTTCAAGTACTCGACTATTAAATCAAAACATTAAAAGCAAAGCATCAGATGTTTCATTTTACGTTATTTGCATGGTCCACTACGAGAGGGAACTGTGACTACAATTGTAGGTTTTCACATCCCTCGAGTTCTGGTAAAGCAAGTACGGGTCGGAAAATTCCGACTTAAGATCTATGGCCTGGTTCCCTTCTGGGTGTCCAGCTCCGAAGCCGGCCCATCCCCAAGTGTCTCGTGGTGGCTTCCCTACTGGGTTTCACCGCGTATCGCAACGACTTACGTCGTCGACACGTGGGTTTAAGGTTAGAGATTCCGCAGGTGGCGGTCCTCTGACCGACCGAAGCGCCGCAGGGACACAAACCTGCTGGCGCGCTACAAGTCCCTCAGGACTTGGGTTCGGTGGTCGTCTACGCGCCGGGCGCCCGTCATGGCGCCTGGCGGTGCAGCTTACTTTTACCTGATTTGCATTGGATGTAATTTCATCGAGATTCTACCAAATGATATGTTTTGCATGTGACTATCAAATTTTATACGTTATATCAATTTTAATAATAATAAAAAAAAACATGCGATAACACGCAAAATAGAAGGCACAGATAGCTCCTATTTACTAGGAATATCAATTCATGAATGCTCATTTCAGTATTTTATTTATTCTATATTTTTTTTTAAAGAGGAATATTAAATATAAGTTTAACATTGAATACTTGATTTAGATGTTAGATAAGTGTGGTTTTAGACGTGATATTTGCCGAAACGTAAGTGAAGGCTTACTGTTGAGACCCGAAAAGTTTTTGGTTTCTGTCTGTCTGTTTGTCTGTTTGTCTGTCTGTCTGTCTGTTCCGCGATAACTGCCGTAAAAATGATCCGATTAGGTTGATTTTTGGTGGGTATGTTGGTGAGATACCCGGAATTAGCTGTATAGTTTTTGGTTGAATTTGGTTCATTCGTTCGAAAAATAGAGAACATTTCTTTTTAAATCATAATGCTTTCCTATGGGACTGCAGACGATTTTCAAATTTCATTTTTAACTGAAATGGAAATCGCATATTTGAATAATGGATTTCAACGTAAAATTATTGATTTTCGATATGGAGGTTTTAAATATATCCAATAATTTTGAAAAATTGACGATGCATTTATTAGAATTGAGATATTAATTGTTTAAATGATTGGAAATTTTTTTGCATCTGTTCCGGAAATATAAAACTTTTATTTTCATGTTTTTTACAAATTTTAAAATGCATTTTTTTTTACTTTTCTCTTTAATTTATCAGTTGCCTAGCAACGATATTTCAAGGAAGATAAAAATAATAAAAGCAACACGCACTATTTTGTTCCAATAATTTATTAGCAAAATAAATTATTTTTGTATTCTATTGACATAAATGAAGAATTTATTTTAATACAAGTTTTTTTTTTTAAATCTAAAAAGTTACAAGAATAAGAAGTTCATAAGAATTTCAGAATATCATTGCATAAACCGTGTTTAATTTAACGTTTCTAATTTCTGAAACCTCCGAAGAAGTGTATATGCCTGTAAATATGTATGCAATAGAAAAAATTAAATTGCGGATTGTAAGATGCTAAATAATATGAAAAGTGATATTAAAAAACAGTGACTTGAGCTGACGTTGAGGCTCCTGATCTGCAGATCCCTTAGTCTATATAAATCTAATGCTATGCAATCACTTTTTGTGAAAAAACGTAAAAAGTACTGGCTGCAGAGTTTCCGGAACGCCCCCGTGATTCGAAGAAATTTTTCTGTTATTTGACGAAATTTGTGTGTTTTGATTAGAGGGTTGCAGGAAATTTTGAGCTTAGATGCGAGAGGTTTAGGTGATTTTAGGAAAAAAGATCACACATGAAAATTCCGTTTCTAAAACGAAAAAGTGATGGTAGCAAATTTGCCGGAACACCTCTGTGATTTGACGAAAATGCAGCTTAAGTTGAAGGATATCAGTTAATGTTTACGTTACATCGCTAAAGTTTTGGTATTTTGAGGGAAGATGGGTTAATTAATGTGGACATTTTCGTAATTTTAACGGAAGAAAAGAAACAGAAAAAAACTTCAATTCACGGATTGTTTTGAGAGTGTACAGGTACTCTAAAACTTAAAGGACTTTCTTAAAAGACATAAGTTTATTTACATGGTGGACAATAATTCCGTTTACATTTCAGAAATTCATATAAAATTAAGGAATTTTCGTATCAGAGTACTGTTTGCACAATAGGACGTCAAAGAATAGGATGTTTTGTGGAAACAGAAAATAAATAGGAAATTTTCATGCCATGTCCGCTGGAAAACATTTTTCAAAGAGTATCATTAATCCGTTCACAATTCAAAATCTCATAAAAAATATAACAAATTGTTGCATTAGAATGCGGTTGGCACGAATATACATGAAAAATTAACCAAAAGTTCGTAGAAAAATTACTTTAAAAAGTCAAAAAAAAAATTTCTTTTGTCGCAAAATTCCGACGTTTTGACAAGTTTATGGTTAGAACCTCCAATACGGAAATATTTTTAATTGATTTATTGAATTTTCAAGATGTGAATGAACTTATGGAACACCCTGTATATTAGGGTGGTGCGAAAAAAGTGAAGTTGGTATTTCCGAATCGCTATAGTGCGGAAAAGTTGCGATTGGTAAATACAAGATAAACGAAAAAAATTATTCAAATCGGACTTTATCTTCCGATCCCACAAACCACCTAAAAATTAAAAGAAATAAAAAATTCCGATTTTTTCAGAATTAAAAAAAAGTTTTACGTATGTATAATTTTTATCACTATAGTGAAAAATATTTTAATATTGTATTGTTTGATAATAACAATTAAAAAAATTGAGTTTAGAGAATATCTTCCGATCGCGCAAACCGCCTAAAAATTAAAAAAAGTTGAAAATTTCTGATTTTTTTCTGCATTAAAAAAACAATTTACGTATATACATTTTTATCGCTATAGTGAAAAATATTTGCAGATTGTGCTGTTTAATAATAATAATAACAATAAATTGTGTTCAGAGAATATCTTCCGATCGCGCAAGCTCAATAAAAATCGGGAAAATTTCAATTCGAGTCATTGCACTTAGAGTCCCAACCACACCCTTTACTCCATCCAACCAACAAGGGTGTTTGCTATTTACATTACGTAAATACATAATTTGTTATTTCATCTGTTTAAGTCTGACTTTTAGACGCAAATTTGTACTGCGATTTGGTAGTAAAGATTGGCATCATGGACCTTGATTTCAGTGTAGCCCTGATGAATCCATCTCTTGATTGGGGCCCACATACCTTAAGCGATGCTTCCGTTACCAATTTGACGCACAGCTCGACAGCTTGCGTGTGGCAGGGAAATGTTTTAGCATCCCAGTCTGGAATATCATCTGATTAAACGAAGGAATGTATTTCTTCATTGGTTACTCTCCGTAAAAGAGTTGGAGATGATAATTTTCTACATTTCAATCAATTAATTCTGTATAGTCTGCCGCCCGAAGTTTAAAGAAGGAGTGATAAAGTTTCTGATGCCTTTACCTTTTGAAACAGTCTACCTGGCTTTCAACGCTCTTCTTAGCCCTAGCTCGCTATGTGCCTCCTCTTATCAAAAACCATTGCCATCAGTAGGTTTTCCGGGTGGGCAAAGAACGAGTTTCGTTCAATTACAGGGAATACCACTTTCTTCAAGTATCGAGATGTTTCTATTGCTCTGTACAGATGAATAGGCCCATTTGTAATGTACTTACTGCATTTTATTTCAAACCAAACTGGCATTTTAAGATTTTAAAATAAATGTCACTATGGTTTTTAAGGCTTAAGATGGGTTTTCTACGTTCACCTAAAGTCGAATGCCTCTATTTGCACAAGTGAGTCATATATCATGTGAATTTGGGCTGGGGTCACGCTTTGATAAGTCATTTGGAAAGTTGCCACTTTTAATTGCTTGACTTATGTCAAAAAGATATTTTTGGTCCTTGCTCAACAGTTGTCAGCCCACTTTTTGAATTTCACTATCAATTAATTGAAAATTTATCCCTGAGAGCTTTTCACAACCAATAAGATTCTGCCCAATTGGTCCACTAAATGATCTTGGGCCAGTTGTTTCACCATTCAAATGTTGAAAAAGATGACGGAAAGGTAATTCAACAAAATGGAATAAACAAACAATCCCCTGAAGAGGTCGTCCGAGATGCACTTCAAGCTGTCTGATAGCACAACCTTTACATCCTGTATTGGTATTTGTACCACTACAGCACTACCAAATCTAAGTATTCCAATGAAACCCTTTTTCAGTAATCAGCTCAATAGTTCAGCTCAATAATATCAATTTACATTTAAATCTTAACCTGAGACCACAAACTGACCTCAGTTGATTATTTTCTTAATACATCAAAATCACTCAAAATTGAAATTTTCCCGATTTTTGTTGAGCTTGTGCGATCGGAAGATATTCTCTAAACGCAATTTATTATTATTATTATTATTAAACAGCACAGTCTGCAAATATTTTTCACTATTTTCACTATAGCGATAAAAAATGTTTATACATATATATTTTTTTTTAATGCTGAAAAAATCGGAAATTCTCAACTTTTTTTAATTTTTAGGCGGTTTGCGCGATCGGAAGACATTCTCTAAACGCAATTTTTTAAATTATTATTATTAAACAATACAATATGCAAATATTTTTTAATATAGTGATAAAAAATATATATACGTAAAACTATTTTTTAATTCTGAAAAAAATCGGAAATTTTCAAATTTTTTTAATGTTTAGGCTGTTTGAATCGGAAGATAAAGCCGATTTGAATAATTTTTTTAATTTTTCTTGTATTTACCAGTCGCAACTTTTCCGCACTATAGTGATTCGGAAATAACAACTTCACTTTTTTCGCACCAACCTACTGTACATATTGTTTTAGATTTTGACGCAGAATCACTCTTGTACAGTACAAAAATGGGATTAAAGTTAATGTTGCTATTTTGATTCAGAATGACATAAATTGAAATTTTGAGTATTTAAACCTTATGTATAGCCTAATATATTAGCAATAATATTTATCATAGTACAATATAAAAAAGAATCAGAAGCCTTTTATAAATTGACATTACATGCTGTAGTTACAGAACTTTATTATTGAAAAATGTAAGTGCGTAAAATTAAAGATGTTTTCCTTAGATTTGCTTTGGGAAATAGCTGATGAAAACCGCTTTACGGTTCCTTCATCTAGACCAATTAGACATATGGTTTTCCAAGAATCACAAAATTTATCAAATTATTGAATATGACAAATTAATTATACTGAATTCGTGAACTTTGATTACTTAAAAATTATTTTTATATTTATTTTTTACTTCTAATATAAGAAAATAAAGTTAGGATTTAAATGGTGCAGTAATAGTGACATATTTTTAAGGAGAGACTAACAAACTTTATAGACATGTCCTATTTGCTATTTTTCGGTTCTTCAAATAAGAATTCTAATCAAAATTTAATTTCAAGTATTTGATCTGTATGTATAAGTCAATATCAACATTTGGTATTTGAATGTCTAAGATTTTGAAATTCTCCTAGAATTTCGGATTACTGTATGGATGAAGTTATCGAATATGTTTGGACAGTCAAAGTCATATAAGACACCTGAGATTTATAAGCATTATATTGGAAATAAATGTTATTTGAAATGATATATTTTAATCATAATGTAAGCACACGTATTAAGAAAGAACATTTCTTCTTATATAAAAATGAACACTTTTATTTCCAATAACTGTATGGTTGGATATTAATTATTTTATCGGAAAATTGTATCAATTTTTAAAATAGACACTAGAAAACATTTTTATAATCAAAGATCTTTCTTTAACAGCCTAAGTAGTTGCTCAGAAACTTCACTTGATATGAAGGAACTTTAGTTTTATAATTTAATCATGATCATATAGATGATCCATAAGTGTGATAATTATGCTATATTTTGTCGAAAATTTCCGTTTACTTATAGCAGTAATTTTTTAGTTACAAATGTTATGTTGTATGTATGTTAAATATAGTTTAACATATATTTGAAACAAATCATGTAAATTGTCTCATAAACATGAACATGTTAAAATATCAAACTATTAAGAATTAATTAAAAATCAAGATGGACAACACTCTCTATGCGTTTGAATAACTGAAATAAAATAACTCCTATAGTAGGGAATAAATAATGAATAAATTTCCAATTCTAATTTGACTTTGTTGGACAATAACATAATCAGAGTCTGCACGAACGTTGCAAACATTGTTTTTTAGTAAAGTACTAAAATTATTAGTAGTTTCAACAGGAAAATACCTACAATTTTTTTTTATTATTACGTTTTGTTTTTTTAATTAAGCAGTTTTATGAAAAAAAATAAATATTTAGGAATATAATATACGTTTATTAAGGATTTCTTTTACAAATTTATTATTAGAGGTACATTATACAATCTATATAATCTTGAAGTCTTTGATAAACATAGTGGTTACAATATTTTTGGGATTGTTTACACATCTTCTTCAGATTAATGCATCTTCTTCTCTATTCCATTTTAGGTTTCTAAAACCAAAAAACAAATTCTGGACTGCAACAAAACTCAATGGAATTTTATCAGTTTTTGAGTTTAAATTAATGTTATGTGTCTAATATTTTACTTTCGTAAATGGATTACAATTGTCACATATAATTTAAAATCATAGTTCAATTCAATTTGTACAATTTTTTGTACTGCTTTATCATGCAATGAAAGTTGATTGACTCCACATTTTTTATTTTTTGGCATCGTATCTCTTTTTAACACTTTCCAACATAGTTGAAAAGTGTTTATGCATTCGGTTTTTCTGTTTGTATGCTGTCTGTCTGTCCTGTCTGTCTGTGCTCTAACTCTGTTGCCGTAAATATACTCGGATTGTTATGCAATTGATATATCTTATTGAGGTTTATTATGCCATGTTCGGTATAGAAAATGAAGTGTGTAGCACTTACAGTTATTTTACAGGGACACTCATAAAAATTCCGTAACTTACCGGTCTATGGGGGAAATCTTTCGAGGCTTATTGTAATGATGTTAAACTATTTCAAACATGCTAAAATTGACATATTTAACGTATATGCACTAGAAGAGATTTACTATAGAATATTGTGTGCATAGCACTTATAGCTCTTTTACTGGTGCATTGAAAATAATCCGTTACATTATGGTGTATGGGGAAAAATCGTTTGCAGCGTATTTTAATGATGTTTCAATATTTTATACATATTCAAATTCATACATATCACTGAGGTGCACTACAAGGCGCTTACTGTCATATAATGTATCGTTCATTTACAGAGACACTCAAAAGTATTCGGTTAAAGTACAGTCAGTTAATAATAATTCCTTGAAGTGCTTTTTTAGTTGAGATATAAGTTTTTAAATATAACGGATTTTTTGCCTATTATTTGTTATGTATAAATTCTATGGATCACACAAAGGGCAGCACAAAATACTCGAATACATTTGCGTTTATTGACGGAAATTGCTGAAGGTGAATTTTCAACTGTGCTATGCTTTCCCTAACTGAACTAAATTTTAGCAATTTATGCAGCTGTATGTATAGTATTAGCAATATTATTAGTAATGTGTATGTATAGTTTATATACAAATCTATAGATCATATACAGGGCTGCACAAAATAATTCGGATATTTTTTCAAATATTGTTAATAATTCCTGAAATGGGATTTTTAAATGTGTTATGCCTTTGTACAAATTTTTCACTTGGACATCAGACATTAGACCTAATTAAACAGTAAAGATTTATAAAAGTATTTTGGAAGAGTTGGAAAGTGTTACATAATCTATGCTTGATGCATGATTTTTCTAAAGCTATTATCTGTTCTTTTGGATGCAATGATCCATCATTTTTTTATATCCGATTTCTTCGAAAATGTATGATATAGAACATTTTGCGTTGATTAGTACATGTTGCAGTAGCACAAGTACTAGGCATTTTCAGGAAAATCAATGCAAGAAATGCGTTATTTTAAAGAGCTAAAACCAAGAGATGTTGTACTAAAAAAAGCTGGGGAATATTTGCTACGTATTTAGCAAAAGTGACCGGAAGTCTATCTTTCTGAGAAGCAATTAAAGCTTAGTGTGAAGAAAAACTGCCCTGGTTGTCGAAGAAAATGACAATAAATGTTTACTTCATACTCCCGTCTATTTCAAAGATCGACCAAAGATAACAAGCAATATAAAATTTCTATCTTAGCAAAAAAGATACACGACTATTTCATTTGAAGGGGAAAAAATCCCTGTAAATCGCTTTATTCCTAGAAAAAATACTTTCGCCAATGAAAAATGTTTTATTTTGAAGAAATGTGCACTCCTATGACCAAAGAAACGATTTTTTTAGCATAAATACTATTTTAAATCAGAATAAAGGTTCATTCTCATTGGAACAATCTCCTTAGCACCATCAGTGACGTCAGAAAAACCAAAACCCTGATGCCAGAAGTTAAGGGAAATGACACCACCCGGGTCTGCGGATCAGAGAAATTGCTTAACACCCGCTGAGTCCTACAGTCTCGTAGTTTACGTAAGCCGTCGTGATTACTTGTTCAAAGATCCTCGAAATCCCCTAATTTTCCTGCCTTGCGGTAAAGATATTCCAAAAAACAATTAAAAATCGAAACTTTTATTTTTCTCAGTTGATATTTTAGTTTTTTTCGCCCTCAAATCTAAGCTATTAATTATGACATATTTTACTATGGGTAGCGGATAGCTTCGAAACTAACTTTTGCATGTCTGTAACACCCCCACACACAACTTCTTTAGATTTATGGTGTGGACATTTCGCGCGAAAAATTATTTTTTAACGCGGCCGCAGAACACAGAAAAGCATCGACTTTTTATCTTATAGTGGCACTGACAAATCCATTTCCTGGGAAGTTTCGTAATCATACTTTTATTGTATTTAACAATATTTTTTCTCTATTTAACACGTTTGCTACCGAAAACGTATACGTGGCATCGCTTGGTCACTTATGTGACATTCCATTTTTAATCCAAAATTACGAATTTATACCGGAAATTTCAAAAGAAGATTTTTTATTTTATGTAATCACGAAATGTATGTTATTAAATAAAGCAAATATTGCTATTCATATTTTCTGGTTAATTTTAACCCGGTAGTCAACGTGTTAAAATTTTGAAAATACGTTCTATACATTAAAAAAGAAATGAGAAGGCAAGTCATTTTATGCATGTGTGATTGCGTTCTAAAATCTGCATTTACGATTATTTGTCTGGCTAATAGAAATCGAAATGTATAAGTACTTCATACAAAAAATGAAATTTATCAAAAAAAAAAAAAAAAAAAAAACGTAATGTCCATACACCTTGTATATAAAATACCATGAGTGTCATGATAAAAAAAAATGAACTTGCGTTATAAACATTAACACAGAGTGGAAAACATTAATACCGTCGAAAGAATAATATTTGAAGTCGGACGCAATCTTGAGTACACACACACTAACAAATAAAGAAATTTCAAAAAATTAGAAAAGAAAAAAACTTACTTAACAAGAAATGACAATAAATCTGAAACGTATCTATTCTCACTCTTTTCTCAAAAAGTGTTTTCTTCCTTTATATACTTATAATAATCGTTTATAGGGAAAAATAACAAGATCCTATGTAAGAAACATATTATGCAAATTACTTCGCTAATACCACCGATTTCTAGCTTGTTCTCCGTTTTCTGACATAAAACTGATGCGATCCATTGGTATTAAAAGTAAATAGGTATTTGAAATATACCTATAATTGAATTTTTATATAATTGAATTTTTCGTATACTTAAATTATATGTTTAACCGATGTACGCTTATACGTATATGGATACGTTTAAACGTATATTTTAGGGTATGCGTATTTGTTACATACGTATTATACAGGGTGTTTCAAAAATGACCGGTATATTTGAAAAATCAATCAAAACTAAACGGGCAGCGATAGAAATACACCGTTGTTTCAATATGCTTGAGACAACAGTAAATTTTCAGGCAGACAAACTTTCTAAATTAGTTACAATTTTCAACAACAGATGGCGCTGCGGTCTGGAAAAAATCTAAACCACGATATTTTCACATATCCACCATGCGCAACAATAATATGGCATAGTCTCTGAACGAAATTACCGGAAACCTTTGTAAACGTGTCAGACGGGATGGCTTCACATACAGAAGAGATGTACTGCTTCAGTTGTTCAATTGTTTCTGGATTGTGGCGGTACACCTGGTTTTTCAAGTGTCCCCACAGAAAAAAGTCACAGGTTTACAAAGGTTTCTAGTAATTTTGTTCAGAGACTACGCCATATTATTGCTGCGCATGCTGGATATTTGGAAAATATCGTGGTTTAGATTTTTCCAGACTGCAGCGCCATCTGCTGTTGAAAATATTAACTAATTTCGAAAGTTTGGCTGCCTGAAAATTTACTGTTGTCCCAAGCATATTGCAAGAAACGGTGTATTTCTATCGCTGCCCGTTTAGTTTTTATTGATTTTTCAAATATACCGGTCATTTTTGAAACACCCTGTACGTATATAGGTATATCGGTTATACGTATAACTGATATACGTATCGCATCGGGAGCAATACTATATATTTACAAACGTTTACATCTATTCATCCATTACATGAGATAAAACATTTACATAGTAATGTTTTTTAATGTAAATTATGAATGAGAAATAGCTATTGTTGTTTTTTTCATTGCAAAAATACATTCATTTAAACGAAAAAAGTGTGGTTCTTCCTAGTTGCTCCACAACAACTTACTTACAGAATTTGGAAAAAAAAAGTAGAATTTCTGTTAATTTTGATACTCTAATAGCGTAAGCCGGCGGAATTGGAGACCATGTTTCGGAAAACGTCTTGAGTCGACATCACCCTTTTTAAAATTCTAAAATACTTTTGCCTGCATATTTTAAGATAGTAAGATGCAATCTTTTCATCATATTTTTAAATCTCGCCTTTATTCAAAAAGTTTCGAAAAAAATAAAATACGTTTTAGCACACGATTATCCACTTGGGATAATTGAGGGCAACACCTGCAACTCTACAACAGTGCATGCTAACATGTTTTGGCAAATAGGTGTTAGAAAACATACCAAATGTAATGCATTAAACCCAGTTTTATTGACGAATTTTTTTAGCGGAATTACGAAAATTTAAATAATAATTAAAAAAAAACAGAAATTTTGAGAGAAAATTAAAAAAACTTAAACACTTTGTGACATTTGTCTACAAATTATGCTACAAGTAGTTAAACATGAAGAGAAATTAGATAAACTGGATTTTTCTTTTTTACTTGGTCAGAAAAAAAAAAAAATTAAGTTCCCAAAACTCTATAAAAATGAGGGTGAATTTCGCTAAAGAAATATTGTGTAAACTATGAAACCTGCCTAGATTAATCTAAATGCTTTTTATGATCTTTTCTAATTCAGAAGATTTAAAAATTATGTTTTTATGTGAAAAATCAAGACCAAATTTTTCTCATTTGTTACCAATATATGGATTTTAAAATGTAAAATACTCATTTAACATAAGTCAGATCTCGTAAGAAACATTTTCTAGACATCTTAAAACACAAAACAACAAAAACTTATTCAAATAAACAATAACAGCAAATTAGCAACCAATTTCCCACATGGGGGTAACTGGGTGTTATCTCTTACCAGTCCTCAAAACCACTCTTCTTAGCTAATTGGAAAATCGTAAAAAATGAGAATTGTGCTACATGTTTTCAATGTCAGAAAAAGTTCGTTTGATACTCTAAAAAGAACGAAAAAATGATAGGAATAAGTGATTTTTTTTTTCTTCGCAGAGTAAAAAGATAAAAACCTCAAAATTTTTTAAGTGACATACAATGAATGTATCTACATCTAAAAATGTTTGTATTTGTCCTGAAACAAGAGGGTAACATTCAAAAAATAAATAAAACCTAGTCCTAGTACCCAATTACCCTCAGCTCCCAATACCCTCCCGCTTTAACATAACTCAAAAATATTTTCAATCAATAATATATATTCTGCTTTTCTTTTTGACACATAACTTTTCATAGAAAAAAACCCCGATATTTTATAGGTAAAATACCGAAGACAGTACTTAGGTATCACAACTTCTAAGCGTTGTCAGTGAAGATATTTTTTCAATATAATGGGGAAAGAATCTTTACTAAATTATCCCGAGACTAGTTGTAAATTGCTAAGACTCCTTGGCATATCCTACATAAAATTATTCTGTAATATGTGAATTTATAAAAAGTTTATTGAAATAAAAATTAAATTACAAATTAATTACTTTTACGATTTATATAATAATAAAGCCCACTTTAAAAATATTTTCTCTTGCAAAAGTTAATGTTCCAAAATAACTATAGTAATTATATGCACTATAAATGTCGTAAATTTCATTATAAAATAATTAGAGAACCCATTAAAATTCGCTTTTGTGTCACTTATTGGAAGGAATTGCAAGACTTCTAAGAAATAAAAATAGCAGATGAAATTCATGAATTATGCGAAGAACGAGATCGTGTCATTCTAATCATTGACAGGTAGGTGCATAAATTTGTAAGGCAATAGGTTAATGAATTATTTAAGAAACTTTTACGTGTTAGGAGAAATGCATATATTAATTAAGATCTGATCAATGTCAAAATGTATTTAGATATCCAAAGTGATTTAATCATTCTTAAGTAAATTCCTAGATTATTATATTAAAAAGCAATAACTTATGAATATCAATTCTTCATTTTTAAATAATTCAAAAGGATGAATACATTATTGTATTTAAGGTTACATGCAATAAATATATGTATATCTTTTTATTCATGATATAATTAACATATATATCTAATCATTTTAAAGCGGTTTTGATAGATGTTGAAGTGTCTAATTACTATAAATAAAGGTTTTAAAAACATTTTAGTATTTTCGTAGCTCAAATCAGATAAAATAATGTTAAGGAATTGCTGAGAAAGACACTAAAGAGAGGTATGCTAAGAGTTATTGACCTTTTTGAATAATTCCTCATAGTATATGTAACATAAATATTAAACAAAATACTGAAATTAAAATACAAGATGGAAAAAGATAACTAATAGAAAATCTTATTAATACACTGAACTTTAATATTAAGTTACTAAATCGATTTTATTCCATATGTAATGAGATTGAGCATTTTATATCATTATTATACCGTCATAATAATGGTATATATCTATATTATAAAGCAAAAATATGTTCATGAGTAACGCTGACGTCCTATGGACGGTGGTAACGATGCAAGCAATCCATTTCCCTTTTCCGAAATTTAATTACTTCTAAACATCGCATAATTTAAATATTTTCACCGTCGAATATGGAAAAAATGTACTTACAAATGTAATTTGTTTGAAAATTTTATTTCAATTTACTGATTTTTTATGGTTTCTAAAATAATTTCAAGCATATTAAAAAAAAAAAATCTATCTCTATCGCGTTTCGCTCGACTACGGAAGATGAACCTTTTTGCACTTAAAACATTATAAACAGTTCAACAATTGTTTCCGGCTAATATTCAATAACGAAATTAACACTTCAGCAATAAATAAATACACAAATAAAACAGTAAAAAATAAAACACAAATTTAACAAATATGTAATCGAAATACGTTCTGATATACTAAAATAATCAGAATTAAAAAGCTACTGTAAGTAGCAAAATCTTTGGCAATTTCTTCGTCTATTAATCTCTTCCATGCGGTTAATACGATAGTATTGTATTTAATAAATTTCGAAACCTTATTTTAATACATAATCGCTATTTATCATATAAAGATGCTTTATGGTGTTGTTAAAGGGCAATTAAAAAGATGCATTAAATGTAATAAAAAAACTTTTACGGTTTTTAATAAAACAAAATGGTGTTTGCTTATGTTCTGTACACCGAACAGTATGTTCTGTAATCCGGGAAGTCCTGGTTGGAACCTCCGGTTTTAGTAATAGGAAAAAAAAAACTATTTGTCGCTAAGTTTCAGCTAACCAAAATCAAACATTTCACAAGCGGGAGTGACTTTGTGAAAAAAATCGAAGTATTTATGAAATTAGGCAAACCTTTTTAAATGGATATTTTAATATGCTATTGTTTATTAAGATTCCATTCTTCCTTTAGGTATTCATTTTTAAACGAAAATCATCGTTTAACGGAAGTACATGCATGAACATATAAGTGAATGTTGAAAAAGCAAAAGATTTAGGTGTTAGTAGCTGAGGTTATTTCGAAAACACAATCGCAAGCGATTTATCTGTCAAATACTTAACTTTAAACACTAGCTCTAGTTAAGAAGTTTAAAATCCATTATTTTAAGCATTCATTACCCTATCATTTGAAACAAGGTTTTCAGCTCTTCTAAGCTAAAAAATCAACGATTAATCATCGATTAAAAAATGAACGAACGCTAAATTACAAGATTATTTTCCCTAAGTTGAAATTCTTTTCCACTTTCAATTCTTCTTCCAAGATTCTGTAGTTATGAAAAGAATATAATTGGCAAAGTGCACTTCTTTAAAATTAGGCAATAAAATAATAATGTTAAGAATTATTCTGCAAATGATTAAACAGTATTTTATATTGGATAAGCAGAACAGTTACAAAAAATTAGCTTGTGCCTTTCTGCAGCTTTACTGTAAAAATCTCCTGATGGTGATGTTTTAGATTGAAAATCATCTCATATCCTTTCATTAACGTGTATCCAACGCTATATAAATTCTCGACCAAGGGTAACGGCTGCAAGCAGCTCTCAAGAGGTGAGGTAAAATTTAATTCGGTGTACACACATGGCATTATGGTTTTCTTTTTGAAATATCCACCATAACTGATAATATAATCTTATGTATTTTTAAGCCAAATTTTATTAATAAAAATTAATTAATGTATAAATAAATGTGTAATTGAATAAATGTAGTAATATTTTCAAAATTTTGAGGAATGTAGAAAAAAAATTGCACTGTGTTTATTCTTAAACTCTTTGTAGAATAATTATTTGAAGTACAGTAGAAGTCGCTTTATTTCAGCCATAATATTCATTCTTTTCGTGCTCAAGGCTAATTTAGCCACTAAGAATATGCAGAATATAGAAGAAAATAACTTTAAATAATTAAAACGGAGGAGACGTGCTTGAAACTTTAAACCTAATCTTTTCTTAACTCTAAAACTTCTTATCAGAAACAAACACGCAGACACATCATACAAGAGTGAAATTAGAATTTGTTATCGATGTGGTGTATATAATGCGTGCAACAGTATGAAAACCATACCAATAAACTATAGAATATGAATTTTTGCAAATTCATTTACCTCTTCTGGATAATTGTTAATGCGTGATTCTATTCCATAAGTGAGGAGCAACTCCAAAAATTTATAAAATTTTATTTGAAAAGGCACGCGGAAGAAAAGATTTACTGAAGAGTAGGCTTTGAAAAATAGTTTTTTAAGATTTAAAGTCATATATATATATATATATATATATATATATATATATATATATATATATATATATATATACACAGTTTTTTGTTTCTTTTATATTTGTTTCTTTTATTAGTCTTTCTTTATCAAAAAAATATAGCATTTAATAGTGATTAAATAGAGATGTTTGTTTTATTTGAATTAATGGGACGCAGTACCTCTCATTTTGACAAAAAATGACAAAAATGTTTGCCCCAAATTAACCCTAATATCATTAGAACATAGTGCCCAAATTTACGGATGATCTAATAAATAATAAAGGACATATGGTTAATTTTACGTCTTTCTTTTTAATATTCCTTTCTTCTTTCTTTCTTTTTTTTTTCTTTTTTTTTGTAAATGAAATGATTAAACTCATGTTTCTCAGGTCGTATTTTTTCATATTCTCTATTTAATTAATATGCCAAAACTTCCACAATAATCGAGAAAATTGTCTGAAAAATGTTTAATGTATATTTAGATTCTATGAGAGATAACTTAGTATCGATTTTTTATATATATTTGAAATTTTTGTTTTAAAATAAGTTTGAACTTAAATATGCTATTTTCATAGGTTTATTCCATATGTATCCAGTTATTATTTTTTTCTTCTTATCTAATCTTTGTATTAAAAATCCGATACTTATGTTTGTAGAACAAAGTACTCTGAGTATACTTTGAAATATCAAAATTGGAAAAAAGTTTAATTTTAAAATTGTTAAATAAAAATCAATTAAAAAATAATAATTTATTAACAAATTAAGGCTTTGCTTTATTGAATGACTTTGCTTTATTAAGACATGATCCCAAAATTTTAATATAGGTGTTATTTACAGAATAATTTTTTTTTTTGGTATTTTGTTTCAAAAAGTTAGATTCTCAAACATGTATTTCTAAATCCAGAATGACATAAAACTTATTCTGAATCAATAAATTAGAACTAGGATAAATTTTTCTAAAAACATTTACTAAAGTTTAAGATAAGTTTAACATAATTTAAGTTAAAGTGAAGATTTTAATGTTTTGGCGGAAAATAAAACTTTTGATTTTATGAAATTTATTTCAAATTGAGCTTCAAGATGTAGATCACAGACTGTATTAATAAGAGTTGAAAATCTATATTCTATGAATAACCATAAATAATATTTATCCATTAAATATAAAAAAATCAAGAAAAAATTTGTCAGGAAGATTTAATGACGGAACGGGAAATACTGAAACAGAGAGATAAAGAAAATTGTGTTTGCAAGGCACATAGTTAATTAAAAACAGAATTTAAAGACAGAAGTCTTAGTGCAAATCTCAAAGATTACGATGTCAGAATTAAAAGCAAAATGCATAAAATGAAATTCATATTTATTAAGGATTTTTATACATCGCCACTTCTCAACGACAAGGACTGCACCGTTGCTTGATTCGCTAGGGATATCATTGAAGCAAGATAAATACGTAAAAAGCAGAGGAAGGCGTAATGCATTTGTACAAATTTAATATAGCGTCAGTTGTAGTGTATCGTGATCTGCTAATATTATAGAAGGTTTCATTTCAATCTTGCGTAATTTAGGTGAGGGATATTGAGGTATTTAAACACTTTCCAACATAGTTGAAAAGTGTTTTTGACTTCGGTTTGTCGAATCGTCTGGCCGTTCGTGCTCTAACTCAAGTAAATATACTCAGATTGCTCTGAAATTTTTGTATGTCATTGACACTTACTATAAAATGATCCCTATTTAAAATGAAGTGTGCAGCATTTATAGATTATTTACAGGGACAGTCAAAAGTATTCATTACGGTCAATGAAAAAAAATCGTTTCAAGTGCATTTTGATGATGTTACGCCATTTGAAACAGGATGAAATTGATGCACAATTATGTAGCCAAATAAAACATGCTTTTCTAAAATATAGTGCGCAAAGCATTTGTTATTAATTTACAGGGTCACACAAAGGTATTCTGTTACACAATGGTCTAACGGGAAAATTGTTTGCAGTTTAATTTAATGAAATTCAACTATTTAAAACATAATGAAATTTATATTTATTACTGAGATGCATTATAAATTGCTCACAGAACAGTATGATGTGAATTGCGTTTATCATTCATTTACAGGGACACACAAAATAATTCGGTTACAGTCTTTGTGCGATAACTACAGTCTATTTGTGATAAGTGCATTTTCAACGTTGGATTGGGTTTTAAGTTTAACTAAATTTTTGCATAGTACGTGGTGTGTATAAATTATATTGATCGTATACAGGGCTACAGAAAGGAATTAGTATTACTGAATACGTGAGTGAATTGCTTAAAGGTATTCTTAATTGTGTTACGCAATTTCCTGCTGAACTACATTTAGAAGACTAATATCAGTTTGTGGAATATAAATAAATTCATATTTAGGGCTACACATAGAACAAGATACATTGTCGTTTATGGTTGGTAATTACAGGAAGTTAGTTTTAAATTGCCTTATACGTTTTACCTAAATTAAATTTTAGTTTAATATGTGGTGTGTACAAAAGTATTTATATAATATACAGGACTGTACAAAATATTTTGAGTGCATTTCCATCGATTGGCGAAAATTGCTAAAAGTGAATTTTCTAACTGAATGAAATTTTATCATGCTATATAGTATATATCCAAATCTATAGATCATATACAGGGCTGCACAAAATAATTTGACTACTTTTTTTATTATGGAAGGTAAATGCTAAAACTGGATTTTTAAATGTGTTATATGCTTCCTAAACTGTTTACTACATATATTCTTTCATCTTTTTTAATGGTGAAGTTTTGTTCCATTTTTCTGGATTTGTTGGAAAGTGTTTCATAATCTATTCTTGACACATGATTTTCCGCTCTTGTTTAATGTTAATTTAGTCTAATGATGTACTATAATGAAGTATTTTTAAGAGGTGTAAACATGAAAATACATAAAATTTCGAAAAACGCCTTAAAATATACTATCCATTTCCCTATCGTAGAGTAGTTGGGAAGCAAAGATTCCATTCATTACACCTGCAAATGAAAGGAGGGTGGAAATAAAACATCTACTAACAACTTCTTAGTCCTTATACTTGCCAAAAATTTATCTTTAGTTTAGATTTGGTGTCTTGAACCTGTGGTCTGCGGACATCCAAGCTACCACTAGTTTAGAATAGAGAAATTTGCCTTATTTAATGCGAGAAACATTGCGATTTAATAAAGAGAAGATTACTTTTCGGAATTTGTGGTAATAAACGAGATTTTACTGTCAAATATACAGAGTGTCCCAAAAAGATTGAAACGCGCTTTAATTTTTTACCTGTTTTTAGATAAGTGGCCAACGTACATTGAAAAATATGTTTACAACAAGGTAGGAACTATTACAATGTTAATGAAATAGTTTTCCCATTAATTTTCATTAAGTTACGCTTAAAATGTTTATACGATTCTCTAGATAAAAATAGCCAATTTGAGCCATTTTTTTTATCCAAAAAGATCATTGTAAAAAATCGCATACCTGTAGCTTTAAAATTAATTGAATTATAATAAAGCAAACAACCTGACTCATGCCAGTTTTTTGCACAATTTAAAATGCTATCTCCCAGTGAAAATAAAGATTGTATACAAATTGACACTGACATTTATAGATGAAAAATAGGTTAACAAATTTTTAAAAAATGTCATAAATGCATCTAATCAAAACATTGCACAAACAGAGTTAATATAACGAGACTAATGCAGTTTTAAATACCAGAAATAAAATTCACAAAGAATTGTCAAAATGTTTTCTATCAACTCCAGTACATAACTCAGCTCTTCTAATAATGCGTCTGTGCATATTTTGGAGTTCTTCAAAACTAATATTGTTGCAAGCAACAATTATCTTTTGTTTAAAGTCAACTATGTTTAGAACAATAGTTTATAATATTCGACAGGCATGACACGAGATCAGAAAGAATTTTTTTTTGCTTCGCCACAGTTTCGTTAAATTATTTTAAAGCCGCATTCTATATCGAAAGCATAACAAGGGGAAAAAAGTCCTTCCGGCCTGTACCGGGAGGAAAAGGTAGCTTTCCTATATCTTCGTTTTAAAATTTTAGCTAATGTTACACGAAAACAGCAAGTTAAAATGCAAAGAAACGTTTACAAAAGATTCGTTAATAGTGAATTTGAATAAGAAATTCGCCAAATTATTGAGCAATAGCCAAATTGGCTTCATTTATGAAGACTTATTTTGGTCGCCAAATTTGGCAATATTTCGCCAAATGTCGCCAAATTTGCAAATTTTGTCGCCAATGTCGCCAATTTTGGCGCTAAGAGATATGAATATATAGTTTTATGCGTATGATTGGGAAAATTATTACAACAATGAAAGAAAATAATTTGCGAGTAATCGCGTTAATGTGTTATTAATGTGTTAATGTCGCGTTATATATATATATATATATATATATATATATATATATGTTACATTTGTTAGGACTATGTTTTATAATGTGTAATCTGACATAGCTATTTGGGGTAATAATTTCATTGCATTTGGTCAGTTACTTCTGTTTCAATGGTTAATTTTTGCAATAAATTTATATATATATATATACCAATCATGTATTTAATAATATAAATTTACACAATATAATAAACAACATTAATAATAATTTTCCAATAAAAAATTTTACCATTCACAAGACATATAAATATAATCGCACACTTGGACGTAAAATTTTTAATTACAATTCTTTTGCAAAAAATATGGTCTCTTCAAAGAATTACCCATGTTATTGTAATGACCCAAAATATCAAAAGTATATAAATACAACACATGGTCATATCATTACTGGTGATCTTAATATTGTAGAACAACCTATTTTACAAAACTTAATGCATAATGGCACAAAATTTCGTCTTCCATATAAGTGTAATATCAAATCCATAATATTGCAGTTTATTCAAGATATTGATTTGTTTATATATACAGTGTCTCACAAAAGTGATGGGACACTTGTGCTTTATAAAAAGAAACTGCAATAAAATAAATAAACAAACATGTGCAAAAATTTTTTGGGTGTGTTTCATATTTAAAGTTAGTAACAATTATTACATAACATACATTTTGTCAAAATATTAAAATATTAATTTAGTAAAAATACAATTGTTCAGAACGGAGCAAAAAATGGCTCACATAAGTGATGGGACACTTACTTTTCCATCAAATATTTATCCAAAAATTTTACTTTTTAAAAGGTTTTAATATTTTGTTGGATTTCCTTTTACTTTTAAAACATGATTTAATCTTTTTGGGATGGATTCGACTAATTTTTTTGTGATTTCTGGAGTGATTTTACCCCATTCTTCTTGAAGCACCGATTTTAGTTGTTGTTTTGAAGAAATGGTGTGTTTGCGAATTCTTGATTCCAATTCTTGCCAAATATTCTCTATGGGATTTAAGTCTGGAGATTTTGGTGGTGTTTTTATTATTTCAGGACAGTTATATAGCAGCCAGAGTCTAACGTTCAGAGCAGTGTGCTTGGGGTCATTGTCCTGGTAGAATTTAAAATCGTTATGAAGGTTCAATTTTCGTGCTGAAGATTTCAAATTTTGCTTTAAAATATCAATATACTTGTACTGATCCATTATACTGTCAATAAAAACAAGATTACCAACTCCAGCGGACCACATACACACCCATACCATAACTCCTCCTCCACCATGTTTTACTGTTGGTACCAAGTTCTGTTTGCGAAATTCTTCCCTGGGTTTTCTCCACACCAAGATTCTACCGTCAGAACCAAATATATTAAATTTACTCTCATCAGCAAATATAACTTTATTCCAGTAATCAGAATTCTTATTTATGTTGGATTTTGCGAAAGCTAGTCTGAGTTTTCTATTCTTTTCACTTACGAAGAATTTTTTCCTGGCTACTCTACCGTGATATCCAGCAGATCGAATTACCCTTCTAATAGTCTCAGGATTAACAATTATTCCATATAATGCTTGTAAATCAGCAGCAACTTTTGAAGCACTAATTCTTGGATTTTTTTTAATATTTCGAACGATAATTCGCTTTATTCCATTGGATAGCTTTGATGGTCGGCCAGGTCTTCTTTTATCCTGAATCATATGATTCTTTTTATATCATTTAATGATATTGAAAACTGTTGAACGACTCAAGTTAACTGTTTCAGCAGTTTTTCTAATAGATTTTCCACGTTCAATATGCAAATTAATACAACTAATTTTCGAATTTCAGGCGAAGTTTCTTTTCGTTTAGCATTCATGGCTACACAGAGCTAAAAAACACAAAAATTCCAAAACAAACTGGAGAGAAATACTGCAGACGATTTTATAAATTATTGCCAATTGCTTTTAAGTAAAAATAAAACCCCAAAAAATATTTTTATTGCTTATTTCAGACGATTTTTGTTGCATATATAATGGTGTCCCATCACTTATGTGAGCTATTTTTTGCTCCGTTCTAAACATTTGTATTTTTATTAAATTAATATTTTAATATTTTGACAAAATGTATGTTATGTAATAATCTTTACTAAATTTAAGTATGAAACACACCCACAAAAAAATGTGTACATGTTTTTTCAATTTATTTGATTAGTTTCCTTTTGTAAAGCACAAGTGTCCCATCACTTATGTGAGACACTGTAAAATTGCTGTTGATTACAATAAACCAATCGAATATTTCAGTGAATGGAGATTTTCTGTAATTGATAAATTAAAAAATGAAATTATAAAAAATTATCATCATATTACACATGCAGCTTTTAAAAACATAAATAAACATATATCAGAATTACAAAACAAATTTATAATTACTTATGTAGATAAATCTCCAAATAATTATGCTATCATTTGTAAAGAATACTATAAAGTGTTAATTCACAATGCAATCAACACAAGTAATATTTTTAATAAAACTAAATTAAATATTGAAATAAATAACAGAAAATTATTAAATTATCACAAATTACTAAAAATCAAATGTAATAATTTTAATTATCCTTATCTTGTTATAATTCCAAAATTTCATAAAAATCCTATTAAATTTCGCACTGTTACCATCGGTTGTAACACATATAATAAAAATGCAAGCAATTTACTACTTAATATTTTAAAGCAGATATATGATATAACGCTAAAACATAATAACCAACATTGTCTAAAAAATAGTTTTCAACTCATTAATAAAATACATAATATCAATCCGGTAAAATTCATAAAAACATTGGATTTTAATTATTTATTTAATAACATTGATATAAAAGACTTACATAAAACAATGTGTATATTATTTAAAGAATTTAAATCTCAATTAAAATTAAAAGAACATATTTCAGTAAATTTTTTTAAAACTTTAATAAATTTTACATTGCATAATAATTACATTATATATGACAATATTATCTATAAACAATGCCAGGGAATTCCGCAGGGCGGAACTGCATCTAGTATTCTCTCTGACCTTTACTTATATTATTATGAAAGAAATATAAGTCCGAACAATGATTATGTATTTTATCGCTATATTGATGACATTATCATATTTTATTTCAATGAAAAAAATTGCACATCACCACTCAATTTTTATCCTACTCAGCTTAAATTAAGCGAAAATGATTTAATTAATAATAATATAAACTTTCTTGACTTAAAAATTAATATTACTAATAATTATAAATTAATTTTTGATATTTATGATAAGAGATTTGATTTCCCATTTAAAGTAAATATTTTTACCAATTATGCTTCATGTTTACATAAATCTGTTTATAAAAATATAATTATCAATTATCTACATCGTATAAAATACTTATGCTCAGATATAAATAAAAACAAAAATATTAGATATATTCGAGATCAAGCAAAAATATATGGATATCCTATTTTTATGATAAATTCAATCATCAACTCTTTTAAATAACATTTATTATATAATTTAAATATAAACATGGTATGTAATAAATTATTGTTTTAGTGTGCGATAACATATAACAAAAGATATAGAAAATAATAATTATAACATACATTATTACAATTATAACATATTAGGAAATTTAATATTTAATATTTGTTTGAACATTATATACACTTTATGTAGAAAATTACAAATATAACATACATAATTACAATTATAACATATTAGGAAATTTAATATTTGATTGAACATTATTTATACTTTGTATAGTTGTGATTGTGCGTTGCCGATCACCTCTGTTTAAGGTATTATTGATGTGCAGTTTTCATACATTTATAAATTAACTTATACAATAAAAAATTAAATTATACAATGATAACATTGGTGATTATAACTCATATATATATATCTATTTGCAATATATATAAAAATAAATATATATAGTTTTTATTTTTGTCTATGAATAATTAAAATTAACAAGTATTTTAATTACTGCATTGCATTAATTTGATTGAAAAACAGTAGTAATACTATTAATTATCAACATTATAAATTTTGAGATATTTTGAATTGTTTATGAATTATTTAATTAGATATTTAAATTAATCTATAAATATAAAATATATTTACAATGTAGTATAAATTAAACATTAATTATTTAAAAACAAGTCTAATATATATTTAAGTAGTAGTAAAAATAAAACATTAATTATTTAATAAATGTCTATAATATCAGTGGATTAACACAGCTGGCAGCAAAAATAATTTGAATTAAAATAATATCTGAAATGCTGTGCAAGTTGAATTAATTCTGTGTAGATTTATTCATATAGTAGTATTATATTTTATTTGAATTTTAAGTAAAACTACAAGTTAGTATTGTTTTTTAAAGTTTATTTATATAAATAAATCTAATGAAGTGAGTATGTAACTAATAAAAAGGATATTTAACTAAATATTAATTATGAACTATTATAATACCAATAGATGGCGACACTTTACCTTTCAGGTAGTTGTAGATAATATTGTTAATATTATATTTAATTTAACTATAGAGGGAGCTATTGATTGTATATTAATTTTACTTTCAGGAATTAAAATTGGATGGAGTAATATATATTCACGGATATAAATTTGTTATAAGTGTATTAAAACCAGAATTATTTTGAGTGTTTTTGAATCATTTTGTGATTGGGTGTCATTTATGGGGTTGTGTTTTAAAAAAAGTGTGCTCTCAACTTGTCTTACAAATCATTTCTCTCAACTCGACTTAGTTAACATGTATGATGCATTGCCATGTGGATGTGAATATTATGTAGACGTTGTGACATTTTAAGGATTCTGTATAATTATTGTGAGTAAAATATTTTATCTACACTTTACGCGTTCATATTTCCAATTTTATTATTTCAAAACTGTTATCTCGTGGTAATTTAGTGAGGTGTTAATTACAGTTTTTTGGATAATCGATGTGAGTGAAATATATTGTATTTTCTTAATGGTTTTTTATTTCCTATTTAAATATTTCCAAATTTTAATATTTCCAATTGTTGTCTGGTAATAATTCAGTGTACCTGGATGATTCTACTGATCTTAGCATTATGCCAGTAGAATTATGAAACACTGAATTATTATTTAAAACACATGTGGGTGCATCCAGGCTGATGAGTACATGTGCATGTGTTTTTCCATGTCCAATTCATATTTAATTCTCATGTGGTCCAATTTTCCATTGTGTATGGTTCATATTTAATTTGTTAATCCATTTGTGTTTACTTAATTGCAACTCCAATTTATAATTTTTTTTTTTTCCCCTTTCTCTCTATTTCTTTTTTCAATATTCTTTTGGTATGAGTAAAATTTGGCCAATTACCATTGAAGCATCAGCTATGGTAATATTATGTTTGCACATGTTAATTATTAGCTATGTGGTATTCTGTATACACAGTATCATTGATTATCTCTTTGGAGATTTAAGTAGAATAGAACTTGATATGTTTTTTGAAATTCATAGATATTATAATTATATATATATATATATATATATATATATATATATATATATATATATATATATATATATAAATCAACATTTGAACGGAGGGTGGTTATGGGGTCTGGGGGCAGTGGCGTAGCTACACATTCAGCGCCCTGGAGCAAATAAAATTGGTACGCCCCTTGCCACTATAAAAACACTTCTGCTAGCTCTGTTTGAGGTTTAAACTCGTATATTATATTCTTATTTATATTTAAAACTCTGTTTTTTATTTAAAAAATAAAGTATTTTCATAATAAAATATTTGACGAAATAAATACAAATAAAATATTAAAATAAACTGTAATTGTTTAAGTTCGGACTACCTACCTGATTTTTACGACGAATTGAGCAGTATTTCCGATTTAAATGGTCCCATGGTCGTAGTGCAATCTACCACTAACTTCTGTTGTTCCTTTCAAGGCTTTTGAAGCAATATAGAATGCTAATAAAGAAACACACTATTGTCGAGCTATTTTTAAGACGCGTTTCTTCCGTTTTCAGTACCGAAAGCTCTGAAAATTCATAAAATTCGAGTTATTATAACTCGGTAAGTTTTGATCGTACAAAAAATGAAAGTTTCGTTTTACTTGTTAGTGAATATAGAAAATTTTACTAAATTAATAGTTTTACTAAATATAGAACTTAGCAACAGTAAAAAAAAAAAAAAAATAAATTTCGTAATCTTTAAAAAAATAACTACTTTGATATAAAGGATTTTAATAGGATCATAGTTGCCAACATCCCGATTTTTTTCATACCAATATTTTTATGTAAAAATATTTGTTTTCTTTAATCGTACAATTTCTGAAATTTAATAAAGAGAAAATTTCTGTAAGATTTTACTGGTATTCAAAAAATCGGGGCGTATCTATCCTACAAACAGGGACGTAGCTACCGTGGAGCAGTTCGCTCCAACTGCTCCACGGTAGCTACGCCACTGTCTGGGGGTCATGATCGGTGAAAATATATCAAAATTTTCCGGAACTGCTTTCCTCCGAACGGCTGCAATAGGTAGCTTTATACTTTTTTGTATTGAAAGCTACCTAAAAATAAGCCCCAAGATTAAATTAAAATTTAAAGAAACACAACACATCGTCTGCGATTTCAATTTTTAAGAACGTCGTTATACAAAATCGTGTGCAAAAGTCAAATGAGATATGCGTATATTTATTTATTTTCTATTTTTCAAATAAAAAGTGGATGTTTCAAAGTAGAAATTTATAAGAAGTCGTGATTGCATAGTCAATTGCATGTGTACGTGGAATTCGCAAATCTTTCTCCTATTTAATATCATTCAGTTTTATAATTTTTGTGACGTCGTAATTTACATTTCTAATTTAATATATGGTCCCCTTTCACAATGTTTAATTTTCAGTAAACATAACTCACTGAATTTTACAGACACAGGTATATGATACTTGCATCTCTTTTTAGTCGTTTTGTTACACCACGTATACCCTTCTAAACTTCTGTCCATGTATTATTTCTGTTTCTTTTTTTTTTAATTTACTCCTTAATTAATTATAAGTAAACTTTTAAGAATGAAAATGATAAATATTTTCTTTATATATATATAAATTAATGTATTACTTATTTCACATAAAATTGGATTAATTTGATTAAAGAACTTATGTTTCGAGAAATAAACGACTTTTTAATTTGAATAAATAGGAAATAATTTAATAATTAATTATTTTGCATACTAATGTTTTTTGTTTAATCTTTTCGGACACCCAGTATACATAATATAACCAGAAATTGGTTTCTGGCAAACCTTCCTTTTCCATTTACAAATCGGAAAAAAATATGATTTTAGTTTATTTTTTAAACCCATTAATGCAGATACATTTTTTTAATACACACTCAATTTAAGAAATATTACCTAAAACTTCCTGTCTTTACAATGAGGTATTAATAGCTGGTGACAACGGGGTAAAAATGAAAATAATAATAATAATAATAATAATAAAACAACTGAATTACCCCTCTCTCATGTTTCACCGCTCTGTTTAAGTTATTCAGTGGTATTTCATGAGAATGATATTTGTTTTTTTTTTTATCATAAAATAAGCCAAACGGTTCATAAGATATTCGTTTGTAAGATGTTCTACAAATGTTATAGATGATTATCTATTACTGAAATTGCAACAGTAGAATGCGTGTTAGTTATTGAGTAATTAATATTTATATAATTTTATAAACAATACTAGCTGGGGTATAGCAAACGTGGTTAAATTTACAAATGGGTTAAATTTACATTGTTGGATATCTTTCAGGGTTTTTTTTTGGAGAAAATATACTTTTTTATTTTACATTTAAAAAAGATTTATAGTATTAATTTTGTTAAATTTCTCATTAGAAGCATGAAATAATATTTACAATGTAAATTAAATAAAAAATATGAAAATTATATTTATGTAATTTCTAATTAATCAATTATGAATATTTTATATATAATTATATTTTGATGCAATTATAGTAGAATGAATAAAAGAAAATTGTAACATGCGGGCAATAAAATTTCGTTGGTCGAGATAATATTGGACAAATACATTGCGAACTTGTAATTATCGTCAAGATAATGCTTGTTATTTGTCTAAAAAACAGGTTCGGGTGAGTCTCGCCAAGTTCTGTACTGTGGATTCCTATGGTGTGGATAAAATCATTCAATCTGAGGATACGTCCTGTGAATATGTTCAGATTCCATGTTCTACAAAAGTCCATTCATCTACATTTTGAACAAATTTAGGAAAATCCTGTCTCATATGAGTCAATAATATTGAAGTCTTTCAGCTTATTGGTAATAATCATAGTAAATGCGTAAGTAATTCACATGAATACTTGTTATAGTACATTTATAAAAAAAATGTAAAATAAAAATCAATAAATCTTTGTTCACCAATTGGATCTATATCCCATTAATTTTCAAAACAATGGAGCAATTCTCTTGCTATCATTACAGAAATGTCATTAAATATTTAAAAAAATAATAATTGCTCGCAAAATACTATAAAATTCTAAATTTCAAAAGTTACTACACCCAGAAAAAAGTTTTGTTGAATCAACAAAAATTTGGTTGACCCAACAAAACTTTTCGTTTAAATATGGGCCAATGGAAATTTTGTTTGAATCAACAAAAAAAATATTGTTGATTTTTTTTTTTTTTTTTTTTGTATCGTCAGCAAAAAAATGTTTTGTTAATTCAAGTAAAATGGTTCAATTGTACTTGAATTAACAAAAATATTTTTGTTACATAGATATATGCTATGTGTTATTTTAACAATCCACTTTCTTTTTTCAACAAAATATATTTTGTTTGTTTAAATAATAAAATATGTTATATTACGAACTTGTTTTGTTTATACTACAAAAACTTTTGTTAAATAGACCAATCTAAATATGCAATTTTAACTATTTTTAATTCATTTTCAGCAGTGAATTGCGCCTGTAAGCCTTGAATAATAACAAGTGAATTTTTATCCTGCTTTTTTCAAGCGCAAACCGAAAGAGGGAAAATTGCCCAAGCCGGGAGTCGATCCCGGGTCCTCAGAACAGCGCTCTGAGGATCTACCACTGAGCTACAAGGAACGGTATTTGAGCTTGGCATTTCTCACTCTTATATATCTCGGGTAGCTGCAACCGCAGCACAAGATAAAAATGTCATCATGAGCACGCAAATTTCTGCGGCAAACATGAGACGACAACACAAAGCTTAGCATACGGTAACACATAGTTAATTTTTAATTCATTTTCAGGAGTGAATTATGCCTGCAAAAAGCAGGATAAAAATTCACTGGTTATTATTCAAAGATTACAGGCGTAATGCACTGCTAAAAATGAGATAGAGCTATTGCAGAAATCGCGAAAAATGCAACATAGCAGCGTCACCTGTTGCGCGATTTACACCAAAAACTAATCATATACATTTGAATAACAAAGTAGCGCTGAACGTTAATTAATCTTTTCGGAAAATGGCCAGATCATTAAAGGAAAATCAAGTTCAACCTAAAATAGTTTGATATGCAATTTCACAAATTTTTGTTTATGAAAAAGGAAAGAAATAATCGTTATTACTTTTTCAAAGGAAAACTATTATTCTCATAAACATTAAAATAGATAAAAAGGCGTTAAAATATCGTAAACGTGTTACATGCAAAATGCGTCCACTCCTTGGAATTTCCATGGAGTCTGCCACCTCTTTTTAAAATAAGCAAATTTCTATTTAATATTTCAACTGCAAATTTCATAATAACCCCGTTTATTCCCAAAATTTGGGATATTTTTCTGCTGTAAATAAGACGAAAAATTCTATTCAAATATTGTGGTACAACGCAACCTGTATTTGACTATAGGCAAAAAATTATTGAGACATTGTAGAGAATTTACCCTCAAATAATCCTTTTGATAATACAGATCTTGATAAGCGAAAGCTGTTTCATATCCGCACCGAAAACTTATACATCACTGAGTAAATATTAAAGGTTAATTTGTGTGCGCCATTTAGATGTCAAATATTGTTCAAAATTTAGCCGAAAATCTTGCTGAATCTAAAAATGATTGATTTCAATCTTCATAAATTTTCTCTATCAAAGAATAGCCCAAATCAATCATTATTATATTTTCAAAGAAAAATATTATTCTTATAAATAGTACCCATCACCAAAATTTCGTTAATATATTTTAAGCGTTTGACTTGATCGTGATATGATTGAAACCGTGTAGAGATTCATAATTTAAAAGAAACTTTTCTTATAATATTATATGTCATATTTAGCAAAAGTCATTTCATACACGGACCGAAAATTTGTGCATCCCTGAGTAAATATTAAATGTTAATATGTGAATGTGCGTCATATAGATGTCAAATATTGTTAAAAATTAAGTTGAAAATCATTATGAGCCTTAAAATGATTGATTTCCATCTTCGTTCCAGAAAATTTTGGAAGGTATACAAAATCATTCGTTATTAAATTTTCAAAGAAAAACTGTTATTCTTATAAATAGTAACATTCATCAAAATTTCGTTAAAATATTTTATAATTTAAAATGATCGTAGAAAAAGATGATTGAAACATTCTAGAGATTTAACATTTAAAAGAAACTTTTCGTGTAATAATATAGATCTTGATAAGCAAAAGCCATTTTATACCCGCACCGAAAATTTGTGCATGACTGGGTAAATATTAAGAGTTAATTTGAGAATGTGTGCGATCTAGATGTCAATATCTCTCTCTCAGAAATTTGATGGAAATTATTGAAGTTGACTAATATTAAGAAGTGCATACTCTAGAGATTAAATTGATATAAGATTGCCTTCGAAGAAACATAATTCTAATTTTAATGCACGAAACATATGTTTATCGTTGCCGTGATAAGAAGAGAATAAAGTGATTATTATTTGATGAAAATATGACATGCATGATATTTCCTTAAAGTTCCTAGAAAATTATTCACAACATATTTAATGGTTACATTAAAACTCATTTTTTGTAACTTTTCTTGGATGTACTTAGTGCATGAACAGAAAAAATAGAGTTTTAATACTAACTACAAAATGCAATTTTGGGTGGATTAAATTTCTTACAAGTACAGATTTTAATAAATGATGCAAATTTTGAAGCGTATTGCGCAAAATATATCGTGAAAGTAATAGGTAAAGGGAAATTTATGAAAATATTTTAAAAACACAAATAATCCTGAATCAAATAGAACAAACTGATGTTCAATACCTTTAACAAAATATATTTATCAATTTTTATTGTAGAAAATGGGAATGTATAAAAAAATTTCCTGACTCTTCAAAATTCAACTATCTAAGCCATTACCACCTTAATGTGACAATTGTAAGTGATGATAATTTCTTCCCTTTATAATGCTCCCTTTTTTGTAACGCAACATTAATAATAAAATGCGTTTGAACATTATTTGTTTTAAATTTATACTTTCTTTGCTCGTATTTTCTGCTAATTTATTCAGTCTAAATTTCAATTCTTATTATTTACTTTGTATTTTTTTTTAACTAAACAATTTTTTTGTGTCCAAAATGAAAAATTGAAAATAGCAAAGTTTGGAAAGCAGATGAAATTGAATGATACAATGTTTTTTCGCATTTTCATAAAAAGTCATTTTTAAGGGTTCTAATCATGTCCGGTCTTGAAAAATGCTGTATATCTTTTAATCTATAACTTCTACCAAAAGCTGGTGAGAGGTTCTTCAAGGCAAAAACTTTTTTTTTATGAAATCAGACCAGCATCAGATTCATAGATTAATTTTTTTTTTCATGAAGTAAAAATTGAGTCACAGGTTAACGTTATGCAAATCAGCTGAAACTTTGCTAATCTCATTTCCTAGCCAGTTGGCAACTTTTAGGGGTGTCCCCCAGAAAAAATTTCAAAAATCGATTTATTGTGACCACCCTAATTGGCAATCTTAAAAAAAATATATTAAATGTAAAAAATCTATTAGAGTTTTCAATTAATTTTTTGTAACCTATGTTCTGTAATCCGGGGAACCGGCGTTGGATCCCTTACTATTTGATAATGGAATTACTGGGCAAATAAAAAGTTTTCTTATGGCACAAAAAAATTAAAACTAATATCGCAATAGTTTAATAACACTGTAGAGGCCAATTAATCGCAGACATTGGACGGAGGGCTGATCTTAACAAATTACCGCTCCCCGCCGTCATGCATGAAACCAATTTTTTTTTCTTTTTTTCCTTTTTATTGCTTTTACTTCGGGCTTTCCTTACGCATGCGCAATGTTTTAGCAAAACTATTATATCTCTTAAACTATGCAAAATACACTTCCAAGTTCAAAAAAGTTTATAAAATTAACTAGTTAAAGACTGTTTTATTTACTAAAATAGCCCTGTTTAGTGGCTATTAAACACTGCTTGGTGTAAAACAATTTTCAAGCTTGAATTTTGTTTTAAAATCTATCTCTATCGCATGCAGCCCGATTACGAAAGATTAACCAGTTTACACTTAAAACAATATAAATAGTTCAGCATTGTTTACGGCTAATATTCCGTAACGATATAAAAACTTCATCAATAAATAAACAAAATATTATAAATAAAACACAAATTTAATATACACATAATCGAACTACGGACTTAAACAACTGAAATTATCATAATCAAGAAGTTTGCTATAAGTAGCGAAATCTTTAGTGATTTCTTCTCGACTTTATCCTGCATGTGGCTAATACGAATGTATCACTTTTAATACATTTCAAAACTTTATTTGAATGCGTGATTGATATTTTTCACATAAAAATGTCTTTTGGTGTTGTTAGTGCACAATTTAGAAAAATATATATTAAATGCAAAAAATCTATTAGTCTTCAATTTAAAAAAAAGTTTACTCAAATATTCTGTAACCCGGGAGGCCCGGGTTGGATTCCCTTAGTGTTACTAAATTATGAAATATGATTTTCAATATATTTTTTTTTTTCATCATTCAGTGGATGAATTGGAAAAGGTTTGAAAAATGAAACAAACAGCATGATATAAATTAATATGTATTAATGTACGTAAAAGTATTTTTCGCTCTCATTAACCTTTCAGTTCCTTCATAGGATGTAAAGGAATTATGTAATATCTATCTAACTTTGTGCTGATAATTCATTAATAACTTTTTGAAAAATTTGATAAAATTTCAATATTAACTACAGGGTTATTCTAAATGATGGACCCATTTTCAAAAAATTGTATTTATTAAAGTACAAAACCAAAATGAACAATCTTTACACCAATGAAAAGAGG
Organism: Maratus michaelseni; assembly: GCA_963931845.1. NCBI lineage: Eukaryota > Metazoa > Arthropoda > Arachnida > Araneae > Salticidae > Maratus > Maratus michaelseni. The sequence goes on from OZ007586.1 coordinate 365,820,145, forward strand.
AAGTTTCAAAGTTTTTTTTAAGACATTATAAATGTTCAATGTGTCCACCGTTTTCTGCACGGCAAACATCTAAGCGATAGCCAAACTGGTCCCACACACGAGAAATCAAATGTGACAACTTCTTTAAGGTTATGTTAAGGAAGATGTGTACGTCCCGCCGCTACCAACAACTCTGACCGATCTGCGGAACCGCATCACTGCTGCCGTGCACTCAGTAACAGCAGATACGTTTTCTCGTGTGTGGGATGAGTTTGGGTATCGCGTAGATGTTTGCCGTGCAGCAAACGGTGGACACATTGAACATTTATAATGTCTTAAAAAGAACTTTGAAACTTCCCCTTTTCATTGGTATAATGATAGTTCATTTTGGATTTGTACTGTAATAAATACAATTTTTTGAAAATGGGCCCAACATTTATAATAACCCTGTGTTATTTGATTATAATCGTTCTTTGATTAATAATGTTTTGAGTTGCAATTTTATACATATGTAATTTTATTAGTGTTATTACAAATACATTTGAATTGCACTTTACGAATATATAATAATATTTTTCGTCATGCTCTTAAATCAAAAGTTATGAGGTTAGGAAACCTCGACAATAATTTATAGACATCCTCAAGATCTTGATAGTATAGTAACAACCATTAACGCATAAAGGGTTATTTTCTAAAACAGAATGTTCACATTCAGGTAGAACATTCGTAGAGTGTGTATATAAACGAACGCCATCGTTACAAACGCAAATTCACGTTATTTGTGAAAGATAAATAAAACGTTAAAAAAATCCCTTGCAGGCTTCGCTACAGGCACGGGTAGATTTCGAAGTTAAGTACTAATTTCACCAACAAAAACTAAATCAAGATTAGAGATAAATGATTGTTTCATTAAATGAACACACTATATTTTAAATTCTGACGTTATTTTTACTGAGACGCGCACGTTTAATAATGCAATCCTATGTACAGGATCTCTGAGGGTCAAAAATTTTCATCATGCCTATGATACCTCTTTATCGCCTTAGTGGCGGATTAACGGAGATGTGATTTTTTTCCCTTCTACACCCCCACCCCTCCACTCCATAAAAAAAATTGGGGCTGTAAGAGTTGTCAATATAAAAGTTGTAGATAATATTAAGATGATTTATAATAAATTGAAGCAGGTTTGATATATTGTGAACTGACGAAGTTATGAATCTTTTTCTTCTTAAAACCGTATTTTTCGCACCTTGAGGCCATTTTTAATGATATCAAAAATCTGTCATACAACAATTTTGGCCCTTTTCCTAGAAGTAATAATAACTTTAAACTGATTCGATATGTATCATAATTAAGACGTTATGGTTTTTTTTTTCTGTTTTAAAAAAAACCCTTCCCATTTCTACCACCTTGGTCTGATTTTACCCATTAACGAACTTAACCGAGACTTCCTGCCCCTTAATTTTATGTATAAGTTTGGAAGAGATTTGTGCAAAATTATGGGAGTTATTGTGTTCATAAAAAAGTGATAGATAGATAGATAGATAGATAGATAGATAGATACACTCAGAAAAAGAAACTGATTAAAACTACAAAACATATTTTTGGAGTACATTTTGTTGTTTTAGCAAAATTGGAGTAAAATTGGAGCATTTTACTTCAATTAACAAAACATTTTTGCTGACGATACAATTTTTTTTTTTTTTTTTTTTTTTTTTTTTTTTTTGGAATTGACCAGAAAAATATGACCATGTAAATGAAATTCTTAAATAAGTTATTCTCCGAGAAGATAAGATTTCTTTATAAATACCGTATTTAAAAGAAAAGTTTATATGGAAAACATCTCAACCGCAAGAGAAATGATAGTTATTTGTGACACGTTTTATTCTTTACGTTTCCTACGGCTTTTCGTGCCTAATTTTCTGGTTTCAAAAATACTTTATATTTTAGATACTCCTACATCAAAGGAATTTTTGAACACTTGCAACTTACTTTTGCAAAATGATTATAGCCTTAACCAAGCCAAATGTAAATAATCTTAAAATTGTTTTATGCATTTGATTTTTATACCTTAAAATTAAATTTATTTAGTAACGATATGATATGAATAGAAAAGATTTTATCATAAATTTAAGGGGTACAGAAAATATTGATTTTCAATAAATGTACATTGTTTTTTTATAATTGAATTTTGAGGCACATCATACAGCATAAAATAAATCTCAAAACGCATATGTATTAGATAAAATCGTTCATGGGCGGTTCAGAAATTTAAAATCTTGTAAAGTATAAGTGTAAACATAAACGCTTATCTTCAAGTCAAACTTGTGAGTTTATGTTTAAGCATTAAGTTTCGTTTTCCTTAATTTTATAATATATAATTCGATAAGTTATTCAGAAATCTGTATTGCTTTATATTCAATACCAATCATTAGTTCAGCTTTTACAAAAATGGCTTTTGTTTCTCAAAGTATAAAATAATTAAGTCGGAAAAGACAGGGTGAGCTCGCAAGGAAACAGTTACTTTTAAGAAAAAACCTGTCTCTTTACAAGTACAGTTATAAATTGTATATAATAAAATTATTTGTAGTCTATCTTACGATTTAAATAACAAATTCCTCGAGAAACACATTTTTTTTTAACTTTAGCTTAAGAAAAATGCGTACATATATATATATTTTTTTTTTTTCAAGAGAATTTAATCGAAGTGTAAAGCCAAAGAAATTATATATCAATGTATTAAAATTTTAATTTTCTGTAATAGTTGTCACTTACTTTAATTTATATACTTCGAAGAGTATTTTAAATCAAAATTAAATTATTGATTTTACAAATTTATACTTTTGATTGTCTTTATACATAATATTCGACAATTCTCATTAAAACAAATACGCTTTCTTAAAAACGAGAAAAGTAGATTGTGAAAATTTGAAAAGTATTTGTCTCCGACATGTAACACGACACTTTTTACCATATTTTTTCAAATACTTTATTCCAGTTTTTTATTTAACAATAGAATGGCCGAAAATTTTATTCAAGTTTTTTAAAAATATTTTACACCAGAATTTCTATTTAAAACTGATTAAATTATTTATTTAACTTATTTTAGTGTGGTATACAGGGTGTTTCTAAACTCATGGTACAAACTTTAAGGGTAGGTAGAGCACACAGTAACAATCATATATTGTATAGGAATGTATGGGACCAAGTGACGCATTAAGGTAAAAACACCAGGGGGGGAATTAGGCCCATTTTAATTTTCAACATTTCTCATTCATACCAGAAAATTTTTATGCTATCCTTTTCTTGACATTTCATAATTAGTTAACAATAAAATTCTTCTTTGAAAATTTTTGGTATGAAATCGAAATTTTTCTATTTACAGATGAGGCAGTATTTACACGCGAGGGTGTATTTAATGCGCACAATTTCCATCTTTGTGCAACCAATAATCCACATGCAACACTGCCACATGCTTATCAACAACGGTTTTCTGTGAATTTGTGTGCGGGTATTGTTAATAATTATTTGGCCCATACCAACTACCAAAGAGGCTGGATGGTCGCTGTTACCTTATTTTTTTGCAGCAGGTTTTACCAGAACTACTGCAAGATGTTCCGATCGCCATTCGTAACCGGATGGGGTTTCAACATGATGGAGCGCCCGCGCACTTCACCACTGATGTGCGCAGTTACCTGAATGCCACATTTGGGACACAATGGGTTGGGCGTGGTGGACCAGTTCCTTGGCCACTGCGATCTCCCGATTTATCGAGCCTTGATTTCTTTTTATGGGGACATCTGAAGAGTCTTGTTTATGAGACTCCAGTTGACTCAGACGAAAATCTAGTGTCTAGCATATCCGAAGCTGCTGCACGTGTGCGGGAAATGCCTGTCATCTTTAGAAGTGTACGCCAATCGTTCCACCGCCGCTGCGAAGCATGTATCACAGTTCGTGGGCGCAATTTTGAACACCTATTGTAATATTGTATGCATTATTATTTACTTGTAAACTACATTGTAAATAAACATTTTATCTTTTTTATTCATCTATTTCGTTTGATAAGTTTGCCAATTTTGCGTTTTTTTTAACTCGAAAATTTCGATTTCATACCAAAAATTTTCAAAGAAGAATTTTATTGTTAAGTAATTATGAAATGTCAAGAAAAGGATAGCATAAAAATTTTCTGGTATGAATGAAAAATTTTGAAAATTAAAAAATTGGCCTAATTGCCCCTCTGGTGTTTGTACCTTAATGCGTCACTTGGTCCCATACATTCCTATACAATAAATTATTGTTACTGTGTGCTCTACCTACCCTTAAAGTTTGTACCATGAGTTTAGAAACACCCTGTATATTTAACCTTTTATGAAGAAATGTCCGGTTTGAATCGAAATATTTTTATTTGGCACCGGTCAAATTCTAAAAACCGGGACTTTTTAAAAACCCACACATGTATAATTGACCACCCTAGAATTTTCACACATGATGTGTGGTGATATAACAAATGTTTTGGCAAAGAAAATTTTGTTTTTCAAAAACAATTCGAATTTTCACATTAAGGACAAATTTTACCTAGTATTCCTAACATGCTATGTATTTACCCGTTGCACATTAAAATGGATTCAGAATATAATACTTTGAAATAATGCATATATATATATTTTTTTAATTTAAAGTCGTAAGCTATTCAAAATTTGAGAATTGTCTTATAAAATCGAGTGACATTTTTCCAAATGCACGAATTACTGCATGCATCTTAAAATACACATTTTAATAAATTCCAGGAAAAGTTACATTTTCTTCAAAAGTTTAATACATTAAATAATAATGCCTAATAGAAGATATATATATATATATATATACTAAATCAGTTCAAAATTTCCCACTATGCTTAGAAATTTCGAGGATTTGGTTCTCTTTTATAATCATATGTTTTATAATTTTTTAGTTGCCTATGGAATATAAGAAAATTGTTGTCTGTAAAATATAATATATTGGAACATACATAATCTTAAAAAAATAAATGAAGAACACAATTTAGTAAAAATAGCATGTAAAAATATTGAGTGATATTATTCTTTCACTAACATGGATCACAATATGAGACTTACTACAAAGACATGATCCAATAAATTCTGAAAAAAGTACTCTTTTCACCAAAGTTTGATGTCTTTCTCCAGCCTATAAATGAAAACAAAGGTAACAATCTGGGAGCTATAAATTTGTCAAGTATTGAAGTCAATGTTAGGCAGCTGCAAGTTAACGTAGTTTCGATCAATGAATTCCGTCCATTATTTTTACCCTTATCACTCTTCTTTTCCTTTGGTTAAAGAACAAAAATTAAAGTCTGCATAGTTGCAAATAAAGAATATATGTATTTTTTTCACTTTGAGATATGATTTTTATATAAAGAAATATCTAAGGGTATATTACAGGAAAGTACATAAACTTTAAAAAATATATATAGTGTACTTTTGCTTTTAATATTTTAAAAATATATTTTTATATCGTTATGATAGGTAATAAAAAAATCCATACAGCTGCTACATTTATTTATAAAACACACAGATAAGCGAATCATAAAATTAGATTTTTTTTCTTATTCCAAAATACTGAGAATGCCGCTGAATAACAAAAATAATATAAGACATTCTTATCCTTTTCATATTTTTAAATTTCAATCTTTATTGAAAGCAGAATTCGTCTTTTATATATGATGGCTGAAAACTCGTCATTCAAAAATTGTTAATTATATTTCAATTAAAAAAATATTCTGAAAAGTACCATAAATTACCGTTTATATGTTCGAAACATCTAGGCTTAGCAAAATGTGCACATTATTTAATTTTTCATTACCAACGCCTTTGAGTTGCAGACTGCCACATTTCGAATGAAGCACCAGTTTTAGCAATATTCACAAATTATTGTAAAAGTCTGTTGTTCAGCCACCTCAGCTGCATCTATAATCATTCGCACCAAAAAGAGGCAAGTTTACACAATATGAATCAATGCATTTAAAAAACATGGATCAATAAACAAAAAAAAAAAAAAAAAAAAAAAAAAATAATAATAAAATAAAAATAACGATTATAATGAAAAATAAAAGGATTTCTAAAAGAAAGAATTAAAATTATGATATATTTTTCAACTATATTGAAAAAGTTTAAGTAAAAAAAACTAAGTTGTACGTGTTTCAAAATTTTATTTCATTTTACAATTTAATAAAAAAAAAAACACGTTGCAGCAAATCTCACTCAGTGCATGTTCCTTAAAAATATGACGAAAATACAAATAAGTAATCTATTTTCGAAGACTGAATCCTTCTTCATCAGTATAAAACACATGAAGCCCCTACATGAGTATGAGACGAATTTGGTGTTTTGCTCTCGCTCTTATAATGGCTGCAAGTGTTCAAGACTCCAAAAGCAGTAGTGATTCCTCCGAAAAGTTTTCTTTTTGTGCTTTATTGATCTGAAATTTATAGATTACGACTGAATGATTTTAAAGATTTTTTTTAAAAACAAGAAATATATCCTTTATCATTCTAGTATTTCCACTTTCAGTTACATTTCAAATAATATGTTATTGAAAGATTAGTGCATTTTCATTTCTTTTAAAATTTTAAAAATTTTCAGTTTCTTTTTAAAATTTGAAGATAATTTAACTGTTAACTTTCTTTTTTTTTTGCACATTACCTGGACAACGATGTGCATACATAGAATAACGATTTTCTTTTTAAATTTATAATTTCGCAATCATTTCGCAATGATGTCTCTGTGTGTACATACGATAATCAAAGCTATAAAAACAATCAGAAATAAAACATCTTTATTAATACGGCATACACTGTTAAAAATAAATCGGTTAATTCACGGTAAAACTACTGGCAGCAAAGTTACCGGACTTTTTCCGTTCCGTTAGTACATTTTTCGTTTTGAAAGATAAAGGAAGGGAAAACTCCATTTGAAGAATCTGTAAGTTTCCGTTATAAATAAACTCGATTTAAAAAAAATGTCATCTCTATTTGTGCTGCCATATATTGATTATTACGGGAGTATTTAATATAATACAAGAACATTTTCTGCCAGACCTGAGGATTGAACTGGGGACGTTAGTGACTTGAGCCGAGTGCTTTACCGTAAGACCAGCTGGTCCTTGCTAGAGTAAGAGTAGGAAACGATGATACAGGATGTCGTCAAATCGCAGCTTGGGACTTAAACAATTTGGGGTTTAGAAAACTGGTCATCTTGAAGTTAATTGCGGGGATATTTCGTAATGAGATGATGATTGAAAACTATAGTATTAATAGAGGATAAAAACATGAATTATATATATTCTTAATTTGATTGTTAGATGTAAAATATAAATATTATATTTTGAATTAAATTCGATAATTTTTTTTGCTTTTTTGCGAAAATCGATTTTTAATCAACTATTATGTGTTTTTTAAATGTGTTCGTTTAGAATATATTTTCAGTGTGAGTGTTTTTTATAACTTAAAAAAATAAATTGGGAATAATTTTAAAGGAATGAATTTAATTCGAAACCATAATTTTTGTTTGTTGCTTTTTTAAATAGAATCGATTTTTTTTCACTTAATTTAGCTAGTTTATATATATATTAATCTGTTTGTTTAGAATATATTTTAAGTGCGAATACTTTTTTATAACTTTAAAAAATGAATTGCAAATAATATGGAATAATATGGAAGAATGGAAAAAATTAATTTTTGCTTTTTTTAATTCGAAAGCACTATTTTCTTGTTGTTTTAAATAAACTTGAAATTTTAATTTATTGAACTTTTAGTTTTTCTGTGCAGCAACATGTCAGTTTTTCAAACATTGAAAATAAACATGCAACAGATAACGGAATATCTCCGTTGGCTGCTTTTTTCTCCGTACGTTCCGTTGTTTTCAGGAAATATGAGGAAATTTTCTGCTTTTAACTGAAAATGCCCTTTTGTCATGAAAAGGGACTTTTTCTGTGAAATTCAGGAAAAAAATACCCGTGAATTTCAGATTATTTTTAACAGTATACTGTAAAAAAAAATTCCGTCAATTTACGGAAAAAGGACTGGCAGCAGAGTTGCCGAAATGTTTCCGTTTTTTGAGGAATGTTCCGTCTTTGTAGTCCATAAATGGCGCGATACAGACGCGAAGGAGTTGAAGCGCATGTGTGGCGATCAAAAATACTGCAATCACATTGGATGATAGATTTTTACATTAATAATTCCGTATTTGAAACTCTGTAATCTTAAAAGTCTAAAAAGTGTACAATTTAGGGATACAGTTTATGCACTTTTTGTGCACAATTGAGTTTGCAGTTTTTATGCATAAGTTGAGGTGCCAAATACGCTCGGATTTTGTGCAGTTTTTTTGCAAACTTTTTCTAGCAGGGTAGCAACAGATATACGGGATAGGTTCCATTTTTCTAACAAAACGGAAACTTTCTGATCAAAATTCACGGAAGACAACCTGTCATTAAACGAAATTTTTTAAAAGTGTAGGGTACAACTTTACCATGTATTACTGCCTGAATTTATCTAGAAATTTAATTGTAAAATTCCCGGTTAATGGGTAGGGCATATTCTATCGCTTTTCATGGACGTATTGTGAAAGTTTTTATTGAGATGTTCATAGAAGCTATCGTCTCTACACAATCTATTCGACAAAAACTGACCACAGTGGCTTAAGGATATTGATATCAATGAATTATGAGGACTAAATGAAATGTCAGACTTCTTTGCAATATGTCTGAAATCACGACTTGAGAGGTTTACCTCTATGGATTGGACAGTGGCATACAGAAAGACGCAATACACCGAGGAAATAATGCTTCGATCATTGAATGTACACGGTTGGCTAAAATGTCAACATAGCCATTCCCAATTACTCTTTCTTCGAAAATTACAAAAATGTCTATAGAAAAATACGAGATAACTGCTCGAATCTTTGGAGTTTCGCCTCCGCGCTTGACAGTTGGTACAAAGCATTGCGGATCAAATACTTAACGCGCTGTTTTGCAGATGTACAGCTGGTCAAAACAGATAACATACCGTACATTTTAATCATTCACTTGTCCCAGAAAATGGAAATAAGAATAGACGAGAAATTATGTCTTCTTTTAAACAATGTTAAGAAACAAGCTTAAAGGATTATCTTCATTCTGAAAGTTTCAAAAATTTTGAAATTTTCAATGCAAACACATATTTTTACATGAATTTTGGATTCTTATGTAAATTTTATAGACCAAACGATAAAACATTGGATCAAGTAGCTTAGGAAATATGAAGGTTTAAAATTTTGAATTTCTAATGTTAAATTATTTTTTTATGATTGCAAAACAGATTGCAATGCGGGTAGTGTTTAATCATAACTGAAAAACTACTTTATGGAAGGTAATTTTGGATTCCCATATTTGAAGCTACTAGATATCGATTTTCTAGGTTACAATTTTTCATTTTTTCGAAAACTTATATCGAAAAATGTTTTAATTCAACTTTTGAAATTTACTTGAATTGAAACGTGAAGTTTTTAATAGAAATCCATTTTTAGAAACTTTAAATGTGCGAATCCATAATTACAGCTCATTCAGCCAATCAGGTTTTGAGTTCTGCTTAAAAATTTACCCAAATTGTAATATGTTTTGCACCGATGACAAATGATTTTAAGATTCAAACTTTAAACATTAAAAATTCCTAAACTACTTTTCCCAATGACTAACTGTTTGGCATGGCAAGATAAAATTTACCAAAAAAGCCAAATAATATGTCAAAGTTCAGTGATCGTATTTGAAATTTCAGAGTTTGGTACAATTTTAGTACGAAAACAACTCAATAAGCTTTTTTAAAAAGATAAATTGAAAAAGGGCACTTTACAGTCAAATGGCTATTTCTGCTTTTTTTTTTAATTGGAGACTGAAATGTAAAGGATGTTCTTTTTAACACTTTCCAACATAGTTGAAAAATGTTTATGATTTCAGTTTGTCTGTCTTTCTGTCCGTGCTATAACTCGCGTAAATATACTCGGATTGTCATGCAATTGATATATGTTATTGAGGTTTACTATGGAATGTTCGGTCATGAAAATAAAATGTGTAGCACATATAGTTCCTTTACAGGGACACTTAGAATAATTCCGTTATATTACGGTCTACGAGAAAAATCTTTTGCGGTTTATTTTAATGATATTACACTATTTCAAACATACTGAAAATTATATGTATCACTCAGGTGCACTACAAGAGGCTTACTATAGAATATGGTGTGTATAGCACTTATAGTTCATTTACGGAGACACTCAATAACTTCCGTTACATTACGGTCTATAGGGAAAATTCGTTTGCGGTTTATTTTAATAATGCTTCACTATTTCAAACATATTGAAATTGATATATATCAACTAGGTGAATTACAAGAGGTTTACTATAGAATATTGTGTTTATAGAAATTATCGTTCATTTACAGGTGCACACAAAAGAATTCGGTGAAAGTACTGTATGGTAATTGGTGGATCAGCGTTTTCAGTTGCGGTATGCGTTTTAAAATTTAACTAGTTTTTTCCCTATCACTTGATGTGTATAAATTTTATAAATAATATACAGGACAGAACAAAACATCTAGAGTATATTTCCGTTTGCTGAAGGGGGAATTTTCAACTGTGCTATGCGTTTCTAAACTGAACTAAATTTTAGTATACGAGTTGTAATTTTCCAACTGGACGAAAAATGTCCGGGCCAGGATTCGAACCTGGGATATCTTGGCTGAAGCTGCCACGCTCTACCAACTGAGGTATCCTGGTCGAATATGGAGGGCATAATTCATCCAGTTAACCTTATTGATCATAGCATCTGGTCTGATATTTTAATCAGCTCAACAGAATATATCGCAGGTAATGGAACTCCAGTAAACGCTGGATACGTGTTTAAAGTGATTGGTATCCAGCGTTTACTGGAGTTCCATTACCTGCGATCTATTCTGTTGAGCTGATTAAAATATCAGACCAGATGCTATGATCAATAAGGTTAACTGGATGAATAATGTCCTCCATATTCGACCGGGATAGCTCAGTTGGTAGAGCGTGGCAGCTTCAGCCAAGGGATCCCAGATTCGAATCCTGGCCCGGACATTTTTCGTCCAGTTGGAAAATTACTACTCGTATGATTTTTTTACCAATTTGAATAATTGTGTTAAAATTAATCTAGTGTAATCACGTATCCAGCGTTTACTGGAGTTCCATTACCTGCGATATATTCTGTTGAGCTGATTAAAATATCATACCAGATGCTATGATCAGTAAGGTTAACTGGATGAATTATGCCCTCCAGATTCGACCTTGATAGCTCAGGCGGTAGAGCGTGGCAGCTTCAGCCAAGAGATCCCAGGTTCGAATCCTGGCCCGGACATTTTTCGTCCACTTGGAAAATTACAACTCGCATGATTTCTTTACCAATTTGAATAATTGTGTTAAAATTAATCTATTGTAAATTTTAGTATTCTATGTAGTATGCATACTACATGTAGCTCAACTATAGATCATATGCAGGGCTGCACAAAGAATTCGGATATTTTTTTCCAATAATTGTTGGTAATTCCTGAAATTGTGTTTTTAAGTGCGTTATGACTTTTTGAAATTGTTTATTTAGACATCATCTTTCACCTTATTAAATGGTAAAGATTTGTAAATGTATTTTGGAAGTGTTACATAATCTATGCTTGATGCATGATTTTTCGTTCTTGCTTTTTAACCAACTGTATATATCCAGTTATTGGTACATCATGAAAATGAGAGATTTTTTCCACACGTATTTGAGAAATCATAAGCAGTTTTAGCAAAGTTGTCATTAAGTAAATGCTATTTTCAAAAAATTTTAATGTTGATTCAAAGGAAATCTGTATTCAAATATTTCTGTAAAATAATACACTGAATAAAGTTTTTTGTAATATTATTCGCAAAAAAAATAATTACAAAAATATAAAAAAAATAAATCCATAGTATTGTAATTTATTATATATCTTTTTCCTGCTTTTTCTTTCTTATGCAGGTACTTAAAAAAACTTTCATTCGGTACTAGTCTAGAGAATCATTTATATGGTAGAAAGAAAAACTTTTCACCTTTCAAAAACACCTTCTCAGCAGTATTTAAAATAATATTTTCACTTATTCAGACACGTGACACATTTGCCAAGGAATAATGCAATAACAGAACTGTTTTTGATTTATTGATAGTCAAGTGGTATTTTATCTTTAAACAAAATGTTGCTCTTAAAGAATATTTGAAAAACTGATGGATTAGTATATTATTCGGAAGGAAAGAAGCATGGAACAAGTTTAAAAATGTTAACCTTTAATAGGAAAAAAAAATTAACAGAGCAAAAGATGCATGTACGTTTATTTGGTTTGTTTGGTGAAAAGGAAAAAGATATAACCGTGATATATATTTTGTTTCTTTTATTACTTATTTTTACTATTATGTGCATGTTGCGGTTAAGTATTAAATTCGATTAGTAATAATAATTACTGTGTAAAATTTTAATATGGTTTGATTATTAATAATATTAATCGATTATTAATAATATTAACCGATTATTAATTTATTAATTTGTTAGTTACCATTAATATAAACCGGTTATCACTTGAACCAAAGAATATAGCTTGTTGAAAGACAGTTTCACTGTTTCCTTGTAATCATATTTTTTCCATTATGCATGTAAAGGGAATAACAACTGTACGCTTGAGTATACAACGGCTGGCTTTAGTACGTCATAAGAAAGAATCCCAGTAGATAAATAGAAAATTTAAGAATTAGCAAAATAATCTTTTATAAGCTAAATGTATACTCTGCTATGGCCTCAAATTTTGTATTAAATTCCACAAAATATTTGCATTTCATTTTTACAAAATACAGCTATAACTATAGCTAACATTTATTGAAAAATAATATATCTTCAAGAGAAAAAATATCACATATGTGCATATTTGTAAGCTTCGGCCAAATAAGTGTAACAAGGAAGGAAAGGTGTTTCTAAAATAATCAGAATCACCTTAATGATTTCTTGAAGTTATAAGCAATAATAACAAGTAGGTTATATAAATTATTTCAATTTTGTAAGCAGATATTTATTCCGCAATTCTTCTTAGAGTACATGCCATTTATGTGAATAAAAAGTATACCGTAAAAATCAGAATCAATTAAAAAATATTTATATTTTTGGCTTAAGCAGAAAACCACTCATCAGACTAGTCAATCGTTTGTTGACTGTCACCGTCAACCTGCGGTCCGTTAACATTTTTCTGTTCTATTTTGCTTCTGATGTTTAACATCATCGAACAGTGTAAAAATGGGTATACAATGTGGTCCTGAGTTTTACAGAAAAATAACATGAATGAAAGTCCGCGTCAAAACAAACACTTTTCCCTATAGAATTCCAGTTTGAAATCTGCTGATTCACTTAGGGAAATAATTAAATTTTTCATTGATAACTTTGACAAAAGGAAAGACACATAAATTACAGTAGATCATTATACCCCCTTTTTAATTGTTCATCATCTGAAAAAAAGTCTACTTCTGTGTATTTGCCATTTGTCTACTTCTACGTGCTTGTTAATTTATTATCGCGAAAAAAACGGTGTTGCAATAAAATTTTAAAAATGCACTTTATTTTGTGTAAAATTTTATGAGCTCATAACGAGCCCCTTAATCCATATCCAAGCAACAATGACCTCGTTGCATATTTCAAAATGTAGCTGTCAATATGTTCTGTGTCATTGAGTAAATTAATTTAATTTTTAGCATTTTTCATTGCATTATTACATTTCAAACAAAACAAGATAAATCTTTTGAAAATTGCATTACGAAATATCTTTATTTCTTGTTAAAGTTAATAATTAAATCTGGGTTTCGTGTGCATCCCTTGATTCTTTTTTTTTTTTAAATGTCTTTACATTATTACCATCCCTTATTTTGTCTGTAATGTTTCGATCACCCTTTATATATTTTTTTATTTGTCTGCGAGTATGTATATACATTTTTTTACAGGTACGTGTATAGGGGCTCGTCATACACAGTGAAACAGATATTTAAAAAACGTTAATTAGGAGCTAAATATAATAGACATTTTAGCCACTGTATATATAAATCTGCTTTTTGAGAACATCTTGTATATCAAATTTACTAACACACATGCATATAAACATAAAAAATAACTTAAATATAATATTAGCATTTATCTCACTATGTACTACAGCTAATACACAGTGAGACAATGCTGATATTTTATGTTTTTCGCCAAGACATTTAGCATCCTGGTAAAAGACATCTGAGCATTCATGTATCGACGGCCGCATTGCAGAATGTTTTAAAAGGTCCTTATTGAGAAAGTGGAGTCTGTACTTGCTATGTGGTGGTAAAGTGAGAAAAGTGTTCCCTGTCTCTCGGCATTCATGCTTCAAAGATATAAAGGCCTATTAAAATAAAATATGATAGATATTCTTCATTATGGAATAAATATAATTGTAATGCCGCACAGTTAGACACTGTTTCAAAGTATATCACGCCAGTTTGTTGAAAATAAATGGATGCGTATTTTTTCCATCGGCTTTGTTAGGTATTAAGTGGTATTAAGTGGAGAAATACTGTAGCGTATGTATGATATTCGAACTCAAATACCTTATACTAGACTGATCTGGTCAAAAGTATCGGAGTACTTTCCTTTCGATTGTGGACTTTTGTCAAATATCTAAAGAAATAGTTTACGAATTCTTTTGAAACTTCAGGATTTTTATGTCTCATATTTTAAAGTATTAGTCACGAGGGCAATTAGAAGAACAACAAAAATTAAATTAAAAATAATACTTGGAAATGAATTACTGTGATTTATTTGAAATGGTCTGTATCAGTAGCATTTTACTAAGTAAGCGCTTTCCAACATTTGTGTACATTCGTGGAAAGTATATTCATGGAGCTATAAATAATTCTTTAAAAAAATTAAAAATGTTTGTTTATAGCATGCAATGTTTTCAACCAAATTTAATATAATTTTTAGAAAACTTGACGAAGTGCAATAGAAACAAAATACTGCAATTGGAGCAAAAATATATTAAACATTTGATTAATTAAGAGCTTTTGTATGAAATAATTTTTAAATACGCATGCGTAAACAATAACAATTCTTTGTTTTTCATAATTTAGTAGTTGCGTCTAATCCAATTGTATTGGTATATCATATAAAAAGGCCATTTCAATACCGCAAAAAAATTCAGAAAGACATCGGCGATATACATATATTTTATATATATATATATATATATATATATATATAATAAAACTTTTGCTAGTAACTATTATATCACAGAAAAATCTGACAATATATATGAACCAATAATTATAATATAATATAAATATTTTGTGTTAATAATTTGTAAAAAATGTATATCGAGGAATGTAAAATTCACAAATTTAAAAAAAGATGGAAAAATAAAAGTATGTGAAGAAAAAAAATCCACGAGCAGAATGTGAAAATATCACGAGAATTAAATGGAAACTTACAATGCGAAACGCGTTATTAAGGGCATTATTCCATAAAATAAGTAAATCCTAATTTATTAATTTTTGTTTCAGCAAAATAAGCTGTTATGCATAATTTACTTTACTCAAATTGGCCGATCAACAACGATACCACAGATTAAAGAATTTGAACCAAGAGTATATAAATAATGAAAATCAAAACATGCGAGAAGACATATCAATTACAAGGAAACATTAAAAAATCACAAACTAATGAAAAGATTATAAACGAATAGAAAAATAGATAAACTTCACGAACCATTTGAATGTCAACATCACGGCATTTTTAACAATTTTCACAAGTACATGGAATCATTTTCTATTTACATACACAGTTAAACAAGACACAGTTATTTTAACAAATTCTAAAATAATCATAAAACATCAATAAATTCAATCCACTTCAAACTAATAAATATAATAAAATATATCATCTATGATAATAACCTAATTATGAACAAAAATAAAAATAATAAATAAGAATAATATCATACGTGGAATAAATAAGAATAATGTAACGTAACACTCATTCAAAAAAAATAAAATAAATAAATAAACAGTACTTTAACCATGGATAATATTAAATGCATATTAATAACATCAGTACTGCCATTTATGAACAAAAGTGATACATAAAAATATATAGTGGGCTGAATTTCAGTTTCTTTTTAAAAGCAACTGAATGTTAAAGGGTTTTCCACAATTTGTCATTTTTTACTGACTTCCAGTAGCGAAATATATGCATTTAATGTATTTAATACACGCGTATATCTTAACGGGTTGTTCGATTTTGATTTTTTGTTGTTGGAACAGTCTCGTTCTGGTGGTTCTTAAAAATAAAACTAAAACATGGATGAAAAATAAAAAATGACAATTTGTCGAAAATCCCTTATCACTATGTTACTTTTAGAAAGCAACTGAAATTCAGCTAATTATATCACCCATATATTTCTGAATTTATACGATATTTAACTGGCATTTTATATGAGTTGCCCTATATAATTGACTAATAAATTATGTAGTTTTTTTTATTATCCACGCATACGTGGTTAAAAATTGTTTCAGACAAATGCGTATATTTCATCAAATTTTTAATATATTTTTATTATAATTGTAGAATATTGTTTTTATTGGAATTTTCTAGGTTTCCTAAAAATAGCGTTAAATTTGATTGGAAACCCTGCATGCTATAAACAAAAAAATTGCGTAAAAGTTTGAACTTTTCCAAAAAAAAACTTATATATCTCTATTAATATACGTGCTATTCTTACACAGATGAACACAATTGTTGTACGGGACCTGCATAATTGTCTTGTTATAGCTACAAATCATTTAAAGTATTTTATTTTACAGGGTGAACGAAATTATTGTTTTTATTCCATTTGTTATTGGTCATTTAATTCTCCTCGTGACAAAATATTCGAAGAAAAATATAAGGTCAAATACGTTCTTCACTTGTTTGAATTTCCAGAAGAATGTCTCAAGTACTTCTCTAGAAACTCGATAAAACGTCTAAATTGGAAAGTGTCCGGCTACTTTTCACCAGATAGTAAATATGATCTGTAACAGAGTTAAATAAGCAACTCTCACATTGAAAAACGTCTTTCTTTTTGGAACTTCCGAACGAAGAAACAACTGCACTTGAAATATGGTCAGCGAACACTCCAAACGAAACATCACTGAACAGCTCAACAACTAAGCAGTTCAAACACAAACTTTATTTTAAAAGCGCATTAGTTTCACTGTGTACGCTCTCTCACTGTGCACAGCTTTGCTCTATACATACCAGGTTGCATATATAAATTTATGTACGCAAAGAAGTGCTTAAAAAATAATACGACTAAGATCTTTGCTTTTTGTTCAAGCGGGCATAAATTAACTATAGGGACGGACGCAAAAAGAATGTACTATAAGGATATAGTCCAGTAGAATAGCGTAAAAAAGGGCCTTGCCTTGCAGAATTTCGGGTAGTTCTGATTTTTGGATATGTTGTAAAGGTTGACCCTCTAATAAAAAAACCAAGTTTTCGACCTTCCAGACCTTGTGTGTTTTTCACAATATTGAAAAAAAACCAATATTTTTCAGCACTTCTTTTTATTTTTCTTAAATAACTCAATTTCAGTGCATTTTACAGAAAAGCATTTTAAACATTTTGTAGAGCATAAAATTCTCTACAACATACAGTATTCATGTTTGTAAATTGTCCAAATAGGGGGTGAGATACGGAACAGGGAAAATAGGGTAAAATTTGCAAAAAGTGCAAAAATCCACAAATGACGTTAGTTTTTGCTTAATAACCTACTTTTAGTGCGTTTTAGAGACAAAAGTGTCAATATAAAGTTTGTAAAGCATGAAGTAGTCTATAAGTTTCATTTATTATATCATTAAATATCTATAATAGACTCTAAAAATCAGAATAATACAATTTATGGTTAAAACAAAAAAAATACCGCCTGACAAGTCATTAATTTAAAAACGAGCTTTTATTTTTGATATTGATTAAATGATGCAATTAATTAATTATAGTATGTACAATAATAGGTAACTGTTTAATAGTTGAGGGGGGGGGGGCGAAGTTAACCAAAAAACCTAGTCGGTAGACATAGGTGCAGGGCCAAGAATTCAAAGTCGAAAGTAAAATTAATAGCTGGGAATAATGTAAAAAAATACTTGAAAGAATAATAATTTATAATTTAGAAATTTTAAAAAGGAAAAGGAGTATCTAAGACCGAAACTAAGGGAGGTGGGAGCAAAAGGAGCATGTGGCCCGGGCGCTAGAATGGAAGGCGAAGAGGGCGCAAAATGAAGATTTGGTTTGTCGTGTTTGTATTCATTTGTCCCACATATTTTTGTTAGTCAAAGTTTACATTGATGGTAAATGTATCTCAGTTTGAGAATGTTACTCCCAAAAGAAAGAATAACAACAATTATACTTGATAAGACGGAAACCTGTATAAAAGAGACTTGTTTTCCGGTGTTTTGAATTCAGTTTTAAATTTTAAAATAAAGAAAATGTTTGAAACTTCTCCTGAACATAATCAAAAAGGTATAAAAAGTGCAGAAAGTGCTCGTCGCTTGAAGATTCATACTTCTGCTGAGGTTAAGTGCGATGTAACTATGTTTCCACAGATTCTACAAGAAAAATTGTTGGGGAATGAAAAAAAAATAAAGAACTTTTCATTTATATGCTTCGAAACGAATTTGAAAAAGCACAAATGATCACTACGCTGGCCACTGAAGATGCAGATGTACTAATAGTGAACACAGCTATTTCCTAAGCCCGTGATTACGATGCTGTAATTGTCAATGGTGAAGACATGGACCTTCTTGTTCTTGTGTCTTCTCTAGCTGCAGACAATGTTTATTTCTGAAGGGCCAGGAGAGGGAAACTGCTTGATGATCTCTACTCCAAAGAGTGTTTCAAATTTAAGGAAGTTGCACAAAATATTCTTTTTCTTCATGCAGTAAGTGGTTGTGACACCACTTCTGCGCTCTACAGCCATGGGAAAATGAAATAGTGCAGAATTCTTCAGAACCCATCCCTGAACCAAAAATTTCAAATCTTTAAAGACTCAAATGCAGAGAGGCACAAACTTGTTGAAGCCACAGAAGGTGTACTTCTTGCCTGTATGGAGGAGTTTCCAGCCAAAACTTGAATGTATTGCGGTATGTCAGCTTCGCTAGAGCAGCTAACAATATTAAATTAAATTTAGCTAGACTACCACCTACTCGTGATGCTGCTGAATATCATGCATTGCATCAGACATGGCTGAGAAACGAAAAATATCCTCTCGAATGCGGCTGTAAGTGGGGTGGTCATGGGCTCATTACAGTCACCATGATGAATGGACCAGCTCCTCAAACTCTACTCGATTTCATATCTTGCCAATGCAAAAAAAAAAAAAAAATGTAGTACGAATTGCAGTTCTAGAAAGGCAGGCTTGAAGTGCTCAGTTATCTGTGAGAAGTGCCACAACCAACTCTGTGGCAACGTTCCTGATATTATACTGGACCTTGAGGACTTTGATGACCTAGAACAACCAATCGAGACAAGTACAGAGACGGACGATGAAGTATCTGAGACGATGGCATCATTACCAGGGCCAAACAGCAGAAAAAGGAAACATATATGACAAAGCGACTATACTTACTATGTATTTGTTGATTAATTTGTTGTGCATTCTATAATTAATTAACCACATCGTGTTTTCAATATCAAAAATAAAAGCTCGCTTTTTAAATTAATAACTTGTCAGGCGGTATTTTCCTGTTTTCACCCAAAATCTTTTTGCTGTGATTTTTAAGGTCTATTACCAATATTTAATTCTCTAATAAATGAAACTGGGACTATCTCATGCTCTAAAAAGTTGATTATGACAGTTTTGTTTCTAAAATGCACTAAAAGGGGGTTATTAACAAAAAATAACGTCATTAGTAGATTTTTGCATTTTTTCCAAATTTAACCCTATTTTCCCAGCTCCGTATCTCACCCCCCCCCCTATTTGGACAATTTACAAACATGAATACTGCATGTTGTAGAGCATTTTATGTTTTACAAAATGGTGAAAATGCTTTTTCTGTAAAATGCACTGAAATTGAGTTATTTAAGAAAAATCGATTCCATTATAAGAGCCCGGGCCACATGCTCCTTTTGCTCCCACCTCCCTTAGTTTCGGCCTTAGATACTCCTTTTCATTTTTAAAATTTCTAAATTATACCTTATTTATCTTTCAAGTATATTTTTACATTATTCCCAGCTGTTAATTTTACTTTCGACTTTGAATTCTTGGCCCTGCACCTATGTCTACCGACTAGGTTTTTTAGTTAACTTCGCCCCCCCCCCCCCTCAACTATTCAACAGTTACCTATTATTGTACATACTATAATTAATTAATTGCATCGTTTAATAAATATCAAAAATAAAAGCTCGTTTTTAAATTAGTGACTTGTCAGGCGGTATTTTTTTGTTTTTACCATAAATTGTATTATTCTGATTTTTAGAGTCTATTATAGATATTTAATGCTCTAATAAATGAAACTTACAGACTACTTCATGCTTTACAAACTTTATATTGACACCTTTGTCTCTAAAACGCACTAAAAGTAGGTTATTAAGCAGAAACTAACGTCATTTGTGGATTTTTGCACTTTTTGCAAATTTTACCCTATTTTCCCGGCTCCGTATCTTACCCCCTTATCTGGATAATTTACAAACATGAATACTGCATGTTGTAGAGAATTTTATGCTCTACAAAATGGTGAAAGCACTTTTTCTGTAAAATGCACTGAAATTGAGTTATTTAAGAAAAATCGAAAAAAGCGCCGAAAAATATTGGTTTTTTCAATATTGTGAAAAACGCACAAGGTCTAGAAGGTCGAAAACTTGGTTTTTTTTATTAGAGGGTCAACCTTTACAACATATCCAAAAATCAGAACTACCCGAATTTTTGTAAGGTAAAATGCTATTTCTACTGGACTAATAGGACTTGATGTTCTTAATTTTTCATTCCACAATTTCGGGATTCTAAGGGCTAAATGCTTTTTCTTATGACGGAGCCTTCAAAACGGTGTTATTGAAATCGTACGTTTTCACTGAAAAATCCACAACAGTGGTAGATTCGCAATTGTTTTCAGGATATTTTGAAAGTAAAATATGTGCATATTTATTTGCATTCTGTGCATTCATGAAAGGAAAGAGCAATTGAAAAATAACAACAAATATGTAGTTTGTTATAAATATGACTTGAGTTTGAATGCATTACAAATTAAAAAATTTGTAATGTAATTATTTAAAGACGTGCTAGACTTTATCAATATTTTTTGATTTATTTAAAATGTGTGTATATATAAGGGGGGGGGGGATCAGGGAAAAGTTCTATGGTTACATAGCTCGCTGAATGCATTTGTCATTTTGTGCGCTTAGTTACAATCAACTCTTACTTTATTTACGCATGTTTATATCAACATCATTACTTGCAACATGCATATTAAATTTGGTTGCATAAAGCATTCTCATTTGGCCTGCATAAAGCATCCTGCATAAATCATTCTTATAATCTTTCTTCGGTGTCCTTCTACAAATAATGGCTTGCATTTTTCATTCAAGAAATTTTTTTTCTATATTTTCTTCAGCTTTTCTACGAATGAGTCATTTTCTAGTCTTTTGCTGTATTATTTAATACGATCTATTTTTTTCGTGTCTCAGAACATTTTCAAAAATTTTATGTAGGTTATCTTTAATTTTATCTAATTTTCAAATGGTTACCTTTTTTTTTTCTTTTTTTTTATTTATTTAAAAGTGTATGTTTCTATAAATGGAATTACTTTTAAGATTTCATATCTGTCTGTATTGAATTTGCCTAATGCAATTATTAATTTTATTTGACTAATATTTTTTTATTCGAAATTAATGCGAAATAAAGATCGTTTTTATATGCCGTTAAATTTTATGTTTCAGATTTAAGCTAGAAATTCCTTTCCTAAATGATAAAACATCATCCGAAAAATAATTCAAAAGATTTGTAGTATATGCTCGTAATTGGTTTTCGCTTTTTGCTATTGAAATTCGATTTTATACTACTGTCAATTTGAAATACATAAATATTAACAACATATGTAATTTTATGAATACAATTTACAATATCGCGATTTATTATTCACTGCTTTGCTATTCATTATTGTGGTGATCAGCTTGTTTCCATTTTATTTAATACAGTTCAAAGAAAACATTTTATGGCGAATGGAAAATGGACGTTAATGGATATCCTGTAAAGGCACATTAGTGACAGATCTTTTGAAACTTTATTTATATTTTCTGTTACTCATGTATTTAACGAAAGCCTTAAAATGAATCTTATAAAGAACTTTTTCCGCCATTCATAAGGACTGATTTTAAAATCAAATGTTCATTAACTTACAGTAAACGTATTAAATAATTTAAATCATTAATTTAATTAAATCAAATAAATACAACACATTTAGTCACATTTCATTTGAAATTCACAGTATTTATCGTGTTAGGAAATGAAAATCCTTAACACTCATATTATTGTTATAAAAAATTATTGATAATATATTTCGGCAATTGTAATATTCTTATAATACCAACATTATAAACATGGAACAGAATTTTTTAAATAAAAAAATGTAGCTTTCCTTAAGTGTTTTTTTTTTTTTTATTTCTGTTTGAAAACGGACGCTGACATCGAATTTGAAAAAAAAAATATATATATAAAGAAGAAAGATTCAGGAATACACTTCACAAACAGTTTATTTATTAAATACTGTAATTAATGTTTCTCGTGTTATTTAAATTATCCAAAGTATTGAGAAAGCGGTTTCATAATATACCATTTTATATTGTAATAAATTATTTTTACTTCTATAAATCATTTCCTTCTTGGCATTTTTTATTCAGTTTATTTTTATTCATAAGAAAAAACTACAAAAATAAAGAGGAAAATATTATCCTTGTAAATTTCCGCCCTTATCACTTTTGCAGTATTTAAATTGTATATTATAAACTACTAATATAAACATATCGAAATAGTTATTAATGTTTTGGAGAAAATATTTTTGGTTTTTAGATCTTGCGTATTATTACTATTATTACAACAATCAAAGAGAATTTTTCAAATGAACTAACACTTACTCAGCAAACTCTCATGTGTTACTTCATCCACGCATGTTGTTAAAATTAATATATTTATAAAGTATGAAGTTAATTTAGTTTAAAGGATGCTAAATGTTTTTACGTACATTCAATATATTTTTTAAGTACACATTATTTGATTTAAGCGTAAAGAATTCTGTATCACTGTCGATTTTTATTTTTTCAACTTTAACTATTTACACATAGTCTCCCGTTAAATTAGATATTTAAATATTTACACAGACAATGTTTCAATATTTGTATAAGAAAATACTTTGATTTAATTTCAGCAATTGACTACATTAACCTGATGAAAAATTTCGTTTATGATATTAGGCTAAAGTGAATTATGATAAGTTTACATTATTCCCTCTTTATTAATTTTGAAAGTATGGTTGGTTTAGAGAATTTTGTTTACAAAGTCATTAGCAACTGTGAAATTTGTTTGGTGGACTTTGAAACAGTTGTTAAGTAATAGAAATGAGACATCGGAGATTAAATAAAGTAAAGCACTTGCGTATTAATATAATAAGAAATAAAAATCATGCGTCAAATAAAGATTATGAAACGCTTTCCAACACATTTAGAATAATGTAACAAAACTTCCCCGTTTAATAAGGTGAAATATAGTATACGATTAGGAAAACGCGTAATACATTAGAAGACCCAATTTTAGCAATTACCAACGATAGTCGAAAAAATATCTGAATTATTTTTTGGAGCCCTGTATATGATCTATATATTTATATATATACTTATGTAGTATACACAAAAATAATTCAGTTAGGAAAAGCTTAACACAGTTGAAAAAATACCCTTTACCAATTTCCGTTAATAAACGAAAATGTACAAAAGATTTTTTATGCATTCCTGTATATTATCTGTAGAATTTATACACACAGTGTAATATGAAAAAAAAAAAGTTAAATTTGAAAAAGCTTACCACAACTGAAAACGCACTTCCATTATTTGTTGCTCATAGACAGTGCTGTAACCGAATAACCGAACCCTGTAAATTAAAGATAAATGCTAGGCACACAATAATCTGTAGTAAGCATCTTGTAATACACCGCTGTGATGTATATCAACTTCAATATGTTTGAAATAGTGTAAGCTCATTTAAATTACTGCAAATGATTTTTTAAATTACTGAAAATGATTTTTTTAATTACTGCAAATGAGTTTTATTATGTTAAACTTCCTTAGTGACTTGCTGCAAATGCTCTTTTATTATTGGAAAGTTTTCATCTTGTTTCATTTATAAAAGAATTTTGCATTAGTTACACTGTTTTATCATCTATATACTGCCCAGTTTTGGCAAATCAAAATAAGTTAATCATAATTTAAAATACGTAATTTCATAGCTGCGTTAGCGCATTTAGTTGTGTATTTATATATTTCATATTTTAATTTTCAATACATTTTTGTGTACAAATGATGCTTTAACACTTCCTTTGGGATGTTTACTGTTAAATCCTACATCGATTATCGCAATTTTGGCCACTGCTTTACAATGTAATATGTTTTTTCTGGATCTGAGTTTCTTGATATTTAGATGTAAACTTTTTCTTGGGCACTTTCTTTGAGGTTTATCAGTATCATGATTTTGAGAATCTTAAACTTTTGGATATATTTATGTATTGTGTTTTAATTATCGGTTTATCTATTGTCTATTATTTATGTGGTTTAATGGTTGTTATTTACAAAATTTTTATTATATATATATATATATATATATATATATACAAAAATTTAAATAGCTTCTGTTTCTAAAAAAATTTTCTTTGTTAATATTAATCTTTTTGTACTTCTGGTTTGCATTTATTTTAATTTTGCACTTTTTAAAATGCCATAAACTTTTTTTTTTTTTTTTTTTTTACACATAAAAAGAAGAATTTAAAGTAAAACATTTTAATTTGCCTGGTATAAGAAATATTTTTT
This sequence comes from Maratus michaelseni, assembly GCA_963931845.1. Taxonomy (NCBI): domain Eukaryota; kingdom Metazoa; phylum Arthropoda; class Arachnida; order Araneae; family Salticidae; genus Maratus; species Maratus michaelseni. The sequence continues at coordinate 365,845,283 of OZ007586.1, forward strand.
TCATAAATTTTGTTAGACATTATGTGCTTTTTATAATTTTTTTTTTCATATTTTCTGTATTTTACAGCAAATGCATGTTCACGAGAATACTGTCCTATATGTCGATTGTAAAATTTTACTATATTTAGAAGTTCAGTCAATACATTAAAATATCAATAGTCGTGCAGTTAAAATGCTTAATTTATCATATCATTATTTTACTTAAATTATATAACGTATTATTCTAAACTATTGGTTCAATGACAAATCTTATATAATGATATTTATCTATTAATATCACGCAATTTGTATTAAAAACTTGTGTTTTATTTTGAGGAAGAAAATACGAGTCCTAATAATTTATTCGTTTTATTTCTTATGTATACCTATTTCTATTTTATTAAATAAAGATCATAAAGTTTACTAAATGATGTCTATATTTAATTCTGTTTTACAACTTTAACAACTGCAAGTGAGATGAGATAAATTTTATTTGAAAAATAAATACAAATACAAAAAATTATCTTACAATTTATAGTTGCAGTTAGAGAGAATTTAATTTTCTTTATAGAATATTTAAAATGAATAAGAACATGAATGAAGAAGAAATCTAAGCATTTTCTGAAAAATATTTTTGTAGTAATTAGTGCAGTGTAAATGTATATTACAATACTTTTTACACTTAAAATATAACAATTAAAAGTTTTAAGATAGCTAAAGTTTATGAAATTAATAATCGCTACAAAAAATCGATATTATCCCGCTTCTATAATACAGCTTTTATGGTGCGAGGACACATTCAAATAAAAATCTATTGAAAGAAGACTTCGTATTTGGCTGTCTCCAGAAAACCAACCCGCAGGTCTTCGATTTATTTACTGTGCCAATATCCCATCGCCCTTAAATAGTGGCACTACGAGTTCTCCGTATAAAAAAGGAAGAATAAATTGAATGTTTTTAATTCTTTTTCTAAAGAAGTTATTTTTTCCTAAATATTTTGAGAAACTTAAGGCTTCTAAAAACAGAATGAAAATGTATAATAATATGCAAAATTGTTGTTGTTTTTATTTTATAAAGCTTTTCCATTTCATTTAATTCGATTAACTTAAAAAATGAAAATATAATTATTTACATATTAATTATTATTTTAAGATAATGGAGCTTTTTTTAATTATATATATTTATATTGTTTAAAAAAATATTAAGTTATTTAGGTTGATTTATTTAGAATTGCTTTACAGAAGTAAGTACTGTACACAAATTAAATAATTAATTCTTAAGGAATTCTTAAAGGAAATATTCACAAATATGTAGAAGCAAATGCAAAAAATGGAAACACAAGAAGAATTACACACTTTCCCCCGAACGATAGTCATAAATCCAATTCTAAAAGTTGGAGAAAAAAGCTGTTTGAAACAATATCCCTTATAGTTTATAAATTTTACAAACCTTTGATAAAAAAAAAAATTTCTTTAGTGATCATTAAGTGATCATTTAGTGATCATTTAGTGCACATTTATTTTTACACGAACTTTGAAAATCGCAATACAAAGCCTCTTGTATATTACATTTAATTTCATTTGATTTTCACGCCACATTTATCATGAATAAAAATCTGTATTATTCTGTCTTTAAAAATACAAAAAAAAAAATGAGTTAGAGTTTGTCAGGGTCTCTGTCAATGTTGTGAAAGGCATTTTGAAAATTGCGTGATGATGTTGTAATAATTATATATTAACGAGTGTAACAGTACTAATAAAGAAAACCATACATATATAGTTTACTTGTTATATTTAGTGTGCATAAAATACCAGTTTCAGTATTAGTTTTAAGTAAGGCCCCCTTGAAGTCTTCGATTTTGCATATTTACTGCTAACTTGAGACTTAATGGTAGATGTGAAAGAAAATTTATATTGGGAGAGGGAGTCTACATGTGAATTATAATGGTGACGAAAAAATATGTTCTATATGTATTTTTTTTTTTAAAGCGCATAGTTAATTATTAACTAATGTTACAAAAACATATTTTTACAAAAAACTCATGTTTGGAGTTTCACAATAGATCATGTTAAAAAAAAGTACTGAAACAGATAACTAATTGTTTGGATTATGTCTAAATAATTCAAACAATCTTTAACACAGATTGGTTCATATTTCAATAATTTATATCTCACTAACTTATCATTCAAAATACACACACACACACACAGAGAATTTTAAGATATTTTTTATTCTATTTTTCTAAACCTATTTAATTCGTAAGCAATGAAAACATGATAATAGCTGCATAAGTGTAAAGCACTGAGAGAAGTCTGCATTTAAATTGTACGTATTGCTCAAAAAATTGTAATGAGTTCACTGGTTAAGAAGCATTTGCGTAGTTAATCATGACTACAAATTAAAATTTTTTCTCCTCTCTGAAGGCAATAATCGGCAGACATTACAGTGAAAAACAGTGACAAATGCTTAAGATTGTTTTCAACTGACCTGCTCAACAACGCGAAAGTTTCTGACACATTTTCTTGACTCATTTTTAAACGCAAAGGCATAAAATAGATTGAAGCGATTTGGAATCGAAATGAGTTTTCCATTTTTTTTATAAATAAATTACTTATAGAGTTAAAAGCTATTCGTATTACGTGACGACACGATTTTTCCCTTTCTCGCTCCGCTGCCTTGGGAATTCGGTTCAAAACGCCGACTTTGACAGTATTTTCTGAAAATATTTTGCCTTTATCAAAAAATGGAAAACTCATTTCGATGACATAGTTTCTGAATAAGGACATGCACCTGCGAATTTCATCCCTTTCGCAATAAAATTGAATTCAAAATTATGTCAGAAAGTAACCAGTTTGGATTTGAGAACACCCTTAATAAAACTTTTATTATTATGTGAGAATAAAACTGGCATATCTACGACGTTTATTGCCGCATAGTTTTAACTCTCTAGTTTAAGGTAGAATAAAATTGTTTTGTCTCTTTTGATTGCATCTTTTTTTTTTTTTTTTTTTTTACTTTGGAAACCATGGATTTAATCAAATACCGACGTTTATAGATAATCGTTTTTAAACTGAAAAAACATTGCAGTAAATTTTTCAAAACAAGTTTTTAGTACCGGTCATGGAATGTTAATTCTTATTGTGAAGAAAATTTTTCTCAAAAGGAAATCAATTTTAAACGTTTTGGTAAATCTTATCGTTTATTTATTTGATAGTAAAAAATTTCGGGATACGGCATAACAAAATTGTAATAAAACTAAAACCAAATTCATTGAAGTCATTGAATATAAATTAATAGATAATTTTATATAACAAAATGCAAGATCATTTACCAATACATATTTTTTTAAATATGCACTATTTGTACGTACGTGGTCCATTGCCTCATATTTTTGATAGCACACTATGCAACAGAAAATTATATAAATGAAACAATATAAAATTTTCCAACAGATATTTTTGATCGGTTGCACTAAATGATATATAATTCTTTAAGAGTATGTGAATAATTTGTAAGAATATATCATTTACTGAATGCAAACATTTACAAAGTGTAACCTCAGAGCATTAAATATTTATATATCCTTTGTTTGATAGTTTCATTCTGTGATATCTATCTATAATTGATCCTAAATTACATCATTTTAAGTTTTTTAACATTTGGTAGTGGTTGTGTAACATTTATTATGATTAAAACTACTTAAAGAGACATAATGCTAAATAGAAAAGTGTTTTAAATACATTAAAATATAAAAAACAAAGATATGAAAATTTATTTCATGAGAATTTTTACATTTTAAAAATGTATGAAGCCTACCAAAATATCAGTTTATTAACACTATTAATTAAAAAAAATAATTTGATTTACTTAAATTTTTAATTTTAGGAGAACATTTTATAGTTTGAAAATTATATAAAAAACAGTGATTCAGTAATTAATGGTAATTACAAAAAATGTATTTTACTAATGGTATCTAAAAATTAAAATAATACTTTTTACGCCTATAAAACACAAAATGCGGAGAATTTTTTTCAAAGAAAAGAAGTATTTTTGCGAGTGATGTACAAGTGATTCGTATTGCCATCTGTAACGCTATCCATGTTATTTGTACTAAATAAATTTCATATTATTTAACAAATGCCTATTATATTATATAACAATTTTTATATTTTTACAATACAATAATAAATTTACTATCTATATAAATTATTCTATAAGAGATATTACCAATGTTATAAGTATTAATTCATAATAAACTGTTGTCATAAAAAAATACGATATATGTGCCGCTAGCGACCGTACTATTCAAGAAAACGGAATGTCATTTTGTATATGGGTATTTTATGGCATGGAATCCAGAATGAGGTATAGAACAATAATCGAACTATCACACTTACGGTTCCAGTGACAAAATTTAGAAATTTTCAAATGGCAATACTCATTTTTTTTTTCATCTCAAGATGATTCTAACGGCGGAAAAATATACATGGGGTTAAAAAGCTAAATTTAACAGTTGAAATTACTTCATGAAACTCAAAGAAAAATAACAGGTGAGGGAAAAAAATCATTTTTCTCGGACTACAGCACTCTCAAGTATTTGCTTTCATAGGCAGTGACATATCGCTTGAAAGAGACTGCAGTCGACAATAAATCATGGCATGGAAACGATTCAAAATTTCAGTTTTGAAGGCGTTATTCATGCCTCACTCACTTATCTGTTTTGACATGTAAGAATTTTAAATACTCCAACAGACAGAAACAGATTGAGATGTATTTGGAAGACCGTACCGAACACGGAAGCGAAAACTGGCGGCAATTGAATGTTATCAATGTGATATTGCAGCACACGTGGAGCACGAAATGGTCTTCTTTGCGTTTGTTTTATGTCGCCATTCCTACTGGTAAAATTAATTTTTAACGCCATTAGGGTTTTTCAATGTGAAGATCGTTTTTTCCATGATAAAAATTGAGCGTTGTAAATTTTGAATTTTTGAAATTTCGTCACTGTAACCATAAATGTGAGAGCACCATTGTTGTCTTTTACCTCATTCTGGAACTCATGTCACATCCTAAATGGAATGGTCACTAGGGATTCATATACCGACAAAGTGTTTTTATGACCACCCTGTATAAATATGACTATGGTGAATAATTTATTTTAAATAATATAATATGCAAGAGTATTGCTCAGGATGGTGCACAATCTAATATTTATGTAACATACTATTTACTGAAGAGTAGAGTTTAAATATTATAACTTTTTTACTACAAATATTTTTTTAATTGTAAAATTGGGCATTATAAGTCTAATTTTGACGTTTTTCTGGGTTTTTTTTTTTTTGTGTGTGTGTGTTATATATTTACATTTTTAGTCACTCTTGTCGTTTCTCCGTCAGATCTCTCTCCTATTGCTCTGTCTCGTACGAAGTTTTCGTTTAAAAAATTTATTAACATGTAAATAAATGAAAATAAAGATGGCCCAAGACACTTAATGTTATATATATTTTTTCATAGATATGTTTTTCTCTTTTTTTCTTGAAATGTATATTTATATACACATATTCCTTTTCGAATGTAAATTCTTAAAATAAAATTAAATTTAACTTTAAAATAAATAATTTGAGTTATATTTAAAAATAGATATATCTTCCAACAAAACATCATTTTTCATATTTGTGTACAGAATAGAAGAAAAATATTAATTTGTCTTCAGGACTTTCAAAAATATTTATCTATTCAAAGATATGTAATAATTTTTAAAGAAAGAAATGTCATTTTTAATGAGTATTTCTTGTAACAAAATAATAGTATTATCAGAATTTTCTCAAAAAATCCCGAGAACAAATTAATCAATATACAACTGAAAATAATTGTACGAAGTCGCAAAACTTTATTGTCATCAAAATACATCTATATCAATTGAAATATGGTGAATTTCGATCAAATATATAATGAGGAAAAGGGATTTAAAAATTTAAATACTCCTTAGACTCCCAGAAAGAGTACAACATAAAAAATGTTATGTAATTTGATATAAAATTTGTGTTTTACATGCAATTTGCGCCATTTAATCTAAAATGTCTAGAAGGGTTCCTACATGTTCTTACTTTTGAATACCATTATTTCCGAAAAGATATTTTTGCCGTATTTAATTGAAAGATACTGCGATTAAATAACTGAATATTACTGTTCAGAAATTGTAGTATTCAAAGGTAATCATCTGTACGAACCCTGTCTAAAGTATTTTTTAAGCCAAAAAAAGGTAAAAATGTGAAATTTTCCAGATTTGTGTGTTCTGGACAACATTAAGGACTTTCAGAAAATAGTAATATGTAAGTTCAACACTTTATTCTCAGCCTCTTTCATTTACTATTATTAAATCTGTAAGAAAATAATATATAAACTTCTTTCAATTGAATATTGTTGGTTAATTCTAATAATGATATTTAGTAACATGTCAAATGTCTAAAGTAATAGTTATTTAAAAAATAAAATTAAATGTTAATAACACTCCGTCGAGCGCAACCGATCTGATAAGCATAGTCAGTCAATACACATTGGCTTGCCACGCCTCCCCAAAACTACGTGATCTACTGCCCTTCCCAGTAACTTCACCTATCGTAGGGCTAATGACAGTAGTGGCATCAGTCAGTGACGTTCTTTCTTTTTATGCTGCTTCTAATAGGCTCATTGCGCCCGATATTGCAACATTTTGGTAAGTAAAAATTTCTCAATTATTTATAAACTGTATGACTTTTTTGGTTACATATTAAGAAAATGACGAATTAAACAAATAAAACATGATAAACTATTAACTGCAACCGAAAGATGAATATTTTTCCGTCGATCGCAATTATCCCTACAAGGTAGGGCGCAATGAGCCTGGGAGACCGCTTTTGATTTACTAATTTAGTTTACGGAAATTTTTTATTCTTACTAAAAACAGTGATGATACTAAATACAGGGTGATTTTTTTTAAAGTTGTGAAAGTAAATCCATATAACAAAAGAACCATTGATCCAAATGACCTGAAATTTCACCAGTAAGCTCCCAAAACAATGGGAATTTTTTAGGCGTAGTTAAAAAAAAAAAAAAAAAAAAAAAAAAAAAAAAAAACTTAAAATCAAATGGAGCTGTGGATTAACATCAACTGGTTTCCTTCCTCTACCGGGTTTTAGGCTCAGTGAAGCAGTCTGTTCAAATTTCAAAACCATCTTCCGTAAGTCTTCCGTCCTCATTGGACCTTTTCTTAATTTCTTAAGTGTCCTAAATCTCTTAAGCGCAGTTGCTGCGCTGTCATTATTCTCATAATACAGTTTCGCTAACAACGCACGGTCCGTCAATGGCACAGTCATTGCCAGGATATCCATACACGAGGTGTGCGTGCTTCACGTTTTTATTGCCACTGTACGTGTGTCGTGCACAAGCTCGTCTCCCGACTTTGCTGCATATACAGCGCCATCTGTCGGTGGTATTTTAAGTTTTTTTAACCACATCCAAAAAATTTCCCATTGCTTTGGGAGCAAACTGGTGAAATTTCAGGTCATTTGGATCAGTGGTTCTTTTGTTATAGGGTTTTACTTTCACAACTTTAAAAAAATCACCCTGTATATAATTTTTAAACGCTCTCAAGTTTAAAAAACTCTCAAGGAACAACAAAAGAGTTTTATTTAGTGAATTAAAATGATATTTATAAAATTCGTCAATTTATAAAAAATATTGAACTTGCATATAGTTATAATTTTTTTTTAAACTAGCAGGCTAAGCCCGCTTCGCTGGTCAATTTATCCAGACATCCTCGATTGATTAAAACATCTTTTAGTTCCACCTTCAACCACCATGGGTTGTATGTATTATTAGTACTTGTATATATATAACTCATTAGTACGTATGAATTAGTACGAATTTAAATGGTATTTCGTCGCTTGGAAAGTTTATCTCTTTCCAGTTCTTTAATCCACGCTCACGTCAAACAACGCTCACTAGATTACGCCAGTTGCCTGCGAAACCGAATACGGAAAATTCCCTTTACAAACATACAAAGGGGAGAGTAGTGTAAAACCGGGTACCCTGTTTTCTCGCTGATGGGTGCTGCTCTGTGGATAGCACCCGTCATATCTATATCCCTTAGCGTCCAATAGCAGTGTGTCAACGGCTTTTGAAGTGAGTTAATCTCTATGTTCGTGCAATGCTATGGGAAAGAAACTCACCTCAAAAGTTTTAATTTTTTGCAGACTTATCTGCTATTCAAATAAATCCAGCCTGACGGATTGATTTAGGTAAGCAAACCACATTTTTATATATCTTTCTCACAGTATTTCCATGCCAAATAGACGTGTATACGAACAGCTATACAGGAAAACTACCATGTTGATTTTTGGTCGTCTGTTGGGACAAAACAATGTACCCAAGGCTTTGCATTGAATTGTGCAATGAGTTGTTTCTTCACTTAACAGGCGGTGAACGTTGGATACAATGTTCAGTCTACAAAGAATGGGCACATGAAGAGTGTAGCGGATAAGTGAAGTAAAAGCTGAGAAAGCCATTACATGCAACAATAAAAATTGTTTGAAAACCTGAAAAAATAATTACTGATCTTAAAAAAATTATATATGATTTAAAGTTTCATTCTAAATTTATTACACTAAAACTTTTTGTTATTGGAAGCGTAAGTAACTTAATTTCTGATTAGGACGCTAATACCCAGTTTTACCCTACAACCAAAATTCGGAGCTGTTTCAGATGGTCCTAGAAAACGCTTTTTTGCAAGTAGAGAAGGCTTTTTCTGTGGTAACAAGTGTGGTCTTTCAATAGCCCAGATGTCCCCAAACACTTTTCTGGAGTGTTCCTATTTTTCCGCCCTTTTAGACCTCTATCAGCAAAGGAAAACCGTTAGGTACCCGATTTTACTCTAGTTAGGTCTAATTTGACTACCTATCGGCTCACACTTTCAAAGAAAAAACCACGTGGACGTTACGTGCTTAAGAATTAAAACTTCTACAAGTCAATCTATAATAGAAATCACAAATATGTGCATCATTGTAACGTTGACGTATGCGAACAAAAATGCCGTATGCGAGCATAACGATGCGAACAAAAATGAGGGTAAACTGCATAAGGTAAACAATGGAGCTAATGTTTTAATTAATAACAAATTGGCGCATTTTTTGGTTTGACTTTGCACTTTATTTATTTTCCTTTTCAAAAATTAGCTAGATTTTTGCAAAAATTAAGAAAAATTACCGACCGGTTTTTACAAAAATTGTATTTTCGGATGCAGAAATTCGTTCATCATATGTGTGTTGAGTTTTAAATCGATACCTCAAATACTTTCCTTAATATTCTCAAATTCGTGAAAACAAACCAGGCGTAGCTATCGGCAAAATAGAAATAACCGCTTATTTGGCACCACGTACCTTAGCGTTAAATATACATAGATGTTTAAATACAATAGCTCATTCAAAGGACAGATTTCGTCTTTAATGAGCTATGGTACTTAAATATTACAAATAAAAGTCGATAACAATATGTAAGTTCAATATTTTTTGTGGACTGACCAATTTTATTAATGTCATTTTAAATGACAAAATAAAACTATTTTGTTGCCCCTTAAGAGTTTTTTAAACTTGAGAGTGGTTAAAAATTATATATGTAGAACTGTTTTTAGTAAGAATAAAATTTTTCCATAAACTAAATTAGTAAATATAAAACGGCCTCCCAGACTCATTGCGCCCGACCTTGTTCTGAACTACATTGCGTCCGACGGAGTGCTGAAACCATGTTTCATACTGAATTTGTGAGTGTAACTATTGATAAGTTAGCAAGAAATCGACGCGCAACAGCTGACAAACCCATGGGTTAGGTGTATCTAGAAACTATGTTCAAAAATAACCAATGAGAATAGTTTGTTACGATATTCCGGAAAAAGAAGTTTACTTGTTAATCATCATTTTCTAAGCGGCTATTTTCGATAGTTATCTTATTTTCGATCCTATTTCGAATTATTTACTAAAGAAAGTTCTCAGAACCGGAAGGTTTTTGTTGTTGTTGTTCATTTCAGAAAAGTGATATCTTACACTCATGAAATAAAACAAGGCACTCAATAACCATCAAAATCCCTCTAAGACAGTAAAAAAAGCTTTTATGGCCTTTGCTTTATATCACATAAGGTACATGGGATAAAAAATTCATGATTTGTCTTCTAACAAAACACGAATTTAGTGTAATCTAAGATCTGTTTCTCTGCGTCTCTGCACAATAATAGCTTTCTACTTAAGAAAATACTCTATGATGTAATTTAAATTCAAGTAACTACATATTGTTTCAGTTTAATGCTACAAATAAAAAATCTATATATATATATTTATTGCTGTGTATTTTGCAAAAACTTATATCAAAAACTTGATAAAATTAATAAAAATGCTAGTTTTTAAATTGCGGAAGTACTTAATTTTAGAATTCTATATTTTAAATTAAAAACTGACCAGTTCAATCTTGTGCATAGTTTTTTTTTTCTTTTTATGTGCCCCAAGAATTTATGACGGACATTCTTCCAAAAACGTACATTTTTAATGCAAAATTTTCTGTAATTTTTTTTTAAATTTAAGGTTAAAAAATTGTTTTTATACTGATTTAATGCTATCCAATATCTTGTCAGTATTTTCCCAGATCGTGAAAAAGTTTTTATTTAAATTGTATTTTTTTCATTATGCTGATAATATATGTTTGTAACAATGATGTCCACGGAAATTATGTTTACAGATCTGAGGTATTTCTCGTAAATTGTTTGTAACATACTAAATATTAGACTGAATTGAATTATGCTGCTGAATTAAGTTTTATGTAGTTTATAATTCACGTAATTTTATTTTATAATCATTGACTTTTAATATCTTCTTCATGCAACGGACGATGTGCTCTTTACGTTCATGAACTTTTCATAATTATTTTTTAAAAAATTAAATATTTTACTCAGATAGGACTTGCAACGTACTGTTACTCTTAAAATAACTAAAATGTAACCATGTTTCGTAGTCATGTTTGTAACAATGATGTAAACGGAAGTTATATCTACAGATCTGATGTTTTATTCGTAAATTATTTGGAACAAACTACACTGCAATAAATTTTATGCATTTAATATTATAAATTACTCTGTATACTTTTACTATTTTATAACCCTTACCTATTTTTATCTTTTCCATAGAACTGATGGTGTGATCTTTACATTCAGGATTTTTTTACAGTTATATCAAAAACAAACATGAAATATTTTGCACAGATAATACTTGCGTTTAAAATGACCAATATACGTCTTTTGAAATTAAATTTTTTTCTGCCCTCTATTGAGCTATTTAGCAGTTATTAAGTTTCTACCCATGGCTAAGACTCAAATTCTTGTGATCAAATAAAATTATAAATAAACTATATTACCTTTCGAAGTTGAATTGAGATGAATTTTCAAATGCACTTAATTAAAAACGTATAATGTATCATGGAATAAAGGTTTTAAATAAATCTTATAGACCTGGTATAAGTGGTATAAACTATGATATTCCATGGGCATGATTTGTCAGGCTATGTCGACACAGTATTTTTGTGACAAATTAATATATATTTAAATTATTTTACCATTTACATGTATTGTATGGTTACACCACATCACATTTTCATTATAACGTACATTCAATTGCAATTATTCTTTTGAAAATATTCTGTGACATCGTTTTGTACGTATCTAAGAAAATGATCCATAATTTGATTGAATGTTAGTACGGAATATTCCAATCCTATACGGAAGAAGTAAAAATAAAAGTTTTCAATTTTTACCTCTCACAGAAACATAATTATAACAAGAACGAAAAATTATGCGTCGAGCATAGATTATGAAACACTTTCCAACACATCCAGAAAACTGTAACGGAAATTCACCATTAGGTGAAAGAAAATATCTAAGTAAACAGTTTAAAAAACATATAACACATTGAAAAATACAGATTTTGAAATCACCTCCCATTGTCAAAAAAATAGTCAAATTATTTTGTGCAGCCCTGTATATGATCTATAGATTTGGATATATACTACATAGCATGATAAAATTTCGTTCAGTTAGAAATTTTATTTTTAGCAATTTTCGTCAATCGATGGAAATGCACTCGAAATATTTTGTACAGCCTTATCACTACATAGTATAAAACAAAGTCGCTTTTTCTGTCCCTATATCCCTATGTACGCTTAAATCTTTAAAACTACGCAACGGATTTTGATGCGGTTTTTTTTAATAGATAGAGTGATTCAAGAGGAAGGTTTGTATGTATAATAACCATATGTTTTGCTTTGTAATCACTACATATCACTACATAGTATAAAACAAAGTCGCTTTTTCTGTCCCTATATCCCTATGTACGCTTAAATCTTTAAAACTACGCAACGGATTTTGATGCGGTTTTTTTTAATAGATAGAGTGATTCAAGAGGAAGGTTTATATGTATAATAACCATATGTTTTGCTTTGTAATCACTACATATCACTACATAGTATAAAACAAAGTCGCTTTTTCTGTCCCTATATCCCTATGTACGCTTAAATCTTTAAAACTACGCAACGGATTTTTATGCGGTTTTTTTTAATAGATAGAGTGATTCAAGAGGAAGGTTTATATGTATATCCATTAAATAGTGGAGAAATACTGTTATTTTTGAGGTTTTTAATGTGATGTCGTAAATAATTTCATTTTTTCAGCTTATACATTGCAAACGCAGGCTGAACCCTACAAGATTTATCAAAATAATGTACTAATTATTGTACACATTAAAAAGGTCTACAGAAAACACAAAGAGATGAAGGTTTTCAAGGTTAACACGAAGCAAAGCGAGGGAGGGCCGCTAGTATATTATATTAAGACTTTTGTACACACCACATATTACACTAAAATTTAATTCAGGTAAAATACTTAAGGTAATTTAAAACTCACTTCCAGCAATTAAAAACCATAAACGACAATGTATTTTGTTCTATGCGTAGCCAACGTACAGAAGAAAAAGCATACAGAAGAAAGCTTCATAAAAAATACTATTATGTGAAAATTAATCATTAAATGGCGTTTTCAGTTTTCTTACAGTGGTGCAAATGTATAATAAATTCCAACATTAGCCTATTATTTCAGATCTTAATGAGTCAAAACAAAAGAATAGCACCGATTTCATTCGGGAAATTTACTTCATATATATGTAGTTTATTTTGCTATAAAGGGTCATTTACATATTAAAACTGAACTTAACCTTTAAAAAATCACCAGCAACCTTCGGTTTTTTATACAGGGTGATTTTTTTTTAAGTTGTGAAAGTAAAACATGTCCAATGGCGACAGAAGGCCTACGGAACATGGTTTCTAAAAGTACCGTCCATTCTTTTCCTCCCACTGACGATATTCTTTGTTTCTGTTATCTTACAGCCCCATCTGTCGGTCCGATTTTAAGTGTTTTTATAACCACGCCAAAAAAAAAAAAAAATCCATTGCTTTGGGAGCATACTGGTGAAATTTCAGATCATTTTGATCAGTGGTTCTTTTGTTATAGGATTTTACTTTCACAACTTAAAAAAAAAATCACCCTGTATATAATCAAGGAATGCAACTTTTTATTAATTTTTCGAAATATAAATTAATGAAAATTAGAACTAGTTAGTATTTAAGCGAAACATCGGTTATTTAGATGCAGATGCTACAAATATGCGAATCAAAAATCACATACATTGACACCCTAAAGTCAGGAACAATTTAAAAAATTAATAATTCTTAAACGAATAGACATAAAAATTTGAGGTCTGCACCGAATGGATGGGAAAGAAGTCGGATTTTTTTATGATGAAAGCAAAAATGAATGCTTTAATAAGTACAAATTAGAGCAAAACAGAATGCTTGAAACCGCCATCACTGCCAACACTGAAACGTGCCATTCACCAATATGTGCCTGCCATACCAAAAGAAATGTTGTCTAATTCTGTGAATGGTGTTTTCCCTCGTCTGACAGCTGTGCTGCTGAATGACGGACAGTACATTGAATACTTGTAATATTACAAAGAACTATCCAAGAATTCGTTTCTGCTTTCGGCAAAATAAAATCCGGCTTCTTTTCCATCCGTTAAGTACAAACCACGTCTTTCTATCTTTATTCGTTTTCGAATTATTAATTTTCTAAGTTGTTCTTGACTTTTGAACCCGGTATTTCAATGTATGTGATTTGAGATTCGCATATTTAAAGATGCTATCGAAATTGATTTTTAATAAAATGGAAATTTTTTTCTGTTAAAAAATTTTATAAGTTAAAATACATATTTTTCGAATGCAAATTTTATATATTTAATATTTTGAAATTAATATTCGAAAAAAGTATGTATTGTAATCTATATATAAAAAAACTGAAATCGATTTCTATACGTTTAAAATATTTCAGTCCAAAATTACAGCTCATTCCGCCTATTAGTTTTTGAGTTATGCTTATAAAACTGCGCGCAATACAGTTGGTTTTGCAACTATTTAAAAATGAATTTAACATTAGGTGTCCAAACTTTTAAATCGACATACTAGTTCCTAAACTACTTCACCGAATGACTTCTCGTTTGATATCCTAAGGTAAAGTACAAATTATTTACTGTGAGGGGAATAAAGTTTCATGCAAAACGAAACATTCTCCCTATTTTGTCACTGAGAGAAAATCTGAAAATAATAACTTGGGGCACAAGGAAAAAATAAAGTTATATTTTTCGTCATGAATACTGTAAACATAAATGCTAATATTTTTTAAAGTCAAATACACACATTTTGAACAAGAAATTTTACTTAACAAGTGAAATCAAATAAGTATCGCATAGAAACAAAATACGTTTTTTAAAATATATTTTCTGGTTCAAAATATGCTTATTTGACTTGAACAACAGCGGATGGTCGGCATCTTTGAATCTAGAGGCCGAACAAACTTTATCATGACAATTGGTAGCAATCAGCTTCAATTGTTGACTTTTCAAACAATACAAAAGATAAGATGTAATATGTATCCGGATATTCGTTTTAGCTATGCTATACATTTATTATTTACAGAACTTATTTTCATAATATTTTTCGCTGTCTTTTAACATTTTAAAACTGTTTAATGAAAGATTACTTGTCCATATCCTTGTGATACCCATTTATTAACTTCAGTATTCCAAATTAATCATAAGGCTTGAACATGAATAATTTGAGCATCTTTCCCTGAAACTTGCACATGACTTTCATAAAATATTTATAGTATATGATAAAAGTTAACAAATATTGTACTATTCCTGGCAAACTTTCAGTTTTGAAATAATTGAGAGTTTTAAAATGTTAAAAAAAATCCAGGGAAAAATTATAAAAATAACTTGAATTTATTTATTAAAACAGATTTAGTATTAGTATTATACAAGATTATTAAGTAATAAATATACGAAGCGCATATGAAAAAATTCATCATTAATATATTACTATACCCAGTTTTAAACATGCATTATTGAAAATAAATTTTAGATATTTTTAAGATAAATTATTTCTTTTCTAATTCTCTTGAATTTTCTTTTGAATTGTGTCAAATAAACTAGTGGTTTTATGAAGGAAAGAGATATCAAGAATACATAATTTATCTCACACATAATTTGTCTTTCACATAATTTATCTCAACAATCTCTTTTCTGTTGTAACATAGGAAACATTAAATCAGGATAAACTGCATTTATTTTGCCAGTGAAATTGGACCCGCATAGTTCTGTTGTTATTTGTTAAACACTAAAGCAACTTTTACTTTCTCTTTAATTCCATTCCTACAGTGATTATTTTGTACGATACAAAATGCTATTTGGGTTACTTAATGACAACAAATTTTCTGTTCATTCAATGACATTTTACTCCTTTAAAAAAGAAGTAGGTATTAATAAATTAAATTTATGAAAGTTTCATAAATGACTTTTATTAATAATTCTATAATGAGCGAGGTTATGAATTAACAAAAAACCAAATCATACACAAATACTTAAAGTATTTTTGAATGAACAGAGAACAGAATGTAAGGAAAATATTAACGCAGTAAACTTTCATATCAATTAAAAAAACTAGTCGGATGTGTCAATCCCAAAACTTTCTTCTATCTCACACAGGTTTCGCATACACTAAAAAGAATCAGCACCAATTTATATCAAGGTCTAACTGAAACTCAAGTTTTATTAAATTAAGTGCAATATTTCTTGAGATATGACTATCGCTAAAATCGTGTAAATCCTGCAAAATGCTGCATAACAGCAGCACCTGCTGGGCGATTTTTACCAAAAACTAATCAGCACCAATTTAATCAGAGACTAACTGAATACACAGTTTTATTAAATTCCGAGCATTAGTTCTTGAGATAGAGCTATTGCGGAAATCGCGAAAATTGCTGCATAGCAGCGCCACCTGCTGGGAGATTTTTGCCAAAAACTAATCAGCACACCAATTTATATCAGAGACTAACTGAATATAAAGTTTTATTAAATTCCGAGCATTATTTCTTGAGATAGAGTATTGCGGAAATCGCGAAAAATGCTGCATATCAGCGCCACCTGCCGGGCGATTTTTACCAAAAGCGAATCAGTAACAATTTATATCAGGGACTAACTGAATCTAAAGTTTTATTAAATTCCGAGCATTAGTTCTTGAGATAGAGCTATTGCGGAAATCGCGAAAAATGCTGCATAGCAGCGCCACCTGCCGGGCGATTTTTACCAAAAACGAATCAACACCAATTTATATCAGGGACTAACTGAATCTAAAGTTTTATTAAATTCCGAGCATTAGTTCTTGAGATAGAGCTATTGCGGAAATCTCGAAAAATACTGCATAGCAGCGCCACCTGCCGGGCGATTTTTACCAAAAACTAATCAGCACCAATTTACATCAGGGACTAACTGAATCTAAAGTTTTATTAAATTCCGAGTATTAGTTCTTGAGATAGAGCGCCCACAAAATTTGTGTCACAGACAGACAGACAGACAGACAGACAGACAGACAGACAGACAGACAGACAGACATTTTCTAAAAACAGTCAAATCGTGTTCAGGACCTTCTAAAACGTATAAATCCGTCGAAAACCGGAAGTCGAAAATTTTCATGAATCCAATACTTTCTTCTTGTAAAGATAGAAGAAAGTAATAATAGAACACTGAAACTCTCTTTTCGCAAAACCCCCGAAATCTTAAATTGGCCGTATTTCTACCAAAGCATAGATGCATACATACAAAAAAATGATTTTATTGGAAAGCGATTATCATATTCTATAAATTCCGACGAAAACACTTGCGTTAGAAAAACTATGGCTCATATTTAAATTATTTAAAATGTCCGTGATCACTATGGTAATTCAAAATATTATTTTTATCTAAAACCTTTCATTAATCAATAAATGCAGAATGTCTTTAAAATATTGTAACGTACTTTAATTTTTTACCTTTTGGAGATACGTAGGCAGTGTAAGTTTTAAAAGTATGCAAAATAAGGCAGGATTTAAGATTATATTACGCAAATAACCCTCCCTTTAATTTTCGATACAGTACACAATTTAAAATTTTATACGGTCCCTGGATCTTATAAATTATATTTAGAAAACTTTTGTTCATGCTCTGATAAGTAAATCAGTAAAAAATCCATTATTTTATGATCAAAATGCACCATGTAAAGATACTTTGAATTTTATGAAATTTCATGCATCATAACTCGGTGATTTTTGGTCGTAGATGAATAGAATTTTTACTTTTTTACATGTCAGAGCGTAGAGAAAATCTTTCTAAATATAACTTATAGGACACAGGGACCAAATAAAAATTTTAAATGTGTAAATTTTTGAAAATTAAACGTAGGATTATTTCAGCATTGAAATCATAAATCTTACCTTATTTTGAACAGTTTTGCAATTTACATTTCCTACATATCTCCAACAGGTAAAAATTTAATGCACGTTTTAATCTTTTTAGGATAAACTGTAGTGCTCAGTACATTCTTATACGTTCGTTAAGGTTCAAAAATTCGTAAAAATGCAAGGGATCAATATAATTGAATCTAATTTTCAGGAAAATTTATAAACTTTATATAGAGGGGAGATTGCTTTTTATTGGGATAAATAAATTTAATTGAAATATTTGCAAATAGAATACTTTGCACAAGCACAAATCGGATAATTATGTTGCAAACGCTGATTATTTCCATTCAGGTAAAACTTTAGAAGCTTTTGGAATAGAGGTGACCAATCTGTGGCCACAGAACTACCACTATTTTACAATAGAAACATGTCCTTTACAGACAGAACCGTAACGACAGAAACTTTGCGATTAAATGAGAATATTTCTATTCCGAAAATATGATGGCAAATCACTTTCAGGGAAAAAGGTTGCGCAGCCTTATTTTAAAACCCCAAAATGCTGAATGTGTCCTCTACACCTCTACAGTATAGACTTTTGCCTTTTGCGTATTTAAGGTGTATAAAATGTCATTCGTCACGAAATCTTTTGCCTTCATCAAGATATACTATATAATTTCGTTCAACATGGTCTTACTAACATGCAAATTGTAATTTCTTGTGTGGCATACGCATTTAACATTTGGTACTGTAAAATTTCTTTAAAAATTTATCTGAATGTAAATAAACGTTGTTTATTACACAATTATATGATTTTAATTTGTACAGCGCTCTGTATTGGTAAATATTTTAGATAAAATTCTCTATTACACTACAATACTTTTCATTTTTAGAATAAGTTTCGAGAAAATCGGATTTAATTATATAGATTCCTTTTATTTTTTGAATTTTTGAAATGTTAACGAACTTTTGGGATACCTGGTATATGCAAATACATCTCCGTTAACATAATCCAGATTGGTGTATTTAGCACTTATCACTATAAATATATCACTCACTTTTACCAAGTTAAAGACAAATTGTTAATATCATCTAAAATCCTTTTCGTATTATGATAATTAAAAAAAAATCATATGGAAATTACATTCAGATGCATATTTTTAAATATGTCCATGTATTAGGTTGTGGAAAAATCAATGTAGATTTTAATTTGATCAGCGCTCTCTATTGGTAAATATTTTAGATCAAATTCTCTATTGCACTACAATACTTTCCATTTTTAGAATAAGTTTCGCGAAAATCGGATTTAATTATATAGATTCCTCCTATTTTTTGAATTTTTGAAATGTTAATGAACTTTTGGGATACCTGGTATATGCGAATGCATCTCCGTTAACATAATCCAGATTGGTGTATTTAGCACTTATCACTATAAATATATCACTTACTTTTACCAAGTTAATGACAAATTGCTAATATAATTTAAAATCCTTTTCGTGTTATGATAATTAAAAAAAATCCATATAGAAATTACATTCAGATGCATATTTTTGAATATGTTCATGTATTAGGTTGTGTAAAAATCAATGTAGATTTTTAACCATCATATTCAAACACACACAACTCTTTTTAAAATTAATTTTAATAAACACAATACAAACCATCACATTCTATATCGTTTTGCCAACGTATACCAGAAGACTATTTATTCCAGTAGCATAAAACATGGAGTCCTTGAGTTGATGAATTCTTCAAAAGCGTTATGAACAGTGCTTTGATCATTGAAGAATTTTTTCTCTCAGAAGTTTTCTGGATGTTTACAAAAATGATAGTCAGTTAGAGGTCCAGTGATTATTCAGGGTGAGCAAGAATCTCATAACTCAACTCGTTCAATGTTTGTAAGGTCATTCGTGAGACATGAAAACGAGCGATGTCGTGGAGAAAAATATGGCATTTTCTGTTGACCAATACTGGGAATAAACTGGGCATAGTTTTTAGTACTTTCCTTCGATATGATGACAATATTTATCTGTAGTAATTTTTTCGTCAGGATTAAAAAATCTGTAGTTGATCACCGCAAGTTAAGAACACCAAACAATCCGCATGCTTTTTATACAGTATTGGCTTTGGGAAAGGTTTAGGAGCTTCACTCCATTTAACCATTTATATGTACATCGTCGGTTATTGTACATGATCCATTTTTAATCACATATCACAATATGATCGAGAAATGAATCACTTTTGTTTTTTAAAAAAATCACAGAGAACATTTCAAAACGGCGATTTTGTTGATTATGGCTCAATTCCTGTGGTACCAATTTATCAAGTTTTCTTGTTTCCCAATTTCCCAACTTTCCTTCGATATGATGACAATATTTATCTGTAGTAATTTTTTCGTCAGGATTGAAAAATTTGTAGTTGATCACCGCAAGTTAAGAACACCAACACAACCATGCAAACAGCCCGCATGCTTTTTATGCAGTAATGGCTTTGGGAAAGGTTTAGGAGCTTCACTCCATTTAACCATTTATATGTACATCGTCGGTTATTGTGCATGATACATTTTTAATCACATATCACAATACTATCGAGAAATGAATCGTTTTTGTTGTGCAAAAAAAAGCACAGAGAACATTTCAAAACGGCGATTTTGTTGATTATGGCTCAGTTCCTGTGGCACCAATATATCAAGCTTTCTTGTTTCCCAATTTGTTTGTGCGGTTCGAGACAATTTTAAAACACACTCCAAGTTTAGCAACAAGTTTTTGTACTGTAGTACGTGCATCAGTTTCAATTTCAATTCCTCATTCTGAATGACAAAATGTCGTCTACTATCCACTTCTCTTCAAGTCTCTCATCTCCATCTCGAAATTTCTAAAACCTTCGTTCAATTCTGCATTTATTAGTCGTCTCTGGGCCAATTACATGGTTGATATTTCGAGCTATTTCCGATGTTTTTCGCCGCAGTTTGAATTCGTTCAAAAAATTATGCATTCTTGCTTATTTTCCATAGCACATTTAACAGCCGCTAATGTCCTTCTACAATGACGAAATACAAAACTTTTATACTAAATAAGGCGACCGAGATCCACCCTTCAAATTAATATACAACAATGTAATATTCCATTGAAAATTTAGTAAAAGTTTTCTGGTTGAAAAGTTAAATAACAGAAACCAATATTACATTTTACACAAACAAATATAAGTATGATTTTGTAAACAGTGATCGAAAAAATATTAAACGCAACGCATATTATGATAATAACCCTTCTATAAGCATTTGAAAAGTTCTAGAATTATTTTACAGCATTCAAGCAAGTTTAATACAATTTCTAAATGTTTATGATTTAAATAATGTAACGCAACATAATTGGGTAATTTCAAAGGGTAAAAATATTTTAAACATTTATTTTTTTTATCTATCTTTGAAATTTGTGTTCAAAGGTTGCTCATTTTTTTTCATTTCGCTGTGCCTTAAAACTTACTCCTACACTTTCTGTCTCTTCCTTTTCAAGTATTCTTTTAAAATTTGAAGTCTTTACATCGATATTACATTTTTAAATATTTAAAATGGAATTCTTAATTAGTTATGAATTAATGTTGTGCATAATTATTGGAAAGAATATATCTTGCGGGGAAACAAATAAAACGATATTCCACTCAACTGTTGAAGTTCATTAGAGAAATTAAAGTAGCATTAAAAAAATATGTTAACGACAACTGATCATTATTCTCATTAAAATTCAACGTAATATGTGGAGTAAAAAATAGATGCGAAAATGTTTTTTTATTATTTTTATCATTTTTAGTCTTTCCGAAGTAAGAGTTACTAAAGTTTTGAGCTGACTTGGCGTAAACTTTAAACTATAATTTGAGTATAAGGTATATTTATCAGACTAATGGTTTGCAAAAATACTTAGAAAATGAAATGTTTAATTGTATGACATACATGCATCGCGATTACTTTTGAAATCCATTATAATATTTTATTCTAACATTAGTTGTACCGAAAGATTAAATGGGCATTTTAACTTGTGAAAATACTTGTTTCTACAGTTAAAAAAGAATTAAGACCAGATAATGTCTTTAGAATATATTGTTTTTACTTTTTAAATTATTTATAATGCTGCGTCACGTACATAAATAATTACAACAAAAAAATTTCAAAGACAATAAATTAATAAAATGTAATATAGGTTTGCAATCAATTTTTAGTACAATTTAATTGTAAAGTCCTCGGATTAATTACTTTATATCTATAAAACGAACAACCAGCTGCAGTAACCTTTAATAAATGTATCGTCTTCCAAGAGTCTATTTTATTTGACTAGATTTGAGAGCATACCTTTATTGTTGAAGACAAGTTTTTATTTAGATTGCATTTTAAAATCCCCTTAAAGAAATAATTATAAAGAGTTAGATAAGGATAAAAATGATGCCATTCCATTGATCTGTAACAGATTTGTAAAGGGCAGAAAATTTTTCTAATTTCCAAACAGTTATAAATGAAGCAAAATCACATGTGCTATGGCAAGGAACTTGCCCTCCATGAAGCATTGATTCTACATGCCGTGTGAAAAATAACATTGAGTCTTCTTGAAATAATTATAAATTGATTAATATTTTCAGACAAAATACAAAATCGACTATATGACCGAAAGACGTATATTGTGACACGTCTGTGATACATATGTATGACAGTATTTTGTGACTCGAAATCATTAAGGTAACTTTGAAATGTACTGGTGAGCGGTTTCAGTGGTCCAAAACAAATGTGGTAATTGTTGGTGGGTCATAAAAAGTTATGTCTCATGGTGCCATGCTGAAATGTTTCATTGAAAACATCTACAAAATTTAGAAAACGACCCTTTTTTAAATCTAAAATATGTATTTCGTAACCCTTTGAAAATAGAGTTGAGAAGAAAATTTAACTTTCCACACAAAACTTTAAACAATTTTTGCAATTTTTTAAATCTTTTATATAAATTTAAATCATGTTTTATGATAATACAAATTTTTTGTGCAAATGTTGAATTTATCATTTTAATACGACATTTAGTTGTAAATGAAGTACTGGGCATTTATGTGAACTTACAATATATACAACGGTATTCAGTGTTTTTCAGTTAAAAAAAATATTAAAGAATTATTTTTTACGTATTTTGAATTTCATTTTATATTGGTTTTTGGAACTTTGCTATTATTTTATTGGATTATAAGTGATTTTATAAAAAGAGAAGTAAAACAATATTTAATGTTATTTATTTATGAGTTTTTAAGGGCATAAAAAAACATAAATTCTTCAAATGGTTCATTCCCAAAACTAGATTGATATATTTAGCGTAAAATATACAACGTCTTCATAATTTTTTTTCCTGATTTAAACTTCGGCTATACGTATATTTTTTATATTAAAGATACTGAAATATTTAATTGTTTCAAGCAATATTTTATGAATAAAGGTCATATTCATTTTCTAAAAAGTTAGTATATTTTAGCAAAATTATAATTTTTTCTTATATATTTTTTTTCTAGCTCTGTATTAGCCCAGAGATAGAAAAAATATTATTCATATTTTGTTTTCATTTATATTCATCATTATTTCATATATATTATTTGTTATCATCTATGTCTATTATGTGTCTAGTTATATTAACCGATTTTTCCCAACTTTATATTAATTAATCATTGCAAGTTAATTATTATTTACTAAGAAATGCTAGCAGGTATGGAATTTATAGTCTTGTGCATTAAATAAACCATTCCCCACATATCAATCTGTAATCACAACATAATTAAATGCAATTAAAACTATCCAGCTCCTATAACAATAACTAATTTTATACGTTTTAATTTTTTTTTAAGTTTTCGCTTTAAATCTAAATGTAGTTTAATATAAAAGGCCATATTAAATTTTTTGATTACACATATGTATATTATTTAAAACGTTTTGCCGACTATGTGATTTAAAAATTTTACACAAAGGAAAAATATTTTTAAAAAATCACGTAGTTTATTAACACATTCAACACAACTGAAATTCAGCTAATATTTAAAAAATAAGTAAACACAAACGACAATTTTGTTTTTCAAAAAAAGTATCTCTCTAAAAAATGTATCTGAAACTCAACATAACATAATCGTTTAAATTATCCATGCAATTGAAACAAAGATGTGCTGATATAAAATATATAACAATGTTTTTATGTAAATAGTAAGAGGAACTAAATACAATTAAACTGATGATTTAAATAGTTATGTTAAATATTAAGTTGAATGATACAACCCTAAAATTTATTTCAAGAAAATCCCAAGAAGGAACAGGAGATATTCTCTAACTCTGCAACACGCTGAAAAATTTCCTCCAGAACTCTATTTCATTTCCTTTTAAACTGACCAATTGATGTTTATTTAACCTTGTGTAAACATTGGATTCATGCTTAAACTTTATTTAAGTGTACGATCTAAACTTTTTTTCATTTAAATACAAAGTTACCTTAAATTGAAAAAGAAATTGTAACCTCTTAAAAAAATAAAAATAAATGCATGTTATTTTGAATTTTAAAGTTATTTATTGAAGTATGCGATTCCATAACCAGAAACTTCGATCTGAGAAATTTGTAGGTAAAAACACATTAAATAGTCTATAAATATTTTATCCAGAGTTACTTTGTTATGGACCAAATTTAAACACATAAAGTATCTTTTAAGAAGATTTATGTAATATATCGATTCATAAAAGTAAAATCATATGTTTATGTCCAAAGTCTGACTCTCTTGTTGGGATACTGAATAATGTAGTCATATAAAACCACTTTAAAAACAATAATTTCACGTGTAATTTATTTGTTTTATTTCATGAATTTACTTTAAATGAGATTATTTTATATAAAAATAGTCACACGTCTTTCATCCACCACATAAACCATTTATTATAAAGGAATACAGTTTTAGTAATAAAAAAAATTAGAAGAATATTTTTGAATGCTGTTAAACAGGGACGAATTCACTATTCTGAGAAACGAACTTCGGATATCACCTTTTCTATAAGGTCATTGTGCCCAAATGTGACGGTCCCTGAAAGCGACAATGTTTTTGTACTTAAAATCTTAACGCAAGAATCGTATATAAATGCCATATAATGAGACATCCGAACTTTAGAAACAAAACGCGAAACATTTCTCTGCGTTTAAAACGTTTTCTTTACAAAAATTTCCCATTACAATACCCATCGTTCATTATAAAACGCTCCTATATTCCCTAAAGGCAGCCAAAAATTCCGAAAATGTTTCACGGGTTTCCTTTTTTAACTTTAAAGATCAAATAACCTTATGAACATCAGGGAAACAACGTCTGTTTCATTTACCTCAAGTGTAAGCTCGGGAAACTGCGACAAGTTTTCAAATTAGATTTCTAAAATATTCTACGCATTTTGGATGACTGGTTTTCTTCAAAGATCTATTAGCGACGAACTGAATGCCATATTAACTGAAGTAAGTTTATATGTTATTTTCATATAATGTATTAAAATGTTATTTAAAGTATATATCGTGTTTAATTAAGCAGTGTTGAGTTAATAAATTAGGAGTTTCAACAATCATGTTGTTTTCATGTCCTCCAATAGTATTTTTTTTGACCGGGTACTTAAATACGTGTTTTAATGGTCAAAATAGAAAAAAGTACATGTCTTTAAAATTTGTAATAAAAAATATGGCATTTCAGTCGGTGTTCCAGAATCATATTTCGTTCCCAATGCAATTCAACGGTATAAAAATGTACAAAATCAGAAATATGAATTAAAGAATTAAACACTTCAATACGAGTCATACCCACCAATAACTTGCTTGAGAAGAATTTAGTTGTTAGCAATAATTTGTATACTGACCTGTTTCCTGCGAATAAATCAGTTTTTATTGATGATTTTCATGTAAATGCTTCGAGTATTAATGGTGATCTTCACACTAAAAATGATATGTTTCCTGATTTTTAAATTAGAGAGGATTTAATAAAGATGGTTAATGAGGACTTAAAAACTACTGCTGACTGTTCTACAAACGCAAGTTTTTAAATTGAGCATCATAAGGTAATAATACAACTTCTCAAATACTGTGTGATGTGTCTGTTCCAACAAATTTAATATTGCGTAGAACACTAACAAATATATCTCCCTGAAGCTAATCCACCTCATGCTTTTGAAAGCTGTTTGTTAAAAAGAGTTTCACCAACAGATCAAAAATTTGCCATAAAGGAAAAAGATGCAGGGAAAAACTTTGATGAATGCTTAACAACTAAAGCATATATGGAAAACATGAAAGAGGAAAATGAAGTGAAAGAGCAAAGACAAAGATAACCAGAACGAAACACAAAACTTCACTGTTTAAGGAGTTGAAAGATGCTGTCAAAGTTAATAAGGTCAAGGTCAAACCGGGTGGGGAGGCCTACCTTTCGGCTTAAGCTCAACTAGCCCCGCCCAGCAGAGGATTTTACTATTTCTCTAATCGCACCCGAGAGGCGGAGCGACAGACAGAATTCAGGTGGGAAAGGAAACCTTCGGCCCCGTCAAAACTCCCGAAAGGTCAAATGTTCAACCTCCTGACTATCAAGGAAAGTTTATTGAAGAACATGAGATAAATATTACAAAATTGTACATTCGGGCAAGTCTATTACTAAATTCAATAAAATTATGCTTCTCAATATAACAATAATGATCGATTACAAATCAATTCTTTCATGTTGCAAATTACGTTTCAATGCTCTGTACAATTGAAATGCAATACTTAATACAATGTTTGATACTTAATGCTTGGTGATATTTAACATTAAATAAAGATGCTAAATTCAATACTAATTACCATATATGTTATAAAAACCATTATACTGAGATTTAAGAACAAATTGCTTATATACAAAGTACCTATGGAATGTTGCGTAATTACAAGTCAATGAAAACATTATTAACAAAATGTTGATTTTCTTAAAGGAGTGAGTTACTAAATTAAATAGAACACATAGGTATACTAAAATAATTAAACACAAATACAGGTACAATGATAGTTCAATGTAGACATTATAATAAAAAATTTAAAAAAAAACAAATAAACCAATTAGCTAGTATAAAATAAAATAAAATAATATGAGATAACAAAATATAAAAATGTTGCGAAATACCGCAATTGAGTTCTTAATTTTTTTATATTTGAAATTTTTTATAGTTAACACTTGAATATATACTGTATCTTTGACAGACCCAAAGAAGTAGAGACAAAACAGTAGTAAAACTGCTAATTAAATAAAAAGTCATAATAAAAGAGAAAAAGTGCATGAAGATAAGCAAGAATAGAACTAGCCAAAAATGGGCTAACCATAATAAAACAAAATAATTCAAGATAAAACTGGAACAAAAGAAAATCAATGTTGTCAAAGATATAATAGTGATGACAAATACGAAAATACTAATATACTTTATTTATCGCCCTACTGTAGGCAGAGAGACGAAATAAAAATAAATGAGTGACAAATGTAAATATTTTAAAGTAAATACAGAATTTAAATTTAGAATGAAATAAAAGTTACTCTGGGACGATAAACATGAAAATAGGACAAAATGCATTTTTTACACTTTATGGACTTTCATGAAGCTACCAGGCAATAATGTTCTAATAAAGTCTTTCTCTTTTTTGTCAAATTACTGTCTTTTAACATTCAAATTCAAAAACGTTATCTTGTAACTAAATTATCACCGAAAGCACCGAATATATTAGTTGATACCTTGTTGAGAAGAATATCCCCTAAGTTTGAAGATTTTATAGCGGAATACTTCACATTTAGAGCTAGAAGCCTAGTGGTCGATTGGTAACCGTTGAAAGTATCTTTCTCCTGCATGCAAATTATTGTATCTTATACAGTTAGTACAATGATAACAGTCAGAGTAATGTTGAAGTTTATATTGATGGGTTTCATGAGTTTCTGCACAATGTGCACATATGGAAGAGTTATCTGAGTGGCATCTAGATGTCATGTGGCCAAAGCACTGACACCTGAAGCATTTTTGCAGATAAAGATACATTTTAACGAAGCTATAGCGGAAGTTGTAATGAACTTTTTCTTGTTTTAACAAGGAGATTATAGACGATGTATCAATTTCTATGATTTGATTTTAGAAGTTACCTTTAGTGAGCTTTTAAATTGAATTTAGTTCTGTTAAATTTAGAATTTTATTTTTTAACATAGTGGTTAGAACTCCACCTGTTATACTGATGGGTAATTTAAATATTAGTAGTTTTCTTTTTTGAATTTACTGATTACAATATATGTTATAAAAGCCATTGTACTGAGATTTAAGAACGAATTGATTATAGACAAAGTACCTATGGGATGTTGCGTAATTACAAGTCAATGAAAGCATAATTAACAAAATGTTGATTTTCTTGAATGAGTGACTTACTAATCAGTTCTATTTGATTTTTCATTTCAGAGTTGTTTATTGTTTAATTTAGGTTTGTATTCTTCTTAACTCTTTAACTGTAACTAAATTTGCCATTTGGCAATTTTCTGACGGGTTTATTTGCAAATTCTTCTAATTCGTGTAAATTTACTTGTTGTAATAAATCTTTTATTAGTTGACTTTGATCTTCATCCAACAGAGATATTTTACATAATATTTTGTTGGATTTATTGTTGTTTGGCTGTTTTGAATCTTTTACCTCCTTTAATTCAAGGTTTAACATATTTATAATTTTAATTGTGTATTTTTTCAAATTTATTCCAAATTTCATCTTTTACTGATTGTTGAGTTAAAAGAGCATTAATTACTACTTGTTTTAATGAAATTTCCTCTTTCAACGCTCTTATTTTCTGCTCTGTATAATCAATTACTTTTTGTTTTTCTTTCACATTTTCTGTCAGTTCTTGTACTGCAATTTTTTTTTCATCCCTTAATTCACCCAATTCATCATATTTTTCATTTAATATTCATTTTACTCAATTGTGAATATCATCAAAATATCCGAAAATTGCGTTTTTGCGTTAGACAAGCACTATATTTCAATAATTTTTCGTGACTGATTTTTTCAAAACCTATGGAGGCATCTTCTTTCAGTTGTTCCGTTTCTAACATTTTACAACCTAGTTGAAAAGTGTTTATGACTTCGGTTTGTCTGCCGTCCGGCTGTTCTGTAACTCCCGTAAATATGCTCGGCTTTACTTGAAATTTTTATATGTTATTGTCTTTTAATACAGCATGTTCCCTATTTCAACTGAAGTGTGTAGCACTTATAGTTTTTTTACAGGGACAGTCAAAAGTATTCCGTCACTTTACAGTCAATGGGGAAAAACGTTTCAAGTGTATTTTGAGGATGCTATGCCATTTGAAACACGATAAAATTGATATCTAATTATGACGCACATTAAACGGGCTCTTTGTAGAATATTGGGTACAAAGCATTTGTTATTCATTTACACAAACAAAAGAATTCTGTTACAAATTGTTCAACGGGAAAAATCTTTTGCAGTGTAATTTAATGATTTGTCACTATTTTAAAGATAATGAAAATACTCTGCGTTACTGAGTAGCAATATAAATTGCTCGGTTGGTGTGTATTGCGTTTGTCGTTCATTTACAGGGATACACAAAAGATATCGCTTACAGTATACGTGCGATAATTATAGTCTATGTGTGATAAATGTGTTTTCAAGTTTGGTTTGCGTTTCTAAGTTTAACTAATTTTTTTCATATTACGTAATGTGTATAAATTCGATTGATCATATAAGGGCTCTACAAGGGAATTCGCAAGTATTACAGACTGTGGGAGTGAATTGTTTAAGGGTAGTTTTTAATTGTCTTATGCATTTTGCTGCTGAACTATATTTAATAGACTAAGCTTCTGGAATATAAATAAATTCATATGTAGGGCTACGCAAAGAACAAAATACATCGCCGTTTACGATTGGTGATTTCTGGAAGTAAGTTTTAATTTGCCTTATGCGTTTTTTATCTGAATTAAATTTTAGCATAATATGTTGTGTGTACAAAAGTGTTTAGATAATATACAGGGCTGTACAGAATATTACGAGTGCATTTACATCGATTGGCAAAAATTACTAAATGTGAATTTTTTAACTGAACTAAATTTTATCATGCTATGTTTTATATATACAAATCTATAGATAATATACAGGGCTGCACAAAATAATTCGACTACTTTTTTTACTATGGAAGGTAAATGCTAAAATTGGATTTTTAAATGTGTTATAAGCTTCCTAAACTGTTTACTACATATATTCTTTTATCTTTTTTAATGGTGAAGTTTTGTTCCATTTTTCTGGATTTGTTGGAAAGTGTTTCATAATCTATGCTCGATCCATGATTTCTTGTGCTTGTTTCACTTGTAATAAGTATAACACATTTGAAAACCCAACTTCAAGAATTACCATTAATAGTCTGAAAAACATCTGAATTCTTTTGTGTAGCCATGTATATTATCTATAGATTTGTATATATACTACATAGTATTCTAAAATTTAGTTCAGTTACATACAGTTGTAAACGTGTAACACAGTTGTAAATTCCCATTTCGCATGTACTTGAGATCTTTTGTACTGCCCTGTATACATCTATAGAATTTATACACACCAAGTAATATGCAAAAGGTTAGTTTAATTTAAAAACGTTTACCACAGCTTAAAACGCACTTCTAACAGTTATTGATCTAATAAACAGTACTGTCACCGAATTCTGTTGTGTTTCCCTCTAAATGAATGATGAATACTATGCACGCCATATTCTAAAGTAAGCTTCTTTTTGTACAGAGCTCAGTGATATATATCAATTTAAGTAATTTTGAAATGGTGTAATATCATTAAAATTCGCCGCAAACGATTTTTCCTCATAGACCGTAATGTAACGCAATTCTTTTGAGTGTTCCTTCAATTGAACTATAAATGCTACATACTTTATTTTCAATACCGAACATACCATAGTTATCCACATTAACATATATCAATCAGAGTATATTTACGCGACTTAGAGCACGGACAGACATATAGACAGACAGACAAACAAATTCATAAACATTTTTTCAACGGAAAGTATTAAAAAGTGGAAAAGAGAAGACAATTACAGCTTTAAAAAAAAAAACTGCATTTTGAAACCAAAATTCGGCAGTAGTCAGTCGCTAAAATAATCTGGAAGCGAAGGTGCTGCAGAAACAAAAGTTGCGAAGAAGCCTAAACCTCAAAATTTTCTAGATCCATATCATTCAGAAAACAAAATCAAAAACTTGAGGCCTTCAGGGAAGATGAAAAACCAAAAATGAGTTAAAAGCAAACTGAAAAGTCAGAGATTTTGTAAAACTTGTTGTATAAATCATTCATTATTTACTCCTTGTTTTTTCCATGACCAAGTTAAAAGTGTGCAAAGTATGATTGTCGAAGTATTCATTATTTAATTATAATATATTGAAGGTTATGTATCTCCAATTACATTTTTAATTACGTAAATTATTATTAAATGAAGTTATTAGTACACTAAGTAGTTCAGTAATAAGCTATTTAAGTTTCAAAGCTATTTTTTAATTATTTAAGTTATTACTAAATAAATATAATAGTATATTAAATAGTTCAGTAATAGTCCTTATTCAAGTTTCAATTTTATGTATTTCAACTTTTTATTAAGTAATTCAAAAATATTTAGCAATTAAATGAATATTTTAAGATGAACTAACATGGTAATAAAACGTATTGTCACATTTAGGACTTTGGACGTCTCATTTAAGTTTTAACTACCGTAAATGTGACAAAAAGGACCTAAATGCGACAGTTGTATATTGTTGGATTATATTACGGATACCGATAAAATTTCTACAGATCAAGTTAGTTTTGAACTAAAGGCACAGAACTGAACAATTTTCTGTTTCATAAAATATATATTTATTTAAAAAAATGCCAAATACACCCTTATATCCTAAAACATGTAGAACGACGTGGACATAATAAAACGTTCTTCTGTATCATTCTGATAAATTAATTTAAATAGCGCAGATATTTTACTGTTGGTGTTGTGCCATGTGTCTATTCTCGAGTTACCGAGGCTGGTACCTTTTTCAACCATTTGAAGGTCGCTGGTATATTATTCATACCTCTAATTTTAATCTTTATCTACTGAAATATTGTATCAGAATTTTTGAATAAAGTTTTGATTTTATTATATACTGTGCATTCTGGCGCGCAGCTCAAACAAATATATTTCGAACCAGAAAATATTTTTTATAAATAAAAGTAAAATGATAAGACGTTTCAAAAAGTCACATTTTACTATGTAATATTCCTGTGTCTAAATATGTTGCTTTATTCACGCGTTATACGCTGGATTATACGGGACTTAAAAGAGAAACATCTGTGCCTTTTCGAATCAATTTGTTCATAAAATCTTATGGCACTCAATCATTTCAACATTTTAACAGCAAAAATTACTTTATCCTTGAAAATATAGAATATAAACTCCTTTCCACATCCACCCATAATTGAGGCTGAAATTGGGACACGTTAACTCCTTTTATGGAAAGAAAATTCAAATAAGGCCGATCTCCTTAGATCTATTCTTATTTGTCAAATGTTAATTTTGTAATGATTACCTTCTGTAGTTTAATACTTCTTTAATAGCAAAACAGTAAACATTGGTCTATTTCTACACAATAAAAAATTAAATACTTCTATAACGTACATCGCGAAAAACATAGCACAGCAATCCTGTTGAGTGATGCAGAGCAAAATTGAATGAGCATATTTTTTTTCATAATGAGCATCTTGTATAAGAGGTTTTATGAAATTCCATCACGTAGGTATAGCTAGCACGCACATCTTGAAAACCACTACATAGCACCGGCACTTATTTGACCATAAAATATAATCAGCCCCAATTTATGTCAGATTCTAGCAAAATAGGAAGTTTCATAGAATTCTCGAGTTATAGAGACCCAAAATGTGTGTAACACACAGACGGAAATGTGCTTAAAAATAATGAAATATTATTCAGGACATTCCAAAATTTTTAAAAATCTTCAAACCTGGAAATCGATTATTTTCTGGAATACAATATTTTCTTTTTAAGACTACAGACATTTGATGAGATCATGAGAGAAGAAGTAATGAAGCTACAAGCAGCCTATTTGACGGAGCATCTATAAATTACAAAATGACATTTCTTCATTTCAGAACTAAACGGAATGTGTAAATCGGAATGTGTAACGGAATGACTATTTTAATTGAAAACTTAATTTATTATAAATAAAATCAAAAATAAAACTTACAAATTATAATTTTTCATCTTCTTAATTTAAATATTATCATGAGCAAAAATAGAATGATGCAATTATAAATAAAATGAATGTATAATTTTAATCAAAAGTGCATCAATCGCAACAGTTTTGTAGTCACCAAAATCACGAATATTAGAATGATGCTTTATAGCATGACCGTGATTGTTATAGTAACATATGCCATAAAACGATACTTACACCTTACAGTAAGACTCAAAATAACTTTCTACTTTGTGTGATCACGCAAAAATTCTTCTGCTAAAATTTCAACTACAGAAAGTTTAAGCCATCAGCTTCTGAGCTACCAGTTTCAGTTTTTTATTTATTACTAGCTTTAAGATGTTTTATTGTACATTTTTGCGTTCATATTACTAAAATCGGTATGCAGAATACATTTATTGTGTTTGTTTTTTAAATTCGCATCAACGATATACATTTTAAAGGGTGTTCACTACTAGTAGCAAACATATTACCATAGTCCATTGGACAGCCTTACATTCATATGACTAAAATTAGTATGGAGAATACATTTATTGTGTTTATTTTTTTAATTTGCATCAACTGCATAAATTTATTAAACATGTCCATTACTCGTACCTCAGCATATCACCATAGCCAGTCTTGGCAAGCACTGTTCAATACTTATTCCTTTTTTTTTGTCTAACTGTGGCTTTTAAAAAAATCTAACATAACTGAAAAGTACTGATGACTTTGGTTACTATGTCTGTCTGTCTATCTGTTGTCTGTCTTTCCGTTTGTTGACAATATAACTTTCGTAAATGTGCTTGAATTACCACGTAATTATCATATGCTATTGATTCGAATGCAAGCTGGCAACTTGCGTTTTCCACGATGCCGCCAAACATGGATGCTGGCATCATGATGCTGTATATGACGCAGGAATGGCGTCTCACATCGTCTTTGATGAATACAGGCTCTGTATGCAGCATCATGATGCCAGCATCCATGTTTGGCAGCATCGTGGAAAACGCACATTGCCATCTTGCATTCGAATCGTCATATCACCTGGAGTGACGGTATGAAGTGCCATTGGATACACGTCTCGGTAACCTCTTGAATGCCTAAGAGGGACTGCTCAGACTGGGAACCAGATCTGTAGAGCATAGATGTCCCTCCCGGTCCCTTTATTAAGGTCTTAAAAAAAAAAAAAAAAAAAAAAAAAAAAAAAAAAAAATACATATTTTAGCTGGAGTTGAACCCGCCAGAAAACGCGACAGGGGGCGGGGTGGAAATAGTACATTACAGGTAGTTCACTGCCAGAGACATACCTCCAACGCGACACTGGGCAGTGAAGATGGTTTAAGATTGAATGATGTTCTCAGGAGCGGTTCAAGTTAGAAAGATCCATCAAGAACTTAAAGATGCTTTTTAGTTTATTTAAAAGTGCTGGGCGGGAAAGAATATTATCAAGCCAACCACTAGGGGGAGAAGAGGGGCGACGGATGTGCCAGCGAGCTGTAAGGGGGCAGTTAAAATAGAAGTGTGAGGCTGACGCCTCTGCGCCGCACTCACAGGTGGGAGTTCGGGCCCTTTTAAACCTGTTTAGATATGACCCGAAAGGGCCGTGTCCCGTTAGGAAGGCAGTGGTTGAGGGAGTTAAAGTAATAAGATTGCAAGATACCGCCGGGACTATGTCATAGGTATATCTTCCTTTCTCTGAGTAGTCCCAGTGGTCTTGCCACTGCTGCAACATGCGCATTTTAAGGGATCTTTTGATATAGGAGTGGGGCACAGGTAGCGAGATGTCTATGGATGTTTTTGTCGTTGCTTCCTTTGCTAGCATGTCCGCAGATTCATTGCCGAAGATCCCCTTGTGTGCTGTCACATGACCTAGCGAAGTCTTATGTAGCAGGTTACTAAGTTGGGTTTTAATTTCGTGGATTTGTGGATTGATGGTTCTGAAGGCGTAGATTGCCTGCAGGCTGGATAGGCTATCACTATAGATGGGGATTGCAATGGTTGTTTGTTGTTCCGAAATCCATTCTAGAGCTTTGTGGATGGCAAAGAGTTCAGCCTGATATATAGAGTTGAAGTTGTCCAATCTGCAGGCCCAACGGTGAGTCAGCACTCCGCCTTCCGTAGCACAAAAAGCTGCGCCTACGCCGGTTTCGGTGCATGAGCCGTCGGTGAAGACTGTTAAGCGGTGGGAAGGGGAGTAGGAATTGCATTTAGGGTTAACTTGGAAGTGGGAAGTTTCATCAGCTGGGTGAATTTGCCAGCTCTGTATCTTGTGTTGAATGGTTAAATGTGGGAAGTGGATTTGTGTTATGGCATTATTATGTAGGTGTAAGATGTTATTCCTTTGAAATTCGTATAGAATGGTAAATGTGATAGGAGGGATGCCGGTAATGACTGCTAGTGCATCACTAGAAATAGTTTTATATCCTCTAGAAATCTGCAGTAGGAACATGCGTTGGATGGATAATAATTTTATTTGCGCTGCCTTGGTTAGGTGGCCTCCCCAAATTCCTGCACCATAAGTTATGATTTTTTCTATTGTTGTTGTGTACCATATTTTTAACATTGTATTTTTAGTACCCCATGATTTAGATGTTAATTTAGTGGAGTTGTGGTAGTAGTTAATGAGCTTAAGTTTTAAGTAATTTATGTGTGCAAACCAATTTTGGTGTTGGTCTATGGTTAGGCCTAGAAGTTTTAAGGTGGAGACATGGTGTACACTGATGCCATTAATTCTGATGGTTGGTTTCCTTTTTAGTTTGTAGGGTTTCGCGAATGTGAGGGCTTGTGATTTTGCAGCTGATAGTTGCAGGTGTAGAGACTCCAGGAGCTGGCAAAAAAAGGGAAGGGCTGAAGCTGCCTCAAGTTCTAAATCCAGACGACTTCGACCAGAGAAGATGAAGCTGAAGTCATCTGCAAAAGCAAAGAGGAGAAAGCCTAAACGATCTAATTCTTTAAGAATCAGGTTTGCTATGAGGAGCCAGAGGATTGGCCCAAGGCATGAGCCTTGAGGGCATCCCTTCTGTTGGTTGTGGCTGGATGTACCTGCTCCCCAGTTGACTAGAATGCTTCTATTCGATAGATAGGTTCTGATGACTCCAGCGATGTTTCCTGGGCAGTTTAGAAGACAGAGCTGTAGTAGGATATCTCTCCATTCGACATTATCGAATGCTCCTTTGATATCCAGTGATACAAGGGAGGTGTATTTTCCTTCTTTAATTTTTAAGGCGCAGGAAGATAGAATTTCATTCAATGCTTTTTCACATGATCTGCCCTCTCTGAACCCAAATTGCCGTTCATGTAGAAGATTGTTTGATTCTAAGAAGAAAGTTAGTCTGTTAACGATTAGCTTTTCTAGTAATTTACCTAGGGTTGGAAGTAGGCAGATTGGGCGATATGAGGTGGGTTCAGAGGGTGTCTTCCCTTGCTTCAGAAAATAGACTACCTCTCCTTGCCTCAGTGTAAGGGGAAAATATTGGTGGTGGAGACAGAGATTTGCCCAACGGATAAAGATCTCTGGGAGTGTTTTAAAAGTGCGCTTAAGTAGACGAAAGTCAATGGAGTCCGGGCCCGGGGCTTTATTGTCATTGAATTTGCTAAGGGTGTCCCGAAGCTCAGCTTTGGTGAATGGTTTGTCGTTTTGGGCAGAGAAGGTGATATCTGTATTGTCATGTTGTGGGTAGGCGGTTTCGCCAAATAGTTGTTCTGTAAGGAATTCTAGGTTTCTCTGTCTGGATGATTGGCCTGAGGGCAATTCAAGGAGAATTTCATCTGGCGTGAAATATTTTCCCGTGAAGAATTTATGTGCAGTACCAAAGGGATCTTTTTGGTTGGAGCAGAAAGATTTCCAGGCTGTGCTCTTGGCGTCAAGAATACAACGTTTGTACTGCGCGGCGAGTTTATTGTAGTTTATTTGCAGTGGTTTAATTGTTTCAGGCGGACTGCAGTTGTTCTTAAGCAATCTAAGTTTTCTCCTAAGAGCTGTTAGCTGGTTGCGTTTGGCTCTTAATTGTGGTGTCCAGAATGTGTATGTTGGAGATTTTCTAGGGGTTTTGAGACGGAAGGAGGAACGCGCTGCTGATTGAATTGTGGCTATAAGTTTTTCTGTGAAGGAATTAAGCTGTTCAATGTTTGTGATTGTGTTAAGGGCGTCTCTAAGGAAGTGTTTACTGGCTTTAAGCTGCATGGTGAATTTCTTATAGTTTCCGTGTTTTGTGTTAAATCTTCGTTGTGCTGCAAAGAGTGGTGTTGTGTTGTAGTTAAATTCGATGTATTTGTGGTCTGAGAAATTATGTGTATCAAGTACTTGCCAGTTGCGAACGTTTGGATTAGCAAGTGGATTAACTAATGTATGATCTGGAAAGCCTTTTGATATTGTTTGTCCTGTTTTGGTTTTTTTGACAAAGGTGTGTTTCCGATTATCGGCATTGATGATTGAAAGTTTGTTTACGACAAGAAATTCAATGAGATCCCCCCCTCTGAGGTCCTCTCTAGGACTTCCCCAGAGCGGAGAGTTCGCATTGAAGTCCCCTCCGCAGATGAAAGGTCTTCGTTGTGTAATTAAGTGTTGCCAATCTTCAAGAGTTTGATCAAAGTTTTTAATGGAAGGCGCTAAATAAGTGGAGCCAATGATTAATTCCCCTTCCGCTGCAGTGAGGGTTATGAAGATGCAGTGGTCCCCTGTGTATAGGTGATTGATTATGAGGCTCGTATTCCTGACGAGCAAGTGCGCAGAATGTTTACGAGACGTGAAAATCTTCCAGTCCTTTGGGAAGCCCGATAGGGTTCCTTTTTCATTGCAGTGAGCGTCCTGTAGAAGTGCAATATCTATGGAGTTGTCTTCCATATGCTTTTTAGCTGCAGGATTTGCTACCTTGCAATGATTGAGATTGATCTGTAGAAAGGTTAAAGTACCAATGGTTGGGGGGT
Source organism: Maratus michaelseni (assembly GCA_963931845.1). NCBI lineage: Eukaryota > Metazoa > Arthropoda > Arachnida > Araneae > Salticidae > Maratus > Maratus michaelseni. The sequence goes on from OZ007586.1 coordinate 365,883,377, forward strand.
TGTGTGAGTTTTGGTTATTATCAGATTTATTTACGTTTTGGGCCATAAATTAGATGAACTAGGGTAACTATTAGAGGACTGTTAAGTTTAAATGCCCTCGCGGTCCAGTAGGTCTCGTGTGTACCTCTCTTGGAAGGGTGGATTACGTTGCCGGTCGAGCCAGCCCTCGTGCGGGTGGAGGAACTGTGGTGGGGGTTCCGGATGGAATTGGAGTTGATGTGGTGGTGGAGGGTCTCGGAGAAGGGAGCCACGTTGGCGAAGGTTGAAGAAATGGTCGAGCCTTTCTCTCTCCCTGCTGTAGGCCTCCCTGTAGGTTCTACAGCCCGCATCAGACGCCTGGTGCCTAATATGAAAGTTTGTTTCATATTGATGGTTATGTCTTGTGCAGTTAATGCACTTTGCTGGGGCCGAGCAGTTCTCCCCCGCATGGGAGCCACCACAGCGTGCACAAGTTGGTGTAGTAGCATGGCAGGCCTTCATTGAATGTCCAAACTTCTGGCAATTCCTGCACCTGACTATAGTGGTGTGCGGGCGGAGGCGGCAGGTCTTGAGACCCAGGACAATCCCTCCATCTTCGATGATAGCTCTGCCCAGGGAGCTTGGGATGACCAGTAGGACGTCCTTCTGGTCATTATTGGTTCTGTGCGGGAGGTCCCGGATGATGAAGATGTCAGTGGCTGGCAGGTGGTATGTGTCTGCGATGATCTTCGTGAGGTCCTGTGTTCCTAAGGATGCCGGAACGCCCAGGAGAATCATTTTATTTTGTTGGGGAGCTTTTTGTAGGAAGTTGAGCTTCGTGTTGATGTTCCGGTTGGACTGCAGCTCCGCCTGTAGCTGCCTCATATCAGCCTCGTGGTTCTTTCTGGGTTCAATGCTGTTAATTTTGACCGGGACTGAGACTCTTTCCCGAGCCAGTAGGGATTCCACATGTCTCCCTGGGGTGGGGTCTCTGCCTCTCACCACCAGACTTCCGTTTGGATAAGGTGTCTTTCACCGGTTCTCTGGTCAAGACTTGGCTATAGGGGAGAGACTTTGGTGGGTGTTCAGGAGGTGGGTCCGCTAATGCCAAATGCGTTTCTTTTGTAGCTTGGTTGGTCAGTGCAGTCTGGACTGCCTCCGTGATGGTCTCGAGTGTTGGGATGCTTGATAGGCGTGAGTGGAGCATCGCTTTGGCGTCGTTCAGTTGATGGTCAAGGCTCAAAGCTCTCTCCTCCAACCGAGCTAGTGACTCATCCTTAGCCGCGATAAGTTGTTGTGTTGCAATGTCTCTCGCTTTGATTTGCTTAATGAGGTTCTCGAGCTTGATGAATTCGATGTCCTTGGTGGCAAAACCTTGTTTGTTTTCTTGTCTGATCTGGCTAAGATACAGACTCGCCCTTGCAATCAGGTCTGCCATCACTTGGGCCTGTATGCCCGAGTCGTCTTGCTCATTGGCTGATGCGATCGAGTTCATGCTCATGGAGCGGGTGAGTCTTTTTTCTGGGCTGGTCTTTGGCGGGTTGGATGCTGATGAGATCAGGACTGGTTGAGAGGCATGTCCTAAAGTCAGCGTGTCTTTTTGTGACATCTCGATCTTAATGAATGTGCTGAAGAAATAAGGTTAGGATGTTCTTTAGGAACTGTAGAAAAATGGAAAATGAATTAACAATTGATAACTGGTCATTGGGCACTCGCGCCTTATGACCAAGTGAATCCATGAATAGTGCAACAGGATTTGTGGCACACTTCTAAATTTGAAAAGTGGGGAAAAAGGCTTTCTGTCTGCAGCAAGAGGGGAGAAGCATATTAGGTGTGCAGTAAGAAAAAGAGAAACCCCAGCGTCCTGTTAGGCAGGGCTGAGTGGCATGAGCTTGAGAATATATTAGTGGGATGCAAATTGTTTTGATGTTTACAACAGCTAATAGTAGTGAGATTTGTGTGTAGCTAAAGCAAGATTGTAAGAGGTGAGATGAGGGAGAGCAGGGACGGGGGCCTGCACCAGCCGGCCGACTGCCGGCACCTGCGGGCCGCCTGTCCAGGCAAAAGGGGGTGACAAGTCAATGGTGCTGGCTAGCTATGAAGGGATGTCAAAATGCAGGTAAATGACGGCAACTGGAGAAATTTGGCATGGAGAAAACTTAGACGAAATAACATGAGAAGTAGAACTTAGACAAAAAATTAACAAAAACTAAAAAAAAAAAAAAAAAAAAAATGAGCAAAATTTAAAAAAAAAGGCTTGTGTGCCATCATAAAAATACCTTAGAAATGAATAAAAAAGTTAATAAAAACTATTTAAAAAGGAAGAAACAGTTTAAAACCGAACTACAAATTAGCAAAGTTAGAACGCGAAGGTAAAAGTTAAAATATTGAATAAAATGGAATTTTGCTGAAAAAGTTAGAGTCCCTTCATTAGCTAATTGGACTAAATGGCTGATGTGGGCAGAGGAAAGCAAAATGTTATTGCAAGTGTCTGGGCTAATTGAGGGTCTCCGTGACAGGACTGAAGCAAGGGGAGTGAAAGACGAAAATTTTAAAAATTGAATGGGTAACATAAACATTGAAAATTTAAAAGTGATTAAAAACCGAAAATAATAATGGAAAAAAAATTATAATTTGGGAGATGATAGAAATAAATGATTAGGGTTGGGGAACCAGTTTGTGGGGAAGTCTGATGATGGAAAGCCGTGAAATTAAAAGAACTTTGAAAAACGGCAAAAATGGGAAAAATTTAAAAAAAATGTTAAAAATAAAATAATTATGAAAGGGGATAGAAAAGGGTTTAATTAGATGGAAAACCAAGTATTATTTAATTCGCGTGATTAGTTTGGCTGTTATGTGGAAAATTAAAAAATGAGAGTGTTCGGCGCTGACCCTGGGTCGACGGTAGGTGCGGCATGGAGTAGCCGAGCTCCGGTGAAAATGAAGTTGCCGTACTCGAGAGAGAAAAAAAAAAAAAAAAAACTTTAAAATAAAAGGGGATTATGGTGTGGAAATTAGTTAGAGTCCGAAAAACCATTTGGACTCTAAAAAAAAAAATTAGGAAAAAGTTGAAAATTTGACAGAGTTTTGTGTTCTCGTGTTCTGAGAACTTAAAAGAAATCGAAGAGGGGTCTGGAGTTAGATGAAAATTCGCATGAAAAAAACACAAAAAATCAACAAAAGTTAAAAAATTAAAATTAAGTTAAAAATAAATGCTTGTGTGAGATTTAAGATATGTTTTTATGATTAATGAAAAAGTTAGTTAAATTGGGATGGGGCTGAAAGTATCGGAATTATGGCTCTGTGAAAAACGTAAACATTGAAAATTAAAAGTGATTAAAAATCGAAAATAATGATGGAAAAAAATTAATAATTTGGGAGATGATAAAAATAAATGATTAGGGTTGGGAAACCAGTTTGTGGGGAAGTCTGATGATGGGAAGCCGTGAAATTAAAAGAACATTAAAAAACGGCAAAAATGAGAAAAATTAAAAAAAATGTTAAAAAAAAATAATTATGAAAGGGGATAGAAAAGGGTTTAATTAGATGGAAAACCAAGTATTATTTATTTCGCGTGATTAGTTTGGCTGTTATGTGGAAAATTAAAAAATGAGAGTGTTCGGCGCTGACCCTGGGTCGACGGAAGGTGCGGCATGGAGTAGCCGAGCTCCGGTGAAAATGAAGTTTGCCGTACTCGAGAAAAAAAAAACTTAAAATAAAAGGGGATTATGGTGTGGAAATTAGTTAGAGTCCAAAAAACCATTTGGACTCTAAAAAAATTTTAGGAAAAAGTTGAAAATTTTACAGAGTTTTGTGTTCTCGTGTTCTGAGAACTTAACAGAAATCGAAGAGGGGTCTGGAGTTAGATGAAATTTCGCATGAGAATAAACTTAGGCAAAAAATCAACAAAAATTTAAAAATTAAAATTAAGTTAAAAATAAATGCTTGTGTGAAAATTAAGATATGTTTTTGTGATTAATGAAAAAGTTAGTTAAATTGGGATGGGGTTGAAAGTATCGGAATTATGACTCTGTGAAAAACGTAAACATTGAAAATTAAAAGTGATTAAAAATCGAAAAAAATGATGGAAAAAATTTAATAATTTGGGAGATGATAAAAATAAATGATTAGGGTTGGGAAACCAGTTTGTGGGGAAGTCTGATGATGGGAAGCCGTGAAATTAAAAGAACATTGAAAGACGGCAAAAATGAGAAAAATTAAAAAAATGTTAAAAATAAAATAATTATGAAAGGGGATAGAAAAAGGTTTAATTAGATGGAAAACCAAGTATTATTTATTTCGCGTGATTAGTTTGGCTGTTATGTGGAAAATTAAAAAAAAAAAAAAAAAAAAAAAAAATGAGAGTGTTCGGCGCTGACCCTGGGTCGACGGTAGGTGCGGCATGGAGTAGCCGAGCTCCGGTGAAAATGAAGTTTGCCGTACTCGAGAAAAAAAAAAAAAAACTTTAAAATAAAAGGGGATTATGGTGTGGAAATTAGTTAGAGTCCAAAAAACCATTTGGACTCTAAAAAAAAATTAGGAAAAAGTTGAAAATTTGACAGAGTTTTGTGTTCTCGTGTTCTGAGAACTTAACAGAAATCGAAGAGGGGTCTGGAGTTAGATGAAATTTCGCATGAGAATAAACTTAGGCAAAAAATCAACAAAAATTTAAAAATTAAAATTAAGTAAAAATAAATGCTTGTGTGAAAATTAAGATATGTTTATATGATTAATGAAAAAGTTAGTTAAATTGGGATGGGGCTGAAAGTATCGGAATTATGACTCTGTGAAAAACGTAAACATTGAAAATTAAAAGTAATTAAAAATCAAAAATAATGATGGAAAAAATTTAATAATTTGGGAGATGATAAAAATAAATGATTAGGGTTGGGAAACCAGTTTGTGGGGAAGTCTGATGATGGGAAGCCGTGAAATTAAAAGAACATTGAAAAACGGCAAAAATGAGAAAAATTAAAAAAATGTTAAAAATAAAATAATTATGAAAGGGGATAGAAAAGGGTTTAATTAGATGGAAAACCAAATTTTATTTAATTCGCGTGATTAGTTTGGCTGTTATGTGAAAAATTAAAAATGAGAGTGTTCGGCGCTGACCCTGGGTCGACGGTAGGTGCGGCATGGAGTAGCCGAGCTCCGGCAAAAGAAAAAAAATGCCGTACTCGAAAAAAAAAAATTGAATTAAAAAAAAAATATTAAAACTAATGAAATGAAATAGGTTATTAAGTGTGTTAACCGAGTTGGGGGGTCGAAGAAGAAAATTTTTGAAATTTTAAAAAAAAGTGAAAAATCAGACTAAGTTTTACTAAAAAATGAGAAAAGACGAAAAAAGTCGAAAAATATGACTAAGTTTTACTAAAACCTGCTAAAAGCTGTGAAAAAAGAATTTAAATTAAGTATGCTGACGATACAATGAAAAATAAAAAAAATTAAAAATACAAGCAGGACCGCGAATATTTTAAAAGATGAACAAAAAGAAGAGATTGCTATGAAAAAGTTAGAGTCCCCTCATTAGCTAATTGCTAATTAATCAGTCTGGGAACAATGCCCAGACGCGCAACCCCAAACGCTCGCCGCAGCCAGCAGCACGAGCCCCAGTTCCCAACACCAAGAATGACTCGGTGGGACCTAAGCCCGATCACGTGGTTGCTTCGACCCTCATGCCAAGTTGGCAGACCCCATAGATGCTAAGATATACTTATCCTAATAGATAACCCCATGACTTTGAATTTAGCAGGCCTAGGCATTTCCACGTGGTCGAGGGAATAATTAAAATGCTTAATTAGGGCCAAAGTATTAAAGATAAGTTTAAGAGGACGATGAATTATTGCTGAGAAAGGCTAGTACTACAATGTATTAAAGTTTTGAAATGATTGAAGTTAAATTACTATGCATAAATTAGAAATTAAAATTATAACTGTATAATTAAGGCAGACAGAGAGCACAAGACAAGAGCGAATTTACTAATTCGCTCATAAATTAAGTAATAATGAAGCTAGAAGTATGCCACTTACCTTAAATTGTAGCTGTACCATTCATGAATCCACTTTAATCAACGGCGCCCGGCCCGCCGACCTTAAAACTGCCCTAGCCGACCATAGTTTGAAGAGCTCGTACAAGCACAACCTTCCACTACGCGTCTTGTCGCATTGCCGGCAATTTCAACAGCAGCCGTTACATTTCTTATGTGTTATTGCCCGTTGTTCTGCCTTATCTTTGATGCCTCCGCAACTCTACGATTTAGCAGGATAATGCACGACCGCATGTTTATAGTACTATCCTGACCTTTCTTGATACAGAACATGTTCGACTATTGCCCTGGCTAGCACGTTCTCCTGATTTCTCACCAATTGAAATGTCCTGTCAATGGCTTCTGAGCGACTGGCCCGCCACCACACGTCCGTCACTACGGTTGATGAACTATGGCACAGTGTTGAAGCTGCATGGACTGATGTACCCGTACATGATATCCAATCCCTGTTAGACTACACGGTTAGGCAGATAAAGGCTGTTATTTCGGCCAGAGGTGGCTGCTTTGGGTAGTGTTTTCTGAGGATCTATAACACTAAATTTTCTGAAAATGTAATCATTTGTCCTTCCCATTATAATGTATTTGTCCAATAAATATCATTCTGTTATTTGCATTCTTCACGGTGTTGCATTTTGGATGGCTGCAGTGTAGAAGAAAGTAAAAATTACAACAATTATCCAGTTTTGCAAACAATTTTGAAAAAAAAAATCTTTTTTAATTAATATAATTATTGCATTATTTATTTTTATTTCTTGCAGAATGATCAATTTATAGTTTAGCTTCTGCCAAAACTATTAAAAAAATGTTTTGAAATCCCTTCAGTAGTTCCCGAGTAAAATGTACATATATGTCAGTTGTTCTACATGAGTTATTTTTTGTTTTCGAAATTGCGTAACAATTTTATTTCTTATTTTTATTGTTTACTGAACTAACAATTTAAAGTTTAACTACTCAGAAAACTATAAGACATATATTGCTATCCCTTCAGTCGTTAGATAGAAAAAGATACATCAATGACAATTGTTTTACATGTGATTTCGCAAATGTTGCCACCTCCATAGACGGGATGTCAATTAAATGTTTTAGTTAACTAGTTTTTTATGTCTCTTTTTTAAGAAGGTATAACTTTTCTTTCCCTTTAAGCACAACTTTTGTATAATAAACTACATTGAACACATGTTCATGTTCGATAATTAAATCATCTAAAATGCTCTTAAAATAAATATTTACATAGTTTTAAGACCTTTTTACTGTACATTTTAGAACATGGTGTGCCTTTAAAATCAAAATTTCCAGAACGCAACTTCTATTAGAGATACTACATCATCTTCTTACACACCCCCTTTTTTGGTATCACATTTAGGTACAAAAAAACAACGTACAAAAGGAAAAATATCATGAAAAGAATTATTGCTTTTTTAACGTGTTTTTCGAGAGTCACATGATTTAACCTATTCTAAGTATTTTAAAATAAAAATTAATATTTTAAGTGCAAAAATGTTCAAATATTTTCTGGAATGGAACAGAATATCTTAAAAATTGTACCAACCATTTTAAAAATTCTAATTAACGCAATGATCGTGCATCAAAATGGTCATTTGTTCAAAATTTCTGTCTGAATTTATTAATTTGTGTAAAATTTATTTCTGATAAATTTTACAAATTCCTTTATAAAGTTTGTAATGACAGAAGTTCTTTTTAAGTCACACTTAGCTTATTTTTACTGTTTTAAACAAAAAATTGTGAACAGTCTTACAGTTTTAACCTACAGAAATTTTTAAGGAAAGCTGCATTGATGTACATGCACGATGTAACAAAAGGGTTAAAATCGCTTTATTTTGTTTTGCTAGTTGGAGATAAGTAGGCAATGTAAATTTCAAAATTGTTCAAAGCAATGTAGAAAACATGATTGTATTAATGAAATAGTATTATCATTAATTTCCAAAAAGTCATTCTTTTTAAATGTATATTACATCTACCCCTGTAGACAATTTGATTTTTTTTCCTTTCGCTTCAAGAGCATAACAAAAAACTGAATATTATAAAAACGCCATACATATTTACAAATGATAAATATAAAGCAAAGGAAAAAACCTGACTTATAATAGTTTTTTGTATAATTGAAGATGCTATTTCATCAGTAAAAAAAGTGGGACAATTCACAAATTGATGATGGCATTCTTTATATTAGAATTTTGTGGACATGTGTGAAAAAAATGCATCACAAAAAATAAAGCTTTGTTCAATCTAAATAAAGCATTACATAGGCAGGGATCAAGTAAAGAGACAAACTCAGTTTTTAACCCTAAAATTATAATTTAGAAGAAATAATTCAAAAAGAAATTCTCAAAGTGTTTTCTCTCATGTCGAGTACATAACTACGCTCTTAAAAAATACATTTGCAAACATTTTGGAATTATTCGTCATTAATTTTGTTGCAAGTATTATATTAATATTGTTGGCATTAATATTGTTATTATATTTTGTTTAAGGTCGACTGCATATCATTATCATCCGTGATTCCTTTTCTTGCAATATCTCACAGATTTACGTTTCCAATTTCTTATATTATCCCCCATTCACGACGGTCAACTTGATTAAGCATAAATCTTTCATATTTACAAGATTCACTTATGCAGTTTCTTGTAGTGATTTTGTTACAACGCTCGAAAATTTTTTATATTGATCAATTTTGTTTAGTGGTGTCGTAAATAAATTAAATGAAAAGTGTAAATTTTTAAAATTTAGTGGTATTAAAATTTCTTTAATATAATCTTATTTAGTTCATATTTTTAAGACTTTTGTGATTTACATTGAAAATAAGCTCCAACGGGTAAAATAGTAAGTGCGAATTATTAGTAAAATGTTTTGAAAAAATAAAAATATTTTTCATTTGCTTTTGAATAAAAACTTTGGTTACATTCGTAATTTCACAGCTCGATGATAGTCTACTAAAATAGTGTGGATTTCCACTTTTTTTAAAATTATTATACTATCAATATTTCTGTGCATTTTAAAATGCATATCTAAAGATGTTTTTACACCATATTTTAACGTTTAACTTTTTTTTTTTTTGCTTACAGACTTCGTTGATTGCACTGAAACGTATATGTAACAGTAACATTATTATTATTTTCTCAAATTGAAAATACAAATGAATAAAGCTATTTCCTTAGATAAATAATAAAAGAAATATTAAAATGTTTATCAAATATTTTCTCTGATGTTTTGATAGTAAAATAGTCATAATTTTGAATTACAGTGTTTAAATTTATTTGCTTTGAAGTTGATATTGCATGCAAAAGAAAAAAAAAGTTATCCAGATATATTACAGCATTTATTTTCTTGTGTTTAACACCATAGAAACTCTCAGATAACAAAAGATTTTTCTAGCTAAACAGTCATTTTTATTGCATTCATACGTAATCGTTCACTTACTTCTAAAATTCAAAAGTACTTTGTTATGCGGGTATTTATCCAATAAAGATTCACTCTTAAAACTTGGAAAATGTACCAAATGTTTTTTGTGGTGTTTTGTGACATAGCTTGTAAAAAAAAAATAGTTTAGATCTTATAAACATTCACAGATTTCAACTTTGGTATTTAGATAGTATGCGTATTAAAGAGAAAAAGAGATTACGATTGAAACAATATAATTTTAATAAATAATGTATATTTAAATTATTGTATAGTTAAAAAGGAAAGAAGAGTTTTGTAGGGCGCAGTTTATTCTCTTGAAACTCTAGCAACTTATATTTGACATCATTAATATTATGTTAACGATTCTATAAATTAAAAAGTAAACATCAAATAATACATTTATTTAAAGTACAAATTATTTTAAGTACATAACATAATGGTGAGTGTGAAAAATAATATGCTATGAAAACCCATATTATAGGGGACGGTATTTTCGTTGGACCTCTCTAGACACTTTAATTTCCTATTCCACCGCAATATAATAAATTATAATTAGATTTTTGTTATAAATACTTTGATTTGCTATTTAGTCATATAAATATAATCTGCTTTATTAGCTTTAACCCTTTCATTGGCGGTGGTACGTTTATGAAACCACTTAATTTTAATTCCCAAATGCCACAATGGCACCAGGATTTTGGTATAAAATTTTCCGTTTATTATGTATGTGAAATATAATTTTTTTTTACTCCAAAATAAATTTGTTCTAAAATTCCGGTGTCATTTCATTCATTTCAACATTTTAGCAATGGAAGAGCTCTGCCACTGAAAGAGTTAAGGGGAATCGGTACCCTTTGAAGTGCTTCTTACTAAACATTTTCACCTGCTTCTTATGCATATTAATAGACGATCTTACAAGATAAACTCCTTGTAACTGGTAAAAAAAGAATTGTTAGTATGAACATTTAGTGGGAGTGGCATTTCAAGGGCTGAGAAAATAATAATGCGTTTTTAGTACATTTATAATTGTCAGATTGTTTCAAATCTTCGCTCAAATATACTTGACGTGCAAAAGTTTATTTTTAGAAGCAACTAAAAAAACAAACAAATAATACTTCCGTAATTTTTTACGATTCGAATGTACGAAGTCCCCTTAATTAACTACCGTTGTTTTTCTTTTTATTTAAAAGACTTTTTTAAGAAGTGAGTACAGGTCCAAGGTACATCCCCCATCATGTACTTTGGTCCAGTATATGTTGTAAATTGTACTACCTATTCGTTTCATAAAACAATAACATTTTCAAAGAAAGATTACATTTATTGAATCAAATATTAATATAGATATAAAAACTTGACAAAACATAAACATTTACAAAATGCCTATTCAACATTATAATTTGATAAATGAACTCCAAAGGATAATTTTTAAAGTTTATCAACTGAATCACCACTAAGGTATGGTTGTTTAAACATAAATACAACATCACTTTTGTAATTTCTTAGGTGAATTTAAAAGGTTTTAGTTAAAAAACTAATATTAATTTTGTAAAAGACAGTTTTTAAACAAAAACAAAAGAGAGAGGTTAAAATGTTTTGCAGCACTATATTTTGTTTCTTTATCTTGCTGCATTAATTCCATTGCTTTTTCTATATCTTGCGTAATAATTAAATTTCGTTTGTGTTCAGTTTTGCTGCGTGGAATTGTAGTATTTTAAATTATATACTATTCTAAAATTAAACTCAAATACTGAATAATCAGTAACAGGCGAAATACAAAGGAAACCTTAATTTGTTTGAAAATAAAGCCCATTTTGAAAAGATAGCTATATGATAGATGAAATATGATAATTTTGTATGATTACGTTTTGTGTCTACAACATTTGCAGTAGGTTCAAGGGACAGCACATGATCACATTTGAAATAACATTACATTGTCATGTCCTAGCTAGGCCTAATTTTACCAGTCTGCACATTTATATTTGTAAAGTCATACTCTATTGGATATGACTTTTATATTTGCACAAATAAAAATATATTGCATATATATTACAGTACATAGTAGTTGAAAAGAAAATTACATTTGTATGGTTGATTTTGTTCTTTTACAATTTCCAAACATAAAGAACAATTTGCAGCAACTAAACAATATTTATTGAAATTGTCAATGGTACACAAATAAAATGTACTTATCAGTTTTTACGTTTACCTATAGGATGAATTACAGTCAATGTAGGTGCAATACGTATACATGTATGTCGAACGTACAATGCTATTTCCCCTAATGTCAATTAGTAGGAAAAAAAATATTCATTATAAATATTTCTACGCGTTAAAAATTCTGCTAACACATTTTAAAAAGTAACACCAAGTTTTTTTTTTTTTTTTTTTTTTTTTTTAATGAAATTCTTTGAATTGAATCAGCCGGGGAAAATTATAATTTTTGTACTTTTCTTAAATTTGCTTGAAGTTAACAGAGGTAATTTTTTTGGAAATGTTTAATCAGCTTGGCGAACTTTAATTTATATCTTCTAACAAAATATTTCGATTTAAATGTTTATTTCCTTAGAAAAAAAGAAAGAAAAAACTCATATAATAGATATTTTTGAGATCTAAAAACAAAATTTTATTTACAAAAATTAATAAAAAAATCAAATTTAACTTTTGTGAATAATGATATACATTACTTTTATGTAAAAAAAATCAGCATCTTCCAAAATAGAGCTTGTAAATTGTTAGATAAATCCTTTCAATATGTTTAAAAATGTACAAAAAATGAAGATTTAGAAAGTAACGTCCTGCTACTGTTGGTATCGACAGAAAAGAAAAACAATAAGCAGAAAGGCGGTATAATGAAATACAGAAGGTGTTTACACATTTTTAGAACGATTTTGGAGGCCTTTTTTTAATGGTTAAAATGTAAAAAATAATTTTTTAAATATCCGATCTCATAAATTTTTCTGGATTATTCTAGATCGTGCTTTCTATGATAGAAGGGCTTTTTGTAAAATTGCCAGGGTATTGTGTGCCATTCCTCTTTTGCTACTTTCCAGAGTCCATCAATCGTGGTGGGTTTGCGCTTTGAAAGAGCTCTTTTCAGCATACCAAAGCCACGACAATACGTAAATGAAACGTCAGGTGACTTAGAAGGAATATGTTGGAAATGTATATATGCAATATCTGTGTCAGTTTTTATTTTTTTTAAGGAAATGCAGTGGTAGCCTTTGAAGTACTATTACCAGTGGATTTGTCTTGGTGAGGTTTCATTCTTTAAAAGTCGTTGGGATATAGAAATGTAATTTCTTTTGTAAATATCGGACGTAATACATTCCCAGAAAGTATGAGGAGATGATTTTACATTTTTTCTACTCTTCTTATTTTTAATTCCCCATTGTAAAAGAAACTTGCGACAATCATAAAAAAACTACTGAAACTTTCTTTGCATTCTCGGAACTAGATATAAAAAAAAATAAATCCCTACGTTTTTGATAGACCGCTTTTTGTTGCAGTCATTTAGGTAAAAATATGCTTCATCAAAGATAACAAGGTATTTCCATTTAACTCCTTCTAAATAATTTTCATACAGGGCTCTAAAAATGTCTTGCGTTGAGCAACGTGTCTCGGCAAAATACGGTAAATTTTTTTTTGTTTTTTGTTTTTTGTTTTTTGCCTTTTTAAAGTTGTAAATCTTACTTTATTATTTTGTTTATTGTTGTTTAAAGACTTTCTAATTGATTTCTGCTTCAGCGGATATTCAGCAGAATGAGTTTGAACTGATTCTAATCATTTTTTAGTATTCCATGTTTCAAAAATGAGTATGAACTGAGCTCTATGTGCTCAGTTTTGAGTATGTCCATGTTTTAATATTCTGAGTATTTCTGGTATTTCAGGATTGAAAATACTGGGTAGTCATATTTGAAACAAAAATTTTCATAACAAAATGAAAACATCAATTTACTCAGATTTGAAAGTGTCACTTTTCTCAGCTTATGTAACACACTCTTGGTTGATTGTTTATCAGAATTAATTTAAACAAATAGTGCTTTTTTACATTAAATTTTCTTTATTTTTTCTATTAAATTATTAAAAACTTATGAACGGCTATGATAATTGTTTTGAATAAATTGTACTATTTTTTATGAAAAGCATTTACATGTTTAAGTAACATTTAGCTAAAGCTATTAAAAGGTTGTTTATAGCTAAAATCATAAATATTTTATTTTGTCTCTTTCTTTCTCTCTTTTTTAAGTGCCTACTACCTACTACAATTTTGAGTTTGCTACACAACTATGTTGCTGCATCGTCCGAAGCAACCTCGTTGCGTAGGGATCGCAAAAATAAGTGAAATTCCGTAATGCCGTGATAACTAAAATGTATGTATGTGTGTTTCGCTCTCATGAAAAAAAAAATCCCTTGATGCAGCAATATTATGCTGTAAAAAACTCAAAAATAAGTTAGTTTTGGTAATGCCGGGATCACTAAAATGCATGTATGTTCACTTCGCGCCTATGAAATGTAAAAAAAACCTTACTAGAGGCAGCAACCCCGTTGCGTAAGCAATCACAAAAATAAGTGAAATTTGGTAATTCCGCGATCCCTAATACGCGTGTATATGTGCTTCACACCCCTAAAACTAAAAAGAATCACTGGATGCAGCAACCTCGCTATGTAGAAATCACAAAATGAGTGTAATTCGGAATTGCCCACAGTTAAACATATTTTTATTATCATAAAAGTTCATAATATCATCATAGTTGTAAAAGTAGAAATCACATTTATAAAGCTTATTGCTTCTTAAACCTGGAGACAAACATTAATTTGATGCGATGTTTATTTGCCACATATCACTTCGAAGACTCCTGAGAACAATACACGCTGTTGCAAGCATCACATTTAAACAACTTTTTATTTTCATAAAAGATATAATATCATCGCTTTAATATCGCTTATTTTAAATATCATAGTTTCAATTACAACAAAACAATTTTTTAACTCTTTAGATGTAAAAAGAACTTTCACATTCGATTGGATACGTGCCAATATTCTGGACACCAAAAAAAAAAAAAAAATAATGGAAACATGGAGATACCTTACCCTTGTTGAAAACAAATGCCTTGGTTGAATAGTGGTACTTTTCCGCTAGACGATGTAGACTCTTCGCTCTATATAAAAAGTCAAAAGTTAAATAAATAAATAAAATATAGTTATTAAATAAATCATTCGAAAAACAGCTTTTTCGACTTTGGGTACAAAAGTGTGAATGTATTCTAAAGAGGCCAGTCTTCCATACAAGTTGTTTTTACTTATCGTTCACCGATAGCTAATCCCTAAATCGTTAGTTTTGGTAGTATTGTTTCAGTTTCAAAAATATTTCAAATGTTGTTCTTCCTCATATGGAAATCTCTTTCGTCAAAATAGTTACTTTTTAAAAAGTTGTGAAATTTAATTTTTAAACGGTTCATGAGTCCTATAAGTCAAAATTAAGTAATCTTTCTCCATGATCTAAAAAGTAAAACAGTAAAAATTCTATTCATCTACGACCAAAGCTGTGATATTTTGAATTTTCGGAATTTCCTGCATTTCTTGGCACTTAAAACGGAAAACGCGTTTTTAGTGCTAGAAAATGCTGAAAATTCACAAAACTGCATCGATACACTGACATTCGAAGTATCTTGTATTATGGTTTAGATTTTGTTCAGTTACTGCGTTATCCCCGTCAACGGTAATCTTTAAAATGTAAATATTTAGAGAAAAATGTAAAATTCTAATTTAAAAAATTGGATTATGATATATGCAGGATTTACAAAAGAAAACATTCGATTATTTTCCTTATATTCATTTGTGGTATTTCACCCAGTAAATTATAATCCAAGAGAGGTTAAGAACATTTTTACATTTTGATTTTTGACTTAAAACACAAAAGGTTCATTTATGATAAGCACATGTGCATTTTAACTTGTAACAGAAATTATTCGCATAAAGAGGGTATCATAGGAAGAACTAATTGAAAAAACCAAAATTACTTTAATTTTAAAGAGAAATTTTGACAAAATAAATACAAATATTTTCTTAGAAGTCACGTTTGTAAATAAATAAAAATAAAATAAAATAAATAGAAATAATATATACAAATTTGACGGTTTAACAGATGAGTACATGTTTTATATAATTTTCTACTAAATTTGAAGTAAACAGATTAATTACTAATTTTCACATAATACCCATCATTTTGAGAAAACGCATTTAAAAGATTTGTAAGAGGATTGATACTTCGGCAGACGACGCAAACAAAAGCCTGTCGAAGCTCGTTTTTTTTAAAGGTGGTATTGGATACGGAAACAAATGTAAAAATTTTTTAAACTAATAAATAAATTGTGATATTTTGAAGATTGTACACCAGTATCCCTCTTTATATGCCTACGGTGCAAAGCAAATTTGTTTTTCACGTGAAAGGATTCTAATGACTAGGTGTATAGTCTTTAAATAAAAAAAAATAAAGCAATATATATATATATATATTTTATATACGTGTTAATGCCCAGACAGTCCCCTATTACGTTTTTTATATCACCTCTTATTATAATTATATTGTTCATAAAATTTTTCGTTTGGGAAATCTGAACTTACCAATTTGTTTCCCAATTTAAAAAAAATATTCGGGTGTTGCAAGTGAAAATTTCAAAGTTTATATCAAAATAAATATGTAAATGACCATTTTCCTAACAAAATATTAATATTTTTAGCAAAGGTGTAATTTAAGATTTAATAACTCCTCTGATTTGATTTGATCATAATTTTTTTGTTTGTTAGGAATTTAACTGTATTTTATTATTTCTTTTTTTCTTATTCTGCACCCTCCTTTTTTTTAAGCTGAGCTGTATATGAATATAACTAACACAGGGATTTCGAATTTCCTATAATAAGCATCACAAATATCTTAAAATAATATTTAAATCTGAGATCAGAATAATATCTGTACCAAATAGGAAATAAGGAAGGTTTAATGACAGCTACAAAATCCCTGAAACCACACACAATAAAAGATACGATAGCTATTAATTTATTGACATATTAAAATATTAGCTCCATGCATCCATCTTAAATACCTGGAAAAAAATAAGATAGAAAGAAGGACACAACTGTTAAAAGGAATTTTGTCGTAAATATTAATACCATTGAGCAATGGGAATTACAAAAAATAGATTAAACAAAATGTACTGTACATTATGACAAAATGTAGGAGAATGTACATATTATTTTTGAGTTAATATTGATGAGCAATCTTAAAGCTAGATTAAGGCTTTAGAGGTCCTTGTTAATAAAGTACTAAAAACAAAAACAAAAATAAAATGAATTACTAAATCTTGGAAATTAATGTACTACTAGATTATAAATAAATATCAACAATTTTAAATTCATATGTATGATGTTAAAATTTCAAGATATTTATAAATTAATATTTAACAACTTAACTTATAATATATATATATATATTCCTTACCTCTCCCCCCCCCCCAAAAAAAAAAAAAGTTTATAGAAAAACTAAAAAATCCATATAAAGCAAATAAATAAATAAAAAAATAAAAAATCTGAAGTAATATTTGCAACTCAACAAACCAGACTACAAATATCTATTATTTTCATAGTAACCCTGATTGTTTCTAAATATATTAGAAATATTCTTTTATTGAAGAAAATAAACAGATCCATCAAAACATTAAAGAAACATTTTGTCACATTTGAAGGCCTTGTGTCAAAGATCATTTTGTCATAATCCAAAGAGAATAAAATTTTCTGCTAGACATTTCTTAATACCTCTTCATTGGAAGTTGCATTGTTACTATGTTGCAAGGGACATTATTAGAACAAAACGGAAAGATTAAGGAGATTTGCAAGGTTGAATTGGTTGAAAGAAAATACACAAAATAATAACATGAAAGAAAAATCAAGAGTTTTGAAATGAATGATATATTTTCCAGCCTTTGATTTTCTGTAAATTACTACGTGGCATATTTTTGAGGTAGTTCATGCTATTTATAAAAATTATGCTATATATATGCTAAAATAATCTAATATAAATGATATACATTTAATAAATTTGATGAGTTAGTTGTCAAAGAAACATTTTAAAATTTTAATAAAAATCGGATGATATTAACATAAAAAAGTAGTTTAATACTGATAAATGATACTGCAATTGAATGTTTAACTTCCAGTTTAGATCACTGTCGATCGAATTGATCTACTTGAATTCCGATAATAATCAGACGGACATATTGCAATTTAGATATCTGTAACTTGTTTTTATTCTTTTGGATTACAAAACTGTACTTAGAAATATGAAACTAAGTTAAATGGGAATTCGATTAGAAATGCTTTATTTTGTTTGCAATAAGTTGATAACGACAAAAATGAATTTGGTAAAAATTCTTATTTCGTATGAACAGAATCTGTGATATATTACCTATATTTTTCCTTTAACATCGTTTTACATGCCAGGACAACCATTATGTTTTGCGGTTATTTGGCCGCTGCAAGTCAAGAGCTAACGATTTCGAATCTATGTACGGGACTCCATTTTAAACTTGAGATCCCTAATACAACCAACCATCCAACCTTTAGTTTGAGAAAAAGAGTAAACTTAGAACAATACGGAACCATACACGAAAACAAAATAGAAAAATAGTTCCACCTTAAATATACTGTTCCCGTTGTTAAATATCGATAAGAAAACTGATTTCTTTAAAAAAAAATTATTCTAATTAATAAGTAATGTTCGAAGTTTTCCGTCACATTCATCCGTCTTCAAAAGTTTTCTTTAAAAAATTTCGAATTGTGTCGAAACGATGTATTGTGAAATATATAAATTTAGAAGTACAATCTGATGTAGATATTATTTTTACTGGAAATAAAACAAATCAGGATTGATTACTTAAAAGAGCATGCGTGTGAGCCACATTATTAATCATATCATTTCTCCTTGCTTTTATAAATTTTCAATGTAAAAAGTTACATAACTTTTTATCTTTGAATGAGTCTTACTTTTATGATCTCACTGCATTTATTAGTATGCAACAAGTGGAAATTGAAAAAAAAATATTTCGTGCAAGAGAGTAAAATTTTAAAGAAATAAAGACGTTTAAAATTTTTATAAATAAACATCATAGCCAAAAGACATATAGTTCTGTCATAATGTATTTCCTTTCTTTATTGTTAAATGTTATCTAGAAATCAATTAATTTACGGTGTACTCTTCTAAATAATCTGTTACAAATTTAGTATTTAAAAAGGCATAGAACAAAAGATATATGAGTGATAAAGAAGCTTTTGAATTAATAATACTTTGGTTAAATAAATTAGCAAACTAAACATTACAGAAACGTAAAAAAATGTAAAATTTTAAGAGGCATTTTTCAAAGCTACTATGTACACGAGAATTAATGTAAAAGAAATTTGTTCAAAGTTAGTTATTACAAAAAAAAAAAAAAAAAAAAGAGAACAAGAAAAAAGAAGGAAAATAAATCAGTAACCATGAAATATACCATCACTTCTTCACAGAAGAAATAATTACATAATCGAGATTTTTGCATTTAATTTTTTATGTTAATATTTTAAAAGTCTACGAAATCGGTAGTTTGATGGGGGGGGGGGGATTTTGATCATGATTTATAATACATCTTATGTATCATGTTCAGTAATTTGAAATAAGAAAAACATCCAAATTCACGGCACAATTTTCATATTTGACAGATGAGAATATTGGAATCAGTATTATCACAGATTTCATAATTGACACATTTTCCAAACTGATGGACTCTCCAGACAGTGAAGTAATGAACTTCCATAAAGAATTACCAACATTCTTCTGGCAGAGATCCATTTAGGGAAATCATTATATGATCAGCACTACAGGAAAAAATGTTGTCCGATTAGAAGTTGCCATGACTGCAACCATCTTTCTGCAAAATATGAAAGCTATAAGCAATTATAAAGTACACGTAATAGAAATATGAAAGAGCAATATATTTTTTGAAATAGAAATTTTTCTTTTTTTTTCATAATAAAGGAAATTGACTCAAAACTTTAAACATTATCTATATATCGCATCATTAATTTCAAGAGTAATGTAAGTCACGAAGCATGAGACATCTCTTTTTATTATAAATATTTCTAAAATAATTTATAATATTGCAGGGAATTTTAAAACAGTAGCTGGAGAAACAATCAAAAACATCTTACGTCTTCTGTTTTTTTTTTTTTTTTTTTTTTTTTTTTTACAAGATTAAGAGTATCAGCTAATATATATATACCGGGTGAATCATAGGTTCGTTAACACTTTAAAAATTCATTAAAAAGAAACAAATGGTGCAAAAAATTGGGGTTTGCAGGAATGGCATTATAGGAAGATCGAATGTTTTCAATAACAAAAAAAAAAGTTATGGTTAAAAAAATACCGATAGATGGCGCTGGCATGCATAATATGAAGTAGATGTATGCAAATTAGGCTTATACTAAGAGACCCATTTCTACGAAATGTCTGACAAGCTTCAGTATCCCAGCACATGAAACAGTCTCTTTTCTCGTCCTCACTCATTTTTGTCGCGAGGAATTTTCGCAATGCGCCAGTTGCTAATTCCTGATTCTTGTAAAATATTTTAATCAACAGCACTTGGTCTGCTAACGATATACTGCTGGCATTGAATCAAGAATCTACTTGGAACAACTTTGAGCCGAGGAGCCTGTGGTCATCTATCACACATCCCCGGAGCATAACTAAAGGAGGCTAACAAGGATGGTTATGCATAACTGGCTGGCTGTCCATTGTCCTAAGTAAAATGAAATTTTGCACTGCCGGGGCACAGGGGGAAAAGAACGCACAGTGGTACGTAGAAAAATAAGGACCAGCCGCAGGCTGGGCAGTAAACTGGAAAAACCGCGAAAGGCCGGCAAGCATATAAAAAAAGACCCAATTCAGGAACCATATAAGTAGAAATAATATAAAAATATTAAAACTACAATGCCAGCAGAGCCGGCAGATTAGCTAGGATCAGACAGTGTCTGGGATAGCCAATAGGAAATTTAGAGACCAGCCTATCAGAAATGAGGACTGGGTGATGACGTCATCAAGAATCTGTGTACATTGTGGGGTTTTATTTACAGCCTGATTTGCATATTATACGTGCAGCGCCATCTTTCGCAAATATATATTTTTTGTTATTAAAACAAATCCAGTCTCCCTTTAATCCCATCCCGTACTTTTTTAACATCAGTTTTTTTTTTCTTTTTACGAATTTTTAAAGTTTTAGTGGACTTATGACGCAGTCGGTATATAATTACATATATCTATATTTAAAATTAAACCAAATATTTTTTATTAACACATCAGATAAATTTATATATCTCTTTGTAAGTAATTGGTTTTTATCTCATGCTAATTTATAGATACAGATTTTCACCCCACCCCTAAAAATATGGAACTAAAGACTCACTTCAAGTGTGAAAGTCAAAGAATAAAGCTGTTTGATTCCACGATTTTCTTTAGGATTTTGTAAACTTTGGTTTATTATACTTTTGGACAGTTTGGATTTTTTTTTCTTAAGAGTCTACATATAGGGTGGTTATAATTAAAGTTACCCTGTTTAGACCTACGTAGAGTCTGCTCTGGTTGACAGATATCGATGATACTTGGAATATAAGTTATATGAGCCATGGTAAAATGAAATCTGCAATAAAAAAAAATTGTTCAAATTTCGACTACCAGGTGAGATGAAGGCGCATGAAGACCAAAAATCTCAAACTGGAAACACAAAACTTTTTTTATTTACAGCATATGTTCAATGTGCATTCCATTTTAGTCAAGCACAAGTCCAAAGCGTATTATAGCGTGTTCAACAGTAGCGCGAAGGGTTTCTCGATCAATTGGAGCAACAAGACGAGTTATGCTTGATTTCAAATCAGGCGGTGTCCGTACGCTTCCTCTATACACACGATCTTTCAGGAATCCCCACAACCAGAAGTCACAGTGATTCCAGTCTAGAGAACGAAGAAGCCAGGTTGTCGGAAAACTTCTTGAAATTACCCAAAAATCTCAAAAGTGGGCACGTAGCAGTGCCATCACTGCTCGGGCTATGTGAGGTGGTGCACCATCTTGAATGAATACGGCAGTCTCTAAACACTCTCACTCTTGTAAGGATGGAATGACCTGCTGCTGAATTAGGACACAGTAACGGGTACCCGTAATGGAACACCTTTTAGGACCCTGAGAAGTGTTCTCCTCAAAACAAAAGGGACCAAGAATGAAATCAGCCGTAAAGCCACACCATACAGTAATGTAATCAGGGTGCAAAAATTATTCATGCACAATATTAGGACTTGCAGTACCCCATACGTGACAGTTCTGAGTATTCACTGCTCCATCTAGGGTAAAATGTGCCTCGTCTGACCACAATATGTCCCAAGGCCATGCATTTTCAACGGCTATTCTGGCCAAAAACATCCTCGCAAATTGAATTCGTGTGTCCGGGTTTGCAGGGTTCAGCGCTTGCACAACGTGAATCTTGCATGGATACCACTTTAGAATGGATCGAAGAACCTTTCGTACTGTAGACCAAGGGATAGATAAATCCCGTGACACCACTCGAGCACTTGTCGAAGAATATTGGGAACCGGACGCTCTTTCTACCACGGCAATAGCGACTTCTTCAGTAGTTTCATTTGAAATCAGTTTCCGTCCTCTTTCTTGCAGCATACCCAGCTCCCCAGTCTCTTCGAATTTAGAAATCAACTTTTTCAAAGCCTGCCTCGACATTGGTCCTTTTCGTAAGCCTTTCAAGCGTCGATATTCTCGCAGTGCAATTGACAAACTACTGCCGTTCTGATAAACCAACTTCACCAGTAATGCTCGTTCCTTCTTCTCTAACGGCATGGTGCAGAATGGCTTTACGGCAGCGACTAATGGCTTTTTAAAACGCTCCAAATTTGCGTAACGTCCTTTCTCGTAGATGAAAACCGCCATCTATCGGTCGAAATTTCAACTATTTTTTTTAATTGCAGATTTCATTTCCCCATGGTCCATATAACTTATAGTCCAAGTTTCATCGATATCTGTCAACCAGAGCGGAAAAAACAGGTCTAAAGTCTGTACAGGTCTGTAGGTCTAAACAGGGTAACTTTAATTATAACCACTCTGTATATATATATATATATATATATATATATATATATATATATATATCAGGAATTGAAAAAAAATCAAAAGAACTTCTGAAATATTTTACTTGAATGTGGTTTTTTTCCTATTTCATGTAACCGAAATATACATTTTCACTTCTCTACCTAGAAATATCCTTTGCAATTACATGGACCACATTTTACAGATTAAGTAAAAATGAAAGCAGTTATAGCAGCTATTAAAATAAGAATATAAAAAATATTTTCAGACGAAAATGTAAATGCGTATCTGTAAATCCAACAATGTACTGTTAGTTTTACTGTCACAGTATATATATATATATATATATATATATATATATACATGTATGTATGTATTTAAAATAAAATCACATGTGGGAAAATCAAAGGAAGATACAGTATAAAAATCAAATGAAAGGACACTACAAAATCAACCCAATACGATGAAAATGCAATTATGAAAATCTATGAGTAACTTATGGGTTCCTCAGAGGAGCATAGCATCATAAGTATAATTCATAGTAAAGATATGTTATTTCGCCAAATATTGTCTGCATTAAACCTATAAATGACAATATTATGCGCCACCATATAAAATAAAACCAAAGAAATATGAAAACAATAAGATATAAAAAATAAGTAATTAACCATCTGCAATAGCTAAAATTCATAAAATAATACATACAACTCACCAGCAAAAAAAGGTGTAATAATGATTGAACCAGATGTTATAAAGAACACACCATGCAAATGCAGGAGCAGTGATGCCATCTATCACCAAAAAGAGGAGCTATTCTTAAGATTTTCGCCGCCACTGACGAGTTCAGTAGTAACCTTTGTAGGAGCTCTATGTTCGAAGGCGGCGGTACAGTAACAGTTTTCGGGGAAGCTTGGCATAAGGCCAAGGTCCCGGTTCACTCTTGGTTTTCTGGTTCCGAAGCTGTCGGAGGACTGCGCCTTTTCTCCAATTGTGAAGTGTTGGTGTCCTAAGAAATATGAGAATCAACGCAAATCGCAGCGACCTCTGTCGTAAATCATTTTGGGGTAGAGGAGTGATGCGCAGGTGGAGGTGCTCCTCATCTTGGCCTGAGAAACCGTGTCCGTCCTGGCGTATCACTCGCAAGGGTTTTGAGAACTTGGAACCGGTGCGGCGGTGAAGTACGGCCGCCTGTGGTGGCGTAGCTTGGTTTTTAACACTTTCCAACCTAGTTGAAAAGTGTTTATGACTTCGGTTTGTCTGGCCGTCTGGCCGTCTGGCCGTCTGGCCGCCTGTCCGTGCTCTAACTCCCGTAAATATGCTCGGATTGCTCTGCAATTTTTATATGTTATTGTCGTAATCTATAGCATGTTCCCTATTTCAACGGAAGTGTGTAGCACTTATAGTTTTTTTACAGGGACACTCAAAAGAATTCCGTTACATTGCGGTGTATGGGGAAAAATCATTTGCGTTTTATTTAAATAATGTTTCACTATTTTAAACGCATTGAAATTTATATATATCACTAAGGTGCATTAGAAAAAGCTTAATATGGAATAGGGTGTGCATAGCACTCATAGTTACTTTACAGGGACAGTCAAAAGAATTCCGTTACATTACGTCTATGGAGAAAAATCGTCTGCGGTTTATTTAAATAATGTTTCACTATTTTAAACGCATTGAAATTTATATATATCACTAAGGTGCATTCATTATAAGAGGCTTACAACAGAATAGTGTGCGTATAGCAGTCATCGTTCATTTACAGGGACACACAAAAGAATTCTCTACTGTCTGTTTACAATAATTCCTGGAAGTGCGTTTTAAGTTACTGGGCGCGATTTTAATTTTAACTCGCTTTTTGTCTATTACGTGGTGTGTATAAATTCTGTAGATCCTATACAGGGAAGCACAAAAGTTCGCGGACACATTTCCGTTTATGGACAGAAACTCCAGACGGAGAATTTTAAACTGTGCTACGCGTTTCCTACCTGAACTAAAAGTTAGCATCCTGTGTAGAATGTATACAAATCTATAGATCCTATACAGGGTTGAATAAAAGTATTCGGATATTTTTCTGAATATTGTATATGTTGGAAATTCCTGAAATTATGTTTTTAAATAGGTTATACGTTTTCCAAATTGTTTACTTAGATGTTATCTTTTAGCTTATTAAACGGTATGATATGTAAAATTATTTTGGAAGCGTTGGAAAGTGTTACATAATCTATGCTTGACGCATGATTTTTCGTTCTTGTTTACCATAAAACTAGATATGGAAATAAAAGGGGATAATGCAGTAAATAATATAATTAATAGCATTAAACAATATTGGAACATAAATGTATGTAATTACTTAAAAATTGAACTGATAAAGAAGATAATATTAAATAATAATATACATAGAAAGAAAATGATGATTATGTAAATAAAAATTAATATTAAAAAGCAATTATTTAAGGAGTGAAAATTTATAGCCATGTATGAGGTGCTATTATGTAAAATGTAGAATTATAAATGATTGTGCTTAATGCATAAGACACATATTTTTAAAATAAAATTTTAAACTTTTTTAGCTGTCTCACCTTACTCTCCGTAAAGGCATTTTTGATTTTATAATTTTTTGGAAAATTTTATTAATTTTTCGCTTTTTGCCGATTTTTAAGGTTCCGTACTTAAAAAGTAACAAGAACGAAAAATCATGCGTCAAGCATAGATTATATAGCACCAACGCTTCCAAAATAATTTTGCAAATCATACCGTTTAATAAGCTAAAAGCTAACATCTAAGTAAACAATTTAGAAAACGCATAACATATTTAAAAACATAATTTCAGGAATTTCCAACATATACAATATTCGGAAAAATATCCGAATACTTTTATTCAGCCCTGTATAGGATCTATAGATTTGTATATATACTACATAGGATGATAATTTTAGTTCAGTTAGGAAACGCGAAGCACAGTTTAAAATTCTCCGTCTGGAGTTTGTCAATAAACAGAAATGTGTTCGCGAACTTTTGTGCTGCCCTGTATAGGATCTACAGAATTTATACACACCACGTAATAGACAAAAAGCAAATTAAAATTAAAATCGCGTTCAATAACTTAAAACGCACTTCCAGGAATTATTGTTAACATACAGTAGAGAATTCTTTTGCGTGTCCCTGTAAATGAACGGTGACTGCTATACACACAATATTCCGTATTAAGTCTCTTGTAATGCACCTTAGTGATCTATATAAATTTCAATGCGTTTAAAATAGTGAAACATTATTTAAATAAACCGCAGACGATTTTTCTCCATAGACGTAATGTTACGGAATTATTTTTACTGTCCCTGTAAAGTAACTATAAGTGCTATGCACACCCTGTTCCATATTAAGCTTCTTCTAATGCACCTTAGTAATATATATAAATTACAATGCGTTTAAAATAGTGAAACATTATTTAAATAAACCGCAAATGATTTTTCCCCATAGACCGCAGTGTAACGGAATTCTTTTGAGTGCCCCTGTAAAAAAACTATAAGTGCTACACACTTCCGTTGAAATAGGGAACATGCTATAGATAACGACAATAACATATAAAAATTGCAGAGCAATCCGAGCATATTTACGGGAGTTAGAGCACGGAGAGACGGACAGACGGCCAGACGGCCTGACAAACACGAAGTCATAAGCACTTTTCAACTAGGTTGGAAAGTGCTAAAAACGGAACCATTATAAGATCACTCCTGTGTCTGTCCGTCCGTCTGTCACTACCCTTTTTAACACTTTCCAACCTAGTTGAAAAGTGTTTATGACTTCGGTTTGTCTGGCCGTATGGCCGTCTGGCCGTCTGCCGTCTGCCGTCTGGTCGTGCTCTAACTCCCGCAAATATGCTCGGATTGCTCTTCAATTTTTATATGTTATAGTCGTTATCTATAGCATGTTCCCTATTTCAACGGAAGTGTGTAGCACTTATACTTTTTTTACAGGGACACTCAAAAGAAGTCCATTACATTGCGGTGTATGGGGAAAAATCACTTGAGGTTTATTTAAATAATGTTTCACTATTTTAAACGCATTGAAAATTATATATATCACTAAGGTGCATTAGAAGAAGCTTAATATGGAATAGTGTGTGCATAGCACTTATAGTTACTTTACAGGGACAGTCAAAAGAATTCCGTTACATTACGTCTATGGAGAAAAATCGTCTGCGGTTTATTTAAATAATGTTTCCCTATTTTAAACGCATTGAAATTTATATAAGGTGCATTACAAAAGGCTTACTACAGAATATTGTGTGTATAGCAGTCATCGTTCATTTACAGGGACACACAAAATAATTCTCTACTGTCTGTTAACAATAATTCCTGGAAGTGCGTTTTAAGTTACTGAACGCGATTTTAATTTTAACTCGCTTTTTGTCTATTACGTGGTGTGTATAAATTCTGTAGATCCTATACAGGGAAGCACAAAAGTTCGCGAACACATTTCCGTATTATTTAACTCCAGACGGAGAATTTTAAACTGTGCTACGCGTTTCCTAACTGAACTAAAATTTAGCATCCTATGTAGTATATATACAAATCTATAGATCCTATACAAGGCTGATGAAAAGTAATCGGATTACTTAGATGTTATCTTTTAGCTTATTAAACGGTATGATTTGTAAAATTATTTTGGAAGCGTTGGAAACTGTTACATAATCTATGCTTGACGCATGATTTTTCGTTCTTGTTTTCGTAAACTATGGGACGTGGAAAGTTCAAACTTGGGAATGTTATAAAGCCTTTTTACCCACATATTTTCAGATTATTAGCGTTTCACAAATATGTTTGGGAAAAATTTAGGGGGCTAATTTAATTACTTGAAAGAAAAAAGTTTTCTTTTTGTGTATCATGTGGGGTATCGTAAGAAAGAGCTTGTAATATCAAACTCCAAAATATATGTGTTTTAATTTTAGGTATTATATTTTCAGGGATATCGTCAAATATGCGCTGCAAAAATAAGTCCCCCCCCCCCTCTATTTTGGATTGTACTCAAATTAAATTATGAAAAAATTAGGGGTAGTAGGAGTTTATTTTAACCTTGCTGGAAAACTATAGCGATTTTCCTAGATAACATAGTTTTTGAGAAAAACGATTTTTTCTGTTATATACAAACTTTACTTTTCCGGCGGTCAGCGGAAAAGTTGATAAGCGCTCGAGGTATCGATCGACGCAGAATCATCCAAGGATATTTGATAATGATTTTCGTTGCTAATTAGATTATTAATTCGATTAATTCAATCTTAATTAAGTTACTTAAAAAACGTATTTTTTATGTATCGTGTAGGGCAGGGTATTGTTCTTAAGAACTTATAACATCGAACTCAAAAATATATTTGTTTTAATTTTAGGTATTATATTTTCAGAGATATCGTCGAAAGCATACTGAAAGAATATGTCCCCGCCCTCCTCCTATTTCCGAATCTACCGAAACTAAATTTATGAAAAAAATAGGGATAATAAAAATTTATTAATTAATAATTAGTAATTAATACATTTACTGTACGGAACCTTTTGAGCGCGAGTTATACTCGTACTTGACCGATTATTTAAAAATAAGTTTTTATAATTCTTTCAACAATCCACGCCCACCCTCCATAATACGGTTTTTCGATTTTATATTTTTTATACATAATTAATGCACAAAACTGGTAAAATGAGATGAAAATTTAATCGTTGATCCATTAAGAAATAAAAGAAAGGGGACAATTATAAGACAATACCGTATGTTTGAATTTTAATATATTTGGCCTTAAAAAATGGGAGGAACATAAACGTTTAATACGATTCCAGTGATTTAGAATAATAATTCTGTAAACTGAAATATGTAGTCAGGAATAAAAATTAGTAAAATTAATAACTTTAAAGAAAAATCATTACGTTTATCATAAATATTAAAAGTTAGAGCATGATCAGAAAGAATAGTAATATTAACGTCCATAAAATTAATTGTAGAATTATTTAAATACGTATTGCTAAGCTCTAGATTAGATTGATACGCTACAGGAAGATATATAGAAGGATTATCATTAAGAGAAAAAATAATGATGTCATCAATATACTATTGGGTTGTTCGGAAAGTTCCTTCCATTTGGGAAAACCAATTCGTTCCGGAAAATTCTATCATTTAATTATTAGGCATTAATTCGGATATCTAATGTCTAATAATTGACGGACAGAATTTTCTGGTAAGAACTTGTTTTCCGAAACGGAAAGAACTTTCAAAACAACCTAATATATAGCAAAATAATATTGTTAATAAACTTTCTTTCACAGAAATAAAAATATAAATCTGAAAGCATATACTGGAACTAGCTGGGACCTGAGGAATACCTTGTATGTGAATAGAAATAGCATTACTTTGGAAAATATAGTTATGAAAGAGTAAAAAAAAATAGTTAAAGATTTAAAGTAATCAATATGAATATCTTGTCAATAATGATGAAAAATTTTCTATAAATAGTGAATTACTAGTTGAATTTAAATCTGTCAAAAGAATACTGTTAAAAAGGTCCTTGGAATCATATGTATAATAATGATACTGTCAACGTTTGTTAGTGCTTTGATTTTGCTGTTTTTTATACAATGTGAGTTGTCTTTGTTGAAAGGTAAATTGTAAATTTGTGTGAGAATATTTTAAAAAAGTGAAATAATGATGTGTGTATTATAAATCATCCTACAGTGACTATGCGGAATTTTAAAGGATTTTTGTGAAACTTGGGAATCATAAAAATGTATGGACAAACTAATGATGTAATTAATGCTTAAAGTCATGAAAAAATTACACAAAAGGCTTAAAAATATATTTTAATATAAAGATGACTTGTTTCACACGACTTCTTCACGATAAAAATTAATCAATTAACTATTTTCGTAAAGTTTTTGAAAATGATAAACACAAATCACGAGATCACATGTATAATGCCAGCAGGTGCTTAAAATGGTCAAACTGTAAACGTGAAAAGTATTATTTTATTTTATTGTTATTTAATTTGTAAGTCATCTCGTGCCAAATTTTTTGTAATTGAAAAGAGGCTGATACATTGCGCATGTTCTCGTTTCACAAATAAATGCTATTGATTCACTGATAATGAAAGACTGCGTCTTGATCGTGAACTTTTGAAATAGAAATATATTTGCAAAACAAGAACATACGCAATGAATCAGCCTCTTTTGAATTACCTAAAATTTGGCTCGATATGATTTACAAATTAAAAAAGCAATAAATAAAATAATAATTTTCACGTTTATAGTTTGACCATTTTAAGCACCTCCTTGCATTATACACTGACATCGTGTATATCATTTTCAAAAACTTTGCGAAAAAATTGTTTATTTATCATTTTTGATCTTGAAGAAATCGCTGTTAGAGCGTATGAAACATGTCATCTTTATATTAAAAGGTATTTTTAAGCCTTTTGTGTAATGTTTTTATTACATTAAGCATGAACTACATCATTAGTTTAACGGTAAGTAGTGATTTTATTATATTATTTGTAATGTAAGGATAATTAAAGTTTTTATTATTTAAGCCTAATAATTTATGATATCTTAAAATATGTCTATTATTTTCTTCTAATGGAATATGATGAAGTGCGAAAATATTATTAGAAGTAATTGCTTTTGTTAGAAGGTGGTGGTAGTAATATTTGCATATGATAGCATATTTATTAGCAGCCTTATCAATATATGTTATGATGAAATTGTTTTGTAGTTAACGAATATGCGGTTTAAGGGTGGGTAAAGAAACAAAATTTTTAGCAATATGCGAATTATGTAAATTTTGTTGTAAAAGAAAAATTACATAATGCTTCCATTCTGCAATGAATTCAATAGGCTTATTATAGTTAATAGCTATTTTGTAAATAAAGAATACAAAATCATAAGTGAATTGTTGTATGATGGACTTAAGATATGACTGCGATGGAATGCGATATTTGGAGCCAAAGCGCATTAAAACCTTAAATGAGAATTAGTGACAATGTCTAGATTACCAGTTGTCACTTAGATTATCCATTGCATTTACATTAATGTGTGTCACTGTGTTTGAAATTTTTAGAAAATTTATTATAATTAAATATCCTACGCCCTAAACTAATAGGGTATTTAAAGGTACTTTAAAATTAATACTACGAAGTAGAAATTTACATTGATCATTGTCAAATACATGATTAAGTGTAATTTTAGTAAAGACTGGGTTATTGAAGGTAATGATTAAGTGTGAATTACTTTTATTTAAGTTCTTTGTTTTTGTGTTAGTGTTAACATTGAGAACAGTTTACCTAAAATGGAGTATATCAAAAAAGTATCTCTAAAATGAATGGTGAATGTATTAGAAGTAAAAACCTTAAAATATTTGTTGTATGAATGTCACAAGCCATGCGCCTTTCTCCACTTTTAGTTATTTGAAAGTTTCATTTTTGCTGTATTTGCAGTTTGCTTTTAAGTTAATTTTTCCTAATATGTAGTAGTTACTGTTTATGTTTAGTTTAAGTTTATTAGCTCTTTGTTTTAAGTTTTGATTTTCATATAAATATACCAAATATATATATTGCCATATGATATATTTACAATATATATATATATATATATACAGGGTGTTTCACAAAGGACCCCTAACTTTAAAAATCAATAACCCGGAAATGTTGACACATAGAAACATGAAACCAGTGGTATGTTTATTAGAAAAATCGTAAGAATCTTATACATAAATCTCAAAATTAAGTTAAAAACAGCACCGATAGATGGCGCTGAGAGCGTTAAGAATCCTTCTAAAGAGAGTTCAGAAGCATAGAAAGACTAGCCATCGAAGATTTCGCCATTGAAATCTGACCGCTATTAGCGTATACTGAAAATAATTCGCATCGTCCACGTTGCCTGTCTATTGAAATTTTTTAAAAAGCTCACTTATTTTTTTCCCATCTGGGCCTTTTGCGACTTGAAGTCGCGTCTGAAAACTTCATCTTATGGCAGTAGGACTCTGATTTAATCGGTGGCACTCCAACACAATAAACACACATTCCGCCACGGTATGCATCACTTTCGGGATTATTTTCACTACACACTAATAGCGGTCAGATTTCAATGGCGAAACCTTCGACGGCTAGTCTTTCTATGCTTCTGAACTCTCTTTAGAAGGATTCTTAACGCTCTCAGTGCCATCTATCGGTACTATTTTTAACTAAATTTTGAGATTTATGTATAAAATTCTTACAATTTTTTTAATAAACATACCACTGGTTTCATGTTTCTATCTATCACCGTTTCCGGGTTATTGATTTTTAAAGTTAGGAGTCCTTTGTGAAACACCCTGTATATATATATATATATATATATATATGTGTTTGTGTACGTGCGTGTGTGTTTGTGTACGCGCGTGTGTGTATGTTAATATTTGTGAATTTCTATAATTCTTTTTTATTTCTAATCAAAACTTCAAAAACTCATTCATCGGATATATGAAAGTGCTTAATGTTTTGTCTTTGTGATCTGCCATTCATGAAAAGGTGTGTTTGTTTAAATAAACGACTTTTTATATTAATTGGATCATTTTACAAAATTTGGTGTTTTTCTATACAATTTTTCAAATTTCTAAAACATATGGCATTGTTAGGTGCGGAACTAAAATATGTAATAAAATAAGGATGTTACTTTGAACCTTTAAATATTTGTTAAATTTTAATATGCAGAAAATATCTAATGACAAAAAGAAATCATATATATTTTAAGACCCTTTTGCGAAATAAAACGATACACTTTCTCTGATTTATTTATTAGATTGAAGTCATAATTTTCGTTATACTTGTATGGTTACGCTATGTTTTTTTAATAAAGCATTGGTTTAAAACTTATATAAAACAGTCTCTATCAACATTCAGTATTTTTCTTTAAAGTTATTAATTTTACTAATTTTTATTCCTGTCTAAATATTTCAGTTTACAGAATTATTATTCTAAATCACTGGAATCGTATTAAACGTTTATGTTCCTCCCATTTTATAAGGCCAAATTTATTAATATTAAAATATACGGTATTGTCTTATAATTTTTCCCTTTCTTTTATTTCTTAATAGATCAACGATTAAATTTTCATCTCATTTTACCAGTTTTGTGCATTAATTATGTATAAAAATATAAAATCGGAAAACCGCATTGTGGAGGGTGGGCGTGGATTGCTGAAAGAATTATAAAAACTTTTTAAAAAATAATCGGTCAAGTACGAGTATAACTCGTGCTCAAAGGGTTCCGTACAGTAAATGTATTAATTACTAATTATTAATTAATAAACTTTCAGTCCTAACAACAGGATTTACATGTTATTTTCTTATTGTTTTTTCTTAAATGTTTTAGATTTAAAAATCTTCTTTTATGATTTGAGAAAATAATTAAATACAAATTCACTCATAAATATTGTTCATTCTTGTGAATAATGTTTCCCCCTGTATTATATTTCTGTTAATTTTAAGGAATTACTGAAGAGACTTTTATCGCTTTGCAACATACAAGATGAAATTTTAGAAATGAAACACATCTCATTCGTGTAGAACTAGGCAACTGTTTTATAAATCTTACCAATATTATTATATTATTATATACGAGTTAAAAATATGCGGATTGAAAAGCATTTAATTTAAAAACAAAAAAAGATGTTCGCGGTATAAAATACGCATATTAGTTTTAAAACAGTTGTTTAAAAATCAATCTTCTTGTATTAAATATTGTCTTATTAAAAAAAGAGACATTTTTGCATAATTTTGAAGCTTTTAATCATAACTAATATCATATATTAACTTAAAAATATTTTTCATATAACTTTATCAAAAATTAACATGCAGAATTATATCAGAAAATATCACTTATTATCATTAAAATAAAATACACAGATATGCTAAAAGTGATTACACTGACTATAAACACTAACAAGTTGGAAATTGTACGTCAAACGTGACAAATGAGGTGCGTTCGTACTATAGCTAGTTATATAAATATTCAGATCTTGATGATTTTTAATTCTGTAAAATGAATTATATCGTCTGCAGATTAATTTCTGTCATAAAACAAGTATCTCGGTCTCTTGACGATTAAACTTCGGAAGCTTCTATAACAAAAAAGCACCGATTTTTTAAAAAAAAATTCAAATTTCTTAATAAATATTTTTATTAATATCTCTTAAAGTTTTGATTCGATTTTTATAAAATTTGAAATGTCTCGACAAAATTCTGCAAAGATAATATATCTTAAATTTTAAACCATTCGGTTGGGAAGTTTTTGCGTTGTTATATGCGGACGGACGGACCAAGCGACGACAATAGGTGCTACGTATTTATATAATTACGAACGCACCTAAAAAGGTTTAAAAGCCTTTTAATAAACAAATCAACTAGCTTCGTCCACATAATGACGCTGACAGTCTCTCACTGAAAATATATAGAATATCACAGTTATTGTTTGCATGAAACTAGTTTTTTTCTAAGTAAAAAACACCGTCATTTATCCCACCTAGTGTTCACTCTCGGAACTTTTTTCACGGAGCTCTTCGTCCATGTCTTGTATAACTATCCTTGCATAATTATCTTGTATAATCATTAAAATAAAATACATATGTGTAAACTCTAAAAATGATTACAGTAAATATAAAAATATAAAGAGTCTTAAAAACCTTTTAATATAAAAACCAACTAGTTCCGCACACACAATAACGGTGGTATTCTCTTAATGGAAATAAACAGAATGTCACCAATATTATGTGTAAGAAACTAGTTGGTTTTTATATTAAAAGGTTTTTAAGACTTTTTATATCTATTGCAATCACGTTTAGAATGTGTTATGTGTTTATTTTAAAAAATACCTTAAGAGATGCATTTTGTTTTTCCGTTAAATTATTGATTGTATTGCAAGGATGCTCTTTCTTTCAATTAAAGGAAATAAGAACACTCATAGGGTAGGCTGGTCTAAGAATACGCATTTTTCAAACAGCTTCTTTAAAGGAATAAATAATGAATGTATCAAAGTTACATGTATTTATTATTTAACCTGAATAATGAAGTAAGAATTTATCATAAACATTTTGGAATAATAATAAAACTATTAGAAATAATCAACAAAAAGTCACAATGGGTTCAATACACCGTTTTACACACACCGATGTGTAAGAGTACGATGTTATCTACCTTCTATTTTATCTGGTTATTAGCTTTTACCATTGTAATTTATTAGGCATCGTAGTAATTTCAGTTTCTTCTATGTATATAGAATGAGAGGGAAAGTGACTTGCACATTTGTTTCTGCTTGATGTTTGTTAAAACCCATTGCCGTGCAATGTTTATGAATATTGGTTGTTGAATTGAGAACTCCGGATGACTTTTCGGGAAACTTCATAACCAATTTTACCAGTCATTTTCATTTTAATGTCAAAACTGTGAGAAACATTATTTTTTTATGTAAATTCAGTTGCTATGGTTCTAAAGGTTTTCGGAGTCGCATCAAGAAATATTTCATCTAGTTTTTTGAATTAGTTACATAATTCTTGTACAACTTCCTTTGGAGATGGCCTAATTTAGAATGACAATAATTCCTTTTTATAGGTTTGTCTAATGTGGATTCTTGTTATAGCAATTAATGAACAACTACAATTTTACTCTTATCTTGAAGCTTTTTTCTTTCTTTTTTTATAATAGAACGTGTCAAAATCCATCTCTCAAACATTTGAACTTTTTTTAACATTTTGTAAATACAACAAAAGGTAAAAGCATCATTAACTTTATATTATTATTATTTTGTTTTAAAATAATTTTTACGTTAAAAATTTTCGATTGTGTAAGACTGCGCGCGTACTCTTAGCCAACTACCGTACCAATTTTTATCTTTGGTGCGAAATTTGCGTTTCCATTATTTTCTCTTAATAGATCAGCAAATTTTCTTCTCTGAAACCCACCGAGTTATGATAGGTTGAATTTTATAAAATGTTTTAGATTTCTGGCACCGAAAACAGACAGACGATTTTTTTATTTCCAGAAAATGTGGAGATTTCATAAAATATAAAGTATCATTTCTCGATGAGTTTTGGTCGGAGAAGAATGAAATTTTTACTGCTTTACTTGTCAAAGCATGGAGAAATATATTTCTAAATATAATGAGTTCAGGGACCATATAAAAAAATTTAAAGTGTAACATTTTGAAAATTTGTGCAATTAACATAATCTTAATTCCGATCTTTGTTAACACGTTCAACATAGTTGAAAAGTATTTATGCATTTGGTTTGTCTGGTCATCTGTCTGCCTGGCCGTCTGTCTCTCTGTCCCTGCTGTAACTGACGTAAATAAACTCGGATTGTCGTGTAATTAATATACGTTATTAAGGTTTACCATGGCATGTTCGGTATTGAAAATGATGTGTATAGCATTTATAGTTCATTTACAGGGGCATTCAAAATAATGCCGTTACATTAGGGTCTATGGAGAAAAATTATTTGCAACGTATTTTAATGACGTTACTTTATTTCAAACATATTGAAATTGATATACATCACCGAGGTGCACTACGAGATGCTTACTATAGAATATGGTATGTGTAGTACTTATAGTTTATTTATAGAGGCACTCAAAAGAATTCCGTTATATTGTGGTCTATGGGGAAAAATCATTTGCGGTATATTTTAATTATCTTACACTATTAGAATCCTAATGAATTTGGTATGAATTTGGTGCACCAAAACATGATTTCTGTTGAATCTGGAGTGTAAAGCATTTGTCACTCATTTACAGAAGAACGCAAAATAATTCAGTTACACAAGGATCTATGGGAGAAAACTGTTTGGAAGGTATTTTAATTTATGTTACATTACCTATATTAATAAAAGAAAGTTTCGCTCTGTGTGTGTGTCCGTGTGTCTTTTGGAGATGGCTAGCAAAATGTAGCCCACCTAGAAGTCTGGAAATTTAGTTGTGGATAGTCCAAGGTCTGGCCATGTGCACCTGAGCCTCAGAATTTTAATATTTTGATAATTACCCGAGATATTAATTAGATTCTCATTAACCATCGCTTCTAAAATGTCATCTTTTAAATCAAAATTGCGAAAGAAACGAACTGGCGCGTTGGATTTGCGAGCGGAAATGAAAAAATCTGAAATTATTTTACTAATTAGCGAATTTTAAGAAAACTAATTGATATATCAATTTGAAAATTTCTGAGCATATGTAAAAAAATATTCTGTATCTGACTATGTGATTTTTGAAAAATTCGGTTGGTATTTTTTTTTTAATTTATGCAAAAAACTACCAAAAATCTTCCGGCGCCAGTGAAAACGATCCGAGAAAGTTTCAGACAGGGATCTGCTTTCATTAAAAACTGAACTACAAAGAGATCTGTTTCTCGGGCCGATCCCTTCATTTAGTTTGCGAAAATGAAAGGAAATAATTGCCAATATTTACTAATGAACAAAAATTTAGGCAACTAATTAAGATATAGATTTGAAATTGAGGTCGGGAAGGGGTGTCATCTGCCGGCTATTTTAGCGTAGCGTCTTCGTTATGTTCTAATTAACAGAAAAATGTAATTATTTTTTTAATGATCGCGTTAATGTAGGTGACGGTAGTTCTCTTGAACAAATTATTCATTATATTTGCGGGTATGG
Organism: Maratus michaelseni; assembly: GCA_963931845.1. Lineage (NCBI taxonomy): Eukaryota > Metazoa > Arthropoda > Arachnida > Araneae > Salticidae > Maratus > Maratus michaelseni. The sequence continues at coordinate 365,920,636 of OZ007586.1, forward strand.
GGAGGGAGGGGGTTAACGCCTTGCACTGAGATTGTTATTATCTCGTGCCCGTGCAACGCCGGGCGGGTAGCTAGTTTCAAATATAATGAAATTGATATATATTACTGAAGTTTACTACAAGATAATTGCTATAGAATTTGATGCCCATAGCATTTATCGTTCATTTACAGAAACACACAGATATTTCGGATACAGTAATGTATCCGAAGTACTGTCTATTAGCGATAATTGCTGGAAGTGCGTTTTTAGTTATAGTATGCATTTCTAAGTTTAAATATAGTATGCGTCTTTAAGTTTATATTGCTCTTAAATTTTGAAAACTACGTGGTATGTATAAATGCTATATACAGGGCTACACAAAAGAATTCGAAAGCATCATTAAGTGTGGACGTGAATTGCTTAAAGGTTGTTTTTAATTGAGTTATACATTTTCAAGCTAAACTAGATTTAGTATACTAAGAGATGTTTGTAGAATATGGATAAAGTCATATACATGGCCACACAGAGAATTGAATACATGGCCGCCTAGTGTCATTAGTTTTAAGCGTATTTTGCCTGAATTAAATGTCAGCTTAGTACGTGGAGTTTATAAAAATCTGTAGGTAATATACAGGACTGTACAAGAGAATTCAATTATGTTTCCATCTATTGGTAGAAATAGGTGAAGGTGAATTTTCGACTCTGTTATGCGTTTTCTTAGTAAAATATATTTTAGCATACTATGTAGAATATATACAAAATTATTGATCATATACTGGGCTGCATAAAGGAATTAAAATATTTTTACGGCTATGGACGGTAATTGACGAAATCTGGTTTTCAAATATGTTATGCGTTTTCTAAAATATTTGCTTAGGTATCTTATTTACATTATTAAACAGCGAAGGTTTGTTAAAATATTCTGGAAGCGTTGGAATGTGTTTCATAATCTATGCTAAACGCATGATTTTTCTTTCTTTTTTAACTATTTTGCAGTTTACATTTCCTACGTATCTCCAACAGGTAAAATGTTAAAGCGCGTTTCAATCTTTTTTAGGACAATCTACATATTAATCTTAAGTCTCGTGCTAAATGGTCGACTTTAATTGTAGCACAATCACTATTTAAAAATAAAAATGGGACTTTCAGCTGAAAGTGGATACCAAAACATAACGAATTCCAACTGTAATTCAGTATTTGTACCTTGTTCCTGTTTTTTGTTTGAGCTAAGAGAACTTTTAGACTGCTTTTAATTTTTCATTAATTTTGTTTTTACAGTTGCAGATAACGAAAAATATGTATGTTTTTTAAATGAAAATACTTTTAAATAATAAAGGTATTACGATCTTTATATATGCAAATGAATTAGTAAAGAAATAAATACCTCACCGTTGATTAGTGAGTAGAAGCGTTGGTTTTATGTGATTGTAAACAAAGAACTAGATATAGAAGAAATGATAACAAAAATTCAATGCAACCCCTTAGTTTACCACAATTCTGTTTATGTTTCCAAGAAGTAATCAGAAATCGCAGAAATCAATAGGTTTCTGAATTTACGGGCAGCAAATTAGCCCTTTTATTTCAGAAACTTTTCCATAAAACTGGTAAACCTCTTAATTTCTAAGGTTTCTGATTGGTCCTTCTCAGAATGTTTTTTGAAGGTATGGGAAAGGTTTCAAGAATAGTACACAGATGTTAAGTTGCATCGAATTTTCGTAAGCCTTTAAGAAATACTTTCGCATGGATATCTTGCTGTATCTCTAATTGCTATAAATATCAATTGGTTTTAAGTTTTTATTCGTGTCCAAAAAAAGAAAGCTACAAAATATTATTTTAAATGTTTTTAATATTAAATGCCATTTAAATATACTATCGATATGCGATCTGCTTTCATCATGCAAAAACAATTGGAAAAGATTATTCAAAATGAAACACTGTTCAGGAGTATAAAACTTACGCTGTCAGATGAACGCAACAAATTACTCCTGTGATTACCAACTAGAGATTTAAATTACCATTAATTTCTTTTTCTCCTTTATTTCAGTCGTGTTCTTATAATCAGTTTCCGTAGAAGGAGGAAAAGCACATTAATATGGATCACATTAAATAATGCTTTTAAATATTCCAGATTTATCTGTGTTATTTTATATTTTAAAATTTATTATATGTTTTTTTTTCGAATAACTTAAAATTTTTATTAAATAACATAAAATCATAGAGAAAAACAAGACTTAAAATCATTCAAAAAATAAATAATGTTTATGTTAAAACAATTTTTATGCTCATTCAAATATCATTAAAAAAATTGTTAAATTTAAAAGAATAAATTATGTTATATTTTAAAGTTTTTAAAAAAATAAAATTTAGAAAATTAAAATTAGCAACTAATAAAATTATTTTCAAAATAATGCATCATAAGGTAAGATATAATTTATCAGTTGAATATAACTTATAAATTCTAATATAAAGAAAAAGTTAGTTTTTTTTTTAAATAAAATAATACGCAATATTTAAAAAGTAGATTAAAAATTATTCCAGCTTTGATAGCTTTCTTTCTAAATATAAAAATAATTATCAATAATTTTTCAATAATTTCACTCTGTCGGTTTACGCTTAGAAAAAGCAGGGTAAACATTCACTAGTTATTATTCAAGGATTACAGGCGTAATTTACTGCTGAAAATGAATTAAAAATTAACTATGTGTTATCGTATACTGGGCTTTGTTTGTCGTCTCATATTTGACGCAGAAATATGCGTGCTTTGATAACATTTTCCATCTTGTGCTGCGATTGCAACCTGTCCGACATATATAAGAGTGAGAGATGACAAAGTTGGGATATCGTTCCTTGTAACTCAGTGGTAGAACCTCAGAGCACTATTCTGAGGACCCGGGTTCGATTCCCGGCTTGGGATAATTTTCACTCTGTCTGTTTACGCTTAGAAAAGGCAGGATAAAAATTTACTGGTTATTATTTATAAATATATTCAACTTTTTGAAGAATTACAGTAGTAGAAACAGCAACATTTTTTAGGATTATACATATATTTAATGTTATGTTAAAATAGTCCTTATAACTTTAGCACCCTGGATTATACCTCTTAAACACTATAAAATTTATTAAAATGCACGTAAAACGTGGAATATCTTTATTTTTCACAACATTAGCACATTTATATTGGAGTCGAAACAGAGAGTTCTAATTTTAATGTAAACAATTTTAAAATTTCATCAGTAGAAATTAACCCGATCTAAGTATGAAAACTAAAATTGAAGTCAACCCAGACTTTAACAGCACCATTTAATTCAAACCCCACAAAGAACACAAATGCAAAAACATGACTTCACAACATATCGCAAAATAAACGAAAGTTATTATTCTTTATCATCTCTTCAAGTCACTTTACACATACATGAACTTCCACTCGTAAACTCATTCCAAAAAGGAATTTACCGCAATTGGAAAATTTTCTATCTCATATAATTTCCTAAAGTCATTAAAAGCATATAAATATATTAAAAAATTGCTTTTTGTGGCATTATTACTAAATTACAGCTATTCCTGAAAAAAAATAAATCCAATTAATTGAAACTGTAACTTGTATGCATTAAATTGTGCAACTCATTAATTTAGTTTCATTTTCAAGAAATTTGAAACTCTTTAGTAAATAATTCTGATTCTTTTGCCCTTAATCATTGTGACCAAAAAGTACTTCAATGTTTCCAATTGATTGTAACATTTAATATATTTGTTTATTATCTTTATTCTTTCACAGAATTATAAATAATGGCTGAAATAAGAGCTTTAAATGCCATGTCATTTAATTACATTTGTACGTAATAAAACCACCCGTGTATTAGAAATTTAAAAATAATTTTCATTTTTATTGAAATTATATATGCACTATCAGTCAAACTCTCGATCTAATTAATTCTAGAATAACACTGCGAAATGTGGAAAATATGGACACTATAAATATGCGAGTAATTTTTCTTAGAATTTCCATACCAAGATTAATCATTGTAAGACACAGTATTGTTCTCCCAAAGTCTTAAAATGCTTAATAGTCACAAATGTACGCCATAATGCCTACGTGGTTACAAAATAATAAAGTAATATATATATATATATATATATATATATATATTATTTGTCATATATAGACAAAACCGGAAGTTTTTGTGTTTAAATGAAAATTTAGTTTAGACTAATTCTACGAAAAACTTTATTCCATTTTATATACACTGGTGTCCAGAAATTAAGGTGCAGTGACCAATTTCAGACCTTTCGTCGAATATCTTACTGAAACTCGTGAGAAAATGCCCGGAAAGCCCTTGAACTTTGAGGGTGTTAATAACATGTTTGACTTCTTGTATTTTCAGTGAAGATTTTGTCGCGGGGACAATTAGGGCGGGGAGCAATAATAATTTTAATAATAAAATAATATTTTCGATCACCCAAGTAGCAGAAAATTCTAAAAATGATCTGTCATTGTAGCAAATGACTACGTAGGTCCTGTTCAACATTTGTGTGCATTTGTGTAAGCATAGCACGTATATGCGTGAAATTGTTAACGTTTCTGTGAAAAATTGAAAAGGTTTTTCTTTATAGCATGCAGGGTTTTCAGCCGAATTTAACACCGCTTTCCAAAAACTTGACAAAAAATCGTATAAATAGTATATTGTGATTAAAATATTAATATATTAAATATCTGATGAGATATAGGTATTTTAATAAAATAAATTTTAACTGCGCATGCACGAACTACAACAAAGTTTTTTTTTTGTCATGATTTGATAGTCAATACTATAGGGCAACTCATATAAAAAGGCCAGTAAAATATCGTGAAAACTCAAAAAGAAATCCCATATAAACCTATGAGATGTTCTCATCAATTTTTCAATTATTGCTGTAACTTTTTGAGTTTTCACGATATTTCAGTTAATAGCTGCTAAATAGCTCAATAAATGAGAGAAAAACAATCTTTATTGTGAAAGAAAAACTTGCTAGTCATTTTAAATATAACAATACATTGCAAGTATGCGAAATATTCTGTGTAAAATATTGTGTGAATCCTGTGTAAAATATTGTTTGAATCCTGTGCAAAATATTTATTTTTATTTTTAATAATTATTAAAATATTATAAACATGAAGATCACATCATCAGATCCATGCACAAGATAAAAACAGGTAAGTATTTAAGGTAGTAAAACTAAACAAAATTCAATTCAATCTAATCCTGTGTAAAATATTGTTTGAATCCTGTGCAAAATATTTATTTTTATTTTTAATAATTATTAAAATATTATAAACATGAAGATCACATCATCAGATCCATGCACAAGATAAAAACAGGTAAGTATTTAAGGTAGTAAAACTAAACAAAATTCAATTCAATCTAATATTTATTATGTTACAAATAATTTAAGAAGAAAACGTCAAGTCAATGGACATCATGGTTAAGAACATAGCATCGGCATAATGAAAATATACAATTTTAATAAAATCGTTTTCATGATCTGTCGAAATGCTGGCATGAGGTTAATTAAACTCAAAGGAATAGACAATTATTTTTTAAACCTTAATTTGAATTTTTTAGAAATATTTAGCACGTTTCTGGGAGAAAGAACCAAAAATATTTTTAAAAGAAGAAAAATACGAATATAACTTATTCTATTATTTTTTTGCAACTATTTTTACTTATAATGCAGTATAGTGTTTAATTGTTCGTTTGTACAAATGTTTTTCAACCATCTTGTATTAGTGGCACATTTTCAAATTAATACGAGTTTTAAACAGAACAGTTTTCAAAATTACCATCATTCATATTTTTAAAAGTTAAAAAAAATAGTTGAATAATGTATGTATAATAATACTGTTAACCAATGAAATAATAGATTTATCTGAAAAGTTCATAGAAAATATTTCTAATATTATATTTGCGTCTATTGTTGTTTACATAATTTTTTAATTCCTCTGGCAAATTGTCGTCAAGAAATGATATATATATTTTTTCAGAATTACATGTCTCACGTGCTTTATTTTATACTCGTTCATTTCTAAGTATCCCTTTTAATATAAACAACAAGAACGAAAAATCATGCGTCAAGCATAGATTATGTAACACTTTCCAACGCTTCCAAAATAATTTTACAAATCATACCGTTTAATAATCTAAAAGATAACATCTAAGTAAACATTTTGGAAAACGCATAACATATTTAAAAACATAATTTCAGGAATTTCCAACATATACAATATTCGGAAAAATATCCGAATACTTTTATTCAGCCCTGTATAGGATCTATAAATTTGTATATATACTACATAGGATGCTAAATTTTAGTTCAGTTAGGAAACGCGTAGCACAGTTTAAAATTATCCGTCTGGAGTTTCTGTCAATAAACGGAAATGTGTTCGCGAACTTTTGTGCTTCCATGTATAGGATCTACAGAATTTATACACACCACGTGATAGACAAAAAGCGAGTTAAAATTAAAATCGCGTTCAGTAACTTAAAATGCATTTCTAAGAATTATTGTTAACAGACAGTAGAGAATTCTTTTGTGCGTCCCTGTAAATGAACGATGACTGCTATACACACAATATTCTGTAGTCCTCTTGTAATGCACCTTAGTGATATATATAAATTTCAATGCGTTTAAAATGTTGAAACATTATTTAAATAAACCGCAGACGATTTTCTCCATAGACGTAATGTAACGGAATTCTTTTGACTGTCCCTGTAAAGTAACTATAAGTGCTATGCTTACTCTAATCCATATTAAGCTTTTTCTAATGCACCTTAGTGATACATATAAATTTCAATGCGTTTAAAATAGTGAAACATTATTTAAATAAACCGAAAATGATTTTTCCCCATAGACCGCAATGTAACGGAATTATTTTGAGTGTCCCTGTAAAAAGAACTATAAGTGCTACACACTTCCGTTGAAATAGGGAACATGCTATAGATAACGACAATAACATATAAAAATTGCAGAGCAATCGCAGCATATTTACGGGAGTTAGAACACGGACAGACGGCCATACGGCAGACGGCCAGACAAACCGAAGTCATAAACACTTTTCAACTAGGTTGGAAAGTGTTAAAAAGCGGAGGCAACAAAAATTGTATGTCATTTACATGGGCAAATCATATAAAAGATTTTCTATCCCAGAAGTTTATATAACAACTTTTATCGATAGTCATTTAAAAAAAGGTATCATTTTAAATTTATTTATGTTTAAACTTTTTTTTTCTAATTTAAATCTATTATTTTTACTATGTGCTGATCATTGAGAGGAACGAATCAAATTTTATATATTCTTTATAATGTTCCACCTTCTAAATATAATTTTTCTTGACATCAGTAGATTAGCGATAAAAAAATTAATGTTAAATAAAAATTTTGTAGAGCATATTAATGTTATAATTTTATATTTTTGTGACACAATACTCTAACGTTACAGTTTTTAAACTCATGGGTTGTGAAACATTTATATAATGGGAATACTGATTTATAATATGGCAATTACACAGAGATTATAAGTGTTGGTAAACAAAATGAAGGAAATATCTTGACTTGTGCTTTGATCAACTTTTTAATCACCTTTCCTTTTTTTTCACATTTTCTTCACATGATCTTTTTTCCATAACAAAGTTGGATCGCCAGTGGTCATTTCAAATATTTCCTTCCTGGACAACTGATTACCGGCTTTCATTTCCATTTTTCATTTTATATAATCCGTGGTTCAGCATATTAGCTAATATCGTGGGATACGTGTCTTCCTATCAGTAAATGTGACCAAAAGCTATTATTCAGCAGCTAAAATCTAAAACAGAACGCTGAGTAAAGTACATAAAAGTGTCTTATGCATTTGCGGGCAAGTATTATAATTGTTTAAAAAACTACTCTAAAATGTAAATATTTTATCGGAAATAAATTTAACTTACAGAAGTAAAAATAAAATGGATAATAGATCTTTTTTATCCATATAATGAGTAATCTCTTTAAATTTTCTTATTGTTTTAACTAATATCCTTGTTATGCCGGTATTCGCTAAATACAAATTTCAATGCATGATATTTAAATTGTAATTGTTATGCATGCAAATATGCGCTAAAAAATTTTACTTCTTCATCTAAATTTCACAGTTCTCGCGTATAATTTTCACATAATGCTTTAACGTTATTTTTAATATCTTCTGTCATGCACTGTGCAGGATTTTTTTTTCAATCTTGTTTAATTATATATAAAATAGATCTTTTTACATTTTCTTTATGTGTTTTCATACAAAAAAATAATCTTTCGATTTCTCACAAGAGGTCTAAAGAATTTGGCTATAGTCCAAAACACTGTTCTATTCATCCTCCCAAGAGATGTTAACAACGAGTAGAACCAATTTCTTTTTTTCCAGCTACTCTAAATTACAAATACTATAATTGGTTTCTACCAAAACGCGAATGACTTGCGGTATATTAGTCTAAAGTATTGAACTGTAAATGCCGAGAAATTTCTTACCCCCCTTCCGAAATCTTTCCCCTGAATTGAAGATCATGAAATTGATTATTTAAGTATTTTGCCTTCTCTATTAAATGTGGTGTTTTGCTCTTATAGCTGTAAAAATATTCAGATTTAGAATTTTAATGTAGAAATTGCTATAAAAGAAGCATATATTTTTAAATACACATCATGTGTATAAAGCTGAATAATTAGATGAAAAATTACACTGAAACTTTTATAAAAACGTTAGATTAATTTTTTTTTTACTAAATGATGTTTTTTAGAAAAAAAAGACGCATTTCATTTAATAGCAATTTACTAGTAATGAAAAGCTGATGATAAGTTAAATGCGATATTTTTTCAACCCTCTCATACATAAATTATTTTTAAATGAATGTAAAAAGATATTTTGCACTTAAAATAAACTTAAAATGGATTATGAAGAAGAAACAACGCTGAATTTTTTAAAGTTGTGCATTTATTACAAAAGTACAAAACGATCATTATATGACATTTACAAGTAACAAAAAATATTATTAGTTACTAGCGGCCCTCCCTCGCTTTGCTTCGGGTTAACCTTGAAAACCTTCATCTCTTTGTGTTTTCTGTAGACCTTTTTAATGTGTACAATAATTAGTACATTATTTTGATAAATCTTGTAGGGTTCAGTCTGCGTTTGCAATGTATAAGCGGAAAAAATGAAATTATTTACGACATCACATTAAAAACCTCAAAAATAACAGTATTTCTCCACTATTTAATGGATATACATATAAACCTTCCTCTTGAATCACTCTATCTATTAAAAAAACCGCATCAAAATCCGTTGCGTAGTTTTAAAGATTTAAGCGTACATAGGGATATAGGGACAGAAAAAGCGACTTTGTTTTATACTATGTAGTGATTTATCTGAAATTACAAAGCAAAACATATGGTTATTATACATATAAACCTTCCTCTTGAATCACTCTATCTATTAAAAAAAACCGCATCAAAATCCGTTGCGTAGTTTTAAAGATTTAAGCGTACATAGGGATATAGGGACAGAAAAAGCGACTTTGTTTTATACTATGTAGTGATTAAATAGTTTTTGGTGATAATTTAAACTTTGGATAGCTTAACATATAGAAAAAAAAAAGTTTTGCACCTGTTCTTGTTTAGATACAAGAGTAAAAATCTTTTAAAAGAACTGCTTCTTTCTTGCAGATCATAAACAAATATTTCAAAGGTATGTTTTTCGGACTAAATATTTGAAGAAACAAGTTGGAAATTGTACGTCAAACGTAACAAACGAGGTGCGTTCGTACTGTAGCTAGTTATATAAATATTCAGATCTTGATGATTTTTAATTCTGTGAAATGAATTATATCGTCTGCCGATTAATTTCTGTCATAAAATAAGTTTCTCGGTCGCTTGACGATTAAACCTCGGAACCTCCTATAACAAAAAAGCACCGATTTTTTTTTTTTTTCAAATTTCTTGATAAATATTTTTATTAATATTTTCTAAAGTTTTGATTCGATTTTGATAAAATTTGAAATGTCTCGACAAAATTCTGCAAAAATAATATATCTGAAATTTCAAAAAAATCGGTTGGGTAGTTTTTGCGTTGTTATATGCGGACGGACGAACAGACGGACAGACAGACAGACGGACAGACAGACAGACGGACGGACAGACGGACGGACAGACGACGACAGTAGGTGCTACGTATTTATATAATTACGAACGCACCTAAAAATGGTTCTGCCATCTATCGCTCTGCTTTTCACAATCATTATCAAATTTCATATGAGTTTTATAAGTAAAAATGAAATGCGCACAGTTCTCTGAGGGTTGTTTTACAACAGAACCCCATATGAGGATAGCATATATGACCAGAAGAAAAAAGAAACATGTTGTTATTCAATGCGAAATATTTTATTCGTGTATCGAAAATAAAATCATAAAATTTATTTAAAATATGTTGCTTAAAATGATGTTTATGTAAAATATATATGCATGTGACTTTAAAAACAGAAACGCATTAACAAATAAAACATTTTAAATACATTAAAATATTTTTTTTTTTTCAAATCCATCTTAAAACATTGTGATATATTCACTATTTTTATGTAACGTTGATTTATAACTACTGTGGTTGTTTGTTTTTGAATATCTAGATTGAATTTAATTATAAAGTATTGGACAGAAATATAAATAATGTAAAAAAAAAATCAAATGCCTTTTATTTCAGCCATCGTTTTATGCAGAATTTGACTTGAAACCTGCAGCGTAGAAGTTGTGTCAATAAGATATTATGGGAATAGGGTTTCTGTACAGCATTCTGTTATGAAAAGTTGGATTTCTATTTCGTATAGTTTGTACATCATTTAAGCAATGGTGACCAAGTTGAATTTATCTGCAATGATCCTATATGAAAAAATAATGCAGAGTATTTTTTTAATTTTCAAAAAAAAAAAAATATCTGTACTCGATCACGAAACTTTATTTAAATTTTAGACAGTATGAGTATTTTTACAATGATAAAAAGGAAGATAAACTGATAGAGAGTCACACCAATAGACTATTTTGATTCAATTAAAATCTGCAATTGAACCTCAATGGTTTTCGAACAAAAAAAAGTTAGAATATTTAAATTTATGTTAAAATTATAAGTAAATGTACGCATAATAATACATATAGGGTCAGTTGTAGTAATTATGAACATGGGGTAATTCAGAAGAAACTGTGCTAATGCTCGTGTGAGAGTAGCTGTTAATAAAGGAAAGTAGACATCAAAGGTTTTTGAAGGAGGGTTGTTTTTGAACTACAAAGCTGTTGTCTCGAATTATCCATATACGTTTTTATTTCCAGAAACACACATACAGGACTTCGACAAATTACATAAATCTTCTTTTTGAAGACGATAGGATAGACACAATGAAATAACAACACCGAAGAATTACAGCCCAGAAATCTACAAAGAGTGGGCAACGGAGTTGAGCCCACCCAAGTTGAACCTACGCTCTACAGCAATTAGAGGAATAGTGGCCACGTCGGGACCGACATCAAAGGTTTAAATCCCTGTTGACAGATTGAGAGCATTCTCGCCGATTCCACCTTGTTCGCACTTATCAAATTACATAACTGTTTGACAAAATGACAAACAGTTTTGTAGACAAAATGTTCACGACAATCTTCCAAGATGGATTTGAAAAAAAAAATATGTATTTAAAATGGGAATATTTTTTGTTTCTATAAAATAAGTTGTTCTTAATCAATAATCTTTATGTTATAATTATTCTAACAGAATGTCAATAAGTTTTTGCTCCAACTCATTTTCAAGGACATACAGAACCATGTTCATAAATATCCCATGCATTTGGTGATATGGGGCACCAATGAACAGTTTTTTATGAGTGTTTTTTTTATTTTTTATATTAGGTCGTATCAAGCCTTATATGAAATAATAACGACTTGTACAGTTGATATTTTAGGTTTTCTCAAAAACTTTTGTTTTTAATTGAAAGTTAACATATCTAAATGTCATAAATTAAATCCACAAACAGTAGTCGGGTTGAGTTAATCGGGGTTGATTTTCGTTTAAAAATGTAAAATAAAAACAAGCCGGAGCATCAGTAGCACGCCTGGTGCACGCTGTCGAAGGCAGTGAGCTCCCCAACTCGAGGTTAGTTTGGATAGACTTTCATTTTAAATTATAAATTTATACGAATTTGAGGGTGTATGCTTCCGAAGGCCGTGGAGCCCCCAACATGAGGCTCGTTTGGAAATTTTTTCGTTTAAAACTATAGAATCATTCAACGATTGTTTTAGGTACATTTAAGGTTATTATCACGGGACCTTGCAACTCCGGGCGGGTCAGCTAGTGGTAGAATAATGTGTATAAAAAAAAAGATATTGACAGTTATTCCATAGTTTTGGGGCAATTATAAACATCTGGGTTAATTTTAAAATCGCAATTTTAGGTACCCATAGCACCAATATCTATTTATAATTGAAGTATAGATTTATGGCGGTTTTACGAGGTTTTACATGGATTACGTGCTTCCTTAAAGCTGTCAGTAGTTGAAACTAGTAAAATTTGTTCACAGTTACCCCAAATGACCCTACATTTATCAAATTGTGAACCATTTTCATTTTCTGAAATCAATTTAAAATTATGTTTATCCTATACGTTGAATAATAATAAAACTTTAAACATTTTAAAGACTGCATCTCAATTTATCCAAAAGGAGAATTTATTCAAAATTTTATAATTTTCTTTTAAAAAATACAATGCATTTTTTAAAGATTATAAAAAGTGCTTGTAAAAATGTTTAATGAGCATTGTTCATACCTGTTTACTAGCAAAAAAAAAAAAAAGACAATTGTTTTATATGGTGACAGTTATACTGATAATAAAGCAGATAGGTAGGTCTATAAATAAACTGATAAAAAAAGAAATAGATTAAAAAGTAAATAGATTAAAAATGTCACACATGAAAACTATTCATTACTGAGAACTTAACAATTTTTTCTAGTATATTTTAGATGCAATATAATTTTCCAATAATAATTATTGATTTTTTTTTTATTAATTACTAAACATGCTTTTTATGAAGCGAAATTTTATAAAGTTCTCTATATTCAACAATTTAAAAATCAAATCTACTAAAATATTCCATAGAAAAAAACATTCTTCCACTTGTGTCATTCTTTAAATTAACTTATTTTCTGTCACAACCATTCATACTCAAATTTTCAAGCGTGAAATTTCACAATATATTCAAAAGGAAGTTCGAGGTAAAGCTGATTTATGAACGATCAGAGATTTTGCGCTGAAAATTGCGGTGTGAACACTGTATTTTCTAGGAGCAATTAGTGTCAAATATGGTGATTAAAGTTTCTGAGCTACGCTGGAGTCGAAAAATCTTTGCCTGAGCCAAACATGAAAATTCGTCATTACGAAACTGCTGTTTTTACTTTCTTACATTTGCATACTGTTCTTAAAAGAACTTTTGTTTATGCTGTTACGCAGAAATTGAACATAAACTGAAAATTAGTTGAATTTGAAACATATTTTAATTTTTTTAGAAGCTCAAAAGTGTCAAGTTAAATTGCTTTTGCTTTATTTTTCTTTATGATGCTATTTTTGGAAAAGATATTCGTAATGTGTTCTGCATTATTTTTATTATTTTTTGCTTATGTAAATAGGTATTTTTTTAGCTTAAGAAGAAGGAACTCGAAATATCTTTAAGAGAATTATTGTAGACAAGATATAAATATGTAAGTGCAAAAATACGCAAAAAGAGAGCCCAGCTTTGGAGATTGCATTTAAATGCTATTCAAGTATAGTGCATATCTCGTTTTATCACATAATTACATTTATATAGTTCATAGTTTGTTTTTTAATGTTTATTTGCATATTCTATTTTTGTATACCAGATACAGTTTTATTAAGCCATTATTATCCTGTCTAAGCTTTGTTTTTCTTTTTTGTTTCGTGATAAACTAATGTTTTTAAATGTATAAAATATTATATTGAAGTCTCACATCTGTATCCAGATATCAAGTTGTGCTATGTTGTTATTTTAAAAAAATGAAAAAATAAATAAAAATGTTAAAGAAGGATTTCTATAAAAACATTTTCTGGAGTTTTCAGAAATTTCTGTTTGAAACAAAGCTAAATACCATACTTGAAGTATTGCATATAAATAATTCTATATATTTAAGATTTTTAAGAGGAAATAACACTATTTAATCACAGTTTTACGATACATTCTACTGACTGGTCCACAATTACGTTAGAGGTGACATTTGCTTTACGAAGGAGAAAAGAAACAGGTAACAATAGCCAATATGCGAATGAATTCCATAGAAACGCAGGGTACAGGGACTATTTTCATGTTTCTGAATATCTCTTTGTATTTCTAACATTTGATGACTTTTTCTGCATTTAATTTTACGTCACAAAGTTTAAATGTAGGTCACTAATCATTCGCATAACAAACTAACAATGCAGCAGCTCAATTTACCGTCTGGTGCAAAGAATCGTTTTTTTTTCTTACGTTCGCCATGCATTGATAATGATAATTGCTGATCTCGATGAATCCTTTGCCTATTCCAGGACAGTTCCCTCATCACCATAGCTGCGACTCTGCAAACTACTCAAAAATAAATTGCGTTTTCCACTTATTTATTACAAACAGTACTTCTGACATAAACATTGATAACTTTTATGGTTATTACAGTTGTGATTTATTTAACTACTATGTTACTGTGAGGGGCACATCGAATGTTGTGCAAGAAGCCAGTAGACTAATAGATATTTGTTTTTATTAATTTTCCGTTCCCTTTGCAATTATCCTCTACAATTACATAGAAGTAAGTCTACACGAATTTCTTAAATTAAATGTTTTCCATATTTTCAGCAGAAGAATCTGTGAATTAGAAATATGCAAAGCATGAAAATTAATTCAATTATTTACTTACCTATTTAAACACGTGATTATGTGTACATGTATAATCGCGTCCAACAAATATACACATACACATAAGGGACATCTTTTGTTCAAACAACACGTTTATAAAATTTGAAAAGGTTATTTTGTTACGAATTTATCATTACATCACCAAAAGTAAAATGTTTTACAAGTATCTCCATTTAACTGTAGTGTGCTCTCTCTAATTTTGAATAAAATTTATTATTTTAGTATTTTAGAGATAATATTACATCTTTATAGTTAAAAGCGTTTTAATTTTAAAAACATGATATAAAATTCATAAAATAGAAGTTATCATAATTACTGTAATCAGAAAGTCAACTTTTTGTATGAAAATTAGAGACAGAAAAGTTACTATCAAAATATTTAACCCCTTAATCGTCACGCCCGATACATTCACGGGCAGTGTAGGCTACATTTTTAAAATTCAGATTGTTTGGTTCCCCCCAGTTTTTTAAAATAGTGTAATTGGCTTTATGCCCGCATTATTTTATCTGCCATTAAGTAATCCGAATATTTCTACTTAAAAAAATTGGTGGCAATCAAGCAATCTGAATTTTAAAAAAGTAGCCTACACTTATCAGGCGCGCCGATTAAGGGGCTAAGACGAAGTTGGAGAAGCTTGTTGATGACAATATCCATAAATATTATATCAGAAGTAATAACATACAACTAAACTTATTATATTTGATGAGCATATTTTCGAAAAAGAAAGGCTGAAATACCGGAGTGTATGTAATACCGATAAATATTAATAATACTTATAAATATAAATACTTCCCTATAAATATTATTATACATTTACATATGTTTGCGTGTGACAGCAGCTTGTGTGCTTATAAGTGTATTACAGCATGTTAGTTAATAGATAGCAATATGTAATTCACATGTGGCATCAGTTTTTTCCCCATTAAGCATCCTGGAGAAGTGTGGTTACTTGACTTTTTTCGCGCACATCGAATGAGGAATTTTGCTGTATAGTATTTGTGCGGTTTTATGGGGGCCTATATACAGGTTGTCCTGAAATGAGCTGACTGATTTTAAAGTTCAGTGACTTGTAAACGATGACAGTTATTGCAAAAATTCTTGCCGTAGAGCAATGTATGGTGTCAGGAAATAGTATACTGTGATTCCAGCTTTTAGTTCCAATTTGGAGCGATAGATGGTGCTCAGATCAGTAGATGTGCCATCGAGGCAGAAACAGAAATCGCCCAGCGTGGTGCCAACCAAGGAGGTTAAACCTATGAAGTAAGTCTTATTCTATCATTCAATCCTGCGAGCGTGAAGCTTGCCACACATACAAATACTCAAGTAGCATTCCAAGACTAGTAGAGATGTAATGTAAAAGCGTTGTATGGAAATCGAAAAAAAGATCATTTTAACTGCACCATTTGATTTGTTGGGTGATTTTATATGTATGAAATTTTATTTTCACGATAAAACTTACAAATTATTGTATAATTTCAAGTATTTTTTTCTTTAATTCGCATTTTAAACACCGAAAAAATATTCAGTAATAATTCTGCTATAAATTTCGTAAAACTTGTTACATTCCGAGTATAGGTTTAAAATTTTTAAAGCTGAAAGACTCTTATAGCAATAAAAAACTCCCTTATTGTCCTAAAAAGAATTTTTTTCTGTTTAACATACACTATAATGAAATACTGTTTTGTATCTGTATATGCGATTTAAAAAAAATCAAAATAATTGCATTAGATTTAGAATAATTTTTAGACCGGTGAGAAGAAAAAAAAGGGGGTTAGAGAATTTTTTTTTTCTCTCCCACGTATAGAAATCCCACCCTCTTGTTGGGAGAGGGAGTACAAAGCAGGGAGCGACAATTTCAGGAGGGGGTGTATCCAGATAATTGATCATTTATTTATTTTGACTGGAAAGTTAAAAAAAAGTTTAAAAATGGAATTTTAAAGTGTTTAAAAGATACTTTTAGAGTTTAAAATAGAGCTATGGAAAAACAGAAACAAAGCACCCCCTCCCCTTTTTTTTTATTTTCACCGGTCTGAAAATTATTCTAAATATAATGCAATCACAATAAAATTATGGATTCGTAATATTCCTAGCAAAGTGATCGGACGACGGTGATTTTCTTAAAGGTTTAACTCCTATGCGATAGCAGAGTTGCCTTTAACACGACCCGATTTTTTGTTCATCGTAACAACATATCAGCGATAGCTGTGGTAAAGGTTTTAGCGGTCAAAAACTACGACTAACAGTGAGCAAAGCGGAATTTTTCATAGCCACCATATTTTGTGCTACATTCTCAGCCAACAAATCTACAGATCTGCTTAAAGTGTGTAACAAATTAAACTGAAACTCGAGCGCATTTTAATGCTAAGTCTAAAGCACTTAAGATTTTTAAGCCTGAAAAAAGTTTAAATTGACACCTGCACACTTTTTAACGTTAAGGTTGCAACACTGATGATCTATAACTAATCATCAAGGACACGATTTGTGCAAGATTTTGTTTTACGCAAACCATGCTGGCCGAAGCAGCAATTAACGTACTGAATATCTTGACTATCGACCGAATAGTTTTAAGAGTTGTAGTGCACAGAAAACTATCCGAGTGGTCGCAAAGAGCTTTACTCGCACTGAAAATATTATGAAAAGAAACCCAAGACAGATACTAACTTCTATGCAAATTCGGTAGTATGGGAAATAAACTAGTCTGAGAATAAGATACCCATAGAATATGTAACCGAGTGCTGAAATGTTTCGAATACGATGATGATATTTAGCCAAAGTCTAGATTACAGCGAAGGAAAATTTTGCACACTAATGATCAACGTCTCTGGAGCAATTTGCAACTTTTTCATACCAAATACAGTCTGAATATTATTGCAATATTTGCAAACGCAAAGATAATTCTCTAGTCTTTTGGTGGATTATTAGCAGAATTTTGAAATATGCTGGTTATTTTAATGAGTCCACAAAAATGTACCAAACAGTACCAAGAAAACAAAATTTCTTGGGGTTCATGGAATTTAATTTTTTAATGATCGTTAACTTCCTAGACTTTAGTCCTACTAAAATTAGCGAATTAGCACTAAAAAAACTCTTCGCAAACCGGATTCAACTAGTATTATGGAATACAAACGTACTGTTGTGGATTATGTGAAAATATGTCCCATGACATACTGGAAACTTTTTTTCCATTGTTCTAAAAAGAAGATTACAAGGGTAAATTTCCCGAAATTGAGATAATACTTAAAAAAAATTAAATATGAACGAGTTAACAGTAAAAAACTCTTCTCAAACCGAATTCAACCAGTATTATGGAATACGAACTTATTATAGTGGATTATGGGAAAATATGTCCTATGATCTACTGGACACTTTTTTTCATTGTTTTGAAAAGAAGATTACACGGGCGTATTTCCCAAAATAGAGGAGATATTAAAAAATTAGGCTATATATGAACTAGCTGTTACCCGTGACTTCGTTCCCGTAACATTTAAAGAAAATTAATGCATTAATTAAGCAAAGCAACATATACAATTAACAAACTCTTTATCACATTTTATAGTAGCAATACTTCTGATAATCGCAATTTGCGTATTTTTTGTTTTTATTATATGATCATTTAAATTTCTTTCAAGAGCATGAAATTTCATACTCTTTCGCAAAGATTAAGTGTGGAATGCATTTTTTTGCATGCCTATTTTAGCAGTTCTATTTATTCTATTTTATATTTATTCCGTTCTTGGAAATTATTTAATTTAAGTTTCGTTTCGAAGAATATTTTTTTAAATGATTCTACTTGTAAATATTTTTCAGGAAATTTGTTAATTAACATGCCACTTTAGATATGACTTTCATTTGATTAGAATAATTTAAAAGTGAACATAAATTATGTTTCTATTCCAAAACTCTTCACACCTTAAATTTTTTTGAAGTTATATGATATTTAAAAAAGAATTAAAACGTGGTGGAGCTTAAAAGTTTAAAAATAAATAAAATAAGTAGAAACAATACCTTTAACCCTGATATATTTATTGTATTTTTATTACACAGTGCCACACTTTTAACAGCTGTAGATCTACCAACAATATCAAAATGTTTACCACGCTCAAAAGACTTTCAAAGCCTAAATGCTTATTTATTTATTTCAATAACGAAACATATCTGAAAAAAGCACCCCAATTATGGATAAACATTGTCATATTGATTGTTGTGTTGTAGTTTAAGAGTATGGGACTTTCGAAATTTCACAGGAATATATTCCATTGAGGGGCAAAAATTACCCTGCAGAGATATTTTTAACTATAGATTTAGATATTTTAAAATTATAAGGAATTATATAAGTATCAGAGAAAGCTAACTAATAATACCTGGATTTCTTATTCTTGCGCTTTTCCATAATCATGGGGACTTTAAAAAATAGAAGGGATGATTTTCTTGTTTAATTAGTGGCATCGACTCTACTTTTAATTTCACGTGAACGATATCAAAGGTAACTCCTATTCTCCAATGAAAATTGCATATGTAACAAATTTTTAATTGACTTTTATATATTTATTAAATTTAATCGGAATTTAATATTCTGGAATATTCTAAATTCTCTGGAATATTCTGGAATATGTTAAACTTATGTTTTGGCGACCAATAAATTCTGTAAAAATTACGCTACTTTGTGTAATTGCTAAAATATACTAATATTTTCTGAATGAAAACCGGCACATTATTTAAAATATGACGACGCTTTCACCGGGGAAAATTTTTCCTATGAACTAATACTTGTCTAATTAAAAAAAAAACTTTCATTTCATGAATCATGTACAAATATGCTTTTATATTTGTAGATAATGTGCATGTTTGACAACAAATTGGTTTGTTGCGTGGCTACTCAACTCAACGTATGCAAAACGTTGAGCTAAATTGTTTGAAGTTTCGCTAAATTTCTCCTAATTTTCAAATAGTTAGGATGCATAATATTATGTGTAGAAAATAAAATATTATGAATAACCAACTCTTCAAGAATTGTTACTTTGCGCTTACAATTAGTTGAGAAATACGCCTTTACTTTAGTGCGTGACATCACATGCACATTGTATATTTAAAACATGAAAACGCTTAAAGAATTCCAATATTATTGTATTCATAGAAAAATTTTAAAAATTAATATTATTAAATACTAAATTTAGCAAAGAAATTATATTTACAATGTAATTTAAACAGAATTTGCTAAAATTGCGTTTTGAAATGATGTGATTTTTGATGCAAAACATTATTTCTCAAAAATGTATTCTTCTTTTAACAATTGGACAATAATTTCAAAGCGAGAGAAATGAAAATGACGCCACTTTTTCGAACTTACAAAAAATATAGTAGTTTATAAAATTAAAATGAATGTTTTACATGAAAAAAAATTACGTCATTTTATTCGATAAACCATTTTACTTTTAATCCCTTTTGTTTTAACACTAATCTTTAAAAAAAATAATGGAAAATACTATACTGTTTCCTTACATCCAATTTTTATTAATAGTGGGCAATTATTGTGCATTTAAATCCAAGGAGGAGCTTAAATATGCGTCCTTGGTTGAAGCTAAAGCTGAAAAAAGTTATGATATAATCTCTATCTCTATAAAAGAGTAAGTGTCTGTCTGCCTGCCTGCCCGTGGATTTCTCCGTAATTATAACACCTTAGGACTCAGAAATTTTTGTCATGTGTAGATGTTGTCACCGGACAGTATACCTCGCGGCCGGATTTTTAAATTTTAATTTAGATTTTTAAAAAAAAATTAAAACGTATATATGGAATTTTGGGTTCGAGGCTATTTCAAGCTCCTCCCATGAAATAGCCTCGGCAACGCCATCCGTGGCAACGAAGCAGCCA
Organism: Maratus michaelseni; assembly: GCA_963931845.1. Lineage (NCBI taxonomy): Eukaryota > Metazoa > Arthropoda > Arachnida > Araneae > Salticidae > Maratus > Maratus michaelseni. The sequence continues at coordinate 365,941,465 of OZ007586.1, forward strand.
GCCAATGAGAGCAGTATAACGACCGAAGAAATCTATGGCTTAGCCTGACTCGTGAGTTGCTGGCCTAGAGTTGCCCAGTTTTTGTCCATGGTTTTGTCGTCTAGCTTCGGAGGTTGACTGCCGTGTAAGCCGTGTAATCGAATCGAAAGGACAGTTTTCGATATGCAAAGAGACTGCAAGAGATGTTAGTTGGCAGGTCAAAAAGAAGTGAACCGAGTTACGCTAAGAGAGATGCAGAGAGAGTTGAACAGACGATGATGAGCGGAAAATTATGTGTGCGCGTGAACAGTATATGATGGTTGTGTACGCTGGGGTTTTGATGGCAGAGTGTAATGTTTTTTAATTGTTCATCTTATTTTAAATTGTGTATCAATGATGCCTAATAAAAAGTGCTGGATGTTAATCATCACCTTGGATCACTGGAGTTCGTTAAGTCATTACAGTATGGCTCTTTCCACCCGACATCATAGAGCTTACTGATTTTAGTTCGGATTTTCACCACAGGGGGCGCTTTCGTATCTTTGGTTCTATGGGCTTGATCATGACGGGGTATGCCTCATTCGACTCGACATCGATAACCTTAATGAATTCAGTTATGTTCGTATAGAACATATTGTGCCCCCTGGCGGTGGAAGGTGTAACTAAAGGATTTTGCAGCTAACTCGGGTTCTATGGGTCACATCACGACACGGTTTCGCTCATTCGACACAACATCAATAGAGCTTACCTATTTTAGTTCTGAATTTCACCACCAAGGTGTGCTTTCCTACCTCTGTTTCTATGGGCTGGATCACAAGGGGGTATGGCTCTTTCCACTTGACATCGATAGAGCTGACTGATTTTAGTTCGGATTTTCACCACAAGGGGTGCTTCCTATATCTGGTTCTATAGGCTGGATCACGACGGGGTATGGCTCATTCGACTCTACATAGATAGAGCTTATCGATTTTCACCACCAGGGGTGCTTTTCTATTTCTGGTTCTATGGGCTGGATCATGAAGGGGTATTGCTCTTTCGACTCGACTTCCGGTAATATATGGGAGTGTGTATGGCACGCCCAGTGTTTGCTGTCTTAGGTAGTGGGGCCCCCAACATTAGATTTGTTTAAAAATAAAAAAATGTTCAACACTGATTTCAGGTACATTTAAGGTTGTTGGCACGGGCAACGCCGGGCGGTTAAGCTAGTGATTTCTAAATGTCAATATTTGACAGACGATTTTTGGTTATGTAGAATAAATTGAATTATGAAGTTTAAATATGCAAAAATATGTTTTTATTTCTTGGGAAATTTACTTTAATATTAACAAACCAGAGGAAACAATTTACCTTTGTAAAATTAGCAGATAAGTTATTTATTTTTATCTCCAAATACATTTAAATAAATGTACTTTGTCATTTAAACGCACTTATAGTAATCTTTTTAATATGTGAAAAAATCACATTATCTTCTCAGAATTACGTCAGTTTTGAATAATGAATTATAGTGAGTGAATCTGAATTTATTTTTTTTGGTTTAGAAAAATATTGTCCATACGCAGTTTCTTTTAATGGCAACGGAAAAGAAATTGCATGGGAAATTGAAAAGAAAAATAGATTTCCGTAATGATAAATTATGGGAGATGTTTGAAAACAGTGGTAAGAATGGTCTGAGAAATTTTTGAGAAAGTTGACAGAAATGTTACTCGTGCTCTAAAGCATATGTATATCATGTTTCGTTCAAATCGGACAAAAACTGTAGATTTGTATAATGAACATACATGCATACCGATAACGGCATTTATGTATGTTAGAGTTCAACAGAATTATATCGTAGGCGAATAAACCAGTCTCACACCTCTGTGCAGTAAACTTCTCAATTCCAGTCAAGTGCAATGAAAAAAGCAGTGGGCTCAACACTGAACCCTGGGGTAAACCATGGCTCTTCCCTAGAGAGCCTCCCTGGGAGGCGAGGGAGGCTCATCCCTGGCCTCCCCTAATACCTGGAAAAGGTATTAATTAACAGATAATGAAATCATTATTACATTGAACTTAACGACGATGTTCAAAATATTTAAGCCGGAATGATGAAATACCTGAAAATGAAATAATGTAAAAGTAAATCACCCCAAACAGATCTTGATTTTTTTTAATTTCATTTTTCACGTGGATTTTTTTTTAAATTGAAAATAAATTGTTGAGTAAAAATTATTAGTCCGGGTTTAGATTTAGTATTGGCAACGATAAAGCAAATTTAACTATTTTAACATTTTATACGAAAAAATGTCTATTTATTCTTTCTAAAAATTATGAAATTTGAATTATTAAGAAAAATTTTTGAATAAAATAAACAAAATCGAGCGTATGTTCATTTCTGGGTTACAATTCATCTATATGCAAAGATACAGGGCCATTAAATCTTCCGTTTTGACGTTTACTTCAGCATAACATTCACACACACAATCACATATATAATTTTATTAGGATTGTAAATTAGAGTTTGTTAAACAAAATTATGTAAAATGTGTTACTATAAATGTTTTCCTAAGCAAGTTGGTTCATTTGTATGTTTGCCTAGTGTTAGTGCGCCTCTGTTTATTAGAAATATTTTTCCGAATGCGAGTTTTCATCCTGTCATCTTGGAAATATTTTAAAAAACTGCTCAAATGTATAGTAATACCATAAAAATAATCTTTACATATTTCGCAAATGTAATCTCTAAACATTTAAAGTTTTTATTCATTATTTTGCAATTTGTTTTTATTGTGCTTCTGTATTATTAATTTGGAAAATAATAGAAAATAAACGTGTAAACATAATGTATAATATAAAATATTTTCTTTTATGTTTTAGAAAATATAAGTTTGAGTAAATTGATTTTGATTTCTGTTACACAAATCGGCACAACAGAGAAATTATTTCTTCTAGAATCAATTTATTTGCATTCAAATTTGATTTTAAAAATAATATAATTAGAAAATATACTATATATATTAATTTACTGAAATTGTCCTTATAACAAATACAAAGCTATTGATTATATAATTTGACAATATTTTTATGCAGATATTTACTAATTTATTTTAATTTTTGTGTTAGTATTTGTTAAAACTTAACTATTCTTCATTTTCATTAGAAAACTAGTTATATGACTTACCTACTTTTTTTCACAGTCAATTAATCCCATCATTATAATAATTTGAATTAATTGCATATCCAATATGTATATTATTCAAATGCAGACAATTACATTTGTTTTTTAATACATTTCATACCAATAATATGATGCCATTATTTGAGTAAGATTCGTTTTAAAAAGAAAAAGATATTGTTAAAATATTTATATTAACACTTTATAATGGTCATCTTTAATTTGCATGAAAACGAAAATACAGGAGATTTCAGGAGTTATTGTTAGGAAAATAAACTTAATTCGTTTTTATCCCATATGTAAAACTATTCCTTTATCGATATCGAAGAATAATTAATAATACTTTGCATTAATTGCAAAATCAATATTTAAACATTTCTTTTCTTTCAGACTCAAAACGTTTTATGCGTTAATCAGCAGTTCATCAGTCCAGTGAGATTTCATAATGAACAAAGAAAAAAAAATATGAACTTAAAAAAACTCCAATGTTATGATACGAAATACAAAGGCGCTAGGAGAAAACTAGTTCTCGTTCCCTTTGAAGAAATCTATCGATGTCTATTATGGAATTTAATGTCTTTTGATTGAACTTATTTTTAAGCACATCATTCTAAAAAAAAAAAAAATTAGATATTAAATTTCTGAATTTTTTAGTTCGTTTTGTATTTCTATACATTTTATTTTCGATCATTGGGAAAGCCTGCCGAAATCCTTTAATTACACATATAAATATGTACAGTTTAGGAAAAAACATAAACACGTCTACTAATCCTGCCAAAAATGTCAATTGAAAAACAATACATGTACCAATCTACTGGAAATTATGTCAACTTTTAATTAACGTTTTAAATTTTTTGTAAAAGTCTGTATAATAAGATAAACACAAAATTTAAAATTTTCAGTATTAACCATTAAATTTGAAGCAATGAACAAATTATGTAATCTTCAGTTAAACTAAATTCAAAATTCTATGACGTTCCTACGATTAATTTCAGAATTTTTAAATCTATTATAAGAAATGGATTTTATGGGTTTTTTTTTTATAAATCCAAATACGGTACTTACAGGATGCTTCATGAAGGTCTTCCTAATTTTAAAATTCAATAATGCATTAACTATAATAAAGATGACATATTATACGGTAGCTTATAAGTTTTGGATACAGTACTTGAAATACATAAAATAGTTCACTTTCTTTTCAATAGATGACACTGCTCTGTTTCAAACCATAAGAATGTTCAAACTTAAGTTGTAAAACTGTATCACGGTCCTCTCAATTTTTATTTATTACTCTATTTAGCTATTGAAACAAACAAAAAAGGCTACTTTTCTGTTAGCCGGGAGCCAGTGATATTACATAATATAGTATGTTATATATATATGTGTGTGTGTGTGGATGTGTATATATGAGAACGTGAGTTTCAAAACGCGCCTTATCCAGAAAATGAAATTTTGAGAATCGGCGAAAAACCTCTAACTGCATCTATTGGTTTTCATTGTAAACCAAGAATTTACAATGCCAGAAATATATGCTAAAACTAGTTTTATTGCGAATTGTAGTGTTTTTTCAATGCGGATTTAAAAATAGAATAGATTAATAGAAAAAACACATTTTTTCTTTTTTTTTTTTTTTTTTTTTTTTTTTTTTTTTTGCATAAGGCGAGTTTTGAAACTCATGTCCTCATATACTTGAATGTATATAAATTTAAAACTTACCTAAAAAACATGTCACTTATTTCATCTTGATATTTATTATACTTAATCAATGCATCACAAAAATTTTAAATTAACCCTTTGTACTCCGTTGTCGCCGCTGCGGCGACAATCAATAAATCCAATACATTTATTTCTGGCACCAGTAACAAAAAAAGTAATATTTGCCTTATTTAATTAGAGCATTTTCGAGCATTAGAGCATTTTGTGCAAATGAAGGTAACTTTTTTAAAAAAGTGGTGCCAACCGAATAAAATTTCTGTAAGAGACGCTGGAGCGCAAAGGGTTAATGAGTCCTTTATGAATTATCCTGAAAAATTATGAATTATCCTGAATCATCCTATTAATATTAATAAATGTTCCATAATACTAAAAATTATAAAATAAAGAATGTTCCATAAATACCATAACGAATTAATTTTATCGCAAGTGCAAATGAATTTCCATGCAAAGGTTTCTGTACATGAGACGAAAGAAAGCAATAAATTATATTACTTTCAAATTAAACAAAATTCATCAATTTTAAACTTCTAAATCAGGCTCTTAAAGAAATATTATGATGACTTTTAAATATAACTAAAATTAATCTCTGAAAAAAGTTTAAAATTTGTGTACATACATAGGAAGCATTTATGAATAGAATGCAATTAAGCTTTTGATTAGTTATTGTTAATACTCTTTCGAATAGTAATTTTATAATTTATTTTGAATATCATGAAGCAGCGAAAAATACAAAACTGAAATAGTTATATTCGAATTTTTAAGTAGTATATGCACATAAAATAAAAATGTGAAAAAATAATTTTAGGAAAAATAAATAAAAATAAATAAATGTTGAGGTTTGAGGCGGGAAATTTTGAATAATATTTGATTCCAATATTTTTTTTTTATCCAAATGACTTGGAAGGGCATTGGTATCAGGGCATCTATTTTTGAGTAAACAAATATGTTCTTAAAATTAAGTGTTATTACTGAAAATTCAAATCTGATATTTTTACATGTAGACGCCTCTCAAAGCTTAATTCATGCATACTATTTTACAGTAAACGTTATTTCTAATCTATTGATACCGATGTGTTACTTAAACGGTGGTTCGCAGCAGAATCAAGGAGGAAGGGGGGGGGGGGGGAGTTACCTTAATTTTCATCCAAGACTATACGTATGATATTAGGTGCTGTATTATTCGTTGAAAATCATTACGTTAATAGTATGGATTAAAAAAAGTGATAAGGAAAATGCTATTGCGGGACATTTTACGCTAAAACATGCGTTGTAAAAAGGATTTTGAAAATAAGTAACTTTACAAGTGCTTTAAATAGACCATAACTTTACAATGTCTATGCGAATGTCTATTTAAAAAACTTTACAAGTGCTTTAAATAGGCATTCGCAAAATTTAAAAATATAAGCACAGTTTGCGTATTTATAAGAAACATAATAAATTCATATCCATATACATGATATTTCCAAAACTTCAGTAAATATAATTACAGAAATATTTATTACTTGATTTTCTATGCAAAAAACGTAAGTTTAAGGGGGCCGGGACGGACAGGGCAGGGTAGATGTTTTATACAAGGTGAATGTGGGATTTTCCCTGTATGCTTCATTATCTTCCGAAAACCTTAATTGGTGGCGGAAGTTATTACAGGGAGAGAGACAAGCGCCGACGATTGAATTACCAGCTTCTGCATAGTTCTCAAATGAAAGTGCAAAAGAATGACGTTTGTAGTGATAAAATGCGTGGATAAATCATCATTTCACTTTTATCTTTTATTCAGAATGTATGAGCGCTATAAGTTTTCCGGCATAAAATAATTCACAATAACAAAATGTGCAATGGAAGTTTCAGAGGTATATTCATGTATTTGCTATACAGAATATGTGGAGATCTGTCAGATGATTTGCTTTACAGCTATACATTTAAAAGAACTAAAAGAAAATCGAAACTTTTACTGCTTGTTATTGAAATGGAAATGATTAAGTTTTCTTAAATGATTTGATGAGCTAAGTTTGCTCTATCTAATGCTTTACAATCTTCTTATCGGAACGATACACTTTTAAAAAGTGCTAAAAACTAGATTCATACATACATACATGCATATATATATATATATATATATATATATATATATATATATATGTGTGTGTGTGTGTGTGTGTGTGTGAATATGTGTATATATTTAAACATATCTTACTTTTAATAGGCATTAAATAGATTTAAAAGGAGCAAACGTTATATTCTTTCACAGCATTCACAACGTCCCCAATTCTTATCATATAAATGACACAGTTTTTCTAAACGAACCACATAACTTGTTTGTGCTTGCAAATATTTCCGAAAGAAATAAATACCAGGCGAACATAAATAAATAGACGCTTCTCAATAAATATCTGCAGGCTTTTATGCTTTATTTACGCTTCAAATAAACATACAGTGTGCTTAGGTCCCTTTCTCGTGATAAATATTTCCAAACCGAGAGAGGAACAGCTATGCAAATGCGATATCAAAGTAGTAAAGTGACTACGTTTAACTTAATTCAAAGATATCAGCGCCCCTACTTGCGGAATCTATATGTTAGTAACCCTATATCGAAAACAATGGGACACAGCAAAATAAAATCAATTACCAAAATGTAGAGTGTCCAGGATTTAGTATGAAATCATGCCTTCTATGTAAAAGTGACGTTGGTAAACACTATGAAGTGCAACTATTCTGATATGAAATCACCGATTTAAATGCGTAAATAATCGCGTGCTAAAGTGTGGCATTATAAGGCAGTGCACATTTACTAATAAAAATAACACATATAAGCAAGGTACAGTTTATTTTATTAACAACAATCAAGATAAGTATGCTCAATGTGTCCACAATTGGCCGTAATTAACGTTCACCCACTTGCATACACAAACATTGTTATCGATAGTAAATGCATGCCTTATGTTTTAAAAGTAAATGTCATCTGCCATATGATGCCGCACTTCTACATGCCACTAGTGACGCATTTAAGCCGGTGATTGAATATACAAAAACTTACATTTTAGAATTTCCAATAATGTTATTTTCACCTGTAAAGGCATTATTTTATCGTAAATGGAGGATTGTATACGCTATTATAATTTACCTTTTTTTCATTATCTACTATAGTTTTCTAGATAGGGTGGACAACATCCAAATTTCGCCACTAGGGGAGCTATTTTAGATTGCATTAAGTCTGTCGTAGACACTTTACTATACCGTTATCTCACTTGCGTAGCTGTAACTTTCTCCGTACGCAAGGGTTTTCGGGATAATAAACTTTCCTATGCAACTATACTTTTAACGGAAATTCATTTTAATAAATGAAATCAAAAAGTACCACATACCGGCAAAGAAGCACTTTAACTAATACATTTTATGGTTCAAAACATTATATTTGTCTTGAAAATAAGTTGCAGCTATTTCAAAGGGTTCTAAAGCTTGAGCTAACATTAATATGAAATCTGCTCGGATGCCTAACCAACAAATGTTTATAGGCAATCGTAGACTCAGTGGGGCGAGAAGAAGCTTTTTCTAACAACGACGCAAAAGCCAACTTCCCAGGTTTATGGATAAATTGTCCCGCCCCAAAATTGTCGATAGAAGAATAAAGGCAATTTTTTAGTATATGTTGATAAGAATTTGCAAAAAATAGATCTGAGCATTTAATGTGCAAATTCCTGATTATGTAAATTACAATAACGCGAATAATTTGGACATGAAAGACAGGAAAAGTTCTGACATTATTTCCAAATTCATTCAGGTTACATTCAGATTATTATTTCTAAACGACCTGCGTGTTACATTACTTAGAAAAATTTTCTTATGACATTAATGTACATTCACTCGTTCAAGTTTTCAATCGCTCTCCTGACTTTTGAAACCCGAATCAACCTGCGAAAGGATGCATTAAAAGTAAACTCATTAAAAAAATAATTCAGGAATTTGAATAAATAATGTTGTTTGCTCGTCTTGGCAGATGGAAGAAACCAGTATCATAGCAGATAGTCACGAATATTAGGATTTGAATCTTTGACGAAGAAAAAAGCAGCTTTTGATAGTATCATATCTTGTAGAATCAAAAGACAAACGTATATGAATTCCATTCCACGGCATGGAAAGTTTGACTAAAATCCACTCTTATTTGTACAAGATTATCAATGTTAATGGACTAAAACACGTCTATTTAATAAACTATTGTCATTTTGTGTGACGATTATTGACAATCGCTAATTAATAAGGCTTGATATTGGAAAATTATTATTGGAGAAGAACCCCCTTTTTACGTGTGATTGTGTCAAAATTGCTCTAGTTATCAAATTTATTAATAAAAATGAATATTTTGCTTCAGGTTCATCTTTGTTTTTATTTTTTTTTCTTCATTAAAAAGCGTGACATATTTATGACTGTTGGAAACATTTATGAATTTAATAATTTTTTAAAATTATTTCTTCATCCCACTTCTACATTAGCCTCCAATTTAATTTTGTGACATTTCGCTTATTAGATCCTTTCTTTTAGTTTTAATAAGCGTCAGATTATTTATGACCTACGCGTGTTTTGAAAACTATAGGATAGAGTTAGTTTTTCTAAAAGTTAAATTGCAATAGGATAAGTTCGGGATAGTTGCCCTACTTAACACCCCCCCTTCATTTTAATTTTTATAGAAATGATTTTCGCAGTGCCCATGTAACCTATCTACTGCAAATTTTTTGTAGAACATCATAGAAAATATTACTTTAATATAAATACCATATAAAATAGTGTTTTTATCAAAAAACATAATCAATGATTTTGGCCATATATACCGGATCTCAGGGTTAAATACTGCACTTGGGAGAGATGCCCATTCCGTAAAAGAATAGGAAGCATAGGTAGTTAAAATTTATAATTTAAAGTCTAGATTTGCATTTTACTTAATATTCTATTCAAATCAAATTTATGATTTTTTTAAAATGATCTTACTGGCTCTGTATATTAATCTTGCATTACATTCCCATATCAAATGATATTTACTATTCCCAATTCTTCGAAAAAATGGGTATACAAAATTTGAAGTGAGTCGGATAATTCTAATGAAGGCTAAACTTGTTTAGTCTAATAAACTAAGAAGGATTAATACCCCTTCTACTTATATTCCATGTACAAACTCTAAAAACTAATTCAGGTAAGCAAATTTAAAATTCTGAAACTAAATGCGTTATATTTTTATGTTTCATACCAAATGATTTCAAAATAATTTATATATTCTACGGAAGGTTAAACTTATGTAATTTAAATTTAGGGAGAGGGAAAGAAAATTTGCCAACAATAAATGGACTATTATTTAAATAAATAAAGAAGCATAAAGAGGGATTATACCTCTAATATGGTGGCCCGTTATAGTCTTTTCAAATTTTCTGCACGAATGATATACTTAAGGGATTTTAGATTTCTATTTTGTATTTAGATTTCTATTTAGTGCTTCTGAATGCATTTTGATATAAAGAGAGGGAAAGATCGCATTGTGTGAATTAAAATGTTCCGATCAGAGCTATAAATACCAAACACTTAAATATTTTTCACTTAAAAATGTGAGGGAATTGCAATCTTTTGAACAAATTTTCTGAAATGAAACAAATGATTTTTTTTAATCATTGCTTAAATGGAAAATTTATCACTACTAACACCGCCCCTGGCTTGTTAGGTAATGATCTCCTGGGAGGGCCATGGTCAACCAAAAGAATAAACAATTTTTTTTTTCTCACAATCCTGAATATTAAAAAAATATTCTCACAGAACAATGTTACTTGATAATTATAAACAGGGCGTATTTTTCCACGTCACAACACAAGTGCGGCATATATCCCCGATGCATGTGGGGCATGTAACCTTTTAATCCGTGATAGATGCCCCGGTCACCAGCTCTGGAAGTAGGAACAAATATGGCTACAACCTTTAATAACACATTACTCGATACCTATTTCAACAACATTCACTAAATATTTCATGAAAATTCTGTAGTAAGTACATTATATTTCATCTTCTACTTGTGTCTATCTTACAAGAACATAAAACAAAAGTCAGGCTTACCTTCTTTGATGAATAAAACTTTTATTTGAAGAACTAAATTGCTGTAACTTCGTCTACTACGTTTTTATTGAGAGTAGAAGAACGCCACTAGCTCTGCTACACATCCAATAGCTGAAATACAACCAGGGCAACCAACCCGATTGGAAATCTAACCTGGAATTACTCTAATTGCCTGTAACAATTTTCGCTCTTTACAAAACATATTTTCTACTGTAAAAATAAACGGTAAAATAACTTAATTCAATTCTTATTTGATTTTTTGTCATTTGTGCTGTTTGAAGGCTTAAGAGCCTACATCAGTCATGCGAAAAAACGCGCAAGCTAATGTTAAGTCTATGGGAAGGTTCTTGCGCGAATTCTCGATCGCATTTTAATATTTTAAAATGATTCTTTTTGCATAGGATAGCCGATGTCGATCTCTAACGTTGTTAGTTTTTACTTTTTCGATTTTGGTTCCAATTTTTTTACATACGGGTGCGTTCACTTTCAGAACCGGTTCGAACCGGTTTCAAAATTAAAAATGTCCGCTTATAAAAAAACTAACAAAAATCAAAAAAGTTGGAAATTGTACGTCAAACGTGACAAATGAGGTGCGTTCGTACTATAGCTAGTTATATAAATATTCAGATCTTGATGATTTTTAATTCCGTGAAATGAATTCTATCGCCTGCAGATTCATTTCTGTCCTAAAATAAGTATCTCGGTCGCTTGACGATTAAACTTCGGAAGCTCTTATAAAAAAAAGCACCGATTTAAAAAAAAAAAATATTCAAATTTATTAGTAAATATTTTTATTAATATCTCCTAAAGTTTTGATTCGATTTTTATAAAATTTGAAATGTCTCGACAAAATTCTGCAAAGATAATATATCTTAAATTTCAAACCATTCGGTTGGGTAGTTTTTGCGTTGTTATATGCGGACGGACAGACAGACGGACGGACCAAGGGCGACAATAGGTGCTACGTATTTATATAATTACGAACGCACCTAAAAAGTAAAAACTAACAACGTTAGAGATCGACCTCAGCTATCCTATGCAAAAAGAAAATCATTTAAAAATATGAAAATGCGAGCGAGAAATCGCGCAAGAACCTTCCCATAGACTTAACATTAGCTTGAGCGTTTCTTCGTGTGACTAGCATAGGCTCTTAAAAGCAACGTCCAGCTCTTCCTAACAAAGTGAAAAGATATTTTCAAAAGATTCTAACACCATTTAGTTATGTACAAAACACGTGATTTCCTTTCATTTAATAAATAGATTGATTAAAATATTGATTAATGTTCACATTTTAAAATTTCATATAAATGATATTGAATATTCGTACTGGGAATTTGTAAAAAATAAAATATCTTTGAGGAGCCTCGTATAAAATTTATCTTTGATACTATCCGAGATGTAGACCTGATGCCGCATTTTTTTTTTTTTTGATCGTTTGAATATTTGATCAATAATTTATAAATATGTTTTATGCTCACACTTTCTGTTTTCATTCTATATAATTATTAGATTTATTTTTCAAGATGAAATTAAGTGAAGAAAATAGAAATAAATTTAAACTACGCAGCATTTTCTAATCACGCAACAAAAATAAATCTTGGTAAAAGTTTTCTGAAATTAGTCTTTAAAAAATAATGTTTTTCGGAAAAGACGTAAAATCATACCCCGTGATCATCGTTTAAAAGGAAAATACTTGAACTCAATAAAAATATCAAAAACTATTCTCTGAATAAAAATAACACTTAATGCTAAAAACAGAAAGATGGACAATTAGCATGAAAGAAACAAGCTGCTAGTGCCTTTTATACAAGCAAAAATATCAAAATATCGTTGAATGTTAATTCAGAAAATGTTGCTTTCTATCAAGCGGTTTAATCTATTTATCACGCCCATTTTCTTTCCAATCTAGCATTTATTTTCAACGACCACGATCTTGAAAGATATTGATTAAAGCTTGGCTACAAGTTTTTGCTTCATCCTCTGGGTTACTAAAAAAGATTCTTCCCGTATTAAGGCATCAAATGTTTTCCTTTAATTAAACGGCTGCTTCATTTTCAAAAAGAAAATTGTTCCAAATAGTCTTGTCGATTTTTCTGCGAAAGAAAAATCGTTTCATTGCATCTTGCGAAAGAATGGACTGAAGAGTTATGCTTCATTTATTTGACTCCCGAGCTGTTAGCTCATAAAACCAAAAGATATTTAACTCATTAAGTAATAAAAAAGCGACAAATGCGATAATGTGTAATTAAGTGAACTAATGAAATGAAGATCTTACATAAGAAATCATTCTTTGTGTTTTGAAAATTTTAAATCGATACTGAATGTACCGGTGCGTTTTCTTCTGAACACGTATGAGTAAATTTTTTTTTATTACTATAGATGGAGCGAGGATCTCGATATCTATTTATAAAATTATTATTTTAGATTTATGTAACTACTAATAAAACATTGTAATGATCATCTTGTGCCATAAATTATTGTTTATGATTTAGAAAGTTTTAATTTACCTTTAAATAAACGATGCCATTTAAAAAATATTTATAATTATACATTACAAAGCTGTTTATGAAGGATGAGATATTTCATTAAATAGCATGTAAAATAAGCTTGATTAAAAATGCGTTATGTGTGTATAATTAGGGAAAGTTTAGGTATTTCAACGTGTATGTATTTTTAATACGTTTTGTACGTTTTTATACATTATTGTATAAATGGCGGATAAAAATTATATTAAAAGAAGGCCATATAAGTATTATTTATAAGTTTTTTTTCTTACTAATTCAAATGTATATAAATATGCATGTAACATATCTCAAAGTTGTTGTAAATATATGCGCAAAATACACATACACACATGTAAAAGCATTTACAGAGATAAAATAAAAATAGTTTGTAATATATAGCATATATTTTTTTAATTTGGACTTAAATTTTTTTCGTAAAATATTCAAGGAAAAACTATTATATAATAGAGTTTCGAGTAAGGAAAAATAAAAATAATAGTCACTTTTCTATTTTACACTTATTCGTTAAAAAAATCCCCTGGATTATTTTGCCTGAATTATTGTTTTTATTTTGTTAATTTTAGCATGAAAACAGCAACTTTATTCATCTTGCAAAAAGTTAAAATAACGGCAAGAAAATTTAAAAACAACTTTTTTTAAATTATATATTTAAAATTTTAAACTTCACTCAAGCATTTATACAAATCTCTGAAACCTAACAAAATAAAAATTATCTAAAACTCGATTCGTTTTTATGAGATACTATTTAATATTAATGATACACAAACCGCCTTATGCATTTTTATACATACAAAACAAAATTAATGAACTGGAACTGAAAGTTATGAATGAATATTTATAGCTACATATAATTTAAAAATCTATTAGATTACAAGGATCCATCACTAATTAGATTTCAAATTATTTTACCGTTGATATAAACGCAATAAAATAATTGTATAGTTACGAATTCCATTTCAAAGTTAAACACTATTTAGGAAATAAAATAATGATATGCCTAGAATTTGTTTTAGAAATTGTTTTTAATACATCACAATAAGTCAATCGATCGTATTTCCCCAAATAAAACGATAAAAGTTTCATAATTTATCTTTCATAATATATATATTAGCACAAACAGACGCACACACATTATGATTTTGAAAATATTCCAAAATCATTTATTAAAAATACAATTCGAGAGAAAATTATTCACCAGTGACAAAATCATTGGAACAATACTTAAAAAGGTTTAGTAAAAAAAAAAATTTTCTCCCTCAAATGCAGATCGGTAAGACAGACAGATATATCTTATAATAAAATTAACTCAAGTTTTGTCAGACCATGCAATTATAAACGTTATGTTTTCAAGTACAAACATTCGACTACAGACATGATTGTGTGACTTTAAAAAACTCAAACAATGAAACATATACTTTTGTTTTTGCCCACGTCTGAAACATTACGGACTACAGGTTTTTAAAACTATTACTTCTAATGCACATTCCTGGCATACTAGCATTAGTGCTCTTTTAAGAAAAGAATATTTTTATTTGGACATATTTTGTCTTTTTGAGTATAATATAATATATATATATATATTAATATGTGCATATAATTTGACATTGTGGTGGAACATGCTGAATAAAAACATTCTTTCAAACATTCATATATACAGGGTGATTATAAAGAAACTTTGCCAACATCTGCACTTCTAGCGCCCGTTCTATTTAACCGATCAAGATGAAATTTTAAATATAGTTGTTTGAAGGTATGCGCTCGAGATTCTGTGAATGGCAATACAGTGGTGCTCACGGTTACGGTTATAGTTACAGAAACTCGAAAATTTCGAATGGCAACGCCTACTTTTTCCTGTCTCAAAATGTTCAGCGCATGCGAAAACCCTAAATAGCGTTGAAACGGTACCGATATGTCCAAAAACCGACGTGTTATAGACATACAAACCGTTCTTTAAGGCGCACCGAGCAATAATGCATTCGACAGAGACAAGAAACTGCTGAATGATGAGAACACATATCAGACAAAAGAAAACCTTTATTGGCATCAAACATTTTCCACATGGGTGCCATCACAAGCAATTACGCATTGCATGCGGGAGACGACGGACAATACCGCTGAACGCAACATGACGCGAGGAATGTTTCTAATCTCACGCCGTATAGAATCCTGCAAGCCCGACAATGTTTGCGGATTGCACAGGTAAACTCTGGATTTGAGATATCCCCAAAACCAGAAATCCATAGGCGTCAGATCTGGGGATCGCGCAGGCCACGGAATAGGATAATGGCGTGAGATGATGCGATCACCAAAATGCTGATCTAGGAGCCTTTTAACTGACCTCGCTATATGTGGAGGTGCACCATCTTGCATCCAAACAACGTCATTGAGTGCATTCCGCCGACGCAACTCCGGTAGTACAGAATTTTTCAGCATGGCTGCATACCGAGAGCCTGTTACAGAACATGTTGCAGGACCCGCTGGGGTCGTTTCCTCAAAGAAGAACGGGCCGAGAACAAATGTAGCTGTAATGCCGCACCACACAGTCACTTTGGCGTCAAATAATGGTACTGGTGCCACAGCGTGAGGATTCGTCTCTCCCCAGTGCACACAATTCTTTGTGTTAATGTTGCCATGTAAGGTGAAATGCGCCTCGTCCGTCCATAGTATGCGAAGTGGCCAGTCGTTATCAGCATCATATCGTAATAAAAATTCATTTGCGAAGTCCAGACGTTGTTGTGGGTCACCCGGCTGCAACATCTGGACGCGCTGAAATCGATAGGGAAACATGTGAAGTACTGAGCGCAAGAGCTTGCGGACCGTTGTGTTCGGAATATCCAACAAGCGCGATAATCCTCTTGCAGTTTCTGTGTGCCCTGTAGTCACTGTATGATGCACTTCCATGACAACGTCCTCAGAAACTGTTGGCCGTCCGGAGCGCGGTTTGTCACAGGTGCAGCCTGTATCTTCGAATTTGCGCACTAAATCACGCACAGCTTGCAGAGTACATGGCCCACGTCGTTGTCGATGATTGCGGCGATACACACGCAAGGCTTCCGCAGCGTTCATCCCATTTAGATAATAGAGTTTGATCAATTCACCGCGAACTTTCCCAGGAAGAGTCATATCGTCGGCATGTGCGAGTTCATGAATGACGACTTCGCATACCCGCTTGGTATTTTATAGGCTTCCTCCGCTGAATATCTGGCGAACGGCGTTCTGTGATTGGTATCTTGCCTGTGTCATATGCAAAGTTACTGCGTGCGCACAGATCGTGTTTTGTTGGCCGGTTTTCAGAACTCTTCTTTGTGTATGCATAACACGTTTGTTTTTGGACATATCGGTACCGTTTCAACGCTATTTAGGGTTTTCGCATGCGCTGAACATTTTGAGACAGGAAAAAGTAGGCGTTGCCATTCGAAATTTTCGAGTTTCTGTAACTATAACCGTAACCGTGAGCACCACTGTATTGCCATTCACAGAATCTCGAGCGCATACCTTCAAACAACTATATTTAAAATTTCATCTTGATCGGTTAAATAGAACGGCCGCTAGAAGTGCAGATGTTGGCAAAGTTTCTTTATAATCACCCTGTATATATATATATATATATACACGATACGCTTTTTATTTCTTTTATGTCATCGACAATTTTTAAAAGCCGAATTTTCTGTCAATAATTTTTCTCTGTTCCATTAAATAAAGTGGAACATTCTGAATATCAGTAACTTTTAAGATTATATTGGTGTTATTCGTTAAGAATTTTTTAATACAAAGAATTTAGTAAAATGTTAGTAATAAAAATTATTTGAAAGGATTATAGCGATACATATGTAAAGATCTAACAAACTGAAAAAAAATATAGCAAAAATTATATAAAAAGATCACCATGCCAAAAATGATATATTTTATATTTCAATTAAATTTTGTGTAATTTCAAAATTTTTATTCAAAGATTATTCGTCATATAGGTGCTCCACCTTGCATAAAGGTAATAAAGGTAAGACATTGCTGTTGTTGCAAATGGGGTGTAACAAATGCTTCAAGCATCCTTTTATACCTGTTAGCCGTCACGGTGCATGTCACAGGGCCATTGCGACTAGCCTCTTCGAAAACGAAATGCCCAAGATGTGGCTGTGAGTCCACATCAGACTGTAACTTTTGGTTTAGTGGAGTGGAATCTGTCGGAAGGTACGGGATTTCCCCTGTCCCAAGTGCGACAGTTACGGGTATTAACTGTTTCAGTGATGTAGAAATGGGCCTCATCGCTCCACATAACTTGCCATGGCCACGATGTATCGACTTCAACTCCAGCAAGAAATGTCAATGGAAAGTCAGTCGCTTCTTCGTGTCGATAGCCAGCAACTGTTGATTATAACTGATTTTTGTACGGGAAACAATGCACCATGTTTCTCAGTATGTTCCACACTGTACTATAGGAAACACCCAGGTGTAGTGACACTGCACGTGCATTACTACAGCCTACAAAAAGTATCCATTGACTGTTCAACAATAGCGGTGGCAACATCTTCAATGACATCTGAGAGAATCGGTTTGCGTCTTCGACCCGGCTAAACTCCAAGATGTTCAGTTTTCTCGATTCGAGCGATCATTCTCCTAAGAGTTATATAAGAAATTTTCCCTTACGCAAATTCTTACGTCGGCGAAATATTCGAAGTTCAGCTGCAGCATTTCTTTTGTTT
Source organism: Maratus michaelseni (assembly GCA_963931845.1). Lineage (NCBI taxonomy): Eukaryota > Metazoa > Arthropoda > Arachnida > Araneae > Salticidae > Maratus > Maratus michaelseni. The sequence goes on from OZ007586.1 coordinate 365,959,620, forward strand.
CCATAAAAGAGCTTCAAATGCAAAACGCATTCTCGTAGCGTGGCAGCCATCACTGATAAGAATGACATTCCCCAGTTTTTAACTTATTTTATACAAAGAACATGGCTGAAAAACCATGGGTTTATTAAATTTTTTGTTCTTACAGTGCGAAATTGTAGTTAAAATGTCAGTTTTACAACACATACAAAAAAAAAGGCTCGCTTATTCAGTAAATTATTGTTTTCAATATTTAATTCACAGAAAATTTAATTTTAAGAAAAACTGTACAGACTGACAATTTTACTTTCCATCAACACCAGTATTTATTATCCATACATGCAAATCTCTATTTGTACATATTCATTTACAGAAGTTTCCTGGGCGCAAAAAGGGGGATCGGTAGGCGCAAATTTGCTCTCTGGAGTAAGGCTGATGACCTCGGTATAGATTATATTAAAAATTTTGACATAATATTCACGCAATTTTATGTCATTTCCTACATATTTATATCTATATATAAAGTATGTATAGATAGCGTCCCAAAGAGATTGAAACGCCCTTTAACATTTTCCTGTTAGAGATACGCAAAGTAAATTTTTTTAAAAATTGAAAATAAATTTGGAATTAAGATTATGTTCATGAAATAATGATTCTTTAATTTTCAAAAAGTTACACTTTTTAATTTTTTATACATGTGCTGGGTTTCATAAGTTATATCTTAAAAGCTTTTCTCCGCTATCTGATAAGTAAAACAGTAACAAATCTGTTATTCTATGACCAAAACTCTCCTAATTATGATACGTTGCATTTTATGAAATTTTGGAGGTTTCGGACAGTAAAAAAATCGTCTGTCCGTTTTAATGCCGTAAAGTTACGAAACTTCATAAATTTCAATTTATCATAACTCGGTAAGTTTTGGGCGTAGAAAAATGAAATTTCTATTGTTTTACTTGAAATAGCTTAGAGAAACAGCTTAGAATCCAATGATACAGTACCCACGGATACAGTACCCTTACAGTATCCAGTGAGCGTACAGGGTGCCCAGTAATTAACCGAAAATTGGAAACTTTAATAACTGTTTGTTGGGACGTCATTGTGACGTAACATTTGGTGACGCAACACTATGAACTTTTGAACTTTTAGCTGAACATTTCCATGACAGAGTTTTGGGTTTGAATTGTGCTGACGCAACAGGACAGGGGATTGATTGGCCTGCCTATTCTCCTGATTTGAGCCCCCTTGACTATTTTCTGTGGGGCTACTTGAAGGACAATGTGTTCATAAATCCTCCACAATCATTAAATGTGCTCCGACAAGACATTTCTGCTGAAATTTCGGGCATCACACTGCCAACTATTTGTTCAGTTTTGGACAACTTTGATCTTAGTCTTTGCCATATTGTTGCAAGTAATAGGAAGCACTTCGAAAATCTTGTGCATTAAATCGGAATAAATGTACTTATTTGTGAAGTAAATATTTTTCTTTTATCTCTTCTCAAACTCTTTTACTAAACAATTCAAATTTTTGGTTAATTACTGGGCACCTAGTATAAAAATTGAAAAAGTGTAAAATTTTGAAAATTAATAACAGGATTATTTCGTCTACATAATTATAATTCCTATCTTATTTTGAGCATTGTTGCAATTTACATTGCCTACATATCTCTAAGAGATAAAAAATTAAAGATCGTTCAATCTTTTTAGGACAGTCTATAGTTTTATATGTATAACTATACTAATAAGAGTTTGCCTATCTGTGTGTGTGCGATGGTTAGAAAAATGTACCGCCCGTAGAGGTCTGAAAATTTAGATGAGGTTAGTCCAATGTAGGTCATAATTCCCCGAGGCTCAGATTTTTATTTTTTGATAATTAGACGAGATATTAATTAAAAACCACAAAGAACACTTATCAAAAATACATTTTTCTTCTCAAAATGGCGCACAGCGCCCGTTCCGAAAGGTCGCTAGTAGTACAGTTTCGAAGGTCGGAAACGCTCCTTTTTTACGGCGTCTTCCAAATCCACCATTGGCCAAAGCGTTCGCAATACAGGAAAAATAAATTCAAAAATACACGCTTAAATGTCGTAATTTTTAGTTTCGAACGACGTAATTATCATAAAAAATTACGAATTTTAACACTTTGAAAAAAGAAAGTTCTATTTCCCGCTTCTTTTTCAATTTTATAGAAGCTTGCATCAGGCTCAATTTCAGAGATACGGATAAACAAAAAATGCCTATTTAAATCGGTCATTTTCTTCTTTATGAAATTGCAATTTGTCTTCAAAAGTAAGAATATTAACCCTTTCACATAAATTCGAGACTGGAGGTCACTTCGCTCCCCCGGAGGCACTCTTTCTTCTGCGCTACAGCGTATTGGTATTTTAACACAATCTTTTTACACTTTCTTAGTACACTCGATTTACATTATCTATAAAAATCTCGAAAAAATCGGACGACTAGCATTTAAAAAAAATAAAATCTGCAAATTTTCGCTCAGAACGTGAACACACGCGCGACATAGGCTGATATTTTTAGGACTAAATATCCGTATTTTTACACGAAACTGTACACAGGCTTCAAAATCTTTATATTTATAACTGATTAAAACGTCAAAGAGTTCCCACGATAAGAACTATTTTCTTTTTTAATTAACGAACCCGACGCGAGAAAAAAAAGCTAATATTTTTTCGTGAATTTTTTAAACTGGATTTAAAACCGTTATACTTATAACCGATAAACATTCCAAAGAGTTTGGACAATAAGAACTATTTTTTTAAACTGTTAAATGACCCGTTCTGAAAAAAAGTTTTCTTACGAGTGCCTTTACCAATAAATATCAATATTTTTTTCTGATTTTTTTACACAAGCTATGGAAACATTATATTTTTAACTCATAAAAATTTCAAAGATTTTTGAACAATAACGACTATTTTTTTAAAACATTTAATCTACCCGACGATCTTCCTCCGTCCCTTTTTTCCGCATTCTTCAAAATTACACATTGGCTTGGGAAATAAAATTCGAAGGGAATAAAAATACTGAACCATGTGTATGTTCATTTTTCTTTCCAATGGTGCATTTGCTTAAAAATGTATAAATATTAACCATTTGAAAAAATTCATTTCCGAAAGTCACTTTTGGCGAATTTTGTTTTTCTCCATATAATTTCGATGTGAAAAGAAAAACAAAAAGTGAGAAGATAAACACTGCTTTTTACAAGTAAATATCAATATTTTAGCAAGGAAATTATATACAGGCTTCGTAAACATTGCGTTTATAACTCATAAAAATTTCAAACAGTTTAAACAATGAGAAATATTTATATTTTGTAAAGCTAAATGTATTCGATGGTAGTCGATGAAAAAGAAACAGAAAACAGTTCTTACAAGCCCCTTTATTTAGAATTTCGTTGAAAAATATAAGATCATCGAACACTTACTTTAGGTATATTTAAGTCTAGTATCACGTCAACGCCGGGCAGGTCAGCTAGTATGTTATCTATAAATTAGTGAGAGAGAGAATTTGATAGATACAATCATATACAATTGCATAAATTTGTTTATGATATGAGATGCTAGATAGCGCGAATTCTTAAGGTTTCAATTGATGATATTTAATTTTTAATGAATCTGTTTTGAACAATTATTGTAATTTTGGAAGTTTTTATTTTCTCTTAATATTTCACAAGTTATTTTAAATAAATTATTTAGAGTGGAAATATAGTCATTTTAAACTCACTGTGAAACAGTCTTACCCCTTGATGATTAAGCTAGCATAGGTTTACCGCAAATTTACGTCCAAGTTAATGAAAAAATGGAATTGTCATACTTAAAAATATTTGTTCTAAGAAACTAATCTTCTTAGATAAATTATTATCTTCTTTTCATAAGTTTAATTCCCTATTCTCCGAGTCTTTCGATAAGATAGAATATTTTTGAAGTAAATAGCACTTTAATCTTCTTTAATGTATTTAGTACTAACTACTAAATAATTAAAAAAGTGATTCAACATCTGCTGTGTGTTCCGAATATCACTAGTACTGACTTATGATTAAAAAGGGTAATTTAGAGCATAGAAAGTTTTTAACTTTAAGTAAAGATTTTATTTGTATAAACTATATTGGGTCTATTGTAATTATAAATATTTACTAAGAATTAGAGTCCAGGATCGGGTCGGGTAAAACGATTTCACCCGTGCCCGACCCAGGTCGGGTTAAAGCTATTTTTTTCGTTGCGGGCGAGGTTGACTTTAAATATTTCGAATTCGGGTCGGTTTCGGGTCGAGTTCGGGTTGACCTGATTTTTCAAAGAAAATCCTGATTTTTGTTCAATTGAAAAAACTATATATTTGAATATTAATAAGTGTATATATATTCATTTTAATATAAAAACAATAAAATTTATATTAGAGATATAATTGTAGACTACTTTTCCATAATAGCATTAAAATATGGACTGATTTTCTTTCATATTGGGTTCGGGTTTGAATATTTCGGTTTCGGGTTGTAGTGTGCCGGATTCGGGTTATAGTTCGGGTTGACGAAATTTTTTTCCGATTCTTGTTGACTTTAAGCAAAAGGTTTGGGTTCAGGTCGGCTACAACCTGACTCGCGCAGTGCCGCGTACTATGGATTTACATCTTCATATGGCATCTCTCTATCATTCACCTCTATTGTGTGAAATTGCATCAAATAAAAACAAATAAATAACACTGATAATTTACAAGCACATATAGAGAAGTAATGAAGGTTTCTATGAAAATAAGATCCAAAAAACAAACAGAAAGTGAAATATATTGCATTTAAAATAAATTTAAGAGAAAAAAGAACGAGAAACAAATTAAAATCTATTTAACGGAAAAGAAAAATGCTGCCTTTTGAAAAAGTAAAGAAAATGCAAATTCGAAGGACATAGTTTTATGGTTTCATTCATCTGACCCTATTCGTCTCACATCTCTGTTTGTCTGTCTGTCTGTCAAAGAGTTCGTACTCTGAAATTATATAAGTTAGAGATTTGAAATTTTATATACTTATAGCTGAATACCTCCTGTCACACGACAAATCATAAATTTTGAAAAATTCTTATATTATTTTAATTAAATGAATTAATTTAATGACATCCGACCATTTCTGCGATTTTCATAGATCTTAAAACATAACCTTAATTTCAGTCTTTTACGCCTAGGCTAGATGGTTCAGTGGTAGCGCGTTTTTCTCCTAACTCAAACGTTCCAGGGTTCTATTCTAGACGACGGATGTAGGAATTTGCGATTTTTACTTTTCATTGTCTGATGATTTTAATTAAAAGAACTTTCGCATTTTATTGACATTTTAAGGGTTTGTTTTTCTTTAGCTAAAATTAAATCATGTAATTAAATATGATTTTCAGATATACAAACATATGCTGTTACAATTGTCTGAAAAACAGTTCTTGAATATCTTCAATTTGATTTTAAAAAATAGCTTCCACTTGTTATCGTTTTATTATTAAATTTAATGGTGCTGTCATCTATGTTCATACTGATAAAGTGTATTGAATAATGATGAGGATAATTCTAAGTTAATGATTTGAATTTATTAATTAAAGGATAAAGTGTTGTGAAAGGAATATTAAACGAAACACTTTGTTAGATCTTCGAACACACGTACCCACTTGTTTTTATTTTTATCAGTTTATAACTTACGGGTTACTGTTTTTTTAAAATACCGTATGATAAATCTTTAATAATAGTTTATTCTGGCTTTTATGTATGAAAAAATGCAATCATTAACAAAATATTTATTTAACTTATCAAATCTCATTTAACTAAACTAAGTTTATTCTTAATACAATTTAAAAATTATATTTTAACACTTTCATCGTGAACTTCATTCATTGCGGTACCACTTTTATCGTACGGTTCAATCCGGAAAAAAATTTCTTGACAGAATATGTTTTCTTTAAAAAAAGACGTTCAATTTTATGATTTATATATATATTTTAGTCTAAAATATATTATTGATTTCGATGGAAAGGAAATGAAATTTATTTTCAATTAGGAACACGAAAATTTTTGAAGAAATAAGAACATTTTAAGTAACTTTAGTCAGATTTCGAATGTAGTTCTTCATTTTACCTTTCGGTATGAAAATCTTAAGACGACTTACTCTCGTCATGTCACCGCAAGGGGTTAATTAATATTTTCATTTCCCCGTGAATGATTATTTCCTTTGTAAATATTAATTATTGTATGATATAATTGTATTATTCTTAAAATTTTTGGGAACAACAAAATCAGTTTCTTTAAGCTTGTTTTGTTTTTTTTTATTTATGAGAAAATTGGGATTACTCATTTAAGAAATAGATTTTCTTGAAAAAAAATATCTATATGCTAAAAATTCACCCCAAAGTCTCTCCGTAAATTTGTTAAGAGTAACGATTCCAAAAACAATAATTGATTTTATATTCCCTAATTAACTTACAAATTACGGATTTTGTAAGTTAATTAGGAAGTATATTGATTTGTGTTACAGAGGAAAATGGGACAATCTCGTAAAAATTCAATAAACTCAGATTCACTTCATTTATTCCGCAGTGAGATTGATTTTATCGTTCTTTTATCTATAGAACATCTCAGGTCTGTTTACCCTTATGAGTTCAAAGAGTGGCTTTGGAAGGCTTGTAATTTTACTTGCATTACATAAATAAGAACAGATCATCATCAGTCGGATATGCTTGGAAAATTTCTCTTAGCTTAGATTTTAGTTATATATATATATTAAATTTGCTCCGGATAAAAGTATGACAATTGCTAAAATATTCATGCTCAAAACTTAATAGTTTTTCAGATATTTTTAAATCTTAAGTTTTCTCTTGAGTATAACTTATAAGATTTTGTTCTTCTGATGATATATTGATAGCTTACCCTCTAAATATGGTAATATATATTTTTTTCAAAAAAAAACGTGCAGTTTTTGCACTGTTTTTCGAAATTTCAAAATATTTTCTATATTCTAACAAATTAAAATAGCTTTCATGAAGTTATAGTAGTAAGGACCTATTTTGTAAATTTCTATCAATAGAGAATGACAAATTATGCTAAAAAAATTCGAGTGCTTATCGAAGACACAATTGCTAAAAAGACAAGTTTTCTATATGCAGATTCTGCTTTTCTTCTAGTTCCAATTAAGGGGCAAGGCCGGTGTAACGCCTGATATGTTAAGATAAATTCTGTAGATTTTTGAAAAAATCAAATTTGCAATTTACTTTCAGACGCAAATAGCCATAAGATTAGATAAACTCTGTGCATAAATATAAAAGGAATCTCATCATCAGGAAGCTCATAACAAGAAAATGATTCGTAGTCATCCTTCTGAATAGTGGGCACTGCTGAATCTTAGATGGTTCTGAAATTAACAAACAAAGGTTTAAAAAAATTAAACAATCTAGAAATCCGGAAAACATAAGTTTTCACAAAAATATTATTATTATTATTATGTGATTTTTTTTTTATTAAAAAATTCTTTAGAAGCCACTTTAGTAAAAGAAAAGAAATTATAAAGATAAATGTAATGGTTCTCAAGGTAAGCAGATGTCTCACGTGGCTTAGCTCTAGATTGGAAGTCGATTGCTTTATTACTAAATTTTCTACAATGCCCATCGATTCAAAAAACATTATTCTGAGAAACACGCATTTAAGTGTTTGGAAGAGGTATTGATTAGAACTATAGTTTTTCTTTATTTAATCGAGAGTTAAGCAAGACGGCAATTGAAACTTCAATAAATGTTTGATAATTTTTGACACAAGAAAAAACAAGTTTATTTTTTTAATGTTTAACACCTGCATCCGCCCCCCTCCTCTTATAAAAAGTGTACAAAAAACGTAGAAGAAAGCGGAATATTTGGATTAGATTTACTTTTAATCTCTTGCATCCATTAAAGCAGATTTTACCCCAAATACCTTTTCTAAGATCCTCTTAAATAATTAATTAAAAAAAGTACAAGAAACATAAAAAATGGTCGATTCAATCATACTACTTTAAGTTATTTACTCTTTGGGAATATAAATACACTTATAGCCATTTTCAACTAGGCAAATTTATCTGAATTTCGTCTTAGATATATGGATAATACTTTTTTTTATTTTAAGATATGAGAAATATAAACGTAAGCTTGTTTCGTTTTCTTTAGTTTTTGTGCACGTGTTTGGATTAGGTTCTATTTTATTGCAAACAAGAAGTCTGTATCAGCTGATGGATTTAGGCGATGATTCCGTTGCGTTTGGAATCACGTCGTGGCTGTAAATTTAACTTCAGAATCACTTGAGAGAGAAGGGAATTTCTATCGAGTACGAACAACGGTGGAAAAAATGCGGGAAGAAATATCAAATATTAATATATCTACTTTAATATTCTCCACCGTTGCAACAGTCAGATTTACTCATGCATTAGAATTTTGGGGGGGTGGGGGGTGGGGGGGGGTTATTGCCATTTTTGCTCAGATTATTTATTTAAAAAAAAACCAGAATCATTGTTAGAGTAATTTTTAACGTTTTATACATCCTTAACTTTTAAATTTTCAATTTCAATAAATATGCTGAAAACTATTGTACAATAGTGGCTGCATATTTATTTTGATTTGAAAAATCTAAAATGAACTTAAAATAAACTTTTAACACAATAAAATTTATTCTATATTTAATACTTGGAAATTTTTCCATGGAAAATTTCACACGCCTTGCATTCATAATATTCAAATTGTAATTGCTTAAATGGCCTATAGCCAACATAGTGAAAAGTACCCAATTTAAAATTTTTTAATTACCTAATGTGAAATTTTCTATGGAAAAATTTCCGAGTGTTAAATATAGATGTGAAATTTTCTATGAAAAAATTTCCAAGTATTAAATACAGATGTGAAATTTTCTATGGAAAAATTTCCAAGTATTGAATGTAGATGGGAAATTGCCTATGGAAAAAATTCCAAGTATTAAATATAGATTTATTCAATTATCGATGCCGGATTTTCTTTGGTTTTGTGTTTGCCCCAGGGTTGGTGGCTCACGGAAAATATTCCATCTTGTGCTGCGTTTGTAGACTTGCTAACATGTTATAGTGAGAAAGTGCCAGGCTGAGTATTTTTCCCAAGTCGTTCAGTTGGTAGAACGTCAGTGCGCTATACTGATGACCTGGGTTCGACTCCCGGCTTGGGTACTTTTTCACTATGTTGGCTATACACCTTTTAAACAATGAAAATCTGAATATAAAATTTCTTCTTTTTTATACTGTAATGTAGACAGAAAGTATTATTTATTACGCGGAATATCAGGAAAAACAAGTAAAAATCCCAATTTAACATGTCGTAATCTGATTACAATATCTATGTCTCATACACGTGCAAAAAGATTCGAAAAACTTCAGTGAATGTCTGGCAGTGAATTTCCACCTTTTCTTCCCAGCAAAAAAAAAAAAAAAAAAAAAAAAAAAAAAATTCCCTTCATGTTTTCTTTTGTTTATCCTGCATATTGTACTATTAAATCCATTTAAAAATTCAAATTGTATTATGAATAAAAGAAAGAAAATATCAATTCCGAGCATATTCTGAGGCAACGTATCTTTTAACCAATTCAATTTAATTTCATATTATATGTGCACCTGCATGTGTACAGTACATATGCTTATTTGCACATTTTCTCCTATGTCTACATCTACGCACACCCAGAAAAAAGTTTTGTTGAATCAACAAAAATTTGGTTGACCCAATAAAACTTTTTGTTTAAATATAGGTCAATGGAAAGTTTGTTTGAATCAACAGAAAATTTTTTTGTATCGTCAGCAAAAAATGTTTTGTTAATTCAAGTAAAATGGTTCAGTTTTACTTGAATTTTGCTAAAACAACCAAAATGTACTCAACAAAACATTTTTTGTAGTTTTAATCAATTACTTTTTCTGGGTGCATGTACACCTACGCATGTACACTGATATATGGATTCTGTCGCCAATAAATTGAGAAATCTTCCATACTTGGAATGCGCAATTTTTGACAGCAATGCTTTTTGAAGAAACGAAATAAACAGCGACAACTCTGTTGATGATAATGTGTTGAAAAACTTGGAAATAAATACGGTAAAACCAATCGTAGTGGAAAATCTATGTAACAGAATCGCGCCTTAAAGGGAAAAATTATAGTCCCGGCATAAGGAATACAATAGAATTACAAAATACAATATATTAGTATTAGGCGAAAGCCTTTCTAAAGCGGAATTTTTTCCGATTCATCCGTCATTTCTGTCTTTATAGGTTTTACTTCATTTATTTAGGACATTAAAACACCTTACAAATATTTATCCTGTAAACATGTGCATGTTTAGTGAGATTAGAGAAAAAATAAATGTGTAATGAAAGTATGTTAACTGAATGCCATAGTTTCACTTTGATAAATTTTGATTGACCAAGGGAAGATCACTAATCGATAATAGAAATTACAACCCTGGTATCCCGCTTAATTTTCGATCCCTAAAATATCGGGATTCGAAATAAGAAATCCCGGTATTTTTTTTAATTATCTCTTTTTCATGATATTTTAAAATAACATTGAAGTGTCTAACCAAAGCTAGACAAAACAAATAAAGCGATTCCTTTTTTCTAAATATTTAAGTTTTTTTTAAAACTAATATATAATCATAATAAAATGTATATATCGAATATTTTTTAATGTACATTTCTTGCCCGAATATGTTTTGTTAAAACAGAATTCTAGTTAATTGTGGAAACATAAAAAAGAAGAATGATAAATCTTGAAACAAATTACATGTTTATTTTGCTGTGAAGCAACTGTGAAGAAAGCAGCTTGTAATTCATGCATCGTGAGTCAATATTAAGATTGCACTTAATGATAAGAGTCGCATTTGAGAACGGTCCCATTATATGTTAACTTTTTTACGTATCGTACATTTATTTTTGTTTCGGAGATGTCTAACGAAAAATATTTTGTCGCTCATAAGAAGGGTAATGATACATCTTCCGTGTGTACGGTTGTCACAAGTGAGTATTTTCTATTATAACTTAAAGGGTTCACACTACTTCTTCCAAACTGTAATCATTGCTGAAACAACTGCAAGAGAAATCTATGACAAAGAACATTTTTTTAAATAGTGATAAGACTAGTATATAAAAATTGTCTCCTGTGACAACCCTGTGTATGGTATCACTATTTAACGTCCATAGACGAAAAAAGTTCTAAATGTAAAAGGCGTAGTGCAGTGCTTAAAACATTAGGTGTATCCACTAAAGGAATGTACACTCATTTATGGACAAAATACGGTACTAACGTTTTAAAAGAAATTAGTTATCTAAAAGAAATTGTTCTTCCTCTCGCAAGTCAAGAGCACAAAAAATATATGCTGCCTTCGAAAAAACGCGAAATTTAAGATTATTTTATCAGTGATAATGATTCACTGAATTTTATATTATCAAGAATGACAGAGAAATATAGTTTAGCTTAATGCTTTCAGAACTTCAATTGATTTATGAAATATTCTGATAGCTAAATGCTATCATGGCTTAACTACAGCTGCAACATCATTTCGAAACATGTTATGAACTGCAGTTTCAACGTAAAATAATTAATTACAAAAGAAATACAAACCAAACATTTAAATTTTTAGGAAAAAGGTTTAGTTTGACTTTTGATGAATGGATGTCTACTGCCAACAAGCGATTCATGAAACTTAATGTTCACTCAAGATTTTTAACATTCAGTAAGTGCTAAAATTTATGCCTTATTCCTACACACAGTTCTATGACAAAAAGTGGGTGCTATGAAATTTTAAATGTGCCATTTTCTTAAACCAGCATGGCATTTCACTAGACATTCTCGTTATTGTAAGTGATGGACCAAACATATTGTTTAAAGTCGGAAAGGAAATTGAAGCCGAAAATCCGCTTTGTTTTGAACAAGGTATCCATTTAATAGTTTATGATTTTTACTTTAAGCGATGTACATAGCACGAAACATCTTCCGTCCAATCAATGACTGAACCATGTTATATAACTGAAAATTCTGAGTTGTGTGATCATGAGGATGATGAAGCTGTTGAAAATTTGAAATCGGTATTTGCTTTAACATCAGAAAATAAATTACCCTTTCAGGAATTTCATATTCAGAAAAAAATATCAATAAACGTGTTTAAATAGTTTAAAAATTTGTGATTTATTTTAAACGATCTCCATCCAAAAATGCTGTCCTTCAAACATATGTTAAATCTGCAAAAAAAACAAAAAAACAACAATCACTTCTTCTAGACTGTAAAAGAAGCTGGAATAGTCTTTTGATTATGCTTCAATGATCCAATTTACTCTAAAACAGCATACAGAAATCCGTTATTGATTGAAATCCTGAAATCTTCTTAGTAGATGATTCTGATTTCTTTCTTCTGAACGAAAATGTCGAAGTCCATAAAACCTATACATCTGACAGTAGAAACACACTGTCGCAGGGATTCTAATTTGTTAACTGCAGACTTGAAATTTATTCTAAAGGAATTATGCGAAAAGAAATCAATATTCGTTACAGAAAGACTGATGCTACAAAACAGCGCATTCAAGAAGGAAGACGCATAGAATTATCTGGTATTTTAAATTATTTACCCAAAAACAAACCAGGATATCAGAGTACAGAAAATAGTTTAATTGGCAATCTGATTTCAGTGCCTAGCAAAACTGTCATTACGAAGAATATAAAAGTAGTAATTGAAAGACTAAATAGTACTCAAGAAGAATATACGAAAGTACCTTTAAATAACCCTACTGAAAAACAACATTGACGGTGAGAAAACCTATAATAAAAAACTACAAGAAGAAAAAGAAAAAAGCATAATAACTTTAGAAACTGAAACATAAAAGCAAACTGATTCATTAATGACTATTAGAAACGAAATGCGTTTTTTTTTTAGAGAAGAGGAGTTCACGGTCATTATTTAGAATTAGCATATCAGTATTTGCTGACAATCTCACTCACGAGTGAAGAAGCAGAAAGTCCATTTTTGGTAGCTGGTTTTAGTAGGAGCAAAATTAGAAGTCTACCTGGAGACGACACTCTCAATGTTTTGTTATTTCTTAGATCATATATACAAAACTCAACGGAACAGTTAAGTAACAGTAAACAGTTTTAAATCATATTCATTTTTTCGTATCGTATGTAATCATTTTTATTTTACTTCAACTTTTTTTTTTAAATTAGGGATATATCTCTGTTTAGAAATTTTAATGGAATTTCTATTTAAATTTCCATTGTTGAAAGGATATATTTTCATATGTTAGCATTCAAGAACAATAGCCTTAATATTAGGTAGTAAATTATTTTTATGAAATCCCGGGATTGCGGGGTTGTGTTTAACCAATCCCGAAATCGCCAGATTGAAAAATAAAATCTAAGGGTTATATTCCCTATGCGGTAATCATCGCATAATTTTACTATAGTTCCACGTAAATCTACTGGTCCTGCTCATCACATAAAATTGCTCCTTAAAAACACAACAATTCATTAAACAAAATACATAAAATAGTATAATCACTTTTCATCACAGAATTGCAGCATGCCACTGCTCAAACCAGACTCGTTTTTTTTTTTATCAAAGCTTACGTCACATAACGTTTCAATCCTTTCTTTACAAAGGTTTTTCCCACAGGATTATGATAATAGTAATAGGAACACAGATATAGATATAAAATACAATATGGTAAATACAAATACAGTATTACACTGCAATACCTAACTTCAAAGTGTTTCTGTAATTCAGATTAGTCCAACTCTGATCCCCGACCCCCATTCCCCCCAAAAATAACTTAATTAAAAATTATAAAAAAAGTTGTAAATAGATGAACAGAAATAAATATTACAGTGCTCCCGATTAGCATACACCCCTTGAATTAATATGATGACGCATAATTAAAGGATATGCCATATTAAAAGCATTATAAATGCCGCTTTCAATATAACATGATGTTCAATATAGCATGTTATTTATCTCATCTTATCAATTGTGCGTCATAATATTAGTTTAATGTGTGTTGGATAATCGGGAGTCTAACATATATACAATTATTTATTTTATCGCTTTATATCCTATGCTAGAAGTGTTGAAAACCTATAAAAAGGAGGCAGGATTTGAGATACATCAAATAAAGAAATTGACGTAATTTTCATGATTATTAAGCTAATAATTATTGATTTATCTGAAAATCAACGCAATATGCTTCAATAAAGAATATTTAATTTGACGAATTCTTCTTTATTAGATATTAAAGAGCTATTAACAATGACACAAATTTTGTTGTTTCACAGACAAAATTGTTAGATTGCTTTAGGTCATAACTTTATTCTAAATATTTACATACATTCAACATATGAAGTTTGATAAACCACGTAAATAACTTAGCATTTACATTACAATTTTCGATTTAAAAAAAAATGCAAATTTCTGAGGAATTGCTAAAAATGCATTTTGACAGAAAATTGTTTACGTATACAAATACGTAAAAGGATACAAAATTCCGTACATTTAAAACATTCTATACGAGAAACATATAAATACGTTTCTATAGATTGGTGGTAGAAATTACTGCTTCCACTGGAAATTTTACAAAAAAAAAAAAAAAAAGCAGTGTCATTCAAGTAAACTTGCTTCCAATTTGTAGAAAGCAGACTTCAATTTATTGCAATTTTTGTAAGATACATTTCACGCGTCATTTTTGAAAAATTCCCTGCATACAATGTGCTAATATAATCTAAGAAGTTTGTCTGGAATATACTTTCGAATAAACATCCAAAAAAGTTTTGTAAAAGCAACAGAAAAATTAATGTCTGCGTCCTGAGAAGGAATAAAAAGAAAAGCCAAGCTGACATAACTAGAGCAGAAAGAGGCCGTGGATGATATATAATATTATTAGCGCTTAAAGTAGATTTCTTTTTTTCTTTTTCTTTTTTTTTTTTTTTTTTTTTTTTTTGCGTTTAAGGTATTTTCAAATTTTCTATTTCAAGAAATTATTTTTGACCGTAATTCAGAAAATTCTCCTAAATATTTTGACGTCAGGTCAACGTCATTGTGGCATTGTGTCCGTGACGTGGATGTGAGATCGGTAAGGCCGTTTTTAAGCCATTTTTGCCCACTTTGATCACTTTGTGAAATTGCAGTGTGACTAATTTGTGAAAAGTGTGACATTTGTGACGATTCTGCTTCGGGTCGAGTGACCACATCTTACCCGAACCCAGCCCGACCTAATTGGATCGGCTGTTTTTTTTCGGTAGGCAGGATTCGAATTCTGCATCGAGTTGGGCGACCAGATTTTAGCAGAACTTGACCCGACCTTATTGTGTCGGCTGGTGTCTTTTTCTTTTTTACTGTAGGTAGAATTCGGATTAGAATCTTGCAGCGGGTCGGGTATCCAGGTTTTACACAAACCCAACCCGGGCCAGGTTTAATAAAATCTGGATACTCGACTCGATGCAAAATTCGAATCCAAATCCAACCTGCAGCAAAAAAAACTCGATAACTTTGGTTGGGATTCGGATAAAATCTAGTCACCCGACCCACTGCAGAATCGTCACGCGTGTTTTGAATGTTAATATTTAAAAAAATTAAAAAAAACTGTTTTTTTAATTGCAACATATTTCGAAAACACATTTATTACTATACATTACACATTCTTTATCATATTTCAAGATATTAAGAACCTAAGCTAGTAACGCGGAAAAACTTGCGAGCTAATAAACAACGTTATTTATTTAACGTTCGCATTTCAATATTTTTTTTTTCTGGGGTACTTTCAATTTTTGAAGCGGTTCTGAAACTAAAAGTGTCATCAGAAAAATATAACTGCATTTAAAAGTGAAAATGTATGAAGATATTCGGTAACACCTAAGATATCCTATGCAAATAAATAAATAAATAAAATATTGAAATGGAAATGTTAAATTTGAAAAAAAACGTTGTCATTGGTTTAACATTGGCTAACAATTGCCTTCACGTTATTAGCGTAGGCTCCAAAAGGGCGCATGACTTTTAAATATAAACTGACTTTAAAAACTTGGAATTTTTGAAAAACGTATGTATTAAAGAGTAATATATTATGAACATTTTAAAACAAAACACACAAAAATGTCCCTTAATTTCAATAATTTTGACTAAAATTGTTTCAGTTGTTCTTAGTGTAAAAGTATTAAAATGATACCAAATAATATATAATACTTTAAAGTGGATCTATATATAATTTAAAGTGATTTATCTCAAAAACTACCTTTAAAATAATGCGAGAAATATTTCTATTAAACTACTTTATATTTTTTGCATTCGTATAACTTTACGGGTTTACAGATAATATCTATATCTTAAGACTGGGCCAAATTTTTTCCACCATTCCAGACAAAGAAAAAAAAATAATAAACTCCGAAAACAAAATGTGCTATCCGTTCAACTTTACTTTTAATATAGAAATTTTGATAAAATATACACAAATTTAGGTTCAGTCTTAATAATAAATATACAATCTTATAATAAATTCGCAAAATAGTATGTAAAAACATTAACTGATTTAATAGAAATATTGCGTAAAATTTAAACTCGTCGTTGGGGGCCACCGTAATACCCATCATGGATATGCATAATATAAAATATGAAAATAAAACATGTGTAAACTATTTATAAAATGCATTGCAATTCGAATAAAATCGTGGCTTGATGATGTCATAAACTTTAAATGCTCTATTACTGAATTGCGTAAAAGAAACATCCTTAAAACCCCAAAATTGATAATCATATTAACTAACGGTTTACCGCGTCGGATTAAGCGTCTCATTTAAAATTAAAATATATCTCTGAATTGAAATTTGAATAAAATACAGGGTCATGAAAAATCAAAGTGTGTCGAAAATATAATTACAAATATATAGGCAACTAATTATCCGATTGACTTCATTCTTTATGCAAAATTTATGTTTTTTTATTGTATTTTATATTCAGTCCTTAAAATAAACAATTTCGAAAATTTTTATGTAACTTTTATCAGAACGAATGTTTCGAGAGTCCGAAAAAAATAGTTTTGGATAATCGAGGTTACTGAAATTCAATAAACTTCTTCTCATTATTACATACTAAGTACATACCAAATTTCAAGTCTCTATCTCAATTTGTTCGGGAGATAGAGCGTTTACAGTCACACACACAGACGGCAATTTTTTTTCTAAAAATATGTTTTTCGGAAGCCCCAGTATCTGAAACGTGTAAATCCATCATTTTTTTTTTCGATTTTCAAAACAATTACGAGATTTGCCCTATACTACGTATGCTGGGTAAGTAAAAAGGGACGTTTTAAATTTTTCGGGATAAACCACTTAAATTATACTTTTAATCATTGCTGACAGCGATAACAACAGACACATTTTTTAGCCTTAAGTCGGGAACTTATAGGTTTTTATGCAGGATATCTTAAAATGCTCAAACGATGTTATTCTTTCATCTACAGATTCTTTTTTTTTTTTTTTTCGAAAAATTTTCTTTGAATTTTTTTAACATTAAATAGTGCTATGCCCCTTTAAGATTTTTTTTTTTGGTTAATAAAAAATACTTAAATTCCTATTAAAAAGCAGGTATACTTCAAACATGCAACCATATTAATATTTATAAATAAATACACATTTAAAAAATATATAATCCTTACAATATAAAACTCTTTTTTATTATAAAACTACTTTTCTCATTATAAAACTCTTTTTTTGTCGAGTGATTTTTAATAAGAGAGAAAATACCTTATACACTGATATTCCGTTGTGTATTGATACAGTCACAGCATGCACCAAGTTCTAGTTCTTCTTCTTCTTCTTATTATTATTATTATTATTATTATTATTATTATTATTATTATTATTATTATTATTATTATTATTATTATTATTATTACGCTCCTATTTATGGATTTTATTTTGTATAAAAAGTTAGATATACAACTTTAAAAGTAAATAAAAGAAAAATAATAATAAAAGTTTTAAGTAGCATTTCCACTTCAGGAAAACATGACTTCAAGTTTCTTCACATACGTTTTCACGAAATGTGTTAAATTTAATGTCCAAACTCATAAATTGTACAGTAATTAAAAAATATATATATATATATACTTCTTTTGAATCTTAATGCTTAAGTTCATAATTCTGTTGAGCAGCATGCATAATATAAATTCACATGAATAGGTCAACAAGCTACTTTTGACTCCTCTATAACCCAGACAATAATTAAGATTTTGCTACAAAAACTTTACTAACACAATAATTTAGCTTAAATAAGTATACTTTTTATGAAAATACTTTCATAACACACACAGATTGAACATTATCTCAGTTTGTTGTAGCTAAAAAAAAATCTCAGCTAGTAGAAAAAGTAGTTATTCTTACAGAAAACGTGGCCAGGAGTATAAACTAAATTCCGAATTATATTTTATTTTTTAATAATAATAATAATAATAATAATAATAATAATAATAATAATAATAATAATAATAATAATAATAATACTTTTAAACAGCGTGTAAGTTCCCAGATTTTAGATTGTAGAAGTTTAAAACTTACAGCTTAAAGAAAAACTGAATTGTTAAAAATGTTCAATTATTATATATATTATTGATTGTTATATCAATTATTGATTTAAAGCTTTTTAATTATATTAAAATACTTACACACCATTGTTAATGTATATCAAACTTTTTTACTCCGAGAAACAGAAATCGTTGGTAGCATAAAATTTCAAATGAAGAACAATTAATTAATAAAAGATTAGATAAAAATGGACCAGATAACATTGGCGGAATTATCAAAAGCACCTAGTCAAAGTTATTCAGCAACCATTTGACTATTAATATATGGAATTAGATTAAAATAAAAAGATTAAAAGAATTAATTAGATTAAAAGAATAATGGCTGCTTTTTAACAGCGGCAGATGTTCTTTTCATTGTTCACCAGTTTACTTGCGCAAATGATTGCTTATTCTAATTTTATTTTCATGAATATATATTTTTATAACAGATAAATAAATAAAATCTTTTTTTGTACGGACATCATTGCAATTAAAAATATATGTGCATATTACAACTGATATTTTTTCAATAAATAACTCGTATTTTTTTCATTAATTTTAATGAGTTATATAGTCCTTTTAATAATAATAATGATTACATGGATATATAAAAGATCTTTATGTTACGGTAAACTATTCTGTATTAACTCATTTATTTCGAGAATTATTTCTTGTTTTTTTTTTTTTTTTTTTTTTTTTTTTTTTTTTATTATTATTATTAATTGATTGAATACTACTACTATTTTTTGAAATAGTAAAATTTGCATTATTTAATCTGGCATTAAATGTGGCAAATATTACTAATTGAATAATGTTCTAACAATCAAGCAAACTGAATTTTTTTTAATTAAAAAAGCTCGCCCAACTGACAACACTTATTGGCAGGAATTCCTTCCATTCGGATAATGTGGTCTATTTAGTCTGCCATAAATATTTTGAAGATAGCAAATTATGTTTAATTTTGAAATTATCAGAGAGCATACCGCCAACCTGAATTTTGACATTTAAAATTTGTTCTTTTAATCTTTGATGATTTTGGAAAAAGAAAAAAATCCAAATTATTTAAAGTAGTTAAACATCTCGTCCCCGCTTCATATATTTGACTCCTGCCGGCTCAGTGGTAGCAGTAATTTATAATTTATAAAATTGTTGAAGTTATTTATAACTTTACAGTTATTTTGGTGCGGTTATATGCTAATCAGATTATTGTGGTCAGCTGTCGAATATAAATATGGGAGTGAGATTTTGAACGAGCGGAATCAGTCGTGTCTCGCCTCTCAATGGAAATTAAACCAGTGATTTGGCACTTCAGAATTTGGAGTGTGTAAGAAATTTCCTCCTTGCTGTGTCATTGGCCAAGAAAACATTTAATAACAAAAGCTCAACAGGGGTTGAACCGTTAGCTTTTCAGATACGCTCCAAAATATGGTCTCTTTATCTACCATTTCCAAACCCAATCATTTCCCAAAGGTTTTCACAAACTGCCAACGATGGGCCAAGAATCTGTACAACTTGGGATATTTATTACATAAATATTGGATAATAATAAAATTAGTTAGCTAAACATTAAAAATATTTATTAAGGATTCTTTCTTTTTTTTTTTTTTTTTTTTTCATAAACATTCTTTTTCCAAGGATTTTGAAAATTTTTTGATAACCTCAACTTTTTTAAAAATATTTAATATATATTATTTATTTTTTAGGAAAAATAAATTTCTAACTTAAACATTACGGTTAGTTTTTATTGTCACTAAAGTTTAGAATATATACGATTAAGCATTTACGTATTTTATTTTATTTTATTTTATTTTTGTAATTGTTAAGAAAACATTTTAAAATATTTTTTTACTATAGAAAATATTGTTCGAATTAAAAAAGTAAATTTGAAAAAAAAAAAAAAAAAAAAAAACTCTTTCCATAAAACTTAAATTGCAAACTAATCTTAAATTTTCAAAATAACGGAAACTTCAAAGCAGTTTAATTTTATTTTGAGATAATAATTGCTTTTACTTCTTCAAAATACTTTCTACGACTTTATTTAGATAGAGAAAATTCATTTCATACGAAAGTAAAATGGTTAAGAGAAAATAAAAATAAATACAATTTTTTGTTTAAGAATTGAAAATTTCAACTCTTACTTTTTACGTAACTAGTCTCCCATAAGTGAGAAGTTTGAGGAGGATTAAAGGTAGAGACAAAAGTTTAAAACTATTCCCTGTGCAGGTGAGATCTTGAGGTTTGCACTTTCAGCTTTCAGTAATTACATGGGATTTTATACAGCAAAGTGGAAAGCCATGAAATGTTTTTTCTTTTAAATAATTAAAGAAAAGTTTTTTTAGTGAGTGTGACGAGTCGAGTCGTTTAGTTGAACTTGTGTGTGCCACGCAATTTTCATTTTGCACATGATTTGATAAAAATTTAATTGCAATTTAATTTTTTCTCATCTACACTTAAATTTACTGATTTTATCTATTGGAAATTGTGTGCTGTATCCTGTTCGTAAATATGTAGACAAACAAAGGAGTTGATATTTTGTTTTTGAAATAATAATATCGTTTACCATCGAAATATTCCATATCTGAATATTTCTTATGAAACACAATTAAAATATAAGGAATATATAGTACTGCATATCACATATGTTAATTATATCAATGCAGATCAAATTTTGATTTTTAACATAGTAACGTTTAAACCTAAGTTTGTAGTGAAAAAAAAAATGTAATTTAATAAGAGAATGTGAAAAGATATTTTTCAGTCATACTAATGCATTTAATAATTTCAATTTACTTATGAAATACAATAAGATGATTTTTAATGATCAAAATTTATTATAGATTTTTCAGGCATATTTTTAAAATAAGACAAAATGAGGTTTTAATTTGATGAATACTTTTAAAATTTAAAGTTATATTATCTACTTTCGTCGTTGTATTTATTTTAACTATTTCTTCATTACTGGAAAACTTCGATTTTTCTGTCATTTTAAATTGGATATTTTCCTACTGTGAATTAAGAAGCTAATATCCATAAAAATGCAATTTTCTGTCTCTGTTTATGTTTTTCTGCTATGTATTTGTTTCTTCATGACTGGAAAACTTTGTTCTTCAAGAAATATTAAAATTCAACTCTATTATACTATTAACTTAGACAATTTAAAACAAACAAAATTTTAATGTTTTGTGCAATCGTTAAACCATTTCAGAATTTGCATTTAATTTTTCTTATATAACCAAACAAAAAGCTGTGAGTCAAACTCTTTAGAAACTCATTATTTTTTTTTCAAAAACTTTTGCACATGGATTATTTTTTAAATATTTTTGAATGTTTTCTCCAATCGTTGAACTATTTCAGAAATTGAATATTGTGTAAAAAAAAAAAAAAAAAATTCCTCATCATTTGTATTTGTAGAAATCATTTGTCATTCTTAAAATGTACTTTTCTACATTACAAACTTTTTAGTAACAAAATCTTCATGCTGTTTGTTGAAGTCTGGTGAAAATGAAACGCAGATCAACATTCCGTCATTTTTGACGGGCGTTATATACTAGTTTTTGTATAGAATGCTTCGCCTTATTTGCGAAACTGCAATTAAATAGGATTTCTATTTTGAATTAGTGGTGTACAAAAATTATAGTAGTTGGTAGCTGTGTGCATAAATCATGACAACCATATTTTTTTATGTATAAATTATAAGATAGTAATATGAACATACGTGCCGAAGAGCTTATACGTAGCAGTATGTGGTGACTTAACTGGAAAGCATTCTAATTAAGATTATTGCATGACTGAGCGAGAAGATTTGTCAATCTGCAGCTGTTGTGTAGGATGAAAGTTATTTGGTGTAAACAACAAAGCTGCCAACCGTTCTGTTTTATTCAAAGTCAAATAAACATGCTTAGAATCAAAAAATTTATTTCATAAAATGCGTCTTGTTTCTTGCGTAATATCCCGTATTAGGTAAAATTTCTGGTTCGAAATATGTTTAGTTGATTTGAAAAAACCCAAAACGTTTAGCCGATATTTAACATCTCAACCGATCAGACTAAGAAATATTAGAACACATGTCCAGTCTGATTTGTCACATTTAATCACACGATTCATGCTTAACATAAAATATTTAATGGTTTTCCAAAAATCCTATATATTACCATATTTTCTATGTAGATTTCAAATTTTTATATTACTTACATATTTTTGCAAAAAAAGTATACTTGCTATGACTTATCATATACAGGGTGTTGCCGAATTCAACAGTCAAATTCAGAGAGATGATAGATGGATGAAAAATTACCGTAGAG
Organism: Maratus michaelseni; assembly: GCA_963931845.1. Classification (NCBI taxonomy): domain Eukaryota; kingdom Metazoa; phylum Arthropoda; class Arachnida; order Araneae; family Salticidae; genus Maratus; species Maratus michaelseni. The sequence goes on from OZ007586.1 coordinate 365,982,497, forward strand.
GATGAAAGGACCATTAATAGGATGAAAAATTACCATAGAACATGGTGTCGCACACATCGTTTAGTGTGAGAAAGTCGCAAAAATAGTTATAAAATGTGTGACGTCGAGTGGAACAAAAAGGGCCAATAATAATAAGAAAAACGCAAAAAAATTTACGCTTGATTTATTTCATACATGATGGTGCACCAGCACATTTTGCGATTGCGGTGCGTAACCAATTTGACATATACCGGGGTGTGGAGTAACGCGGCGGTCCTGTTGCTTGGTCTCCAAGCTTCCCGGACCTCAATCCCTCGAATTTCTTCTTCTGGGGCCACCTAAAATCGATTGTTTATTAGACGTCTGCGGATACGCAGGAGGATCTGAGAGCGCTTCAGCAGACATCCACAGCATACCGGGTATGTTTGAACGTGTCCGGCAATCCTTCGTCCGTCGGTGTCGGCTGTGCAATGAACTTCGCGACTGCAACTACGAACAATTCTTATAAAACTGCCTCGTCGTCTCCTTTCTGACACTAAACTGTAATTCACTGTAATCCTGCATTACGCAAATAAATGGTTTTCTATCTATTATTAGTCTTTTCAGTTCCACTGGACGTCACACACTTCATAGCTATTTTTGCAATTTTCTCCCACTAAACGTGGTTTGCGACCACATGTTCTGTAGCAATTTTTCATCCTATTGATGCCTACTATCAGGCCTCTGAATTTGTCGATCTAATTCGGCAACACCCTATGTATTATAATATGAGCAAATCTTGTGTGTTTGTGTGTGTGTCTCTATCTATGTGTGTATATATGCAAATTTTACCTAAAATACGGCTCTAAAGATTTTGAGTAAATTTTGTATTCTACCATTTTCGAGCACGAGAAGATTATTGGGATAGGTCATATGTGCGAGTAAATTGGATTAGTGGGTCATTTTGGGAGAAGACCATTGGTCTAAGTCACATGTTCGAGAAATTTCGATTAATTAGTCATTTTGGGGTCACTATGGGTCAAGCTGATGTTATCTGAAAAACAGGTTTAATGATTTTTACAAAATTTTGTATTCTACCATTTTCGGGGAATAAAAGAACATTAGGCTGGGTCACATGTTCGAGAATATCAGATTAGTGGGTCATTTTGGGTCACTACGGGTCAGGGTCACGCGAATTTTATCTAAAAAACGGCTGAAACAATTTTGACTAAATTTTGTATCTTACCATTTTTTATTACGAGAAGACCATTGGACTGGGTTACATATTCGAGAAAATTCGATTAGTGGGTCAATTTTGGGTCACTTCAGGCCAAGCTAATTTTATCTAAAAACAGCTCTAACGTTTTCCACTAATCTTTGTATCCAACCGATTTGGATTACGAGAAGACCATTGGGCTGGGTCACATATGTCCGAGGAAATTCGAATAGGGGGACATTTTTGATTCAGTATGAGTTAAGCTAATGTTAGGTAAAAAACGGCTTAAATGATTTTGACAAATTTTTTTATCCTACCGTTTTGGGTTACTAGAAGACCATTGGGCTGGGTCCAATGTTCGGTAAAAGTCGATTAATGGGTCATTTTGGGTCACTACGGGTCAGAGTCAAGATAATTTTATCTAAAAAGCGGCTCTAACCATTTTCACTAAGTTTTGTATTCTACCGTTTTGGATTATAAGACCATTGGGTTGGGTAACATGTTCGAGGAAATTCGAATAGTATGTTATTTTTGGATCACTATGGGTTAAGCTAATGTTAGTTAAAAAACGGCTCAATTGATTGTGACTTAATTCTGTATCCTACCGTTTTGGGTTGCTAGAAGACCATCGGACTAGGTCACATGTTCGAGAAAATTTGATTAGTGTGTCATTTTGCGACATTTCGCCAAATTCTGGCGACATTTGTCAAAAAAATTCGCTTTCGGAATTTGAAGGAATTTTCTAGAAATTCCCAGTAGGAGCCGAGATACATTATTCAATCGGCGATTCGAGTTGAACCCTAAACTAATTTTAACCGAGCATAGCTCGGTCTTCCCCGCTGGTGCCTTTGTAATTGGTAAAGCAATCGTATGTATTCAAATCCTATTATGAAATGTATACGAGAGTTTATTATTTTTAATGGGAACGTATACAAGCAATAAGCATTTTTAACACTTTCCAACATTGTTGAAAAGTGTATATGACTTCGCTTTGTCTGGCAGTCTGTCTGTCTGGCCGATTCTCCGTTCCTTAATTCTCGTAAATATACTTGGATCGCCACATAATTGATATGTGTTATTGAGGTTTACTATGCATGTTTGCTATTGAAATTGGAGTGGGTAGCATTTATCATTCGTTTACAGGGACATTCAAAAGAATAACGTTATATTACGGTCTAGAGAGAAAAATCGTATGAAGTGGAGCTTAATGATGTTACACTATTTCAAACTTAATAAAATTGATATGCATAACTGGAGTGGACTACAATGTACTTTCTTTAGAGTATAAAGTGAGTCGCGTTTACAGTCCGTTGAATGAGACGCACAAAATACTTATGGTCAATAGGGGAAATTCGTTTGTGGTGCATTTTAATGATGTTATGTTACTTTAAACATGATGGAGTTTGATGTGAATGGAACAGTGGGGTAGACAACAATATACATTCCATAGATTATTGAGTGCGTTGGTTTTATCGTTCATTTACAGGGACACACAAAATAATTTGGTTACAGAACTGATTATGAGGGATAATTGTTGGAAGTGTGTTTTCAGCTGTGGTATGAATTTTTAATCTTAATTTATTTTCAGTGCATTACGTGGTGTGTACAAATTTTTAGATCATATACAGGGTTACACGGAAGGATTCCCACAGATTACCTTCTGTGGACGGCAATTGTTGAAAATGTGTTTTTACTCTGTTACGTGTTTCATTAATTGTTTGATTATTTAGATATCGCATTTCAATATATGAAAAAATGAAATTTCTTAACAGTATTCTGATAGTGTTGGAAAGCATTTCATAATCTATGCCTGATGAATTATTTAGAGTTCTTGTTTATTTTTGTCAATTTGTTTATTTCTGGAATTTGTAATGATATTTAACAGATGCTAGATACAATTCTTCTTAGATAATATAATGTGAAGAAAGTCCTTTTCAGGCATTTGGAAAATGAACTTATAATCTCTCGTTATTTTCTGTTTTGCTTTCACTCATGTAAACGTAAAAAAAAATGTACTAGCGGCAAAGTTGCCAAATATTCTCGTGTTTTTCACAAAACGGATGTTTTGTGAAACGAAAACGAAACCGTCGCGATCGAAAATTTCCAGTTTTTTAAAATGGAAATTTTTTGATATTCCTAACGGGGTAAAAAAGGAATTTCTAACGCAATTTATCACGCGCACGTGTTTCCTTGACTTCCTTTGGATTCGGACGTGGGTACTGTCCAAATGCAGAGGGGAGCTTTATCCATTGTGCTAGCTAGTCACACCGAAAGTGGTAGTTATAAGGATTTTGCTTCTTATTTCCTTTCTTCTCTCATTAAAGAACATTTTCAGTACATTATTTCAGCTCATTTATTTTGCTTTTTATAACAGTATTTCTGTAATTGTTATTAGAAATAACAGTTGAATACATAGAAAATAATATAAGAAGTATATTCAATAATATTTTGAATTCGTAAGTAGAACAAAATAAAAGTAAAAATATATTTTTTAAAGAACACGCTGTTATACTACAATTGTACTTAAATGTAGGAAATAATTTGCTTTAAAAAATCTGGATTAAAAAAAATTGTAAAAGAATAGAAGTTAAGATAACAGAAATTAAATTGATTAATTAACTCTAATAGGAATTAAGTAAATTGAATTTTTAACTACATTCGTATAATTTTTATAAATATTTAAGAATTTCCTTTCTTAAATTTTTGTAAGAATGAGATTTAAAAAAATGAAAGTCTAATAAAAGAAAATTCAAATATGAATATAAAAAAGAAAATTTAAAAAGAAAGTGTATGTTTTTAAAATGTAACAATATGCTTTAAATAAAATAAGATTAGTATGATATGATAGCTTCATATAAACCTTATGCTGTTAGTAAGGTTTTAGATTAAAAAATATCATTTTTGATCATTAAAATTCATTTAATTTTTTTCTGGTTCCCATAAATAAAATTTTGATTTCATTAGTATGACTGAAAATTATTGTATGGCGTGTTCTATCATTTTTTATATTTTGTAATAGTTATTTGTCAGTATCAAAACAATATTTTGAAAAGAAGCCCAATCAGTATTTATTTCAGACCATTTGCTTCGTGCGGAGGGGGAGTGCAAAGAAGGTAGTTCATTAGCTGCAATGTGACTTAATTTTTTTGATGAAGGAATAATGGGAGTGCGGACGGGGGTTGATTGTCACCACCGGAGAGGTGCCTAACAGAAACACTGAGCTTAATCGAAGCACATGTGCTGGTACGATCATGGAAAATTCTCGTTACCTTGCGATTGGACTGTATTGGAAGGAACATTTCCGTTTCTAATATTCATCGTGTAAGGGTAAATAGGATATTTTTCGTTTACTATGGGAAAATTTTCAAATTTAATTCAGAACAGAAAGTTTCCGTTACAAAGACACATAAAAACACCCGTATATATGCGAATTTTTTAAGAGTGTAATTTAACCTAACTATTTATATTTTAACTGTATGATTGTATGCAGCTATACTAATCGTATGATATTTTAACTTTGTGTGATTTTAATACTGCAAAAATATATGGTTGTAGTGCCACAGTAATTGAACAGTTAGACACAAAAATGTATGAATGCACGGATATGTTAATCTTGGTTAGTAAACCAACCAAAACTATCACACCCATGCATACAAATTGAAATGAGCTTATCCGTGCACTAATTTTTGATTTATACACTTTTGTGCTAACTGGTCAGTTATTGGTGCACTCACCTTACATTATAAAGAGCCAAGAATATTTTATGTTTCATTTTTTCCGCACTATACGAATATGTATGTTTATCTTCAAGTGGTGTGGCATAAAAAGGCGATATTGTAAAATGTTATATTGTTGGTACTGACTTTTATAGAATATTTAATCATAATTTGCTTGAAATAGAAATTCTAATTTTAGTTAAAAACCTTTAATATACTAAAGTATACATAAGTAATTTTAAAAAATACCTTTTAAATAATCTCACTTAAATCAAAAAATAAGAACAGAAGTTAATTTTAGAAGGCTATTTTATCACGTTTAATCAATTGATTAAAAAAATATATATACCGCATTTAGTCATGTATTTTTTGCACTTTTTTAGCCAAGTTTTAGGTATACAAATTTTGGTGTGTGTAAAATGAACAACTTTTCTTGCATTTGTTGATACTAACGCTCTCGAGCGAAAACAAAGTTTAAATAGAGAAATGGATATTTTAAAGATAAATATAACTTTTTAATAAATAATTAATATTCAATAACATTAAATAAAGTTTCAATGTTTTTTACCGGAAATACCGTATATACCGATATAAAGAAAATATTTATAATAATAAAAATAGAATTTTGTGTGTCTGTCTGCGGTATTCTGAAGAGACCGCTGCTCGCAGAGCTACAGGATTTGGCAAGAAGGCACCTGTATATCTGAAGTTGTGTACTTGAAGCTAGATTTTGGATTTAATAAATTATGCAATTTGCGAATTATCTTTTTTTTTTCATTTTTCTACATAAGTAAAATGAATGCGGTTTCAATATTTTATTTCATTATACTAAATTTTGTTCTATTTTGAATAAAGTTTGTTCGGAATTCGTACAGCAATTTTTGAATTTTTCGCGAATTTTTTTAAGCAATTTTTAGAGGTTTTTGCGTTCTTCGGCGATTTTTTGGCGCTCGTAAAATAAATTCGGTTTCAAACTTTTAGCCTAATATAGTAAGTTTTACTTTCCGCGATTTTTTAAAATTTAAGTGATTTTTAATGCGATTTTCAATATGATTTTTAGCGGGGTTTTTTGTGTCCCGTGGCGATTTTTTATTACATTAGTGGAAGAATTTTGGTTCCAATGTTTTAGCACAGTTTAGTAAATTTTGTTTTCTGCGATTTTTTCTGGGATTTTAGCAGGTTTTTTTTTTTTTTTTTTTTTTTTTTTTTTTCAATTTGCGAAACTTTTTCCACATTAGTAAAATAAATCCGATTTTAATATTTTATCCCAATAAAGTAAATGTCGTCCACTTTTCAATGAAATCTATTCGGAATTTGTACAGTATTCGTATTTTTTAATTTTTTACGAATTTTTTATCTGTTTTTTAGAGATTTTTTGCGTGATTTTTTGACATTCGTAAAATGAATCCTGTTTCAATCTTTTCGCCCAATAAAGTAGATTTTGTTGTAAGTAATTTTTGAATTTTTAGAGAATTTCATGTGATTTTTGGCGTTTTTTCGACCTTTGTGCAATTTTTGGATGGGCCCTGGCAACGCCGGGGGGGGGGGGGTCAATTTGTCTACAATATAGCAAAGATATTGAGACAATATGTAATCGTATGTATTTTATATCGCGATCCGAGTATGATATTTTAACCTCGCTTTTTTCGAAAAAATTTGACTACTTTGTGTAGACGAAAATTTTTCAAAAAAGTGCTGAATTCCAATATTGTTGGTATTGCCCACAAAAAATATTTGGATAAACGAGATCCGATAGGCTATGTGGAACAAAATGCCTGGTGCAATTTTGAAAAAAAGTTTTTATTGGGTGATTTATTTGTTCCTCAGAACACGGATGCGATATAAAAGCAAGCTAAAAAGTCCTTCCAGCCTCTACCGGGAGGAAAAGGTAGCTTTCATAGTCCATTTTTTTTTAAATTCAATTCATTTTACTCAAACACCCGGAGGCTAAATCACTTGGAACTCAATTATAGAAAATTCAAAACCGGTTTTCGTTCATACTGAATATGAATGTGAATTTCAACATGAGAGTTACAGCATAACAAAAATCAGATTGTTTCAAAACGTCAGCCACCCTAGAATTTCAAACTGCCATATCTCAGCCATTTTTTAAGATATAGCAAAAACGAAAAATGTTCCGGAATCCTTGTATCACAATCTAACACTTAACGGAAACAACTTCTTCAATTTATAATTTTTGTACATCTTTTTGAATTTTTAAAAATTTAATTTTTTTAACTGGCCGCCATTTTGAAACAAAATGGCGTTTGAAGCTGGCCAACGAACTCGGTCGATACCTTGATATGTTCTGTAGACATAATCAGTCACATTCATATCGGTTCAGAAATGCAAGAGTTACAGCATAACAAATATCAGATTGTTTTAAAATCTCAGCCATACTAGAATTTCAAACTGCCATATCTCAGCCATTTTTTAAGATATAGCAAAAACAAAAAATGTTCCAGAATTCTTGTATCACGTTCTAACACTTAACTCAAACATTTTTTTTTCATTTATAATTTTTTTGTACATCTTTTTGAATTTTTAAAAATTTTAAATTATTTAACGGGCCGCCATTTGGAAACAAGATGGAGGATGAAGCTGGCCAACGAACTCAGTCGAGATCTTGGTATGTCCTTTACACATACTCAGTCACATCTGAATCGGTTCATAAATAAATAAGTTACAGCATGACATATGTCATATATATATATATATCAACATTTGCACGGAGGGTGGTTTGGGGGTCTGGGGGTCATGGTCGGTGAAAATATACCAAAATATTCTGGAATTGCTTTCCTCCGAACGGCTGCAATAGGTAGCTTTTTGTGATTAAAGCTACCTAAAAATTATTAACACTGTAGAAGCTAAATGGTCATAGACTTTAGCCGGTAGGTTTAGTTTAACAACATAGATCTCTCCGTCGTCATGAAACAAGATGACGGATGAAGCTGACCAACGAACTCGGTCGAGACCTTAGTACGCCCTATACACATACTCAGTCACATCCAAATCGGTTCATAAATAAGAGAGTTACAGCATGACATATGTCAGATATATATATATATATATATATATATATACAGGGTGTCCGAAAATTCTGGAAATGGTCAAATAACTCAAGAAATATACATCGGATTGAAAAACGGCAAAATGCATGTTCAGTATTTTTAAAAAAAATCTATATAGGGATATGAAAGTTGCCCCCCCCCCAACTTTGCCCCCCCGTGGGGGTGAATGAAATCTTAAATGATGACCCCCATTTTTTATTGCAGATTCCGATTCTACGGGAAAAAATACGTAACTTTTGCATTGAACATTTTCTTCGAAACATTGTAGATGGCGCTGTAATCGAGTGCAATGCTGTGAGAATCGTTACCATTGCAATGTCTGGAAACGCTCGAATAACTCGAGAAATATACATCAGATTGAAAAACGGAAAAATATGTGTTTAATATTTTAGAAAAATTGCAACTTTGATATCCCTAAATAGATTTTTCAAAACTATTGAACATGCATTTTGCCGTTTTTCAATCCGATGTATATTTCTCGAGTTATTTGACCGTATCCAGACTTTTCGGACACCCTGTATATATATGGATATACCGGGTGAACCAAAAGTTCGTTAAAACTTTAAAAATTCATAAAAAAGGAAGAAATTACTATAAAGAAGTGCGGTTTGCAAGAAAGGGCTCACAAGGTAGTCGGATTTTTTTAGCAGCAAAAACAGTTTAATTAAAAAAGGCACCTGTAGATGGCGCTAACATGCGAGAGATTCAGCAGAATTATGCAAATTAATCCTTCTATAAAAGTAAAGGATACACGAGGGTTTCTCATTAGCTTTCAGAATGTTATCATTACCCGATTGGTGAAGTTGTTCTGTTTGAACGGAGATTTTTTGTAAATTATTCCGACGTGTTGCATTCAGCTGTAACGTGCGTTGTGAGTCGCCTTAGTTGTGCCGTACAATGTTCTGGAGGTCATGTTGAACAATTGTTATTGCAAGAATAAATGGATGGAGCGTACTGCTGTCCTGTTCATTGTGTTTCGGGTCGTCAGCGCCCTCTACCAGTTTTTAACTTTTTTTTTTCTGCTAAAATAAATCCGACTACCTTGTGAACCCTTTCTTACAAACCGCACTTCTTTGTCATAATTTCTTTCTTTTTATGAATTTTTAAAGTTTTAAGCGACTTTTGGTTCATCTGGTATATATATTTATATATATAAATCAAAATTTGAACGGAGGGTGGTTTGGGCGTCTGGGGGTCATGATCGGTGAAAATATACCAAAATTTTTTGGAAGTGCTTTCCTCCGAACGGCTGCAATAGGTAGCTTTATGTAATGAAATCTACCTAAAAGTCAAACGAAGTCTTAATGCCGTCCCCAGGAAGTTGACATCATTGTATTACCTTTAGATGTCTGCTTCTTTAAACTATTGAAATGCAGTGTCCGGGAATATTGGCCAGCTTTATCAGCTCAAGCTTGCGACCTGCAGCCAAAGGTATAAATCTCAAGAAGCAAGATATTACATTGGTTGAGGGATGGATGGAAAATGCAGGAGACCACTATACCAACAGAAATTATCATCAGGTCATTCAAAAAATGTTGCATCAGCAACGAACTTAACGTCGACATAGAGGACGATGTATTACTTTTTAAAAGACAATAGAAATGTTTTACACAAAATGTACCTTGATGAAACCGAAGATATATATGACAACGTGCCTATGACATAAAAGAGTTTCCTGAACTGTTTGTCGATCGAAATTTGAATAATTCCGATGGCGGCAGTTTTATGCTATTTAAATGGATTATTTTATGTATATTATAATTTTTTTTTCGTTTTCGAACCGATTTGGTAACATTTTTGTTTTTTTAAATCATTTTTTTCATAAGTTATTTTTTCTGATTTTATTTTCTGAGAGTGGTTATGAAAAAAATCTGTAGTCGACTTCTACGCGAATTTTTTTATTTTTCCTATCGCAGTAGGTTGCTCAACTTATGCGCGAGTATATATGGTAATTAATATTATATTAAATGAATTACTGTTTTAATAGGGTCACGAAATGCTTTTATGCTTTTATGCTTTTATTTGCTTTACTAATCGGATATATTTGTTTGTCCTCGAATGTAAAACTGATTAATTTGTGTCAAACTCGCTTAAAATGGCACTAACACTATTTTCTTAAGTAAATCAGACTATTCTGAAATTAAAATCTGTGGTAAATCAATTCTTTTTCATAGGCCTTATAAATTTAGAGCACAAAAGTCTAAGCAAATGCAAGCCTGTTTAACTTAAATTAAATAATATTCAATAGAAAGTGCTGATATATCTCTCGGAAAAGGTGAGGCAAAATAAAATCCCAGAGAAAAAATATCGAATTTGCACCTATGGGATACACAGAACAAAATTAAAACTTTAATTTAAACGCGATTATGAAATGAAATTTTTCAGGATATACGCGTTTATTGGTATTAATATTCAGGAAAGAAGATGCAGGAGATTAAAAAAACTTTGTTTTTGTTTAACCTAAACACTATTATTTATTTTCATTTCTGCACAAGTTAGAGTATCTATAAACTCATTTATTTACGATACAAGTTTTACCGTTGCTATACGATTATAATAATTTGTTGTTGAAAAGTCTCAGTTTTACCGATCAAAAATAAATGTTTTACACTATTCAGCAATTAATTTTGATTCTTATTAAAATTGAAAAAGTAAATGCAATCGCAATTCCATATATTTTGCGTTTACGTGTCACAAATTAAGTTAAGCCTAATAGTTAACGTTATAATATATATACTAAATATACTACCTGGAGGGAAGAATAGGACACTGCGAGAGAAGGAGGTATGGGAAACGTTCCATTTCTTTTTTATTTGTTCCCAAACAGCTACAAAAATTTAATTTCATCATTTGAATTTTTTTTTGCAATATTTATTTTGTATTAAGGTCAATTTAAAAATAAAATTCAGTACTTACTTTTGATCTACAAAAGGAAAAATTTTCAATTACAAATGTTATTAAATTTGCAGCTATAAATTTTGTAGAATACGTCGTAATAAAGTAAGTAAAATCATGCATTTATTTTAACTTATATCTGCAAAAGTATAATATTCATTAACATGTAAATTCATCTTACTTTACCTCTACTCTTCTCTCGCACATGAGGTAGAAATGGACCAAAATTTACACAATTTTCAAATTGTCTAGCAGTTAAAATTTTAAAATATTTTGACCATGTTTTAGCGTTAGATAATACTAAACATTATTACAGCTAAATAGGATCCAAAATTGAGAACAATATATTGAGAGAAATGCATTTATAACTCTCATTCCTGTCTTCTCTACCGTAATAAAATTTAAAAATCCGTTTTAATTAACTCAAATGATCCCATATTCTTCATATGAAAATTATACAAATCTTTTTCCGAAATTTTCTCTTGAAAGGTAGGAGTGCGAAAAAAATGCGAATCTTTTTTTTTAACCAAAATGTTTGTTTCAAAAGTGTGAGATGCTAAAAATATGCGGCGACATAAATTATGCTAGTAAATAAAATATAGATTTATTTAAACCAAATAATTTTGATTGTTTGCTTGGTTGCTAAACACATATATTCCAAATCATATAAACTGAATCTTGACTGAAAATAGATCTATACATTTTTGTTATTCTTTGATTACCCTTTGGCCCATTTTCCATAAATATAAGTATTTTAATTTCTGCAATTTTTTAAATTAAAGCTATTTTTTACATACTTTTCATGATACTTTTAAATTAATGATATTTTAAAATTAATCACAATTTGACGTTAATAAATTATACGCAGTTTCTTTTCACTTCATTCTTATATGTAGAAACAAAAATCTACTAATTAGAATTAATTACAGATATATCATATATTCTAATACGAGCAAATCTTGTGTGTGGTTATATATATATATATATGCAAATTTTATCTTAAAAACGGCTCTAACGATTTTGACGGAATTTTGTGTCCTACCGTTTTGGGACACCAGAAAACCATTGGGATGGGTCACATGTTCGGGAAAATTCAATTAGTGGGTCATTTTGGGTCATTTTGGGTCATGGTGAAGCTAATTGTATCTATAAAACGGTTCAAACGATTTTGACGAAATTTTGTATTCGACCATTTTCGGGCACGAGAAGACTATTGGGCTGGGTCACATGTTCGAGAACTTTCGATTAGTGGGTCATTTTTGGGTCAACGCGGGTCAAATTAATTTTATCTAAAAAACGGCTCTAACGATTTTGATTGAATTTTGTGTCCTACCGTTTTGGGGCACCAGAAAACCATTGGGATGGGTCACATGTTCGAAAAAATTCGATTAGTGGGTCATTTTGCGTCATGGTGAAGCTAATTGTATCTAAAAAACGGTTCAAACGATTTTGACGAAATATTGTATCCGACCATTTTCGGGCACGAGAAGACTATTGGGCTGGGTCACATGTTCGAGAACTTTCGATTAGTGGGTCATTTTTGGGTCAACGCGGGTCAAATTAAGTTTATCTAAAAAACGGTTCTAACGATTTTGATTAAATTTTGTGTCCTACGAGTTTCGAGCACGATAAAATCATTGGGCTAGGTCACATGTCCGAGAAAATTCGATTAGTGGGTCACTTCTGGGTCATTATGGGTCAAGATCTAAAAAGTGGCTCAATTTACACTAAATTTTGCATCCAATGGTTTTCGGGCACGAGAAGACTGTTGGGCTAGGTCACATGTTCGAGAAAATTCAATTAGTAGGTCATTTGGGGTCATGGTCAAGCTAATTGTATCTAAAAAAGGTTCAAACGATTTTGACGAAATTTTGTATCCTACGAGTTTCGGGCACGCGAAAATCATTGGGCTAGGTCACATGTTCGAGAAAATTCGATTAGTGGGTCATTTCTGGGTCATAGTGGGTCAAGATCTAAAAAGCGGCTCAATTTACACTAAATTTTGCATCCAATGGTTTTCGAGCACGAGAAGACTGTTGGGCTAGGTCACATGTTCGAGAAAATTCAATTAGTGGGCCATTTTGGTCATCGATCATTATGGGTCAAGCTATTTTATCTTAAAAACGGCTCAGACTATTTCACTAAATTTTGCATCCTATGGTTTTAGGGCACGAGAAGACTGTTGGGCTAAGTCACATGTTCGAGAAAATTCAATTAGTGGGTCATTTTGGTCATGGGTCATGATATTTGAACTAAAATTTAATTTTGACCGAGCATAGCTCGGTCTTCCCTGCTCGTATGCACTTAGTTTTCACGTGTATAATTTTTATGTAAATATGTTTGAAAATTTTAAGGTAATGTAATAAACATAAAATATTTCTATATATATATATATTATATATAATATTATTGACTTTTTTAAAGCAATAAAAATTCCAGCCACATATTTATCGAAGAAAGTTTTAACAATTAAAATATAAAAGTGCAAAAAATAAATTACATTTCCTGGAGCAATTTATAGCTATACACAAAATAATTTTATTATGAATTGAATACTTTTAAAAATATTGAGAAATCAAGTAAAGAACACAATCTAAAAATATTATATTTATTTTTAAATATTTTATGTGAATATTTCCAAAACATAATGCTTTGATAAAAAAAAAAAAAAAAAAAAAAACTATTGCTTTGCAACAAGTGGCCCAAATTTATTTTAAAAATTGACTAAATATGTATAAATTTATTTTTTAACGTTAAACCAATGATGCATTTTCGTATAATTATTATTGCGTGATACTGAAAATTTGAAATAATTGACTCTCAATTGCATTGTTATTATTTCTGAGCTTTTAAAATTACGATATATTTATTCAACATTCAATTTTCGGTGAACATTTTGAGTAGATAAAATTATTTAGTTTGGAGTGTCTCTTAGTGTGCTCTTTTTATTCAGTTCATTAGTCAGAAACTAGGAAACAAAAAACAGAAGATATCATTTTGATATAAAGTTCTTTGTGGTCTCCGGATATTGCCTTAAAATAAGAGTTATATCTACCTTAAAGTCTTGCATCATTTCAGCTGTGTTTGCCAAAGATAATAGAGGTTTTCATTCCTGAATTTTTCCTTATCCCTTCTGTTTATTTGAAGCAAAGCTTTGGACATAATCAGGATATCATATTTTCCCTATTTTAGTTCCTAAAATCGATATAATGAAGTAGCTTTAACCAAAACCTGAAACTCTGTCTCGAAGGCAATGCCAAGGATTCGTTTATCTTTCCTTATTGATCTTGAGGATCAAGGGAAAAGAGATATCTTTCTTTTAGTGAGGCAAAAACATTCCTGCATGATGTTTTTGAAAAATAATGATACATGTATGTATGTAACAATTGATTTTATAACAAAATAGTGTTTCACTATATTTACTTGAAGACATTGTTAAGATCTTCTTAACATTAGATATCTAGAAAAAGAATGTTCAGTATAAGAGGAAAATCCACCAGTATAACTAATCAATGGTAGACAGAGTTACTTGTAAAATTATATTATATTTTATTATTACTATTACTACTCTCTAATTCCAAAGGAAATGACCTGTCTACCATATAACTACGCAGTTTGCATTAAATTTATTGATGCGGGTGTTAAATCAGATAAAGAGGAATTTTTGTTTGCGTAAATGCAGACTACAGGTTACAGAGATATTACTTTACATGCGCACAAAATAGATAGCGATAGGATAACTTTATCTGGAATGACAAAATTCTTAAACAGTTGCAATAACAATTCAATGCGAACTATATAAATTCCTTATAATGCAATTTAAGCTTCTTATTTCTTTTACAAAATCGCCTAATTATTTTAATTACAAATTATAAATTATTACAAAATATAATATATTTTGCTATTGCTGACGTGCTGACGTCATCTAATTATATATTCTTCATTTCAATTTTTTCTCTTCTCCTTAAAGTATTTAGTCAATTATATATTAAATTGTTTATGTTTTTTCGTATATTAAAAACTTTTTTTATGCAGCATTGTTTAATTTTAAATTTTAGTATTACTTATTATGTGTAAACAAAAAGCTCTTTAAATTCTAAAGTTTTATTATCTGCAAAAATAAAAGTATCTGTCCGGATGCTAGTCGCATTTTCCATCCCTGAAACGGACTGGAAAAGTTAAGTACTAAATGTTAATTCTAAAATTTACTAGCTTTTAATATTCCTACAAATTTATAGATTCATAGTTCGTAGTTCGTAGAGTCCTAAATTCGAGTAAAATAATATGTATAAACAGTTATTTTAAACTACATTTAAATTACAACCCTTTAAAAAAGGATAAATGTTTTGTAATCTACTAAAATATAATATAATCGGGAACGAGCATATACAATAACCTCTAACGAGTAAGTCATGATTCCAAAAAGTGTTTTTTATCTTTAAAATCCCAGAAGCTAATATATTTTTGAGATTTAAAGTTGAATTTATGAAAAAAAAAGTTTATTTTGCTGCCACTGACTGTCGGAAAATTTCCGAGTAGTTTTTACAGAGCATTAACCAGTTTTCTCAAACCAGAATATTGGGTTTTAGGATGATATCAACATATATCAATGTACAGCTGCGTAATTGAATTTATTCATGAAATAATAACAACATAATTTTAATTTTAATGTTCATTTCAATGCTGTTAATTTATCATGTTTGTCTGTAAAACATGTTTGTTGAACATAAAAGTGTTTACCTGAGAACTGATAGCATCCATAAAACCTATATTCCGGGTTGAGTAAACTGATTAATATACTACAAAAACTATTTAGAAACGTTTCGGAAAATCAGTGGCAGCAAAAGAAACTTTGTGTTTTATAAATGTTTCTTTAAATCTAGAAAATATATTAGTTTCTCAGGTTTCTAAAGATACAGTACGCTTTTTGGAATCGTGGGTAACTCGGAAGAGGTTATTGTATATTATCGTTCGCGGGTTATTATATTTTTCCTAAATTAAGAAACATATACCTAGATTTTTTTTACAATGCAGTATTTAAATTTAAACTATTCAATCTTTCTTCTTAAGATTAACACCATCATTGTCAAAAATGTAAAATTTTATCAACAGCAATTTGTATCTATTCCAGAGACCTTGGGACCATGGGGGAATTGTGTTGGGTACCTTAAATTGTGGTCAGTTAAACCCTAACCTGCTATTTGGACCCAAAACAACAATAAAAAATATCTTAAATTAGTCCTGGCTCTATTGCGTTGAGGTAATTGACATCATTCGCTAATACTCTAACAGGTAAAAACAATAGCTGGTAGCACAATATACCCAGGACTGATTTAAAACATTTTACGTTTTGGTCCAAATAGCCCCAACTGCGTCCAAGTTGCCCCAAGTTGCGGTCATTAGAACTTTGGAAGGTTTTTTTTCAATGTAACTCCAAGCCTTCAAGCCAAATCACCATGTAAGGAAATCTAACCAAGGAAATGACTCTGAGTACACTGCAAAAAATAATTGTTGATTTTACAGTATAAAACTGGCACCCAGCTGCCAGTATTATACCGTAAAATTAACAGTATTAAACAGTCAAATAAGCAGTATTACTGCTTTCACGGCAGCGTATTACTGCTTATTTGACTGTTTAATACTGTTAATTTTACGGTATAATACTGGCAGCTGGGTGCCAGTTTTATACTGTAAAATCAACAATTATTTTTCTGCAGTGTATTACAATTTGTTAAATTACAAATAATTTTGCCCAATCCCCTCCACATGCATACAAAAGAAGTTTAAAAAATGCTGTGCTTCTTGGATTAACTGGAGAAGAAACATCCTATCATGTATTCCCTTATTACCTTAATGAATATAAAAAAATCTATGCTTCTTTTAGAATTTGTAAATTCTATCTTTAGAATCAAAATTTTGCATGTGAGCTTCTGTTTTAACTTTCAAAAGTCACTTTAACAACGTGTAAACAACATCAATATGATTTATGGATGCGATATTTAAATAAGTTTTATGACTATATTTCATTCTAAAAGTTAAGAGTGTACTTTCCACACTATATCTGAACATTGACAAATTTTAACCATCAATACATTTTCTTCCATATTTAACTGACAAAGAAATTTCTATAAACGTTTTTTATAGGACGTTTTTATTTCACAGTAATTTTAATGAAATGTCTCTGTAATTTGAAATTGCTTTAAATAATTTAAATTTTATTTTGATTAAACTTTTCTCAGAATCGAAAGCTACATAGAATTAAGCCCTACAGGACGAGCGTCACGCATACGTGCCGTATCGAGAGCGTACGGTCCTTATTTTGAATACTAGTATTTTTCAGTAGAAATCTTTGTTTTACCAAATCGCAGAATGTCTGTGATTAAAGAAAGGGAAAATAACTATTCAGACATAATGACATTCAAATTAAAAATATTGTAAACGGTACAATATTTTAAATTTTTTACTCGTCTCCGAAGGTTAAAATAATTACACGAAATTTATTTGAAATTTCTTGTTTCAAAGTGTAATGAGTATACAGTCTAGGAATAAACTTTATCTTTTGCTTTATGTATACTTGAGCACTAGCTATAAGAATGCCAGTACTTAGTTAATAAGTCAGTACTTAGTCAGTACATTCATTTAATTTATTACATCCAACTGAAAAGTTTTAAGAAATGCGGAAGAGTTAACTCTACAATTTGGACAGTAGAATCCTTTGGATATTTGATGGAGTTATCACGATGCGTTATTACTATGGTTTAATTAAAAAAGACCAATATTTTTTATATCTTAAGATCAAACTGGACTTTACCTTAATCTTTCTGATTTTGTGACATCGTTTTTTTTTTTTCGATAAATTGCATCATTGGAATTTTCTTTTGGGCGATAAGAAAAATTTTCACATCAACGTAAACAGTCATTCAATTTATTATTGCAACGCAACTTCGTGTTTATAGCATCTAACATGCATTTTTATTTAAAATCTAATATATCTGGAATTTACAAAACTAGAGGAACCAACCCGGGATTCCCAGATAAAAGAACATAGGGGAAAACATTTTTTTTAATTGAAAATTATAAAGGGTTGTTTACATTTAATATATAACATATATTTAGATTGGTCACTAACGACACCAAAAATCATTTTTATATGAAAAATATCAATAATGTATTCAAATAAAGTTTTGAAATTTTTTAAAAGTGATATTTTCATATTGTCCGCATGTCAGGAGTTAACAGCCGAAGAAATTGCTACAAATATCGCTACTTACAGCAACCTTTTAGATTTTGATAATTTCAGTGGTTTAAGCGTGTAGTTCAATTACATGTCTTTAAATTTGTGTTTTATTTATATATATATATTTTTTATTTAATTATTGAAGATGTTTTCATTTCGTTATGGAATATTAGCTGGAAACAAATGCTGGATTATTTATATTGTTTTAAGTGCAAAAGGGCTAATCTTTTGTAAGAGATACATTTAAAAATAATACTGATTGAAAATTATTCTAAAAACCGTAAAAAAAAAAACAGTAAATTCAGATACAGTTGTGAAACAAATTGAATTTCAGATATCCTTTTTTGTCCTATTCAATTGTGTAAAAATTGAAATAGTACGAAGTTTAGAAAAAAAAATGCAGTAAAAGCGAAATTTGTTGGTCAGGTGTTATCACAGTCAAAATGTTTTTGCTTTATGATATAGATTGAACTGTGGGAGACACTTTCCGCCAAAGAGAGTTTTGTGATTTCTAATTATGCAATATAAATAAAAAAAAAATGATTTTTCATATTAATATATAAAAATTGTTGCATGTTAATAGTGTGATGAAATTCCATCTTATAAATGCCAGTTCTTGTTTTCAATACAATGAATACAGCTTGCATTACAGTTGAAAAAAAGGTCACATGAAATATAGTTTCTTTTTTCATAACAATAATTGTTATAAAAAATGTTCATAATGCTGATGCATAAACTTTGGTAAATTATTCACCGACAAATACTGCATATTTATGAGCAACGAAAACTTAGTTTTTGTAATATTTTCAATGTAATACTATTTTTATAATACGACATGATACATTTTTAAAGTCCGTTATGACTAAATAAGATCGATAAAATTTGTGTGTATCATTACAATTTCTATATGTTCCTTTTATTACTAACTTTGTGATATACATTTCTACAGTCCCAAAGAATGTGTCATGGCGTCTATAAAAAGTTTAGATTTAAAACTCATAAACTTTTTTATTAGATTTTATGTAAATTTCAGAACTACTTACTTTTTTAATAAAAGTTACATAAGTGATAATATAAAGAAACAAGTTAGAAATTGTACGTCAAACATGACAATTGAGGTGCGTTCGTACTATAGCTAGTTATATAAATATTCAGATATTGATTATTTTTAATTCTGTGAAATGAATTATATCGTCTGAAGATTAATTTCTGAAATAAAATAAGTATTTCGACGGTTAAACCTCGGAAGCTTCTATAACAAGAAAGCAGCGATTTTAAAAAAAATCACATTTCTTAATAAATGTTTTTATTAATAGTTTCTAAAGTTTTGATCCAATTTTCATAAAATTTGAAATGTCGCGACAAAATTCTGCAAAGATAATATATCTTAAAATTCAAACCATTCGGGTAGTTTTTGCGTTGTTATATACGTACAGACAGACTTACGGACCAGACGACGACAATAGGTGCTACGTATTTATATAATTACGAACGCACCTAAAAGGAATAAAAGTAAAAAATTAAATAAAGTACTATTTATTTTTTACTAGTTATATTATTTTTAACACTATTTAAATATAAAAGTACTTTTTATTTAATTTTCAAAAGTAAAATATGAATGTCAAGACAAAGAAATATCCCAAGGATAAAGACAAAAATAAAAAAAATAGTCGATAGTCTACGATTTTTTAAAAGCTGTTTCTGATAACTATACATCAATTTTTTAAATGGAAATAATTGTTTTTAAATGTATGATTATTTTTTGGATAACGGGGGTGACAGGAACATTAAAATAGTTAAAAATGAATTAAACCTTCAACAGTAAAACCGGATTTTAAAATTGCTTAAAAGGTACTTTGTTAAATTAATTTTATGCTCTTTCGAGTAAGGAATATATTTGCTAATTCACCAAGAGTTAAATAATTATAAGACGTACGTTAAAGAGTCTGGAAGAAGCTGCCCCTGTGAAGAACTATGCGGAAACGTATGCCATAATATAAATCGTTTAAACAGATAGAATTATTTTATGTTTTGCCGTTTGATTCTAACATGAATTTGAAATACGGAGAAAAAAATCAAATAATTCTACTTTTTAATGTATTTTAGTGCAGTAACCAATCAGGCTCGGAAATTTAAAACAAAACAAACTTTTAGATAAAATTGTAGACAGGCTGGATTTAGTCATGGGCCGCATGGGTCTGCGTCATGGGAGCAAAATTCAATTGCGACAGCTGATATTTGTAAAATATAAGTTTTTAAAATTTTTAAATGCAAAGGAGATAAATATTTAAAATCACAAACAGGGGAAGAAGTTAAACATTAAAGTAGTGTCCTTTAGAAAGTAATTTTTTTTATTTAGAACTTGCTGTAAATCCGTTCTTTGTACGGAAAAAATGTATATATTCATCAACCCTAAGCATAGCAAGAAGCAATGGTTGTACGGATGCATGACATATGTAAATGTATATCTCGCAATTTCACCAATAAAAACGAAATATATTACAAGAGTTGTTTAAAGAAGATGTACTTTACACTTTTCAGCCTATACTAAGATTAAAGTCTTCTCAAATTCCACTTCTCAAAGGTAAAATGTTTTAATTTCATGTACAAACAAAGCAGTGAAACTATTTAAGTGTCAAAATGAAATTATTCATCATTGGAACTGAATCCTTTTTAAAAGAAATCATGCATTTTATTTAGGACAGCACGAAAATGAGTAATTTTTTCTTTAGCGCCTACGCTAATAACGTGAAGGCACTCGCGGGATAATATTAAACGAAAGAAAGATTTATTTTCAAATATATCGTATTTTTTATTATTTTTTGCATAGGATAGCTGAGTTCAATCTCTTACAGGGTACTTCTTTTACTTTTTTTATTTTGGCTGCACAATTTTTTTTCTGAGGATATTTTCACTTTTAAAACACGTTTCCGAAAGTGAAGGTAAAGGTATCCTCAGATAAAAAAATCTGCAACTAAAATTGACTAAATTAAATGTAATTTTTTCAACATACTTCCATTAAAATTCACAAAAAGTCAACTTATATTATAAAGCACAAATATGTGCGTCGTTCAATGCTGACGTCATAATGATGCGGGCAATAATGTGGTGAAAATGGATGAATATTGCAACAATGAAGCTATTTTTTTAATTAAAAATCGTAGCGTTATTTCTATGGGGCAAGTTTTGGGCCAACGTTGACCCCCTTAGGGATCGATTTTTTAAAAGATAATCACCAATTCATGTATTTCCCTCAGGAATAAGGTTCGACTCAAAAGTTTAAGCACAAGCATAAAATGTCGATTTTTAAAGAATAATAAAAAGTTAGAATAAATAGCATTTTTTAATTTGCGGATTTCGCAACTTCATTTAAATAAATTTAATTAAAAGTCGAAAAAAAAATTACATAATTGTAAAAAATATAATATAAAATACTTCAAACGAAACTGTCTCAAAAGTTTATGAACAATGGCAAAAACAACTACATTTATCAATTTTACAAAACTGTTTCATACAAATTATTTTTTCTTAATTTCGAATTAGTTCAAATAAACGTGCATCCATCGAAATTATTAGTTTTTGTAGAGTTTCTGGTGGCAAAGAGTACCATGCATTCTCAATGGCCTCTTGGAGTTCTTCAAGACAGTCATACTGCTTTCCATTGTTGTAAAAATGACGGGCTTTAATGCCCCAGACATTCTCAATTGGGTTTATGTCTGGACTTAAAGCTATCCAGTCAAGAATTTAAAAACATTTCTGCGAAATCCCCAGTTTTGTAGAATATTTTATGTGGATCGAGGCGTTATGTTGTTCAAAGATCCATTGTGAACCTCCCAAAATGTCACTGAATGGAAGCAAATTTTGGTTTGGAGTCTCTTGATATTTTTAGGGGGTTGTCTTCCTTTTGGAAAATTGAGAGAGGTTTTGCCGTTGAAGCCAAGCGCTCCCCCCCCCCCAAACCATAACATACTTACCGCCTTGCTGTCTGCTGAAGAATGTCCCTGGTTCCTTACGTAGATAATGTCAATACGCGTTCCACCCATCAGGGCCATCTAAGCTTCATTTTTTCCTATCGCAGAATAAAACAGTAAGCCACTTGTCCCGTAGGACATGTGTTTTTTAACCCCGTTTATTCTTCCCTGTTTGTGGTGTAGTTTGATACACGGTTTGCGAGATATTTTCTTTCGTATGATGTAACCACATTCTTTAATACGTCTATGTGTAGCGCCTTTAGACACCTGTACACCGAGATTTGTTTTAATTTGCTGTATGGACAAATTTTATTTTGACATCAATCTCCGTATTCTCCATTCCGTCTGAACAGTTGTCATACGTGGTCGTCCACATCTTGTTTTCCGTTTGAAATTGTCATTATTAGACAGCACTTAATATATACCTTGCTTTGATCAATTTAAAATTTTTAGCAATTTCAGAAACAGTTTTATTTTGCGGTTTCAATTAAAAAAACTTTAAAACACTTTTTTGTGGATTCTTTATCCTTCGGCATTTTTTAAATTAGTGGAAATGATTTCTCCACTTTTATACTTTTATAAAATTGAAATGCGACGTCATGCAGCGTCATTACACCAGCCCAATTCCGTGTTTCTAAAAAAATGCATAAAGTGGTTAAACTTTTGCGACAGTGTTTCTTCAAGAAAAAAAGTAAATTAAATAAAAATTAGTGTAATTTTTATTTTAACCGACAAAAATTGCTTATTTTATTTGATTTTGATTAAATGTCGAGTATTTATTGTAAATTGGCTTCATATATTTTCTTCTTCAAAATTTTTTAACTAGATTTTCAGAGTGCTTAAACTTTTGAGACGGGCTATACATATATAGTATTCCAAATTTCAAAGCTCTATGTCAACTAGGAGTGGATGAAAAATGAGTCAAGATTTGACTGCCACATACATACAGAAATGTAAGTTAAAAGAAAGTATGTAAATAGTAGAAAAGTATTTGGTATGACATCAATCTAAGACATCCTATGCAAAAAAATCGTTTAAAAATATTGCTATATGTGCGAGAAATTGTAAAAGTACGCTCCCATTAATTTAACATCAACTTGCGAATGTCTTTGCATTGTTAGCGTAGACTTTTAAGTCTCAGAATTCTTAGTATAACTTTTTTTTCGACTATCTTCTCTTTAAGTTTTGGCAAAACTATTTAGCTAATAGTTTATAAAAATCTAAAACTATAACAGAAGTTACATTTTTTTCTTACCATCACGTAATTTAACAGGTTAAAATGCTTAATAAGTACTCAGTTTATATTCCTGCAAAATTTCATCGGCAGACAAAAATGTTTTTAAATATCAACTTTCGGTTCCACTCTAAAACAGACAAAAGACTTCTGTGGTGAAAGTGCAGTTGCGTTTAACAGATTATGTGCATTTTTATCCTTCCTACCAACATTTATTGACTAATAAAAATAACGTAATTTTCAGCCATTTCGGATTACACATATGTTGATAATAAGGTATGTAAAGTTAAAAGTATATTAAAATTTAAATTGCAATTAATCTGACAATGTAATAGGAATAAGTTGTTTAAAATGTTTTGTAAATACTTTCCCGATTTCGATAAAATGTCTGGATGTTGTCACAAAAGCTAAATTTTTAGTCGATTAAAAAAAAAAAAATCGCATCAAATAGGTAAAAAAAACGCCAATTATCAATAAATTTCCCTAGAAATTTGAAACAAACATCCGTATTATAAAGCTGAAATGTGCGCACCAGTAACGCTGACATCCTAATTATTCTGACAATAATCTTGTTAAAACTGTATTAAAACAATAAAATAATTATTCGCCAAACCACATTCACTAAAATATACAATTTGGATCCGATTACGGAAATTTATCAGCACTTTCGTGTATTAAGACATACTTGCACCCACGCATGCGTTTTTGTGCGTAATACACGCACACAAGTGCCAAATTTTGCAACAACAGTCACAGAAAGAAAGCGAACTTTTTGCTAATATTCCAATTTGACAAAATTCTAACTGTAATAAATTTACAAAACATCTGCCGGATTTATGGCCCAAGTTTAGCGAAGGTACCTTCTTCTGCTTACATTAAAAAAATATATTTTCCGCTGTATTCGGCAGTTTAACAATTGCATTTTTACTATGTTAAGAAGTGATAGCAAAGGCAACAAAACTCAGAATGAGCGTGAAAGTACTCCAAAAAAATCTCTAAAAATAAAATATTTAAAAAATTTTAATTTTTGAAAACACACACCATGTTTAACTAGGATTGTTTTTTCAGAAAGCGTCAAAATATGAGGTAATTTTTTTCTAGATTCCAATAATATTTTTTAGTTATTAATGTTTTCGTTATTATAATTATCGGTACATTAACTTATTTAGTCGTTTAAAAAAGTTTAAATTTATCTTGGGAAGATTTTGTCTCAGACAAAAATATGATTTTCTTCTTTTATTCAATCATTAAATAATCGAAATTTAAGAAAAAACACGTTCTAGTTGAGCCCCTGAAGCCTAAAACTTTATTACATGGCAAATCTGAATTCTCTAAATTATGATTTTTGTACGTTTTTCAGGTTTTAGCCCTATATATTTTGCCTTAATACCTTTAATATTAAAAGTAACGTACATATTATTTTAAAACTTTTTAAACCTGTAAATGTTTAGCGAAATCGTGATAAATGCCTACTGTTAGATGTGTTTTTTCTATACATTTTCCATCCGTTTTACCCCTTTAAAGTTTGAATTTTGTAAAATCCGTGCTTCATTAACATTTAATTCTTTAGAAGTAACCTTCATGCCAGTCATCGAATTCTGAAGTGGTGAATCAATTACCTGATGTTTTTGGATTCTATAATAGCTTGTAACACTTTTTCTTTGTATTTGGCGTTATTTTCAAAGTTTTGTACTGCATACGAAAACGTACGGAAAGTTCGAACACATAACTAAAGACCTTGTCTGTTTCTCAGCTATTGTAATCAAAGTTTGTTTATAAATGTTTACTTGTAAACAGCATTATCATTCAACATCAGGTATTATTTAGTACATTTTTTAATTTTTGCTTTGAGCACACTGTATTTATACTTATTTTATTTTAATTAAGTAATTTGTAATGTTAAATTTTAGTGACCAAATAAATTTATCCTAAAACGATTTTTTTTAAAAAGGAACCAAAATGGCGCATATATGGTTTGGCATTTTCTATTTACTCTACATTTAGAAAAAAATCCTATAACATACCCAACACAGCATGAGAGCGTACACAGATAATAGACAGATAGACTTATAAATCTTTGTTTTATTAATATAGAAGGCAGAAGATAAAATATAGATAGATTATAGACTCATGCTCATACGGAAATACGAGGGGCAGTTGGAAAATAAGTTTTCCCTGGCGACTGTGGACAGAGGTGTGTATGAAAGACAAAAAATGTAATGAGACATTAAAGATAAAACATAACTTTATTTTTGCACATAAGTACCAAGTACATTGAGACATTTGTCATACCGCTTTATAAGCTTCAAAAAGCCCTCCAAGAAAAATTCAGGGCTTTGCATACGGACGAAGCGTTGAACGGCTATGAGCGAAAGACGACACAGCAGGTGAACGCGAACGTGCAAGACACCGATACACCAATAGGTAGAGGTCGACCGCGATCAAGCAGATGGCGCTGTTGCAGATAACAGCGCCATCTGGATGAGGTGATAATTTAGATTGTTGTTATTTATTGTCTCAACAATGTAACATATAGGGCAAAAAATTGATTATAAATTTTATGTGATAGAACAGCAAAGGGGATGGATTCGAAGGGTTTTTAGGTGACTATTTATTGCCACAACAAAATAACAAACAGTGATAATAACAATTTAGATGATTGAATATTTATTTAATGTTATACTAACGTATTAAATAGACATGAAAAATTTCGAAAAATTTATGAGTTTTAAGGGTATAGTGACTTAACAAAAGTACTTTTTTTTTGGGGGGGGGGGATGTTAAATTTCAAAAATGTCAAAATTTTTCCATATACTTGGTAGAAAGTGTATTTTCATACTTCTTATAAAGGTAAGATTAATTTTCTCTAAACAAGTTTTTCGCAATCTATACGGCTTCAAAATGCTCCATGCGTTTTAATTTTCGTTCAGTATTATCGTTATCTTTCAGTGAAATATTGATACATCCTGCAAAAAACCTGTGTATCCGTTCTGGAATGGTATTGCTGATTAATATCTTGAAATTAGAATTAAATTCTACTAGCAAATGAATTGTTCATAGAAATTCAGTTTCGTGCAAGTATTTTGTTCTTTTTTTAAAATAGTTGTATTAAATGTGAAACAGTACACAAATTTTAAAATCTGTAAAACTTTTCAATTTTTATAACATTTTTGCATTGTATTTTATTTGTTATCACAATAAAAAATAAGTTAAATAAATATGCACTTCTTATCGTTTTTCCCACCTCAACCCTGCATACAAAGTATAAAATATTTAAAATTTTTAAAACATTTTCTTCCCTACTTTTTAAATTTTGTGACAATAGATAATTAATCATCTAAATTCCCTCCCCGAAATTTCAGCTTTCCCTTAACTTTATTTTTAACTTTAAAGTTTATTTGAAACTTTTTCAAACTCTAATGCAATCATATTAAAATGAATTTTTTTTTCAATGATATATGCTGGTACAAAACAATATTTTTATTAAAGTACATGTTTAAAAAAATTCTCTAGCCTAACAAAAACAAGCCTAAAAGAGATTTTTTAATTAATTATTTATTTTTTTTTTTATTTATTAATTTTAATTTATATGACTTTACTTTTTAAAATATCTAAAAGTTCTCGGAATGCACAAGTTTTTTGAAATTTTGGCAGAACAATTACTGAATGTTTTCACCGCGAGTTTAAAACGTGATGCAAAGAACAAAAAAGTACTTAAAATCATTCAATAAAATCTAAGTTAAGCAGTAAAAATAAAAGTCTATAAATATAAAATCAATCATCCAATCAATTAAATACTGTTTATTTATTTTTTCTTCGAATTCCGTTAGGTTATATCACTATATATAAGTCCTTTAATTTATGTTCAGATGAGTATAAGTGGAAGCTTCATGCTCGCAGGATTGAATAATGGAATAAGGCTTATTCCATATGTTTAACCCCCTTTTGCTGGAATTGGTGATTTATGTTTGTGCCTCGATGACGCGGTTATTGATTTCAGTGCCATCTATCAATCAATATTGGAACTAAAACAAGGAACCACAGTAAAGAAATTCCAGACATCATACATTACAGCCATGCAGGGATTTTTTGCAATAATTGTCATCGTTTACAAGCTATTAAGCTTTAAAAACAGTCAGTCTATTTTAGGACACCCTTTATATGAATTTATATGAATTTTAATACTTCGATAGAGCTATAGCTATTCTTTTGTAATTGTGGCTCATATGAAACGACAAAAATAAAATAAAATTATTTTTTTTGCTAGGTTAGTTACCGTGCTATGAATTATTAACCGCCCTTCGCGACGTACAAAATCCTTCCACTTGGTCACTGGTTTAGTTTACAGTAAATTTTGCCCTATTTAACCCTCTGACTGCATTTCCCGGTATTTCCATGGGCAAAACATTTGTAGAAAAAATTATACAAAACACAATTTTCGAAGAAATTTGTTTTAAAAATTCCAAAGTGAAAGGGTAAAAATGCAAATAATAAATATACTACATATTTAAAATGTGTAAAAAATAGAGATATATATTCCTCGAAAGGATTTTGAAGTGGGTAAAATGTAGCAGTCAGACGGTTAATTACAGCCATTCAGTTATTAAATAAAGCAAAAATTTTAAAATTAAAAAGTGGTGCTGAAAAATTTAAAGAAGTGTACGGGAAATCCATTGTGGAAGGTTCACAAATTCAAGTAATGATCAGGTAGTAAAATATACATAAATCGTGTTTTTATATCGGAATGATATTATACGCTATTTTACGATACTTGTCCTGATAAGCAATTTATAAACACGTAGTCCATCATTCGCTTTTGCATGTGAAAGTCAATAAATCAAAAATTTGATTTTGAGAAAATTGAATTTTAATGTTTCACATTTTGGAACATATTTTGCATACATTTAGAAAATATACAGTATTTTAGACTACAAGGTCGTTAAACACTGTATACTAGTTGCGATTGCCCTAATCTGATAAGACATCGATGACAAATAACTTAGTGATCAAAAGTTTACTCATTTTACTCAAAATCGGTTGTCTTTACAAAGTAAAATAATGTAGCACGTTAAAATTATATAATTTAGAGTTTTCAACTGAAAAACACGAAAAATCTGAATAATAACATTTACTTATAATACGATCTGCAAAACTACAAATTTTATTGACATTGATAGCAAGATTAAAATAAGATAACTTTTTTGAGTTAAGGAAAAAGTCTATGCTTTGTATTTAGACTAATATAAAATTTCCTATAATTTTGTATTTTATTATAAGTTATTTTAATATAAGCGAATAACAGATTCTAGAAAACATTTCCAAGTAAGCATAGATTATATAATGTGCATGCGATTTAAAATTTCTCGAGCTAAACTCATTTTATGGTAAATTAAATACTAAAAAAAATTAGCAATATGGTTCTCAAAAGCATATGAAGAGTACTCAAGTATTCCAACATTTATTTGCATATTAGATTAGGATCATATTTCACACTAGACCTTGAATTATATTGATGTATTTTGTAAGTCTAGAAAATCAATCAGATCTTGTATTTCACAAATATGCATATTTTTTCTTTTGTAAACATTTGTATTAGATATATCCTTCTACTGCTAGAAAATAATCAAATACACTTCTATCTATCTTTGAAAAAATTTAATGGCCACCTGATAAATAAATATATATTCTTCTCCCTTTTTTTAATACCTAAATAAACATAAATATATTTTGCAAGGATCTAAAATTTTATATTTATTATAATGCATCGTCGGAGAAAAAAGGGAAGAATATCGCATATCGACGCAAGGAGAACTATTCGATTGTTTTTCCTTTTTTTTTTGTAATTTTCCACATTTCTTTATGAATAACTAGACTTGAAGGTCCGTCTGTATATTGAAACATAAACAAACTTTAAAACTGTTAACAGCAATGCAGAAATGTAACAGAAAATTTTCAATTTTAGGTAAAATTTTAGCTACAGATATCAAATCTCAAATTATTCGGCAAAGACGTTCAGATACTACATACAGTGTGTCCCATCAAGACCGCGCAAACTCTGCAGAGCCAGATTCCACCCTTAGAGTACACAAAAAATTCCCAAAGAACTATACTTCTACGACCCATAGTTTTCGAGAAAAATATGACGTCATATCCGGTGCAAGAAAAAAAGACTTTTATGGAAACATGAATGACATACCCCCAGCAGTTCATAAGATATTAACATTACATTGACCGAAGATAAAGTACATGTCGCAATATTCACGAACAGAATACATTATCACCATGCGCAGATTATCAGTAGCTACTAAATGCAGCCCTTTTAAATACGATTCAAACGACGGCTTGACGTCATTCCACAGCACGCGCATGCATGCCTTGTTATGCGCGATGGCCATTTTGAACATCTTCCGACGTAAACATATGCAAATACCAATGTTCATGTTTCCATTAAAGTTTTTTTCCTTGCACCGGTTATGACGTCATACTATTCTTTCGCAGTTTTCTCGAAAACGATGGGTCGTAGGGGTATATTTCTTTGGACATTTTTTATATACTGCAAGAGCGAGGAATCTGGCTGTGTAGAGTTTGGATGGTCTTGATGGAACACCCTGTATATAAGGAGGGGCGGGGTGACCGCCCCGAGAGGTCAGCTTTCGCTTTAGAATATAAGTGCAATACCGGGGGCAAGACCCTGTACATAAAAACAGAGACGCAGCAAGGGTGAAACGACCGGTGCCCCAGCACTAAGCGTCTACCATTACAATAGGTGATGATATGCTTTATAGGCGCAGACACTAAACACTACTGATGCGCTGAAGCTGAGTTGAAAATCTAACAATGAGTTTAGGCACAAAATAGAGTTCCTGTGGTGCTGTATAACAACATACACGTATATACTCATTTATAGTTATATATATTGTTTTTTTCATCTGAAACAATACTATGGAATTTCCTTTGAAAAAAACAGTTTAGTAATTCCTACCCTAAACAAGTCGAAATTGAAATAATTAGAATACATCACGCAACCCAAACTTGATCCGAAACAAAACAATTTTTTGTCAACCCGACCGCTGGTTGAATAGCGTTCAGGTAAATTCGGGTTATCTGACCTGATGCAGGACTCTAATCCATATTGATATTTAATTTCATTGTTTGCACTATCGCTTATTTTGATGCACAGTTGACGATGGTAAAATAATTGTTACGTGCCCCTGTAAAAACACTATACACGATACGACGACTATTTAAAAAACTTAAAATAGTACTGCGTACCTCAACACCTTGCTCAAAACTCGCAAAGATTGGTCTGTTTTTACGAAAGTTTTTACGAAGCCTATAAAGTCTAAAAAAGACAAGGAAACAGGTAGACAAACAAGCATATCACTTGTAGATCCTAATGAAATTGAAACAGCCCATCTACATACCGAAGCTTTTACCCCCCCCCCCCCCGCCCTCCAAAAATAAATAAATAAATAAAATAATATATACCCACAAACGAATTTTATAAATCCCTTTGTTGGAAGTCAGGTAAAAAGCATACCACATTAAAACCATATGCAGTTTCAAGTTTAAAATGTTAAATGCAATAAAATCCTATTCGAATCATTTTAGTTTTCAATGTATGAAATTTCATTCCCCTTTGTGATTATAATACTTTTAAATTATAGTAGTAATCGTTTCAAATTTGACAATCAATTCCATAATGGAATATTAAAGTTTACTTTAAAACTGTATGAAAGTGCAGGTATGTTTTGAAATTTAGATAAGAATACACATGTTCCCATTCATAATATTTTTTATTTTTTATAAGCTTCGGACGATTATACTATATTTTTCTAACTTTTCACGTAGTGAGTATCAATATTTTTTTCTTTAATTGTATAAATATGGATGTTTGTTTAACATATCTTACGTAAAAGAAATCAATTTTT
This sequence comes from Maratus michaelseni, assembly GCA_963931845.1. Classification (NCBI taxonomy): domain Eukaryota; kingdom Metazoa; phylum Arthropoda; class Arachnida; order Araneae; family Salticidae; genus Maratus; species Maratus michaelseni. Next base: position 366,013,726 of record OZ007586.1, read on the forward strand.
TACCGCTAAGAGAATGTTCTTCCGAATTTTTTAAATATCTTTTTGGAATGTATTATATTTCAAAATACTGCATTTTCTCCAATTTTTAATGTCTAAAATTTGTATCTCTTGATATATATATTATTTATATATATATAATTTAATATTTTTATGAAAATAATTTAATATATACCTAAAACAAATAACATATAAATTAACAAATAGAAGCATATTTCTTTAACAGAATAACGATATTATTTAAAATCATCACATAATATTTTTAAAATACACACATTTTTACGATAGTGTCATATTAAATCTGAAAAAAAAATGCATCACGGAAATCTTAGTTAAAAATATATGCATAATATTTATATTTTAATGGTTACATGTAAAAGTATTATTAATATATTCAAGAATGACACATTAAAATACACATTTTTATAATTAAAAGATGGTATCAACAGACCCCACAATTTTCCCCCCTCAAACAATACTTAAATGCTTTTAAAAGTTGAATGCTGTAAAATGAAACATTAAAAAATTCAGAAGAAATAAAATATCCGTACCACAGGCTCTATATAATACATAATTTAGATACTTCGCGAGGCTTCCTAAATTGTTGCGAAATTATATGGCTGTTGTTTACAAAGGCAGAGAATCGGATTTCTAAAACGGTAAACAGTAAAGTTTGCTGTACGTGATGCTCTGATCTCAAAGTGGTTACAAAAGTTTTCACTTTATAATAATAGAGTTGCTTTGTATTCGAAGAGCAATTTAGGGAAGTGCTCCCAATAAATAGATAAAAGCAGCCGGTAAAAAATTAAGCACCTTGCTATGGTCATCGAATAGGAAATAGATGGCAAAAACAGGAAATCTCAGGCTTTCTCTCTTTCCGGATTGCTTTCCATCACATCTTATTTACTAGAGGTCTGATTCACTTGCAGTTCAGGAATTAGCCCTAAAACCATAGGCTACCTCTTTGTAATTAGTGTGTGTAATTTTTGTGTTTTTCGTTACTCGGCTGTATAATTCGGTCTGGCAACTAGCGACAAATAAATAATTCTTAAAGTAACTGTTATCTTGTATTTTTTATACAGTGGATGGAAAAGCAGAAATAATTAATAATTAAAACTACTGAATAAAAAAGAGCTGATGAACGAGTTACAATGCCATACGCACAAAAAATTAAGATACGAAAAGAATACTGTACAATACTTTAACTGCATAATTTTTTTTTCTGATAAAAAAAATAAACTGTATTTTTTTACGATCTAATGCAAATGCTTTAAATTTGTAAATTTTAGCAGTTCTAATTTAAAAATATATTTCATGCAAATAGATAATTAAATGTAGGCTTGGATTAATTAATACTATTAAAAATAATCGAGTTTATTTTATTATCAAGTAGTTTCCTTATGATAAGTAGAGAAACGACATATATAAAATAGTTTATTCCAAAGACATTAAAACAATAACTTTATAAGACTAACTTTTTTCATACTATAATTTTGAAAATGTTTTTTTTAATAATTTATTTATTTTTAAACTAAGAAAATAAAAAAAATACTTTTAATTGTGACGCAATTTTGAATTATTTAATATGATAAAACATCCGGAAGGGAACTATTGGATAATAAAATAAATTAGGAAATCATATTTAAAATTCAGTGAATAAAATTAAACATATATTTTTAAAAAACAACAATAAAAAATCCAAATTAAAAGAAAATCCAAGCTTTTCAGTCTTTTTAATTTAAGGAGGAATGCCGGTGTAAAACATTCAAAAACAATTTTTTAGCCCAACGCTTTCCGTTACCAACGCCAATTCAACACTCCAATTGAACACTCAATTAGAAAAAAAAAAGTTTCTACAGTCTCCTTTTGCGTATTGTGTCAGAGCATTACCTTTTCCAAAACTTTTCAATGTGTTTTTATCAAAATGGCATTTTCTTTTTTTACTCGTGGACATCATGGGAAAGTTAGTAATTAAGCTACAATCTTCAAATATGGAGTGAAGCTATATGGAACGTGTGCTCATTTGGTACACTGTTAAAATTGCCAGTACAATTCTTATTTTATTTATTTTCTTTTTCTTTAACTTCTAAGAAAATATTTTGATTTTTAATCCCGAAAATTTCACTTTAAAATTAAATTAAAAATAACAATATAATTTTTATGAAAATGCATGGTTTGCCAGATTTAATATTCCATTTAAAAACTTTGAACTATGGATTGTATGTTTAAGAACCGCTGTTATTACAGCAAAATTTTTATATGCGTATTTCTAAATTGAATTGAAGATTATACTTTAATTAGTTTGTATGATATTAAGCCAAATATTACTGAAAGCTTAATTAGAAATATTGCATTAAATTAGAATTAAAGATCCTAAAATATTTTGTTTATATTCAATCTTTCTTATTCATTATTTCTTATTCATATATTCAATCTTTCTTATTGTTATTCGCCTAAAATAATATCTAACAAATTATGTTATGGAGTAATTTTTAACAATTAAGTTTAGAAACATATTTGAGGTTGTGCTTTATTTATTTACCCTAGGTCAGAATGGCCATTTCTCCGTATAATACACTGTAAAAAATGACCAATGTTTCTTATTTTATGAAAATATACTATAACCACGAACGAAAATATAATATAATCTTCTGAGTTAACCAAAATTCCGAATAGCGTGTTCCATTGTCTTTGGAATTCCCAGAAACCAATACATTTCCAAAATTTAAAGCATTATTCATAAAAACAAAGTATTTTTCGCTGCCCATATTTTTCAGAAACGTTTCCGAAGGGTTTTTATAGTGTATTATTTAATGTCCTCAGCCTGCAATACCTGTTTTTCGAATGCTATCAATTCTCAAGTAAACATTTTCATGCTCAAAAAATATGTTTAACAGACAAACATGCAAAATTAACAGCGTTAACAATAACATTAAAATTAAGATTATTTCTTTACTCTTTCATGTATAAATTAACTTATGCGGCTGAAAACGTTTACTTGAGAATTGATGACATTCGAAAAACAGGTATTGTAGGCTGAGGACACTAATTAATACACTATAAAAACAATTCGGAAACGTTTCTGAAAAATACGGGCAGCGAAAAATACTTTGTTTTTATAAATAATTCTTTAAATTTTGGAAATGTATTGGTTTCTGGGTATTCAAAAGACAATGGAACACGCTATTCAGAATTTCGGATAACTCAGAAGATAATATTATATTTTCGTTCGTGGTTATAGTATATTTCCATAAAATAAGAAACATTGGTCATTTTTTACAGTGTAAACCCCTTTAAGGAGAACTTTCCGTTTTCAAGTAAAGAAAATCCTGAAGACGTTTCACATCCATTCTACTTGATCAAGGTGCAACGGAACCTACTAAGTTCTGCTACCTACTCTTCACATGTTTATGGCCAGTACGTCAGTCGTTAAGCAGATTAAAAATACACAAATATCGTAAAATGACAGTAAAAAGTTTTGGGGATGTATATTAAAATATTCCATTGTTATAAATAACCTTTATATTGACGCAAATTGAATATTTCCAAATATTATCTGATTTTAAAAATTAATTCCAAACAAATGGTGGGATTTCCACACATTCTTTCTCTATATATGAATTTTGCATTTTATTAAGTTATTTAATTAAAATAATTATTTTTAATATGCTTATTTTGAAGCCTTTTTGGTCATTGATTGGCCTATAAAAGGTAATAGGTTTTTCCATTTCTCTGAATGTTCAATGAAATAATGATTGTTTATTCTTCTCGAAAAACATTCGTAGTAGTTTTTTCATATTAAATTTCCGCTGGTTGTGGAATTCCTAAACTTTAACTGATTATAATTTTAAAAAGCAATGGTTCAATTTATATAAAATATTTATCCTGCTAAAATATAATTCTTGTTTTTTAAGCTTTGTAATTTACAGCTTAAAATGTAGTACATAAAACAGCATATTTTATAATAATTTTTAAAAATAAAAATAAACACAATAAATTAAGTGTAATAATAAAAAAAAACATGCTTTCATTAAAATTCACAAAAAGTCCACTTATATAAAGCACAAATGTGTGCTTTGCTCAATGCTGACGTCATAATGATGCGGGCAACAATGTGGTTAAAATGGATGAATGTTGCAACAGTGGAGCTATTTTTTCAATTACTATTAAACAATCGTAACGTTATTTCTATGGGGAAAATGCAAGTTTTGGAGCTGATGTTGACCCCCATTAGGCATCAATTTTAAAAAATCAATTTCCAATTCGTGTTTTGCCCTCAGAAATGCATATATATTCCAAATTTCAAAGCTCTATGTCAACAGGAAGTGGGTGAAAAATTAGTTACAAGATTTGACTGCCACATACATACATAAAAGCAAGTTAAAAGAAAGCATGTAAAAAATAACATGTTTAAAAAAAACTGTTTCCTGTATTAATTTTGTTAAGATCACCACTGAATAAATAATTTGCTAAAGTAGATTATAAAAATCAAGTTTAAATAGATTTTGCCACACATTTTTTGAATTCATAGCAGTTTTTCTTTAAAAGAAAATTTAAAATAATAGACTTCTTAAAATATTATTATAGTATAAATCTAAGTTATTTCATAAAGTAATTTGTTGTAAAAAATAAAAAAAAAGATGTTTTCGCTTAGACATACTTGTTGAAAGAATTAATTAATTCCTAAATCATCTATTCTTACACTCTTTACGTGTGTTGTCTATATATTGTAATTTAATCAGCGTTACATCATACTAATTTAGTTCATTTGCATGTGGTTTTAATATTGCACTAAGATAAAGTCTCCGACATGGAGTAATTAAACTACCCGGGTAAGGGATTTACCTAGATGAAAGTATCTTTTGTTTAGATAAAAATAGAGAATGGTGGTTTTTCCTTTCATTGATTAGAAGATGCACTGAATGTTTCTTTATATTCATATGAGGGTTTTAGAAATAATAATGAATATTTGTAAATATAACGTAATACATTTAAGACAATCGCAATTACTATTATATTATATTTTTTATTATCTTATCGATTTAGATGCGGAGAAAGAAACGTATATTAAGATTATGCTTTCAAAATCTTTCATTGATACTAATTAAAGTAAAGCACTAAACATAACTGGAATTTTTATATTCTGTAATTGTTCTCTAAACTTGTGGCCTGTTAAATTGAATGAATGATAAAAACTATTCTTTAAAAATTATATTATCAAAATTCTTTTGTTTGTAAACTAAAATATCTTGAATTTTTCGAAAAATTTCTTGTTTCATCGTAATTATGTGCTTTTATTAAAATGTGCATAAATGTGCTTAAACTTTTATGAAATAGTTCTTCAGAAAAATTTAAAAAGTTTCAGTCGTAATGACACATGTCAATGAGTGCATAGTAAAAAAAAAAAAAAAAAAAAAAAAAAAAAACTGTTTCATATATAAAAACATCTTTTTAAGATCAAATATGGACATAAAAAGTAATATAACACCAATTTACATAAAATAGGAACTTTTACATATTTTTGAATTCCATAATAATTGTAATTAATAGCTTGAAATATAAATAAATACAATTTCAACAAGTGTGCCACTACAATGACATGTTCAGCTTCTAATTGAAAAGTGTATTTTAAAATTCTTATGTGATTAAATAATGTGTTATATATATATATATATATATATATATATATTACGATTATACAGGGTGTCCACGTATAACCTGACCGACCTTTATTTTCGCAACCGTTGGTCCTAGATGCATACTTCCAATTACAAAAATGGTTTAAATAAAGTAAAGAATTATTTTTAAAACGATTTGGGTCAAGAAAAATATTTATTAAAAAATTACGAAATTTAAATTTTTATACGGTCTCCCGGTTCTATAAGTGATATTTAGTAAAAATTTACTGTGACACTAACAAGTAAGACAAAAAAAAGTCCCATTCATCTAACATTAAAATTGACCGAATTATGAAACTTTGAAATGCATGACTTATACCACTTTTTTGCATCTCAAAACAGATGATTTCGGCCATACTTTCAGGGGTCGTATATAAAGTACTTGAACTTATTTCAAGGTATCTGCGCTTTAAAAGAAATCGTATAACTATTACGATTGAGTTAACTTTTATTAGTTAAGTTTCAGATTAGTTAAAATAATTGTATTTTAACATATGTTTTATTTTGTTAGGATTCGAGGCTATGATTTCTTTTAACAAAAATTATGTTATTTTCATAAGGTTTTATTTAACTTGCAACGATCGTCTTTCGAGTTTAAAATTTGTACTCAAAGTTTAACTCACTTTCAAATGTCCGATCGAAGTTAAATTTTACATACTGACTTAAATCCGATGACGATGTAATATTATTATGATTTTCAACTCTTACCATCTTATACATACTTATATTAGAGGATAACACAAAAAAATGATAGATTACTGTCAATAAGAAAGAGTCTTAGATTAGATAACATAAACCTGCGATGGTTGTGTTTTTTAACTTTTATAATTACGTTTTATGTATTTTTTAACACTGAATAAAAAAATGTCCTTCGCTTTTAACCACCATATCAGGATTTTTCGGAAATCGTAAATTTCAAGGTTAAAAAATAGCAAAAAATCTGATACTATGAAATAGATGTAAGATTTTTTTATTCAGTTTAATTTTATTTAATTCAATAATTTATTCAATTTTTTGGCTTATACTGGGTATCTTACAGCTAAACAGCGCAAGGGTACGATGAGGTTGGGAGGGGAGGGGGGATCAATTTTAACTTTGAGCTTTTTAACTTTGAAATTTGCGATTCGAGAAAAATCCTGACGCGATGGTTTAAAATGAAGGTTATTTTCGGATTCAGCGCTAAATGATACATAAGAATCAATTTTCAAAAGCTAAAAATCACGGCACAACCCAAAATTTGAAACACAGTGTAATCTAACAGCATTTTAAAATCTGTATCATTTCGTAAAGAATTGAGGCTGTTGTTTTTCATGCTTTTATTTAACAAAAATTCTGTTATTTTTATCCTCTTATATGTTCAGTACAAATTGTATATTTTGAGTTAATATGTCAGAGTGATTTTATAGATTTCACATTAGATTGCAATGTTAATTTTGCTCTCAACTATTTTTTTGATATATCTGACGATTTCTACTACATTTGTGAATGACCCCTATTTCGCAGCAAAAAATTTACCCCAACTTTTAACAGCTATTACTCGGTCAATTTTAATGTTAGATGAATGGGACTTTTTTTGTCTTACTTGTTAGTGTCATGGTAAATTTTTACTAAATATCACTTATAGGACCGGGGGGGGGGGGCGTATAAAAATTTAAATTTCGTATTTTTTTTTATAAATGTTTTTCTTGACCCAAATCGATTTTAAAATAATTCTTTACCTTATTTAAACCATTTTTGTAATTGGAAGTATGCATCTAGGACCAACAGTTGCGAAAATAAAGGTTGGTCAGGTTATACGTTGACACCCTGTATATATTATTAACGATTAAATGCGCGGTTTGTAGAACACCGACAGTAATGTAATTTTAGTATGTTGTTACAGCATGTTTTTTCTTGAAAATTTAGAAAAAAATTTCTATGTTTTATCATATGGCAACCATTCTCCAAGAAAAAAGACAGTTTCAACTCAACGTTCTTGTACTCCGATAATGCCCCCTAACCAGAAATACGGTAATCAAATTTAAATAAAATGGATTTTTTATGCTTCACTGTATGAAGCCGTGCTCAAGTTTTCAAAAGCTGCACAGATTCAACACAATATATTTTTGTCTATATAATTATTATTTTGTCTTGCGGCAAATAAGTTAACTAAATTTAATTAAAATTGATTTTGTACATTTTTTTAATGAAATCTTCATAATAAACGGTCAAATGTATGTCCTGATAACTATTTTCCCACGATAGTATCTCTGGTGGAAATTTGCATAACTGAAATTTTAAACAGGATTTTTTCATATTTCTTCACATGGCGACCATACTCCAAGTTAACATTAGGTAGGACAGACTCAACTTAACTTTCATTTACGCTGATAGTGCCACAAAGTGGGAAATTCATTAATTAAATTAAAATAAAACTGTTTATTTGTGTTTTACTGTACGATGTCATACTCATATTAAAAATAGGTTGGGCAGATTAAACACAATTTTATATTTTAGCGCGCACTGGCGAGAAAGAGGGTAACTAAAATGCAATAAAATTGACTTTTTAAAAATAAATCTTAAAAAATAAGGTTTAGACACGATCAAATTTTTGTTTTGATAAAAAATATTCGCATATTAGTTTATTTTTTTGTTTTTTTAATGGATAGCACTCCCGGTGGAAAATTGTTTAGGTAAAATTTTAAAATGGATTTTTTTATGTTTTTTCATATGGCAACGAGTTAAAAATAGTTTGAACTTATTCAGATGTTGTAATTTTTTTTTTTTTTTACTTCGATCCACAATTTAATAAGCAGTGGAAAAATCTGTTGAAAGTAAATACGTTTGAACATGTTGTGACATTTTTTGTGCAAAATATGACAGATTTATCTTCTGCAATTGGATCTACCACCAAGAGTTGTCATCAAATATACGTGATATTGACAATGAAGTCATTTAAAATAAGTGTCAATGGCATTTAAGTTTAAAGTTATCACTTTTGCACGAAATCTCACTCGCTACATAATACGCCATTCGGTTCTAAACCAGATTACGGAAGATTATCCATAAAATCCCTTCTTAATTAACTTCTAATTGAAAAAAAAATAACTAATTTGTATATGAATATTTGCTATCTCTGCTTATTAAACACTAGATTCCGAATGCAATATAGAAAAAGATTTTACCATTACTTTAGATTCCAAATATTGTTTAAAAATATTTCAATGGGAGCATGGAACATTTTTTCACAATTCATTTTATATGTTTTAAACAGGTTTGTACGATATAATTCGTACATCAAAGTCGACAACTTTTTCGCTTTTTTGTTACCACTATTTATTTATTGTAAAATTTGACTTGTTAAATCGAGAAAATCTACCATTAAATAGGCCAAAGATTTCCTTTCAAAAATAATAGTAAGAAAAGGCGTAAATGTTGGCAGCTATGTTACACTTTAGCGTTCATGGATGGTAATTGATTGAATTGCATTTTATTGGCTTTATATTATTTCAAAATGAACGAATTTTGTTTTTTGTATTAAGTTATATCACGATATTTTCTCTACTGAAAAGGTTGTACGTTGCATTTACATTTATTTTACAAAATCATGGCGAAAATATTATATTTTATGGACAGTTATTGTTAGAAGGGCGTTTGAATACACATGGAAATTTTAATTCATCGTTTGGACAATACAGTGGACTTCAATTTGATTGAATGTACGTCTATTATTCAGGATTGTATTTCAGAAAATTTTGAAGTAATACCAAAAGTCAAGAAATGATTGTCTATTTCGGTAACATTCTCAAATTTGGTGCTGAAAGTACATCATAAATATAATTTTAACTTGGTGATAACACGTAAATTTGGCGAAACCCTATTATAACATTAACAACATGTTAATATTTGCCTCTTTTGTTCACCTTTAAAAATCTTCTGTAGTTGAGACATTTTGATAGGAAAAACTTTAACTTTTGATTAGTAAACTTAAAGTTCAATACTCAAGCATAATCTAAAAAAATATATATTATTTTTTCAAAATTTCTAGCATTTTCCAACTTTCAAAGACTGCATGTCCCAAAACTACTTTTTCTCAGAGAAGAGGCGATGATTACTTTGAACTTAGACTCACTTATAATGCAAACAAAATTTTTAATTATTAATATGGAAAACTACAAATTAGCAATTCATTATTTATACTAGAAAATCGACTAAGTTGTTACATAAAATATCCAAACGCAAAATAGACGAAATAATTTGTCTGCCGGCCTGTCTGTCCTCACGCAATTTAAATATCTAAAACTGTAAAACTGCTCTTAAATCCAAAAATTTTAAATTTGTTATTAGTGTATATTACAGTGTGTTTCCACCGATGGATGAATTAGGAACAATTTTATAACGCGCGATTCTTTTGAAAGTCCGGAGACTGTCGCACGAACAGCTCAGGGAGGAAAAGTCCCTTTTTTATGATACAAAAACCTTGCTAAGGTCAACTTTTCGGTTGTCGTAAGTGTAATGCTTCCGTAGCTTCTAAACGCATATCAATCGAAAAAAAAAAATCACAATGGATAAATTGTTTAAAGAATGTGGTTATTTTGTCCATTTATATTGAATATAATTTTGTAAAATTTATTGAAAAAAATCTATTTACAGGTATGTAAAATATATATTTACACATTAACAAAAAATCGTTAACAAGAAACAAACAAAAATACAAACTGCGTCTTTTTTGCATTAAGTAAGGAATGTTATCAAATACTTTTGTGATAATGTTTATTGAATATTTCAAAGTGCACAGTATTAACCCCACACAATACATCAAGACCAGGGGTCGGAAGTAGCGAAACTACAGTAATCGCTACTTTTTACAGTAGTTTGTAGTGTAGTGCGCTGCATTTTGAACAATGTAGTGTAGCGAGTAGAACGATACAAAAAATCAGTAGTTTGTAGCGAGAACCGTCGCTACTTTTAACGCTACTTCAGGAATAAAAAAAAAAATGTGCCATTCTGCAAATCACGTGGCCGAAATCTGCTTCTTTTGTGCAAAATTTGTTCTGGTCAACAATTTGCGAATCTCAGCGTCAAATCTCAATAACAGCGTAATATCAGTGCACCACACGAAGTCATAGATTTTTCCCATCGACATTTGCTGCTAAACTCAAATACAACCCACTAAAGGAATTAATTTTCTTGCTGGCAACATTTATTTATTTACTCGTTATTACACCCAGAAAAAGGAATTGATTAAAGCAACAAAACGTGTTTTGTTGAGTACATTTTGGTTGTTTTAGCAAAATTTTTAGTTGAAGTAAAAAAAATTGGTTTTGTTGCTTGGACAAAAAAATATTGTTAACACTCTTACAAACTTTTAACAAAATTTCATCAATTTTACTTGAATTAACAAAATTTGTTTTTTCAATTTTACAATAATTTTGTAATTCCAGCAAAATTTTATTGTTTTTGCAAAATATAAATTGTTGTGTAGTAGCCATAACTCTCTCACGTAACTCGATTTATTTGACTTATATAGCTATATAATTAAAGGATTAACATAATTTTTGGATAATTAAAACTTTTTTTCATTGGGACGGACCAAGGTAGTTTTAAAAATCCCCCTGTCCCATTTATTATTTTCTTCTATCTTTACAAGAAGAATGTATTAAAATCATGAAAATTTTCGACTTCCGGTTTCCGACGGATTTTAGAAGGTCCTGAACACGATTTGACTGTTTTTAGAAAATGACTGTCAATTACTCTGTCTGTCTGTATGTGACAAAAATTTTGTGGGCGCTCTATCTCAAGAACTACTGCACGGAATTTAATAAACTTTACATTCAGTTACTTCCTGATATAAATTGTTGCTGATTAGTTTTTGGTAACAATCTCGCAACTGGTGGCGCTGCTATGTTGCATTTTTCGCGATTTCTGCAATAGCTCTATCTCATTTTCAGTAGTGAATTACGGCTGTAATCTTTGAACGTAACTCGATTTATTTTACATATACAGCTACGAGCAGGGAAGACCGAGCTATGCTCGGTCAAAATTAAATTTGAGTTCAAATATCATGACCCATGACCAAAATGACCCACTAATTGAATTTTTTCGAACATGTGACTTAGCCCAACAGTCTTCTCATGCCCGAAAACCATAGGATGCAAAATTTAGTGTAAATAGTCTGAGCCGTTTTTAAGATAAAATAGCTTGACCCATAATGACCCATGACCAAATGACCCACTAATCGAAATTTCTCGAACATGTGACCTAGCCTAATAGTCTTCTTGTTCCCTAAACCTGTAGGGTTCTAAATTTATTTCAAATCCTCTGAACCGTTTTTAAGATAAAATAGCTTGACCCATAACTAAAATGACCCACTAATTGAATTTTCTCGAACATGTGACCTAGCCCAACAGTCTTCTCGTGCCCGAAAACCATTGGATGCAAAATTTAGTGTAAATTGAGCCGCTTTTTAGATCTTGACCCACAATGACTCGAACATTTAACCTATCCCAATGATTTTCGCGTGCCCGAAACTCGTAGGATACAAATTTTAATCAAAATCGTTAGAGCCGTTTTTTCGTTAGAGCGATTAATTTGACCCGCTTTGACCCAAAAAAAGGACTAACTAATCGAAAGTTCTCGAACATGTGACCCAGCCCAATAGTCTTCTCATGCCCGAAAATAGTCGGATACAAAATTTCGTCAAAATCGTTTGAACCGTTTTTTAGATACAATTAGCTTGACCATGACCCAAAATGACCCAAGATGACCCACTAATTGTATTTTCTCGAACATTTGACCTAGTCCAACAGTCTTCTCATGCCCGAAAACCATTGGATGCGAAATTTAGTGTAAATTGAGCCGCTTTTTAGATCTTGACCCACAATGACCCAAAAATGACCCACTAATCGAATTTTCTCGGACATGTGACCTAGCCCAATGATTTTATCGTTCTCGAAACTCGTAAGACACAAAAAATTTAATCAAAATCGTTAGAGCCGTGTTTTAGATAAAATTAATTTGACCCGCCTTGACCCAAAAATGACCCACTAATCGAAAGTTCTCGAACATGTGACCCAGCCCAATAGTCTTCTCGTGCCCGAAAATGGTCGGATACAAAATTTCGTCAAAATCGTTTGAACCGTTTTTTAGATACAATTAGCTAGACCATGACCCAAAATGACCCAAAATGACCCACTAATTGAATTTTCTCGAACATGTGACCTAGCCCAACAGTCTTCTCGTGCCCGAAAACCATTGGATGCAAAATTTAGTGTAAATTGAGCCGCTTTTTAGATCTTGACCCACAATGACCCAGAAGTGACCCACTAATCGAATTTTCTCGGACATGTGACCTAGCCCAATGGTTTTCTGGTGCACCAAAACGGTAGGATACGAAATTTCGTAAAAATCGTTTGAGCCGTTTTTAAGATAAAATTTGCATATATATATATATAACCACACACAAGATTTGCTCGTATTAGAATATATGATATAATTAAAGGATTAACATAATTTTTGGATAATGTAATATCATGACAGCCGAATGACACAACGATTCTTCTTTTTAAAATTTAAATGCACAGTTTATTAAATGAGAGCTGATATTTACAAGATGATTATTTACATTATGTACACTTTCACTAATATTCATAAAAATTCCACCTAAACCACATTACTTCTTAAACAACCCAAAACATACTCGGATGCCTTCCCACATCCTACTTACTCCGAACGAACCACCATTCCCTCTTCTCTTCACTTCCGTTTACTTTTTTAAACAAAAAAGGGTTGGAAGGATATTGGTTGCATGACACCCCCCCGATAAGATTGTGCTACGCAAAGCGAAGCAAAATCTGACAAATAGCAACCATACAACTATACAGCATAAAATATATATAAAAACACAATTCAAAACAGATGTATAGAAGCCTTGTTATAATAGTTATAATGAAAATATAATAAACATATAAAAAACACTAACAATTCACAACAGACGGAAAGACGACTTGATATAATACTGCATACCAAAATTAAACACAAAATAAAGTATCATTTAAATAATCCTTATACAGTAACTAGTCGTGACAGACTATCTGCATTTTTTAATTTTGCACCTGGGCAATGAGAAATATTTATATTATATCTTTGTAGAGATAAGGCCCATCTTTGTAATTTTGCAGACTGAGGTGCAGATTTCTGAAGATATATTAAGGGATTGTGATCAGTTATTAGTTCAATTTCAGCACCAAACACATAAACTTCAAATTTTTTTAATGCCCACACTACCGCATAAGCTTCACGCTCAATAGTCGACCAGTTTTGTTGCACCTTAGTGAGCTTTTGGCTAGCAAAACTAATAGGACACAAATTTTCTTTGTCATCTCTTTGCGATAGACAAGCACCAACTTCATAAGAACTGGCATCACTTTGAATAGTGTAAGGCTTTTTAGGATCTGGTGTATACAGCTTAGGAGCTTCACACAATGAACGTTTTAAAGTTTGGAAAGCCTCTTCTTCAACCTCAGACCACGGAATGATTTCTAGGATTTTCTTTTTTGTCAAGTCGGTTAAAGGCTTGGCGATTTCAGCATAATTTCTTATGTAGTCACGATAATAATTAAATAAACCCAATGCACTTCTGAGGGCTGTTTTGGTTTTAGGCGATTCTATTGTCTCAATGGCACGTAACTTCTCCGGATCGGGCTCATGTCTACCTCCTCCTATGACATGACCTAGATACTTAATGCCTTTGCAAAAACACATTTTTTAACATTAACTGTGAATTTCAGATCAGTTAATTTAGATAAAACAGCGTCAAGATGTTTCAGATGATTTTCCCAGTCATTTGAAAAAATAGCAATATCATCCAGATATGCTCGACTGTACTCACGATGTTCATCCAGAGCATTGTTGATCGATTTCTGGAATGTGGCAGCCGCATTGCGCAATCCAAAAGGCATGACTTTCCATCGGTATTGAGCACGATGGGTTTTAAAAGAAGTAAGATCTCAACTCTGTTCTTCTAGAGGAATTTCCCAATACCCTTTTAATACATCTAAACATGTAATTATGTTAGCACTTCCTATTTGATTAATTAATTCAGTTGCATTTTCCATAGGGTAATCAAAAGGTTTTGTCACTGTGTTCAATTGACGAAAATCTATACATAAGCGCATGCTACCGTCCTTCTTTGCGACACATACGACCGGATAAGCTATTTCAGCTTCACTTTTTTCTATAAGTCCTAGATGCTCTAACTCTTCTATTTGTTTGTCCACTTCATTTTTTAGTGATTCCGGAATTTTATAAATATATGGTTTCTTTCTTTCCGCACCTGGTAATAAACGAATTTTGTGTGCTCCAACGTTGGCAACTTGAATTTTACCTGAGAATAATGGTGTATGTTTTTGTAGAAGTTTACTTAACTCTAATTGTTTATCAACCTCCAGATGACTAAGGTCTACTTCTATGTTATTTTCATTCAAAGCATTAGCTTTAATTGGTGTTGGGTGAATTTCACCAAATTCTACATCGTCTTCAAAAATGACTCCAACAGTCTGTACTCTTACGTTAAATTTCCTTATTTTATTCGCATGAACATGTCTGACACCCCCATCAGGTAATTTCACTTTATACGAATGTGGTTTTATTCTTTCAAGTATTTCTCCGGGTCCTGTCCATCTAGCATATAATTTATTGGTAGAATCAGGGATAAGTAAATATACTAAATCACCTTTTTCAAATTCTTTCATTCTACTTCGACGATTGAAATAGCGAGTGTAATTTTCTTGTTTTTCTGCAGCAGTTAAAGAAGCAATGTCAGCGGCTCTTTCCAAATTTATTTTTAATTCTTGTAAATAGTCTACTGCTGAATTACTAAGATTCAATGGTAAGGGGATTTCACCTGACCATGATGACTTTAGTACTGCCAAGGGACCTCTAGCTTCCCGACCATACATGAGCTTAAACGGTGATACTCCAGTTGTGCAATTTGGCACTTCACGGTAGGCAAAAAGTAGAAAAGGAATATGTTTATCCCAATTAACAGGATCCGTACGAATTACATGATGTAGCATTTGTTTAAACACACGATTAAATTTTTCAATTAATCCATTCGAAGCGGGATATGATGGAGTTGAAAAGCGAGGACATGCCCCTAACCGGTTCTCAAATTCTTTTGTCAGTTCAGATTTAAAATTAGTGGCCTGGTCTGAACAGATAACTTCAGGAATTCCGGTGCGCATAAAAATATCTAATAAAGCATCACATGCTGTTTTCGCAGAGAGACTCCGTAATGGTACTACTTCCGGCCATTTAGAGTTTTGATCAATTAAGGTAAGACAATATTTGTGCTTCCTTCCTGACGGCGGAATAATTTCACCTATACAATCAATATTTACAGTATGAAATGGATATGGAGCGCGGACAACAGGTGTAATCGGAATTTTATCTGTTTGTTTCTCAGGGCTTTTTAACTGACAGTTCTTACATGTTCTATAATAATTTTCTACATCTCTTGAAATATTCGGCCAATAAAAAGATAATTTAATTCTTTCTTTAGTTTTTCTCATCCCTAAGTGGTTTCCAAAAATTGAATCATGAGCTAATTGTAACACTTTATTTCTATAACTCTCCGGTAACACGAGCTGATATATTTTATCACCGCAAATAGTTTCTTTATGATACAATAAATTATCCCGTATCAAAAAATTATTTTTTCCTAATCTAGCGTCCTTGAATGAATTCTTTAAAGTTGCGCAATCTTTTTGTTCTTTACAAAACTTGTTAAACTCTGAAAATTCATCATTTCGATCATTTTGTTTATTCTCTGAAGAAATAAAACAAACATTTAATTCCTCCTTCGCCAGTGGGGCGTCTGAGCTATTTTTAGCTTCGTGACCTTCGAACTCCTGCAACTGACTATTACACAACTCTTCATTTTGAAGTTCAATCAAAGCATTATATACGTCTGGAGTTAATAAACAAGGGACATTTAAGTTTTCAGTGAAAGCAAAAAGCGTATTTAAAGTGACATAAATTCCACTGTTAGGTAATTTATAATGGATGGGTATAGTAGCCAAATTTGCTTGTACTTTTTCTTTGAAAGCGGACTGTAACAAAATAATACCTTTAGCTTCAATTTTCAGATCGGGAATTAATGACGTATTTAAAATACTAATTTGGGTACCGGAATCATTAATAGCTTCTATTTCTTTACCTTCTACATAAATAGTGATTTTTTTTAAAGGAAAAAGAGTAACTTCGTTTAATTGATCATTCATGTGTAAATGCCTGGAACTAACATTAGTGACTACTGCATTACTATTTTTATTTGGATTCAATTTATTTGTATCTTGTTGCATTTTCGGTTTTCTCTGACCCTGATCATCATTTTGAGTATAAGATTTATCATACTTATTTCTTCTGTTTGGGCACAATTTTGCTAGGTGTAATGGGGAATTACAAATATAACAATCACGTGATTTTGAGAAGTGTCTGTTCTCATACGTAGCTTGATTTTTCCTTAGTTGTGGGGGAACATATTTAGTATTATTATCATTATTCACTTCACGATAAATAGGTCGTTTCTCAAATTTTGTTTCCTCGAAAGACCTGCCTTTTGCAGTAAAATAAATGTCACAGTCTTTCGATAACTGATCGGGCAAAAGCCAACTTTCTCCTTGCTTGACTGCAATGTGAGTAGCTAGCTCATTATCCAAAGTTTCAAAAATTTTATCTGATATTATTAAATTAATAAATGAATCGAAATCTTTAACGTTTCGAATTCTACAATAATTTAACCAACAGGATCTTAATCGCGAACCGAACTGTTGATGGGTTTCACCAGGTAATCTTTTAGCGTTTCTAAAATTTTGTAAACAAGTAAATGGGGACGGTTCATATTCTTTCAAAATTAAAGATTTAATTTTATCATAATCAGCTAATTCTTCATCATCAATATAAACAAGAACATTTCCTGCTTTTTCACCTACTAATTTTAGCAAAATTTCCGATTTATATTCCTTAGGAACATTTTTGTGCTTAAACGCTCTTTCTAAAGAATCAAAAAAAAGATTCCATGTTTCATTTTTCTTGGGCACTGGGATTACCAAAACTTGAACTGCTTTAATTAATTTATCTAATGATAATGACGTATTATTTTCCCCTTCGTTATGGGTTAAATTCTCGCTTCTCATTTGTTGTTGTAAACGCAATCTATTTACTTCCTCGCCATTTTTTCTTTCTAACACTGTAGTCGATAAAAATTCAGTTACGAAATCTTTATCTTTTAAGTATTCTTTAGATTTCAATAACAAATCTTTTAATTCGGGTACTCTCTTACTAGCATCAGCTTCTTCACCTATTTCTTCCAGAACAATAAGTAAATCTGCTTTAGTTACGTTTTTAAACATTTTCGAATAAAGTTAACAGTATCTTACTACACAATCAGATAAATAAATAGCTCACCTCTATTTTGTAATCCAAACACTGTGATCCAAAGCACAACTTTTATTATTTTAAATCGTAGAAATAACTCTTGTTCTCGTTATGAGAGCGTGCTGTAATATCATGACAGCCGAATGACACAACGATTCTTCTTTTTAAAATTTAAATGCACAGTTTATTAAATGAGAGCTGATATTTACAAGATGATTATTTACATTATGTACACTTTCACTAATATTCATAAAAATTCCACCTAAACCACATTACTTCTTAAACAACCCAAAATATACTCGGATGCCTTCCCACATCCTACTTACTCCGAAAGAACCACCATTCCCTCTTCTCTTCACTTCCGTTTACTTTTTTAAACAAAAAAGGGTTGGAAGGATATTGGTTGCATGACAGATAATAAAAACTTTTTTTCATTGGGACGAACCAAGGTAGTTTTAAAAATCTCCCTGTCTCATTTATTACTTTCTTCTATCTGTGCAAGAAGAAAGTACTCTGGTACATAAGTACTCTGGTACTGGAAGAAAGTACACTGGTAAAATATAACAGTGAATTTTTATCCTGCTTTTTACAGGCGTAATTTACTGCTGAAAATGAATTAAAAATTAACTATGTGTTGCCGTATGCTGGGCTTTGTATTGTCGTCACATGTTTGCCGTACAAATTTGCGTGCTCCAAGATGATATTTCCATCTTGTGCTGCGGTTTCAGCCGTTCCGACATATATAAGAGTGAGAAATGCCGAATTCAGGTATCGTTGCTTGTAGCCCAGTGGTAGAGCCTCAGAGAGCTGTTCTGAGGACCCGGGATCGACTCCCGGCATGGCAATTTTCACTTTCTCGAATTTCGCTTGATAAAATTTCGCTTGTTGTTTTTCAAGGTTTACACGCGTAATACCCTGCTGAAAATGAATTAAAAAATAGTTTAAATTGGTTCATTTAACAAAAGGTTTTGTAGTATATACAAAACAGGTTCGTAATACTATAACATGTTTTATTATTTAAACAAACAAAATATATTTTGTTGAAAAAAGAAAATAGATTGTTAAAATAACACATAGCATATATCTATGTAACAAAAAGAATTTTGTAATTCAAGTAAAATTGAACCATTTTACTTGAATTAAGAAAACATTTTTTTGCTGACGATACAAAATTTTTTTTGAATTGCAAAAAAAAATCAACAATATATTTTTTGTTGATTCAAACAAAATTTCCATTGACCCATATTTAAACGAAAAGTTTTGTTGGGCCAAACAAATTTTTGTTGATTCAACAAAACTTTTTTCTGGGTGTAGGTCTTCATGTTTTAATGCCGTGATTCTTATTATAACAAATTGCTTTATTTACAGATTTATTTATTGTTTGCATTCAGAGTTGTTTTTTCATTAATTTTCTAGATTGTACTATCTGTTAGATAGTATAATCTAATAGATAATATTTAGATGGTTTAGCTCTCGAAATTTGTAAACTAACTTATAAAACTAAGATTTTGGAGGCAAACAGAAAACATTTTCTTGTATCTTATCTTTCTTAATTTTTTAATGTCCTTTGTTACGTCAAATTTATTTAATTGTATCAGACGCGATATAATGAGGGGTCGTTTTATTATTTAATTCGTACATTCAATTTTAGTATAAATTGAACCCTGTGACAAAATCTGAAAGTAGCGAAGTAGTGACTACTTTTGAAAAGTAGCTTGTAGTCGCTACTGTTTAAAACAAGTAGTTGTAGTTGTAGTTAACTACATTTTAGATGAAGTAGTTGTAGTTGTAGTTCGCTACAATAAAAAAAGTAGTTTTTCCGACCCCTGATCAAGACACAGTTAACCATGCTCTGTAAAGTATTGAAGAGAGTAATGTGACTTTCAGTTCATCAATATCATGCATTGAGGTTTAGTAGGTATTGTGTTCTCCTATCCGTATTAAAAACAGTCCAATACATGATAGCTTGAGTTATAGATTCATATTGTATTTAACCTCATTTATTGACACTGTGTTATGCAAGGTTCACATTAAAAAATGGTATTTTCTTTATTGAATCCAAAATTAATATATTTTATCTTTTTTAAGTAAGTTTTTTTGTAAAGTTTAAAAATACTTTAGCGCACCCATTACTCTTACATAAATACATTCCTACATATTCTTGCTAACTGTAAGTAATTTCTATTTTTAAGAAAAAAATTATATTCTGATGATTTTTTTCATAATATTGTGATTTTTTTTAATTATATATTTTATTTTACATAATTGTTATAAATTTTCCATATGCATTTTTTCACATTTTTTTCGCAATGTTTTTGTTTTCACATGTTAAGTTAAT
This sequence comes from Maratus michaelseni, assembly GCA_963931845.1. Lineage (NCBI taxonomy): Eukaryota > Metazoa > Arthropoda > Arachnida > Araneae > Salticidae > Maratus > Maratus michaelseni. The sequence continues at coordinate 366,034,156 of OZ007586.1, forward strand.
GTTACAAGTAATAAGTTCTAATGCAATTTACAAAGGAAAATAAAATATAAATTTTAATGGTAATAAAAATATTCCGACGCTTAATGCACATATATTGTATTAAGCACATTATAAGTAGATTTGTTCTTATGAGAATTTTTTGTTAACATTTATTTAAGTATTACAAAATTTAATTCCATTTAAAAAGAAGTGATATTTATTTCTATTAAATTTTATGAAAATCGGATGTATCTCGCTTGACGTACCTCCTATTTTTAATTTATGTTTAACGCATGTAAATAGATTTTGTTCTTTTAAATCTTAATTAATCAAATCATTTATGAATAAAACATCATTTGAAGGAAACAATAAAGTTAATTGTCAAAAATAAATTTTATTCTTAAATTAATTATTTAAATATAATGCTAACGCATTTTAACTGAAGAAAACTTACGTATGTAATGCTGCAATTTCTAAAATACGGCAACGAACGGATTGTCAATTGCAGTATTTTACTACAATAGACTCCCGAATATCCGACGCTCGATTATACGGCATACTCACAATGAGTGCATTACTCATATATCTCATCGCACGGAAGATTCGGGTTCTATAATAAAATTCCGGTCGAATTTATTTTTTTAACATAAAATTCATTGTCCAAAGCTTTAGGCACGGTAAAATGCTAAAAAAAAAATTACATATATTAAAACACTGTAAAAAAAATTCAATACATTGTAAATATTAATAAATAATACAGATTTTTTTACAATAATAATTTTAAATTGTTCGAAAATTCAGATGAATTGTCATCAACAAACGCCCCTGCGCATTCTAATTCCCTTGGCTACAAAAATTATTTGAAAATCACGAAGAAGCAAATCGCAAGTACTTTATTACGTTCAACCCGAAATCCTGCTGCAATCAATTATTTTTGCCTTGAAATTATCTTATTTTTACTTATGACAAGAAATACCAAGGTACAGAAACACAGAATTTTTTTCTTAAATGATTTTTTTTAATAACATTTCTTTCATGTCAAAGTCATTTAATTTACTTTATGATAGTAGCTATTTACTTCATTTACAATTATTTTAATTATAGTTTATCGTTTGTATAATTAGATGATGCATCTGATAATGTCCTTCCGATTATCGAATGATTTCGATTTTCAACATATCCCTAGTCCCGTGAATGTCGGATAAACGAGAATCTACTTTAATAATTTTCAATTTAAAATAAAATGTATAACTATCGTCTGCTTTTGTTTGTATATTTCAATTGTTTTTTCAAAATAGTTATTTTTAAAATGTTTTTATCGAAAATAGTAATTGAAAATATATACTAGGTGCATTAATGCTATTGTTCTTTTAATGAGTGCTTTATCGTACTATTTTTTAATATCTAGGGTAAGAAATTTTTATAACAATCAAATATTTTTGTGTACTTTTATCATTTCAATTTAAATAAATAATGTGTATATAATGCATAATAGCTATAAAATAATAATGATTCTCGAAACGATTATGTAATTTGTTATAATCCTTTAACATAGCATCCACGGATAACAGATTTTGAATGTCGTTTTTTTTTTCTTTGTTGACTACTAATATTTGCCTTATTTGATGCAGAAATTCTTTTATTAATTTAGACCAATATTACAATTCGAAATATTGGGATTCAAAATCCATTATCCTTGGCACCTTTGATTTTAGCTGTTTTGAATATAATATAAACATAAACCGCGAGATAAAAAGTTTTCAAAAACTTGTAATGCTATATTTTCATTTCAACTAATGTTCATATTTCAACGTAAAAACTGTGAAACAAAAGCAAATACTTCATAGTTGAAAGTTAAATGTTTCGAAGGATGACATACAACCGACTTTCCCTTTTTAATTTCATAACTGCTTCGCGAACTGTTGAAAGAAAACAAAGACTAGAACAAGTCAAACAACAATTAACGATAACTATTGAAAATCTCGAAATAGCCTGTAGCTATATCACCCAACCCCTTTCTATTCCTTCGGCAGGCCTGTCATATCCTTTTCTCTTTATAGCTAGTCTTGTTATCTGGAGGCTCAAATTGTACTGATCGAAAAGCGAGCTAAATATTTTCCCGAAGCGCCCTGTATTCTAACGGAAGAGATCACCTATTAATAGAGCTCACTGGCATAAAACTTGAGTTGATTGTAATCCAATTTACGAAACGATCGAGTAACTGACTTGCTCTAGGCGACCTATGAAGGCAGTATCATTCCTGAAAATCCCCTAGGAATACTGCTATTGTATTGCCGCGAAGGGATAGTGTTAGAAAAGATCGAGTGATTGCTCTTATATTCTTTATATTTGGTCAACCTCTTCTTATTATTACATATACCAAGATGAATCCGTGATATTTAGTTTAAAAGTTTCCGGATATTCAAATGGCATTTGAACAATGAAAGCTATAATTTCCTCTAGCAAGATTCTTCGGCAATTAGAGGATTAAGTTCATCATTATTTCTGTATATTTGTTATATCCGGTAATTTAGTTGGGTGGGTGCTTATTGGACTGTATTTCGAGGTTGGGCGATTATCAGTGTGGTTTTAGTAAAAATATTCGAGAATATCACTGCAATAAATCAAAGCTGGGAGAATATTTTCTTAAAAAAAAAAAAAAAAAAAAAAAAAAAAAAAAAAAAAAAAAACGTTCGCTTATTTAAGATAGACTAATTTACACAATTAAATGATTTTGAATAATGACTTTATAGAATTATATCTCTTTGGTAAGTTATATTTGTTTTGAGCAGCGTTCTTCTGGCATGATTATAAAACAACAGTGCATGATTTAGTAAAAATTAAAAACTATAGTGATCGATTTAGAATTGTTCCGGCAACGCCTTTTGTTTACTTGTTGTATCCCTATATTTTCTCAATAAACAAAAATACTTTTTGAAAGGATGTAATCTTTTAATGGCTAAAAAAGTACACAATGTGCTGCAAAAATTCTTGTCATACTTCTCTGTTTTTATTTCTGTGTGTACAGAACAAGAAATAACAAAATGAAACTTTTATTCAGATTTAAACGATTATTGTTGTAGAAAATCTTTACACATCTTTTTATCACTTACACATCAAATTACAAATATTTTTTTTCTTTTAAGAGAATGACAGTTTACTTTAAAAACAATTTCAATGCATATATCATTTTTTAAATAATGCTAAATAAGGATTTTTTTTTGTAATATATGTTGTTCTTTGTATGTTGTGTTTGCATTAAGTTCTTGATATTCAAATTAATATAAAAGAATATGAGTAAATGTACGAATACAATTATAAACACATCGGATTATGAAAATTAATAAACTAAATCTATAGAATGTATTACGCTCTATTTAAACATTCTAATGTCACTTCATTTTGCATGTCTTGAGTCTAGCAGACACATGTTCATTTATGTTTAAGTCTGTGATCATATACAATAAAAAATAAAGAAAACTTGATTGAGATTTACAAGATTATTCGTTGTAGAAAATCTTCAACTTTCAAACATTCTTGAACATTTTAAAAGAATGAAAGTTTACATTAAAAATAATTTTAAGACATATATAATATTAAAAATTAATACTAAATAAGGCATTTTTTTTTCATAGTACATTTTGCTCTTCGTATTTTCTGTTTTCATAAAAGTCTTCACGTTCAAATAAGTAACAACGAAAATGAATAAAACTGTGAATACGATTATAAACACCCAAGGTTATCAAAATCAATAAACTAAGTCTTTAGGATATTTTATGCTCTATTTGATCATCATAAATTAATGTTGCATAATTTTCTATGACTAGTGTCTATCAGGCATACACTTTTTCTTTTGTATTAATCCAGAAATATGATATTTTAATTCCACTTTTTCTTACTGCTTTAATATTTTATAATTTATTGCTTTATTACGCCCGGTAGATCAATGACTAGCGCATCTCGCTGCCACATTACAGGCCCGAGATTAAATATTGGCCAGTGTTCAACCAACTTTTTATACCATTGGAGTCGATAAAATGTACCAAGTTTGCTTGAGGAACCAAACCTATAGTTTTCTAGTTGGACTGACCACTTGACAAGGACATAAGTCATAGAGCATCCTAAAACTCATGGCTAGAAAAGCAAAATTGGTTGCTGCATTCAATGATACTAGTCTATGGAGGGTGTTTTTCTTATTAGGTAGCTTTCAATACAAAAAAGTATAAAGCTACCTATTGCAGCCGTTCGGAGGAAAGCAGTTCCGGAAAATTTCGATATATTTTCACCGATCATGACCCCCAGACCCCAAAACCACCCTTCGTTCAAATGTTGATTTATATATATATATATATATACTATATATATATCGACATATATATATATATATATATATATATATATGTATCTGACTTATGTCATACGATAACGCTCGTATTTATAAATCAATTTTGATTAAACTAATTGTGTGTATTAAGCTCACCAATGTCTCGACCGAATTCGTTGGCCAGCTTGGTCCGCCATTTTGTTTCAAGATGGCGGCCACTTAAAAATTTAAAACTAAAATAAATATACAAAAAAGTTAAAAATTCAAATTTATTACCATTTCTTAAAAAATGGCGGAGATAGAGCAGTTTGAAATTCTAGGGTGGCTGACATTTTGAAGCAAAACAGCACATTAACGCGATTACTCGCAAATTATTTTCTTTCATTGTTGTAATAATTTTCCCAATCATACGCATAAAACTATATATTCATATCCGTTAACACCAAATTCTCGCCAAAATTGGCGACATTTGGCGAAATATAGCCAAATTTGTCGACCAAAATAAGTCTTCATAATTGAAGCCAATTTGGCTATTTCTCAATAATTTGGCGAATTTCTTATTCAAATTCAGTATTAACGAATCTTTTGTAACCGTTTCTTTGCATTTTAACTTGCTGTTTTCGTGTAACATTAGCTAAAATTTTAAAACAAAGATATAGGAAAGCTACCTTTTCCTCCCGGTACTGGCCGGAAGGACTTTTTTATTTTTAGTTTAGTTTATAGCTTTATTGCAAGTTATTTGATTTATTCATTGAAATGAAATTTTACAGGTTTTATCAATTGAAATATTTTTGCTTACGTAAATAAGTAAAAATTAATTTTCTTGGTATAATGAATAAAATTTAAGTTTGCACCTCCGGTCTGGAGATTTGTTTTACGTATGCGAACGTGTCGCTGGAAAACTAATTTGTTTATTAAATGATATAATAATATAGTCGATAGTTCAATAAAAGATATAGATCTTACATTAACAGGGTAAAACCAATTTTACGTGGGCTTTCCGAGTTTTTTTTTTTTTTTTTTTTTTTTTTTTTTTTTTGAACTGATTTTAATGCATAACACCAATATATTTTAGAATATATGTGCAATCTCTATAAAATTTTCACCAGCATGACAAAATTCAACTATTAAATTAGTAAATTCAGCCTTTTATAAATTTGTATTTGGAGTAAATATTGTAAAAGTGTAGTGTCAGAGGTCATATAGCAGTGGTGCTATTTTTAATAAATTATTTTTTTAATTCAATAATTGTATACCATTAAATAAACGTAATGCTTATATGATCTTTCATTACCTATTTCTATGAAATTTGAAGGAAAATTTTATATTTAAAACTAAAATTGGAGTAACAAAAGTTACAAACTAAACTTGTACTTACCTCAGAACCCGGAGATATTGCTTTAAATTACAAACATGTATTGGAATTTTTTTATTATTACTTTGTGATGAACAAAGTTAAAATGACACCAGATTTCAGTTATAGGAAGGTTTTTCTGTAACAGGGATTAATATTGCTTTCTTGTAGACAAATTTTTTTATTTATACAGTTAAATGGCTATATAGCAACAGAAGTTGCATTTTTCGAGAACAAAATTTAAAATAATTGTATGGAATTAAAATATAAATATTTTTAATAATTATAACAATTATAATAACTAATAAAATAGTTAATTTGATTAAAACATATTATAATTATGTTACTTGTGATGTTACTTGTGTTACAGTCTATTTACATCAGCTGAAATTACAGTCATTTGGACAGCGTAATTTGATAGGAAAAGAAAGGCAAAAATAGGTGTAATTCTGAGAAAAAGTACAATTGAAGAGAAATATTTAAAAAAAGTAAATACCATGTTTCTAGGAAAATGAGACCTGATTGGAAAATAAGACATAGCATGATTTTTCTGTATACTAAGACACATATGTATATATGTATATATGTATATATGTATAGGACTGTATATAAGACATAACCCAAAAATAAGACCTATCCCAAAAATAAGATCTACTGCAAAAATAAGCCTATCTAGATTTCTCAAAACAGTCGCTTTCTAAGCCAGTACTTTGACTTTAAAAAAAAGCACAATCATGATGAAAACTTGAAACAATGTATATTTAGCTTGAAGTAATGATTTTAAAATCCCCACCCCTTCCCCACACCCTTTTCCTTCTCAAGAATATATATGTGTTTACAATGAAAATCACTTCGTGAATGTGTCAGAAAGTTGGGTAGTCCGACCAGTAAGTGAATAGCCCCCAGTGAATGAACAATTAGTAAATATTTTAATTGAATAAGGTTTGAAAACTCCCCACTAGTTAATTGTCATGCTAAGTTTAAAACAGCCGTAATTCAGTAAAAACGTGTTATAAGTTATTTGAAGAAGCTGAAAAATAAATAACATAGTATGAAATTTAAGTGTTTTTAAATTGCTGCCTGTTCATTCATTGGAAAATTTTGCGTTCATTCACTGGTAAGAACTGTTCATTTACTTGGTTTTTGTGTAGATTTTTATTAAGACACCCCAAACATCCTAAAAAATAAAATATAAATTTCCTTTTATCATTTTTTAATCCTTTGTATACCAACACATGTATTTGCACTGTCAGACACCAAAAGGTACTGTTCACTAAAATATTATCAATCTCTTTTTAAAAAATGAACTTAAGTGTTCATTTACTGGTCGGACTAACCTACACAAGTTGAATTTGAAAATAGGAATGAATAAAACGCGAAAAATTCCTAACATTTTTTAAAAAGTTTTATTAAAGAATGTTTTCTTTAAATATGACATCATTTCCTCGGTTCTCAATATGTCGCCTTTCCGAGATTATGGCTGAAAACTGATTAGTACCAGAAGAAGATGACATGGCTGTATTTGAATAAAGGTAGTTTTTTGTACAGTAATAAATGTAGATCGTCTTAAATAAGTGCTTTCTAGAGGTTGCCAGCGACGTACCAGTATTTTTGAATAGTAGTCTTCTACTTGTTCAATTACAGAACTTCTGTGATAAAAAAAAAAAAGAAAAGAAACTAATATTATCATTTTGAAATAGTAATAACTCGCGGGACTCCGCTGGACCTCAATGTTTTAAATGATTATAAAAATAATTAAAATTATCGCAAACGAATAAATGCAAATTGTTCTGCATGAAAGAGTCATCCTCCGAAAATAAGATATCTTGTGCTTTTTTTTTGAAGCAATAAAATAAGATCTGGTCTTATTTTCGGGAAAAGACGGTAGTCATTCTAAGAAATGAAGAAAGAAAATGATTGGCCTTAATATACAATGCACAAAAATTTTTAAAAATGTGGCCATGAAAAGCTCAAGTAAAATTGGTTTCTCCCTAAAGCATGTTTACCAACATGAAAACCAACTACTTCATTCATTACAAATTTTTTAAATATAAGAGATATCTTATTGCGAGTAAAACAATCAAACATATTTAAATATCTTTACTGAATATTTTGAGATCATTAAGAACAATAAAATCCGACTTAATATGCCACTACGCGTGAATTTTATTTTGTCGACGTTATCATAGGAAAAGTATTCTCTCGCTATCATTATCATTTTGATTGCCCATAATGTCAAACAAGCTATAAAAATTATATCAGCTAATTTGAAAATATTTTTTTCGTTCTTGCAATGATTCTCATTCTGAGTGCTCCAATATATTTTTTTATTCTCAGATTCTTAGAAAACAGAATTCTTTCTTTTATATAACTCACAGAAATGCTAAGTGGGAAGTAATTTATATGATTTATAAATACAGGAACTGGAGTAATTTCATATATTATTAATAAAACGTATGATTGTACATTCAAATAACTTATTCGGCATTAAATAAAGTTTATTCTTTATAAACTAAATGAAAATGATTGACGATTTTAATGAGAGTTTTATTGCATGTGAGATTTTATTGAAATATTGCAATGCTCAAATTGAGTTCGTAGACAAAAAATACATATTTTATTTATGATGACATGGAAATGGAATATTAGAGAACACAGAAGTTAGTAAATGATTTAGTATTCGATTAATTTTCGAACACTCCACCCAAGAAAATTGCAGTCGTTTTGTAAGGATAATGTAATCCGTTTATTAAATATTCACTTATTTTATAACAAATATTTAAGGATAAAATTACCTTGGTTTGCTTTAAAATTACGGAGTTATCCTTTTGTAATGTAAGTGAACGTAGCCAGTGAAAATACATTATTATGGAGAAATATTTATCGACCATATAGGGGTTTGCTTGTAATATATGTAACTTAATTTGAAGATATGTGTAAACATGCTGGGCTTATGCGAAATATTCTAACACAATAATTTTTATAAATTTTATTTGAAATGATTTGAAAACAGGCACTAAAAATGTTTATAATCTTCTTTCGTCCTTGTGCATAGTTATCGGTCTGATATGTTTCGATAACTAAATAATGCATTTTTTTTTCATATTTTTGACATTTGTGAGTACTGATAAAGCTCTAAAGAATTATAAAAATATATGAGTAAGTTCCAGTTGTTCATTTTAAAGGTGAATGAAAATTTACTCTGTCCACGAAAGTTCAGTAACGAGCAAAACTTACCCGGTAATTCTCCGCCAACCTCAACTGCTGAGTTAGGCTTAACTTTCGGTTAACTCTGAAATCAAATTCTCCGCTAACTCAACCAGACGAAACAGGAAAGGAAAACGAAACATAAGTTCACTAATGGTGCTATCACACGTACTCTCATATCATAGTCAATATCAGATATTTCATCCGAAACATGTTTTTAAAGAGGAAAACTCTCGAAATCGTTCCGTTTGATAGATTGCCTCTCGTAATTTCTTCAAGATCTAATTTACAGTTGTTTGTATCCTCTACGATAGATATCAGCTCGAAATCCACCAATCAGAGCACTCTAAAAATTCCAAGATGGCTACCGTCAGTAAGTCAACATGTTATGTTTAGCGTGATCGCAAATATTGAAACTAAAAATACAGAAGAATTACGAAAAAAGCAATATCTTTAGTAACACAGGAACCAATTATACACGAAAAGAACTTTTAAAATGTGCTGTTATTTTGAAATTAAAGAATTACATATGCGTCGATTGTCCCTTCGAAGTTCGTTATTTACCACTCCCGATAAGAACTTTATTTACTAATCTAAAGTTATTTATTGCGATTATTTTATTTCAATTCCTTATATTATTTGCTATATGTTATAATTGTACTGTCGTAGTCACTTATTTACTTCACAAACTGTACTCGTTTAACTACTTTCTGCAGCTATATTTGGCGTTATTTTGTACTTGTTGCCAAATTATGTCGCCAAAGATAAAAATGCAAGCAAACACGCATCAAGGTATTTTATTGCAATACAAATTATTCAGCGTTCAGAATCTAAATTTTGTAGTGGAGAGGGGAGGGGGGGGGGCAGAAAATTTTCTTATACTTTTACAAAAATAAAATTTAATAAATGAAAATTTAATCTAGCAGCTATTTATAGTTAATTATATTTTACCTTTTAATAATTTTCTTTTAAAACAATCTTGATAATCTTTTTTAAAGATATACAATTACTATACAGACATACATATTTATTCGTAGATCGGTGGAATAGTAAAAATCTATTTACCTATATCCGGTCATCCAAGGCTGTCTGTTAGATGGTTAGTGACTTTCTCTCCAACATCGTTTATTAGTGAGAAATTGAGAATCAGAATCGGCCGGAGTGGCTCAGTGGTTAGAGCAATAGCCCGGAACGCTGTGGACCCAGGTTCAATTCCTGGCTCTGGCTAATTTTTCCCTTCATGTTGGATTATTGTATTTCATGTATGTGGGTGAGAATGTCCTTTTCAGTCTATTTTTCCTTTTTAATTATTGAATTTCAACCACCCTAAAATTTTGTCTTACCCCTCCTAGCGGTGTATAAATTGTAAACCTTTATATGTTTTTCAATTTGTTAAGCAAATTGTGCCCTTTTTTTACTTTGTATTAATAACGAATAACGCATATAACCCCCCTCCCCCTCCAGTTAAAATATTTTGCTTCCCTTCAAAAAAAAAAAAAAATATATATATATATATATATTTTCGAAAGCAAAAATGAATTGTAACGTAAAACTTTCCTAACAGAAATAGACTTCTAGAATTTTCAAATATGCGAAACCAAAATCAAAGCTCATTCTGCCAAATAGTTTTTAAGTTATGCTTAAAAAAGCACTTGTTTTGTAATCTGTTTTGCGACGATCGAACATTTATTTAACATTAGGAGGTACAAACATAAAACTTGCGTAATTTTTAAACTACTTTAACGAATGACTTTCAGTTTGATACCGAAGGTACAATTTACCGAAAAATATGATGTAGAAATTAGGGTTTAGTACTAAAAGTTTTAGAATGTGTTACAATTTCTATACGTAACTTCCTCCTTAACCCCAGCAAAATTTATGTACAGCATTATTATTAGATGTTATTACTAATCTATTGTTACTTGTGACATTTTTATACAGTGATTTGCCGCAGAGTTAGTAGAGGGTATAACCCCCCCCCCCCAGGACTGTACACAATATACATAAGAATAAGGATTGTGTTTTTGAAACTAAAAATATCAAAAACTCATTTAAGCTTTCGAAAAATGATTAAAATCATCAAAACCAAGGAAGAAAAAACTGCAAAAGAATGGGAACTACATCGAAATTCTATTACGTATTTCAATTTTACATTACATTCAATATGTAACATGAATTACATTTAAAATATGTAAAATATATTAACAAAAAATGTCATAATAGTGATTTTGGTAAAATAACTAAAACTTAATTTAAAATCTTTCTTTGCGTTACAGATTTCGGTTTAGCAATAAAGTGTGGTTCCAATACATGTGACAAAAAACTAGTTTTAATATACTATTTTTTTCTAAATCACTTAATACTAATAGTTGAGAATTCTTAATATTTACAGGTAATGAAAGACGTAAAGTGAAGATATGGACTCTATAATTTAGAATTTTAATGTTATATTAGCGAGAGTATTGTTTTTATAATCTTGGATTTTAAGTAAAATGATTACAATATTATATATATAGAACAGACACGAAAAGAAACTGCAATATATAAATTCATAGTACGCGATAATGCTTACTGTTTATCAATCCAACTCTACACTAAATATTAAAACACCTGCTGCAATTACTCGCCAAATGTTACGCCCTCTCCTTACATTAGCAGATAACTTTCAGTAGGGAAAATAACCCTAGTTGCAGCGTGAAAGTGTAGCTCCAAGCAAGCGAGAGGCAATAGCATATACTTCATATCGTATGGTATTCCTTGTGATAACAGCTTAATTCAACGCTCCTTTTCAGCTCGAGTTATCGGACGGCGCATGTCCAGTTGAAGCAAAGATGGCGGTCTATTTGATTTAGTTAATTTGTAGCCAACGCTGTTTGTGATACAATAAGCAAGCGAAATGTTAATTTTAAATGAAATTAATATGAAAGAATGTGTTACATTTAATTCTTAAGTGCTTTTTGGATATTTTATCTCTGTGAATTCAAGATTATATTAATTTGTGTCGAAGATTTGAACATTCAAGGTCTAGATATCTCCTGAGTATATTTGGTATCGCCATCTACCGAATGCAAATAGAAACAAATGTTCTTTTCTTACACCAAAAATTTTGGGTATATGATTCAAAACTCTTTTTTCCCTTAGAATAATAATTAAAAATATTAGCAGTTTTTCTTACATTTTTTAGTTTTACCTCTACACTTCATATTTGTTTAGAGCATACAATAAAAAAGAGGAATTTTCTGTAAAGTATATTCATTCCTTTTGTATAAGTAATAGTATGTTGATTGATCTTGGATACCATACTAAATAATTTAAACTAATATATATACTTGTTAGTTTAAAATAATTATTTTTGTTTAAAAGAAACATTTTTCAGAGAATTTCTTGAAAAATTTTGCACTTTACTAGAAAATTACCAAACATCTTCTAAAATTATTGTACAAGGAATAATAAAAAAAATCTATTATAATATAATAATCTACACATGAAATTAAAAAAAAAAACTTCTTATGTCTCGTATAAGGGAAAAAGGCTAACAGGCATGCAATTTTAATTGAATAATAAGATAAGTTAATTGAATATGTAATTAATTACTTTAGTTAAATAAAGAAATATACATTAGAAATAAATATATGAAAAAGTCTTTTTAAATAATATTCTTTGCAAAATAAATAAACTTAGCTAGTTATTTGCTTTTATTCTACTTATTACTGTCAGCCTGATCATAAAATTGTTTATTAAACTTATACCTAAAGCAATATATATATATGTATTTTTTTTAGTTATTCAAGTAACTTTTTTTATCTTTGGGCCTAATTTTGTGAACGAACAAAACCGTAAAATCAGAATAGTAATTCAAAATTTGTGATGTTTATTTATCTAAAATTTAAACAAGTACGCACTTTCAATACTCTGTTTTTTTCCCTCGTTATTGAAAACAGCGTTTTAGCGAAAACAGAACTCATCTAAGCGATTGCTCGTCATGTGGTCCCTTTGGCCAATCAGTTACACACATTTCAAACTTCCGTTGACTAACCCAGAGTCGAATAACCATGGCACTGAAGTTAACGAAGAATTCGAAATATCAACCGGCAGTTAGGTTTGTCAACCTTGGGGTAACTCAACTGGGCAATGAACGGGCAGTTGAAGGTTGGTGGAGAATTTACCGGTAAGTTGCTGAGGTTGAAAGCCGAGTTTATACCCAGGAAAAGTTGATAAGAAAAAAAGAAAGAATGAAAGAAAGAAAAATAAACATAAAGAAACTTTATGACGAATTATAAGTAAGTTTAGAGAAGCTCTTTTCAACAAAAATATTGCAAAGTATTACACAAGATAGTGCTTGTGCGAGGACAAAAATACTTAAGTCATTCTTACTATAAAGTATTGTAATGCGAATTGACTGGTGCCTCATGAAACATAGGTAACTGACGCTTAGAAACATATGATATTCCACTATGAGTCAAATTTCTTGCACTTTCAAAGTTTAGGTCGTGTGTATATATTACGATCATCAGATGAATCTAACGACACTAACTCTTTAAAGTTTAAAGTCAAGTAAAGCCGATTTCGGCATATTGAGTGTAGTATATCATGAGAATTATCGATATCAGTATTGTTGCTTCCGAAGAATAAGAAATATCTTACAAGTACCTGGAGTTTCCAACGGATGATCATTTGTCCTTTGGTCAAGAATTTTTTCCTCAAAAAAGAGAAAAAGAAAAAAGAAAAAAATAGTTTAATGAATATGTGTATTTGACGGTGTGTAATCTTAATGAGTTTCATGATCAAATACATTTTATTTCGCCATTCCAGTTTTACGATTTCAATATAATTCATCCTGTTTCGAATATCTTTGAAAGTAAGTTAAGGAATATATGTCGGTAAACCGCAGAATTCACCACTGCTTGGCGCCCGATTCGTCAACGTTTTGAAAGATAGCTATAAATACGCCAAATCTGGCAACCTAAATTAGATCCATATTCAGATCCAAGAGAACCAATGATATTTTTTTGTGATGACATTTTTGTTACGTCATCAAGTTCTTAATTCAATGTTTATCTGTATTTTTAACGACGATTAACTGATTTACTTCTTTTGAAAATAAAAATTACAATTACGCCATTAAACGGTGACGACATAATTTTAAAATAGAAAAATCATTAAAAAAAGGTTGCGGTGCATAGTTACGTACGATAGGTCAGTTTCAACTGACGTACAAACGTTTATGAACCAGCCGAGACAGATAATTAAGAAAAATAATGTTAAGTAAATAAATATCCAAGATTATTTTTTTCTTTTTCCATTAATATATTGTAAATGTTATTGTTGAAAATTACTGATAGTTGACTCTTTAGTGAAGTGATCGTGGCATTGTCGAATTTCTTGTATTTTTTAGATTCCATTAGAATGAGGTTTTTGCATTCAGTGATTTTTTCTTTTTTTAAATGGGCGCGAAGCGCTCATACATGCGTTATATTGATCACAGCATTAGCAAACCTCTTGTATTTTCTGTAATTCGAATACAACGAGTTTCTTGCATCCAGTGATTTTTATTTCATGCGCGAAGTACTCATTCGTGCGTTAGTGATCGCGGCTTTGAAGAATTTCATGCATTTTTGGGATTGCTACATAGTGAGATTTATGCATCCAGTGATTTTTTCTGTTTGTTTCAAAAATACTAATTTACAAACCCTTGTACAAATACTGATACATCTTTCTGTTTAGCAGCCGAGTAAGAAAGTAAGAAAATTGATTTTTGGTATTTTTTTTATAAATCTAAGCTGTTTCAAACCGTACTTTGAGAATAATTTGACAATTTAATCATGATTCTGAAACCTTTTAAAAGTGATCATACCTGCATTATAATGATCACGTCATTAACGAATTTCATATATTTTTGTTTTGTTTTTTTACTATTGAAATAATCATTAGCATTTTTTGTAATATCGATGAAATGTTCATAAAAAGTTGTTTCTTACTGCTTATACTATCTTTTTTATATTTATCTCATTAAGTTTGTGAAATAAAACATTTGTATTTTATTCATAAAGCTATATCTAAGAAAATTCTGCTTATGGTTTAATATAATATTCCGCATTTAAATTTTTAAATTATTCTTAGCATTCTTATATTCAAAATCGTTTCTACCAATCAAATTCTATATCCGGTATGTCGCCATACTCTCGTATAAAAGCACCCTATTCTTCAGTAACGTTTTCTGTAACTATTTAAAAATTCAAAATGCAACATTCTTCCATTTGTTTATCGGGGTACAGTATTATAAATGTAATCATACAATTAAATAAAAAAAGAAAACTGCCCAGTTAAACTGAGGGCATTGAGCTCACAGGCTATTCACACTAATTGTATATTATGCTATTTTTTCAAAGAATAATGCCACTCGAAAAATAAAGAAATCGACACTATATTAAGGAGGGGGGGGGGGATAAGCACCCGTTCCCACCCTGTATACTTAACCAATAAACCCCCAAAATTCTAATCAGGCAAGCGCCTTAGTACAATGAATTTATACACAAAATTTGAAAAAAAATCGGATAATTTTGCTTGAAAAACCCATTTATCTAAATTAAGGGAGGTGAGCCCCCCCGTTCCCCCCCCCTTTATACTTAACAAATGAAAACCCAAAACTAATCAGGCAAGCGCCTTACCACAATGAATCTATATACAAAATTTGACGAAAATCGGATAATTCTGCATGAAAAACCCATTTATCTAAATTAAGGGAGGTGAGCCCCCCCGTTCCCCCCCCTTTATACTTAACAAATGAAAACCCAAAACTAATCAGGCAAGCGCCTTACCACAATGAATCTATATACAAAATTTGACGAAAATCGGATAATTCTGCATGAAAAACCCATTTATCTAAATTAAGGGGGATTAGCCCCCCGTTTACCCCCCTTTATACTTACCCAATGAACACCCAAAAATAATTACGGAAGTGCCTTATCACAATGAGCCTATATACAAAGTTTAAAGAAAATTGCATAATTCTGCATGAAAAACCCATTTATCTAAATTAAGGGGGGGATAGCCCCCCGTTTCCCCCCTTTATACTTATCCAATGAACCCCCAAAACTAATCAAAGAAGTGCCTTATCACAATGAGCCTATATACAAAATTTGAAGAAAATCGGATAATTCTGCATGAAAACCGATTTATCTAAATTAAGGGGGAGTAGCCCCCCGTTTACCCCCCTTTATACTTACCCAATGAACACCCAAAACTAATTAGGGAAGTGCCTTACCACAATGAGCCTATATACAAAGTTTAAAGAAAATCGCATAATTCTGCATGAAAAACCCATTTATCTAAATTAAGGGGGGGCGGGGTTAGCCCCCCATTTCCCCCCTTTATACTTAACTAATGAACTCCCAAAAATAATCAGGGATGCACCTTATAACAATGAACCTATATACGAAATTTGAAGAAAAACGGATACTTCTGCATGAAAAACCCATTTATCTAAATTAAGGGGGAGTTAACACCCCCCTTTCCCCCCTTTATACTTAACCAATGAACTCCCAAAACTAATCAGGGAAGCGCCTTATTAGAATGAACCTGTAAACAAAATTTGAAGCAAAACGGATAATTCTATCACGAGTTATCGCGTTACGTACGTACATACGTACGTACATACATACATACATACATACATACATACAGAACGGGCGGGCACATTAGCTCTCAGGCTTTGATAGCCTGTGAGCTAAAAATCACCAATTTTGCATTTTTTTCGTTTTAAATCACGTCAAGCAGGTGTGAATTGTCTAGTTGCACCATATACTCGTTTGTCTTTCGTTTATTTTTCGTAAGGCATTTTTATCGACATTAATGCTTTTCGAAATTACTAGCATGATATTATTCGGCACATTGAAGCTGCATATTTGCGCATTAGGTGCACTTTATTCATAATAAAATCCTGATATGTGGTTTTTGTGAAAAATTTTGTTGCACACAAAACATGGAAATGTATATATATTTTTTTCTAATTTTTCAAAAGTGCAATTTTTTTTCTTTTTCATCCAAAAGAAAGTTGAATTAGATTAGAAATTGTAGAGATATTTTAGAAGTAGTGCACAAAGGTTATAATTATATATAAATAAATTATCATTTGAAAAATATTTTCGATGCCGAGTGAAAATTATACACACTGTAATGAGTTTCTTGAAAATGCCTTCTATTAAAACATGAAAAAAAAAAAAAAAAAAACGTAAAATTTCATTAAGTTTGTATTCATAAAGATAAAAAATATATATATTTAAAATTTTTCCTCTTTTTTTTCTTTTATTATTATTATTATTATTATTATTATTATTTGCTTCAATAGCAAAAAGTACATCTTTTAAAATACTTTAAATGAAATTTGCGGCATTACAAGGAACTTCATTAAGTAAGTAACTGAAAGCAACTTCATTAAGTAAGATGTTTATGAATTGGTAACAAGAAGATATTTTTGACAAATTACAAATGAGCAATGTTCATGAATACGTGTTTTGCAGAGATAAAAACACAATTATATATTTAGTAATATCTTCCTTTGAGTATTTTTTCTATTATCTTTCAAAACATATTTAACTTTCTCCCAATCATTTCAGATGCTACTGTAGATCGATTTAGGTGTTTTATAAGACTTGTTTATATATTTATTATATTTATCATTAATATATCTACTTATGAAAATAACTTTTATTTATTTATCATATACAAAAGATGTGAAAACAAGCGGGAAAAATTCTACATTATGGCAGAATATAGATTGGCCACCCACGACTTTTATCATTCAGATTTTTAAGCCAAGTCTAACTCGTCCAAAAAAAAAACGTGTTTGTTACCATAAGACAGCTTCTCCACTTTAGAATTTAGTTAGCGTTCTAATATTTTTTGTAAGGCTGGCGGAATATATTAGGAACGAACACACCAAGTTTTAAAAAGATTCGGTGACTAGAAATATTTTTAATAAATATAATACTGAAAAGATGTGGCTCCAGTGGGCTGAGACGTGGCGAGATAGATGTTGTTTACAAATGTGCTGGCTTAATGATACCCTTTAAACTATTTTTACTGGTTCAAGACACTTTAACACTTAATAGATAACTTTTTAAAAGTAATAAAAAGTTCTATGATAGCAGCTTTTTTGATGGATACAGCTAAGAGAAGTTGTTTAAAAAATAATGAGTTGGCATTAATTGACGAGCTCTTGGAGAGCAGTGGGGTAAAGGGAGGAGCTATATAAAACACAAGTGCTCTACGAGACCTTTAAAATTAATTCACTTGCAATTGAGAGATGGGACTTTAAAAGGGATGCCACTTTTGCGCCCCTCTGACGGGGCCCCCTCGAGCGATACGTGAAAACCAAGGGCGCCAATAGAAGCGGGGAAAAATACCTTTAGGCGGTTTGCAGATAATTTTGGTGAAATTTTGGAGCTGTCCGGCCCATAGGAACAGAGAAAAATGGGAAAAACTAAAATAATTATGAGAAATTGAAAAAATTAAATAAGGAAAGTGCTCCTGACGGGAGGGGGTGGGGGTAGGACCAGACAAAAATGCTTGACGAGTTCAAACTTTTGATGTGTTACATGATGGGGTTTGAACACCTTGAATGTAGAAAAATCGAACAGAAATTTAGGGGAGTCGAACCCGCAACCTCCATAATCAAGAGCTGTGCTCTAACCATTCGGCTATCAAGTTCACTTCTAGACTTTCACAAAATATCATTAAAATACTCATATTAGTGAAATGAATGTTTCGAACGCAGGCCTTTCAATTTTCAATTCACAGTATAGACTCACTCCATATTTTAGTCTCTTTCGCCCGCGTGCCCCTTAATCTTCGTCCGTGAAGAGACCCATTATCTTTTTACGCGTGAAGGTTTAGCTGTGGTACTTCATTGTGAAGTTTGGTAATTTTTTTAATTCAATATTTGAAAAACGGCATAATCATTAGATTTGAAATTTATATCAAGAAAATACAATTTTTTACCTTTCTAACGCAGTTTGTCTAACAATTTTGTGACAAATACTTCTCGAGCTATTAATTTTTTCAGTAACTTCAAATGTTTCATTTTCCGAGATTAACCTGTGGCAACGATGGATGGCTGTGACTTTTCATAAACATGAATTCTACTGCTGCCTGAAAGAATAAAAATATTTCCTTTTTCTTTTCGTCGCATCTTTTTGCAAAATATGCATTAGTGATAAATGAAATTAACGTTTACGTATTTCATTTCAGTTACAGTGACATAAGTTCTTCAGTAATTTGAAGATTTAATTGCGATGAAGCTCAAATAATACGATGATTTTTTACAAATCATCATAAGTATACATATGTTTTAATTATGTATACTTATGCATTCATGTTGCCAAATATGAATATGATTTATATGATTATGATAAAGTTATAAATTTTTTTACATATTATAAATTAAAATTAAATTATTATACTTATAAAAAAATATGTAAAAATATATTAAAAAATTAATTCGATAATAAGTTATATACTAGATAATCAATCGTAAATTTGAATTATTACTTCGCATTTGTAAAATTACTATAATTTTATAATTTTATAAAATTAAGATTATTGCATTTAATAATATTGTGCTCATTACAAGGATAAATATAAATTTTTCTTCTTACTTGTTTATTGTTTCTAGGAAGGCATGAGAAAAGTAAAATTAATTATATCCACTAAATTTATCTACTAAAAGCATTTGACTTTTTTTTTTTTTTTTTTTTTTGACAAAATATCTTATATTATTATTTCCATACTTATTACATTTATTAAATGCAGGACGTAGAAGCCCAATAGCCCAATTTTCAAGAGATATAGAGGGGGAGAAATGGGGGAAAAAAGTGATTATCGGTTACCCTAGTTCCCCACATTCTACTTTTATCACACCAGTAACTGATCACCGCTTGATATTGTTCCCTTCTACGTTGATCGTGCTTTCTTCATCTATCTCTTCTTCTATGATAGCAGACAAAGAACAAACCGCTTCAATACTGACTTCACGGATTTCGATTATTATTTTCTTTTTTTGCTTTCTGTGGATTTCGAAGTATCTTGTGATGAACAAAGGTAGATGCTATGAGAAAAATGATACAGGAGACAAGTCGGGCGCTCAATTGCTTCTATTAAGAGAGACATAAAAGCTTATATCAGTATTACTGAGCTACAGTATTAATCAGAATTTCCTCCAAGCAAGATATTTTATAGTTTTCAAGAGAAGAAATAGAAAATATTGTATATTAAATATTAGAAGATTAATTACATTATTTTCTCGTGTTCAATAATTTTTTTAATGAAAATATGTATATATGAAGTGCGTGGAATTTTGTAAAACGAATATGTATAATGTGAAATATCAGACTTTTTAAACTATTTACTGAAAGAGAAGCATAATGTATTGAAAAATTAAGGGTGGAATTATTTTTCTTGATTACATTTTTATGGAAGTATTATTTAAAGTTTTTAATATTGAATCAAAACTTTTAAGTCGTGGGTTAAGCATAGATAAGTATGAACTGATAACTATTACATTTTATTCACAAAAATTTAAAATAATTCCGTTTATCCTTTTTATCAGGCTATTAAAACGCAGTGAAACGTCTTAAAATAAAAATTTTTGAAAGTTTTTAATATGCGGTTTGAAAATGGCCACTGACAAAAGAAACACAGTTATTCAACATAAATATAGACCAAAATAAAAACTACAGCTTATTGGTCCTGATATTTGGAGACTACAATAGTGGTTCAAAATTTAAAACTTTGATTTAAATTTTTGGGACAATATAAAGACAACAACCATTGAATAAATTCAAATGCAAAATAGGTTTTTTTAAATATATAGGATAAACGAAAAAATTGCATTATAAATCTGTAACACATTAAATAAACAAAGTCATCATTTTGTTAAACTAAATAAATTATAAATGAAAAATTATAACTCTGATTTTTAATCAACTTGTCATTTTAACAAGGAATTGTAATACCTTTAAAACTTGTTTGTTTTGTAAGCTTTTAATAAATGACTTAAAATATACCCGCTTATAAACGATAATGTATTTAATATATTTTAGATCCAGTTAAAATTTACGTGTCATTGATCCTAAGACCCTAGAATTAAATTTATTTTTTATTTAAAACTTTATTTAGTTCACCAAATGATAATAGGTATTGGATAAATGCAGAATTTTAAAACTATTAATTTATTGTCTTATGTTAAATAGTTATGAAGATAAAAATAAAATAAAAGCAAAATTCTTCCGATATTTATGGGGCACCTTAAAATAAATAAATTATTTTACTAAATATTAATATCTATCAAAATATATTTTTAACAATATTTTATCCTACTTCTTCACATCTGCATTTCATATATTTTGTACTCGTGTGTAATACTTTATTGTTTCTACCACGCACTCTTTTATTAAAACTATTTCTAATAAAGTATGAAACGTCTACAATTCATGCAAATAAAGCATTGTTTCTTTTCATTTATTATTATTTTCGTATTTTGATACGTCTAGTTACATTATTGGTACAAAAAGAACAAATCAGCTACTTGAAAGCGTAAATAAAAACTGTACATTTTACATAAAGTGTATAAAAATACACTTTAATTTATTCAGATGTTTTTGCAATGAATATTTACTCGATGGAATAAAATTTTACTTATTCGTTTTAAGTTCTTTATGAAATTCACTATGAAAAAGAAGAATAAAATATGCTTTACAAAATTTTACATTTATTTATTCAGATAACTAGAGAAACATAAATTCAAAGAAATGAAGAATATAAAATATGTCTGAATTTCATCTAAGACTAATTATTAAGCATAAAGCAGCATGACGTTGTTTACATATTCATTTTTTAAAATTTTGCTTGTTAATGGAATTTAAGCTGAAGCGAAAATTGCTTAGAGGCAAAATAAAGTATTTTCCGATATCTGATACTAAGTTATATAGAAAGCATCAATCAATTTCTACATAGACATCAATTTTACGTTTTGAATTTGTGTTATTAAAATTCAGTGTTTTCTTTCAAGCGCCAAGATTAAGCTGTACTGTTGAATAAATTTTACAAAAAAATTATATTTGTTGCATAGTTTTTCTTTTGTTATTCTCATTTTTAAATGAAAATATTTTGAAGATAAATATAGAACAGTTAGAATAATAAGACTTATTCTCCTTCAGAACTTTTAAAATAATTACTTTGACTATTTGCTGAAATTATCTTTGTCTAATAAAATATGATTAAAACCGTAAGCTGTAATATTAATAATCTTGAATAATATACAGTATTTTCATTCTAAAAATATAAATATTTTGTTTCGAAAACTATTACAAATAGTTTCTATTTCACACAGGGAAGTATGCCTTTTTGAAGGATTAATGTTATTTGATGCTATTTTTATACGAATATTTTAAAGCATGTGACTCCACTAAAATTTTCTTTGCAATTCGGATTTTAACATTATAGCTGATATTATATGCTAGAAAAATTTGAGATTTAAAGTTCATTAATGATTTTTAGGTAGCTTTCATTACAAAAAGCTACCTATAACGGCTCCTATTGCAGCCGTTCGGAGGAAAGCAATTCCAAAAAATTTTGGTATAGTTTCACCGATCATGACCCCCAGACCTCCAAACCACCGTCCATTCAAATGTTGATTTATATATATGTATATATATATATATATATATATATATATATATATATATATATATCATGTGTACAGAACATACCAAGGTCTCGACCGAGTTCGTTGGCCAGCTTCATGCGCCATCTTATTTCAAAATGGCGGCAAGTTAAATTTTTATTTTTTTTAATTCAAAAATATGTATAAAAAATTATAAATGGAAAAAGTTGTTTCCGTTAAGTGTTAGATTGTGATACAAGGATTCCGGAACATTTTTGGTTTTGGCTTTATCTTAAAAAATGGCTGAGCTATGGCAATTTGAATTTCAAGGGTGGGTGATATTTTGAAACAATCTGATTTTTGTTATGCTTTTGTTATGCTGTAAATCTGCTGACTATAAATTCAAGTATTTTTTATTCAGTGTACTTTTGAACAGGGATGTAGTGGAGGACCGTCTGGATTTTTTTAAGAACCTCCGTATACCCTCTGTTTTTAATGCAAAGCTATAGCGCATACTCTCTAGCATATAACTTCTGACTATAGTGTATACCGTTTGGATATTTTGCGACTACAGAACTGCTTATGAATGAATAACAGAAATTAAGAATGAAAAATAAATAAGAATTTTAACACACAAAGTTGAATTGAATTGAATTGAATTGAAAACAATTGAATTCCCACAGAATGTAAAGAAAAGTTATAGAGCTTGCATTATGGAATCTGAATATCGCTTTCTGAAGTAAGTCTACTAGAATTTAATTACTCACTAAATGAAATCGAACATCTACCGCATCAAAGGGTTACGGTATTGGCACTTAATTAGGAGCTGCCAAGTTCTGGTTCAGTTTAAACAAAACAAAAACGAAAACGCATTTTTAGTGCCAGGAAATCTTGAAAGTCCATACAATTCAAAGTATCATAACTCGGTAAGTTTTGGTCGAACAAAAAGAACATTTTTATTGTTTAACTTGTTAGGACACGAAGAAAGATTTTTTAATTATAATATATAGTAACCAGGGACTATATAAAAATTAAATTTCGTAACTTACTTCAATTGGAACTATATCTTTAAAGATAAAGTTTATGATTTAGCTATTGAACAGCGATTAAAAGGAACACCCTATATTGTTCAATATAACCCTCTAAAACTTTTTTTTTTCCCTATACGGTGAATCTTCTATACGGTGAATTCTAAGTTTGAATCTTCATCCCATTTACAGTCATTAGCAGGTTTTATGAGATAAAAATGAAATGTTTTAATAGATTTCTGCAAATTATTAACAAAATTTTGATACGATAATATTATTAGGAATAAATGTTGCAACATTATTTTTAATGCGCAGTATTTATTTTACATCAGGGCGCTAAAGAGGCACGAAATTTATGCCACTTTATCCTTAGAGCGTAATTATTTTTCAGTCATATATTTTTATCTATGTTACATTTTACAAATTACAAATATGTAAATGAAAAATAAATAAATGTCTTATATAAAATATCAGGAAGCAGAAAAGATGAAAGTCGTGGGACGTTTAAAGAAAAAAAAATATCATATTTTTCTTTACCATTTTTACCCGAAATACTTATCGACTTTACCCAAAAATAATCTGCAAAATGTGAAATATTTAAAATAGAACTATTACGACAAATTAATTTCACATTGAAAGTATTAATTTAAAAACACCATTTTTGATGCATATTATTTGTTTCTCTTTTCATAATAGGTATTGTTTTCTTACAACCAATCACTAAATGTATAAGAAATCTAATTTTTTTATTTTCTAGAAATGATAGATGCTTCTTTCTATAGTCTTTCCTGACCTTATTTCTTTTAGAAGCAAGATCTAAAAATACTTCCTCCAATCATCAGCACCAAAGATATACGGTGATTATTTTCGGGACAACGAATATTGTCTCTTATTTGTGTTCTTTTCACAGATTCGTGGATTTGTCCGTTTTAGCAAGTAAATACTTCCATAATGTGGCTGTGACTATGGGCACTAGATTTCAAGGATACATTTTTATTTTGTGTATCTTTTAAAGTATCAAAGTGTACTTTATCATTATATCTAGCTCTCTATTTGAAACTCAACCGTGCCTTCAACTGCCGTATCTTGTCTATTTCTATAATTTAACTTTATATATTTAATCTTAAACATCTCATGAAGAAACCTGTCTTTCAACATACATGTCAATTTCTTTGAACAAAGTTTAAATCTATATGTATCACCCATATGTAAATTATTTTATTATGAATTTATACTGTGCTTAAAAAAAAAACATTAAATGTTTACAATGGCATTTTATTA
Source organism: Maratus michaelseni (assembly GCA_963931845.1). Classification (NCBI taxonomy): domain Eukaryota; kingdom Metazoa; phylum Arthropoda; class Arachnida; order Araneae; family Salticidae; genus Maratus; species Maratus michaelseni. The sequence continues at coordinate 366,058,989 of OZ007586.1, forward strand.
CCATTGGCTACGACGCCATTACAGCAAAAAATAGCCATCATCAACATATTTCTACACGTTTTAAAGTATTTAAGTTAAATTAATACAGTGCGACGAAAGAGTTTATGCCCAATCTAAATGTTTTGATAAAATGAAAAATATACACCATAATGCTTTGAAATTTTTACTGTATCTAAATAATTAGATTACAAATTTATGTTTCGAATTCGGAAACAATTCATTGAAAAGAAAATAATAAATTATAAAAAAAATCAAAATCGTGATGTTGCAAAATTTTATGCACAAAATCGAAGTATTTACATTTCACAAATCACAAAAGTCCTTTAGTAGTCTATGGTGTTTCCATTGCACCTGATGAGATCGAATACGCGACTTTCCATTGATAACACGAGAGTATGGAAGGTTTCGGGAGCGAGTCTGTACCAGGATTCCTCGATCGCTGATTTGAGCTCTTGCACTGAGTAATACTAAGGCTGCTATATATATTTAGTAGCTCTAAGTAATACTGCTTTCCATTCTTGTAGACGTTACGTGAGAGGTTTCCCCAGATGTTCTCTAGCGAATTGAGATTTGGGCTGAGTGCTGGCCAATTCATCACACGGATATTCTGAGATCTAAGCCATTCTTTTGTGTAACGAGAAGTGTGTATCGATGCGTTGACTTGCTGAAAGGTCCAGTTGAAACTACCTAGGAGTTCACCAAACAGCAACAAATGCTCACTCAGAGTTTCTTGGTGCATTTGTGAATTTTGTCTGTCATTGAGGAAGCAAAGAGACCTTTGTCCATTGTAACCAAAAGTGCCTCATACCATGAGCGAACCACCACGTTGTTGCTTGCTGAATTTGCTCTTCTGATCTTTCCTCAAGATCTTTCCAATCTTTCTGATCTTTCCAATAGAATGAGAACCCATCTGGACCATCCAAATTCCTTTTTTTTTCATCAGAAACAATAACACTAATTCATTCGTCAAGATAATACATGTGCTTTTTTGCCCATTGAAGTCTTGCTTGTTTGTGACACTGTTTCAGAAAATGCTTACGAGCTAATTTTTGTTTTTTGATGAATCCTGATTCAGTTATTCGTCTGCGTATGGTGTCACGTGACATTTTTTATCCAAGTCGATTTCTTATTTGATTAAGTGACAAATTGCCAGTTACAGCCATTCTTTTAATTCTTCTATTCTGATGAAATGAGGTTTTTCGCGACCTTCATGAGCGATACGCATTTTTTAATTGTTTTCCATGTCGCAAAACACTAAAAGTACCATGTTTAGACTACTGCTCCCTATTAAACATTTATACGAGTATACGCATAATACACTTTAAGTCGGGGTGCAGATATTGGATACGTATGATATGACCAATGCGGTTATACGTATTACGCGAAACAGTATAAACGGTACAGCGTCTATACAGATTTTACCCCAGCGGGTAAACGTATAAAGTAGTGCTCCCTATTAAACGTTTATACGAGTATACGTATAATACGTATTATACGGGGTGCAGACTTTGGATACGTAGGATACGACCAAGGCGGTTATACGTATTATACGAAGCAGCATATACGGTACATCGTATATACGGAACTTACACCAGCTGTTAAACGTATAAACATTTAAACGATTTTCGTTCATTGCTTAAAAAGTTATGCCTTTCTCCTGCTGGTCTGTGGATCAGAGACTTTGAGAAACACCCGCTGTGTCCTGTGCAGTCGGTACTTGCCAAAAAAAAAAAAAAAATAAAAAAAATAAATAAATCGGAATATTTTTTCCTCAGTTTAGATTTTTCCCCCCCCCTCAAATCTAAACTATTAATTATGAAATGATTTACTATGAAATGATTTACCTTTCTCATATATGTAACACACGCACATAGCTTATTTTGATTTATGGCGTGGACATTTCGCCAGAAACATTAGTATTACAGAGCTCAAGCTTACATTGACTTCATATTTTATACTGACATTGATCAATCCAACTCTTGGGAACTTTCATAATCTTATTTTTATTTTAAAGACCCCCCACGGAGGGCACTCTCCTCACCGGCCTATATCCCTAGTGCAGACAATCGGCCGTAACAAATAACTAACAAAACATACTTTTATTTTATTTAAGAATACTTTTTTCTATATTAAATATATTTTGAAAATACGTTTTACAGCAAAAAAAGAAAAGAGTAGGCAAGTCATTTTTAAGCTTCTGTGATTGCGTTCTGAAACTTGCAGTGACGATTATTTGTCAGGCTATAAGTACTCGAAATTTATAGGTACTAACGCAAAAAATGAAATTTGACCAGATTAACAACAATTCTTAAAACGTAATATCTTGTAATGCACATACACTTTGTATAAAAAATACCACGAGTGTCATGGTTAAAAAAATGAAATTGCGTTATACATTAACACAGAGTAGAAAACATTAGCACCGTGGAAAGAACAACATCCCCCCCCCCCCCCCCCGAGGGCGCAATTTGAGTATACGCACGCAAAAATAAATATATTTTTTTAAATTAAAAAAGAAAGAATATACTTAATAAGGATTAACCATAAATCTGAAACGTGTATATTCTCCTTATTTGCTCAAAAAGTCCTTTTAATTTCGTTATATATTTACAATAATCGTTTATAGGGAAAAACAACAAGATTCTATATATGAAACATATTATACAGATCGCTAAAGTAACGCCACCGATTTGCAACTTGCTCTCCGTTCAGTGACGTAACTCTGATGAGATGCATTGGCATTAAAAAGTAAATACGATACTTGAAATATACGTATACTTGAATTAAACGTATACTTGAATTATACGTTTAACCGATATACGCTTATACGTATCCGGATACGTTTAAACGTATAGTTTAAGGTATACATATTTCTTAAATACGTATTATACGTATATACGTATATCGGTTAAACGTATAACTGAAATACGTATCGCATCGGGAGCACTAGTATAAACGTTTAAACGGTTTTCGTCCATCCCGTCAAATTATGACTTTCTGCTGGCCTGTAGATCAGAGACATTGAGAAACACCTGCTAGAGTGCATTCTCGCGGTTTATAGGTGCCATCGTGATTTGTTTTTCCCTCAAAACTAAACTATTAATTATAAAATATTTTACTAAGGCGTAGCGGGTAGCGGTAGGCGTAGCGGGGTAGGAAAATGTTAATGCAAGTGTTTATTCAATGCAAATAATAATTTAATTGTTCTTTTAAACGTTAACAACTCTTGCACATACAGTTTCTATATATCAGTTTTATATTTTTTTGTATTTTCTTGGCTGAATTTGGATTGTAAAAGCTTTGTATGTAATGCAGAAAAAAATCTTAGTGCCAGATTTTATTTATTTATTTATTTATTTATTTATTTTTGCTTTAAATATAAAAGAATTTCTTATTTTAAGTTAAATTATGTTCTTTATTGATTTACAGTTTATTTCAAAATATAAATTTTTGGTTATAATCAAACCGGAGGGAAATTGACACAAGAAAACCCATTGGGGTAAAATTTATCCCACGCGTCTAGCAACGTAATGGAAAGGGGCGCGTGTGCTGACGAGTTAAATAAAAATATCATAAAGAGATATCATACATAAAGTCTTCTATAGAGAAGAAAAAAACACATTTGCTTCCTTTTAACCATAGATTATTAGAAATTTAATTAGTCTAATGTAATACAATTTAATGTAAATAAAATATTTAGTAAATCTATTGATTAGTCCTAAATCGTTTCGATTTTCCTCTTCATTTTATGAACACAAATCATCGAAAAAATAAATCCATTAAAGTGAACTCAGGCGCATCATATATCTTCCCTATATATAAAATATTAATGTAGCGATTTTATGAAACGAATTCGTGAAACAGATTCCTAAAATATTTTTTGATACGTTTAAACTCGAGATTTGTAAAATGCTGATGGTAATGTAAATTTAGCATGCTGTTATAATCACCTACTGCAAGATTTTTTCTTGAAAATGGTATGTATAGACCTAATAGAACTTACAGGGGCTCACAAAATAATACAATTACACTACCGTCTATGAGCAGTAATTAAATAAAATGACTAGCCGGTCGCTTCCGAGTGGGGACCAGATACATTCTGCAGCATACCGTCTTGACTTCACTCGGGGCCCAGAAAATGTATTTTACATGCAAACAGAAAAATGTAAATAAAATACTTTATTTTAAACTATACGAAAATAACTCATAAAAAAATATAAAAAAAGCACGTAAATAAATATTTCGCGTCATTAATAATATATTTTTTTTCATGAGCCCCGGACAAAGTACTGCTGGACCCTACTCGTGATTATCTAAGATGGGCGCAGAGCTCTCACAAGGAGAATGCCAAGCTTGGTAATCACAGATTTTTATAATTTTTATATACGCTGTAGGGTAGAAGCCCCTTAGTCTCAGGTTCAATGGATTTTATACAACGCTCCATAGTTCTCGAGAAATGGGGGGTCTAATATTATAACACAACTTAAATACTTACTTTGTAACGCAATAACTTCGTTGGGCATAGCTCAGTTGGTATGGCGTCTTCTCATTGTTCCTAGGGCCCGGGTTCGATGCCTGAACGCGCTACGTTTATTTTTCTCAAATTTTTTAATAAATATACTTGTAATTATAATTTAATAATCTGAATAAAATTTTTGTTAACATAATTAAATTTTAATTTAGCATTTTTGATTTTTAAACCATTATTAAAATTTCTCATCATTTAAAGAGCTTTAAAAAAATTGGATCTATTATTGACTAGTAAAAATTCAAAAATCATTACAAAATCAGTATATTTACTATCAAATTATAGAATTCTTCTACCATCGCAATAGAAAACGTAGATATTTCAGATGCTGGATTATTTGTTAAAAATCCATTGTTTTGCAATAAAATTTTACAGTACTTCAACGCATTTGTGACATCACTTTTCTGATTTTCATCAAATCCCGACACTTCAGTTTAATCTTCTTGTGAACTACAGCTTGCTTCTTCCATTTTTATACGATTATAAGCTGTTAAAGAATGATACGCACTTGTGCGATAAAGATTGAAACAAAAACTACTTAACTCCAACAAACTAAAAAAAAGAAATAACCAAAGTATATTGTGGCGCCCTCTAGTTACAATAAAATAAAACATAAATAGTATATTATAATTTAATTCTTATGCTAAATTTATTAGTATTATCATCGCATTGACTTCCCTTGTTAAGGCAATTTATAAATAATGTTTCTTTACAATCACGAATTAACACAATTGTTCAATATCGTTGCATTGATAAAGCATATATAGAATACATTTTAAAAATGATTTAAAAAAATCAAAAATGCTAAATTAAAATTTAATTATGTTAACAAAAATTTTATTGAGATTATTAAATTATAATTACAAGTATATTTATGAAAAAATTGAGAAAACAAACGTAGCGCGCTCCGGCATCGAACCCGGGCCCTCGGAACAACGAGCAGACGCCATACCAATTGAGCTATGACCAACGCAGCTATTTCGTTACAAAGTAAGTATTTAAGTTGTGTTATAATATTAGACCCCCATTTCTCGAGAACTAAGGAGCGTTGTATAAAATCCATTGAACTTGAGATTAAGGGGCTTCTACCCTACAACATATATAAAAATAATCAAAATCTGTGATTACCAAGCTTGGCACTCTCCTTGTCAGATAAAATAAATAAAAATGGGATTGCCTAAGATACATGGCGGTCGTTGTAAATGGACACTATGATTTCACGCCCATAAATTGTTAATGCGATGATCAAAATAACGGGGCCTGTGTATTTTTCAGCCATATATCGTTAATGCAGCAATCACTGTAACGTTGATCAATTACTTTGCGTGCATAAATCGTTAAAATGAAATCATTTTAACAGGGCCATTGGGTTGCACGCCTATAAATTGAATATACGGCAATCACTATAAGGAAGCCTTGTGCATACCCGAGCCTATAAATATGGCGATCAGTATTTAAATTGCAATTCTTTACTTCCAAAAAATGTATTTTGAAAAGAGGAGGAAATGTATTATATTTTCTATAAAAATTTAAATCCGATACTAAAAGACGAAAAGCACAAAAACAATTTATAAAATATGAAAAAAAAACGTTTCCTTGAAAAAATATCACGCAAAATATATAATAAAAAATACACAATAGTTATCTTATTCGTCTAATCTTCCATAATCGGGGTCATAGCGGATGTTGTCCGCAAATTCACTAGCTCTAAAATCGCTGAAATACATGTTTAACTATTTTTTTAGTAGATTTGTAATGCTGAATTTCACTCTCCTATTTAAACCTGCTGCTAAGATATGGCAAAATTACAAAAACTTTCGACCCCACATGTAACCCCTTGGTGGATTAATATCTAAAGTCGCTGAGAAACCGATTTAACTATTTTTTTAGTACATTTGTTATCCTGAATTTCATGCTCCTAAGTATAACTTCTACTGAGATATGGCAAAAGGACACAAAACATTCAACCCCCATTTAACCCCCATCAGTGGCTGAATTTCTAAAATCGCTGAAATACATGTTTAACTATTTTTTTATTATATTTGTTATTCTGAATTTCACGTTCCTGCCTATAACTTCTACTGAGATATGGCAAAATGACCTAAAATATTCGACCCCTTATTTAACTCCCCCTTAGTAGCAGAATTTTTAAATCGCTGAAATATATGTTTAATTATTTTTTAAGTAGATTTGTTATCCTGGATTCCACGCTTTTACCTAAAACTAGCGATATGGCGAAAAGGAAAAATGACCAAAACCTTTCGACCCCCCATTTGACCCCCTTAGTGGTTGAATTTTTAAAATCTGTGAAATACGTGTTTAACTATCTTTTAGTAGATTTGTTATCCTGAATTTCACGCTTAACTAAAACTGCTGTTGAGATATGGCGAAAAGGCGAAATGACCTAAAAATGTCGACCCCCCCCCCCATTTAACTCCCGTAGTAGTTGAATTTCTAAAATCGCTGAAATATGTGTTTAAATATTTTTTTAGTAGATTTGTTATCATGAATTTCACGATCTTACCTAAAACTGCTGATGAGATATGGCAGAAAGGTGAAATCACCAAAAACTTTCGAACCCCCCACCTCCATTTAAACTCTTTAGTTGTTGAATTTCTAAAATCGCCTGAAATGCATGTTTAACTATTCTTCAGTAGATTTGTTATCCCGAATTTCATGCTCCTATATACAACTGCTGCTGAGATATGGCGAAAAGACGAAATGATCTAAAAGTTTCGTCCCCCGTTTAACACCCTTATTGTGTGAATTTTCAAAAATTCTTTCTTAGTAGGTACATTGAGTAAGTAACATGTCTGCCAAATTTCATTGCCCTAGGACCAACGGTTGAGGCTCGGCGTTGATTATGATCTAGTCGGGACATACTCTTTTATAAGTATAGATATATGATATTGCGCCATTGTATTGTTTAAAACTGAATGAAATTTTTGCAAGTTACTGAGATTTATTACGGCACTTTCTCTATTCAAAATATATGATGTAACATTTATAGTTCTTTTACAGGACTATAAAAATGAAGCCTTACACATTTCTCTGAGTTTTCTTCACATGATGCTTCATGTTTCATTATACATAACTATGTCTTCATCTAACTTTTCGGACGCATTTTAAACTCACTTGTCGCGAAAGAATTTTGCTCAAATCGTCAGAATAAGCTTCGGCCATGATCGAATTTATGTTTTCATGAAAAAAAACCCCTATATTTTTGTTTTTTACGCATGTAGCGCCCCGGTGAGAAATTACATAACTAAAATTTTAAAATGAATATTTTTGTTTTTAAACGACAACGATACTGCAAGTTACAATTAGATATGACAGATACAACTCAAATTTATTTTATGTTGATAATATCCCGTAGCGAGAAATTGATTAACCAAATATAAATAAGATAGATTTTTTTATGTTTCACTGTATGGCAACCGTACTGAAGTTAAAAATAGGCAGGACATATTCAACATAATTTTCTTTTACGATTACAGCGTCTATGGCGGAAAATATGGAAATTAAATTTAAATAAAAATGTTTTTTTTTATGTTTTATTATATGAAGCCATACTCAAGTTAAAAACAGATTGAAAATTTTTTTTGAATTATTTTATTTTTGTTTATACCGCCACCTGGCGGAGAATAGAATAACTACATTTAAATAAAAATTTGATTTTTTTTAATGTTTTTCAAATACATCTCCAGAATAAGTTTCTGCCAGGTGAAACATACGTTTTGCTAACATTTTTCACATGATAGAATTTTAAGCTAGTAGCACCCCTAATGGAAAATTGCATACCTAAAATGTTAAAACAGATCTTTTTATGATTTTCATTTGGCATTCATACTCCAAGTTAAAATTAGATAAAACAGATTCAACTAAACTTCCTTTTCACTATCCTTTTTCAACTAAACTTCCTTTTTGTATTTTTTTACAGTGTACTCTTGTTAAATGACTGTTTTTATTTACTTGTTTTATGTTGTTGCATAAGTATAGAATGTTGCCGCTCACCTAACGTAGCTAACATATATTTGCAACTTGCGAAACAAAAAGTTCAGCATGGTTGGTTTAAAAGTTATGAGTGTATAAATATATACATACATACAAACGTACTGTACAACTTCCTTTGTTGGAAAACAGTTAAAAAAAAATACAGTTTTTAAAATTTTTTGGGAGAGAAAAGATAAAAGAGGGCTTTTGTTTTGAAAGCAAAAAGTGAGCAGACAAATTGACAGACATATAAATATATTATGATATATATATATAGGTAAATGTACATATGATAGAAAATCATTTATTATAACTTAGCTTACGTTATTTTGTTCAAGAAACTCTAATTTATAAAATATATATTCTTTTTTATCTTTTAACCGTTTCAGGAATTACATTCTTGTAATCTCCTTTTCACACAGATATAAAAACAAGAACAAGAAAATCACGTGGCAAGCATAGATTATGAAACACTATCCAGAAAATCCAGAAAACTGTAACAAAACTTCACCGTTAAATAAGGTGAAAGAAGATATGTAAGAAAACAGTATAAGAAACATATAACACATTTAAAAGTCCAATTACATCAATTACTTCATTGTCAAAAATGTAGTCGTATTATTCTGTGCAGCCCTGTGTATGTTATATAGATTTGGATATATACTACATAGCATGGTAAAATTTAGTTAATTTAGAAAATTCACGCTTAGCAATTTTCGCCAATCGATGGATATGCACCCGAAATCATTTGTAGAACCCTGTATTTTGTACACACACCATATTAAGCTAAAATTTAATTTAGGTACAAAACGCATAAGGCAATTTAAAACACTTTCAGCATTTACCAACCATAAACGACAATGTTCGTTGTTCTTTGCGTAGCCCTGTATATGAATATATTTATTTTCAACAAACTTCTATAAGTCTACTAACTATAGTTCAGAAGGAATTGCGTAACTCAACTAAAAACTACCCTAAGCAATTCACTCTCATTGTCTGTAATACTCATGAACTTCCATGTGTAGCCCGTCTATGAGCAACCGAATTTATACACACCACGTACTATGCAAAAACTTTGTTGGATTTTTAAACGCAAAACGATGTTGAAAACTCACTTATCACACATAGACTGTAATTATTGCACGCATAGGGTAATCGATATCTTTTGAGTGTCCCTGTAAATGAACGATAAACACAATGCACACAATACTTTCAAATGAACAATTTATAGTAAAACCTCAGCATATAAATTTCATTATGTTTGAAATAGTGAAACATCATTAAATTACACTGCAAACGATTTTTCGCCGTAGAACAGTGTGCAACGGAATTCTTTTGTTTGACCCTGTAAATGAATAATACTTGCTTTGCACCCCATATTCTACAAAAAGCATGTTTTACTGCGCTTCATAATTGTATATCAATTTCATCATTTTTCAAATGGCGTAACATCATCAAAATGCACTTTAAACGATTTTTTCCAATTGACTGTAATGTAACGGAATTATTTTGACTGTCCCTGTAAAAGAAAAAAAACTAAGTGCTACACGCTTCATTTTGAATAGCGATCATGACAATCAAATACAAAAATTTCAGGGCAATTCGAGTATATTTACGCGAGTTAGAGCACGGACGGACGGCCAGACAAACTGAAGTTTTAAACTCTTTTCAACTAGGTTGGAAAGTGTTAAAAAGAAAACTCCAAAGGTAATACATATTCATCCCATAATTCCACAACAATGAGTTTCCATTTCCTAATACTGGTTGAATCCTAACGAATCCAAAGCGAAAAATTTGAATTCAAATTCCTATCATTCAAGCTCGGAAATTTAAGTATAATTTTTTCTGTGATTTTTATCTACCTTGTATATGTCTTTTAATATATTTTTCTATGAATAGTTTTTTCTCCATTAGTTTTATCATGCATCATTTCCATTAGCCATTTTCAGAACATGATTCATTATCTTTGCCTTGATTTTTTAGCCTACTCACTTTCTGTTTGTTTCAATTTTGACTGCCATTTAACGCGATCCCCTGATATATAGGATACAAATTAGCTGGGCAATGTCTTAACTGGATAGTTTGCAAAATATTATTTATAATTTACCAGTTCGATGGCAGATTACTGGTATTGTAGCATTAGTTTGCGCATGTACAGTGGCGTAACCAGGGTGGGTGCCCAGATGCTCTGAATACCACTAATTTACTTCGCCTTATGTACTCGGAAAATTTTACGTTGTTAAACAAGGCGAAGAAAACTTTACAAAATTAGTGGTATTCAGAGCATCTGGGCACCCACCCTAGTTACGCCACTGCATGTACTTCTTACTTTTGAGCTGAGGTCTCATTTGTGATTGAACGCGGATGTGCTATTACATGGCGTCAACGATCGATTATCGTTTTACACTTAGATTTGAGTGTATAAGTTTATTAAAGATTAGGATTTCAATTTCGCCAGATTCGAGTCCCGATCCTGGCTATTGTTTTCAAGTAAATCTGATTGTTTTGCCTCTTGAGCGGAAAAAATCAACTGTGGCGCTACAAAACTAAACCAAACTATAGCTATTTCTATCAGAAAATTTAAAATTGATTCATATAGGGTTCTCTATAGGTGTATATGATTGTGTTCCATGTGGTGCTGCGAGATCCAAATTAAATGTTCTTGAAACTATAACTTCTTTTCTTTATTTCTGAAGAGTTTCAAACAAACTTTTACCACTTCATTAGACGTCGGATAACATGATCCTTATGTTTCATTCGGAAAGTTATATGATTTAATGAAGAAATTTAAAAAAGAAAGAGAAAAATATTTTAACGCATTTAAATACTTAGTTTGTTTTCCATTTATTTTATGTTTTTTTTCCTAAACTTAGATTTGGATACTTGTTTAAGTAATTTATATTCCTTATTAGTGCGTTATGACTAAGCAACAACGATATTGGCTGTGCTTTTCCTAATGTTCGTGTTCTTGTTAGTGTAATTATGGAAATATATATATTGCTATTCCAATCATTATGCGCTGTGTGAAACACATGAATGGCAGAATATATCTTCATTTGTGGCCAGTTCACAAATCACTGGGCTGATTTGGTTTCCACTTTCCGTTAGAAACAAGCAAAAAATTGGCCAGTTATGAAAATTTACTTGTTGGAAACCATTACAACACAAATTGTTTATAATAAACATATTATAATAACCGAATATTCACTGTAAAAATTTTGTACAGAGTTGAACAAACTTTTGTTGCTGCATTAGCTGCATTCAGAAGATGGTAAAACCTCGTTCTCACAACAGGAGCTCCGAATGATCTATACCTTTAATTGTTCGAACGAGATTTCACTATCTTATTGTTGATGCGAGATTTCACTACTGCAGCAGCTACTGCAGCAGCACCAAACGTTAATTTATCCCAGCACAAAATTTTTAACAGCGTAGTATACAGTGTTATGTGGTAGAGGTTTGCTGATTAAGGTATAGCGACACATATTTCAGGAATTCGTTGAATATCTATTGTATATATGTAATACTGGAAATAAAAAATAAAATATCACTCCAACCACGATCGTATGCAGAAAAAAACTTCTAGTCTATTAAATTATGCTCTCAGTAAAAGTTAGGTATTAAATTAGTTAGATTAAATGCTCTAGTCCAGGGACTCTAAACAACATATCTAAAAAAGATACATAAATCTTAAAACAATGCAAGAAACTTAATAAAAGTGGCACGAAAAGTAGTTTTTTAAACTTCAAAAATATATATGAATATATAAAAACGTTAACGATATAAATTCGCCTTTAAACCAATTATATAAATTAAAATCACCAGAGAAAATGTATGAAGTGATTAAAAAGTAATTTGCTCTGACACGGAAAACTAAACCTATTCAGAAGTGAAAAAGTCGTAATGATAATATTAATAATAATGATGATGATAATAATAATAAAAAAATGTAAGAATGCGTACCAAAATTTTCTGAAGTAGATGTTGAAACTAAGGAATATTTGATATAATTTTATATTTTGTGCTTTCAAATGTAAAAAAATAGAATCGGAACAAATTAATTATTTTATTGCTTAACTTTTAGTTATCACTGTTAAGTTTTTAACTGTTATGAAATATGCAGTTATAACATTTGAAAAAAAATTGTGAAAGTATAGAGAATTATAAAAAATTACAACGGATTAAAATGTTTTCTTCGGTACTAAAGTCAATATTATGAAAGGAAAAAGAAACAAGCATTCAATATATAGTGTTACATTGATCGAAAAAGTGTCTCCAGAAACTTTTTGTTTATGATCGGGAAAAAATAAACATTTTCTTCTTGTCCTTAGAACAGAAAAATATCGCTATACACAAAAGTGACTTTTTGCGATAAAAACGATACTTTTAAATTATTTCTGAGTTTTTCTATCGACGAATCATTCGTATTTTACATTATAATGATGTACAAAACAAAACCTGGTTTGGTAGTTATAAATATATCGTTTTGTGAATAGAATGATGCATTACCCTGAGGTAGGACTTATCGACCCATATCATTGGATAGGTAGTTCCCAAAACAGACGTTTTCAAAGATCTCCGTTTCCCAACAGATTCTCCCTCAAACCGATAAGCTGCCTCGACTGTCAGCTTGTGCGGACTTATGGCCTGAAGCCGTTGGTTGTCTCTGTCCCACGGGAGTCCTGGGTAGATACCTGAATTCCTCTAAGTTTGGATTTGCTCTTCGTTTCAAAAACAGCTTTGTTGAATTTTCCGGTTAGATATGAGAAAGTAAATGGCCGATCGCTTAACTAGAATAAAAAGTCCTTTGTTTTACGATTAGGCGAAATAGAGTTGTCACTCTCTTTCCGAGGTTTTTCTTTTGTATTTTCTATATAAATGAATACTGCCTAGACAGAAATAAAGAACTGTTTCAGTTTCGGTAGTGCTGTATTTTTAAAATATGTAACTTTTTCAAGATAAGAAGAAAATAAATATTTACAAATAAAATATATTTACAAATTAATTAGAAATATAATTAAGTTACAAATTAATTTACAAAAAAATTATTAGAAATATGTTCAAATTCTAATAATGTAATAATAAAAGGCAAATCGAATGCATTTTAGATTCTTTCATTCTACATTTAATGATGCATTTCAGGTATTTCTTATTTGTCAGGCTAAAATTATAATAAACCAAATTACTTTTGTTAAATGTTAAAGATTACGTTCACAGTAACAGAAAGATTAGAGTACCGAGATCATATCTGGAGGACATGAGTACTATAGTCGAATTTGAAAAAATTCCTTATGTATGCCACGTGCGTGCATTTTACATACTTGTTTTGAAAAGCTTCTCGCTTATTTTCCCATTCCTATAATGGGTAAAATTGAAGGATACCTCTGTTCTAGGCTACGTATTTATTCTGACTCTTAGCAATATGGTGAGAGACAGGGGGATAATAGATAGACAATTGTTAAAAATTTTATAGTTGTGCTGGAATACTGAGCTTATTTTTTTTGTTTGTTTTTTATTAATTCTGATACATTTAAACATATACCAAACACGGTATTTGAGATTTTAAAAACAAATTAAAATTCTAATGATAAAATGAAAAGTAAGAAAAACGAATAGATAATGGTTGGGTTAATATAAAACCTTATTTCTACCAAATACTCTTAACTTTAAGCAAAAACTAATGGTATACACGATTCCCGGCAGCTCACTGGTTATCTCACTGCTCTGCTACACTACAGATTCGATGTTTGCCTTCGGAATAGGTCAATCTTAAAAGTATCTTCATAAAAATAATAATAATTATAGTTAAAAAGGTAAAAAGATACGAAGTTAGGAATTGACCTCAGATATCCTATGCAAAAAGAAATCGTGTAAAAATAGTGAAAATCAAACTAGAAGTTTGTAAAGAACGCTGCCATTGGTTTACCATTATCATGGGAGTGTCTTTGCGTGACTAGCGTATGTTCTTTACGCTAGTTGTCCGAAGAAACTGGAGCGCTAATGTTAAGTCTATGAGAAGGTTCTTTACAGATTTCTCGCTCACATTTTAATATTTTTAAATGATTTTTTTTTCTTTTTCTTTTTTCTTTTTTTTTCTTTTTTTTTTTTTTTTTTTGCATAAGGATAGCGGAGGTTGTCCAATTTTTTTTTATAAAAGGGTACTTTCCCTTTCAGAACCGATTCCAAAATTGAAAATGTCCGCTTATAAAAATAACTTTAACAAAAATCGAAAAATTAAAAACTAACAACGTTAGAGATAGACCTCACCTATACTATGCAAAAATAAATAAATAAATAAATGAAAATAAAAAAAAATTAAAGTAAAAGCGAGAAATCTGTAAAGAACCTTCCCATAGACTTAACATTAGCTTGAATGTTCTTGCAGTGACTGAGCCTACACTAGTCACGGGAAGAAACGCTCAAGTTAATGTTAAGTCTATGGTTATTTTCAAATTACGCGCTTGCATTTTAATATTTTGAAATTTTTTTTTTAATTTTTTAGTTTTTCGATTTTTGTTGCAGTTTTTTTTATAAGCGGGCATTTTCAATTTTGGAACCGGTTCTGAAATTGAAAGTACCATTATATTAAAAAAAAAACTGGAACCAAAATCAAAAAGTGAAAACTAACCTCAGTTATTTTCAAATTTCTCGTTCGCATTTTAATATTTTAAAATGATTTTTTGCATAAGATAGCTGACAACAATCTCTAACGTTGCTGGTTTTTACTTTTTCGATTTTGGTTACAGTTTTTTTTTTATATTAGGATAGTCTTAATTTCAGAACTTGTTTCAACCGGTTCCGAAAGTAAAAGTATTTTTTACAAAAAAATCTCAAACCAAAATCGAAAAACTAAAAACAAGCAACATTAGAGATTGTCCTCAACTATCTTATGCAAAAAACATTATCTAAAAATCATAAAACGCGAGAAATTTAAAAATAACATTCCCATAGAGTTAACATTAGCTTGCGAGTGTTTTCGCGTGACTAGTGTAGGTTCTTAAGTGTGTGGTGGTTATATGTGAATGTTTATTTACGAAATGTACATGTTTTTTAACTGTACTTTGACAGTAGTATGAAGAATACGAATTTTTCTTTTTGACTTGTAGAATACAGTAAATCGTATGTTCTTCTAAGTATACCATTACTATATGCGCGTTTTAATTCCAATTATATCGTAATTATTTGATTAACAGTATGAAGACGTTTGTTTTAATTTTCTTACAATAAACTTATTTTTTTATGTATTTATATTGTTCCTCATTAATTTACGTAAAAAAAATCATGAGGCTTTTGTGAAAACATAAATATATAGCATTCAAAAGAAGAAAGACCATATTAAGACAGCCGTTCAGTAGCAGGGATGATTTGTGTAAGGTAAAGCTAGGCGAGTCTGCGCACAATTCAAAAGAATAACAATAAAAAAAATCTAAATATTAATTTTTTGCTAAACTATCCATGATAAATTTTTACTTCATTTGTATTTTATGCATTTCCATTGATATTTTGTTGTTATGTTGCAATTTAATAAAACAGTTGTAATGAAACCAAGAAAGTAATTTTGTGCAATCTGTCCTTACAGGGTTGGTGTGATTGCGCACATGGGTAGAAGAGATTGTTACTAATAATAACTACAATTAAATTGTTAACAATAATAATTACACTTAAATGACATTGTTGTAAGGTTTTTGTGAACAAATATCATTGTATTAGGAGTGAATATTTCAACCTAATGATTAAAGAATCAGAAAAAGGAAATAATTTTAAAAATGATTAAAAAATTTTAATTAAAGGAAAAAAAATAAAGAATCAGAAAAAGCAAGTCATGTGACCTCGAACCTTGAACAAGCCAAGCTTAAAAAAAAAAAAAAACGCCACACAAACAACGCCAAGAACTGAAATAGACCGCTACTGCTTATTTACAGGAATCAACTTCGCAATGTTAAATCGACAAAACATGCCAGATTAAAATATCAGACATCAAATAAACCAAGCGTCGCAGGAAAAAAAAACGAAAACTAGAAGAATCTAATGAAGAATTTCTTCAATTTAAGACCAAACTCATCTTCATAAGTGATTTATAAACAGAGATATAGATTTTTATTTAAAACGTCGAGTTACTTAAAATGATCACTTTTTTCTTCGCCAAACTTTTTTTTTCAAACAACCTACAGACCTTAATATTCGGCAGAATAAAAAAAGGATTGCATTTTTGGACAAGTAATTACGTGATCTATGTGCTTTTATAAAATTCAGTGTAAAAAAATAGTATTTTCTATCCTTAATTAGCAAAAAACTGTTAATTAACTTGGCGATTAAAAAATTATGCCAAAACAGAGATAAAACATGCCAACGACCATGTACCATCTCTATAATAAAACCGTAAGTCATGTGACTGTCATCAACAATTCCGGGATGCCCGTATCGCTTTTTCATATGCCAGGCGTCCATTTTAATTCAAAATTATTTTTTCGAATAAAACTTCATAAATGTGACATTTTTAGAAAGATCGTTCAAAATAAATTAATATTTGAGAGATGACTTACGTTCAATTAGGTATATATTCTGCAATAACTTCAGTTCAAATTAGCTTCGCATTTCAAATTCTCTATCCATGAAAGTAAACAAAAAAAAAAAAAGATTCATTCGTCGTGAAGTTTTAAAATATTAAACCATTAAACCATGGAGATAATCGTTCGCAAAATAAGTTTTCCATGAATGATTTTTTGGAGCGCTGCCTGGTGTCAAAAAAGTAATTTGCACCAGGACCTGTAAGACCATCAAAGTTTACCATAATTCTGCTTGATGAAGTGCTTTACAACTCAACTTCCTTCGGAATCTTTTCTTGACAAAGTTGAATGTAAACAAATACAAGTCATGTAATAATATTTAATGAATCAAATTTCGAAACGAATTGTCAGTTAATTTGATATTTATGTATTATACGTGGCAGGAAGAGAGATCACTTAAAATGATTGTTAATTGCCAATCATATTTACCATTGTTAATGACCAATCGCGTTCCAAATAGTAATTTAATATACATTTATAAAATACATAACATCATTAAGTACTTTTATGTTATTTGGGTGCAAATCTCGCCAATATCATTTTTAAAATCGCCAATACCAGCTTTTATTCTTCACGTGTTCAAATTAGAAACGATACTTTGATTCTGAAATCAAATGTTTTGATTTATGATATTATTTTTTGGTACTTTTCCTTTATACGGACACCATTGTCGCCAAGCATACATTTACATACATTTACATACATTATGCATTAGCATACATTTTGGCATGGTGTCCGTATAACGGAAAAGTACCTATTTTTTATTTATCTATTTTCTATTTTGAATGAAAAATGTGAACGGCATGCATTTTAAATTGGAAAAGCTGTCACAGACGCTCCGGCGTTGGCGCGATTTTTGTTTTGCGCCATCATGGCGAGAAAATCCCATTTTCAGACACCTGTTAGAGATTGCTAAAACAGCATGTTACTTTTATTTTATTATGAAATAAGTCATTTTATACTTAAAAAAAACACACAATTTTATTTAAAAACACACACAATCATTAATTTGTTATAAAACACACAATTTTCAATTTATTATAAAGCATGCGGAATCTGCTCTACCAGGTTGCCATACGAAGCAAAATCTAGCCTAAAACGCCAGGTTGGCCAGGCATAAAATCGCCATTTTGGCACCAAAATGATACCCCGATGCGTCTGCGACAACTGTACCCAAAAGGACCCATCATTAGAAATGGTTAATAATATAGAATTAAAGTAAAATAATGCAGAAAATTATTTTTGTATACACTTACTAAACACATAAAATCATATTGATGGTTTTTAGATTAGACATTTACGATGGAAATTTTATTTGGGGTATGTTATATCCAACGGAATGAATATGAGATATATATATTCTAATCACATATTATATACCCAGGAATATACTATACATATCTATATCTACTATATCAATAGAACCGTCTTCAATAGTCTTTTATATTTCTACTACGTAATATTAACTATAGAGTTACAATATAGAGAGAAAAAACGGGTTGCTGTAATTAGAATTATAGGTGCCAATGTTGGCGCGGCGTATTTTACCTGTTACGAATCTTAATAGTTAGTAGACATTAAGCAGACATGCCGAAATAAGAGAATTACGCTATTATAAAAACTCCCGAACTATATCAAGAAAGGGGAGCAGAGAAAAACAAAGTCGTACTAGGCATCTAAAAGGAAGTTCGCGAATTTTAATCAGATTGTACGTCATGGGAAAAAAGTCTTAACAGAAAATATGGTTTAAAGGGAATGCGATTATCAAAACTGGCCTTCAAAAGTTCAATTTTCCACCAAACTATACTCGAAAATTACGTGTAATAATATGTAGCCCGATTATGGCACATTACTCAAGACGTTTTAGATGAGAATAATGATAGATTTTATAATCTTTCGCAATCGAGTCTACAGCCAAAGTTAACGAAAAACAAAAACAAATATTAGCAACAATATGGTTCAGTGTAAATGTGGATATCATTAAAGACTGTCACAAAATAGACTTCATTGCATCAAATCGTATTAACTAAAATACGCCAATTGGCAATGGACCCAATTACGAAAAATTACTTAATATGTTTAAGAATCTCCGCCTTAGCGAACATATTGCAACTGATAAGCAAACGGACATGAAGGACAAATGCTTAAGTGGGTTAAGCGGTTTTTATCATGGAAGATGAAATACCTAACAACAAAAAATATGCAAAATGCTACCATGATCACAAAAGTTCTTGATTTGTCTATTAGAATCATCCGGTTTGGCGAAGGATTAAGGAAAAAAATTAAATTATGAATAAAAGTAACGTGTTACAATGCTTAACATACATTTAAGGGAGACCAAACTGGTCCACAGTGGCGGATAGTCTGTATTATAATAGCACAAATCAGTTACAAGTTATAACAACATCAAATTTCATCTGCAAGTCAGCCATTTTCTTCTGAAGATATTTTTTTTAAAAATAAAACTTCATAATTATAAGAACACACATTTTATCAAACAATTAAATATGACTGCAAACTGTGGCAGATGACTGTTTCCAACATGAATAAGTATGAGAAATTCCCGTAAAGCGTATCGATCTGGGTGGCTCAGTCGCAGAGCGGCGGCACGGTATGCGTAAGGTCCCAGGTTCGAGTCCTGGCCCAGGTCAATTTTTCACTCGTGATTGTTTAGTGCATTTAATTGTCTGATAAAATGCGTGTTCTTAAAATATTGTAAAATAAAGTAATCAGACGTAGTGTTTATGCTTTAAAAAATATTTTAAATATATAATATACGTTTTTGAAAGATCTTTAAAAATAAATTAGTTTTTGAGGGAAGATGTACCTTCTAAAATGTATACATTAAGAGTTATCGGCATTTAAAATTTCTTTCCAAACGTAAACAAAACTTTTGAAATGAATAAAAGGTGATTCATTTATTTCTTAAAAAAAAAAAAAAAAAGGTAAAGGACAGGCATTTCGTTCGCAGGAATACCTTTCACGTCATTTTTCTATAAATTAATGAAATCCAGTTGTTAAATTATTTTTGTTTTAGAAGTGAAGTTTCCATTTAAATTTATTGTAACAGTACAAATTTTAATTGAATAAAATAATGTAAATCTAAGAAATTGCTAAGAAATTCCAAACATGCACAGGGCAATGCAAAAAAAATAAATAAATAAACAAAAAATAAATAAATAGATAGATAAATAAATAAATAAATAAAAATCAGCTTTCATAAATTCTAAAAATTGTTCATATATCTCAATTACAATCTAAAGGAGGGTTTATTTCTATATTATTCTACATATAATAGTAATTTCAGCAAATATATTAAATTCCAATGCGATCTGTTTTAAACTTTAAGATGGTTTATAACACATGATAAAAAAATTATAAAAAAGAATGGCGCGTCACAGTTCGGGGAGAGGATGGGGAGGAGCGTGAACAAAATTAGGAAGTATAATAAGGCTATCTGTTTGAAACTTTACGATATTTTATAACACATAACATAAATTTTAAAAATAAAACTGCGTCAAAAATTATAGGGAGGGGCGGAGCGCGTTTTGCCAACACAAGGGGGGGGGGACCCTTTTCTAAATTTTAACGATATCCGTCATGTCACATATCGTTACAAAGGGCTGTGACCACTTATTCATGTTATGTACCACAGGTGAAACCCCCACATTTTGCGCCCCCCCCCCCCCGACTCATGTGATATATTGTTCGAAAGGCCTGTGGCCGCTTATTCCTATTATGTATCTTCGGGGTCCATCCTCCCGCTTTCACCCCCCCCCCCAAAGGGGACACTTTTCTAAATTTTGCCGATACCTCTCATGTGATATATCGTTGGAAAGGTCTGTGAACGCTTAATCAAATTATGCAGGTGTGTGTGTGTGGGGGGGTATTTTCTGAATTTTGCACATATCCCTCATGTGATACATCGTTGGAAATGTCTGTGACTGCCTAATCTGATTATGCATCTCCGGTGTTCATCCCCTCACTTTGCCCCCCAAACGCGATTAACTTTCACCACCAGTAGGCGCTTTCCTATCTCTGTTTCTATGGGTCGGATCACGACGGGGTATGGCTCATTCGACTCGACATCTATAGAGCTTTCCGATTTTAGTACGTGTTTTCACCACCAGGGGGCACTTTCTTATCTCTGGTTCTATGGGCTAGATCACGACGGGGTATAGGTCATTCGACTCGACATCTATAGCCTTAACGATTTCAGTGCCCGAGGTTCGTATAGAACAGATTGCGCTACCTGGTGGTGGAAGATAGAACTTGAGCGTGCGCAGCACGACTGCTGTCCGTGTCGGAAGTGTCGGACCCGTGTCGGAAGTGTCGGACCCGTGTCGGAAGTTCGTTTGTTTACAGGTTTATACAATTCGATGTGCAAATTAAGGGATTATCCGGTGCCGAAGGCAGCGTGGAACCAGGTCGGAGGTTCGTGGTTTATCTTATTCAAGGTTTTAAAAGGATTGAGGCCCCGGTGTAAATTAGGGGCCCGCTAGCGGGCGAAGCCAGCTAGTGCTAATAATAAAAGAGCGTGATATCACGTTTGATTTCAAATGCAGCGCTGACACGCTATGTACATATTCCATTTTTATTCATTTAATGGATTAGTCAGTGATATTTTTTAACGGTGGATAACAAGTGTTATAACAAGCCACATTTAGTATGTTGTTTTTAAGAGTGTAATTAATTTAATTGAAAAATCTACTGGTATTTCTAGTTAACCCTTTAAACAATGACTGAAAGTAAAATGTATTTTTAAATTATTTCTCATGTTTAGATTATTTAAATTATGTTCAATATATTTAAAAAAAAAGAAATGATATCTACAAAAACAACTTTTCAAAAGTAAAAAAAGGCCAAGCGTAAAAAAAAAAAAAAAAAAGTTGTGGCTAAAAAATGGTGTGATATCAAATTTCCAAGCTATTATATTGCTTATTTAACTTTTTTCTATTAAATAAGTTATCATATATATAAGTCGAGTGCCTACGTATATGTTAATAGAAATCGTTTTCTCCTGTACTAAATACATCCTAATGAGTTTCTGAAAATTCAATTTTTTTTAAATTATGCATGATGGGCTTGGCGGCCATCTTTCCATATTTCTAAGCACCCAAATTTCTAAAGTAAAAGCGTAATATGTTTGCAATGTAATATGTTTATAAAAATTTCAAACTTCAGATTCTAACTACGGACAGATAAATTAGATAAGACTGATATTTTGATAAATTGATTTTTACTAGTTTGAAATTAATAATTACTCTAAAAAATAAATCATAAGATGAATCTTTAAGATAAGTCATCATTATCTTAAGACACAATTTTCAGAGCATACAAGTCTATAAATGAAACTCTTAAATATTTGCTTAAATAACAATTTTGAACTTCGGATTTTAACTACGGATTTGGGTGGTTAGAATTTTGTGAATAATATGCAAAGATGGCCGCCAAGCCCATCATGCATAATTTGAAAAAAAATTGAATTTTCAGAAACTCATTAGGATGTATTTAGTACAGGAGAAAACGATTTCTATTAACATATACGTAGGCACTCGACTTATATATATGATAACTTATTTAATAGAAAAAAGTTAAATAAGCAATATAATAGCTTGGAAATTTGACCATTTCCATTTTTAATTTTTTTATGCAAATTTACCAATAAGCTGCGTAATATCTCTTAGCATGGAAACTAATGGAAACAATGCGTCATCTCTCCTAAGTAGCAGATGCGCAAACTCTCCAATTTTGGTAGGAGAGATTGCGCGGCTTTTTATTTAAACATGGCCCCTGCTAAAACGAACCATTGAAGTTCACATTGTTAGTCTAGATTAGTAGCTTTTGAGAAATCGTTTAAGTTTAAAATATTTTGTACTACTGACATTGTACAGAAATTCTGATGAATAGCTATGAAAATTCAAGCCCTTACATTGGGAAAACAAAACAAAATAGCAATGCTTTATCTTAGACGCTCAAAACAATCAACGTGCACTTTCAAGTAGACACTCCACTACTGCTGTTGTACAACTACCTGGAGTCGCTGCACGCTCATTCTACTGCTTCCCCCCGAACCTCTATGTGCGCAATCTCTCCGACCGCGTCACCTCTCCTGGCTTTACCGTAAAGGTGCGATCAGACTGCATTCTGCCACAGTGATTTCTTTGTCGGATTTTTTTTAGGAGCGTTCCACGCAAATACTCCTGGACATGTTTATAATGAGTTGAGACACCCCTTTCTTTTGTTGATGACCACAGAATCTTTGGAATAGAAACACCAGAGAAATAATTTATGACTCTTTGAAGCAGATTTTCGAAAATGTGGTCTGAACGCAGCATTAAGAAGTTTCTTCCTCACTGCCATTAGTGGTGCTGTGATCGTTACCGCATTACCATTGCGCGATTTGACAGTGTTCCTGATTAATCTATGGGTCAATGATGTATAATGTCACTTTGAAGTCAATGTTATTTTTAATAAAGCATTTCTCTCAGACTGATAAGAATTGTTCTAATGTCATTTGAGATATCCACTTTCAGAAACATTTACGCAGAACATTTTTTTTACCATTTTTTGAAATAAACCTTATGATCCAAAATGTCTTATCTTTATGACTCGTACACCACCTCTAAATAGGAGAACTTTAAATTCGAACACTCTGTACAATTGCTTTTCCTCTCAGAATAGTACTTTGTTGTGTGCTTTTTCCCGACAAAGGAAGATTAATTTGTTCAAAACACATAGCTTTTATTTATTTTTGCGGTGATTTAATATATTTTGGTCTTTGATTAGTATACTTTTCAACATTTTTTATATTTTTCTGATAAGAATCAGCAAACCGTGTCATCAAATGAACCATGTCATTAATGTATAACACTATTTATTTTTTTACAGTTTACTGTTGCAATCACTTTTTTTAAAACTCAATTAGCTTTCAATAAAAAAGTCCCTTCAGTCTTTTAAAATTATAAAAGATCATAAAAATTTTATTTTACTCACTTTTAAATCCATCCCTGTATTGGTAATCCATGTATGTATATTTCCGTTAAAACAATGCGTAACCACACTTTCATATTAACTGATAATGCATTCACTTATTCAAAATCATCTTTTAAATACTGAATTCTTAACCTAAAGACATTATTTACAATATTTTAATACAGAAAGAGAAAATATTTGATCTTTCAAAGGTAATTCATTAAAATTTACAGAAATCTTTAAAGCCGTACCAGCTATTTCCATCTTGATCTCTTAAGATTTATACAATTTTCAGTTCCTGATACTTAAAAGAATTTTAGATGAAGGAAGAAACGAAAAAGACTTATGAAATCATTCTGAAGTCTTTCCTTAAAATTATGAAAAGTACTCTGGGAAACACTGGAAAGGCCATTAATTTCCATTTTGACCGGAAAATGAAATGCACGGTGTCAAAGATAATAGAAATTGAAAGGGAAAAATAAAATCATAATAGAAAATATTTATCTCTTATCTAAGACTTTGATTTGTAATAGCTAATTAATGTATTATAATGTTATTCCATTTAAAAAAAAACATATATTGTTTGAATTATTTTTAATAGTATAAAAATGTAACAAGTAAAATTTGAAATATTAATTAAGTAAAAAAATATTTTATAAAATAATCAAAGAAAAAGACTGAATACGAAATGTAATTTCCAAACGAATGGATTGATGGAATAAAAATATATTATTTCCGATTTATCACACTAAATAGAAAATTATGTAGAGTTAGTATACTACTAGTAGCTCACTAAGGTTCACCTTCAACCAGTCCAAAATGCTAGAAAATTCATTCAATTTCCATATTTTTTCACAAATTAACTAAATGAAATGAAATTTACAGGATTGTTAAGTACAGCATTACTTGTTAGAATAATAAAAAAAAAGATTGTTGAAAAATATTAAAATTAATTATGAAAACTTAATTAAGTAAAGTACAGTGTTTTTTTTTTTTTTTTTTTTTTTTTTTTTTAAATAATTACTACATATTACTGCGCGCATGATGTCTCACGTTTATTTTATTTATTAACTTGAAACACGTTTTGATTTAAAGATAACACTTGACTTAGCATAATGAACTAAAATCTTGTAATTATCTTCATATATAGTATTTATAATTAATAATTAATTAAAAAGATTTTTCATGTAAAAAATCTCGCTTTTTTTTAAATAAATTTTTTATTATAATTCTAAGATTATAATTCTGAAAGTTCATTTTATATATAAAGATAAAATTAATGTGTTCTGAAAGTTTCAAGCCATTATCTTTAATAGTGTTTGAGAAATCATGCGCACAAAGTCAAAAATTCATGTTTTGAGATAAATGCATTTAAAGTTAAATATTTGTACAAAACAATATATTTTACATAAAATAAACAAAATTATTTTTCTTCAGGTAAGG
Source organism: Maratus michaelseni (assembly GCA_963931845.1). Lineage (NCBI taxonomy): Eukaryota > Metazoa > Arthropoda > Arachnida > Araneae > Salticidae > Maratus > Maratus michaelseni. The sequence continues at coordinate 366,084,495 of OZ007586.1, forward strand.
TTAGCTATATTCTAATTAATATATATAGTCAACTGTATTGATAAAGGGTCAATTAATAATATAATAATACAAAATATAAACATTTTTTTTCACAAATTTCACTAATCGCAAACGATTTCGTATGAAGTATCTAATTCTTACCTCCTTATAACATGTGTAATTATTAACATGAAATGCATTTTAAATTAAAGATAACACTTGGCTTAGCATAATGAACTAAAATCTTATAATTATTATTTTCATATATAGTATTTATTATTAGTAATTTATTAAAAAAAAAGATTTTTTATGTAAAAAATCTCGCTTTTTTTAAAATAAAATATTTATTACTTAAGAGAATTCTAAGATATTCTAAAATATTCTAAACTCATTTTATGTATAAAGATGAAATTTATTTGTTCTGAAAGTTTCAAAACATTATCTTCAACACAACTACACAAATTTCACTAATCACAATCAATTGTGAATGAAGTAAACTATGTAGTCGAAGAGCTTAAAGTCTACTTCATTTACTGTGTAAAATTCATAACATTCAAATTATGGAGTAAAAATATTGCTAATGTTGTTTCTGCGCCGCCAAGGACATTTAAACTGTGCGTAAACAAATGGGGTGCTATGACAGTTGCGGGCATTTAACAAAAATCGCTGATTCGATGTTTACCATTATTTTAATAACCTACGATGTAACTATTGCAAAACAAATAGACTGGTATCAAATTGTTCAGAATAAAGTGGGCTTTAAAATAATTTAAAAAAATGAATTTTTGACCATTTTAAGGTGAATTGTCCCCTTTTAAGAATGCTTAGTCAGTTATTGGAAACACTTTAGAGAATTATATTATAAATACGACGGCTGTTCGATAAAGAATGATCATATTTTTTTAATTCGGATATTTAATTTTACACAAATTTAATTTCCTGTTGTATTGGCAGAGTAGTCTTGGCGATATTTGGCGATATTTTTTATTCGGTGCCAAGTGAGGTAATCATAAAAGTCAATTTTCTCGCCAAATCTGGCCAATGTCGCTAACACTTTTTAAGATAAAAATAGCTTGACCCACAATGAACCATGATCAAAATGACCAACTAATTGAAATTTCTCGAACATGTGACGTAGCCCATGTTCATAGCCCATAGAATGCAAAATTTAGTCTAAATAGTCTGTGCCGTTTTTTAAATAAAATTAGCTTGACCCACAGTGACCCAAAAATGACCCACTAATCCAATTTTCTCAGACTTGTGACCTAGCCCAATGATTTTCTCGTACCCGAAACTCGTAGGATAAAAAAATTAATCAATAGTCTTCTCGTTCCCTAAAACTGTAGGATAGTAAATTTAGTTCAAATCTTCTGAGCCGTTTTTAAAATAAAAGTAGCTTGACCCATAATTACCCATGACCAAAATGACCCACTAATCGAATTTTCTTGAACATGTGACCTAGCCCAACAGTATTTTCGTGCTCGAAAACCGTAGGATATAAAATTTAATCAAAATTGTCTGAGCCGTTTTTTAGATAAAATAACTTGACCCACAATGACCCAAAATTGACCCACTAATCGGATGTTCTCGAGCATGTGACCTAGCCTAATGATTTTCTCGTGCCCCAAAACCGTAAGATACAAAATTTAGTTCAAATCGTCTGAGCCATTCTTAAGATAAAAATAGCCTGACCCATAATGACCCATGACCAAAATGACCCACTAATCGATTTTTCTCGAACATGTGACCTAACCCAACAGTCTTCTCGTGCTCGAAAAACATAGAATGCAAAATTTAGTCTAAATAGTCTGAGCCGTTTTTAGATAAAATTAGCTTGACCCACAGTGACCCAAAAATGACCCACTAATCCAATTTTCTCAGACTTGTGACCTAGCCCAATGATTTTCTCGTACCCGAAACTCGTAGAATACAAAATTTAATCAAAATCGTTGGAGCCATTTTCAGAAAAAATTAACTTGACCCGCGTTGACCCAAAAAGGATCCACAAATCGAAAGTTCTCGAACATGTCACCCAGCCCAATTTTTTTCTGGTGCCCCAAAGCGGTAGTATACAAAATTTTGTCAAAATCGTTAGAGCCGTTTTTAAGATAAAATTTGCACATATATATATATATATATTTATTTATTTAAGTAAAATATATATAACCATTAATGAAACATTACCGTAACACCAACATAAACTATGAAATAATGAATTAGCATGTAATAATTAATTGACAACGATAATATATATATATATATATATATATAACCACACACAAGATTTCCTCGTATCAGAATATATGATATGTGTTTTATATTCTATATTCTAACTACACTTAAGGTGCCCATCAACAAGTAAATTTAGGTATGTTGAGAAATAAAGAAGACATTTTAGAGATTTCTTAATGAAAATTTATTAGGAACAAATCGAGGATAAACACATGCACTGATTGCTGCAGCATATACTGATAAGGCCTTCTTGACATCTTGCACAGCTATTTTGATATCATTCCCACAATATCTCACAGAACTTTTATTTACACAAGTGCGAGGGATGTCTAAAAAACAACTATATTAGTTTATAGGTTTGGTTGCAGAATTAGATTGTATTATCAAAATTACCCCAAATTAAAAAAAATTACAATTATATACTAAACTCTGCCATTTAACATTAAATCGTAAGTCAAATTATTGTAAAATAGTCGAATTTAAACAACCTAAATTTAAAAGCTGGAAATCAGATGATTTTGTTACACAATGTGTTTTTAAAGTTGATGCTTATGCTCACAAATTTGTAAAGAAATACCAGTTTAACACTTTTTTTTTCTAACCTTATTTATCTAAGCATTTTCTGCACTGAAACTAGGAGAAACACTGTATAGAAATCTGATATAAATTAAGTATTTCTAAAAAAATATTATTATGATTTATAAAATGAAAATGCAATTTATATTAAAACTAGCTGACCCGCCCGGCGTTGTCCAGGCCCGTGATAATAAAGCTAAACAAACCTAAAGCTTATAAGATTTTATATTTTTAACTCGATTTTGTCTAAAATTATTTATTTAAAATTGCTGCGCACGCAACGGAAAATCCTTTATTTCCATCTTTCGCCGACAGGGGCGCATTCTGATCTACACGAACCTCCGACACGTGTTCCCGATGTCTGCGGTACCGTATAGTAGGCGTGATGCATTTGGGTTGCAAAATCTTTTAGTTCCATTTTCCGTGGACAGGAGGCGCAGTCTGTTCCAAACAAACCACCTTCCGACGGAAACTCGGACACGTGTCCCCGTTGCCTCCGGAACCGTATAACAGGCGTGCTGCGTACGCTCTGCAAAGGTCTTTAGTTCAACCTTCCACCGCCATGGGACGCTAATTTGTTCTATACGAACTTTCGACACCCATTATATCAAGGGAGTGGTTCAATTTCTAAAATGAAATTTGTTTTGTCTAAATCAGAGCAATACGTTTTTTTATTATTATTAATAAGTGTGGAATAGAAAAGTCGCCGCCAGGGGGCGCTCGACGAAGTACAATAAATGCGATACTAAATAAAAATACGTTAGCCTCCCCCCCTCCTCATACCCGCAAGTATAACGAATAATTTGTTCAAGAAAACCCCGATGCAAACTTTTCTTTAATTATCACTCCAAATTCAGATTTTTATGAAAAAGAAATAAAAGCTTATTTAACATAAACTTTTATTTCTTTTTCATAAAAATCAAAATTTTTCTGATTTCTGAATTCTGATTTTTTGAAAAATTTAATTCTCAGCCAGTTTTAAGAAAGGATACATAATTTTCCAATCAAAAAATCCAAGATTATTAATAATTTTATACAGACTCTAATAGGCACCATTCCAAGTTTTTATTGCTTGTTTCGTATCTTTCCTTATTCAACAGATATCAGACATCTTGTCTGCTCTGCTTGCTCATAAAAGAAAAAAGAACGTTAAAATATTTTTTTTCTGCAATCAAGTTAATGCGAAATAATAAATATCTTCGGTTATAAGAATCGGATAATCTTAATTTTTACAAACTTGTAATGTGGAAACAGAGAAGATTCGAACGATGTTAATTTTAAAATCGTAGCTTAATTAGAATTGCTAATTTGAGTCACCTAAAAAATCTATTAGTATCTCTTTCGTTGCGGTTTTATTATCCAGACACCTGTGGCGACTCATTTTTTTTTTTTTAAAACGTGTTGTTCATTGAAAGATTAAATTGCTCGAAAAATTAAACATTTCTAATTAATATTTCTGAAAGTTGTGGATGGTATTTTTTGAAATTTGACTTTCTGAATTTGCAATTTTTTGTTTATATAGATCTGCAAATTTTCGTGTCGAAAGACCTAATAGTTTCTGTTATTTCGACGTGTGTCGAAAAGGCGTAGTTAAAAGTCAGTCTGATAACCCAACCTTTTTCCAGTTAACCTAAAATCTTTCTTCCCTCTCCCAACATTTTGCGGTTTCACATTTCTTTTACACCATTTTCAGAAAAAATGGCATTTTGGACGCGATGGTTAATGAGAATCTAATTAATATCTTGGGTAATTATCAAAATATGAAGATTCTGAGACTCAGGTGCACATAGACAGACCTTGGACTATCCACACCTAAATTTTCAGACTTCTAGGTGGGCTGGATTTTGCTAGCCATCGCAGACAAACAAACACACACATACACACACAGAGAGAGAGAAACTTTCTTTTATTAATATAGATTACCCCGACAGACGATATTTAACCAATCTTATTTCAGATATTTAAATGGAAAATTTTTTGATGAATGCAATTGTGGCACAATCTTGGTTCATCTTTATAACCAATGTCGACTTGCTACAAAAGGGATTTTCATAAAAATAATTACTCTGACAGAACTGGCTTTGGTTTTCACTTGCATAAGAAGGACTACTAAAAAAAAACACAGAATAACATAAATTAGACATTAAATATTCTAATTCCGCATAAACATGTGTTTTATTACTGGGCAACTTAAAGTCAATATTGTAACAATTTTGAAATAAATCGGTCAAGTGCGAGTATAACCCGCGCTCAAAGGGTTCCGTAAATTAAATTTATCAATTACCGTAATTTCCGGCGTATAATCCGCAGATGAAACAATCATGTTTGGACCCAGAAATTTTATTTCATAAAGTATTACTTCCCAGATCGCTGTAAATATTTGGCTTCAATTATTGAATAATATTTCTGCGTTGAAACCGAATTGTTTGATCCGCGGATTATACGTCGGAAATTACGGTACCTTTTATTAATTACCAAACTCCTACTACCACTATTTTTTTCATAATTTTGCTTTCAGTAGATTCGGAAATAGGAGGGGAGGGACATATTTTTGCAGTACTCTTTCGACGATATCTCTAAAAATATAATACCAAAATTAAAACAAATATATTTTTGAGTTTGGTGTTACGAGATCTTTTGAACGATACCATACACGATAGATAAAAATATTTTTTTTTCAAGTAACTTAATTAATATCTCGGCAAATAACCGACAATTGCTTTCGAAAATCTGCTTCGACAAATATCTCTAGCGCCCGTCAACTCCACCGCTGACCGATCGTAAAGTAAAGTTTGTGTGTAACGGAAAAATGCGTTTTTCTCAACAACTGTGTGACCGAGGAAAATCGCTATAGTTTTCCTGCAAGGTTTAAATAATCTCCTACTATCCCTAATTTTTTCATAATTTTATTTTCAGTAGATTCGGAAATAGAGGGGAGGGGGGCATATTTTTGGTGTGTACTTTCGACGATATCGCTGAAAATATACTTAAAATTAAAACAAATGTATTTTTGAGTTTGATATTACGAGATATTTCGCATGATAACCCACACAATATAAAAAAAAAAATGTTTTTTTCAAATAAATTAATTGACCATTTTAAGTTTTTCTTAAACTTATTTGTGAACGGCTAATAATCTGAAAATATGTGGGTCAATAGGCTTTAGAACTTTCCCAAATTTGAACTTTCCACGTCCCATAGTTTACGAGTAAAAGGGCTCTGACAGAGGGACAGACAGACACATGAGTGATCTTATAAAGGTTCCGTTTTTACTTTTTAAGTTCAGAACCCTAAAAATGAGAATCCAGATGTAAGACATAAAAATTATTATTTTATTAGGTTTGTGCATTTCAGGCGTAATTTCCACATTATTAAATGTACAATGAAACAGAAATATACAAAATGTATAAAAGAAAATACAAAAAATAATGCTCGCTGAAAAATATTTTATGATATGTTATATGAAAGTCGCAAGAATGTTAAATAAATTAGTGTCTTTCTTAATGTTCAATTTTACTGATTGAAAATACAGCTCATGAGGTTAACTGTGTAGTTTGATAATTTGGATTATGGTCTCAATTTCAAGGTTTTAAATTTTCTCAGTTAATATTTATCCAAAACATATGTGTAAGGCTATTATTAAATAGTTTCACAGCAATTATTAACTTTTTTTAGAAGCTGAATTTTGAAGTTGTCACTATTCATTTTTTCTTTTCAATAAATCTTTTATAGTACCTTTATATGATTAAATTTTATATAAAGTCTATCTGCAACATATACTATTTATTAGATTATCAAAATAGTTATTTTAAATAGATTTTGGAGTCTATAGTCATGATTTGAGTCAAATCTTTCTTCCTAATGATGAGCTCATATGTAACATTAGTTTTTCAAATGTAACAAAGAAACAAACTAATATTTTACTTAGACTGAGTATGGCAACGAGATGTTTCAATTATTATTTTTAATTTCTATAAATTAAAATCAAAACTAAATTGTAACCTTTTTGCGTCATGCATTAAGCTTATATTTGCAAATTTGGAGTTAAGATAAAATTTTATTCTATAAATGAACATAATGTGTAAGCAATATTTAAAATGTGGGTCTTAAACCTTTGGTTGGAACGGCACCAAGCTACCACTAATTTAAAACAGAAAAATTTGCATATTTAATGAGAGAAACATTGCGATTAAATAAGGCAAGGATTACCTTTCGGAATTTGTGGTGACAAACAACTTTCAAACTTACAGTTTGGATGCCCCTAATTTAAATATTAAGTATTAGCATGTGCAGTTCCATTATATGAGGATCTATAAAACAAATGGCATGCTTATAAAAATATACAAGCAGTTAATTAATCTAAAAATGGTATGCCATTTATATCCATACAAATTATCAACAAAAATATTTCGATAGATTTTGAAGAAATACTGCATATATATATGCATTAAACATTTTCAGTGAATTTCAATATTTGTAATTGGATAACGTGTATTCTGATCCCTTCATATTTTAAGTGCTAAAATAATTATCGCATTATTTGACTTCGCTAGTCTTCCACAAATAATTCAAATATTAATAATAATAATAATAATAATAAAAACACTTCATATTTCCAAATTGTTAATTGGAAGTGACAAAAAGTATTTGGTAAATCTTTTATAAATAAAAGCTTAAAATATAATTGGTCGGCTTTTTTAGGTTTTAAAATAACTGTAGAAAATCCGTGCAATTCGAAACCAATAAAATATTGAAAATCTTCTTGTTGCAACACAAACGTTTGAGATTTCTATGTAACGTACATACAGGCTCCATTAAATGTTTCAAAATTTAGATCCGTATTTTATTTTTATCATGTTTTATTTATTTTTTTCTCATCCTGCCTCATTTTCATCCGTACACGTTTAATTGGCTTAAAATGCGTAATTTAGAAATATTATTTTTAATGATTTTTTATTTTTAGATGCATCTCTCTCTCTTCTTTGAAAACAAAGTTTAATAAGACTTTTCAAGTGAAGAGTACATTTAAAGATTATGGATATGAAACTTTTAAAAAGCAGTTTCTTATAACTAATAAATGCTTTGTCAACTACATTTATTATAAAAAAAACTAATAGTTTATTTATTAAATGTTGGATTATAAAGTAATCAAACGTTATTTTTTAATGCATTTTAACGATATATTCAGCAAAATAGCCAAGGAAACTATTTTTTATCCTAACAACACAAACAAAAGATTAATTGTGTTGTTTTCAGATATAGGTGAATAAACAATTTTATGTACTAAATCTATACCCGAAATAAATTCTGTTTTCATAAAAAGCATGCATTTTGTATACACGAACTATGCCCTTAAGATACAATTGAGAAACTGCAGAAGCAAATGGTACAATCAATAACAGCCTATGCTAAACATGACATTTTGCAAAGAAATAAATCTAAAACACTATTTCAACTAAGTTAGTGGCATTCTATTTCGCATTTCTTTTTTTTTTTCTGTCTACTGTATTGGCTTTGTTAACATAAAACGTAGCACTCACTTTATGTATTGTAAACGCTGAACTTTTCATTTTTTCTATTCAAAATACATTTAGCATATTTTTTGATACCTTATCCCTTTTGCTTTCATTATTCTTTAAGTGTATGTAAAAATGTTTCAGCTTGACAAAACATTTCTGAAACTTTTTCGAGTTTTTGTCATTTATTTCCTAAATGAAATACAGCAGTTTGACGTTTACAGTCCTATGAACTCCACACAGTTTTGATCTAAATTTTGGCTATCAAATATGTCTGTAGATTTTTTGTCACTGTTTCGTTTTAATATGTTCTCATTAAATTTACCAAAGACCAGATTTTTGACAGTTATAAATTTGACAAGGATGGAATACAATAAAAATTTTCGAAATAAAGGGATTTTCAGATCCCCGTTTTTAGATATGAATTATAAAAATATTTTTTTATGCTAACATAAATCTTTAAATTTGAAATAATAAATCCTATAGGATAAGAATATATTTTTCAAAGCAAATAATTCCAGACAACTATAATTCTCTCTATATAAAAGATGACATATGAAATTTAATTTAAAGAGACATACAAACATTATAATATGAATGAAACATATTTGTTCCTTAAATTAAATGCATTGAAAATAAATAAGATTTTATTTTGTTTGTAAAATGAAAACAAGAAAAAAGAGATATATTCAAATATATCATGGAAATCCAAATCTTTGTGACATACAATTTATGCAAACATTGTATTTTTTCTAAAAGATGTAAAAAATACTTAGAAAACTAATATAGATTTTTTTTAAATGCGTTTTTATAAATCTTCTTGCTTTTAGTTTTCTTTTTCTTTTAATCTTATGGGAATAAATCGTTTGAGGTATTTCAAGAATGAATGAATCTGAAATGATCTTAATATTAAATAGTAGTAAAGAGAGGTATTTTATAATCCATTAAGGATGCTTGGTTTTATTTTTTCACATCTTTCTCAGCAATGTATTTATCAAAATGCATATTTAGTTTTAGTGCATTATATTACAGTTAATTTACAGTCAAAAGCACATAATTTATATGCACTTTACATTAACATACCCAATATTTTTAATCTATCCATATACATTCCAGTGATGTATTCATAGAAATACGTATACTTTTAATTTAGTGTATTATATTAATGCTAATTTAATATCTAAAGCAAGTAATTTTCGCGCATACAGCATATTGAAGCACATTGAAAAAATTATTTTCCTTATTAAATTATGCCTATATACACACTGAGAAAAAAACATTTGAGAAATTCTTATGCACGAGTATGTTGAATGATTATTATGAGAACGAGCGATAGTTTCATAGAAGTAGATTAAACAACATTCAAATATCTCATTTTATGTATATTCTTTCTATATGTATGTCTTCATTTATTTATTTATTTATTTTTGCGTTTCAGATTATTTAAGAAAATGTACTATTATATTATAGGTACTTTTGGCATTAGAACTATTTTTGCTATTATTTTTAATATTTTTTGTGGAGTTGACACTTACAATTAGTACGTTAGGTGTTGCATTAGAAATTTCATTGCTTCTTTGCAAGAAAATATATGGATACATTGACAAAGTTCCTACGATTTTTTTTAAATAGTGAACACTTTGCAGAATGAGTTAATGGAAAAATGTATAGATATGGTATTTAATACGATTACCTTGTCATAAAAACATACAAGTTTGGCGTATGCAAACCTTTATTTCATTTAAATTAAGCAGCGTTTTATTTAATCGCAAATTATAATAAAACAAAGTAAAGTACAATGAGAAAATCTATGAAATATTGTATATTTTTTATGTTGACTTTGATATTTGCAAAGAATAAAATAGACATATTGACAAATAATGCCCTCATTAAATCAGATATACAAACAGCACAGATCCACACTTTATGGTCAAATACTATGCATCCTATATTATGTAAAAAAATATACGTATAAGATAAAAACTTACTCCAACATTCAAATCAGCCAGATTACTTAATGGTAAAAACTTAATTTAGAAAGGTTTAACCGATGTCTTACAAATCTATTTCTTTTTGAGTTTTTAAAATTATACTTCTGATTTATTCTATACAAGATCGTAGAATAAGGAACGTTTCTTACTTCTTTTTTCTTATTTTTATACACAAGATGCACCAGAAATTCGGTACTTAACCATTTATTTTCTGTAAGAAAACTTAAGTGAATCAGCTCAGCCTCTCTTCCTTTTTGGTTGCTGAGAACTAACAAGTCAAAATGCACTTAGGGAACGCTTTGATCCCATTTGCGGCTGAAAATCATCGTCTGCAGTTGACCGAGACCATTTGGTACTATTAGCGTGGAATCCGAAACTTTCTGGACTATTACTCCGAAATCTTTGCCAAAGGAGTACGCTTTTGCTATTTTTCCAGATAAAAGTTTTGCAGTTCTATCTTTTAAATACGTTTGCTCTATAAGAAAGCAAGAGTGTTTAAATTCACGAAAATAAACACAGATCTAAAGTTAGTTTTTTATTTAAAAAAAAACGCAATTAAGACTTCCAATTAAAATAGTTCACAAGAATGTAATTAAAAAAGTTCTTTCAATACATCATCATTGTTGAGACATAAATTATAGATTTTAAGAAATTTGATTCACATTTTTTTTAAAATCTTTCAGCGTGACACTTTAATACTTATGTGTATTGGTGGTAGATTTAATGTTGAATACAAATAATTTTCTTTTTTATAAGTATATACGGTTTGAGATAATACAGAGGGATAGCCAAAATATCCATTTTCATTGACATAGTCAAACATTTAAAATAAAATTCACTCATGCATAAATAAAAATATTTTTTAATTATGTAAGGATGCAAATAATCAATGGAAATCAATGTAATATAAATTTTGATCAAGTTAAAAATATTGCGCATTTATTGAAGTCACGCATAAATGTTCATTTTACATTCTTCGTGAATTTTGCATAAAAGTGGCTTTCTATATACTGAAAACTGAAATCAAAAATTTTAATCAAGAATTTTGAGAGATTTTTTTCTTATATTTAAAATTATATACATTCATCAGTTTTTATTTTTTTCAAATTAACCTTTAAAATAACTGCTAAATTTAAGCTTACCTTTCATAAAACATTTCCTTATATTGCATTTACCAGTTTTATGTAAAAACCAGATGTTAAACGTTTTAATTATTGTGTACTTCGATCTACAAAAATTAATATCGAAGCATTTTGAGTAATCCGTTCTTTCTTTTTGCTTAGGTGTATTGTATCATTAATTTTACTATAAAGTATCATAAATCTGCGCAATGCATCACCAGAATTTGTATAATTTCTATTCTCCACAATTACTTCTATTCGCTACAATAAAAAAAAAAAAAAAAAAAAAAAAAAAAAAAAAAAAAAACTACGTAATTTTAGTAAACCGTTCTGTCATTTTTTTTTTTAAACTTCAGGTGTTATTATATTACTTACTTTACTATATAAATCTGCACAATGCATCGCCTGAATTTTTACATTTAATTTTCCTTATATATATATCATATAAACATTCTTTCTTGTCTCCACAATATAAACAAACTTTAAAATATACAAAAATTAAATAACTAATCCACTTAATTTCAGTAACCCGTTATTTTTTTAAAACTTATTTTAGATGTTATTCTATCCCTTATTTTACTAATTAAAGTAATATAAATCTGCACAAAGCGTCGCCAGAACTTGTACGATTCCATATATATTACCCCTTATATATATTTTGTAAACATTCTTTCTATTCTCCACAATATAAACAAGCTTTAAAATACAAAAATTAAAACAAAAACAAACTAATATGATACTGTTTTCATGCCATTACCTACTTCATCCTTTTTGAAAAGTTCTCGAAACTAAATAAAACATCCTACAAAAAGGTAGCTTCCTGGTGAATGATTTGAACAGTACCGCCAATTTCAATTCTTCTGTGTCGTTCGAGTGTCATTCAAGAATGTTGATTTCAGTACTGACTTAATAAGTAAAAGTTTATTGAAGGGAAAAGCATATGCCTCCCTTCCTCATGGGGTCGATCCCCTCGTCGGTGATCATTAAAGTATGTCCCTTCCGGCTGAAGTACACGGGAATCCCATTTCTAATGTCCCTCAAGATCTACCTATCTTCATGACTGTTAATATAGGCTGACGTGGCCTGCTCTTAAGTGCTCTGGTTTTATGTAGGTAGTATCTACATCTCGGACAGTATTTTTCTCCGTAAATATATTAGTATTGAAAAAAAATCTTTTATTTCTTTCGTACCTGTTAGAATGATAGAGCAACGCCCTTGACTTGTCACTCTGCAAAATTAATGGGTCACTACAAGGCGGAACTTCTACGAGCCGATTGGGTCTAAAGTTTTTTTTTTTTTTTTGATGCATCTAAATTATACAGACAAAAGCAAAGAAAAATGGAGTTAGGTGTCCTTGCTATTCTTTAATAAAATAAAATACTCTCTAAACACTCATCTTTTGTTTTTACTATTCTTCAATTTCGTTTTTGTATGAACTTGTATACGTGATACATTTTATTAAAATATTTTAAGCAATAAACTATAATCTCTTTTTCGTATGAAATGCATTGGATATTTTTTATATACAGTGACCTCTCACTTATAAGTTTTACACGAAAATTATTTTTCAATACCAGTTTTTTTTTATAATTTTCGTCTTATTAAATCGCAGAAATTATAAATTGAATTTTACTATTTTAAAATAGTGGTACGAAAAAGTAATTACTGAACATCGCATATAAGTGAGAGGTCACTGTAATTTGTTACATGCAAAAATGTCAGTATATTTCGATTTAAATTTAAGATACTTGTTGCTTTAATGAAGATATAAATTTTACATCATTATATAAATCTTTAAACTGAAAGTATGTTTTTTGATTGATAAAGATATATTATTTTCTGTGTATTCTGTATATTCTGTTTCTTTTTTGGCCTCCAAAATATTGGTAATTTGAATATAGATAATGTAATCGATAACTGATAAGAATTTTATTTAAGTACCATTTTAAAATAAGGGTAGTTTCTGACTGTGAGCTAAACCAGTCCATGATCAGATTAAGAATAATCACGTGGTTGCAGATTGCGTTACATGTGACAAATAACAATAATGAGCTATTATCATAGCGTGATGAGTTATTTGATGAAGGATTAGGAAAATTTTCAGTCCAAAACGATAGCTGTTATTATTTTTTCTGTTTTATTGTATCATAAAATCATTTTATTACTTATTTAACTGACGCCAGGTATTCTTGGTATTTTTTCCTTACTAAAGCATGTACGCACACAGATGAAATATCATTAAAGAATATTTCACCAAATTCTTTTTTTAAGTAGAAAGAAAATATGAAGGAGTGATTTAAGTTTATGAAAAGTCCAGATATAGCATAAAATTGCCCATAAAGAATGGCATCAGAACTAATCATGAACATTGGAATATTTACCTTTTGTAAGGGATTTTTCAGCTGTAATTCTAAACGAGATAAGTAGAAAAAATACACCATTTAATTACTTTAAAAGCAAGATTAAAACTACATAATTATAAATATGAGATTTAAATGTGGAAGGAAAAGAGTTAGAATCTGTACTATACGGTGGCTCATGAACACATTTTACACCGGCCCATGGATTTTCTGAACTTACTGTAAAAATATGTAGAATGGACTCATCTCAGTACACACGCATACAGCCACAGAGACAGGTCACGATAGTTCCAACTCACTTGGCTGTCGGTAATCAAGATTAGCTGGTTACCCCTAATCATCAAACCGCCATCTGATCAATGTAGGCTGCAAAGCAGCTGAGATTGGTATAGAGTGCCGCAGTAAGTCTCTTTTGTTGCCTGCGTTTTAAACAATATAGATAAAATAGTATAGATAAACATTAAGATTATATTTTGTACTGTAGAATATAGACAGACAAAACAAAGTTTTAAGCACAGAAACATTTCTACCTATTGCAGATAACAGTCGGTAGCATTAACTGTACCGGCATCTGTGCCAAAATATTTTCAGTGCACAGATGACGGTGCGCTGAATGCTACCAAAACTAGTCTGAAATAATTAGAAATGTTCTGCTGCTTAAAACGTTGTTTTATCTGTCAATGTGTATATATTTTTTCATTCATTCTTTTAATTATCCGCAATTATGCCAGCAATATTTATATAAATGTGTTTGTATGTGCGCACTCATGGCGGACAAACGGACCGGTTTGTGTGAGCCACCTGTAGTTGCAGATGTCTTTTTCCAAAGAGGAAAAGTTACTTCCTTTGAAACGCGTTGAGTTATTTACAATTTTATAGAATTTTAATAAGTTTGGGTTTTATAATTATGTTTACCAATATTTTAATTATTTATGTTGCTGCATGTCACGTTACTTAACGAAAATGTGTTAGTATTCATGTTTTATAAGTAATATAACAGAACAATCCATTTCTGGACATTTTTATTTATACATATATCCACTAATACGACATTTTATTTTGTTGAGCAATGCCATGTTGAATATACAGTGGTGGCCAAAAGTTTGGACATTTTTTGAAAGTTTCATGTTTTTCAACTTTGTGTGCTTGTAGAATATATTACTATACTAGCTTATGAAAGTTGACATAATAAGAATGAAGTGTCTCTCATTCTATATTTGATACAACCCCTCATCTTTTTGCTTCGTTTTGGGAAATGCGAATTTCGAGCTTATTCTATCGAAGATTACTATCAGAATTTTCAAGCTATGTTTTTGAGACTTTCATAAAAGTTGGTCTATACATTTAGCTAATATATTATGCACAGTATATTTTGATTGAATTCGCGCATGCGCAGTGAAACAATATTTAGTAAACCTGTTTATTTTTCATACAATTTTTAATATTTTTTAATTCTGATTGAAGGGTTTTGTGTACAATTTTGTTTGTCATATTTTCTGAAAATAACTTGTTTTTATATTAAAAACTCTGCAAATTATAAGCAAAAAACTTGATAAAATTTGGGACTGTTTTTATAAAAACCTGAATTGCCCTTCGAGTATACATGCTATCTTCATAAAAATGAACCCGAATTATTACAATAATCTACTTAATCATAATCTACAGTTTGAATGCTTTTGCGATATTAGTTTTCACAGGGTTATCCAAAATATATTCGTTTTTCTTCAATTTGTTGACGGCCCATTATGGGGTTTCGGGAAAAAATCTTCGCGGAAGTATGTGACGTCTATCATGTTGTTTACACTCCTGAAGTTTCAGGATAATTCCTCATGTAGCTTTTCAGATATTTAACAAAACGTCTAAAATCGCAAGTGACCAGTCATCATTGGAAATATAGTGTATTAGAAAATAATACTTTTATTTAAAAAGCGCAATAAAGATAAACTAAAAGAAACAATGTTCAATGTCACATTTTAAAAACTCTGTGATTGCGATCGTTATAGAAATGTGATAGTATATCCGAAGTGAAAGTCACTATGCTGTTGAACGGAATTGAAACACTAACTTAAAAACTAATTAATGACACAAATATTTAAAATATTACGCCCACTTCCTTTAACAATAATAATATAAACATTCTTTCATTACACTGCTATTTCGTTAACAACATTGCTCACCAAACTATATTTTACAATACTAATTATGTCTTAGTTATTGCAATAAATATAGCTAAAACCGACATGGAAAGAAGTGAAGAAATTCTGTCGAAATATCTTTTAAATATTGCCAAATATCATTTAATATATACAATATGTCCAAAAAGTCTGGAAAATGTCGATAACTTGGAAAATACACATCAAATTGAAAAACAGAAAAATAGGTGTTCAATACCTTAAAAAAAATCTATTCAGTGATATCAATGTTGCGTCCTATCCCCCCCCTCCCCCCCCCCCACACACACCCATGCGGGGGCAGATGGGGGCACCTTTGAAATCTTAAATGATAACCCCTATTTTTTATTGCAGATTCGGAATCCACGGGAAAAATACGTGACTTTTATATTTAACATTGTTTCCGGATAATCGTAGATGGCGCTGTAATCGAGCAAAATGCGGCGTTAAACACAAACCCCGAATCGTGAGACTATTGCTTCTAACGATTCGGTGGTCTTGTTTAACGCCGCATTTCGCTCGATTACAGCGCCATATACGATGATCTTGAAAAAAAGTTAAATACAAAAGTTACGTATTTTTTCCCGTGGAATCCGAATCTGTAATAAAAAATACGAGTTCGTAGTTGCCCCCTCAGCCTCCCCAGGGGGTGGGGGTGGGAGGCAACTTTGATATCACTGAATAGATATTTTTAAAATATTGAACACATATTTTTTTCGTTTTTCAATTTGATGTGTATTTCTCGAATAATTCGACCGCTTCCAGACTTTTTGGACGCACAGTATATTTTTATATTAGTAATACAGTTGAGCCTGGATAATACGAGTCCGGTTAAATCGTAGTATCAGATAAAGAGAGCTTTCTAAAATTCTCTGAAAATCCCAGCAAGTTTTAAGGAAACCGGCTAACGAAGTCCGCGTATAAAGAATAATTTTAACCCTCCCTTCATATTCGTTATGAACAGTATCCACTATAATACTTTCGTCAAGACCAGGGGTTCCCAAATTATGGTATGCATACCAGTACGCGACGATCTGGCTACTGGTACGCAGAAGTCCGATATTGGTACGTCGAATAAAATACAGAATGCAGCATATTATTATGGAATCGAAAACAGCTTGTCTTTATTAAATCGTAAATTTTCAAAAAAATTTCGAGCGCGATTTAGAATCTGTAAACGCTTTTTCTATTTTTTTTTCTTACGAGAAATGTTTGTTATAGCAGACTTGCTGAAATTCGCACACACCACTAATGATTCCAGACATAATTATTGGATTCATATGGATACAAATTTATTTTTTAATAAAGACCTAATTTTGAAATTAACTAATGAAACAATTTTAAATAGCGGAAGAACTGTTTTTAAACATGTTTCATAAATTTAATTATCTGAAGGTAAAGTCTGGATGATTGGAAGTAGGAGGAGTTTGTGTGAGTAGGAACAGTTAAAACAAAATAAAATTCCAAATGTAATTTATAACCCATTGTTCTCTTTGTACAAGAAGAGCTTCTAGGAAGTGTTGAAATAAAAATTTTATTTCAAACATAATTCATAAATTAATTCATTCTGTTAATAGAAATATTTTTCTTCTCTTGAACAAAATGTGTATAGTTTCTTTCTATTTCATGTAAATCAGTTTTTAACAGAGTAAGTTTACACTGTTAAAACTAGAGGTGACAAACCGGTGCCGTTTGGGACGTCGAGGTGAAAAGCTGGAGCTATTTGTTACCCTAGAGTGCCATCGAGGCTTTAAAATGTGTTTGGGGTGCTAATTCGCCTCTCACTGTGAGTTTGAAGCGAATTAAGGCGCCTTGCACTTCGTATTGGCACCTGAAAGGGTGACTGGCGCTTGCGCATGCGCTGTGACGTGTCCCCCCTTCTTCTCGGTGTCGTCAGTGAGATTGTAAAGAGTAGTAAGGTTAACTGGAAGAATTATGCCCTCCAGATTCGACCGGGATAGCTCAGTTGGTAGAGCGTGGCGGCTTCAGCCAAGAGATCCCAGGTTCGAATCTTGGCCCGGACATTTTTCGTCCAGTTGGAATATTACAACTCGTATAGTAGTAAAGTAATGGCTGCCTTTGAAAATCGTAGCGTACACAAACACGTGCCGTGCGATATTTCAATCTGATTAATACTAAATAACGCCATTTATGGCAAATAAATAAACGATCACTAATACTTTTCAAGTATTAAACGCAGTTAGCATTAACAAGGAATATCACTCGGTATTACACGGGAATATCACTCACTATAAATACAGGTATTTGAAATGTTTCAGTGTTTTTGTATATTATGTTTTATTATTGTTATATATATCTATATTTATTTCTGTTATATCTAAATTTAGATATGTTTTATATTATCATAAATGGCTCCATACATAATTTTCAAGCTAAGGCATTTTAAATCATTAGAATCTTGATGTCGAAAGTTCAGATTTTTCTCTCATGAAAGTGAAATTATGTCGTAGCACTTGTTTGCTTGTTTTTTTTTTTAAAAATATGATTTAGCTACAGCTTATAATAATTTCGTATTATTAATATTTTTATCTAATGAATTTTCTCGCATCAGTTTTTGTTACTAATCATCCCAAAATAGATTTAATGAGCATTATAATAAAAAAAAGTTGAAACATAAGTTGTTATATTTAAAAAATGAGTTTAATTTCTTATTTTTCTGAAGTAAACAAACTATTTGTAAGCTACTGAAGAATTAACAAGTTTTATCGAGAAATGATTGTTACTAACTTGTAACTCGAATATTTGACAATTTTAAATTAGTTGATTGATAATATGTATAAACAAGAAATAGTAAACTTGATAAAATATAAATTTCTTGAGATATTTTTATTAATCAAATACTTTTATTATCGAGATTTCCTTTTTAGAGTTTGTGTTTGATCATGAAATGAAGAACTAAAAAATATACCTCATTACATATTATGAATTATTAACAAAATAAATAAATCGCAATTCCTCAACTGATATTTTGAGATTTATAAATGCGGCTTAAATTGAAAAATGTTTTGTGAGTCTCCTGTATTATAACATCTATATATTTAAAACGAAAAGAACATTCTGTCAAATCGATATGAAAATCATCTCTTTGCGCATGCGTCAACGTTGTTTTAAAGGCGTTTACTCTCAAAAATTGGAAACCTGATTGATTAACCCAACCCTTACCTGTTTAGCCTAGAGGGATTGAAAAGAGTTGATTGAAAACAGATGAAGCCATTGCATTGAAAACATATACCTTCTAATATGTTTTTGCTCTGAGGTTGAAAGCTAAATATATTTTTTAAAGAACTGCATTTTTCACTACTAAATATGCATATTTTTTCGCAAAATTTTAAAGAGAGTTTGGATGCAGTTACATTTATAACCGATTGAAATGTCAGAGAGTTCGGAAGATGAGAACTATTTTTTTATTGCTATGTTAAAAGGATCCGACTCGAAAACAAACAAACAAACAAAAAATGAGAAGAAAACATTTATTTTACAACTAGATAACAATATTTTTTCACGAAATTTTTACACGGGCTGTAAAACCGTTTTATTTATCACCAATAAAGATTTCAAAGAGTTCGGACAAAACTATGAAACGACCCTAAATGAAAAAAAAAAAGAAGAGAATGAGCGCTTTTCTCACTAAATATTAATATTTTTTCACGAATTTTTCATTTTTAAATATAATTTCATACAAAATCGGGTTAAAGTTATAAAATAATAAAAACTTGATGTTTTTTTTAATTTATTATCACGGGCCCGGGCAACGCCGGGCGGGGATCAGCTAGTAATAATAATAATAATAAAACACTGCAACATTTCAAAGTGTGACTGAATGAGTGTATAATGTAATGAGTGTATAATGTTTTAGATTATTGAGAATTGAGTTCTGTAAATATATTTAACTCGCATTGCTCAAAGAATTTTTTTTTCATCTTAAAATAATAATGATAAATAAATGTCTCTGCACTACATCTAACAAAAAATAACGATAATAGAAAAAAAAATAAATACTAACCAGTTTGAAGGTAACAAAACTGTGTATTGTTTTCAAGCTGAAAATATCTATTTACAATTTAGGCTGGGAGTTAAAGTTAAAAACATTTATTAAAAAATTTACTTGTAAGTAAAATGACTTCTAAATTTTAAACAAAACCCAACATCTTAATTGGCATTTATTTATCTAGTGTCTATTGACTATTTTTTAACACCTGGTGTATAATACATTTCTCATATATATTAACCTACACATGATATGATCAACTTTCAACTTTGTATAAATTTCAAAAGAGAGAATTAATTATTGATTAGTTTATTGCAGCTAAGTTAAACATTGCTTATGAGTTATATGAGGGGTCGATGCATGTTTTTTTTTCTTGGTGCTCATTATGTGAAAAGTAAAAGTTATTTTTGTGAAATTTTGTGATATTTTTATGAAAAATAACATTTTATTACAAAAGATGAAATCCAGCTACTCAAATTCAAACAAAACATTTATTAATAATAAATTCTTTAAATCCTTCTATTAAAATTTTCCTTCCTGGTGAATTTATTTTCTTTACAAATTACACATTTTAAAACATAACAAAATAAAAATAATTAATGAAGAATATGTTTATATGGAATGGAATTTTATGAAAGGGCCTATTTTATCAAGAGAAATTTTTTTGTGAAGGTGCTCCTTTATGTTTCCTGGATCAACCCCTGTATATGTTTTTTTTTTTTTTTTTTTTTTTTAAGTATCAGAAATGTTTTTCTACCCTTCCACTCACATAAGCAGTTTGTTTAAAGCTCGGAGCTTTTTAAGCTAACTAAATAGGCTGAAAAAGACACTAATTAAGAAACTAATAAATATATCATAAAATTTAATGCTTAAAAATTCTACTCATTATGGCAAAATAGCACACTTTATGCGCAATGTTTGCCTTTATTTGAATAAGTTGATTAAAATTAATATGAAATGAAATTGTGTAACATAATTAAAAATAGCAGTTTCAATAGTTTGATACATTATAAAAATTACACAAATACCTACAAAATAAATATGTAAAAGTTTTTTGAACAAATGTGAAAATCAACACTTGAGTTGGCATTTAATTTTTCAATGTGCATAGGTAGTCAGCACAGCTACTTGTTAATAAGTAATTTTTGAAAGTGACAAAGAGATAACAATAAGAGATAGATAAATAATATAAATTGAAAAAAATCATAAGAAGGTAGATAATTCGAATTGTATACTTTCTTCTCTATGGGGACAGAAATTCTCAACATTAAAATTTTTATACTGTATACAGAAATAAACCATGTTACTACTTTTCTTGGACACCTGGTATTTTTACTTAGACTGGATTTAAAAATATGATATTACATCTATCATAAAAAAAAGACCCAAACGTGGTCAAATTGCTTAAATTACAATACTTATTAGTGATCCTGAAGTTTTTATCATTTTCCTTACTGAATTCAATGTGAAAATGAATCAACACCTTGTATTTCATGATTTAAAACAATAAATACTATTGCTAGACAAGGGCGGGGGTGCCACTGTGCACCATGGATTGGGAATGCTTTCCCTTGTGGGGTGCCGCTGGGCACCTTGGAGTAGGGATGCCATTATTTCACCCCCTGGAGCTCCCTGGATTAGGGCTGCCATCCTTTCACCCTAGTTAAGGGTACCATTCTGGCACCCCTAGAGGTGTCCCCAATGAGACAAGACTTTCACCCCTAGGGGGTGCCAAGTGTCACCTGTAGTTTTAACAGTGTATTTAAAATGGTGATTTGAAATCAAACAAAAACTGTGGTCATATTCAGTAAGGATTTGAGATAAAGCATAGTACATATGTATTGAGGTGGTATATACATAAATGTATGAAGAAACTTGCAAGTGTTTGCTTATTGCGCGACATTATTGTCGTTTTTAAAGATATACAGATTATTAATACAGTTGTATGGAGCCAATTTTAAATGCGCTAACTAAGCATTGGATAAGAAATTCGTTTCTCATTTGACACACCCTGCTACTGTATCTTACGAGAGAGTAAAGAAGTGAACCTATTCAGCTCTCCTGTGATGGATTGCTATAGTCCACATTCAAAAAGTATGAACGTAACAGAATTTTCGTTAGCCAGAATATGAGAATACCGTCTGATATCGTCAAAGTCTGCTTACGTTTAGCACAGCATATCTCTGTGAATGTGCTTTCCCCCCTTCTTTATCTGAAATCAAATAGAGGAATAAAATTAACATCGAATTTGATTTATGACTAAAACTACTGAATATTGAGCCAGACATAGGAAGCTGTGATTGATAAAACAAGCCCACCCTTCTCATTAGTGGTAGGCGTGTGCTATTTTGCCATGAGGGTTATCATGAGCCTACAGGTGAGAATTATGGATGCTAAACATACCCGACCGCATAAAGGTAGCCTCATCAGTGAATAAGACATCTCTGCAGGGAAGGTTTGATTGGATACAGTCTGCTGTATATACCAACGGGCAAAGTTGAGGCGTGGAAGATAATCGTCAGGGGTCATTGCTTGAACTCTCTGTAAATGATACGGATGCATTCCGTCTTCATGTAAAGTCCTCAAAACAGTTGCATGGCTCACACCCAACGTACGTCCTACAGCTCTCGTGATTGTCGACGGGGTGTCTTGCTATCCTCTACTGTGTTTAGTATTCTTTCTTCCATTGCAGGAGTTCTGCGATATCTTACAATGCCAGTATCACGCCTGGAAGCTTAAAACGCTCCACACGTGCTTAACACCCGATGCAGACGCTCGAATGTTCGACGATCCGGTTGATTCTATCCAGTAATCGCTCCCTGTACATGCTTTGCGCAGCTACACCCAGAAAAAGTTTTGTTGAATCAACAAAAATTTGCTTGGCCCAACAAAACTTTTCGTTTAAATATGGGTCAATGGAAATTTTGTTTGAATCAACAAAAAATATATTGTTGATTTTTTTTTGCAATTCCAAAAAAAAAATTTGTATCGTCAGCAAAAAAATGTTTTCTTAATTCAAGTAAAATGGTTCAATTTTACTTGAATTACAAAATTCTTTTTGTTACATAGATATATGCTATGTGTTATTTTAACAATCTATTTTCTTTTTTCAACAAAATATATTTTGTTAGTTTAAATAATAAAACATGTTATAGTGTTACGAACCTGTTTTGTATATACTACAAAACCTTTTGTTAAATGAACCAATCTAAATATGCAATTTAAACTATTTTTTAATTCATTTTCAGCAGGGTATTACGCGTGTAAACCTTGAATAACAACAAGCGAATTTTTATCTGCTTTTTAGCAAGCGAAATCCGAGACAGTGAAAATTGCCATGCCGGGAGTCGATCCCGGGTCCTCAGAACAACTCTCTGAGGCTCTACCACTGGCCTACATGGAACGATATCTGAGTTCGGCATTTCTCACTCTTATATATGTCGGAACGGCTGAAACCGCAGCACAAGATGGAAATATCATCAGGAGCACGCAAATTTCTGCGGCAAACATGTGACGACAATACAAAGCCCAGCATACGACAACACATAGTTAATTTTTAATTCATTTTCAGCAGCAAATTACGCCTGCAAAAAACAGGATAAAAATTCACTGTTATATTTTACCAGTGTACTTTCTTCCAATACCAGAGTACTTATGTACCAAGAGTACTTTCTTCTTGCACAGATAGAAGAAAGTAATAAATGGGACAGGGAGATTTTTAAAACTACCTTGGTTCGTCCCAATGAAAAAAAGTTTTTATTATCCAAAAATTATGTTAATCCTTTAATTATATCATATATTCTAATACGAGCAAATCTTGTGTGTGGTTATATATATATATATATATGCAAATTTTATCTTAAAAACGGCTCAAACGATTTTTACGAAATTTCGTATCCTACCGTTTTGGGGCACTAGAAAACCATTGGGCTAGGTCACATGTTCGAGAAAATTCGATTAGTGGGTCATTTTGGGTCATTTTGGGTCATGGTCTAGCTAATTGTATCTAAAAAACGGTTCAAACGATTTTGACGAAATTTTGTATCCGACCACTTTCGGGCACGAGAAGACTATTGGGCTGGGTCACATGTTCGAGAACTTTTGATTAGTGGGTCATTTTTGGGTCAAGGCGGGTCAAATTAATTTTATCTAAAAAACGGCTCTAACGATTTTGATTAAATTTTGTGTCTTACGAGTTTCGAGCACAATAAAATCATTGGGCTAGGTCACATGTCCGAGAAAATTCGATTAGTGGGTCATTTCTGGGTCATTTCTGGGTCATTGTGGGTCAAGATCTAAAAAGCGGCTCAATTTACACTAAATTTCGCATCCAATGGTTTTCGGGCACGAGAAGACTGTTGGACTAGGTCAAATGTTCGAGAAAATTCAATTAGTGGGTCATTTTGGGTCATTTTGGGTCATGGTCAAGCTAATTGTATCTAAAAAACGGTTCAAACGATTTTGACGAAATTTTGTATCCGACTATTTTCGGGCATGAGAAGACTATTGGGCTGGGTCACATGTTCGAGAACTTTCGATTAGTTAGTCATTTTTGGGTCAAAGCGGGTCAAATTAATCGCTCTAACGAAAAAACGGCTCTAACGATTTTGATTAAAATTTGTATCCTACGAGTTTCGGGCACGCGAAAATCATTGGGATAGGTCAAATGTTCGAGTCATTGTGGGTCAAGATCTAAAAAGCAGCTCAATTTACACTAAATTTTGCATCCAATGGTTTTCGGGCACGAGAAGACTGTTGGGCTAGGTCACATGTTCGAGAAAATTCAATTAGTGGGTCATTTTGGTCATGGGTCATTATGGGTCAAGCTATTTTATCTTAAAAACGGTTCAGAGGATTTGAAATAAATTTAGAACCCTACAGGTTTAGGGAACGGGAAGACTATTAGGCTAGGTCACATGTTCGAGAAATTTCGATTAGTGGGTCATTTGGTCATGGGTCATTATGGGGCTATTTTATCTTAAAAACGGATTAGACTATTTACACTAAATTTTGCATCCTATGGTTTTCGATCACGAGAAGACTGTTGGGCTAAGTCACATGTTCGAAAAAATTCAATTAGTGGGTCATTTTGGTCATGGGTCCTGATATTTGAACTCAAATTTAATTTTGACCGAGCATAGCTCGGTCTTCCCTGCTCGTAGCTGTATAAGTAAAATAAATCGAGTTACGTTCAAAGATTACAGGCGTAATTCACTGCTGAAAATGAGATAGAGCTATTGCAGAAATCGCGAAAAATGCAACATAGCAGCGCCACCAGTTGCGCGATTGTTACCAAAAACTAATCAGCAAAAATTTATATCAGGAAGTAACTGAATATAAACTTTATTAAATTCCGTGCATTAGTTCTTGAGATAGAGCGCCCACAAAATTTTTGTCACATACAGACAGACAGAGTAATTGACAGTCATTTTCTAAAAACAGTCAAATCGTGTTCAGGACCTTCTAAAATCCGTCGGAAACCGGAAGTCGAAAATTTTCATGATTTTAATACTTTCTTCTTGTAAAGATAGAAGAAAGTAATAAATGGGACAGGGGGATTTTTAAAACTACCTTGGTCCGTCCCAATGAAAAAAAGTTTTCATTATCCAAAAATTATGTTAATCCTTTAATTATATAGCTATATAAGTCAAATAAATCGAGTTACGTGAGAGAGTTATGGCTACTACACAACAATTTATATTTTGCAAAAACAATAAAATTTTGCTGGAATTACAAAATTATTGTAAAATTGAAAAAAAAAAAATTTAATTCAAGTAAAATTGATGAAATTTTGTTAAAAGTTTGTAAGAGTGTTAACAATATTTTTTTGTCCAAGCAACAAAACCAATTTTTTTACTTCAACTAAAAATTTTGCTAAAACAACCAAAATGTACTCAACAAAACACGTTTTGTTGTTTTAATCAATTCCTTTTTCTAGGTGTAAGCCATTTACTTGTGCAGCCCCATACACGAAATGCATGTCAGCAAGCTCCGCATTGGTGATGGATGCTGCTCAAGATCCGTGCGGAAATGAAGAATCCTGTTAGCGCAGCGCTTTTATACACCGCACTCGTCAGCGCTCTCTACCGGCTAAACGAGGAATTACCGCACACACATTTCTATGCGAAATCTGCTTATTTATGTCCTCTCTACCTGCCTTAACATTTTGACATATAGTTCTGAACCATCCAGTATTCAACAGCAAACATGCAGCATTGAAAGTTTCTAACATGTTTAATTTTTTAGCAATCCAAAGCCGTTATAAAAAATTACAGCACGTTCAGAAGGACAGGCCTACAGACGAACCACGGTCATGCGCTTTTCAAATATCTTGAATAGTGTAAAATACACAAGGTGTACAAAAAAAAATTAAATTCGATTTACTTTTCTACCTGCTACAGATAAGTAGATAATATAAATTGCAAAAGTTGTTAAATTTAAGGTACACCCAGAGAAAAGTTTTGTTGAATCAACAAAAATTTGATTGGCCAAACAAAACTTTCCGTTTAAATATGGGTCAATGGAAAATTTGTTTGAATCAACAAGAAAAATATTGTTGCTTTTTTTGCAATTCCAGCAAAAAACAATTGTATCTTCAACAAAAAAATGTTCTGTTAATTCAATTTAAAATGTTTCAATTTTACTTGAATTAACAAAATTCTTTTGTTGAAAGTTTTCTCAAAATAAATATAATTATCAGTTACTTTAAAAGTTCTTTTCAGTTTCGGCAACAAAAACTTTTGTTTAAAGAACAATTGTTTTGTGTAATTTTAAGAATTTTCTTTGTTTTAACAACAAAAGTTTTTTGTTACATAAACAATTATAATATTTACTTTAAAATTATTTTTTATATTAGAACCAATCTAAACGTAACTAGTTTTTTAGATAATTTTTATTTCATTTTCAGCAGTGAATTACGCCTATAATCCTTGAACAATAACAAGTGAAATTTTATCCTGCCTTTTTTCAAGCGTAAACCTACAGATTGAACAACGTGCCAAGCCGGGACCTCAGAATAACGATTTGTGACTCTAACCACTCAGCCAGAAGGAACGATATCCAAACTCGAAATTTCTCACTCTTATATATGTCGGACTGGCTGCAACCGCAACACAAGATAGAAATATCATCATGAGCACAAGGCCCGCTTAAGACATAAAAGTAGGGGAAGCCCGACGTTACTCTGGTGTCCCCCTCTACCAATTGCTTTGTTATTTACTAATTCCATTTTTGGTATGCTGCAACAAGTTGAAATTTTACCATCAAAATTTCGAGTAAACAACAATTTAGAAAGAGCTTCTTAGATAAAAATTTCGTAAGGAAAAAATGCATTTTTTACCCTGATTGAATTTTTTTTTCTGTAAAAAGTTATTCTGAAATATAAATTTGGGGTACCTTTGTATTTCTTTGGGTAAGCACGGGCTTTCCGGGACTATTTGGTAAACAGGCCCTGCATGAGCATGCAAATTTCTGCGGCAAACATGAGACGAAAATACAAAGCCCAGCATACGACAATATACAGTTAATTTTTAATTCATTTTCAGCAGTGAATTACGTCTGTAAAAAACAAGATAAAAATTCACTGGTTATTATTCAAGGATTACAGGCGTAATTCACTGCAGATAATTAATTAAAAATTAACTGTGTTGTCGTATGCTGGGGCCTTAGAGCGCTATTCTGAGGACCCGGGTACGATTCCCGGCTTGGGAAAATTTTCACTCTGTCGGTTTACTCTTGAAAAAAAGCAGGATAAAAATTTCCTGGTTATTATTTAAGAATTACAGGCGTAAATCACTGCTAAAAATGATTATCCGTGAAAATTAATCCGTGCATTAGTTCTTGAGATTTAGTTATAGTGAAAATCATGAAAGAAATAACATAGCAGCACCACCTGTTGGGTTATTTACACCAAAACGTAATCGGCTTCTATTTATGACAAGGTTTAACTCAATCTGTATTTTGATGTAAATCAGTGCATTAGTTCTTGAGAAATCGTGAATTTATTGCAGAAATCGCAAAAATTGCAACATTGCAGCGCCACCTGTTGCGCGATTTACGCCAAAAGCTAATCAGCACCAATTTTTATCAGGAAGTAACTGAATATAAAGTTTTATTAAATTCCGTGCATTAGTTCTTGAAATTGAGCGCCCACAAAATTTTTGTCACATACAGACCGACAGAGTCATAGACAGTCATTTTCTAAAAATAGTCAAATCGTGTCCCGGACCTTCTAAAATCTGTCGAAAACCAGAAGTTGAAAATTTTCATGACTCCAATACTTTCTTCTTGTAAAGATAGAAGAAAGTAATAAATGCGATAGGGGGATTTTTAAACTACCTTGGTTCGTCCCAATTAAAAAAGTTTTAATTATCAAAAAATTATGTTAATCCTTTAATTATACAGCTATATAAGTCAAATAAACCAAGTTACGCGAGAGAGTTATCGCTACTACACAACAATTTAAATTTTGTAAAAGCAACAAAATTTTGCGGGAATTATAAATTACAAAATTATGGTAAAATTAAAAAAAAACATATTTTGTTAATTCAAGTAAAATTGATGAAATTTTGTTAAAATTTTGTAAGAGTATTAACAATATTTTTTTGTCAATGCAACAAAACCAACTTTTTACTTCAACTAAACATTTTGCTTGAAACATCAAAATGTACTCAACAAAACATGTTTTGTTGTTTTAATCAATTCCTTTTTCTGTGTGTAGGAAAATGTTATTAATTATCTTAATGAAATGTTCCTACGATTAATTATAAAAAAAACCACTTTTTTGTACAAAATTTTACACCAAAGTTACACCAAATTTACACAAAATTTTTATACGACACATTAGATAAAATAGTTCGCTTAGAAATGTTTTATTGTTGCTGTAAAAAGATCATTACAAACAACTGCATACCTACATCTTTAAAATTGAATGTGTTATGCTTAATTGAAAACTGACTGTTGTTAATGGGGAACATCTATGAAATAAAAAATATAAATGTAGATACTACAAGAAACAGTGGATAACTACGGGCAATAATTCACATGCATTTAACCTTAAACTAAAAATAATCGACGCTTACAAAAATATTGGTGGAGAAATAATACTTATCTCTATCTCTATTGGTCAAGAATTCAAAAAAAAAAAAAAAACCTCTAAAACACAAATCTACACAACTCTTATTAGTAAAGCTCATTTAGCTGAATTTATGTATTGAAATTCAGAGAAAGAGCTTTGAGCTTTCTGATTTACTTTTTAAAAAATCACATTTCGCTGATTTTAAATGTACATTTCTCTCTTTACATGATCTCTGTCTGTGTAATTCTTTATCAAGTTATACTAGGAAATCCAGAATATAAGTGAAAACCAGAATATGTGTGACAGATTATATGTGAAAACCATTTTAGGTAGATTTCGTAAGAAATACTACCTATTACATTCTCACCTAAGTTGGAAATTTTGAAAAATTTTTGCAGATCTACGCCGATCATGACTCCCAGAACCCAAAAATACTCCCAGTTCAAAAGTTTATCTATCTATCTATCTATCTATCTATCTATCTATCTATGTCACTTTTTTCTGACCACGATAACTGGACAAATTCCGCATAAATCTTTTCCAAACTGATACATAAAATCAAGGGTCATAAAATCTCGGTCAAGTTCGTTAATGGGGAAAATCGAACCAAGGGGCGGGGGGAAATGGGGGGGCTTTTTGTGAAAACAGAAAAATCCTCATAATTTCTTTATTATTATACGTATCGAATCCGTTTAAAGTTATTACTTCTAGGAAAAGAGGCGAAAATTTATATAGGACAGATTTTTGATATAATTAAAAATGGCCTCAAGGGGGGGAAAAAGGGGGGGTTTAGAAGAAAAAAAATCATAGCTTCGTCAATTCACAAGATATCAAATTCGCGTAAATTTATTATTAATCTTCTTAGTATTACCTAAAACTTTTATATTGACAAGTTTTTTATAGGACCAACCGTTATAGCAAAAAAAAATTAAAAACCAAAAAAAATCCCTGCCGGCTCCGCCTGCAAACAAGTTATTTTTCGAAGTAGGCGGTTCCAACTCCCGCATCTTTTCGAAACTGATACATAAAATCAAGGGGCATAAAATCTCGGTCAAGTTCGTTAATGGGCAAAATCGAACCAAGGGGGGGGGGACTTTTTGTGAAAACAGAAAAAAAAAACATAATTTCTTAATTATGATACGTATCGAATCCGTTTAAAGTTGTTATTACTTCTAGTAACAGGGCCAAAAACTTATGTATGACAGATTTTTGATATAATTAAAAATTACCTTAAGGGGGGGAGGGAAGGGGGGTTTTAGAAGAAAAAAATTCATAACTTCGTCAATTCCCAAGATTTTAAATCCGCTTAAATTTATTATAAATCTTCTTAATATTATCTAAAACTTTTATATTGACAAGTTTTTTATAGGACTAACCGTTATAGCAAAAAAGAAATTAAAAACAAAAAAATCCCTGCCGGCTCCGCCTGCAAACAAGTTATTTTTCGAAGTAGGCGGTTCCAACTCCCGCATCTTTTCGAAACTGATACATAAAATCAAGGGGCATAAAATCTCGGTCAAGTTCGTTAATGAGCAAAATCGAACTAAGGGGGGGGGGGAGGGGGGGACTTTTTGTGAAAACAGAAAAAAACCCATAATTTCTTAATTATGATACGTATCGAATCCGTTTGAAGTTATTATTACTTCTAGGAGAAGGGCTGAAAATTTATGTATGACAGATTTTTGATATAATTAAAAATTGCCTTAAGGGGGGGGGGAGGGGGTTTCTTAGAAGAAAAAAATTCATAACTTCGTCAATTCCCAAGATTTCAAATCCGCTTAAATTTTATAAATCCCCTTAATATTATCTAAAATTTTTATATTGACATGTTTTTTATAGGACCAACTCTTATAGCAAAAAAAAAAAATCCTTGCTGGCTCCGCCTGCAAACAAGTTTGGTTTGGAAGTAGGCCGTTCCAACTGCAGCATCATCGCAAAAAGGTCATTTCTTCCGCAATTCCCGACAAACAGGCGCCCCACGTTCTGCGTCTTCGAAATCTACCTGTTCCTGTAGGCCGAGCCGTCAGGGATTTTTTTAATTGAAAAATCTAATGGATTTTTACATTTAATATTTTTTTAAGTTACCCCCTAAACACCAAAAACCATTTTCATATGAAAAATATTAATAAATGGTTTAAATAATTTTTTGAAAATTATTAAGAGCGATACTTTCGTATTAGCTGCAGCCCAGCAGCCGAAGAAATTGTCAAAGATTTCGTTACCCACAGCACCCTTTTTAATTCTGATAATTTCAGTGATTGAAGCGCGTAGTTCGATTACGTCTGTTAAATTTGTTTTATTTACATCATTTTATTAATTTATAGGTAAGGTTTTAATTTCATTATGAAATATTAGCTTAGAATGCTGGACTATTTATAATTTTTTAAGTGCAAACATATTCATTTTTTGTAATCGAGCTGCAGACGATAAAGATTTAAATAAGCTTGAAAATTATTTTAAAAACCATAAAAAATCAGTAAATTAAGATAGAGTTTTAAAAAAGATGCATTTCAAAGAAAATTTTTTCCTACGGTGTAAAAATTGAAATTGCACTTATGTTTAGAAGTTGAAAAAATTGCAGTAAAAGAGAAATTTATTTGTCAGGTTTTACCAACCGCAACATGACGCCAACGTTACTCACGGACATATTTTTGCTTTATAATATACATTTTTGGTGCAATTTTTCACACTTGTTAACATATTTTTTTTTCGAAAAAACGCCGTCGTTAATTTTCGTATAGTATTTACTAGCTGTTACGCGTGACGTCGCTCACGTAACTTTAAAAGAAAAATAAATGCAGTAATTAAGGAAAACATTTCACCCCGCTTATGTAATTAACCAACTCATTATCACATTTTATAGCAGACAATAGGGTATTTACTTGTTATAGGGGTTTTGACATAACTCGGTCTTAAAAAAGTAAAATTTTGTGCTAAATAATATAAAAACAATTGTAAAAATGACACTACAACAATGAAAAAAGGAGTAAAAAATGAGCAAGGAAATGATCATCTCGAAAGCCAAAAAGTGTTTACCATGCAAAAAACAAATCTGGTTAGAAAAATGTATTTATTTTGGCGACCAAATTTTTGCCCGCTAAAAAAAGCAAATTAACTATGGACTGGATTACAGAGCCTAGCCTTCCTATTCTCGGCTATTTTCTATATCTACAAAAACAACTTTTCAAAAGTAAGAAAAAAGCCAAGCGTAAAAAAAAAAAACAAGTTGTGGCTAAAAAATGGTGTGATATCAAATTTCCAAGCTATTATATTACTTTTTTAACTTTTTTCCATTAAATAAGTTATCATATATATAAGTCTAGTGCCTACGTATATGTTAATTGAAATCGTTTTCTCCTGTACTAAATACATCCTAACGAGTTTCTGAAAATTCAATTTTTTTCAAATTATGCATGATGGGCTTGGCGGCCATCTTTGCATATTATTGACAAAATTCTAAGCATCCAAATCCGTAGTTAAAATCCGAAGTTCAAAATTGTTATTTAAGCAAATATTTTAAGCGTTTCATTTATAGATTTGTATGATCTGAAAATTGTGTCTTAAGATAATGATGACTTATCTTAAAGATTCATCTTATGATTTATTTTTTACAGTAATTAATAATTTCAAACTAGTAAAAATCAATTTCTCAAAATATCAGTCTTATCTAATTTATCTGTCCGTAGTTAAAATCTGAAGTTCGAAATTGTTATAAACATATTACATTGCAAACATATTACGCTTTTACTTTAGAAATTTGGGTGCTTAGAAATATGAAAAGATGGCCGCCAAGCCCATCATGCATAATTTGAAAAAAATTGAATTTTCAGAAACTCGTTAGGATGTATTTAGTACAGGAGAAAACGATTTCAATTAACATATACGTAGGCACTCGACTTATATATATGATAACTTATTTAATGGAAAAAAGTTAAAAAAGTAATATAATAGCTTGGAAATTTGATATCACACCATTTTTTAGCCACAACTTGTTTTTTTTTTACGCTTGGCTTTTTTCTTACTTTTGAAAAGTTGTTTTTGTAGATATCATTTCTTTTTTTTAAAACAGAATAAACATAATTTAAATAATCTAAACATGAGAAATAATTTAAAATTACGTTTTACTTTCAGTCATTGTTTAAAAGGTTAACTAGAAATACCAGTAGATTTTTAAATTAAACTAATAACAACATACTAAATGTGGCTTGTTATAATACTTGTTATCCCCCGTTAAAAAATATCACTGACTTATCGATGAAATGAATAAAAATGCAATACGTACATAGCGTGTCAGCGCTGCATTTGAAATCAAACGTGATATCACGCTCTTTTATTATTAGCACTAGCTGGCTTCGCCCGCTAGCGGACCCCTAATTTATATCGGGGCCTCGAATCTTGTAAAACCTCGAATAAGATAAACCTCGAACCGAACGAACCTCCGACCTGGTTCTCCGCTGTCTTCGGCACCGGATAATGCCTTAATTTGCCCATCGAATAGTATAAACCTCTAACCAAACTAACTTCCGACACGGGTCCCCGCTGCCTTCGGCACCGTATAGCAGTCGTGCTGCGCACGCTCAAGTTCCATCTTCCACCACCAGGTAGCGAAATCTGTTCTGTATGAACCTCGGGCACTGAAATCGTTAAGGCTATAGATGTCGAGTCGAATGAACTGTACCCCGTCGTGATCTAGCCCATAGAGCCAGAGATAGAAAAGTGCCCCCTGGTGGTGAAAAAACGAACTAAAATCGGAAAGCTCTATTGATGTCGAGTCGAATGAGCCATACCCCGTCGTGATCCGACTCGTAGGAACAGATATAGGAAAGCATCCCCTGGTGGTGAAAGCTAATCGCGCTTGGGGGGCAAAAGAGGGGATGAACACCGGAGACGCATAAAAGGATTAAGCGGTCACAGACCTTTCCAACAATGTATCACATGAGGGGTATGTGCAAAATTTAGAAAATACCCCCCCCCCCCTGCATATTATGATTAAGCGTTCACAGACTTTTCCAACGATATATCACATGAGAGGTGTCGGCAAAATTTAGAAAAGTGCCCCCTTTGGGTGGGAGGGCGGAAAGTGGGAGGATGGACCCCGAAGATACATAATATGAATAGCGGAACAATTTTTAGAATTTCTGAAAGCTGATTTTTATTTATTTATTTATTTATTTATCTATTTTTTATTTTTTGTTTATTATTATTTTATTTTTTTTGCGTTGCCCTGTGCATGTTTGGAATTTCTTAGCAATTTCTTAGATTTACCTTATTTTATTCAATTAAACATTGTACTGTTACAATAAATTTAAATGGAAACTTCACTTCTAAAACAAAAATAATTTAACAACTGGATTTCATTAATTTATAGGAAAACTAGCAAGCTACGCCCACTGCGCCCGCTGCGCCCACTGCGCTGGTCGGCTTCTACAAATGAACCCTGAATCAAACGAAATATATCGTTTAATTTGACCTTGTATTTGAAAGCAATCTGTATATTTACGTGGAATATCCTTCCACATTACTGAAAAATTACGCGATTGCGCTATTATATTTTCTAATGTGCAGTCAAAATTTTAGCTGTTAAGGACAAACTCTTTTATTTGGTCATTTACAGTTAGGGTTTGCTAAACAATGATAAAACTATATGCAATATACTAAAACCATCACTAAAAATTATCGAAATAACAATGCAAACAAATTAACTAACAAAATCCATTCAGAAGAAGTTTTTATAAAGGCTAATCTTTGATAATCTGATTATTGAACTTTTCCACATAATTCTAAAACAACAAAACGATATAAAATATACTAAAACAATCCTTACAAATTATCTACTTAACAATGCAAGTCGCAAAAAATACGCCCAGTAAAAACTATCAAAAAGGCTAATATTTCGGAATCGGGTTCACTTGACTATATAACCTTCGCACATAACTGTTGGACTAAGCAACGTAGGACAATATATAGTACATTAACACCATTTCTGAAATAGCATCTAACTAACAATAAAATTCTCATCAAAATCCGTTCAGTAGAACTTTTTTAGAAGGCTAATCTTTCATAATCGGAATCAAATATTGAAACGGCTAATATTTGATAAAAAAAATGGTCACCCGATTTTCGAATTTCCCCCTATAATTCTAGAACTAAGCAACGTTATATAATAAAACGTTCCCTAGAAAATTATTTAACAGTATAGGGTCCATCGAAATACATTCAGCAAAATCTTTTAAAAAGGCTAATCTTTCATAATCGGATTGATCTGATTATAGAACTTCCCAGAATAATTATATAACTAAGCTACGTAGAACGATATGTTATACATTAAAACCTTCCCTTAAAAATTATCTTAGTTTAAGTTCTACGAAAATGCATTCAGCAGAACTCGAGTTATAAGCAGCCGGAACGAAATTTCATATATGTAAAAGTAAATAGAAGTATATTGCCATTAATATAGTTTGCATTTGAATAAAAAAAGGTACTTTTCGGTTAGCCGGGCAGCAGTGATATATGAACACACACACACACACACACACACACACATATATATATATATATATATATATACATGTATTTCTGTAGATATATGTGTATATATGTGTGTGTATATATATATATATCACTGGCGCCCGGCTAACCAAAAAGTACCAAAAAAAAATACTGCGAAAATGCAGTCGTACACTTGAAACAAAAACACCTTTTGGACTAAAATCTCTCATCAAAACTGTTTTTCTTTTTTTTCTTTTCTTTCTTTTTAAAAAAAATAAAATTAGTAACAGTTTTTTCTTTTATTTTTCCAGATGTATAGCCATTTCAATTCTTTCTGCAACAAAAAAAGACACTTTTTGGCTTAAAATCAAATTGTTTGGGGTCAAAAGTAAAATCAAAATCGCCAAAAACAAAAGATAAATCGCCAAATTTGTTTCAATAGAAATCTTGCCCCTTGAATAATGTTTTAAGCATTATGAACATGTCTAATCATGTTTAAATTAAATATTTTCGTTTTATAATATTCTCTCATCAAAACTCTTTTTTTTTCTTTCTTTCTTTCTTTCTTTTTTTTTTTTAAATAAAATTAGTAACAGTTTTTCTTTTATTTTTCGAGATGTATAGCCTTTTCATTTCTTTCTGCAACAGTAATGATCGCCAAAAAATTAGCAATGGTAACCTTTTCGGCCAAAATAACAGAACTTTCTATCATAATTCGATAGCTATTATACGTAGAACGTTGTGTTACAGACTAAAACCTTCCCTGAAAAATTATCTCTCGAACAGTGCAAGTTCCATCAAATTCCATTCAGCAGATCTCGAGTTATAAAGGAACGGAACGAAATTTCCGTTTGTGTTTTATATACAGTGGACTCTCTCTATTCTGAACACTCATGGGACTGACCAAAAATGTTCAAATTATAGGGGTGTTCATTATAGAAGGAGATTGGGAAGTGCATTACTACTACTACTATGTATTGAGTTTATAGAATGTATAGAATACTTAGCCTGGTTAACCATGCAAGTTACCTGTGATGGAGGTGCTGAATTTAGAAACTATTAAAAAAGTTAATTAAAAAAGTTATATTAAAAATTTTTACAAAACATACAATTACATTACTTGAAAAGATAATAGGTACATTACTTAAAAAAGTGAGTAATTTTAGTCAGTTTTTGCACTGTGTATGCTCGTGCAGTGTACATGTTATCTAGTTGTTTAAGAAGTGGAAAGGCTTCTGGGTGATGTTCAGCCGCATAGTTCAACAGGTCTTGAATCCCTTGGCCATATTGCTTGAAGGTAATCGTACTTCTTGTTTAATCGGTTTCTTCTGGTTCTAGTTCGTCTTCACTACCGTATTCCTCTTCAACGATGTTGTCGCAAACAGGAAGGCTTCCGTCGGGTTCGAGATAAGCTCCAGGTTCAATTTCAGTATGAAGCTCCTGAAGAATTGACCCCAAGTCACTCACAACTGTTGCTTCTTGGTCCTCTGTCCTTGATTGCTCATTCTCACACGGGAATCCAGCTTTGTAGAAGCATTTTTGGATGGTGTAGGGGGTTACTTCATTCCAAGCAATTGATATCAATGGACAGCATCCATGACATCAACCTTCTTCGTTAGTTCGGTTGCCGAATTTGCCTCCTCCATCACCACGGACATTTTCTTCAAAAAATGAATTCGGTAGTGAGCTTTAAAGGTCTTGATTACTCCTTGATCCAGTGGTTGGATTATAGAAGTACAGTTCGGTGGCAGGAACTTCAGGCTCACGTTGCTCAGCTGAGCATTTGTATGTGATCTGGCATTATCCACAAAAAGAAGAATTTTTCTTCCTTCTCTCTTCATCATCTCGTTAATGCCCTCCAACCATTGTGATAAAATTGTGAATGTCATCCAGGCTTTTCGATTTGATTTATAGTGGACAGGCAATGATGCTATCTTCACATTTTAGAAGCATCGTGGTTTTTCACTTTTTCCGATCACAAGTGGTTTGTGCTTCTCACCCGTAAACCTGGCACAGAGCATGACGGTAAGTCTTTCTTTTGACATTTTTCCGCCCATGCATTTATCGCTTCTTTCTGCTAAGGTTTTATTTGGAAGAGCTCTGAAAAACAGGCCGGTTTTCTTCGGCATTGAAAATGTTAGCGGCATCGAAATCCTTCGTTATATCCAGAAGCTTTCTTTTCCATTCCTCCACAGTGTCGATATTTACGTCTGCAGCTTCACCATTGATTATTTTGAATCCGATGTTATGTCAACTTTTGAAGCGAGTCATCCATCCTTCTAATGCCTTGAATTCCGTGATTTTCTCCTTTTCTGCAAAATCCAGAGCAATCTGCTTTAGCAGGGGTCCAGTGACAGGAAGATTCTTCGTTCTCATTTGGCAAAAAAACTTCCAGACGTGATTGTTTATGTTCTTGTTTCCAGTTTTCTTTTCAAAAATTCAACAATTTGAGAAAGGTTCATTTGCTTCAAAAGCGGCTATAGTTTCTTTCTCTTTCTTGCTGATTGCGTTGACTTGACCTACTGAAATTCCAAATTCCGATGCAATTTTTCTTTGACTTACTTTTGATTTGAATTTTTGAACAACTTCATATTTTTCCTGAAGTTTCAGTTCTTTCCGTTTTTTCGTTTTCTTACTTGTTTCTGACATATCTGCGTAAGTGTCCCTGCAACAATAGTGAAAATTTTACCTTTGCCGGGCAAAAGGAAGAAAAAAACAGAAGCGATAATGCTGCCAACCAGGTG
This sequence comes from Maratus michaelseni, assembly GCA_963931845.1. Taxonomy (NCBI): domain Eukaryota; kingdom Metazoa; phylum Arthropoda; class Arachnida; order Araneae; family Salticidae; genus Maratus; species Maratus michaelseni. The sequence continues at coordinate 366,122,759 of OZ007586.1, forward strand.
TGCAGAAAAGAAACCATAATCCTTTTTTAACCACTCCCACTAACACCTGTTGCCTCTTACCTGTCATTGGAAGGTGGGCGTTTCTGTTGCGCAATCGTTCTATTTTTATCTCAGCTTGGAAGAGGGGAAATCTCGTGACATGTTTTTTACATTATTTTTTCTTCTATCCCTTTGCACAAAAATCGATTGTTTTGATCATTTCATTTAATTTGATTATCATGATTTACTTTTTCTAAAATGGAAACAATTTCATATCTGCACTTTTTTATTTATTAAAAATATATAAGAATGTTCTAGTTAGTTGAGAACACATTCGGTAAAGACAAAAATATTCTTCGATTTTTTTTGTTTGTTTGTTTTGTTAACTGAAGATTTTATCTGAAATATAGAAACAAATTTCAGCATCGGGTAGATCTTAAAACCTAGAAATGATTTTGTTTCTTTATTTTTAAATCGAGTTCATTGAACCCTTTTATTCTTTTGCAACAATTTTTCCAAATTTCCATGATGCGAGAATTCTCCGCATTCCGACTGCAAATACGCGTTCAGTTTACGGAGAGGCGGGTTAGAATGGGGGATCAAAAGTAGTGTTCATAATAGTGGGGTGTTCAGATTAGAGGGTGTTCAGAATACAGAAAGTTCATCTTTTGTTAAGTCTATGGAGTTTCGCCGGGACTGCCAGAAAGTGTTCATAATACCGGGGTGTTCACATTAGAGAGTGTTCAGATAGAGAGAGTCCACTGTATATAGCGAGGCTAACGAAAAAGACAGGCTACCGCGGTGCGTTCCACTTATCTTTTTTTTTACAGACCGCTAGAGTGACGTGATGCTCTTTTCGTACACCTGCATTGGTGGATTCGAGCCTCACGTGAATCCCGCGGTCTGTAAAAAAAGATATGCGTAAAGCACCGCGGTAGCCTTTATTTTTCGCTAGCCTCGTATATATAGTAGATGACGTGAAAGGTATTCCTGCGAACGAAATGCCTGTCCTTTACCGTGTTTTTTTATTTTTAGAAATAAATGAATCACATTTAATTCATTTCAAAATTTTTGTTTACGTCTGGAAAGAAATTTTAAATGGCGATAACTCTTAATGTATACATTTTAGAAGGTACATCTTCCCTCAAAAACTAATTTATTTTTAAAGATCTTTCTAAAAACGTAAATTATATATTTAAAATATTTTTAAAGCATAAACACTACGTCTGATTACTTTATTTTACAATATTTAAAAGAACACGCATTTTATCACTTGCAATTAAATACACTAAACAAACATGAGTGAAAAATTGACCTGGGCCTGGACTCGAACCTGGGACCTTATGCGTACCATGCCGACGCTCTGCGACTGAGCTACCCAGATCCATATTCGTAACCGGCAATTTCTCATACTTATTCATGTTAGAAACAATCATCTGCCACAGTTTGCAGTCATATTTAATTATTTCATAAAATATGTGTTCTTATAATTGTGAAGTTTTATTTAAAAAAAAATATATCTTCAGAAGAAAATGGCTGACTTGCAGATAAAATTTGATGTGGTTATATTATAACCTGTAACTGATTTGTGCTATTTTAATACAGATGGTACATGGTCGTTGGCGGGTTTTATCTCTGTTTTGGCATAATTTTTTAATCGCCAAGTTAATTAACAGTTTTTTGCTAATTAAGGATAGAAAATAATATTTTTTTACACTGAATTTTATAAAAGCACATAGATTACGTAATTACTTGTCCAAAAATGCAATCCTTTTTTTATTCTGCCGAATATTAAGGTCTGTAGGTTGTTTGAAAAAAAAAGTTTGACGAAGAAAAAAGTGATCATTTTAAGTAACTCGACGTTTTTAAAAAAAAATCTATATCTCTGTTTATAAATCACTTATGAAGATGAGTTTGGTCTTAAATTGAAGAAATTCTTCATTAGATTCTTCAAGTTTTCGTTTTTTATTTCGGCGACGCTTGGTTTATTATATATCTGATATTTTAATCTGGCATGTTTTGTCGATTTAACATTGCGAAGTTGATTCCTGTAAATAAGCAGTAGCGGTCTAGTTCAGTTCTTGGCGTTGTTTGTGTGGCGTTTTTTTTTTAAAGCTTGGCTTGGCAGAGCGACCGCCCTGCTTGATATCTATATATATATTAAGCTATCTTACGTGGCACAGAAACCACGATTAATTGTTAATTGTTAATCGCAACGCCCGAATGAAACACATCTCATTGGTCATTGTGTAAAAGTCCTTTGGCAGGATTTAGGACCAGATAAATTCTTCTTAGATTAAGACATTTTGGAATACAAAATTTCCCACGGGTTTAGTTTAAATGAATTAAATTTTCAACATATTTATAGAGAGATATAAAAATAATGACTATACTATAATGACTTTTATCACTTTCATTCAGAATAAACGAATCTGTTAAGGAGATTCAAGCCACAGGTTCGTTTGGAAATCTCTGTTCGGGCATGTGGCGCAATCTCTCTGACATTTTTGAAATACATGTTGTTAAAAATAAAGAATCCGGTTTCAATAGCAAATTTTCAATAGCAGCGTAATATAGCAAATTTATCCCTCCACGATTTTTGAATTTTTAATGAGTGAAACGTGCAATTTCTGCCAAGACTTTTCTTACAGAAATCGCGATTATTTGTTAATTGTTTAAAGTCAAGCCTCGATCTTATAGTGATATGCCATTTAGGTTCAACCGTAAGAACTTTCCTCACCTTTTCATTCTTTAAAAGTAAGTGTAATAATTTTCCCTGAACGTTTAATTTTTTAAACTTAATTGTTATACTTTTGAAATTTTAGCTCTTATTTAATTTTTTGTTATATTTTTCCATGACAGTCTGCCCGGGCAACGCCGGGTGGGTCAGCTAGTCTACTATACGCTAATATCTACTATACGTTTTCACAAACAACGCGCTTTCACATTTATAATATTAAGATTTGACACGATCGGCTTGTTTAATTGTCTACACAATTCGGCTTGAGAAAAAGTTCCGTTACTTTTTGATTTCTTCTTTGTTCTTGCATTACGCGATTTTTTTGATCAATTTGATTTTCGTTTCGATAATATTATTTTGTTGTTTAGGTTTTTAAAATATTATAAATTTAGTTAAACATTTCATTAAAAGTTATGTCATTTTTTCCATCCTATAAGGCTTTACAAAATATATTATAAAAAAGAACATATAAAAAAGTTTTTTTTTTTTTTTTTTAAATGACAACAAATTTTTAATTATTTTAAGGCTAAAAGAAATGTGGACTTAAAATCCGATTGCCAAATCACAATTTAAAAACGTGTATCGATTGTACCAATATACTTGAAGCCTTTGAGCCTTATTTTAATAAGGTAAAGCTAGGAGAGATGGCGCGGTCGGAGAGATTGCGCACACAGAGATTCGGGAGGAAGGAGTAGAGTGAGCGCGCAGTGACTCCAGGTAGTTGTACAACAGCAATAGTGGAGTGTCTATTTGAAAGTGCACGTTGATTGTTTTGAGAGTCTATGATAAAGCATCGCTATTTTGTTTTGTTTTCCCAAAGTAAGTGCTTGAATTTTCATAGCTATTCATCAGAATTTCTATACAATGTCAATAGTACAAAATATTTTTAACTTAAACGATTTCTCATAAGCTACTAATCTAGACTAACAATCTGAACATCAACGGTTTGTTTTAGTTGCGGCCATATTTATATAAAAGGCCGCGCAATCCTTCCTATCGAAATTGGAGAGTTTGCGCATCTGCTACTTAGGAGAGATGTTCCCATTAGTTTCCATGCTAGGAGAGATTACGCAGCTTATTGGTAAATTTGCATAAAAAATGAAAAATTAAAATGGACTAATTTTAAGTTAAACGTGTTATCAAGTAACTTAATGTTATTTTGTAATCTTATTTGGACTTGCTTTTTCTGATTCTTTATTTTTTTTCCTTTAATTAAAAATTTTTAATCGTTTTTAAAAATTATTTCCTTTTTCTGATTCTTTAATCATTAGGTTAAAATATTCGCTCCTAATACAATAATATTTGTTCACAAAAACCTTACAACAATGTCATTTAAGTGTAATTATTATTGTTAACAATTTAATTGTAGTTATATTAGTAACAATCTCTCCTACCCATGTGCGCAATCACACCAACCCTGTAAGGACAGATTGCGCAAAATAACTTTCTTAGTTTTATTACAACTGTTCTAATAAATTACATCATAACAACAAAAAAGCAATGGAAATGCATAAAAAACAAATGAAGTAAATAATATTCATGGATAGTTTGGCAAAAAATTAATATTTAGATTTTTTATTGTTATACTTTTGAATTGTGCGCCGACCCTCCTAGCTTTACCTTACTGGGAGAAGGAAAATGATGTTACCTGACGTAATCATATTAAATCATTAGGTTTTGTAAACGAAAATGCAATTTTATGAACATTTTTTTCAGGCAATCGAGTTAATTTTTTAGTTTTTAAGAATGAAAATCATACTTTACAGCTAAGCATGACGTAATTTTTGACCTGGATAATTTTTCATATTGTTGACATTTACTACCTATTTTATTTTCAAACGGTCTTTTTTAAACTTTAAAAAAATTAAATTTAAATCATTATTTTAGCCATGCGCAAACGATAAACCGACAAGTATTGTTCCCATCTCCATCGAATTGGTTTAATTTAATTTAAAATGCAAACCTTTCACTCATTTCATTTAAAATGCAGAACTTTAATTTTAAACATATACATTTAAAATACATATATTACACACATTTAAAATACACTCATTTCATGTGGAATATGAAAAAAAGAAACAAAGAAAAGAAAAAACCCAAAACCGTTTTATTTTATCTTCAAAGCATATCCTCTTTATTTTCGATATATGGTGTTATATTCGCTTGCTTCCCGTTTTTACTCAAATTCATGCAGCTTTTATTATTATTAAATACTTGAAAAAGTATGTTTTATTTCTAATGTGACGTCATTTAATCTTATTATTATTTTTTATTCCATTTTCATTTTTCACGTGGAAATTTTTCATTTAAAAAATAATTGTTGAGGAAAAATTATTATTCCAGGTTTTGTATTTGCAACGATAATGCTTAGCAACGTAAAATGGTTAATTAAATTTTACAGGAAAAATATTCATTGATTCTCTATGAAAATAATGAAATTTTGATTATTAAGAAAAATATTTGAAAATAATAAATAACACCTACCCTATGTTCCTTACTGGGTTATAATTCATCTATATGCAAAGATATAGGGTAATTAAATCCTCCGTTTTAACGTTTACTTCAGCCAAACATTCACACACACAATCGCATTTGTAATATTAATTAGGATTTTCTTTTGTGAAATAATATTTTAAATAGTGTAAAAAATTGTATAAGTCAGCTTTCTCTCTTTTTTATAACTTATTCAATTTTTAAGATACCGGTATTCCGTTTTTCGTAATAACCTTGTTGCAGAGAAGGAAAATCTTTCTAACTAAGAAATTTATCTAGAAGGTCGTAAAAAATTTAAAAGTGTAACTTTTTGAAAATTAATGGGAGGATTATTTCATTAACATAATCTCATTTCCTATTTTATTTTGAACACTTTTGCTATTTTTATTGAATACTCACCTCGAAAAGATAAAACTTTCATGTATGTTTCGACCTTCTTGGGACGCTCTGTACATAAGTGGAAGAATGTAAAGTTTTCAACTATGTAGGAAAAATAAATACAAAGTTGAAAATATGACCTGCAGATGTACATGTTTCATATAACAAAAGTTAAATTCAAAATTTCGAATAAAAACTTATGAAAACTGCAACTTTTTTGCATTCTTTTATTAACCTTAACTTGGTCTTTGTAAGTAAAGATGGAATTTTGTAATTGATTTTTCACTCATTTCCTCATATGTTAGAATTATAAAAAATGTGTACACAGGTGTGTTTTCGATGACAATACAGCATTTTCACAATTTTAGAAATTAATTACAAATTAATCAATTATTTTTAAGCCATTTTTCCGTTAGCCGGCAGCAGGTGATAAATCGATAAGTAATCTTTGTGGTTATAACTATTTATGAGTTACAAAGGTGTTAAGGTTGCGTCAAACAACGCTCGGAAAAAAATATTCCAACTGGCTGTGAAACTATAACAACGAAATATTTTAAACACTAAAATTAGAAAAATTTAAATAAAAAATAAAGAGTAATATTTTTTATATAAAAATATTCTTTCATTATTTAATAGTTTAATATTAATTAAATTATGATTATAAGTTGAAAAAATAATTTAGAAATCCCAAATAGTTGAAAAATGGTTTCTCTCTTTCCTGTTTCCATACCTTAAAAAAGAAACAGAGCAAAAAATATATGTTTAAATAAATTAAGTAGCTCGCGCTTCCTATTAAGTAATGGATTTTCAATAATCGGGGCACACGCATAATTAACGTAGCGTAACAGAAATTCTTTGGAACTATATAAATTACAGCCATGAAAGTGGGCTTGATTTTTAGTATAACCATTGAATGCTTATTTATAAAATAATGTTTAAAAAGAAGATATTTTTACTTTTATTATTATTTATTTTTTATATCGTAGCCCCTTCAGTAATATAAAGCTTCAAAATGTGTGTCTTTCACGGTTTGCTATGAATTTAACTGTCATTTTCAAACAATTAGTATCTTTATTTAACTTATAGTTTTTTTCCCTAAAGTAAGGCTAACTTGGCACCAAAATGTTTTAACGTAGTTTATTAACCCCTTAGCAACGAGCGTCGCATATACGTAACACATAAAGTGCGCAGGATCTTTGATTTTTCCTACCAGTAATTTCCAAGTTTTTCATCGATTTCATTATGAAAAAAATTCTGTTTTCAAAAACCGGTTGTAAAATATTAAGCATTCTCAAAAAACGCTCGTCGGGAAGGGGTTAAGGGGCGAAAATAATTATTTTAAAATTTAAATATCGTATATATTTCATTTAGAAACATGGGATTTCTTAAATTTCTTTTCTGAGACGCGGGATAATACTTTTCTAAAAGAAAGTTTGAGAGAATGAGGACCGAATAAATATAAAATTTCATTTTCTAATACATAAGCAGCTCTTCGAAAAGTAAATGTTATCTATAAAAGTCATACTTGATCTCAATTCCTTTTGTTATTGGAAGTTATCACCCGCGGTTTAAGAGATAATTGACATAACCTCTATTTTGAATCAGCCGGTATAATAACAAAATATATCTTTGTAGTGAAATTTTAAATCCATTGTTATAATATAAGAAAAAGGTTAGCTACACATATGTTCTCTAATATTTTGTGTTATAAAGTTCTTTTTCAACAAAGAGTTAAAATTAATTTTCGTTTATGTCCATCTTTATCGGCTTGTTCCTACCTATAAAGAATATTTTATCTGCGATATGTGAGGTCGTGCGTCTGAAGTGGAATATAATAGGGTGGCTAATATGAGCATATGAATCTGGCAAAATATTTTGTCATGCAAAGTTGTGATCATACGTACTGTCCTAACATAGTCAATATCAGATATTTCCCCATAAACAGGTTTTTCAAGAATAAAATAGTCGAAAACACACCGTGTGATAGTTCATTCTCGTTACGTCGTCAATAACGATTTTATGCCTGTTTGTATCGCCTATGATCCGCTCGAATACTACCAATCACAGCTCTCTAAACATAAATTGCTCTCATTTTTCGAGTTTTAGACTACTTTTTAAAGCACTTAGCTGCGATTACTCGCCGTATTTTCCGCATTTTGCTTACACTTGGGGATTCCATTCAATTTTTAAAATAACTCTACTAGCAGCGAGAAATAGCCGCTCGAATGATGCAAGAGGTAGTAGCATACATTTCATTTCGTACGATAGTACGTGTGTTAGAAACATAAGAAAGATTGAATTCTGGACAATAAAAAAAAAAGCATATTACGTTGCCATTCAGAAATTTAGCAGAAAAGCCATGCCTTAAAGTTTTAGAGTTTAAAACTTATTCATTTCTGGGAGAAGAGAAATTTATTAGAGTATATGATAAATATTCACAGTTACAGAGATTTTTTTTTTCAGGATATCTACTGTAGACTGTGAGATTTCACACTGGGCCTCTAGCATAGGAGTTCTCTATGCATTAGCCCTTTTTGCCATAAAATAAAAACTATTTCTAGATTAGCCTGCCAGCGAACCAAAGAAACCATGCATCATGTGTTTGACACTTCCGAGACAGGAGAAGAAAAACGTTTCGCCACGGAGATATCGATGATTTGGTAGGAAAATTCAGCGTGGTCTTGACTGCATCAGCTGATGGAGGTGTGAACGAAGAAGCCAGAAAACAGTTGTCAACATCCTTTGGCATAAAGAGTGGCCGGAGAAAAATATTCTTCCTGAAGCTCCCAAAACCGAGAAGTTAAATAGAAGACAGGGTGAGAAAGAGGAGGAGATGTAGTTCTTTAGTATAGATGTTTGTCTTGAAGCCGTCGCAGCCTGCAAAACTTCAGAAAGAAGTGACGGTATAAAGAAATCGTCAAGAAAGAAGATATTCCCTGTTGCCAGCGTTTCAAATCTCGCCCCGGCCTGATATATTTTGAAGTAATGTGTTGCGCTAAGGAAGAACGGAAACTTTATTCTTAATTCTAATGGTTGTGTAATCAGTCATAGATTGAACTGACAACTGTGGGTCGACGACCTCACTTATAAAACATTCCACCCAAGAGACTTGTTTGAATTATTGTAGACTCTGCGGCCTGTGGCAAGATAATCCTATTTAACTGACACTACAATGTAATTTACTAACTGCTGAGTCCAGAGGACCTACCTCATTCTGCATCTTGTTGTCATAAATTGAAATGAATCCTATTTATTCTCAAAATATTTATTCAGTAATATTGCTAAATATTTTTCACGTTTCCTGATAATAAAGAATATTATTTCTAAATATAAAGGATTTTTTTCCTGAGAATGAGCTACCCATTATATAACACGCAAGAACGTTAGAAAGCAAAAAGTTGGCTTTTCTTTATTGTACTTGCAATTAAAAGAATGTAACACGAAATAAATATTTTCAAAGAGATAACCTATACACAAAATAAGAATATACAAAATAAATATCAGAGCACAAAATATTAATATGTAATTGAGCATGACCCGTACAAAATAAAAAAAGAAACTTCTTATCAGAGCCACATTCTAAACGTGATTTACAGGCTTTTTTTGCAAGCTATTAGTATCATCACATCACAAAAAACATCCCAAGGGATGATTTTAACATTTTATTTGCGTGAGCAAGCATGAAGCATAAAACCGCTGCTGATTATAACATAAACAAAGAATAGCTTTATATATGTAATGGATCTGTTAGGACTTTCTTATAAAGTGGAATAAATGTTAAGTATTATTAACTTTGTACCTAGTAACAAATAAAGAAATATTCGTTTATTTATTGCAAATGGTTGAGTTCTATTTGATGCTTATTATGTTTCTCTTTTACATTTTTTCTCTTTGATTATAAATCAAAGGATCCAACTCGGGCTTCCCGGGTTACAGAATATTGGTTAAAATATTTTTTAATTGAAAACTCCAATAGATTTTTTACATTAAATATATATATTTTTAGATTGGCCACTAACAACACCAAAAAGCATTTTACATGTAAATATCAATTATATATTTAAATAAAGATTTGAAATTTATTAAAAGCGATATTTTCGCATTAGTCGCATGCCAGAAGTTAATAGCGGAAGACATCGCCAAAGATTTTGGTACTTACAGCAACCTTTTTGATTCTGATAATTTCAGTAGTTTCATTGCGTATTTCGATTACATGTCTGTTAAATTTGTATTTTATTTTTATTATTTTATTTATTTATTGATGAAGCTTTATTTTCGTTATGGAATATTGGCCAGAAACAAATTCTGAACTATTTATAATTTTTTAAGTGCAAATGGATTAACGTATCGGGCTGCACGTGATAGATATACATTTTCGTGCTTGAAAATTATTTCAAAACAATACAAAATCAGTAATTTCAGACACAGTTTGTAAACAAATTGCATTTGAAAGAACTTTTTTTCCTATTCGGGGGTGTAAAAAATTTAAATTGTTCGATTTTTAGATGTTAAAGGAAGTGCGGTAAAGTGAAATTAATTGGACAGGTGTTGCAACCATCAATAGTGTTACTCACGGACATGTTTTGATTTATAATATAGGTTTACACGGCAAATAGAGACGTTTTAAATTCAGACACATATGCATCTAAAAATGCAATTCAGACACTCAAGAGTCTGAATCTGAAATTTCAGACATCATAGATATTTGAATTTAAAAGACATAAGTGTCTTAGAATGATTATGGAATAAAAGATCTGAGAAAAATGTCTGAATAATGATGAAATGTCTGAAATTAAGGATTTAGAAATTCAGACACTTAAGTGTCTGAATGTGATACAATTGTGTAATATGCGCGATGACTGTGATACAATAGTGACACTATATATGCCAGTACCTCAGAGAGTGTTTTCAAATAGCTGAAAGACGTTTAAAATACTTTCCATCCACTAAATTTTGATTAGGCCATAGAACATGTGTTCAAATTGTACAATGTATTTTTGGTGTATTAAGTAAGAAAACAATTGTCTTTCAGAAAAATATAATTTTCTTCAAAAATTACTTGCATTCATAGGCGTATGAAGGAAAATGCAGGGCCGCCATACCCCAACCAAAATTTTTGGAATTGGTAAGATATATAGCTTGAAATATTAAGAGTGAAGAAAGAAATGTAGGTAGAAGCAAGATTTTGGAATATATGTGAAAGTGTAACAACATAGTCCGCTTTTTTTAATGTATAATATATACATGAAATAAGCTAAATTAAGAATTTTGTGTCAGGGCTCCTTGTTCAAGACAATTTTTAAACATAAAAGCGATGTAAAAATTCAACAATTAAGAAATATTAAATATTCAAAAATACGTTTTTAACAACATTTCTGAAAACAACGAACTGACACTGTTTTTTTTTCTGTCAAGAGGCTTTGTCCTCTTGAATCCCCCCGTTCGAGCTAAAATAAAGACACATGACAGTAAAAAGGAAAGATATTTTAAAATTGTCTTTTAAAAGTGTTAGGGGTCAGGGAGGTACCTCTGACAAAAAATGCATAGTTCCTTCTTCTGTTACCGTTAAATTATTCTGCAGTCACTTGCAGTCATTTTATTATTTTTTAATAATCACTTATAAAGAAAATTTAGTTTAGTAAATTTCAAACTTGGGCGGGGGTGGCGGAGATGTCCCTACCGGGCCACCGCCGCCTGAATGCAAAACTGCTTTTAACCACGCGTTTCAGATAAATTTTTAACATATAAATATAACAAACAGCAGTAAAAATTATTTTCCATGGGAATTTCCGGCTAAAAGCTCCACTCCCCAACAGAAAATTCTTAGTTGTACTTTCTAGTAGTGTTCAATTATTTTAAGTTACTCTAAACAAATAAATTTACCGTGTTTTTAAAAATCGGTTAAAAAGAAAATTTAGTCAATTAAATTTCAAAATTCAGGGCCCGGTTATTTATTTAAGAAATATATTGATAACAATCGAATTGAAAATATGTATAATTCATATCACCCTCCCTCCTATAAATACTAAAGTTTTAAAACTCTATCCATCATCTTAAATTAAAAAATTCTCCCCAAATTTCCATTTTTCTCAGCAACAAATTAATCAAACCATATTCTAACCATTCGTTAAACAAAGAAAACTATATCAATACACAGCTGAATTAATTTCACTATCCATTACCCGCATTTAAAATAACATCCAAGAATGCTCCAATCGGCAAGTCGGTAGATAGCTGGATTTGTAACCCTTAGGACATGAGTTCGATCTCACTTTGGGGAAAAAGAATAACGAGATTATTCTCACGTATCAACAAATAAAGGTGCTTCTGTAAAACTCCCTAGATGGCAGCACCAGCGCATTTTCGCTAGCTTTTTCAGGCTGGGTATTGCCTCGGTAAAAAGCGGCAGTATTTCATACATTTCAAGTGTCTGTAATTCAGACACAAAAAGCATCTGAAAAAATAAGACATTTTAAAAGTCTTAAAATTGAACACTTCTTTTCAGACATATAAGTGTCTGAATTTCAGACATCTCAATTTACAGTGCAGAGAGAAAAACTGCTTGAAGTTTTATTTTTCAAATGCACAGATATAAATACTAAAAATAAATTGAAATTCAGTATTGTATCATAAAATTAATGTGTATTTTCAAAAGATATTTAGATATATGAAAAAATAATTAATCAGATATTTTGGGAAATTATAAAATTGTTTACACTGCATAAATATTCTTGGCATTATAAATATAATTACCAATAAATCAAATATTTAGAGTATATTTTTTATTGTGATTTGACATAACATACAAATATGATCCAAATATTGATAAATAAACTATCTTAACATTAATCTAACTATACTTTAAAACATTAAAATATTAAACGTTTTATAAAAAAGCGTTCAGCTATTTTACTCACGTGATTGCAGTGTGTTGCAGTTGCAATACTAATTCGCATTTACGTGTTAGAAAAGAAAGTAAACCCATGAAACAAAAAAGTAAGATAAACGAATTTTAATTGTTTAAGAATACTGTATACAAGATGTCCGAAATTTAACTTTACAACATTGACCCTCCATAGGACTTTAAGGCAATTAGGTGAAAGCAATTGTGTATCGTTGCCACTGGTAACCCCAACTTTTAGGAGGCCGTACGAATGTACTTCGTTGCACTATTTTTGAAACGTTGTCGAACACATTCGATATCCTCTTGATTTGTGCCTGGCCAGTCAGCGCCCTTTTTATGCAGCACACTACCAAGTCTTCATACACTTCTTGTGCCACTCCCGTAATGAGAGTCTGGATTTTGGGTCAAGTCCGTATTTTGTTCGGAAACTCCTTTGGACTGGTGTATCCAACCTTGACTCTATGAACTAGGCCTTTTTACAACCTTTTTAGTACAAATTAAACTTTGAGTTTTCTGTTACATGCACACAAAACCAAACTTTGCATTCTTATCTCGTTTAGATTTTATGGAGGGTCAAAGTTGTAAAGAAAATTTCGAAACACCTAGTATTACATTTTTACTTTTTAACTACTTTATAACAAACGGAAATGCGAAAACTGCATGAGTTAAAGAAACAAATCTTTACTAAACAGCAATGTTATATCAGCTTCATCTAATATATATTTTTTAAATAAAACTGTTTCAAAAATTAATCACTAATATAGTTGCTGTGTGATAAAGTTTACTTTTATATGTATTCAGATATTAAAATATATTTTTAAGTTGTAAAATGTTGCTATTTGGTCGAATACGAACGGGAAATGGGGAGCACGAAATTGTAAAAAAAATATGACAAAGCACATTAAATATCAATATACATTTCTATATAAAATAAGTCTCCCTTAAGAGATAAACGAAAGTTAAATATGCATATAGAAATAAAACCAAACAACCGACAATTCTTATTGGATTCATATCTTATAATTTCATCACTTTCGTGATATTTTCAGGATTGCCACACCCTTATTCATCTGTGTTCATCCGCATAAAATGAATACGTGTTATCATGTGTATGACCAAAATAAAATAATAAAATAAACGTTATTTATAAACGGATAAATATTTATATATACAAGGTGTTTTTTGTTATCGTTGACCAATAGTTAATTCCCAAACCCTTAGTTTGGATGCATAGTCCCAATTTGAAATATATTTCAAATGTTGTTTATCATTATATTTGCGATATTTAAGTCATTTACCGCATATTTACGTCATCCATTATTGTAAAAATAGTTATTTTCTAAAAAGCGATGAATTTAAAATTTTTATACGGTCTTCTAAATTGTATTTAGAAAAACTGCTGTACTATAACAGTAAAAAAAATAATTAAAAATAAATTCTAAACTGTAAAAAATCAATTTTTGTACCATCTATCCTGAGTTATAATAGTTTGAATTTATGAATTTTCAGCGTTTTCTTGCTCTAAAAATGCCCCTTTTTCATATACATACATACATACATATATATATATATATCAGTTATTTCTGTTTCAATGGTTAATTTTTGCAATAAGTTTATATATATATATATATATATATATATATATGAATTTCAAAAAACATATCAAGTTCTTGTATATATAGGAGATGTATGGTAAAACTGCATCTTCGAGTGAAAACCTGATATCTCAGTTTCACAACCGGAGTCCTCTACCTGATAAGGGTTGAAACATTTAGCTCTAGCAGTATCAGCTATTCGACATTCATTACGATATTTCTATTATGGCATTTGTGGAATTTCTGTGCCAGAATTTTTTTAAATAATTTTTAATACTTTCAAACATAATTAAAAAATGTTTACGAATTGGGTTTGTCTGGCCGCCTGTCTATAATATTTGTCTGTCTGGCCATGTAAATATACAAGAATAGCCATGTAATAGAGATTTAGCGTGTTTTCTGTTGAAAATTACTTGTTGTGCGTTTATAGTTCGTTTACAGGAAGACTCAAAGAATTCCGCGACATTAAGGTGTATGGGAAAAAAATCATTTAAAATTAATTTAAATGATGTTACACTATTTCAAATACATTGAAATTGATACATAGCACTGAGGTGCGTTTCTAAATGCTTAATATAGAATATGATGTGCATAGCTTTTATCGTTCATGTACACGGACATATAAAAGAAATCGACTCCAGTATGAGCGATAATTACTGGAAGTGCGTTTTCAGTTGTAGTATGCGTTTTTAATTTAAGTAATTTTTTGCATATTACTTGCTGTGTATACATTTTATAGATCATATACAGGGCTGCACAATATATTTTGAGTACATTTCTGATTATTGACGGAAATTGCTGAAGGGGAAATTTCAACTGTACTATGCAGTTCCTAACTGAACTAAATTTTAGCATACTATAAAGTATAAATCTATAGATAATATACAGGGCAGCAGAAAAGAATTCGGAAACTTTTTCAACTATAGATGATAATATATTAAGTTGGGTTTTCAAATGTGTTATGCTTTTTCCAAATTGTTTACGTAAATATCTTTTACCTTATTAAATGATGAAATTTTGTTATAGTATTCTGAATGTGTTGGAAAGTTTTTCGTAATCTGTGCTTGACGCATGATTTTTCTTTTAATGTTTGCTACTTTTCGATATTCTTAAGTATGAACAAATTTAAAGTTATTGAATTTTGTTTATATTATTGTGTGTAGCATATAGAATAAGGATATATGTCCGACAATGAATATATTGCTAGCATTTATAGGTGAAACTTGGTTTGCGATGCTCATTTTTCGTGGGGTAAACCGGATATCCCCCGTGGCATGAAAAAATTATTGAAATAATAATTGAAGAACCCGCAAACATTGTTTAAAGAAAAGCCACTCAAAACTGCATAGATAAGAGTGATTATGATTTTTATAGAGCTGATAAAGAGGTGAACTTATTTTCAGCAATTTCTCAAATTTTATTGAAGATAATAATGGTTTTGTGTTAAAATATTACATCATTATACTTATAATTGAAATATTTTTAATTTAGTTCATTAGTTAAAGCTGTAAAATAAA
Organism: Maratus michaelseni; assembly: GCA_963931845.1. Taxonomy (NCBI): domain Eukaryota; kingdom Metazoa; phylum Arthropoda; class Arachnida; order Araneae; family Salticidae; genus Maratus; species Maratus michaelseni. The sequence continues at coordinate 366,138,365 of OZ007586.1, forward strand.
ATATATTGTTTCTTTTTAAAAGAAAGTATAATTTTTTTTATTTTCTGTAAAATTAACATATCAATGTAGTTTTACCACATCGGATGATTTGACTATTTATTAATAAAAAAAAGTGATAAACTAATAATATATTTAAAACGATATTATAGTACAAGCATAAGTGCAGCGTATGTACGCAAAAATACATTAAATTCTGTTAGAAATTCTGGCTCCAAGAAGCAAATAACTATAAGGTGTGCAGTTATAACCTACTTTTTCAAACCCTATGTCCAAAGACACTTTTGATTTTAGATGTTTTGTACATCTAAAGAAATGCGTTAACAAACGTTATTGAATTTCGGGGATGTAAAGACAATGTTTGACCTCAAGTTTTTCTGTGAAGATTTAGTCTCGGGGGTGAGAAATTTAATTAAAAAATGTATTTTCGATTATATCCAGTAACATAAAATGCTCAAAATGATCTGTACCTGATGTAACAAACGACTATATGGGGGCATTGTAGAATGTTTGTATGCATTTATATAAGAATAGCACGCATATTCAAGAAGGCATAAACGTTTCTTTAAAACATAAAAAATCATACATTTTATCTTTATAAATGCATAATTTTCAACTAAATTTAACGCAAATTTCAGAAAATTGTAGTCGAAACTTTATACCACATTTGGAAAACGAATACATCATATATTATAAAAAATGTGACTATGATAGCAAAAATTTGGTTTCTTGCTTTGCTTAATCAACTAAGGTAATTTATATAAAAAGGCCAGTATAATATCGTGAAAATTCAGAAATATATCGGCGATATAATGAGCTGAATTTCAATTACCTTCTAAAAGAAACTCGGTGATAAAGGATTTCCCACACATTGTGATTTTTTATTAACCGACTTCCAAGAAAGAAGTATGCATCTAATGTATGTCCATGCGTAAGTTTTGAATGGAACTTCGAGTTCATACCTCTTTTCTGCTGAAATAAGCTCTTTCTGGTGGTTTCTCCATATTCATGAAATCAGGACCCAAAAAGCTTATATTTGTTTGTCAAAAACACAATTTTTGGAAAATCTCTTATTATTCAGCTACTTTTAGAAAGCAACTGAAATTCATCTGACTTTATCGTCTTTGTGAATTTTCACGAAATTTGACTGGTATTTTTATATAAGTTGCCCTATATAGTTGACTACCAAATTGCGAAAATGTCGTTTGATACCATTCGCGCATGCACAGTCCAAAATTATTTCATACAAATGCTCTCATCTCATCAAATATTAAATATATTCATTTTCTAATTGCGGCATAATGTTTCTTATACACTTTGTCAAAATTTCTAACAGTGGGTTAAATTCGGTCGAAAAACCAGCATGCTTTAAACACAAAACATGCAAATATATATTTTTATTTTTTACATAAACGTTTATATTTTCATGAATATACGTAATATTTCCGCACAAATGAATAAGCACGTTGTACAGTTTCCACGGAGTAATTCGCATTTCGTACTTTACTAACAGATCATTTCAAGCATTTTATGTAACAGGGAAATCGCCAATATTATGTTTTTCGTTGAATTTTTTTGTTGGTACTTAATTAACTTTGAGACTAAACCTTTACTTAAAAATATGAGGTCAAACATATTTTTCACATCCGATTTAAAGAACGTCAAATATTTCTCTAGATATTGGACAAAACGTTACAAATCAAAAGCGTTCGGTGATTTTTGACCATATAGCGTATACGAGCAGAGAAGACCGAACTATGCTCGGTCAAAATTACCTTTGAGTTAAACTCGATGTATTTTTCTCTCTGTACTATTACTATAATGCCTTTTATTTTATAAAAATAGCTTGACCCATAATGACCCATAATCAAAATTATCCACTAATCAAATTTTCTGGAACATGTGACCAAGCCCAATTGTTTTCTCGTGCCCGAAACCCGTACGATGTAAAATTTAGTCAAAATAGTCTGAGCCGTTTTTTAGATAAAATTAGATTGACCCACAGTGACCCAAAAATGACCCACTAATCGTATTTTTTTGAGCATGTGACCTAGCCCAATGATTTTCTCGTGCCCAAAAACCGTTGGATACAAAATTTAGTTAAAATCGTCTGGGCCATTTTTAAGATAAAAATAGCTTGACCCAAAATGATCCACTAATCGAATTTTCTCGCACATGTGACCTAGACCAACAGTCTTCTGGTGCCCGAAAACCATATTATACAAAATTTAGTCTAAATAGTCTGAGCCGTTTTTTAGTTAAAATTAGCTTGACCCACAGTGACCCCCAAAAAGACTCACTAATAAAATTTTCTTGGACATGTGACCTAGCACAATGATTTTCTCGTGCCCGAAACTCGTAGGATACAAAATTTAATCAAAATCGTTAGAGCCGTTTCTTAGATAAAATTATCTTGACCCGCGTTGACCCAAAAATGACCTACTAATCGAAAGTTCTCGAACATGTGACTCAACCCAATAGTCTTCTCGTGCTCGAAAATGGTAGGATACAAAATTTAGTCAAAATCGTTTGAACTGTTTTTTAGATACAATTAGCTTGATCTTGACCCATTTTGACCCAAAATGACCCACTAATCGAATTTTCTCGAACATGTGACCTAGCCAAATGGTTTTTCTGGTGCCCCAAAATGGTATACAAAATTTCGTCAAAATCGTTAGAGTTGTTTTTAAAATACAATTTGCATATACAGGGTGATTCATAAAAGATGGGCAGAACTTTAAGGGGTTATAGTACACTTAAAGACAAATAATATTAAATAGGAGACTAAGGGTCCCAGATGTATTCCCAAGGAGATAGGGGGCATTAAAGTTTAGGGTCCGAAATTTCAAATGATTATAAAACATGGAAAAATTGGTCGATTCGTTTGCGGTTTTTGCAAAAAATTTTCTTTATGCCAGTATTTTCTTGAAATAAAATTTTAAAGTTCAATTTCAAAAAATGCCGATAGGGGGCGCTTTAGACTTTGGAGTAACAAACAACTATTTTTTAACGTTATTTTTTGTATTTCTTTAAATGATTTCGAAAGCTTAGACTTAAACTTAAATTTTGATCTAAAAATCTGAGTCCTAACGAGTAGTTAAGTAGCGTAAACTGAAATTTGAAATTTGAAACCCTTCTCCCCCCAGAACAAAAATCAGTTATTCCCGATCTTTGTGTCGTAGATTAGGCTCTAACTACTGCCGCGTTTTGCTAAAATTATTCTTTATGTCAGTATTTTCTTGAAAATAAATTTTAAAGAAAATTTTCAAAAAATTCCGATAGAGGGCGCTTTAGGTCACAATTTTGAACATTTATTGTGATTACATGTTAATAAATATGCTTTGGTAACATAATCCTAATTTGTGTCTTTTTACCTCGTATCACAGCACACAATGTGTGGACATGGTAAACTGAACTGTGCTCAGGAGTAGAAATTTCAAACCCCTCTCCCCAGAAACTTAACCACGTCTAACGATTCAGATTTTGGGCTGAAAATTTAAGTCTAAGCTTTAGAAAGCATTTAATGAGACACAAAAAATAACGGTATAAAATAGTTGTTCGTTACTCCAAAGTCTAAAGCGCCCTCTATCGGAATTTTTTGAAAATTTTCTTTAAAATTTATTTTCAAGAAAATACTGACATAAAGAATAATTTTAGCAAAACGCGGCAGTAGTTAGAGCCTAATCTACGACACAAAGATCGGGAATAACTGATTTTTGTTCTGGGGGGAGAAGGGTTTCAAATTTCAAATTTCAGTTTACGCTACTTAACTACTCGTTAGGACTCAGATTTTTAGATCAAAATTTAAGTTTAAGTCTAAGCTTTCGAAATCATTTAAAGAAATACAAAAAATAACGTTAAAAAATAGTTGTTTGTTACTCCAAAGTCTAAAGCGCCCCCTATCGGCATTTTTTGAAATTGAACTTTAAAATTTTATTTCAAGAAAATACTGGCATAAAGAAAATTTTTTGCAAAAACCGCAAACGAATCGACCAATTTTTCCATGTTTTATAATCATTTGAAATTTCGGACCCTAAACTTTAATGCCCCCTATCTCCTTGGGAATACATCTGGGACCCTTAGTCTCCTATTTAATATTATTTGTCTTTAAGTGTACTATAACCCCTTAAAGTTCTGCCCATCTTTTATGAATCACCCTGTATATATATATATACAGGGTGATTTAAAACTTATCGTTCAAATTTCGTGGGGAGGTAGGGAATACGTCAGGAAACCGATTTCACATAGGAAAGTATGTCCGCAAATGTTATCTACATGAACAAAATGGACAAGTAAAGTAAACGCAATTAAACAGTACAGTTAAGTGGTAACGAATGAACTTTTATTCCAAGAAGGTGAAGTACAGCCTCACAGTAGGTGCTCAAAATTACGACCATTTACACGAACACAGGATTCACAGCGCCGTCGCATTAACCGCTGAACATTTTCAAAAACACCTGGCATATCACAGACAATGCTTGTGGCGGCCACTATTCGTGCAACAAGGTCCATTTCACTATCGACGGGGGTCCCCTACACATGGTCTTTCATCGCCCCCCACAAAAAGAAATCCATGGGCGATAAATCCGGTGACCTGGGTGGCCAAGCGATAGGTCCACACAGCTCCCTCTACATACGCGTGCGTACATTTTAGGACACACTTTCTTATGTAAAGTCGGTTTTCTGACGTATGCCCTACCTCCCCATGAAATTTGAACGATAAGTTTTAAATCATCCTGTATATATATATATATATATATACACTGAGTGGCCAAAGTATTATAAACACACCCTACTCAAACTTCGACCTGTCCATGCAGCACCTATACAGATGTAATAAATCGGATTTGTTGATAAAAAGCTTTCTCCTCGTCAGAATCGCCAGTGAATATAGCTAGTCACCTGATGGGGTCAACAAGAGATTTGGGTGACTTTCAACGTAACTTTCAACATAATTGTGAGCGTCTGAAAGACGGTTGCAGTATCTCTGAAACCGCTGATGATTTTGACTTTTCTCGTACAACAGAGTCTCGAGTGTTAAAAGAATGTCAGTAAAGCCAAAAAACGTCGAGTGAAAAGCAGAATAGTAGGCGGAAATCGGTTGCGAAAGTAAGAGGTGTCCAGTGATAGACAAGCATTGTATGCAGCAACAGAAGAGCTAAAATAAAACTAATTTTAGCTCATTACAACTCACCACTATTCTAAAGTGTATCCGTACGCTCTACAAGATCCTTATACAATACACAAGAAAGAAACAACAACGTTCATCACAGTATTTGTGTTGTGCATAATGGTGTTCCTATTATTTTGGCCATTCAGTTTATTTATCTGAGTAATTTATCAATATAGAATTTGGCAACAGTTGAGGTGTTATGAAATATTTCAATATAGCGATAAACTTGATCCTTAGTACAACAGAAAAATTTTTTAGTAAATAAGAAATAGATTATTACATAGCGAAGCTCTTTTGTGGCGACTCCAATAGTTCCTTTGTGGCTCTACTCCTTTTAAAGTATTCGGACGATAACCATTTTATTCAGCGCTGTAATAGACACCATGGCTTTCATGGTTTTCGGAAAAATAATCTGACAAATACTTGTGTGATTGAGGAAAACTTTTAGTTAATAAATACCATAGACTTATCGTTAAAAGTCACTATCTTTTCTTAAATTTCCAAATGCATTTTTTCTTACCTGTTGCCACTCAAAGAAACTGCGTATGGAAAAACATTATTATGAAGCAAAAAAGACAAAAACAATAATCTGACTTGAATATGTTAACAAAAGAAAGACCAAACATCAGTTTTGAATGTTGCATTATGCGAGTAATTCATTCGATAATTAAGTATTTAACTTTATGTTTAGTAAGACTATCACTCTCGCTAACACACCCTAACTCACTGAAGGTGACGGAAATATTATACACCTAAGTAAATAATTTGAAGTCAAAGATTTCAGCATTTTTAAAGAAATTTAGAGAGAATCGCGATAGCAACAATCACTTTAAGAGTCCCACTAAATTTAAGAAACATATCAGATTTAAGGCTGTTGTTTTGAGAAGCTATTTAATATTTTAAATAGGTATTTTCGTATTTTTATTCATCTATTAAACTGAAATATAATTTTACTTATAAAATAAATATTCAACGTAATACTAACGCACAAGGTGGTATTTAAATGCGAACAGTATATTGAAGAAAATCCAGGTTTAAATTATCGACGAAAATTTCAGAGTTCAAATAATATATTAGTAAGACTTTCACAAGAGTGAAACTTATAGATTAAAAATCCTTACACAACACAAAACATATAAAAAGCCTTTTAGATACAACGTATATTTTCGTTTCGAACATACAATGTGTTTTCGTGCGTATTAATCTGGCATATAAAACTGAAATATAAGTTAAGAATGTAATTTTAAAAATAACGTTTGCATGTGTGATTATTAACACAAATTCCTCCGAACCAATATATATTTTCAAATTTGGAGCTTTTACAGGCGGTGTATTCGCTACTTGTAAAAAAAAAACATTCGTTTAAAGAAAATATTAAATATTAGCAAATATATATATTTTTAATAATAAATAATTCCTAGATTATTGTGGAGATAGTAATAGAATGGGTTTGTTTGGATGAATACTTTTGAAAACCACTATTTCTGTAAAGTATTATTCGTCTTATTTGGTCGCAAAATCTTTGAACTAAATAAGGCTACAATTTTTTTCGCAAATAGTTAATGTCGCAATATTCAAAAGTAAGTACCCGTAGGAACTCTGATAGAATGCATGAGATTTTAATCTGGGTTCTTTGTCGAAGCTGTTTGTCCAAAGCAAGATTGCGCGAGTCAGGAACTTGCATATGAAAAGGGTCTTAACTTTATAATGCCCACTATAAAAAGTTTCAAAAATAAAAATTATTTGTTGATTCAAACAGTTTGTTGATCAAACATAATAAATAAAACTTTGAAAACTTGGAAACATGAAAACTTTTATTTTTTGAATGCTTTTTCAATGGTAGCATATATGTAACCATGGACAGAATAGGGTACAAATAGAGTGACTTTTACAACCTTTTAAAAATATAGATTTTAAGATTTTTTAAAAACATTTTTGCGTGTAAACAACTTTTAAACAATTTTTCTCTTTAATAAAACAAAAATATGTATTGCATTTACCGCATTTTAGTATATGTGTAAATATTCCTCTAAAACATATGTAACATCTTTGTCGTTTAGATGGCCAGTCATGTACGCCATCACAGTCCTTTTATTCTGAAATAATTGAGGATTAAAGTTACTTGAAAATTTCGTATCAAAATTATTTTTCCTGTTAGACATTTTTTGTCAGAAAAAAGTAACATGAGAAGTTTATTTTCCATAAGTAATAAACATCAAAACCTTAAACTTACAAAATTTAATTCCATAAATTAAATTTCAATGAATTAATTAAACTATTATTTTAAATTATATTAATAACCTACTTATAAAAAATTTACGTACTAAACAAATAAAACCTCCAATGGGAATGAACCTTTCCCTTTGTAGAACATTTATTCTTAGTTACACGGAAGCCCGTATTAGCATATCTGCTCCCATGATTTTAAATCTCATTTAAGCATTATACACGAAACTTTTGTTTAAAATATCTTGTACTTAGAGAAACAAAGCGAAAACGTACCATTGTAATTGTGCTTTCGTCGTTTGCTTCATTCATGTTTCTTCTAAAATATTTCTCATTCATTAGCCACCCTGATATAGGTTAAAATTACATTTAATGGCATAATTAATTGAAAACTACATTTCATAACGTTTCTGTCGTAAAAAATAGCTTTTACCAAGAGCGTTAGAGGGAATTTTACTCGGTACTAATCTTACAAACGAAGAAAATCTCACAGAAATCAAGAATATCAGATTGGACAAGCAAATATTCAGCGGCAGATAAATTTTGAAATTATCAATAGTTCTCATTTTTGTCACATGAGTGGCTATTTGAGAATTAAAATGAACAGTTCTTAGGCAATACCTAATAGGTATTACATATTAAATTGTAATTAGTATTCGGCAGACGTACGATTAGTTACGAATGATACAGTATTCATATTTTTTATGTCGTTTTGATACAATATAAATATTTTAAAAACGTTATATTATGTAATTTTTTATTTCTTTTGTTTTACTTTCAATATTAAGACGAACAGCTGTTTTAGTTTTTAATATTACTCACTTTGTAAGCCACAGAAACATATATATTTATTAGCAAATGACGTATAAATAATGGTGATCAAAATTCCGCCACAGAACAGAAGATTTATTTTGAGATAAAACAAACAGTTTTAAGATCAATTTTCTAGATCCTTACTTGTGGATCTACTTTCAAACCATTTATCACAATTTCAGTACTGCAAGTGAAATAAAAGAAATCGTATGTGTGACATATTTTTACTTTCAAAGTCAGCCAAGATTTTATAGTAACAAATTGAAAACAATGGCTTGAATGTTGCTGCTAAGGTTTTTTAAACTAATACTTTGTATTTTATATGCTTTATATTAAAAAAATGAATGAAATATTTTACTTATGGTTAGATTTCCATTGTTTTCTTTTTCACTTTCAGTTCAATAAATAAGGGAAATTTTAATTAGAAGTCAATTCACGGTAATCGCATTTATAAATGTACTCGCTTACTTTCTGCAGGATGTTCTACTAGTGATTGTAAAAGTGTTGTACTGTTATTTAATTTTAATATCACGGTAAAACTGTTTTAAGATCTTTAATAGAGCATCTTGTAACGTAACGGGAAGGATAACATTACATCTTTCGATTTTGGAAACAAAAAACGCCATCTTGGGTCTGTAATGTGCAAATAACTGGGACTTTAGAAAATAACAAGCAATTTAAATGTTAAGTATTTTTGAAAATAACTAAAATTCAGCTCATTATATCAACGATATCTTTCTGAATTTTTATGATATTTAACGGGAAATTTTATATAATTTGACATATATATATATACGGCTACTAAGTTCTACGAAAGAACAAAACAGCTATATTTTGTGTACGAGCTGTTAAATACGCTTTCATATAAATACTAATATATAATTTAATCTTCAATATATTCATTTCATATTTAGCAAAACGTTTCTGATGTAAGTTGTCTAGTTTCTCAAACTTTAGTTACATTTGATATAAAACTCGTGCGAAAAACACCTACGAAAAAATGGAATTTCTAAAAGAAACGTCTATATTTCTGTGACTATACTTGATATTCTTACCAAAATGTATAAAAACATTGCACGAAGCAAGAAAATGTGTTTACAAAAGTTATAGATAAATTCCAGTTTTTACAATACAGAGTGATCACAAATATTGTTCTTTCTTATTAAATTTGTTTTTGGTCTTTGAATACTCTTAAGGGTACAGTGGACTGAAATTCGCAAAATTTCATCAAAAAGTCGTTTTTCATTTTTAATTTAAAAATTATATATATATAATCGTACCTACCAGATGCAAAAAAAAAAAAAAGAAAAAAAATTCAAATATGTTGATTTTTGCCGGAGTTATAGCCATTTTAATTTTAACAGCTAATGCGCCACGCTTCCTTGTTTACCTTTCCGCCATTTTTTCTTGTTTCTCGTCGTAGGTATACGTAATTTAAAAGCTGGGAAATAATGCTTACATGATTTTCTCGTGCTTACTCCATATAATTTTCATAAAGTATATATATTTCTTTATATTTGGCAACAGAGTATTTTAACAGTGACCTAAACTGGTTGTTTACGCGTATGTTTACCTCGTTTGTTTTCGTATTTTGAATTTCGTAACAGTTCTTTCTAGTTGTAATTTTAGTTTTAAAAAATCTTTTAAGAACAAGAACTGCGTGTTAACAAAATTGTTTTTCAGAATATTTTTCAGAATTTTTTAGAATTTTTTTCTTAGGGTAATTTACTAAATTATCTTTTTAATTTGTTTGGTCGTTATACGCATTTGTAAACATGCATTGCATCAGTTCTAAATATCAAAATCCTAAAAGCCACAAAAAAAAAAAAAAAAAAAAAAAAAAAAAAAAAAAAAAAAAAAACTTCTAGCTTCTAAATAATGAAAAAAACTCGAATTTCCCAAAAGAAATACATTTCAACAAACATCGTGTTAGAGTACACGCACTTTCCCACGAAATAACAAAAAAAAGTACTCCGAAATTTTCTAAGTACCCGAATTAAAAATTAAAAAATAAAATTAATCAAATTTCTAATTCTCCACTTATAAAACTTTTTCAACTCACATCGTAGTCTAGCACACAATTCTCCGCAAAAGGAAAAAAAAAAATACTCGGTCCCCGAATAAAAGTCCCCGAATTAAAATTAAAAAATTCAAATTAAAAAAAATTCTACCTCAGCAAAATAAAACTATTTCAACTAACTTCATGTTAGAATACACACAATTACAAAAAAAAAAAAAAAAAAAAAAAAAAAAAAAAAAAATACTTTAAAATTTTACAAGTCCCCAAATTAAAATACAAAAAATTAAAATTAATCAAAAAATGAAAAATCCCTCTCATCTTACCACCACTCAGCACCGGCACGGTCATCTCCACACTTTCACCACAGTGTACCACCTCCACAGTGCCGGCGGGCAGATGGCGCGAAACCCCCATTATTATGCTACTCAAAACTAACAAAACTGCTATATAAATTATTAATAATATTATATATTTTACTGGTATCGGAGATTGTTTCAATATAAACTTTTAAAAAATTTACGAACGATTAAATCATTAAAACCTGTTTTTCTCAGAATAAATATTTTTACGGTTTTCATGACTTTAAACTGTCCCATGCGCAACACATTACTTTCAGTTTTATTGAAACTTCTCAAAAATGTTCTTTATACCTGTGTAAATATTTGTTACTAAAAATAAACTTTATTACACGTATTTAAATTTGAAAATTGAAGAGTAATATAAAAAATTTGATTAAATTTTAATGAAAAAATTGAAAAATTCAATTTAAATCAATTTTTTAAGTTTTTTTTAATATAACTTGCTAAATTTTGGTAGTAAGTTTTATTTTTGTGTATTCAAGGATGATTATATGAGATTATTTTAAATGTGTCTAAAATCTGATTGCGCATGGAGCATTTTGAAATCTGACAATTTTAAAATTTTAAAATGTAAATATCTCAAAAATTTTTTAAGATATTTTCAACAAACTTTGCGCATAATATTTTTAATATTATAACTAAATCCTGAAATTAAAAAATATATATATTGGTTATTAAAAAAGTTAGTTTTCAAAGTCCACTGTACCCTTAAGGCAGAATTTACTTTAAACAGTATGCATCCTCTTTACATGGCAAAATATGAAGAATAAATCGTCTAATACTTTCCTAGAAAATTAAAAAAAAAAATGTCTAAAAGTAAAAGTTTATCCACATTGTCTTGATTAATTTGCACACTACTCTAAAATAGCTTTATTTGAACCCAAAACAAAAGAAGAACGAAAAATCATGCATTCGGCATAGATTATGAAACAATTTCCAACACTAACCGAATATTCCTAAGAAATTTAATTTTTTCATACGATGAAATGAAATATCTAAATAGGCAATTTAAAAATACATGTCTCAATAAATATCCATTATCTGCAATTGGTGTCCATATTCGAAGTATTTCGTGTGGCCCTGTATATGATTTACAGAATTTGTAAATGACACGCAATACACTAAAAATTACATAAAATTGCATAGCACATCCGAAAGAGCACTTCTAGCAATCACCGATCACAGTCAGTCCTTTAACCGAATTCTCTTTTGCGTCGCTGTACCTGAACGATAAATCCTATACACTCCATAATCTATATAGAAAATAAGTTGTATTGAAACTTAGTGAACCTTTTAAATTTCGTTATGTTTCAAGTATCATAACATGTTCAAAATTCACTGCAAACGATTTTCGTAACATCAATAAAATGCACCGCAAACGATTTTTCCTCATAGACCATAATGTAATGGAATTCTTTTGTGTGTCTCTGTAACTGAACTATTAGTGATACACACTTCATTTTCCACACCGAACATTCTATAGTAAAATTCAATAATGTATAAACATTTCATGACAATCCGAGTATATTTACAAGAGTTAGAGCACGGGCAGACGGGCAGACAGAGAGACAAACAAACCGAATTCATATACACTTTTCAACTATGTTGGAAATTGTTAAAAAATTTTGAAATCAGTCCTGGGCCAACTGTGTTCAGAGTATTGATATGTTTCACCAATATCCTAACAGTTAATTGCTCTAGCTAGCATCTGAGGCGCTTACTATGTCCCAACTCTTCTCGTTTCCTTCTAGTCGAATGTGTGTTACTTTGTGATAAAATATGATAAAAATGTGACCTGATAACGTCCAACTCTACATATTTCCAAACTCCAGCACACAAGGTAAAGATAAATTTACATTTCATATTCACTTCTTAAAAAATAACAATAGTGTTACATAAATAGAAAATTACTAAAATTTATAAGTTGTGAATAGTGCGCTGATAAACTAAAAATGAGATTACTTGGACAAACTGATTCTCGCTGAGTCACCCAAAAGCGCATAATTTATAATATACTTTTAGTACATTTTCCAATTTAATTTCAAGTTTAAATAAACATTCCTATAATTAAAATGACTCTACATATGTTTTTTCCAGATCATAGGACCAGTTTTATCCCATCGCCTATTTAAATGGCTTATTATATGAAAAAATATAACTTGAGTCCAAGTAATCCAAACTTAGGGTTTACTTGTACTAAAATTTCAATAAGTTAGTACGTATACTATAAAAAAATAAAATTGCAGTTTAAAATAATCCGAAAGTCTTAGAAAAATTTCGCAAAGTATTAAAAATTTGGTAATAATCACAGTTAATGTTTTTAGGCAGTAATTTGTTAAGAAATGTAGAGAAATTTTAACTTTTTGGATGCAAGTAACCGATTTTACGGTCCTGAATTACAAGTATTACAGTCACAAATGGAAAAATGAAAGTTTTTGTGTTCTATTTTAAAATAATATTTATATTATATTTTAAATAATACTTCACACAAAATAACAGTTTTCTTATTATTTAAAACTATCTGATTCGTCCGACGTTGCCCGGAATTAAGTAACTTTCGTTTTCGGTTTCAATAAAAATAGTCATTTTCAGCGCGCATGTTGTTCTAAATAAACCTCTTTCGGAACGAAATTCCGGCAGTCGTGTCAACTGCCTACGGCATTGTATAGCAAGGGTGCTATGCACACACTGCAATATTGTTTAGTTTCAATTTCAACCGCTAGGGGGCGTGAAATCATCTTACTTAGTTATCTATATCTTAATTAGTTCATGTTAAGTTGAATGAACCAATTCCCGTTCAAGAAGATTCGAAACATTTTTTAGAACACTTTGGTCGAAATCTGAAAATGCTCTAAGTCGACCACTTTTAACTACCATATCTCTCACACCCCCACAGCTACTGACACGCAACTACCATAGTGCACGATGGGAGACTCGAGGCTACTACCATACACAAACACCAGTGGTCTGCGCTGGGTAGTTGTTGCTGCAAAGTGAAATATAAGGCCACACACTTGTATTTATATGTATATATATATATATATATATATATATATATATATATATATATATATATATATATATATATATATAGATGGATAGATTACTTTATCATGCAAAAGATTATCCGTTTTATGAATATATATATATATATATATATATATATATATATATATATATATATGACAAAATGAATATTGGAATGATGAAAATTACTCGTAATCGAAACTAATACCGGGTGTTTCACGAAGGAACCCTAACTTTGAAAATAAATAACTCGGAAACGGTGATAGATAGAAGCATGAAACCAGTGGTAAGTTTATTAAAAAACCCGTAAGAATCTGGTACAGAAACCTCAAAATTTTTGTTAAAAATAGCGCCTATAGATGGCGCTGCAGGCGGCATACGTAGGCTGTATCACATCAAAAGATATTCAAATGTGCACCTTTCACACAACACACATGTGGCAAACGAAGAATGAAATTGTCAGTGACTCTCTGCAGTATGTCACCGGAAATCAACGCACTCACTTCCAGCTCATCGAGGGTTAAAGAATTGTTGCGGTAAACAATGTCCTTCAGTGTCACTTCCGGAATTTCTTTCACTGTACGCTAATAGCTATCACGTTTCAACGGCGAAATCTTCGACGACTAATCTATCTTGTCGTCTGAGCTCTCTTTATAGGGACCCGTAATGCTGCCTGCAGAGCCATCTATCGCGCTATTTTTAACTAAAATTTTGAGGTTTCTGTATCAGATTCAACTGTTTCCGAGTTATTTATTTTCAAAGTTAGGGGTCCTTCGTGAAACACGAGGTACATTCTCCGATTTTAAAAGTGCAAGGACGTTACAAAACAAAATGTCATTGTTTTATGAAAACAAGCTTTATTAAAAACATATATATACAATTTTGAATACAATAGAAAATTTTAGGATTTTTCTAACGTAATTGTTCTCGACATTGATGCGTATATAGTACCGTGCAATTAACTTGAAAACAAAATCCAGGTAAAAATTTTGAAGCCATAGCGACCAGGGTCGCAAAGAGTGTCTGCGGCCTCCGGTAGTGATTCGAAATAGGGACCTTAAATATGATACCAAAAACAAAATTGTTTAATTACTTATCTCTGAAAAGTAGTATACATTTCCATAAAATTTAAACATCACAATATTAAAAAAGTGAGAAAAAAAGATTTGTTGTCGTGCGGCCTTCTGGAGGCATAGTCCACAGCCATTTTAGCAGTTTAGCCATTCTACAGCTATTTCAATGCTGATGATTTCTTGGAAGATTGAATTTTTGTCTTTTAATTATTTTTTCTTATCACTGTATAATAAAATGCAACTTATTCTACTTAAGTTCTTACTTTTTATGTTCTTTTATTTGTTACATTTTATGTTGAGACGTTTACTTTAAAAGTGCTCGGGTGTACATTTTGTAAATGTCTTAAAAGAAACAAAATGGAAATTGTACGTCAAGCGTCACAAATGAGGTGCGTTCGTACTATAACTAGTTTCAGTGAAACGAACTATATCGTCTATTATTATGATATGATGAATTTTCGTAATAAAATAAGTACATTTTAAGTTGGGAACATTTTATCTTTTGTTGACATTTACTGAAAATTCCAATGGGAAACTTAAGACTAACTTTAAAATTTTCAGGACTTGAAATCCATATTTAGACTCTTTTTACATTTAATATCTTTTACTCCTGAAACATCTATCCAAAAAACTGTCGGTAGATTATAGGATTGCTATAATTAAATAATTTTAGTATACAAATTCGATTTTTAAATTCAGTAATACGGAAATAATATGACTTCATCTTAAATATGACGTAAAAGCTAAAATCATTGCCTATCATTGGATATCATTGAATTAATTACGTATGATAGGATTTAACAGAATGAAAAATGTGACTATAACTTGGTCATAGAGGTTATAAAATGTCATATCCGTCATATGTGACTATAACGTCATACATTTCAGATAACTCGGCGATACATCTCGGTCGCTTGAAAATTAATCCTCGGAAGCTGCTATAACAAGGAAGTACCGATTTAAAAAAAAATTCAAATTACTTTATAAATATTTTTATTAATATCTTTTTAAGTTTTGATTCGATTTTCATAAAATTTGAAATGACTCGACAAAATTCTGCAACGATTATATACTTTAAATTTCAAACCATACGGTTGGATAGTTTTTGCGCTGTTATATGCTGACAGACGGGCAGACGGACGGACCAGGCGACGACTATAGGTGCTACGCATTTATATAATTAGGAACGCACCTAAAAAATAGAATCCGTGACGGCCCTTTAAGACAGCTGGGTCTGGTAATTTGTACCAGCTTTATTACCATCTCTCGATCCTGTCTGCACCACAACAAAGTTTTTGACTGCCTGTTGAATTTTAATTTCTTCTGTTCGAAGTGACATCGCGACAGTATAAACTTCAACACAGGAATTTTATCAAACTCTTAGAGGCAAAATCTAAGGTGTACTAGTCACAGTGGATACGCTAATATGTACTGCTATGCAATAGTAAATTTCGCATTACTTCCTAATTTTGAGGGGTTTTTTTAAAAAATTCTTGAAAAAGTGAGTACTGACAAACTTTAGAAATATATACATTACTAGCAAAACCCGCAAGTTTGCTCGCATAATTGTTGAAATAAGCAAAGTGGTATTCATGTGCCTATTTTCATTAGAGGAAATTATACTGCTACGGATAATTCAAAAATTATTATTTCAGCCACCTTTTGAATAAACTTAATTCTTATGCTAAATTAGGCGAATATGAGACTTAAATGAGACGAACTAAAATTAATTCCAAATAACTGGTAATTTAGAATGTATTTGGAAGGTTTTTCGTTATTTCATTTTTAATTGAAATTTCGAATTTTTTTAAAAACGTTCTTAGTGAGCATTTACATCTTAAAAGTAACCACTAAGCTTAGCGTTGGCGTACAAATTTTCATTAACTTTTAGCGGATGTTTAAAGAAATATATATTACTAGCTGTTACCCGTGACTTCGTTCACGTAACATTAAAAGAAAAATAAATGTGCTAATCAAGCAAAATATTTCACTCCGAATAATTAAAAACGTAAATAATTAACTAACTCTTTATCACATTTCATAGAAGAAAATACGATATTTCTTTGTTATAGGGGCCTTGACATAAATCAGTTTAAAAAAGGTAAAATTTTGTGCCAAATAACCGCGAAAAGGAAACTGCAACCAATGGAAAAAGGACGGCCAAATAAAATCGTGTAAATCGACGAATTTGGTAAAAAGAAATGTCAATTTTACCTGATAAACCATTTTACTTTCAACGACTTTGAGAAACGTTTTAACAACCATCATTTAAAAATAATTCATTGGAAACAGTATATGCTTTTTCTTTAAATTCAATTCTTGTGAATAGGGAGGAATAATTCTACACCTAAATGCAAGGAGCTTCAATTGCAAAGCTTTTCGTAGTCCAAAATTACATGCAAACGTGTAACACTTAAATTGCAAAGCTTTTTGCAACCCAAAATTACATGTAAACATTACTTTTGCATGTAATTTTCATTGCAAATTAACATTTATTGCGGTTGAAATTAAAATTAATTTGGGTGCAAATTACATCTAAATGTTACGTTTGCATGTAATTTGGGGTTGCAAAAAGCTTTGCAATTGCAAGTGTTACGTTTGCATGTAACAGCAAATTTGTGTCCTTGGTTTAATCTATAGCTGAAACAAATCTTGATTTCTTGACAATATGCTGACAGGCGATTTTTGCTCTGCAGAATAAATTGATTCATAAAGTTTGAATATGTGAAAATATGTTTTTATTTTTCGGAAATTTTACTGTAATCAATATTTTTTTTTCACCAACTATTCAAATTGAAAATAAAATAATTTTTTTCAGTTTTAATGAGAAAATGGCATAAAAATATATTAATCCGTTTTATTTCTCCTTTTTTATCCACAAAAATGGAGTAATTTAAGTACCATTCTTAGAGAAATGTCGTTAAAATTTACAAAAAAAATATTAAGATCTCGGAATCTAATTCAAAATTTTAAATTCTCGGAGTTTATATGACATCCTCGAATCAATGATAACCGGTGTTAAATAAATCGCGTTGCATTAAGAGGAGTAGTGGCGAAATACACACAGTCAGATTTTAACTTAATAGACTTGTGTTCAATTTTCTTTTCCTAATAATCTTACTGATGCTTGTATTATTAATCACAGAGTTCAGAGAATAAATAGAGATGAAATGTTGATGTTTGGCGTGATGCTGAAAATGCAACCCTACAGTCGGCCCAAACAACTGGCGGCTTGCTTTGAAAACCTCTCCCTGTCCAATGAATCCAGTCATTGTTCCATGTGCAGCCTCTCTCCATCCAATGAAGTCAGCCCTTGGGCCTAATGATTTGAGCGATAACCGGCTTCATATTGCAAGCCGATTTTACGGTTCATTACCTCTCTATTCTTTCACTGTACTCAGTGATTATTAAGTATGAAATTGATACACGCTCCATTTGAAACATATTTAAAAAATCCCGTTTTATTATGACGTCACTTTGATCCCAGAGAAATCTCTTTTCAATGATACAATTGTTGTTAATTTTCTTTTCCTGGCAATAATGACGTGAATTTTAGCAGAAAACTCACATCTGTTTGTAACTGATATTCAAGCTTATTATTAATCAGTATCAAAAAAATATTTCAGTTATTCATCTTAAATATGACGTCCATTATGTATATACTTTATTATACACTGATAGTCATGCTCTTTGTAATATTACGAATATTTGAAAATACATATTTTAATTATGACGTCATATTTGTTCAAGACAAGAAGGAACCTTTTCATAGTTCCATGGTTCAAGCGAAATCTTTTTCTTAATAATATAATTATTGTTAATTCTTCTTTCTAATTATAACGCAGTTTTTGACAGAAAAATATCTTTTTAATGTAACCGATATTCATACTTCATGTATAATAACCAATACTCCATATTGTTGTTTCAAATATCACAGAAATTCATCTTCTTTTGAATTATTTTCTATTTTCACGTGAAAATCGCTCAATTGAAACTTAATTGTTGAGGAAAAATTATTTTTTCGCATTTTTATTTATTCGCAACGATCAAAGCCCTAGCAACAATAAAGTAAAATGGTTAAATTTGATCTAAAAATGTCCCTTGATTCTCTATGAAAATAATCAACTTTTGAATTATTAAAAGAAGTATTTGAATAAAATAAACAAAAACCAGTCTATGTTCATTTCCGGGTAATAATCCACCTATATGCAAAGATACAGGGCCTTTAATTTCTCCATTTTGACGCTGGCTTCAGCCTAACATTTGCACACAATCGGATTTATAATATTATTAGGATTAAACTTGAATTAATTAATATCAAGGAAAAATCTAGCTTATACTGAAGCTTAAACACTGGAATGCGCGTTTTAATATTTATTTTTTATGATATTTCATATGACGCAAATCCCACGCTCTTTTAAATAATATTTTATGATAATATTTTTAAATATTAATTACTAATGTATAATAAAATTAATTAAAATTCACAAACAGAAGCATGTAACTATTTTTGGTGGTCTTTAAAATCAGCATTATCAGGACCCCTCCTCCACCCCTTCTAAAAAAAATCATTCTGGCATTGGACTATCACAATATGAGCAAAAATATTAAAATGTCAAAATTTAAGGATCCATATTTTAGATTGAACTTGAAAATTAATTTCCTGCCATTTCCGATTTTCAAAGTAAAATATTTATGAATTTGCAGGAAAACTCGGTAAAAAAGATAAGGAATATATACTTATTTTGATAGTTATAAGGACATTTTCATTCAAATTTCGATAAAAGTTTCATAATATTCACATAGTCTCCACACATTTTAGCTTTAATTCGATGAGCCAAACAAGTACCGAAAAACGTAATTTATAAATGTATGTGACTGACTATGTCATAAAGGGTTATTTATATATTATATCTGAAAATAACACTTGAAAGTTCAATAACAACACCATCATTTTATTTAATGTTTAATTTCATTTTGTATGAAAATGTTGGAGTACAAATTTTCATTAACTTTTAGCGGATGTTTAAAGAAATATATATTACGTAAACTGGAATTAATTAATATCAAGGAGAAATATAGGTTACTGAAGCTTAAACACTGGAATGCGCGTTTGAAAATTTATTTTTTATGATACTTTATAAGACGCAAACCCCGCGATTTTTTAAACTGTATTTTTAAAATAAATAGTGTTTAAAATACTTATCATTAATTAATAATACAATTAATTAAAATTCATAAATAGAAGCGTGTAACTATTTTTGATGATCGTTAAAATCAGCAGCATTGTTAGAACCCCCCCCCCCCCCCTCAATAAAAAAAAAATCATTCTCACTTTTGATTATCACATTATGAGTAAACATATAAAAATGACAAAATTTAAGGATCCATATTTTAGATTAAACTTGAAAATTATATTCCTGTCATTTCAAATTTTCAAAGTATAATATTTATGGATTTTCAGGAAAACTCGGTAAAAAAAAAAAATGAATATACACTTATTTTGATAGTTATAGAAAATTTTCATTCAAATTTGGATAAGAATTTCTCGATATTCACATAGTCTTCAAACACATTTTAGCTGATCTTTAAGGAATTTTTAAAAATTATATTTAGTTTAAATGAAGCATGTTAAAAGAATAAAGACATCGACATTGGACGAAAGTTTTGGAATCTGTAAAACGTAAATATTCAGCTAATCCCCAAGATCTCAAAATTCTATTAAAAACGTACAAAATCTTAAAGAAGTATTTTCGGTTAATAACTTAGTCTACAATATTTAGAACTGGAGTTATAAATCAATTTTGACTATTGTTTCTTATTGTACAAAACGTACAAAACGTTTCTTTCTTTCTCTTTTACCCATACATAATTATATATATATTTTTTCTTTTGTATATGAGAAGATAAGGGAGAAAGCGATGTTAGTCCACTTTCGTGAAATTTGAAACGACGACGGTTCTATCTGTTAGCTTGAGAGCCATACTACCATTTGCAAACCTTTGATAAAGGCAAAAATACAGGTAATCCTAACAAACACAATTGATAGTGGGTATAAAAGGGAGGAGGGGAGAACGGGGGGGGGGGGGCGAATGCCTTTTGAAAAAACACTGTTGAAGATTTGCATAAAGGACGAATAACGATGATAGTCAACGTTCTTAAAATAATAAAAAAAAACGACGAATAATTAACATCTAATTATCTGTGACTATCGTCGTTTTTCTGAGTGTTCATATGACATTCAGATAACATTTTTAAAAGTTGTTTCTTTAATATTGTGATCAGAGTAATTTATTTAGAATTAGTATTAAAAACATTTACGTCTAAAGGATATGAGTTTTTAGCTTTATTTTGCAAACACTTTAGATACAGGCATTGCATAATTATAAATTGCTGTCAATTATTAGTCTTTAACGGAAACTATTTTCATTGTAAATCTATTGTAATATTGTCTGGTATTCCAAATCTACAGAAGCTGATATAGAAACAGATGTCACCTTTACAGAACGTACTTATTTTGAAAACGATAGTGGTACTGGAAAATGTCCAGTTGTCGGTTATTTTTTTCTTTTTTCACGAAAGAGAACGGAAGTAAAATTTAGTCTTTCTACTTATTTGAAAGCATTTCAAATGACCTCAAAGAAAAATGTTTCTAAGAAAATATTAATTTTACCCCAAGAAAAATCTATTTAATAATTCTTTCACGATCAAACACGTCACGGAGTTTATTTCCCTTTCTTGTTTATTGCTGTAAATTGCATTTCAAGCCATATTTAAAAAGTTAATTGCACCATTTTCATAAAAATAACTGCTTTTAAATAAATTTCCCTATCTTTTTCAGAATAGTCTTGTTTTCAGTTATCAGTAATTTTGTTTTAGTATGGAAAGAACATTGAAGACAGTTAATATTTTCCCGAATTCTTTTGTAATTTATTCGGCACTCATTAATTCAGAAAAGAAAGAAAAGGAAAAAAATATTATGTATTAACGATGTCACAAAATACAAAATTTAAGGTGGAGGGATAAAGTAAATAATCTTAAAAGTATATAAAGTAAGCATTCTTAAAAGGTATTTCTAAAAGAACAGTTATTTATTTATTTATTTTTAACATTTAGAAATTTCTATTTTTTTTTCTAATTTTATGATAAATTTCAGAAATAACCGTCACTGTATTTATTATTTTTTTTTATTATAAAAGATAAACAAAAAATTTATTTTTAAATAATAAACATTGCTGGATAATTTTCTATACTACAATAGATTAAAAAATTATTCATTAAAAAAACAATAAAAACAATCTGTCAAGAATAACTCTTATAACTTGAGTCAATATGAATTTGCAAAAGATTTCAATTATAAAAATATGAAATTAATTGAGAAGCGTAATATTACAAGAAATTTTATATAGATATTTACAATAAATTTCATTTTTAAGAACATTTTAAAAAATAGCCTTATTTGTTTTATTCTAAAAGCTCTAAAAAATTTGAACTAGAGTAAAAACTATTGATGTTATTGTGAATAATATCAATGATATGAAATAAAATGGAGTTTATAAAAATTGAATTATGAAGTAGTAGAAAAGATTTTCTTTTCGTATATAACTTGTAACAGAAAATCATTATAGCTAATATACATAGTTAAATTTACAAACGTGCTTTTTTTCTTTCGAATTCCACAGAATATTCTTATTCCAATTTGAATAAAAAGTTAAATGCAATAAAACTGTTTACCGAAATATAATACTTTTTACACTTTTAGCTTAAAAAAGAATGAATATGCAGACCTTTAATATATTTTAATATATACTTCTTTGCTTATATGAGTATGTAGGTGTGTGTGTCTGACGTATCTGTCTGTATTTTGCTTACGAGATAAACCACAACAATTTTAAAAATATTGTACTAAATCCTTCCTTTATTTTGGTGCACATAGTAAAACTAATTCAGCAGTTAATCACTTATTTAAAATATATTTTATATTTTACAAAACAAAATATATATTTTACAATTTAGTAGTCTTCAAAGTTGCATATGCGACAGTCTGAGTCTTAATCCTTTTTATCACCACGTTGCATGTCTGCAACATATCCAAAAGTCAATGTTACTTATACAGTGGGCTTTAAAAGACAATTTTATGTATTGCTGCTATCTTCCAACTCAGCAGTTAATATAAATTGTTCACACAATTCTCAACAGATGGCGATACTGAGTTAATTTTTCATGACAAAGTTTTATTTATCATTTGAGCAGTTTCACATCGTTATTGCTAAAATAAACTTTGTAAATTTTGTCAAACTAAAAAGGCTGGAGACGTCCAAAAATAGATTTTTTTTACAAAGGTAAGTTCGTATACTTTACAATTTTGTATTGGAAAACTGACAATACTTAGGAGAAGTAAGTATGTAATTTTCTGTTTACTGCAGATGTAAAAAAGTACCTTTTAATCAATATATTTTTATTTTTATGTTTTAAATTTTTAATTATTTTTTACATGCTTAAAAGGATGGAGTCTAACATCTGAGTAAATATTTTTCAAATCGAAGTTCTTGTATCACAAAGAGTTAAATTGCTACCCTATTTTGAAATAATGAAACATTACGTATATTTATATCCTTGATTAGTACTACTGCTTTCAAAAGCATAAATTATTTCTTATACGCTTGAAAAATATAAAGAATGACTGCTCATTGTTTGCTACAGATACGCTTTTACGAAATATCGCAAGCGCATTTTGACCTGGTATATTTTACACAACATTAAAGTAATCATGTCATTTTACTGTCGAGATGACTAAGATATAGCAGCAGTGGAGAGTAGTTTTCTGCTTCTGTACATTTGTTTACGTTTCTCTGGGGAAGTTGGATTAAAACCAGAGATTTTCTAAAGGTTTTAAAACAGCAACATTCTTTTTATGGTGATTTCAAATTTCGACAGTTCTCCTAGACGCAAACATCATAGAGTATATCTGATTCTGAGGTCGTCCTAATTAGCGAAAGTTGTGTATGGGAGAAGATAGACACACAAGGGAGCGGCCTCTTCGTCTAGCATCATCAAAGAACGTCTCACATCTTTCAGGTACAAGAGAATTCCATTTCCTTACGTCCCACAAGAACCACCCATCTTCATGACCGTTAATACAGCCTGACGCTTCCTTCCTTGAACGCAGACACATTCAGATAGCACTCGGTCACTTGATCACGTTTTCTTACCTTATCAGGCAGGACTGATTCCATGAAATCTATGAGTTTTTTTAGATAAATATTCAGAATTATATATATATTCAAAGTAAAGAAAAATTATATAATTTGTTTATTATTTGTTTATTATTGCAATTATTTCTTTAGTATTTTTAATGTAGTTTTAGTAATGTTATTCCATATAATGAAGGACATTTTTACACGTTGTTTTTAAAGGTTATATATATATATATATATATATATATATATATATATATATATATATATAGAGAGAGAGAGAGAGAGATGCTTATTAAGATTAGCATGCGTAGATTTAAACACATCTTAAATTAGCGCTAATTTGTAGTAGCTTTGTGTTATACTGATATTATAGCTTCAATATTGTGTCATTGGATAAAAATACATTTACGAGAATTTAGTCGTTAAATTTCCTAATTTATATTAATTTTTTTTAGATTTATTTTTATTACTGAAATCCAACGTGAAGCAGACATGAGAAAATTTAATTTATTGCATAAAAAATCACTTAAAATCTTGCTAATTTATGTTTTATCTAATGCATGTTTGTTTTCAATTGATATTATAAAGGAAAAACGCTGAGTAACGCTGACGTCATATTGACCGTGGCAACATCTGACCAATAAATTTCACTTTTACTACAGTTTTTTAAATTTCTATTTTTACACAGTCGAATAAAGAAAAAAGATGTTCATCCAAATGTAATTTGTTTGAAGTACCTGAAACTTCAGTACGAAATATTAACCCGTTTGCAGTTAACACAGTATAAATAATTCAGCATTTAATTCCAGCAAATATTCCAAAACAAAATTAAAACTTCATCAATAAATAAATAAAATTATATAAATAGACAAAAATTTAACAGACATGTAATCGAACTATGAGCTTAAACAAATTAAAATATCAGAATCAAAAAGACTGCTGTAAGATGCCAAATCTTTCCGATTATTAACTCCTGGGCATGGGGGCATAATACGATAGCATCGTATTTAATAAAGTTCAAAGCTTTATTTAAATACATAATTGATATTTTTCATATAAAAATTTCTTTTTGTGTTGTTAGTGAGCAATCTAAAAAAATATATATATTACATGTAAAAAATCTATTAGAGTTTTCAAAAAAAAATTATCGATTTTCAGCCATATTCTGTAACCCGAGAAATCCGGGTTCGATACCCTAGTGTAAATAATTTTAGACAAACTTTAGTGTATTTTCATTTTTCTGCAGTTTCAATAAATGCTATAGTTAATGCAATTAACAACTTTAAAGCACAACTCGTATATTGTTCTCTAAGTGTTTTATTTCTTGTTAAATTGGGTGAAATCAAACATCTATCTGTCTGTCTGTCTCTATTTATTTTTATTACATTCACATTTTATAGCTAAACACAAATAGTCAACATAGACACGATATATATATATATATATATATATTGTTTGTTTTTTATGAAACTACTCGCATATATCAAATTTCAAGTCATCTGGAAATATTGAAAAATGTCCAATGAGTAATGTTAATTAACTTTTTAATTTAATTTTAATTTGTTTTGCTTTTAATTTTAATCTTCTTATAATGTTTAAGCGTTTTTTAGTATTGATAAATGAAGTAACACAAACACGAATGTTTCGGATTATACTTCAAGAAAATACAATTAATGATAGTAAATCTGTAAAAAAAAAAAAAAAAAAAAAAAAAAATTAGTCCATTATACTTATAATTGTTTCTTATAATATTAAAATAACATAATTTTTTTCCATTTATTTAACTCTTTAAACTAATGTTTCAATTTTGAATATTTTGAAGTTTTTTCATTACACTAAAAAATTTCAGAAACGTTTCCTGATAGCGAAAAGATATTCAGTGTAACAAAATAGTAACACATGAATCTAGAAACAATTCCGCTTTGATGTACTAATTCAAAACTATAAAAAAGAGCAAAAAATCATGCGTCAAGCATAGATTATAAAGCACTTTCCAACACAGCCAGAAATCTGTAACGAAACTTCCTTTAAATAAGGTGAAAGAAGATATATAAGAAAACAGTTTAGAAAACATATAACACGTTCAAAAATATAGTTTTCAAAATTACCTCCTAGCGTCAAAAAAGTAGTCGAATTATTTTGTGCAGCCCTGTATAGGATCAATATATGTGGATATATAGTATGATAAAATTTAGTTCAGTTAGAATATTCACATTTAGAAATTTTTGCCAATCGATGAAAATGCACTCGAAATCTTTTGTACAGCCCTGTATATTATCTGATGACTTTTGTACACACCACATAATCAGTTAAAAGGCAACTTAAAACTCAATTGCAGCAATTATCAAACGTAAACGACATTGTATCTTTTTTGAGTATATGAATATATGAATTTAATATATGAGTATATGAATTTATTTATATTCCACAAACTTCTATGAGTGTACTAAATATAGTTCAGCAGGAAAATGCGTAAACACAATTAAAAACTACCCTTAAGGAATTCACTCCCATAGTCTGTAATACTTACGATTTCCCTTGTGTAGCCCTGAATATGATCAACCGAGTTTATAAACACACACGTACTATAAAAAAATAGTTAAACTTAAAAACGCAAACCAAAGGTGAAAACGCACTTATCACACATAGACTGTAAATATTGCACATGTACTATAACCAGTATCTTTTGTGCGTCCCTATAAATAAACGCAATGCACACAAGAGAGCAATTTATAGTGCACCTCAGTAATGCATATAATTTTCATTATGTTTGAAATAGTGAAATATCACTAAATTACACTGCAAACGATTATTCCCCATAGAACGATGTGTAACAGAATACTTTTGTTTGACCCTGTAAATGAATAATAAATGCTTTGCACCCCATATTCTACAAAAAGCATGTTTTAATGCGATTCATAATTATATATCAATTTCATTATATTTTAAATGACGTAGCCTCATCAAAATACACTTGAAACGTTTATTCCCCATTGACTCTAATGTAACGGTATATTTTTGACTGTACCTGTAAAAAAACCTGTAAGTGCTATACACTTTAGTTGAAATAGGGAACATGCTATAGATAACGACAATAACTTATAAAAATTTCAGGGCAATCTGAGCATATTTACGGGAGTTAGAGCACGGACAGACGGCAGACGGACAGATAAACCGAAGTCATAAACACTTTTTAACTAGGTTGGAAAGTGTTAAAAAGGACCGCTGTTGGCTTTACAGGATTTTCTGTTCCAAAATTCAGTTTTTTCTTAACATTTATTATGTCCAACCGTCTTTTCAGAAGGACTTTTATATCTCTAGTCTCTGTAAACGGAATGGTGATTTTTCAGGACACTCAAGAACATTGGATTATTTGGATAATATATCTTAATTTTTGGTTTAATTTTAATGGCTTTGTTTACATATTATCCATTGAGTTTCCATGTGTAGCTTGTTTTCTTCGGGTACAATACGTGGTGTTCGCAGGAAAGATGGTTCCATCAAGTGAGGGTATTGTGTCACACCGTTTTCTATCGTAGTTGTATCAGTTGGCGCGTGAATTCAAGGTCCCATTTTCGAATTCTTGCAATGAGACTATTCTGTCTGTTCGGAAAATTTCATTCAATTTTAACATCCATCCACGATTTCAGTAATTTAACTTAAATGGCTTCGTTCACATAAAATTTATTTAGATTTCTAATACAAATAATACATTACACTGAAAAGTAATTTATAAAATATGTATTAAACCTGAACCTTAAAGTAACGATTTTTAATTTTAAGACAACCACCTAAATTAATCCAATTTTTATAAAATCGGTTCGGGTAAAATCTAGTCACCCAACCCGAAGCAGAATTGTATTGTGCAGCACATTATGTGCAGCACATATATTTCTTATAAAAAGGCTAAAAATGAAATTTTTTGCATTTTTTAAAAACGTGTCCTACAGCAAAGATTTCAGTATGTAATTTTACCATATAATGCAATTGAAAGTTCCTTTTTAGCACTTTCCAACCTAGTTGAAAAGTGCTTATGACTTCGGTTTGTCTGGCCGTATGGCCGTCTGCCGTCTGCCGTCTGGCCGTCTGCCGTCTGTCCGTGCTCTAACTCCCGTAAATAGGCTCGGATTGCTCTGCAATTTTTATATGTTATTGTCGTTATCAATAGCATGTTCCCTATTTCAACGGAAGTGTGTAGCGCTTATAGTTTTATTACAGGGACACTCAAAAGAATTCTGTTACATTGCGGTCTATGGGGAAAAATCATTTGCGGTTTATTTAAATAATGTTTCACTATTTTAAACGCATTGAAATTTATATATATCACTAAGGTGCATTAGAAGAAGCTTAATATGGAATAGGGTGTGCATAGCACTTATAGTTACTTTACAGGGACAGTCAAAAGAATTTCGTTACATGACGTCTATGGAGAAAAATCGTCTGCGATTTATTTAAATAATGTTTCACTATTTTAAACGCATTGAAATTTATATATATATATATCTAAGGTGCATTACAAGAGGCTTACTACAGAATAGTGTGTGTATAGCAGTCATCGTTCATTTACAGGGACACACAAAAGAATTCTCTACTGTCTGTTAACACTAATTCCTGGAAGTGCGTTTTAAGTTACTAAACGCGATTTTAATTTTAACTCGCTTTTTGTCTATTACGTGGTGTGTATAAATTCTGTAGATCCTATACAGGGAAACACAAAAGTTCGCGAACACATTTCCGTTTATTGACAGAAACTCCAGAAAGATAATTTTAAACTGTGCTACGCGTTTCCTAACTAAACTAAAATTTAGCATCCTAGCATATACAAATCTATAGATCATATACAGGGCTGAATAAAAGTATTCAGATATTTTTCCGAATATTGTATCTGTTGGAAATTCCTGAAATTATGTTTTTAAATATGTTATGCGTTTTCCAAATTGTTTACTTAGATGTTATCTTTTAGCTTATTAAACGGTATGTTTTGTAAAATTATTTTGGAAGCGTTGGAAAGTGCTACATAATCTATGCTTGACGCATGATTTTTCGTTCTTGTTCATATTTAACTTGAAGTCTAATATTTAATAGCCATAAAACAAACTATTATGAATAACAAATTTTGTTCTAACTTTGAAAAGTTTTCATACTTATTACTAAATTAAGATGTTAAAAGTACTCATTCCTAACACACCTTTCCTTAAAGATTAAATAGATAAGATATTTTAAAAGCCATTTTTCATTATTTGACATATTTCAACAAGATTTTCTTGCAAGAAATGTCCCCTACCATACATACTTGAAAATGTATAAATTTATTGAAAATTAAAGAATTTTTTAATATATTAGTTAGTTATTTTAAATATTTTAATATTTTCCATGCGTTCAAATTTTTAAAATTATGTCTCTATTTTTTTAATTATTACTTCGAAAATTTTAGTTAAAAAATCTGTGCATCAAATTTTTAAT
This sequence comes from Maratus michaelseni, assembly GCA_963931845.1. Lineage (NCBI taxonomy): Eukaryota > Metazoa > Arthropoda > Arachnida > Araneae > Salticidae > Maratus > Maratus michaelseni. Next base: position 366,167,716 of record OZ007586.1, read on the forward strand.
CGCAAGAAAGCTATATAAAAAACTTGAACTGAAATTTATTAAAAAATTACATTGTTAATAGATTTTATTACTAATTTGAAGATCTGCAGAATATACAGCATTATAAAACGAATGTACACTGATCTATTATAGTTATGTATTAAAATCATAGCTTACAAATACTAAAAATTCTGATTAAAAATTTAAACAGAAGGAACATTTTAAAGATTAATAAACTACGAAAAATTTATTTAGAGACAAATTCATTTAAAATATATTATTATATGTTATTTTCATTTTTACCTTTCATATTTCACTTTAAGAAGTATGAAAACATACTTTCAAATATATGGCAATGTATTAATATTTTAACTATCTAAATATTAATAACACAAAACAAAAATTCGCATTTTAGGTTGATCTTTGCTCATGGGAAAGTTCATCTTCCCCTTAACAAACTACATGCAATTACATCAAAGAAAATATTCAGCATTAAATTGAAGTTAAATTATAAAATATGCTTATTTAATTTCCATCAAATGCACATTAAATTGACCAGAATCCATTAAATCTATTAAAAAAGAGAAAAACTGAATGGCTTAATATTTCATTAATTAAAATAATTAATGTAATAATAATAATATTTAATTTCCCGTACTGGCGTAAAAGAAAATGCCTTACAAAATTAAATAATTTACACATCTTTTTTATGAGTATCCAGAGCTTTTGTTTTCACCAGAAAAACACTTGTTTCTTTTTTCAAAAAATATGTAGCCAAAAAGGGTCTCCATAACAAGGGAAGAAAGCAGAACCCCTTCAACAAAGCTATCGATCCCCCATTTAAGCCTTATTTTGGTTAAACTAAACAAAAATAAAAAATTTAAATGTTAAAGTTAGGATAATCATTTTTAGAGGTCAACTTTTTGGGATTGACTGAAAGAATGAAACTGCCACAATTCCTGAGACTCAACAACATGAAGTTTCTTATTAAATTTTCATAACTGATATTTTATGATTTTCAATACTTTCAGTATTTAACCCTTTGTTTAATTTTTAATTAGTTACATATTACAGTCCTTTTACATCTAACTTTGTAACATATTCGTATAAAATAACTTTATATTATTGTGAAAAGATTCTGTATTTAATCCAACATAAGCGCTTTCAATCAGGGCCGGCCGTAAAAGGGAGAGGTGCAGCTTATAAAAGCTACAAGTGTTTGTCAATACCCTATTCTTTTCTTTTTTAATAAAAAATTAAGGTCTGAAAATGTTTTTAGAAAAAACATGACCCCTATAGTTATAAGTCTACCCAATAAGACTATAGGGTATTTATATTTTATTGCCTGTTATATTTTGTGTATTGCGAAATTATTTAGGGACCCATACATTTTCTTGGACCCCTGCACGTTTAGAGATCATCCCGGCCCTTCTTTCAAAAAAGCAAAATGCATTAATTTTCGAAATTATTTTCGTAGCAGTCACGGATACAGATGAAGAGGCTGAGGAGGCATACCACCCCCTAGTTTTTGACATTTTAACTGTTTTCCTTTACCGTTGATGATTTTTAAAAAGGAATTATAATAAAATGTTATTGGTTTCTAAATGATTTAAACTAATTAAACACTAAGAGTAAAAATATAATTAAGTGTATACAAATGTTAGTTATTATACCATGGCTTCAGTTTGCCAGAAAATATCTCCCTCCTCCCTACAGAAAAAGAAGAAAACACCCTTCCACATTTGGATTTCATTCTGTTGGCTTCGATAGCAACAGTAATTTATGTTAAAAAAATTTTGCAGTTATTTTAGCTTGGTATTTTCATAAATAATAAAACACAACTGAAAAACTATCTTAATTTAATATAATTTTTTTTCGAGAAGTACATGGTAGGTTAGCCACATTCTTCTTTATAATCGTCTCGTAAATCTTTGTTTGCCCCCATCTTGCCATTTGAGCAAGTTTTCAGAATTGTTTTTTTGATTGATCAAGTTCAGTTTAATTTCACCGAGATAGAGCAGCAATTTTAGTAGATTTCCTGCTGCTCTTATATACTAATGTATATTCAGTGCTAAGTCTCATCTCTTTTTCATAATGCATTTTAAATTTAAGTATGGTAATTTTAGAAGTTTATTGTTATTATTATTATTATTATTATTGCATTTATATTCTGAATCAGCTAAAGGGTTTGTTTCACAATTTTATACTGCACATTAGCTAAAATTGATCTATTTAGAGATCAGTGTCTAGTAGGTGCTTAAATAAGTTATAAGTTAATTTACAATGGACTCACAAAAATTAATCGGGTGCTTCAAATACATTAAGACGGCCCTGTTTAAAATATTCCTCCTCATTTTCAAAGATATTTAAAAATAACATTATGGTCACAATGTAACTTCAAATACTGGTGATTTTGGGGTGAAATTTGTGACGTGACGTACGTAACTCGCTGTCACAAAAATGTAGAAATTTGTCAGAAAACATTTTTTATAATATTTTACATTGTTCTGGAGTGTTCTTGTACTAAAAAGTTTTTGAAGACGTTCACATTTAAGACAAATTATGACGTTACAGACTCGTGACATTTTGTCGGAGATGTGATACGACCACTGTGACTTGCAGTGACGTCACAACCCTCATTCTAGGTTACGTCGTAATTTAAATATCGTGTTAACGTTAAAGATACATGGAACTGGCGCCCTTGAAAGATGGAACTAATTTTTTTTTGCAGCGCGTACGCAGCATGCCTGCTATTGAGTACCGTAGACAGCAGAGACCTGTGCCGGAAGTTCGTTCAGAATAGAATGCGCCCCCTGCCGGTGGAAGGTGTAACTAACAGATTTCGAGGCTCGTGTGCACCACGCCTGCTATACGGTGCCGTAGGCAACGGAGACTCTTTCCGGTGGTTCTTTCGAAAAGAGGATTGTTTAGGACAGATGGAGCCTCCGGTAGGGGAAGATGGAACTAAAAGATGTTTTAATCATTCGGGGTTTGTTCGGGGAGATCGACCAGCGAAGCAGCTTTGGTTGATTTATATAATTTAATAAAACTGGAAATTAAGAAATGTACTTATTTAACTTTTTAAAACTGGTTGAGCGTGTAGAGTGAAAAGGTTCTAAAGTGAATATTACCTAACACGTAGAATGGAAGCTTACCGTTCATAAAAAAAACTTTTTTTCTGTACTACAGTGTATGTCCATAAAACAAAATCTCTTTTCAATAAAAAGTTGAAATTTCAGTGCAAATTCACCTTGTTTAATAACTAAATTCATAAAGATACAACTAAATGTAAATATATTGCTCGAAGGTGCGTAAAAACATGCATAAAACATTTATAAGCACATTAAAGTCCTTTTAAAAATTCAAAACGTTTTCAACCGAACTACTCGGTCATCATCAGTGAAAAACTAATTGTTGAGTTGAGTGTTGTCTTTTCGCGTTTTCTTGCTTGCCCGGAATAAACCATTTTACTTCAAGGGTTTGGAATATAAGGTGGGATGGAAAAGGTAATCAATGATGTATTAATTCATTCCAGACTGCGTGGATATCATATGATAATACATCGTTACAGACTATTTCTTTTTTAGATATTATTTCTAGAGACTCTCATATGATAGCTTCCAGGTGATTATTTGTGCGGAATATAATTTTGGATCCATTGAAATCTACTTTTATAGGTTCAGTTTGTGCTAATCGTGCTAACGCAGTGTGTGGTCTATTTAATCTCAGACTGCTTCATGTTCTTTTATTCTGTCCCGTATTGCTTGAAGGTGCGTAAAAACATGCATAAAACATTTAACACAAATCTATTTTTCCGTAATTTTTCTTAATTTCAGGGCGTATGGTTCTCTTTTGCCTTTTCTTTCTTTTACAATAACTTTCGGTTTACGTTTGTTTTCAGTCTTCTATACTTTCACAATATTTAAAATATTTTTTAAAGGTTTAAATAAATAAATTTTATTTACCACGCAGTTTATTTTATTTCCGATTTCACCTATAATATATTTTTTTTAATTTCCCATTCAATGATTTTTTGAAAGTTCAACAGTTCCATGGTTTAGGAAAAAATTCCATAGGTTTAAAAATATTATTTTTTTAATAACTAAAAATTTAAAGTTTCGGCAACTTAAGTTTTGTTCTAAATTTCGTAATAAGATAGTTAAACTTGAATAAATCGAAAAAGTTATATATTTGCTAAACTTAACCTTTAAAAATTCATCTATTTAAGTTAAACTTACTTAAAATGGTTCAGTGTCTAAAGTAGAAACATTCTCTGGGTGCGTTTTACCCAAGTCGTGGAATGGAAGGTTAGTTATCACAAGACAGTATTTTTTTATGTTTCATTGTTTCGAAAATCAGCGATTAATAGCCAAGTAACGAAATTTCCATTATTTTTTTACGGGCGTATAATTGAGATTTCGCTTTTTTATAAAATAGTATACCCACATGAGAAGAACATTGCTTTTCTCTTTTAATTGTGCATGAGCTTATGCAGACATTCCTTGTTATTGAGTAATCAATGATATAGTGCATTTGTTCACTTTAGAATAGAAAAAGGAGAATTTTTTTCTCATAAAGATTATTGCACGTTTTTGAGCAGTACATTCACATTATTTGGTCTTCTGGTGTTCTAAATTATATGACATGTAAAAACAAATTTATATGATGTTTACACAAATATAACAGAACAACAAAAGATTGAATATATTTGAAGAAGTCAAAATGTGTCCTTTAACAGCAGCAGCATCAGCCCACTTCTTTTCAAAGAGGCTATTGAGATCTCATTTGTAAGTGCATGTTGCTGAATGTGCAGTTTTGCAACAAAATTTTTTAGCTTTCAGTGATGACATTTTTTTTTTATTTTGAAACCGTGAAACAGCTGCATGCTATATTATTCTAGTATGTTTTTTTTTTTTTTTTTTTTTTTTTTTTTTATGCTGACTTTTATGTTATGTATTATTAGAAGATTAATGGTGTCATTTTTATTTCTATAAGTTATTTACATTTTGAATGTGATTTAACCAATACGTATTAAGAGGTTATGGGTGGTCAGTTTTCTTCAAAAAATCGATTTGCTTTTTTGCATTTTTTTAGAGTATAATATTTTGAAAATATTTTGTGAAAATTTCGAGAGATATCCCAGAATTACCATAGGCCTCTCTGCCTATTGATGACAGGTAGCTGACGGCAGCTGTTACTAACCGGTTTTTTACCTGCACATTGAATACATCAAAATGCATTGTTAAATATTGTACTAGAATCTATTTTACTAAAAACGTGGACATAGAATAGTAGGACCTCAATTGTAACTGTGTAAAAGTTTAAATGCATTTTTCTCAAAACTGCGTTTTCAAATACGATGACCGCTATATTAAAAAAATATATATTCGACGGATTTAAGTAAAATTTATAAATGATATTCTAGGACTGAAAAACTAGTGCTTAATATTTTGTATCAATACTTTTTATATAAACAAAAAACAAGCACATTTTCCTTAAAATTAATAAGTAAATTTTAGAAGCCCCCATTTTGCTTAATTTGAAAAAAAAAATCTTCGATAAGCAGTAGTAAAGCATTGTGTACCGATGGCCACCGCAAGGCATTATTTGTAAGAGAGCGTTCAATAATCAAGCAGATAACTTGGTCCGGAATTAATATTTTGATTTGAAATTTTCGTGGTTTACTTAAAAAAAGGTGTAAAAAGTTGGTGTTATGATGAAAAAGAAAACATTATACAACAATCAATATTTTTTAAATGCCTATTTTTTCTCATCTCTTACTACCATAATATCTTAAATGGTAGTAAATTAGAAGTAAGGCCTTATGTAATCTTTCATTTAAAAAGTACGTTTTTTAAAATTATAACACAAGAATAATTTCACTTTCAAACAGAAAACATGTTACCAACACAAGAGAAAAATTAGACATTTCGTGATTTTTTTTGTGGAATTAAAACAGTTTTCTCTAGTAAATATATTAATTTTATAATCAAACACCACCTTGATCCGCTAATCATTATAAATATTAATATCACCAGTGAGACCTTTCACGATTTTACATTTTTAAAAAATAACTTTTATTTAGAGTATATGCATTTTTTAGTTTTTAAGTTTGGCACCCATGCTCGCTCTTTACATATTCCTTAAGGCTCCCGTTGAGCAAGCGCTCGGGAATACGTTGCTAATGTTAATCCAATGGGGCATTATTTTGCTAATATCTCGCTTGCATTTGAATATTTTTAAACGATTTTTTTGCACTGGATAGCAGAGATCAATCTATATTTCCTCCGTTGATTACTTGTTCGATTTTCTTTGCGTATTTTTTTTACGAAGATACTTTCACTTTCGGAACCGGTTTCGAAAGTGAAAGTATCTTCCTAAAAAAAATATTATCATACATGGTAATTTTTTCTATAACTGTATTTTAACCGTTAATAATTTTTCAATTTTTTTATACCGAATTCAGTATTTTGGGGTAGCTGTATGATATAGAATCATTTATACATATCTTTATTCTAAATTATTATCTTCCTAACTTAATTTTCAATATATTAATTAATATTCTCTTCGCTAAAATATCTCTTATTCTAAAACCTCAAACGTTACTTCCTTTTCTCATATGAAAGACTATCTTGACTAAATGCAGCATGTACGTTATAAATCTATTTTAATTCCAATGCGGTTATAACAGATGTAATGTTTAAAACAGCTGCTTGGGCGCCCAACCTTTTTCTGTTCATAAACAAATTGTGTAAGTAATGTAATTTCCCAGATACAAAGTAACTCTTTCCTTTGACTAAAATTCCTTTCCCACCGGGTTGCCCGCATGTGCCTCTAAAATTCACAAAAGTTACGGTTTCGCCAACTATGGTAGCCTTTTCATTACATCCTCCCAAAACATTTATATTAATTATCCTTAACGTACATAAATTCTTCTGCGCGTCTGCGGTTTGTTGGCTCAATGTATTATCGAATCGTGGCGAGACAATCTACTGCCCAAAAGGCAGATCTCTCCTAGCTCTTGGTCTGTCAACAACTGTTCTAAGCCTCTAACATCCGAGACAACCCCATTCTTACCATCTTATACTTGCTATATATCAATAAAAAACTTTCAGCTGAGATGTCTTCGTTCATTGGATATTTCATGTCTGCCTTCCTGAATGTAGAACCTTTGGGTAATTGTTTACAACGCAAATGGTACGAACGAACGGCCCAAAAACTATCTCAATTCATGCGTTATGCATTAAAATATTTCAGCCCAACAATAATCTTCATCATAAGCTGTTTCTGTTATTACCTATCTGACAGTAGCTATTCATTTGCTGGCGTTCACGAAATTTTGAAGCATTTTCCATGAAATTCAACATGTTGTTGATGTAGACAACAATATATCAACAATAATAAAATCGTAATAATCATACAAATAATTACTATCACATTTATAGTTTTTCAAGTTATATTTAATTTTAATCGTTAAAGCAATACCAGCTGTAAATATTTTTTTAATATGTTCTGGTGTGTTTATAGCAGCTTAAATTCTTGGAAACATTATCACAATCTATGCGTTATAGATGATTTTCCTCTCTTATTTATTGTCATATACCCATCTAGGATATAGTATTGATCTTATTAATTAGAACCGCAATACTGTGGTCAATGCTTTCAACGTAAATGGTTGATTCAGTTTTAGATAACATGCTCCCGTTTGTAAGATAAAAGTTAAAAGCAAATAAATAATAAAACCATAGGGAAGAAAATAATGACATACAATTATTTCTGGTGCTTATCTATCCTTACATTGAAGACACTATTTTCGTAACCAAGTAGTGCTTAAGCTGAAAAGTTTTTCTTTCAAATGATTTTATCAAATCGTTTTAAATTTAGCTCTATTTCATAGAAATATTTCGCTAAGTAAATAAATTGCTTTTAAATCGGATTTTTCATAATGTAAATTTTGAATATTTTTTAGGGGGTGGGGATTGTGGTTTTAATATTTTAAATATTAGCGTAAACAACATATTTAAATTCCATAATTTTTTTTATATTATTATGTTATTTTTATATTATGATGATTCACTTTTATTAGTTTAAAGTTATTTAAAATATAAAAAAAATAATTTGTAGTTGAAAAATAATAGAAAAAAAAGAACCAAATGAATAAAAATTGTAAGTTTTTTAACCTCTTAACTTCTGCGACAGAAATTGTTATATAGCAATCGTTGTCTCTCAGACCACTGGATATAAATATGAATAAAAGGCTGGATTTACTCGTAGGATACTGTTTCTGTACTAAACTTTGTGTACAGATCAATGATATTTAAAACTTCCCTATTTAGGAAAGTTATAACTTATTATAACTCATTATAATAAGTTATAACTATAATCTTATAAAACTTATCTTAAAATAAAAGTTATAACTATAATCTTATAACAGTTATAATATCCTAAGGCTCCAAACGAAACAAAATTTAAAAAGCAATTACAAGTTAAACTGTAAAAATTGAAAAAAAGGCAGCAGCCTGTGAGACTGATAACAGCAGTTAGGGTTAATATAATCAATTCGAAGGAATGCCAACTTAATTAAATAATTACATAAAACGATCCTCTTGTATTTAATTATATATTAGCGAAAATTCCATAAACAAATATAGAATAATTTTTCCCATCGACATCGTTTGCAATGCCTTCAAAATTAACCAGAAGGACTTATGTATTTAAAAGTACTTTCATTTTTCCAAATATCTTTTTTCGGATACTTTACACTAAATTAATCCCACTTGTTTGTATGTTTATTTTTTTTTAACTGCAAATTTTGTTAAGCTTCTTAAAAAATTACAATAGTCCTCACTTTGACTTCATTTTATTCCCATTTTTATTTTTAAAATCTCCGAGATATACCATATAAACCAGAAGAAAAATCTAGGAATCTTTTTAATGCAATGTCTAAAGATCTTAGAACTTTCAATCAAGAGATGACACCATTTCTAAATTTCAAACTTAACTTGATGTACAATTAAATGTGCCACGCCTTTTTCCGACGCTTGAGTCACATGAAATGATTCGAAAAATATGCATGTCCCATTGTATAGTTTGAAGGTTCCAATCGTGGGTATTGGACCGCTTCGAAGAACATTTATCACTCCCACAAGGCTGCACCCCCCATGCCAGCATCTGTGAAGTCAGCAACCGTTTCGCAAAAGAAGAGTTGTGTTTAATTCCCATTTTGCAGTGAAACTAATTTTCCACTTCACTTGATAATGAATTAACGGCTACCAAGTGAAGTACTAGAAAACTTTCTCGATATTGATTTTCTTCGCGATACCAATGACTTACTCCGAAAGCCCGAGAAGAGGAAAATTTTAAGTTTGTTAAATTTCACAAAACACGTAAAAAGACTTGTAACAGGAAACATATTATTAATATGATGACACTTTTGAACATGTCTTTACTAAACAATAAAGAACTATTAAAGTAGATGAGTAAACTTCGCTAACAGGAATTTTTAGCTCAGTTCGGAAGAAATTGTCATATAAACATAAGAAATTAAATGTATTTATTTAAAAAAATTGCTTTTTGGAATAAAGAAAAGTTCATAAACATGGACGTGAAAAATACATAAATAAAATTGCTTTGAAACAAAGAAAAGTTCATAAAAATAGGCATGTTAAATACTTAAAATGACAAATATTTAAGATATTTCATAAAACCTTCTATTTAATAAAACTTTTCAAAAATTAAATTGCAACAGAAAAGTGATAGTGGGAGGTCGGGATTTTAATAATTATTTTTTTCATTGTCAGACGGATATTTAGATCAATTTAATTTATATTCAAATGGTACTGACGTAATTTAAAATAATTAATATGTAATAGAATTAATAAAATCTAATTTTTACTATATTTTCTAAAATAAATTGAATGAATCCTTTGGTATTTGGTAACGATATTTAAATTAAAAAAAAAATCACATAAATTAAATTTTATTTTTATTAATAAGAAATTTATGAAAATTACACCTCAGAATTCATAAATTCTTAATAAGATGTTGAATATAATTACTTTTAATCACCATCCATCTATGACAATATTAATGAATATTTTATTAAGAAAGTACATTGAAGCTTATTAACATTGCTTCCTATAACGAACCCCGCGAATTTTATCATTACAAGGATATTTCTCATGTTTTCTTCTCCCCCGTCTACTAACCTCCGAAGTCCAGATATTTAAAAATGTTCTCAAAGCTCTTATTTTCCTTCATACTATGTAGTTTTTGACAATTTCCATGCAGTTACGTACGAAAACAGTTTATTTCTATTATTCATACCTATTGAAAAATTATATTAAACAATTTACAAGTAATATAACAACTTTTGAATCTAGAAATTAAGTTCATAATGATAATTTGAGAATAAATCTAAATATAATAAGATTATATTTTATGCAATATAAAATAAATTAAAAGTGTATGTTGGTATATAATCTTTTGTATAAAAGTATCCCTATAATAACACAAACCTTATAATAAAGCTATAATAAAACTTAATATAATAATGTGAGAAAAATATTGTAAATAACTTTAATTATCTAGCAACAGTTTAGATAACTTATAGATTAAAATATATTAATATATATATATATATATATATATATATATATATATATATATATATATATATATATATATATATATATATATATAAGATATAACTGTAAGAGCTAATAACTAATGAATATTCCTATACTATACCATAACCATCGTTACAATAAAATACACCAAATATTATCCACCAGAAACTAACAACTAGCAACTTAACCTTCCAATATTTATAAATAATTAAACAAGGAAAGTATAAAAATTAACCATTACAAAACCACCCCACCATCATTATCATTCAAAAGAATGCAGCTGTATTTGACTAAACTTACCTTAAGGGCCTACATCAATCATGCGAAAAAACGCGCAAGCTAATGTTAAGTCTATGGGAAGGTTCTTGGCAGATTTCTCGTTCGAATTTTAATATTCTTAAATGATGTTTTCTGCATAGGGTAGCTGAGGTCGATTTCTAACGTTATTAGTTTTTACTTTTTCGATTTTGGTTCCAGTTTTCTTATATAAGGGTACTTTCACTTTCAGAACCGATCCCAACAGGTTCCAAAATTGAAAATGTAAGTCCACCAAACTGTACCACCATACCTCCGTAATCATTCAACAGAATGTAGCTTCCTAACACTAAATAATTTTCCATTTCAGAACAATAAAGCTTTTTTTTGTATGTGTTGTGTTTGTGTGTGTGTGTTTGTACGTGAAAGAAAAAAAAATGAAAATTATAAAAAACTATATGTTTAATATTGATTTAATTAGATGTGAAGGGTAAACGTAATGAATAGATTGTTGATATACTGATTTTAAATTTTGAACTTTAAATTTATTTGAACAAACCTGATTTATTCTGTGAGCAAAATTTAGTAAGATATTAACATAAACAGATTTATGTAAACAGGATTTATAATTAGTGAATATATTATATCAGATATTTGTCATATTGTAACTCTCTTATTTATGAGCCGGTTTGAATGAGACTTAGCATGCGTAAAGTATATACAGAGGTCTCAACAGAGTTCGTTGGCAGCCTCAACCGACATCGTGTTTTAAAATTGCGGCTACTTAAAATGTCTGGAATTTTTAAAAATGTAAAAAGAAAACAGAAAAATAGAAAATTAAAAAGTTTTTTCTTTATGTGTTAAACTTGGTATAAGGATGCCGGAGATTTTGACTTTATCTGAAAAATTGGATGAGATATAGCAGTTTAAAATTCTAGGGTCTCTGACTGTATGAAACAATCTGAATTTTGTCATTCGATTGCACTCGTATTTATTAACTGATTTCGATGTGACTGAGCATATCTACAGGACATACCAAAAATTCGACCGAATTCGTTATCCGCCATCTTCTTTCAAAATGACGGCTACATAATTTTTTTAAAAATTAAAAAAGTTCAAAATGTTGTACAAAATTTAGAAATTGAAAATGTTTTTTCCTTTAAGTGTTAATATGGCGAAGATTTAGTATACAAGAATTTCGTATACAAGAATTCCGGAGCATTTTTTGTTTTGCATTTATTTAAAAAATTGGCTGAGATATAGCAGTTTCAAAATCTACGGTAGCTGATATTTTGAAACAATCTCATACTTGTCATGCGGTAACACTCCCATTTATCGGATTTGGATTCAACGCGGCATGTGTACAAGACATACCAAGATCTCAAACGAGTTAGTTGGACAGCTTCATCCGCCATCGTTTGTTTGTAAATGGCGGCCATTTAAAGTAAAAAAAAAAAATCAAAATTCAAAATGGTGTACAGAAAATTAAAAAAATAAAAAGATTTTTCCTTTAAATGTTCGACCAAAATACTAGGATTCCGGAGCGTTTTTGGTTTTGCCTTTATCTTAAAAATTGGCTGAGATATCGCATTATTAAAATTCTATGGTCCCTGACATTTTGGAACAATCTGAATTTTGACATGCAATAGCACTCTGATTTATGAACTGATTTCGATATAACTGAGCATGTGTACAAGAACAGGACATACTAAGTTGTCGAAAAAGTTCGTTGGCCAGCTTCATCCGCCACCTTGTTTCAAAATGTCGGCCACTTACATTTTTTTAATTTTTAAAAATTCAAAAAGGTGTAAAAAAATAGAAATAGAAAATTTTTATTTCTTTAAATTTTCGACCGGGATAGAAGAATTCCGGAGCGTTTTGGTCTCGTTTCTATCCTAAAAATTGGCTAAGATATATCAGTTTGAAAATCTAGGGTAGCTGACATTTTGAAACTATCTAATTTCTGTCATGAGGTAGAACTTGTATTCGAATTCGGGAACATTTTTTGTTTTGCCTAATTCTGAAAAAAATGGCTGAGATATAGCAGTTTGAAATTCTAGGGTTGCTGCTATTTCATAATTAGGTTTCATTTATGAGCTTTAGAAAACATGCTTTCTCTCAAATTTTCTTTAAATGTTGTAACGATTGTTGTTACTTTCATACGTTTAAAACTACATAGTCATAACTACCAGCAGCCAATTATCGCCAAGCTTGGCAATATTTGGCGAAATACCACAAATTTGGCGACCACAAATAAATCGCCATAAATGAAGCCAACTTCATGGTTCATACAGACTTGAGAAGAAAATCCAGGGAGTCTAGAAAAAAATCTAAGGAATCCAAGAATTTTAAAGAATTCACCGTATTTTTTCGTATATGCCGCACCCTCGTGTAACATGCATAACCCCACCTATAAATGTCCTATTTGGAGAGAAAAACATATTTTATTCTATTAAAATCTAATAGATAGTGCTTAAAATTGCACAGCCACAATGTATTGCTTAATGGTTTCATACATTTAAATTAGAATTTGCCAGCCAACGATTTTATGCAATGACCAATAGTTATATATACTCATGCCAAGCAAATCTGAAATACTTATTATGTATCACATGCATCCAGATTTTATAAGTAAATTTTGAAGACGAAAGAACCACGTGTTAATGCAGTATAATACAGTAAGTTATTTTTTCCCCAAATAGCAATGAATTGCCCCAAATAGTTTAATTTCTTTTATGCCATACATACTTAAGGCAGATGATTATTCATCGTCTAAGATACAAATCTCCATTTTTTAATCTTCTATACATCATTTAAATCATTGATCAACTCTAAATTACGCTTTGCGATAATTTAAGGAGTTTTAAGGAGTATTTTGTTTATTTAAGGCGTTCTAAGCAATGCTTGTAAACTTTTTCCTTTCTAAAGAATTTCCAAGGAGTCTAAGGAATCTGTACGTATCCTGCAACTTGGATATAGCTGACTTATTTGGCGACATTATCATTCAAATTCAGTATTGACGAAAACTGACATTGAATCTTCTATAATCGGGTTCCAAGCATTTTAGCTTCGTTTGTTGCAGAAAAATTAGCTGAATTTTTAAAAACAAGTAATATAGGAGCTACACTTTTCTACTGATACAGGCCGGAAGGACTTTTTATGTATACGAATTTATTAATGTAAAAAATGTATAGATCATCTTTGCTTTCATTCATTATCTCAAAAAAAAAGAAACATTTCAATCGGATGGTTTTTAACACTTTCCAACCTAGTTGAAAAGTGTTTATGACTTCGGTTTGTCTGCCGTATGGCCGTCTGCCCGTGCTCTAACTCCCGTAAATAGGCTCGGATTGCTCTGCAATTTTTATATGTTATTGTCGTTATCTATAGCATGTTTCTTATTTCAACTAAAGTGTGTAGCACTTATAGTTTTTTTACAGGGACACTCAAAAGAGCTCAGTTACATTACGGTCTATGGGGAAAATCATTTGCGGTTTATTTTAATGATGTTACAGAATTTCAAACATATTGTAATTGATACATATCACTAAGCTTAATATGGAATAGGGTGTGCATAGCACTTATAGTAAATTTACAGGGACAGTCAAAAGAATTCCGTTACATTACATCTATGGAGAAAAATCGTCTGTGATTTATTTAAATAATGTTTCACTATGTTAAACGCATTGAAATTTATATATATCACTAAGGTGCATTACAGGAGGCTTACTACAGAATATTGTGTGTATAGTAGTCATCGTTTGCATTTATAGGGATACATCTCTACTGTCTGTTAACAATAATTCCTGGAAGTGCGTTTTAATTTGCTGAACGCGATTTTTAATTTAACTCACTTTTTCTATTACTTGGTGTGTATAAATTCTATAGATCCTATACAGGGCAGCCCAAAAGTTCGCGAACGCATTTCCGTTTATTGACAGAAACTCCAGAAGGAGAATTTTAAACTGTGCTACGCGTTTCCTATCAAAACTAAAATTTAGCATCCTATGTAGTATATATACAAATCTATACATCATATACAGGGCTGAATAAAAGTATTCGGATATTTTTCCGAATATTGTATATGTTGGAAATTCCTGAAATTACGTTTTTAAATATGTTATGCGTTTTCCAAATTGCATTACTTAGATTTTATCTTTCAGCTTATTAAACGGTAATGTTTTGTAAAATTATTTTGGAAGCGTTGGAAAGTGTTACACAATCTATGCTTGACGCATGATTTTTCGTTCTTGTTTATTTTTTTTGAAAGATACAAATTAAAATTTGTCATGTTGATTTAACGCAACGTTTATTTAACTTTGGTTCTTTGTGAAATTTGACCCCTTCTGACTCTAAGAAAAGTTAGGAAAAATTACCTAAATTATGTACTTTTTTGGGCTGATTCGATTCAAGGAACTAATGTAAAGTGTCAAAAGGGGGCTTTATCCTGAATGTTGCTACAATTTTTAATACGTAGACGAGTCCCGAAGCTTAATTTATCTCTGCTTGTACCTTATTTTTTTATACAAATATTTGCAGCGGAATTAGTAGAGATGATAAAATTTTCAGAACTGTTCATACGTATTAACTGTATATACAACATTTTATATTTAAAATTTTGGTACTGAAATACAGCGCTAGACAAAATATTATTTTTTTTCTGCAAAATATTGCCTGTTATAATTTTTAAAAAAGCAGTCTTATTAAAAAGAGATTTAATTTATTTAAATAAATGTTTTAAAATGTTTCAATCTCTTATTAATTGGGATGTGTTATTCGTTTGTGGTTTTGTGTTTTTGGAGACACAAGCAACGGACACGAATAAAAAAGTATAAAGAAAAACAAATTGTCCATTTGATAGGTTTGCTGTGAATAGACATTTTTCAGCAGACTGTAAAAAAATCCGTATATATACGTTTGATTTTATGTGAAATTTCTGTTTTTTGAAGGAAACTTTCTATTTTGAGTAGAAATCGTAAATTTTTCCGGGGTAAACCGGAAATTTCCTTATTATCCTTACTCATTGAATGTTAAAAAACGGAAATGTTCCTTCCATGACACACAAACGTAAATCTTCCTTTTCAGTTGAGAGAGAAAATGAAAAATCTAGATAAATTTTCGTAATTGATGTTTTGGCCTATAACCAAGTCGTTGGTTGTGTCAAGTTGAAGTAGGGGACAAAGAATTCATCCTCTAATGGTAAACCTCCAATCCCAAAACTTTCTTGTATATCATTACATGTTAATACATCTAAAAGCGTAATTTTTTTATTACATTTCAAGGTTTTGTTGATAAATGTTTCAAAACCATGGGGGAGGGAGGGTAAAAAAACATTTCGTAATGAAGTGTAATCAATGGGTAATATACCAAAAATCGTGAAATTTTTTGCTTATTACAAATATGCAAATTAAACAGATTGAACAATTGGGTGATTCAGTATATGTTTTTTTTCAACAGCTATCACGCACGTCCCAAAAATCGAATATATATTTCGCTATCACTTTTAAGCCAATTTTCTCCAAACTTTTATACAAATCTTGACCTATTATTAAATCTTGACCTACATTTTTATATAAATCTTGATATTACATCTGAATATAAATTTTCGTCGAAAAATATTCATAAATTCTTCACTTAAACGGCAAAAAATCGAGAAAATAGTATAAAAATTGGTATCACAGCGCCTTTCCAGGGAACTATTACAATTTTCAACTGGGACCTGACGTCCATAGTTAAAAACATATGTATGAAGATTGGTTCATTTCATCCATAAATTCATACACTTTCCGATGATGCAAAAGAAAATTTCACCTAAATTCGCTATTAAAATGCGCCATCTTCAGGCCAATTTTCTCTAAAATTTTATACAAACTTCAGTCTATGGCATTAAATGTAAACATAAAATTTCGACGAAAAATATTCACAAATTCGTCCCTTAAACTGTAAAAAATAAAACAAATCGCACATAAATCGCTATCACAGCGGCCCCTTCTGGAATAATATTCCCATTTTCAATTGGGATCCGACGTCCATAGTCGAAAACTTTTGTACGAAGTTTGGTTCAATTCTATTGATAACTTCATACAGTTTCCGATTATAAAAAAGAAAAATCGTACAAAAATCGCTATCACAGCGCCCGCTTCCGGCGGAATATCCCCAATTTCAACTGGGACCTGCTAGCCATAGCCAAAAACATATGTATGAAGTTTGGTTCAATTTTATGTATAACTTCATACATTTTTCGTAGATACAAAGAAGACACACACACACAGACAGCAGACATTTTGTAAAAACGTTTCTCGGAATATCTCATACCTAGAGCGTATAAATCCGTCGAGAACCTGCAGTCGGAAATTTTTTTGATTACAATAATTATTTCTATTATAGATAGATGAAAGTAAAAAGGGTGTGATAATATGCAATGCAAATACTTTTTCCGTGTAAATTTGCATCAGTATATATGATTATTATTTAGATTTTTTTAATATTGCGCGACTGCTCACATTTATTTCTAAAAACAGAAATTTCTTGTCTTGAATAGCAGAAAATTTCCATCTTGAAAACGGAAGAATGCCAGAACAGAAATTTTGCGAAAACACGGAGAGTACACGGCAACTTTGCTGCCACTACATTTTCAGTTCACTGATTTTTTTGTTTTTTTTTGTTTTTACAGTGCAGAAAAAATAAAAGAAAGATTATTATTAAGTGTACGTAGGAGTACAATGTGCAGAGTAATTTCGAGCAATGAATGTTTAAAATAATCAAAACACAAGAAGATACCCAAACTAACAAACTAACTTTCGATTTTTTTTTTTTTTTTGGTCGAAAAGAATCTGGATAGACCAGATGGATTTCAGTATTACTGGCATGCTTTTTGGAAACAACCAAATCACATTTTAAGCATCTTTGCGGTGGAGGGTCTGATATGTGTTTAGGGAATAATTAGCTCATTTGTCCTTGCAAGCTTAAATTTAATTTCAAATGCCGTGGGTTTAGAAATGTAACAAATTGGAACTTCAGTTAAACCTTAGTTGTAATTTATTGAGACAGGTGCAATTTTTCGAAAGGACAACTCATCCATGTATGTATTTGCATCATCACAAGCTTAGTTTCGCTAAGAAGATATAAATAATTTCGACTGGCTTGCAAAGAGTCCAGATTTAGCTACGTTTGAGATTGTCTGGGAATCATTAGTGAGTACAGTTTACTCCAGCGGTAAACAATACGATACATGCTACAAACTGAGGAATGCCATTTATAATACTTGGTTTATTTGGATAAAAGCTGCATATATACATTTCCTATATCGGTAAAACACAGATTTATGAAGCTCGTTCGAACTCTCGTTCGAAGAGTTCATATATAAACTAATAAATGATATTTAAATTAAACTCTAACAACGTGATAATATTTTGTCTCAGTGTAATTTGAACTAACGTGCAGTAAAATATGTGTAACTAATGCTTTATATATAGATATATTAATCATGGTTTCTGTTTTATTTTTCATTAAAGACCGAACTTAATTTTTTATCAATTTACTGCTTTTGTTCTCAAGTTATTTCAGAAAAATGTGACCATGATAATTTTATATCCAGTAATGTATAATCTATTTTTTCTGACAATAATTTTTCCTATATTCCTTACTACATACACATCACATACTCTTTTGCCAGTAAAATATCTTTCGAAGTAAATTTCACAAAAGTGCATGTTGGAAATAAAAGATTTGTAGTAACCAATTAATTTTATATATTTTGATAGAACAAAATTCTAATTTACCTGACACATACTATAGCAGAGTTGCCAAGTCTCCGGCTTTTTGGACACCAGTATTTTAGTACAGAAAATGTTGTTTTATGTAATCGGAACTTTCTGCGATTTAAATGAACAACATTTTCTGTAAGATAATACTGGTGTTCAAAAAGCCGGAGACTTGGCAAGTCTGCTATAGGACAAAAAATATCTGTTTTTAATATAAATTTCTTGATAATATGACTGTAGACGCATATTTTAAAGCAAGTTTTAAGAAAAAAACATTTTGAATAAAACATTGCTTAGGTAAATACTTTTTGAAATCAAATAAGTGCATTTCCTCTAAATTTCAATGGAAAAAAATCACTTAATTTTTGTGAAAAGAAAAATAATGGTTTGAAAACATTTATTGAAATTATAAGATTAATTAATAATAAATTAACGGAGTACTAAAGTTTTTGACAAATTCGGACTCCATTTTAGCCAATACTTTATATTTATAATTCATATACGGGTCAATCAACAATTCTTTCCACTGAAGACGAGCTGGGAAATTTTGGTTGTAAAAATATATAAATAATTTATTCGAAATTTTCTCTGGCAAGTTTACTAGATTAATAAATGACGTTCTATATACGCAAACCAGTACTGTACTTCTTTTGTTTCTAAGGCCATTTCTCACTTCATATTTGTCTCCTATAATGCCGAATACAGAAATTTCTATGGCATAATTTCTAAATGGTAAAATTTCTAATTTTGTCACCAATATTTGTATGACGACGAAAGATATTAACAATTATTTCGTAATTTTGCACCGCTAAAGCATAAATCAATATTCTATATATTCTTCGGATAAATAAAAACGACACTTAATGGATGAAAACGTTCGTATTATTTTTTTTATTAAAAGTAGAGGGACACAGGAATGGGTGCAAAGAATATTTGATTCCTCATATTCCTGTAAAGCTACTTAGCAGCAACTATAGTGTGCCTACGGTAAAGCCATTTAGTGCATTTAGTACGAAAAATAAAATTTATATCTGTTTCGCAATCCGTAAAACCATTTATAAACATTTAAACTAAGAATTTCCTTCGGTTTGAAATAGTATAAAGCCATATACATGTACGCCAGCAAATTATAGTTCCTAAGTTAGTTATTATAGTCATATAGTTTCATTTTCACGCTTTTTTGTAAAATAAGTATAAATACTATCCATACTATACCAATTATATATATAATAGCCTATTTTCTAATGAAAACAGGTTTTGGTGCACGTATATTATTTTGTATGTTTGAAATAGTGTTACGTCATTACAGTTAACTGCATATACCGCCCAGAGCCGTAAAAGATCCGAATTTTTTGTGAACCCTTTAAGCGATCCATAACTGCTAACTAACCATTTTCAGTTGGAAAAAGATTGTATTACAACAAAATAATATATATCAATTACATGGCAATCCAATTAAATGCCTGAAATTTGGCAATCAGGCAGACAAAGAGATGAACCCAAGTCGAAAACAAGTTTCAACTATGTTTAGTGAACGATGTTAAAAAGTGATAATGAAAGACTAAATGTGATTCATAATTTAATACCACCATAATTTTGAAAGCTTATTTAGTCTAACACTGAACCCTATATTATAACTGATCAATTCTGCTCCGCGAAGCAGCATCAACAATCGCGATTTTCCGATGTTGCTTCTGTGACAGTCGTAGCATTAATTATTAAAAAATGTGGGTAATTTATTCACGAAGAAATATACACTGTTCATAGATTTATTACAGATACCTTGTTAAAGGTAAGAGAAGCAATGGCATTATTTCATATGAAGTATCATTGTATGTGTCGAAATTTGTAGTAGAGTCATACCGTTTATTTTTTAGATATTTTGAGCGTTCTGACAAAGACGCTATTTATAAAGCCATAATAGTCATTCCTTACATCATTACAGCTATATTTATCTTTTGTTTTAATTGTTGGTGGTAAGCAAAGCAATAACATTCTTCCAATGTCTAAAAATCCTTTCATGCAGAATCTTGTATTCGTATATGTTAGTTTATTATTCAGGTAGCTTTTGCGATGTGTTATTTCAATCCCCAAAGTTTAAGAGGTTTTAACCAATTATTTGCATGTTGCTTTTTTAGACTGACACTAAATTCTTATAACACCACGGGAGTTAGACCAATCCGAGGCGCAACATTGGAGAACAATATTCTGAGCAAGATAATACTTTGATTCCTTCAAAAGAATACTTAAGAGAATTCTTTAAGTTAATACTTTTGATTCCTTCTTTCTTTGATTCTAAAGTTCAAGAGCTGGCTGATTTTGACCCATTTTTTTTCATGGGACAAACTGAAACACTCTTCAAACACAAACAATAGAAAATATGATTTTATATGTAAACTTTGACTTTTTTTCGACTTTACAACTGTGTCTTGTCAGAATGAGTGATAATTGATGTAATCGCATACGATAAACCCCTAATCTTCAACATAACTTCGCAAATTTTAAGTATGATTCATATCAGATCTTCCACATGCATTTTTCAGAGTTTTATAGCTTTAATCACTCGCAATGTAATTTACACATTAGCTTTTATAAATATTCCCTACAACTTCCGTCATCAAATTTTTAACCTATTCATTGAAATTTCATAAGAAATCTAATGATGCTATTTGGATTCTATATCTTAAAATAAAAAAATTTAACTGGGTCTCAAAATAATAAGTTAAAAACAATTTAGGGTCAGTAGTTTTTTAAATACATACCACAGATAATACCGTAGATAATTACCATAAATAACAACTTTTTTTTATAGATTGAAAAAACATTAGATTTGTCATAATATATTTTCAATAATTTAAAAAAAACTATAAAGCAAGTGTAAGCATCACATTACATTATCTCACATTTCAAATTTATATTGCGGGCTACTGAAGCTTCAACGTAGGTTACTTTTAATGTCAACACATTTTCTCGCTGGGATTTTGCAATATAAAAGCCTGTAAGACCATTTCTAGGTTTAATCTTTGAACGGCGGATCAATAAAGCTGTTACCTTGTTAAAATATATTGTTTTGTTCTTCAATTTACATCGTTGGCGCCGAGGCATAAACCATATACCTGAATATTTCAATGTTGAATCTTTGGATGAATGACGTTAGAAAGGAATATATTGGCCAGAAAATTCGAAATAATTTAGTCTGCTTGTTTTTGATTTAACGAAATATTTCGCCAGTAGAGAGCATAAATCCATGTTTATTATCAACATATAAATTCCGTAAGGCGGGGTTAGCACTAGGTTTGTTTCGGCAGTGGAGTCAGTTAAGAGCAATAAAACCGCCCTTGGGTATTCCCCAAAGAGTCGTTCGCAAAAACCCATTCGCCATCTTTTACGTAGCGAGAAGCAATCAATACGTTTTATTTCATTCCATAATATTAGCTGGGGAAGCGAACTTGACACATATATTCCCTTTTCTGCACTGATTTGGCCTTTAATTTATTAGTGATTAGTTTTTCATTGCGAAATTCCTTCAACATCCTTTTCCATTGATAGAGTTAAGGTATTAACTACTTTCATAGTTAGTGCTGTATATAAGTTCACATGAAAGCTACTTAATTCCAGAATGTATAGATATAGCAGTATGTTTTTCAAATATAAATCAGTGCCTATTAAGAAAAATGCCTTTTAAATTACACTACATTGTTCTTTAATAGGCTTCCATTGTTATTACTAATTGTTTCAAACACATAACCCGGAAAATTCGCAAAGATGTTTTTTGACGAGACAAGGAAATGTGTTTCTTCTAACTCAATTTGTTTTTTCACGAACTAGATAAATTAATTTAAAGTGTAAGAAATTGGCATAATTAAATAGTTATATCGTAATGTAAATTTTCTAACATTTAAAATCAAGCTCAATACTATTTGGACTTTTGTGGAAAAAAAACACATAAAAAAAGGTACTCAGTGCTTTTATTGATAACATTTGCTCTAGAATTTGTTTTTTTTTTTTTTACGCTGCTTCAGAGATAATTTTAACAGCCTGCATTTATAGTGAAACGTAAAAATGTATGTTAAGAATCTAAATACAATCATCAATCTCTAAAACGGATCCACAGCAATTTCGAATATTAGGAAGAAATTAAGATAAATGTGCCAGTAATGGACATTTTAAGAAGACTGTTCGCCTTTTTTAGCGTACTGTACTTAGGCTTAATGATTGCCACAACAGCAAGTGTTGTCATTAAATTCTGAGCAACTCGAGATGAAATTAAAGTACAATATACTTTGTTGATATCACCATAGAAGAATAATACAATAGACACAATAACTCTATTTTAGATCATATACAATTCATACTTAATAAGTGTAAAAACAATACATAGTTGAAAGCAACCATAGGAAGAGAAGAAACAATTCCCGCTTGGACTATTCCTTCCCTTTCGGGCTTGTACGGGTTTCTTGTTTACTTCGCCTTATGCGCTGCCTTCAACCACCTGTTGTTTATGCACCCATAGAAAGAGAAATTTTATATGATCTGAAATAGCGCTATTGTATGTTTTGTATTATTTTGTATGATGATATCAACAAAGTTTATTGTACTTTATTTGTTACCAGTTCTGGGTCCTTTTTGCTTCTCATTTTCCGTTTATTTGAGCTTTTCGCACTATGTGTTCTGCGCATCGTTTTGAAGGTAAGAACATTTCTGTATATATTTTTCTTTACTATTTTTCTTGTTTCTGTTTATTTTTAATTATTCTTGTACTTTCATTTAGTATTTGTTTTTACACCGTTTTACACTGTTCTTTTTTATTTTATTTTCTCGTTTTACTTTGTTTTTAGTTTTCACATTATTATGTTTTCTTGTCATCTTATTCTTTTAAAGACACCGTTTGAAACAGTCAAGATATTGAAAACATATGGAATTCCTGCAAACGCGCTCATGTCATTCCCAAATTCATCAATATTTTTTATAAGCTTCCCTCTTCTTTTCGTATAACAAGAACAAAAAATCATGCGTCAAGCATAGATTATGTAACACTTTCCAACGCTTCCAAAATAATTTTACAAATCATTACCGGTTAATAAGACTACCTACTTAGTATAAACTAAATTATCCTTCTAATATACATATCTCTCAAATTAAACACATTGTAAAGCAGTCTCTTAATCTTAATGAACAAACCAAACGAATGCCAATTGTGCTCGTTTCTATGCAGTCCCTAAAAGTCATAAACCTACTCTTGCTTTCTGACGAATTGTTTCTAATATTGGGAAAGCCTCTTTTAAACTTGCGGGTTTCCTTTCTCAATCTCTATTTCATTAACTTCTAACAACCTTTACACTGTGAAAAACTCTTTCAAATTGGCGTATAAACTTAAACACCTCTGTCATTATAATTTTTTATGCTTTCTTTACATGTAAAATCCTTTTTTACTATATTTCCTGCCTAAGAAGGGTCTTTGTATTGTTTGAATAAAGGTTGCGAGAATTCCA
This sequence comes from Maratus michaelseni, assembly GCA_963931845.1. Lineage (NCBI taxonomy): Eukaryota > Metazoa > Arthropoda > Arachnida > Araneae > Salticidae > Maratus > Maratus michaelseni. The sequence goes on from OZ007586.1 coordinate 366,191,833, forward strand.
TTATTCGTCCACTGAAATTGAGGACCTTCTGCAGTTAGTAAATACCTGTGTAAGGCAAATTGTCTTTTTTTCAATGATGTTTTTTTTTTCTCAATTTGAGGGCATGGGTATGGTAATCCTTCTCTTCCTCATACTTTGTGACATCCATATGCACTAGTTTGAGAAATAAATTTCGGTATATGTAAATTTACTGGTTTAAGCATGTGGATTATACTTTAGTCTTGGTCCCTTTCAGATATTTTCTTCTTTGATTTCTATAGTTAATTCGATTGTCCCTAGTGGACTGTTCACACACGAAGTTGAAAATGATAACTCTCGTCCCTTTCTTAATGTTTCGTCTTCTAAACACAACGATCGAGTATAAACCACAGTTAAAAAAAAAATCTTTGTTTCTCTTCCTCCACATACTCCCTAATTGTCCTCCTCCGCTTCAGCGCTCTTTTCATCTGCTTTGATCCGGCTAAGCTCAACTTTGAGCTTATTTTCCAAAAAACACTTGCTTTTACTCGCGGGTAAAACCTTTCTATTATTAATAAAGCTATTAATAAATTTAATACTCCGAGATGTTCACTATCCCTTTAAAATGCTAATTTTAAATCCAGTTCTGTTATTTTACCTTTATATTCTCCACTCTGCTTCAAAATCTCTAATATTAGTTTTCACCGTTTACCTCAACCTAGAAAACCTCGTTCGAACGTTCAAATGGTATTCATCACTAATCTGGTTGGACTTCGGCCGCAGTCAATCCAATCAGGTTAATCGTGAATTTTATTTGATAGTTTGACCGATGTTTTCCAGGTTGAGGTAAATGGTAAATACGAGCATAAAATTCTGTTACGTTTTGGTTTGAAAGTTATCTTCAAACCTATGAACAAATTTATTTTCCCTTAAAGATCCTGTTCCCATTGACAATCTCTATGGTGTTTATTTTGTACCGTGCTCTTACAATCGCGGTTATATTAGTCAAAATGAGAGCGCTGATATATAAAATAAAGAGAATTTTAAATATCTTACTACTCAAGACATTTCTAAGTCATCAATTGCTTCCGATTGCTAGGAATCTGGTCATTGTTTTCATTTTTTCATAAGATTATCTTTTATCCTATCTTTTATCCTTCTCACTTGAAGCTATTTTGAAGCTCATGAAGCTATTTTCATCTTTAAAAATTCCACAAACCATGTTAATAAACATTCATTTTCTCCGTTCATGTCGAACGCTTGGAAATCGTTCTTATAATAATACTTTCCTTGTTTCATCTTTACTTTGTCTCCTCTCATTTATTATTTATATATATATACTTACCCATACCTTATATTTTAAATATTTATTTTATTTATTTTAAATATTTATTTCATTTTATTTTAAATATTTATTTTATTTTATTTTAAATATTTATTTTACTTTATTTTAAATATTTATTTTATTTTATTCATTTCTAATTTTACTTCTATTATTATTTTTATTTAAATTATTAATTTTATTAATTATTGCTTTAAAATTCCCTATTTTAACGCGATCTTTATTCTGTGCCTTTTTACAACTCTATACATTCTGCATTCTTTTGTTCATTCTTCCTCCCCTCCCCACTTTCCTCTTAATTGATTTGTTCCTTCCCTTCCCAGCTTGCACGAGTTTCATGTTACTTCGCCTTATGCGGTACCCTTCAACATGTTGTTTTTACACATGATGAAGGATCAATTTTATATTATTCGAATTAGCGCTTTGTGTATATTGTATTAATTTTTATGGGGATATCAACAAAGTTTATTGTATTTTATTTATTTGTCGCCAGTTTCGGGTGCTGTTTTCTACTTATTTTGAGATGTTATTGCCTTATTCCTTGGCAAACATGCATTAAAACATTTGCGACTTGGTCGGATATCCATAAAATAGGTTTTCCCGACACAGTTCTTTCCCAAGTTGTCCCACACTGTTCGTAATGCCGCCATCTATTGGCACTAGAATTTTAGCTTTTGACAGGGCTCTCAAAATCTGAAATCCTGGTGACTGTGGCTACCTGGTGGCGACTGAATGTGGTGATATGTTGGGACACCTGTGGTGGAAACTTATAAGAAGTAAATCACGTTGTTGCAAAATTTAAAAAATAACAACAAATGAATTCTACTTATCAATTTTAGTCATATTAAAGGTAAAGGTAAATAAATGGTTTTAAACGTAGGCAGAAACAAAAAAAAAGACATACCTTATTCCGAAATATAAGAAATTATCTTCAGATGGCCACACGGTTGCATTGTTTGAACCAAAATCACCTTGCTCCGGAACTGGTGGCATGAAATCTCTGTAATTAGAGGTAATAACACTAGAGGGTTTTATCAGCAAACACACGAAGGGCGCAAACCTCTAAGGGAGTTTCAAAGCTTTTTATGGTACAATTTGTAAATGTCCCTTACTAGTACCATTAACGGATCCAGCATTGGTACCTTTACTTTAATATTATCTAATTTTTCTATAATTTTTCTATGTTTTGCGCAAAGCACATGAGCTCTGTAACTGCAGTATTGTGTAATATTATTAAGTTTATATTTTATGTAACGTTTATACTCATTAGCATTAAAATGAAGAGTCAGCTGGGAGGGCGGAGATAGTTGAAAAGTAGGTATTCATCGTTATTTCCCTCACTCGCGAGGACTGTCATTATTTTCCCCGCTTCATACCCATCTTCAACTATGTTTTTTAAATGACTACCATGATTTGTGACTCGATCTAAGGATTCCAAACAATTGTACGTACGTCATGCTAACTCAAAATGTACTGTCTTCTCAAATCTCCCACAAAAAATTGATTATACCTACTCTTTCATTTGTTTGTCGATATACATCTTCAGTTGCCTTCCTATCTACAAATTGTTTTTAAGATTTTTTTCATTAATTCCATTAATTATACGTATGTTGATAAAGAAATCTGGTGACACTGAGAAATGACTTTTGTTCAAAATGTCACTTTTAAAGACATTCTCTTGGTTAAAATGAACAATCAAACAGACAATTTGTACACTAAATATTTTTATGTAATACTTTTGTGGCCCTTATGGCAGGACGCATTAAAATACGATATTGCGAAAACACAGAATGGTTGCCTCTGTTGGTTTCTTGGCTGCACTTTCTTTGATCACTGCGAAAAAATGCAATTTTTTTTGAGCAAATAATTTATATAAAATATATATGTAATCAATGTTAACTCTGATTGTTTTATCAATCAACGATTGTCCAATATTTGTCAAATGTAATTTTTTAACAGTTTTTTTTATCTACCTCATATGTAAAATCTTAATCGCGCATACAGATTTTTAAAGAGAAAAACAGTGAATTATCACTGTGTGATAATTCGTGTCTCGTAACTTCGTGCATGACGAATTTTTCACTGTTTGTATCTCCTACGTTAGATATCAGCTCCAATTCAACTACTCAGAGCGGTGTAATGATGATTGTTCCCAGTTCTTGGCACAGACATCCTTTTTAAAACACTTAGCAGCGATTACTCGCCAAATGTTCAGTGTGGTGCTTACATTTGAGAGTTCTGTCCAGTCTTAAAAATAACCCTACTTGCAGCGCGAAAGAGCCACTACAAGCAAACCAGACGCAATAGCATATATTTTAGATCACATAATAGTATGTGTAATTGAAACTTAATAATTTTCAAATAAATTAAGATTAAAAATATTTTTACATTAGCTTCAATTATATTATAAAAACAACGAATGGAAATATACGGATATCATAATCCTAAAAAAATGTCTTCGAACATTTCAGGAATACAACCTTCCCTAAAGGTCAATAATGAAAAGAAATAATAAAATAAATACCACAAATGCAAGTAATTTTTAATGCATTATTGTTCTTTTCTATGCTCAAGGATTATTTTATGAAATTACCCTTTTCTAGTATTCAAGGAACATTAACTCGAAGATCTGTTACAGACCATAGAAATAATTTGAACCCTCTCATTACCTATCTTTTTTTTCATTTTGAATTAGCAGAATTAAAATGCTATTAAAGATTGCGATAAAAAATTTATTTATGACATAAATGAAGCCTGGGTGTTTAAAAGACATCACTCAAAATAAAATTTAGTCGAAAGCCTTTTCTAAAACATTGCGTTTTACCATTTAAGTTAGGAACTTCAAATGAGGGTCAGTAGAATGAGAAGGTTGATTTTTTATCATAAAATAATTCAATACACCAAAACCTAAAATGACTAAGATGCTAAGCAAAAATACCTAAGAGTGCTTGTAAAAACTCTTCGCGCTAAAAATAAGTAATGTTGCAAAAACAAAATCGACAATATATACATTTGTTTATAAAGTCCTCATCTGCTAAATCATGTACTAAAGTTATTAATCATTGAATGTGAAAATATCAAACCGTGGACTATATTGTACGCATATTTCAAATGAAGTTTTCTTAGGTATGTACTATTTCAAAATTCTCAAGTATCTTACCAAAATTCAAATGAATATACATTCTCAAATCTAAAAAAAATTATTTTCATTTAGACTAAACAATGCGTAGTTTATTCAAGGATATTTTTTCAATAAATGTTAGAAGGCTTTAATGAACATCAACTTTACAGAATTTTCAACATATTGCTGTGGTAGACTCTTGGGAGGGAAAAGGTAATTAATGTAATTTAATATAATAAGCTTAATTATTAGAAAGCATGCTATATATCTATACTATAAAGCACAAACGTGTGTGTTAGTAACGCTAGCGTCATAAGGATGTTAGCAATAATGTGATTAACACTGTATGAGAGTTATAGCAATGATGTTAATTATGCGCCAAACAACACTCGTTAAAATATGCCATTTGGTGGTGAACTTGATTATGGAACTTTTTCAGTACTTGCCTGTACGAAGATATACTTACACAGGCGCACATGACTAGTCTACGCGCGCTTGGACACTCACATGTGGAACTTTGGAGACAAAAAGAAGACGAACTTTATTCTAACCACAGATTAAATATAGTCATACAGATTTGACAACGGAGCGAAAACCCGAACCGGCGCGATACAAGCGCCACTACTGAGAACAGTCAAGAACTAACCCACACGCGTGCGATCTATAAACTGTCAGATTGTCACCGTCACATGTACCTGTTGGCAGTTATGTTTATTTAATATCGACACTGCAGCTATTTTAGTATTTCATTTTACAGTATTTCATTTTCATAAAAGTTCTTTTCAGAGCTATTTTTCTTGAATATAATTAATTTATATTTCCAAGTGCTCTTTTCAGGCCTGTTTTCTTTGCAATTAATTATTGCAAAATGTCAAAAAATATGGTATTTTGTCAAGCACAATCATGTACGTTTACGTTGTTTAAAATGTGGTACTAAATGGAATTTTTAAATATGCTATATTTATTACTTTTTAAATAAAAAATATTTAAAATCGCATTAAATAACGCTGTTTAAAATGTTTCACTAGATGGAATTTATAAATAAAAATTATTTAAAATAGTATTAAAATAACGTTGTTTAATACTGATTTGTTTAAAATTTAATACTAACTAGTATTTCTAAATATGCTATATTTATTTATTTTTTTAAATAACCATACATATATATATATCGTTAAGAAATATAAAAGTGATTTCACATACTTTTCATAAGTATTACGATAACATAAACAAATTTTACAAGTATGGAATCATTTAAATATTTGAAAGTTTCCCAGTTTAATTTATTAAGAAAAAGGTGTAAATCTGTAAGAAACTTGTGTAAATATGTATATTTGTAAGTATTTTTATGATAAAATAAAATATGTTTGATGTTTTAAACAATAACAAACATAACAAACTGCGGCGACGCAATCATAAAAAAGAGAGAGAGAGATAGATACTATACAAATAAGATAAGTAGTACCTACCTGTGGCAACACGCTCGGAACGTTTGCGACTGTTGTCACTAGGGGCTCTGAAGTTGCGATTCGTTTACCATTGAGCTTATGGAAGTGTCCTATCTGTATGTAATATTTAATCTATGATTCTAACAGACAAATTTGGGAAAACTGCAACAGTAATATAGTTAAAGTAACATTTCCTCAATTTATCGCCCATTGTACAAGAGGCCACCTTCGTAAAACTTTATTTTTTGTATTTAATAAAGATTTTTTAAATAGTTATATATAGCCGTAATACCGGGGAATAATTATTCACGTCTAGATGCTAAAGCGATCCAGAACATTTTTTCAGAGTAATAAACCGAGCATATTTCCACGTATTTTTTTAAACTTGATTTATATCGTAACTTTTTCATAAACCGAAATTTCCAGGCTTATTTATTAGGAAATCTTGAGTACTCCGTTTCATAACACCGAATTAAATCTTGTTTAGAATTAAAAAATTCAAATATACCTCTTACTTAGCTGACATAAAACCATAAATAAATTCATAAATTTCCTATGTTTCACTTTTTATGAAATTGTTTGAATCAGCCGGGAATTAATCTTAAGTCAGCAACAATGATTGCTTCCGTAAATATTAAATTTATCATTATCGTAAAAATATAACCTGGACAGTTTCAGAATGTTTTCGTGTTAACGTTTGTTTTATGATTTAGCTTGTAGAATGCATTTGCCATAAACGAACTTTTGTATTATTCGCCAAACAAATATAATGAAAGAAGTTTTACTAGTTCTATTTTCTATCTCTCACTTAATTTCAAGCAACGATTCTAATATTATGTTATTTAATACTTCAACATGTCTAATCTTTCAATCAAAAAATAAATTAATCAGGGCTTGGTAGTAATATCACAACAAAGCGTATCAAGAGGTTTCAAAGATAATAAATTGCATATTTGAATATAATAAAGCTCAAAAGATATATAAAAAAACTTTAAAGCCATTGTAAAAAATAAAATAGAAATATTGGAAACTAAATAGAATGATATGGGCATCAAAACAATCAAAATGATACAGCAAGTAACATTTTTCTCTTTAAAATTAATAATAAATAGAATTCTTCTTTTGAACAAGTATTACCATATTAAATAAAAATAAAAATCTTTGGTTTTATTCAACAAATTCTATTTTAAATTAGTTCCAGTAGAACAACTAGCAGCAGAATATAGTGCTATACTTTATATACCAACAAGTTTATATGTATAATATATTGTACGTACCAATATAGCGTTTTACGATATTTAGTAAGTATTTCTAGTAAATTATAAATATGTAGAAATATTGTACGAAATAACTAGAACACTAATTAGTATATATTGGTTTCACTGAAGAAAACTAACTTAAATATCATCCTTTTGAATAAACTATCTACGTGCTGTAATTTGTGAATAATTTAATATAAGGCATTTAAATGTACTAAGAAACTATAAATTACATTTGTTTTTGAACTGTTATGAATAAATGTACTTAAATCCATTTGAGCACATAAACGCAACTTTTCAAGTTTCTTATCGCATCCATTCCATCCCTCTCTTTCTCTTTATAACAGTCTATTGTCAATCGAATCCGCATACAAATATTCACATAGGTTTCATATCGATGCATTAACATTAAAAATTATCAATTTCAAGGATTCTTGCAATATTCAAAATAGCTAAGCACGTTTGAAATTCTATAAAATCATTTTTAAAGTAGACAGTCTGCATTTGTATAAAGGGCATTTATAACTAATTAGCATATTAAATAACATACTCTAGAATGTAAAAATGTCTCCCAAACACATCTTAAGATTCCCAAATTGACGCCAATGCAAAAGCGCTAACGAAAGAATTCTTTAGGATATTGAAATAGTAGTCAAATCTTTAAATAAACTTATTAGATAATTAAACGAGCATTTTAGCAATAGTTTAGTGAACTTTAAAACTATGTAAAAAGTTCATATAAATGTATATTCTTTTTCTTGGATAATTTCGCTTGTAAGGGAGTGAGGGATTTGGCCATAAAAAACAGACATATAAAAGTGTAGCATTTTTTTTAAATGACAAAAAGACATGATGAAACATTCTCCATTAAAGCAAAGTTTGCTATCCAGACAGAGACCCAATAGATCAAGCTCACCCTTACATTTTGTTGTATCTGTTTTATACACCCGCATGGCATGTGACAGCCAGTCAGAGTTAGTATGGATAGATGAGTACGATTACAAATACGACATTTGCATAGCTTTTTATCTCTTCTTTTTATTATTTTAACTTATGATAAACCAATTTTAGGTAAGCCAACATGCGTCTCCTCTCATCCATCCATACTTAAAAAAACTGTACTTTAAAAAATTATACAACTTGGATTATTTTTCAAATATTCATTTCACACTCTTATAACTAACTATACTGAAAACAAGGTCTACATATATTCAAACATATTTACTTTTAACTTAAGTTTTAAGAATTCTGGTACAAAATTTCATCTCTTAAGATACCTTTGTAACCACATCGGACAAATTTCTTTTGCTATTAATATAGTTTAAATTTTAAAAAAAAACATCATTTATAAAATTTCTTAAAAAATGATATAACGCCATCAATAATCATCTAACATCAATTTGTTTAGATTTACTGTTTTCAATAGGTGACTTTGAAATTTTAATTACCGCTCGATTTTTACAAAAAGAGTATTTAACTTAATTAGATTATTTAAGAGTATTTAACTTAAGATTTTTTAATCCTACATCAAAGCATTCTATAATATACGTTTTATCCACATGGCATCTTTAGAAGCACCAGTTAAGGTAATATACTCCTATTCCATTGTGGATAAGTTCACATTTGTGTTCATATTTTTCTTCTCTATAGGAACATTTCCAACAAAAAGTATAACTCTCCCCATAGATACTCGATCGTCCGTATTAGACGCAAAATAAGACTCACTAAAACTATATTGATTTATTTTATATCAGACAAATTTAATTTACAACTTTAATTATACTTAAAACATTCCAATAGTCTTCATGAAGCATGCTAATGTTTAGGCCTAGTTTACTCTGAAAGTGTGATGTAACGTTGATCTCGTAAACAATATCTGGAAGTGTTCGGTTTGCTAAGTGTGGAACCATATCATAAAATATTTCTCCATGGCACACCATAACACTTCTTTTATTTCAAATTCTGTATTTGAACAGTCAGCTTTAGACAAAATATTACCTTTTGATATTATTAAAGTTGAAAGTGGACTATTAAAGCTTTTATACATTTCATTTTTTTTCTTATATACGTGAGTGATGTGACCAATCTACAAAATTCCATTTCCTTCCGTGAAATTGACACCCAAAAGTCTCTTCGATTTACATAAAACTTTTAAATCAAGTTTAGAATTTAACATTTGAAACAAATTATCAATATCCTTTTGATTTTTTCCAAATAGAATGATATCGTACACATCTACAAAAACCAGTATTAAAGCAGCTTTTATACATATAAAAACAACTGAGGGGGTCGGGGCAAGAAAGTGCCAAGCCACATTTTTGGTGAAATAAATCTAACACTGGAATCTGCTGCTTAATATTGTAAATTATAATATCCAACATATAATTTGTTTCTAATGTCACTTGGTGGCAGCATATGTGACATGTTTCGTTTTTGCCTCAGGTGTTTATGCCTCCAATGAAGATAGCTAATTTACAAAAAACGTAATAGTAATATCATTAAAGTAATGCCACATTGTTACTCAGAATATCTCAAATGATACTAAGACTTTAGCGAAAAAACTTTAAGTTATGTATCTTGATTTGAATATTTGATCAAATTTTCAAATTGAAATATCTCAAAAGTTCAAAAATGTGGCTTGGCACTCTTTTGCCCCTGACCCCTTCAATTACACCTCTGATTATGCCTGAACCCCAAGTCTTCTAAAACAGAGTTTAATTCGATATACCACATACGACCACATTGGTGTAGCCTGTACAATGTTTTCTTAAGCTTACATACATAATTTGGTTTATCATCATCAACGGAGTCTTGTGGTTGGGACATATACACATCAATATCAAGTTTTGCAGGTAAAGATGCACATTTAACACCAATTTGGCAATGACACTATTTACAATAACCAGCTAATATAGCAATAAATAACCTTATCATGTGAAAATTTAAGATTGGGCTAAATATGTCGGCACAAGAATGTTTTTTAATTTGGCCAAACCCTTGAGTAACTAATCTCGCTTTATATCTAACTATGTTGCCATTTTCATCATGTTTTGCATTATATACCCATCTATTGCCGATTATTTCCTTTTCTTGATCTGGTGGTTCTAATTCCCAAGCATCATGTAATTTAATAGTTTTAATTTCTTCTAACATAGTGTTTTTTTTTATCACGTCTGAGGATCTTAGATATTCACGATAATTTCTAGGAATATCTTCTTCTACGATATTTTCTTCTATTTTTGATGTTTCATTATACTTCACATTTTCCGCAATGAAATTAAACGGATTTTGGTCATGAACGATAATATTACTTTTGAAATGCATTTCCACGTTATCAGCGGAATCTTAAACGAATTTCTATACCCTCAATATTGTAATTAAATATCCGCGTAACGATCCGTGTTTCAAACCCAAGCAAAACTTTCACAATGTAACAAATACTCACTATCACTTCCCGACTAGTCTTGAAGCATTTTTAAAATGCATTCAGCTCACATTTATATTAGTGTTCATTTCTTCTTCCTTAAACATAACATTTTCACCAAACCTTACATTTCTATATAATCCTACCCCCATTATCAATTCAAATTCTATAACCATGAGTATACATGGCATATCCAACTATTATTCCTATTTTTCCCTCGTATCCTTTTTTATGAATTTGTTTCATGATTTCTACAAAAGCTTTACATTAAAAGAATTTCAAATGAGAAACTGGTGGAAGTTTGCCACTGTAAAGTTCAAAAAGAGTTTTGTCGTTGTCTGTATGGCAGATTCTATTCCATAGACTCCGTTTAATCCTATCTGCAAAACATATTAATGTCGTCACCGTTTTTAAACTTATGTTCGAAGAAATCGTATAATAGCTGGATGATTCTGGCGTGAGAAGTTGGTTTAAAGTAATCCTTTAAAATAGACGAAGCTCTTTTCGAGTCTTTAGCACAAGAAATTAAACGGCGATAGTCAGCTCTTACTCTAAAATAAATGATAGTAAAGAATATGTTTTTCGAAGGTTGTATTCGGCTATTTCATTTTTTGTAGCTTTTTCCGGATCAAACGGGGTTTTTCTTGTCAACAAAATACCAGACATTTTTGTCCATTAATAAAATTCTGACGTTCTCTTTCCAAGTTGAATAATTATTAACGTTTCAAAGCTTAATTCAGTTTTTTCTGCTAGAATTCATTTTTTAAACAGTTAAATGAAAGTCATTTCGGGGAAACCCCAAGATAAACAAACACTCGACAACAGTTCAATTCAGCTGAAATGCAGTCTCATCTTAAGACAGAAAGTTTGCGGCTACCTTTACTCCATCAAAAAAAGACAGTCACCTCGGTAAAAACTCCTGGGCATAGCTAAAGTCTTTACATTGGCCCCCATCAAAGAGGCTGGTATTTTAAAAGCACAGTTTTGAAAACGTCTACAAAAGGACAATAACCTTCTTGGATAATTTTGCTTGTAAGGGTGTGATGGAGATAGCCATAAGAAACATAAACAAGTTTAGCCTTTTTTGAAGTGAAAAATGGTCATGAAGAAACTTCTCCATAAAAGCAAAGTATGCTATCCAGATAGAGATAGATAAGTTGAGCTCGCCCTTTACATTTTGTTGGATCTGTTTGATACATACGCATGTCATGTGACAGCCAATCGCAATTAGTATGAATGGATGAGTACGATTACGATTGAAAATAAGAAATTCGCATAGCATTTTTTCTCTTCTTTTTATTATTTTAACTTATTTTAGTTTAGATAAGACAATAGTTTTAAATAAAGAGTTGTAGAAACATACGGAAATAAAAATGATGACCAATGTTGAAAATAAATATTTACCACGATCTGTACTTCTTCTCATTTCCTATTCCTTGATTCACTTTACACATTATTATAATATGTGATCCATTAACTAACATAGAATTTCTGTGTAAAAAAAAAAAAAAAAAAAAAAAAAAAAATGTCATTTCCCATACATAAAAGAATATAGAAATCGATTTCTCTTCCTAAATGTACGCTAAAAAAGTACAATTTTCATTTTTTTTTCTTTGGTGAATATAATAATATAAGAAAATAACGAATATTTGTTTGAGAATATCCTTGAGTGCTAAAGTACTAAGACTCTAATATTCACTAAATAAAGAAATTCCATAAAAGTATAGAAATTGTAATGCCAAAGGAGTTGCCTGTACAGCCAGTACAAATGTTTTTTTTTTTTTTTTTTTTTTTTTTTTTACCGTGGAATGTGTTTCAATTGATATCTTAGCGTTGCCAGATTGACATTTCTTTACGCATAAGACGTCTATTAAAATTACCTTAAACTGCTTAAAATTATATTATTTTCAGAGAAATATAATGATAAAACTGCTTAAGATGAGAAAACTGATTAAGAAAATGTGTTGCTCTCAATGTGTTGCTCTTGAAAAATTAAGAAAAATAAATTATTTCGTTCCTCAAAGTCTGCTACATTTGTTCAAATCACTTTATGTTTATTTTACATGCATTTTGAGGCTATGGAATATGGAATTATAGATTTATCATTTTATATAGCTTTCAATACAAAAAAGTATAAAGCTACCTATTGCAGCCGTTTGGAGGAAAGCAGTTCCGGAAAATTTCAATATATTTTCACCGATCATGACCCCCAGACCCTAAAATCACCCTCCGTGTTGATTTATATATATATATATATATATATATTTATATCATCATCATCATCATCATCATCAACCGTTTTCAATCCACTGCTGGATGTAGGTCTCCCCCAGATTTTTCCATTGTTGCCTGTCTAGTGCTTTAGTCATCCAATTAACACCGGCCACTTTTCTGATTTCGTCACTCCATCTTACTTGAGGTCGTCTTCTTGGTCGTTTTACATCTCTGGGATACCACTGTAGGGTGTTTGTGCTCCATCTATTGTCTTGTCTTCTTGCAATGTGCCCAGCCCATTTCCATTTTAGCCGTTTAATTCTCTCGATGATGTCAAAAACTTTCGTCTGACTTCTTATCCACGTTATTCTCTTTCGGTCTCTTCTGGTTATGCCTAGCATACATCTTTCCATACTTCGCTGTGTTGTTTGTAATCTTTGTACCATCCGTTTTGTTAGTGTCCAAGTTTCTGCTCCATAAGTTAGTGCAGGCAAAACACATTGGTTAAACACCTTTCTTTTCAAACAAAGAGGCATGTTACTCTTCAGAATAATATTGTTCTTCCCAAAAGCACTCCATCCATTTCTTATTCTTCTATTGATTTCATTCATGATACTGTTGTCTGATGATATTTCTTGTCCAAGGTACACATAACTTTCAACATCTTTAATCTCAGTGTTGTTGTAGACGATTTTCTTTTTTGATGCAAATGAATTGAACATCACCTTAGTCTTTTCCAAATTTATTTTTAATCCCACATTAATGCTAGCTTCTGCCAAATCTTTTAGCATATTTTGCAATTCTTCAGGGCTATTACTGAAAATTAAAATGTCATCAGCAAACCGGAGATGGCTTAAATATTCCCCATTTATTCTAATCCCTTTGTTTTCCCAATCCAGCTTCTTGAAAATACTTTCTAAGACAGCAGTAAAAAGCTTAGGCGAAATGGTGTCTCCCTGTCTTACTCCTCTTCCAAGCTTGATCTTCGCTTTTCCTTTGTCCAAACGGATGGTGGCTGTTGCTTTCTTGTAGATCTTCTTTATGATATTGATATAAGGTTTGTCTATACCAATGTCCTCCAGAGAAGTAATTACTGCAGATGTGTAGACCGAATCAAATGCTTTTTCATAATCAATAAAGGCAAGGCAGAGAGGTAAATTATATTCTTTATGTTTTTCTATAACTTCCCTTACTGTTTGAATATGATCCATTGTGCTAAATCCACTTCGAAATCCTGCTTGTTCTCTAGGTTGAGCTGAGTCCAGAGCTGATTCAAGTCTTGTCGTTAAAACTTTGGTGAAAATTTTATAAATCACTGACAGTAAGCTGATTGGACGGTAGTTTTTAATGTTTTCCTTTTCTCCTTTCTTATAAAGTAACACCATCACAGCATTATTCCAATCTTCTGGTACATCTGATTTCTCGAGACATTTGGAAAACAGTATGGCTAGCATTTTTGCAAATTCTTCTCCTGCTTCTTTGATAAGGTCAATTGTAATTCCATCTTCGCCAGGGCATTAACCTTTTTTCATGCCTCTAATGGCTTGTACAACTTCATCTGTCATCACTGGGATTATCTCTTCAGTTTCTGTTATGTTTACTAGTGGATCACGTAGGTTGATTTCCCTTTGATCTTCACATTTATATAGATTGTTATAGAATTTTTCGACAATGTGTACTATTTCATTATTGATTTTGGTGATTGTTCCATCTGCTCTCTTCAGTGCAAAAATACCTTTTCTTCCAACACACAGTTTGCGCTTAGCTGATTTTAAACTTTTGTTATCTTCTAGAACTTTTTTGACAAGATCACAGTTAAATTTTCTGATATCTTCTGTAACACATTTTCTTACCGTTTTACATAATTCTGCATATTCAACTCTTGATTTAGGATAGTTTTTCTTCATTTTAAATTCTCTGCGTTTCTTCATCAATCTTCTTGTTTCTTCTGTTATTTTCTTTGTTTGCTTTACTTGTACTTCACCAGCTATCGTCCTTGCAATTTCTTGTAGAGTATTTGTTATTTTCTTGTTCATTACTGTAACATCTTGTTCTTCTTCTAAGATTGATTGAAGTACTTGAAAACGATTTTTAAGTTCTAAATTAAATTCTTCTTTATGTTTCTGGAGATTTATAATATCGACTGATTTCTTTGAGCATTGCAAAAGCTTCATTCTTTCCACTTTAGTATTTAAAAGCAGTTTGCATCTAACAAACCTGTGATCGCTTCCTGTATTGAAGTTATTGAGAACGCTGCAATCCTGAATAAGATGCTTTTTGTTTGTCAAGATGTAGTCGATTTCACTTGTTGAGCCATTTGCACTACGCCATGTCCATTTTCTTTGTGGCTTTTTCTTGAAAAATGAATTCATGATATACATCTGTTCACATTCTGCAAATTCAATCAATCTGTTTCCTCTTTCATTACGCACCCCATATCCATGATTTCCTACTGAGAATTCACCTTTCTTTTTTTCCCCAATTCTAGCATTCCAGTCTCCCATTATTAATTTTATGTAGCATTTTCCTTTTTGATGCATTGAAGCTACTTCTTCATAGAAATCCTCAATTTCTTCATCAGTATAGCTAATTGTTGGTGCATAAACTTGGGTAATTTGCAGCTTGTATCTTTTTGACACTTGTATAACTAACCTTGCAACTCTATCTGATGCACTATCATATTCTACGATTTGATTCTTCCACCTTTTATGAATCAGAAATCCTACACCACTTGTTTTTCCATCTTCTGTACCTCTGTAGTACAATACATGTCCACTGGCAAGATCAATCTTCTCTTCACCTTTTCTTCTTACTTCGCATAATCCTAGAATGTCCCAGTTGATTCTTTCTAATTCTTCTTCAAGTTCCTGTAAACGACTTTCAGAAGATAAGGATCGTCCATTATACGTAGCCAAGGTCATCAACTTATGGCAGCCAAGCCGAGCCCGGTGATTCTTAGCACCCTCTGTCTTCATGTTTTTCTGATCGCTGCCGTAATCAGGAACATGCAGACTGCCGGGAATTGAGGGCCGTGATTTGTTTTGTGAATTCATGGTAAAATAAGGGGGGAGGTGGCCAAATTCCTCCACGCTGGCCAAGCGGGTTGGAGGAAGCCCATCCGCGTTCGTTCCCCATGCACTAGGCAAGAGTACTAACAGGCTGCACCGATGGAAGGTGCGGATTGGACATTAAGTCTCTGCTCCCAGTCGATTCCCTTAAGTCCTCCTCTGAGGCATTTAAAGGGTCTTCTCCTAGTTAACAAGCAGAGGCTATTAAACAGCCCATATATTTATATATCCATATATATATCTGACCTATGTCATACGAAAACGCTCGTATTTATAAATTAATTTCGATGAAACCAATTGTGTGTATTAAGCTCACCAATGTCTCGACCGAGTTCGTTGGCCAGCTTGGTCCGCCATTTTGTTTCAAGATGGCGGCCATTTAAAAATTTAAAACTAAAATAAATATACAAAAAAGTTAAAAATTCCAATTTATTTTTTAATTACGTGTTAGGCCTTGATACAAGGATTCCAGAGCATTTTTTGGTTTACCTCTATCTTAAAAAATGGCTGAGATAGAGCCATTTGAAATTCTAGGGTGGCTGACATTTTAAAACAAAACAGCACATAACGCGATTACTCGCAAATTATTTTCTGTCATTGTTGTAATAATTTTCCCAATCATACGCATAAAACTATCCGTTAGCGCCAAATTCTCGCTAAAATTGGCGACATTTGGCGAAATATCGCCAAATTTGGCGACAAAAATAAGTCTTTATAAATGAAGCCAATTTGGCTATTGCTCAATAATTTGGCGAATTTCTTATTCAAATTCAGTATTAACGAATCTTTTGTAAACGTTTCTTTGCATTTTAACTTGCTGTTTTCGTGTAACATTAGCTAAAATTTTAAAATGAAGATATAGGAAAGCTACCTTTTCCTCTCGGTACAGGCCGGAAGGACTTTTTATAGTTGAGGTAAATGAATGGATTCTTAAGAGCCTACACCATGCGAGGAAACTCGCACGCTAATGTTAAACCTGTGAAATCGTTCTTTTCAAATTTCTCGATTCATTTTAATATTTTTAAATAATTTTCTTTTGCATAGAATAGCTGAGGTCGATATCTAACCGGGATAATTTTTACTTTTTCGATTTTGGTTACAGTTTTTTTAACGAGGATGCTTTCACTTTGAAAACCGGTTCCGAAAGTGAAAACAACTTAAAAAAAAAGAAATTGAAACCACAATTAAAAAAAAGTGTAAACTAGCTCGATTAGAAATCGGTTAGCTATCCTATGCAAAAAAATCATTTAAAGATATTAAAATGCAAGCGAGAAATTTGAAAAGAATTCTCCCATCAGTTTAACATTACCGTGTTAGTGCCTTTGCTGGTGGCAAACTGGCTTCTTTATGACACATTTTTTTAATTAATTTTTGTTCTCAAATGTATCAAATTAGCAGGTGTTCTTATTCAGAAACTTTGTAATCGAAACACGTTTTCTATTTTTGGTAAAAGCAGGAGATATTTCAGAAAATGCTGTCAAAGAAAATGCTGTCAACCGAATTTCTAACGCTGCAGTCCGAGATGCGGAAAAAGTGTCGTCACGTGATCAGAATCGCTTATAACTCGATAAATAATCTATTTATCAAAAAATGGAAAACTCATTTCGATTCCAAATTGCTTCCATATTCAGACCTGCCAATTTTATACCTTTGCGTTTTAAAATGAGTCAGAAAGTTTCGCTTTGTTGAGCAGGTCACTTGAGAACCACCATAACAAATTGTTCAATCTCAATAATTATCTTCCTTGATGTCTGAAGGTATATTAGACAATTTATATTATAATAATATGAAATTTAGATAAGGTTTTTCATTAAAACTGATTTAATAATGCGGTAGTAATAGTTCTTTTTGTGAAATATTTAGAAGAATAATTAGATTAATTAACAGAGAATGCTGTTAAGGAAATATCACAATTCTTTATCGGAACAATGTAAATAAATGTATTGTGATCCTATCATTAAATAGAAAGGTTTTTATAGTTGCAAATTTTCATATAACAAGTTTTAAAAAGAGAAGATCTACACTTATGTAAAAGGTTGAGAAAAATACCACTTTATAAAATATTTAGCTTTTACTGTTTTGCTGTGCTTTCTAAATGTGATCCAGAAAAGTATTTTGTATAAAAACAAAACCTTATTATCATTATTAGACAGATTAAAGAAATTTATACAAAGTTTTCTCTGGTGGTACTTAAAAGTACCGTCAGTAGATAAAGGGTTAAGGAATTTGTATTCTTTGAACTGATTATGCTTGTCAAAATCCCTTCTTTTTTAAACTATGCAATACCACCTTGTAAGAAAATTTTAAATAGAAAAATTTTAAAAGAGTAAAGAAAATTTTAAATTTTAAATCCTTTCTTTCCTAATATCTGAATATTACATGCAGAACATTTCTTTCATTTCGAGCATACAAACATTGATTTCCGACAGTTTAATTAAAACGATGTTGTATTATCAAGATCAATAACAAATTAACGTAATTTAATGTAAAATAAATTCAATCTCAGCATTTTCTAAAGCAAAATATTCATATTTTATTACTTTATATTTATATTTATTTTTACTGTTAACATTTAACGACTCTCAAATACAAAAATAAATAATTCCTTTACTTCTACATAACTTACAAATATATCTTTTTTGTTGTCCTTTAAACTTAAGAGAACTCGGAAAAAGGTAAAAAAAAGAATAGATTTTGATTACTTTAATTTAGTAAGTGCATTCCACACTTGAGGATCCTAATTAGGTCTCGTAATCAGCTGAAATCGGTAAAATGCACTAACATTGTAACAAAATAAGGTTATCTTCAAATAAATGTAACTTTTCGAAATAAAATTAAAGAATTAGATTTTAGCCAAAGAATAATTTAAACAATGAAAACATAAAGCCTGATTCTTTTTAAAATCAGTCTTGAGACAATTTTAAACGAGAAGGTCATACTAACATTAGGAAATAACTATAGTTCTTATTGACACATGAATATTTATCCAATGCATTTCCAACGGATATAAAATAGATTGTGAATAAATTCTATTGAGTTCAGTACGGCTAATTTAAATAAAAGAATAGTCAACAAACATAAATATATTTCAATTTCATGATACATATTTTACACTAAAAAAATTCTATTTATTTAATTTATTCATATTTGATTCTAATAATATTATTATGAATTTAATTGCAACATTTGTTAAATAGTAAATTAAAAAGTAGTATAAATGTTTTCTAATAATAGTTTGTAAAATTGTAATTCATATTAAAATGTTTTTAATCTAATATTTTTATTCCTGTTGTATAAAAAACATGGAATTTTTGTTAATAATTTTTTAACAGCTAAAAACAGTTTGAATAGTTTTTGCTTCTAGATAAGTTGTGCTATGTGATTTTTTGAACTTAGTGGATTTTAAAATACTCTGATTATGGAAGATCCATTTAATTCAATTGTATATCTGAAGGTTTAACTGAATATTTTTTTTATACACAATCTAATTCACGAGCTTGATTTAACCCATATTTCATCATTGTCCTGTACACTGCGGAGCTCAGATGCACCGAATATTTACGAGTAATATGACATTTTTTATTTCTACTGTGTTACTAAAATATATTTTATAATTGATACTTATAATCACGTTCTCGATTCTAATATTTTTTTTTTTTTTTTAGTTTTTGAATTTTATTATTTTGAATATTTTAACTGACGTGATTTATATTTCTTTTTAATTTAAATTTTAAAATGTCAAAATTATCTTATTTTAATTTAATAATGAAAATTCATATTATGCATCACAAACGGATTTTCCTTTTAACCATCCCGTAAAATATATTGCTATTTGCATTTACTACATACTCTTTGGTGTATGTGTAAAAACGTTGGGTAATTGTAAACAGGCTGCCATTTGTGTTCAAATTATTCTAGGCAATTTAGTTTGTCCATAACCTTGTTCTAGAGAAGAGAAATAACAGCTAGATGAAAATAAATTAGAGTATATACCTAAATAATAAGGAAATTCAGTCGTTCCTAAAAAGTGAGGAAATTTGTTTAGAATTACCCTCAATCGACCCTATACGCAATATATCAATAAAACTATACTATTTTTTAATAACATATATTTTTTTCTCACCAAAAAATATATTTAATAATTTTAAAATTTTCTAATGTTATGTTTCTTTATGCTAATCGTCTAAATACATACAAATATATTAAACCAAAGCACAAAATATTTTAATGAAGAAATTGTACTTTTAAACAAAAACGAATCTTTAAAAAACAGCAATAAAACTTCAGTTGCTTCTTTATGCATCTCTAACATGAAAATCGCACCTTTGCAAAAGAACAAACATTGTTGACGACTTTTTTGCCATCACTTAACGTCGTGCTCCTGGAGCTATTTGCTAGTCCAGCTTTTAGGCGTCGGACATTCAGAACTAGTAAAGCCTCGTAAAGAGGTTTTCCTGCAGGAAGGCAGCATATCATTTGAGAAAAGAGAAAAATTTATGCCGTGTAATTATCGGAAACAAAGGGAAAATATATTTATTTATGTTGGTATAGCAAATAGAAAAGAGCGACATTTAAAAATAAAAATGAAGCTAAAAGTGCAAACAAGTTCGAAAAAAAAGGAAATAAATAATGATATTTGAAAGAAATTTATATTTTTATATTATATTAGGGTGGATACTGATTTTTGCCCCCTTCCCTCTCCCGGTAAAGAAAAAATATCTTTCTCAATATGTTTTGATTATTTTAACATAACTTAGGATCTATATTTACTGCAGGTCTGAGTAGTTTTTGTTTTAAGATTGTTTAAATGAGTTATACCAGATAAAAAAATATGTATATATTAACTAAATTTTAATGTATTTCAATTATATAACGTTAATGTGTTTCGATATGAAGCGTTCGTAATACTATCGTGATTTTTACATATGTTAATATATGCAAAATAAAATAAAGTATACGTAAAATCTACGAATGTGTTAAGGATACTTTCTATACAAAAATAATGATATAATTAAAGAACATTAAAATTTCATTAAGAAGCATGTGTTTCTCATCTTTTATAACACATTCAGACAATCTTCAAATAAAAGCAACCCAGATAGGCGGTAGATGAAGTATAATCAAAATGTTTTAGTAAAAAGAATTTTTTAACTTATCGGAAAGGAGGAGGGGAAAGAAATCACTGCTCATCTACCCGTGTCTTTTATAATTGTTATATTTAATTACGATTTTAAACTAATTTCTCCATTTAAGTGTTATAAAATAGAATAACCTTTTAGTTTAATGCTCTGTATAGTATATAAATCCAGTTAAATTTCATTTCTGATTATCTTTTACAGCTGATGTTTAAAAGTAATTGAATTTAACACATTTCCGACATTTTCGATAACAATAATTATGTTAATGAAGCTCTTTCTCCATTAAATAAGTTTTAACAAAATTTTGATAATTTTTAGGCCTTTATCTTACATTAAATGGCACTTACTGATTTAAAGAACAGTTTAGAATCATTATAATTATATATTTGAGTATTGAATTACTGAACCATTATAAGATAACTTGTGTGTCTGTCTCTCCATCTGTCACAGTCGTTTTTCTCAAAAGCTATGGAATGTGGAAATTTCAACCTTCGCATAGTTATAAAAGCTATTGACCCACATACTGATAGATTATTAACCATTCACAAATTCTTTTTTGAAAAATTTAGGGGGGGTCTAATTATGTTACTGCATTATATATATATATATCGTGTGGGATATCGTTCAAAATATCTCGTAACATCAATCTCAGAAATATATTTATTTTAATTTTAGGTATTATATTTTCAGAGATGGCGTCGAAAATGTACAGCAAAAATCCCCCCCCCCCTTATTTCCGAATCTACTGAAACTAAAATTAAGGAAAAATATGTGTAGTAGGAATTTATATGAATCTTGCAGGGAAACTATAGCGATTATCCTAGGTCACATAGTTTTTGAGAAAATCGCATACATACAAACTATATTTTGCGGGCGCTCAGCGGGGGAGTTGATGAGCGCTCGAGGTACCTATTGACGCAAAATCATTAAAGGATTGTTGATAATGATTTTCGAAAAACATTGGCGGTAATTAGTCGAGCTATTAACTAAAAACATATCTAGAAAAACGTGGAACGGACCAAGGTGGCGTTGACACTTTGTGACCTCCTTTTAAACCACGCTTGACCCGATGCTAAGTTTAAACTTTTACAAGGTCTTTGTTTTAGATACGGCGAATCATAGCGTTAAATAGTCAAAATTTTTCATTTCAATTGAATTCAATTATTACTCATAGAATAATTCCAAGTATTCAAAGTCTTATTATTCTTTTAGCAACGATTTTTTTGTAATATTGCAGTTAGTAACTAATAAATTTATTATACGGAACATTTTGTGTGTGAGTAAAAATCGTACTTCACCTATTATTTAAGATAAATCTAAATCATCTGCTAAACAAAATTTTGATGAGACATGCAGTGGTGAAAACTACACTAATAAAAGAAAATAGATTATCAGTGTGTGTGTCCGACTTTCTGATATGGCTAGCGAAATTTACCGAATATAGAAGTCTGAAAATTTGAATAAGGACAGCCCAAGGCATGTCCTGATGCACCTGAGGCTCACATTATTCATTTTTAGATAATTAGCCGAGATACTAATAAAAAATCATAGAAAAATTATTATTTTTTTGCAAATCAGCAAGCACTCCTGCATATACAAAGTTCGGACCTTTCCGAAAGAAGATAGTTAAGTGCGAAAACGTCTTATTTTTACCGTTTTTCTACCGTTTTTTAACCGTGTCGTTTCGATGAAAATACGGAAAAACGTAAGCCATATTCTTATATTTCGCACTTGACGTTTAAAACGCAACAATCCGTTCGAAAAAAAAACGTCGAATTCATGTTATTTGCCCCTGTTTGCCTAATTTCGCAACCGTCAAACTAACCGAAATTAAAAAAAAAAAAAAAAAACGATTAGATAAAATTTAAGAACTTTGTTCTTTGAAACGCTGTCTTCGGTTTAAAAAATATTAATATTAACCCTTTGAAAAAATTTAGTTTCCGAACGACGTTTCACGATTTTCGCGATTTCTACTCTTTAAAAATCTGTATCTGTGCTTCTGATAAAGATACCAAAACACTAAAAATACCAGACCATATCTACATCCATCAAAACTCACTTTTACGATTTCCTCGTTTCTGCAATTTTTAAACTTGTACATCGGCTTCGTAAACTGAAATACGAACACACTAAAGGCACCATACCTCCTCAATGTTCCTTTTCCAATAAAAAGACGTCTTAAGTTTTAAGACACATCAAAATTAACACTTTCAAAAACGTTCGTTTCCGTAAGTCACTTTCGTGATTGCTACATTAAAAAAAAACTTCATCCGCGCTTTTTATCAATATGAAAAAAACTAAAAATACCAAACCACATCTATGTTCATTTTCATTTCGAAATTTGCAATCAGTTTTAAAAACTTTGAATATTTGCCCACTGAGAAAAATTCTTTTTCGAAAGTTACTTACCCGAATTTATTTATTTTATTTATTTATTTATTTATTTATTTATTTATTTATTTACTAGCTGATCCGTCCAGCGATACCAGCGATAAAATCAGTAACTTTCTTTTGCGGTTTCGATAAAAATGGTAATTTTCGGTACGCATTCTGTTCTAATCAAACCTCTTTCCGAACGAAACTCCGGCACTCATCCCCACTGCCTACGGCATTGTATAGCAGGCGTTCTACGCACGCGCTGCAATATGGTCTAGTTTCAATTTCCACCGCTAGGGCAGCGACACCATCTTACTTATCTATCTATAACTTAATTAGTTCGTGTTAAGTTGACTGAACCAATTCCCGTTGAAGAAGATTTCAAACATTTTTTAGAACACTTTGGTCGAAATATGAAAATGCCCTAGGAAATGCCCTGAACTTTCGTCTAAAATATCTTCAAAAAAATTCTTTCATTTTTTTAAACATTAAATAACGTATTTCTTGATTGTCTGTTGATTTAGAATTTACAGAAAGTTCTTCTTCACTAGATATATCATGGGATAAATCGTCGTATAAATTATTTTCTATTACATTGTCTTCATCTGTTACTATACTGGGATCATGTGGCAAACAAATGATTTCGGGAACATCCGAAAAATCACCCGAATGTAGTTGTGCGAAATAATCCACAGCTTGAGCTACAGTTAATAATTTCACAGACATCCTTTCTTAAAAATCTAAATATATGCAACGAAGAAATAAAAAAAACAATACAAATATATCGTTTTCGATCTAGAAATATATTTGACACAGTAAGTATCGTATTTTATGAGTAACACTTCCAGTGTTGTAGTCGTAAAAAAAAAAAAAAAAAAAAAAAAAAAAAAAAAAAAGGTATACGCTATAGGCAGAAGGTACACTAGTTGTCATGGACGATCATGGGTAGAGAATATACGCTATAGCTTTATTTGAGAATCGGAGGTTGTATGGGGCATCTTAATAGAATCCAGAAGGTATACAGCGTATACCTCAGTACACCCTCCCCTACACTCTTAAACACTTTCAAGAAAAGTTTTCTAGGAATAAAAAGCACCATTTCAAATAACTTTTATAAAGAATGTTGCAGTATGTGTAACAAAAGCACCGTATTGGGTGGTCCCAGTTTGAGGTATTCCGAATTGCTGTGAAAACTAACGAAAGCGTCATTGCTCCCATTTTGGGAACAACTTGTTTTTTTCTGCAATTGTGATTGATGTATTATACTTATTAAGTCCGGATTGAAGTTGATTTATATAATAGACAGTTACAAACATATTTCAACTAAAAAATATAATTTTTATTATAATGTTATTTTAAAAAAATATTCCGAAAGCGGCCAAAAAGCTAAATTGTGCCTTTTTGAACATGTTTTAAAAAATAGAAAATTCAAATGAAACTTTTTATAAAAATTACTTAAGTTATCTTACATATTCAAAATACAAATAACACAAACTTTCTAATAATATATAAAATACTCATTTTAGAAAAAAATCCTAAAGTAATGTTCCCAAATGGGAGAAATGGCGCCTAATGGGTTAAGAGCAATGCATGTTTCTCTAACAACAGAACCTCCGTGTTCGTCAAATAATGCTCCAAAAAGATTCGTACGCCATTCAATTTCTGATACAAAGTCATTCCATGTGCATGTTATGCAGCTTTTCCCCTGTACAGCACGCAGCAACATCTATCAGTCATTTTTTTTACTAAAATTTCTCATTACATTAATCATTTTCTTATAGTTTGAAATTTTTCTTCTCCAAATATGGCGGCGTTGCATCCTTGTTTTGTCTCTCCAAAACGTTCAAAACAGGTGTATTCGAAATTGAATCACCAGGTACTACTATGATAGTTCCTCATTTATTTATACATTAAGATAGTGTTGTTTTTCATTTATTTCTATAATGATTTACTCACTAGCTTTTTTTATTTATTTGTCAAAATTCACATAAATTATCATACAATGATCTTAGTAAAATCGTCCATGAAATAAATTTAAAGAAGAGAGTTACGATCAAACTATTTAGTTAACTTAATGTTTTTACACTGCAAAATTTCAATTGTTATCCATTATTGAAATTTCCTGATATCGTATTGTCTTAACTTTATGTTCTACCATTTCACATTAAATTAAGAGATAGGCTAAAACTTGATGTTGTTTAGCAATTGACAATCATAAAAATGCATTCAATTTTCCGTATTCAAGATATTTAATTGGCGTTGAATCAATTGCATAACATGCTTATTGAATCTTTCGATTATCATTTCAGTTTAGCAATTGTATGTCTTAATTTTATTAATTGAACAGTTTTAACAGAGTTTCAAAAGTCTTTGCAGAATTTATTGTGTTTAGGCCACGCTTATTTAAGTTATTGATTAAATTGACATCATTCGCGCGTTTCAGATTTGCAGTCACTTAATTTCGTAATGCAGTTCTCGAAGTATTCGCTTATAGAGAATTGCTATTACAAATATACTATAAGCAAGTCTAAAAATTCATAACATACATTCCGTTTAATTTTATTAAACACATCAAGATTTTAACTTATCCTGAAGTGACAATTTGTTAACACATATTGTTAGCAATTATGGTTTTCGTTTTTAATTTAAAACAATTCTATGATACAGTTATCTTTTATAAATGTTTTTAAACAATTTATATATTCGTACATAACACATGGACTGATAAGTTCCCACAACTTTTTAACAAAGCTTTATAACTTTATGTATTTATAACTTTATAACTTTAATAAATAACATAACTTTAATAATAAATAATAATAATTTAATAATAATAATAATAGTTTTATAATAATCATTTTATAATAATAATTTAATAATAATAATAATAGTTTTATAATAATCATTTTATAATAATAATTTAATAATAATAATAATAGTTTTATAATAATCATTTTATAATAATAATTTAATAATAATAATTTTATAATATTAATTTAATAATAAAAATTTAACAATATTAATTTAGTAAATGAATAATAATGATAATTTAATAATAAATAACATAATTTTATAACGAAAAAGCTCCAAACAGTACTCAGAACTCGTTGTTGTTTTTGGTCAAAAGTCAACAAGCGCGGCAGCCACTTTGACAACAGCTTTTTCATAGACAAATGTTCATTCAAAATAAAACCTACACGTTCCTTGGATATCTTCAGAGTCTGAGCTATCTCCTGCAACTTCACTTTGCGGTTCCCCAAAACGATTTTGTGGACTTTTTTTATGTTTTCCGGAGTAACCAGCTATTTTGCGTGGTGCATCACTTGTGTCCGTACGACCACGTTTAAATTCAGAAAACCAGTCAATAATGGCTGATTTACCTAGTGCAGTGTCCGGATAACGCTTATCAAGCCAAGCTTTTGTTTGAACGCTGTTTTTTCCCATCAAATAACAATTCTTGAAATTCTTGTTTATTCATTTTTTTGTTTATCAAAAAATTCGTTCAACTGAAACCACTCTAACGTTTTATCCACATTGCGAATCGTCATGCCATTTTTTCTGCTACCTTTTAAAGGTTAGTATTTAATAAAAAAAACATCGGTTCGGCGATTGCAACGCCATCTGTGTGCCAGACCGGGAACTTATCAGCCCATGTGTTACATACATATCTATGTATGTATGTATGCACGTATGTATGTATGTATGTATGTATGTATGTATGTACGTTATGTATGTATTTATGTGTGTATATATAATATACAGTGTGTCCTACAGGTCTGGAAACGGTCCTATAACTAGAGAAATATACATCGGATTGAAAGACGGAAAATATGTGTTCAATATTTTGAAAAATTTATTTAGGGATATCAAAATTGCCCCCAAATCTGCTCCTTGGGGGGAAAGTGGTCAACTTTGAAATCTTAAATCATAACCCCTCCCCCCTTTTATACTGTAGATTAGGATTCTACGGGAAAAAATACGTAACTTTTGTATTTAACGTTTTCTTCGGAAAATCGCAGATGGAGCTGTAATCGAGTAAAATGCAGTGAGAATCGTTTCCATTGAAAAGTCTGGAAATGGTCGAATAACTCGAGAAATATACATCGGATTGAAAAATGGAAAAATGCTCTTTCAATATTTTTGAAAAAATTATTTAGGGATATCAAAGTTGTCATTAAAATTTTGAACACGTATTTTTCCGTTTTACAATCCGATGTATTTTTCGCGAGTTATTCGACCTTTCCAGTCATTTCAATGGAAACAATTTTCACTGCATTTTACACGATTACAGTGCTATCTAAGATTTTCCGAAGAAAATGTTAAATACAAAAGTTACGTATTTTTTCCCTTAGAATAAAAATTTGCAATAAAAAGGGGGGTTATCATTTAAGATGTCATTGAGGAGCAACTTTGCAATACCTAAATAGACTTTCCAAAAATATTGAATATGTATTTTTTCGTTTTTCAATCCGATGTATATTTCTCGAGTAATTCCACCGTTTCCAGACTTTTCAATGGAAACGATTTTCACGGCATTTTACTCGATTACAGCGTCATCTACGATTTTCCTAAGAAAGTGTTCAATACAAAAGTTACGTACTTTTTCCCGTAGAATCCGAATATGGAATAAAAAAATGTGGGTGGGGTATCATTTAAGATTTCAGTGTTGCCCCCCGAAACAGGGGCAACTTTGATATCCGTAAATAGATTTTTTAAAAATATTGAACACATATTTTTCGTTTTAAATCCGATGTATATTTTTCGAATTATTCGACCTTTCCAGACATTTCAATGGAAATGATTCTCACTGAATTTTACTCGATTACGCCTTCTACGAATTTCTGAACAAAATGTTAAATACAAAAGTACAATAAAAAAGGGGGTTATTCTTTAAGATTTCAAAGTTTCCCCCCCAGGGGGCAGAATTGGGGGGGGCAACTTTGATATATGTAAACAGATTTTTCAAAAATTTTGAATATGTATTTTTCCGTTTTTCAATCCGATATATATTTCTCGAGCTATTGGACCGTTTCCAGACTTTTCAATGGAAACGATTCTCACTGCATTTCACTCGATTACAGCGCTATCTACGATTTAAAAAAAAAAAATGTGAAATTCAAAAGTTTTTTTTTCCGGTACTTTTAAGTTACTTTTTCCGGTAGAATTAGAATCTGGAATAAAAAAGGGGGTTATCATTTAAGATTTCAATGTTGCCCCCACTTAGGGGGGCAACTTTGATATCCGTAAATAGATTTTTCAAAAATATTGAACACATATTTTCCCTTTTTTAATCCGATTTCTCGAGTCATTTGACCGTTTCCAGCCATTTCAATGCAAACGATTATCACTACATTTTACTAGAGATCCTACATAAGAGAGAGATTGGACATTGGCAAAATGTCCTCCATGTTTGTTCCAAAATAAAATGATCGCCGTAGAATGCAATTTATTTTCTTCAGCATTTAACACTTTTAATTTTATTAAAATTATCGAAAATTCCTTTTATCTACCTTCAGAGAGCCATGCAGAACATAAATATAATTGTATTTTCACTTTAATGAATAAGAAATGTCCGCCATTTTAGTTCAATGTCCAATCTCTTTTACTGGATTACAGCGTCATCTACGATATTCCAAAGAAAATGTTAAATACAAAAGTTACGTACATTTTCCCGTAAAATCCAAATCTGGGGAAAAAAAGGGGGGGGATTATCATTTAAGATTTCAATGTTGCCCCCCTCTCGGGGGACAACTTTGATATCCGTAAATAGATTTTTCAAAATTATTGAACACATACTTTTCGTTTTAAATCCGATGTATATTTCTTGAGATAGTCGACCGTTTCGAGACATTTCGGACACCCTGTAAATATCTATATGTATGTACATATTTATATATAATAATATCTATATAATATATATAATAATATATATATAATATATAAAATAATATATGTATAATATATATAATAATATATGTCTATATTTATATATATATATATAATAAGACTTTTGTTAATAATAACAATTAAATCACGTAAATAATCGACAATAGATAAACCGATAATTATAATACAATACATATATTCATCCAAAAATGTAAGATTCTCAAAATTAAAATAAGTGTGAAAAAATACATAAACATATGTGGAGAAAAAATCCAATGTGCAGAAGGGGAGAATTATTACAAGAAGCAATTGGAAACTTATATAGTGAAACACCTTCTCAAGAGCTATATTCCACTAATATAAGTAAGATGTAATTGATTTCTGTTTCAGTAAATATTCCTGAGCCAAATTTATTAACTCAAATTGCCCGATCAATTACGCAGTCAAATTTAAAGAAAATTGAATAAAAATGGACAAATATTGAAGTTATTCATATGTGTAAAAATCAATAAATATAAAACATTATTAAATACAAAAACGTATTGAATAAAGAACTGTTAAACAAAAAGAGAAATAAAGCAGTAAAACATACCCAACCAGTGACATTTTAACTATCAAAAACCACGCTAACCTTTGCAAAAGAACATGGCATAACAGTTACATTGACAGTTAAAAAAATAAGTAAAATATTTTAACAAATTTAAAAATAATTCAAATACACCTATAAATTATTTTTATCTTATTTTAAACTGTATCTAATCTTAATAATGATGATAATAATGAAAAGAAATTTGAAATTAAAATATATACATACATATATACATAACATATATACATAACATATATACATATATATATACATGTGTATGTATATATATAAATAGACATATATACACATATCTGTGTATGTGTGTATATATATATATATATGGCCATTAATGACCGGCAACTTTCAATTTTAGACATTTTGCCGAATATTTAAAAATATACTTGCCAGATTCTTCTGGAATTTTAGGATCCAAAAGAACAGGTTTGACTTCATATTTATCATTGTTGATTTGATAAGGAGGACAAATAGGGGACCAAAAAAAACTAAAGAAAAAAATAATACTTGGGATTACTCTGTAAAATAAAATGCACCAAATGATCTATCGCTACAGAATATACATAGGTAGACATTGTACAATATGCGTATTCATTTGTATAAGAATAGCATGTATAGTAATAGAAATATAGCGATTTTTTTTTTTAATTAAAAAAATTCTTGCATGTTTTTTGCTTATAACATACATGGTTTTTAACCAAATTTAACGCCAGTTTCAGAAAAATTGGCAAAATGTAGTAGAAACAATATATAGTGCAATTGGAATATAAATATCTCTATAATAAAACCGTAAGTCATGTGACTGTCATCAACAGTTCCGGGATG
Organism: Maratus michaelseni; assembly: GCA_963931845.1. NCBI lineage: Eukaryota > Metazoa > Arthropoda > Arachnida > Araneae > Salticidae > Maratus > Maratus michaelseni. The sequence goes on from OZ007586.1 coordinate 366,222,496, forward strand.
CCCGCTTCACTTTTTCATATGCCAGACGGCCATTTTTATTCAAAATTATTTTTTCGAATAAAACTGCATGAAAGTTACATTTTAAAAAATCGTTCAAAAAAATTAATATTTGAGAGATGATTTACGTTCAATTATGTATACATTCTGCAATAACTTCAGTTTAAATTAGGTTCGCAGTTCCAATTCTCTATCCATGAAAGTAAACAAAAAAAAAAGATTCATTCGTTGTGAACGTTTAAAATATTAAACTATGAATTTTTTAACCGCTGCCTGGTGTAAAAAATATAATCCACACCAGTGAGACAGTCAATGTTTACCATAATTCTGTTCTATACAACTCAACTTTCTTCCGGATATTTTCTTGCCGTAAGTTGAACTCATGTAATAATATTTAATGGATCAAATTTCGAAATGAATTGTCAGCTTTTATTTTTCGCGTGTGCAAATTAGAAACGATACTTTAATTTTGAAATCAAATGTTTTGATTTATGATATTTTTTATCTATTTTCTATTTAAAAGAAAAATGTGAACGTCATGTATTTTAAATTGGAACAGCTGTCGCGGACGCACCGGGGTTGGCGCGATTTTTGTTTTGTGCCATTTTGGCGAAAAAATCCCATTTTCAGGTACCTATTAGAGATTACTAAAACAGCATGTACTTTTATTTTGTTATGAAATAGTTTATTTTATATAAAAAAAAACACAATTTTATTATAAAACACACACAATGATTAATTTAAGATAAAGTGGGTTAAACGGTTTTTGTCAAGAAAGATGAAATACATAACAACAAAAAATATGCGAATTGCTACCACGATCGCAAAAGTTCTTGATTTGTCTATTAGATTTCTCCGGTTTGGCGAAGGATTAAGGAAAAAAAATAAATTATGAATAAAAATAATTTGTTACAATGCTTAACATACATTTAAAGGCGACCAAACTGGTCGCCAGTGGCGGCTAGTATAAAATATTTAAGGAAATATGGGCAGTTGTATAAAATAACTTTTATTTGCGCATGCGCGAACGATAACAAGGAATTTTTTGCATAATTTAATAGTCAACACTATGGAGCAACTTATTAAAAAATCAGTCAAATATCGTAAAAATTCAAAGAGATATCGGCGTTAGAGTGAGCTGTTTTTTAGTTTCTCACTAAAACTCGCTGAATGATAAGGGATTTTGCACAAATTGTCATTTTTTATTTTATACTATTTTCCAATTTTTAATGATACTTTAGTTCTCTTTGAAAAACTACCCTAACGAGCTTATTCGAACAAAAAAAGAATTATCAAAATCAAAGGATCCATTCCAAAAGTATTATAACCTGGTGCAATAGAGGTTTCCAAGGCGAACTAAAGTATCAATTAAAAATGAAATATAGTATAAAAATTAAACATGACAATTTGTGGAAAATCCCTTATCATTTAGCAAGTTTTAGTGAGAAACTAAAAAACAGCTCACTCTATCGCCGATATCTCTCTGAATTTTTACGATATTTGACTGATTTTTTTTAAATAAGTTGCTCCATAGAGTTGACTATTAAATTATGCAAAAGGTTTCTCTTTATCGTTCGCGCATGCGCAGATAAAAATATTTTATACACCTTCCCATATTTCCTTAAATATTTAATATATTTACATTTCAATTGCACTATATTGTTTCTACCATATTTTGTCAATTTTTCTAAATCTGGCGTTAAATTTGGTTAAAAACCCTGTATGTTATAAGCAAAAAACATGCAAGAATTTTTTTAATTAAAAAAAAAATCACTATATCTCTATTAATATACATGCTATTCTTACACAAATGAATACACATATTGTACAATGTCTGCCTATGTATATTCTGTAGCGATAGATCATTTCGTGCATTTTATTTTACAGGGTGATCCCAAGTATTATTTTTTTTCTTTAATTTTTTTTGGCCCCCTAATTATACACCTTATCAAATCGACGTTGATATATATGAAGTCAAACCTGTTCTTTTTAATTCTAAAATTCCAGAATAATCTGACAAGTACATTTTTAACTATTCCACAAAATGTCTAAAATTGAAAGTTGCCGGTTATTAATGTCCATATAGTGTATATACATGTGTAGGTATGTATTTGCATATGTATGTATGCACGATTATAGCTGATTCAATCCACTAAAATTATAAATTGGATTTTTCTTTAGGTTTTCTTATATAGGTGCCACACTCCAAGTCGAAATTAGATACAGTAATTTAAACTCAACTTTCTTTTTCGATGATAACGGTCTCTCGCGAGTAATATATTAACCGAAGGGTCTAGCCGGATAAGTATTGCAAAATGGCCCCCAAGGCCGATATTTGAAATAACATGTATGGTAATAAAGCATACCATGAGAATATAATATAGAGTGTTTTTAGCCCCTAACCATGAACTGTCATTGAGATAATCGGGGAATTATTCGCCGGCGCCACTATTTTTTCAAATGCGTTTTTCTCAAAAAGTATAAAAGTTAAAAAAATAAAACCAACATCAATTATTGAAAAATATATTAGGTTATATTATATATATTTTTTCACATTTTTATACAATTTTTAACATAGAAAAGTAAACAAAAATATAAAAAAAAATATTAATATAGTAATGTTATATTTACACCAACCAAAAAATTACTGAATAATGCTCAAAGTATGTACTTTAAGCAAAAAAACATTTCGTTAAAATCGAAGATGTGCTTTTTGAGTTATAACAAATGTAATGCTAACAACGTGTTAGAATTTTCCTATCTTTTCCTGTTTGAATTTGTACAATTGCGCGCGTATTATTGTTACTGCAAAACAAATACAATAAGTGGGTTTTAAGTACATACGTAATAGTCTGTAAATAGTTAGATATCTCGCACGTTTAATAGAAAATGACATAACTCAAAAATAACATATTTTCAGTATAGCTGTTTTAAAACTTTTTTAATTAAACAATCTTTTGTTCATTGATAAATGATTCTTAAGTATTCTTTTTCCTGTGATTTTTTTTTGTTAGGTTAATAGATTTATTTAGGTTATTCCAGTAGCAATAACAGCACAAATGTGGCACTTTATCTCAAAGAATAATGTAAATACGTTGGAAAAGCATAGTGATTATTATTTCCTCTGACGGCATAATAGAAAAACTGCCACTGTGCTGTTTTCCAGATAAAAATATCAGTGCTTAGGACTTAAAAACTTTATCTCAAAAATGACGATTTTTAACTTGTGTCACTTTTCTATTAAAGAAGCGATGTTTAGTGGTCGTTTTTTAACAATGAATTAAACATTACAATATTAACTAATATTGTTTCATATAACAGTGTATTTTTAATCATTGTATTATTATTATTATGATTAAGAATTCACTTTTTACTATCAAGGAGATAATTATAGAAAATTTCAGAAAAAGAGCCTTTTCGAAAATATTTCAATCATCATCATCACTATTTTCATTTATCACAACATAAATCGCAACATGCTTGTCAATCGAAAAGATTTTTGTTTTTCTGAAGGGCGTATTGTTCGGGACAAATATCTCTCATAAGATAGGTAATATATTACACTTGCCACATGGGAGCAACACCCAACAGTCCTGTTACCATTAGGATAATCACAGCAGTAATTTTGAATGCCGTCGATGTTATAACTGTTAGGGATATAGTCAACGTACACGCGATTGCCCTGTGTGAAACTGTATAGAGTTGTTCTATAAGGAAAGGGCACATTTACAAACAAAAACTTCTGTAAATCAATCTACCACAACATTTTTGATGTAGCAGGAATCGCCAGACGACGTTGATATCATAGACCTGTTTAACATAGACCAATCAAATCGCCCCATCTCATGTGTACAGTAGCAGTCATAAAGAATAAACAGGTGTTTCTTGCTATCCAACAGTAATTTAACCAACAATGACGCCAGCTGCCCTTTCCTTATGTGACAATCGTGCTAGGCATGGTAGGCAAAAGTTACCATTTGATTTGTCAGTTCTTGATATTATTAATTATGCGAGAAGGATGCTCAGCACGGAAAAATAACAGAATGTTTACAAACACCAAACAAGACTATAAGGAAGTTGTATGTAGGGAAACATTCTTTTATTTTGAAACACTGCGCATCCTGCAAATACAAACAGGAAAAGTTTGGAATATTTTAACAAGTTGTTAGCATTATTTTTGTTACAACTCAAGAAGCGCATCTTCGATTTTAACAATATTTTTTTGTTTAAAGTACATACTTTGAGCATTATTGTGTAATTTTTTGGTTGGTGTAAATATAATATTACTATATTAATAATTTTTCTAAACTATTTTTGTCTATTTTTCTATGTTAAAAATTGCTTAAAAATGGGAAAAAATATATAATATGAACTAATATATTCTTCAATAATTGGCGTTGGTTTTATTTTTTTATATATTATACTTTTTGAGAAAAACGCATTTGAAAAATAGTGGCGCCGGCGAATACTTTCCAGATTATCTCAAGGACAGTTGAAGGTCAGGGACTAAAAACATTCTATATTGTATTCTCATTGTAAGCCTCATTACCACATATGTTATTTCAAACATCGGACATGGGGGCCATTTCGCTATACTTATCCGGCTAGACCCTTTAAATAAAGTTTTTTTTTTCACTGTATGATTGCCGTATTCAAGATAAAATACGTAGAACCCGTTCAACACAATTTACTCGAACGAAATAGAGTGACAAAATTTAAGTAAAATTAATTTCTTTTATGTTTCAATGTATGATAACTATACAGGAATTAACCCCTTAACTGGTTTGCTCGTACAAAGTACCTGCAAGAAGAGTTTGCTTGTTCCGTTATCCAAATCATTTTGTCACCACTAATTTTTAAACGCAATATTCGCTTTATCTAAAGACAGAAAATTTTCGATTAAACAATTCGAATATTTTAGTTTGGGAAATGTGGTATTTTCCCCTTATTTTTAGTTTATTGTGTCAAAATAAATGAACCTGTTAAGGGGTTAAAAGTAGATATTTCGGATTCAACACAATTTTCTTTTGTGTTTATAGTGTCCTCCACTGACGGAGAATATGGTAATTAACTTTAAGTAAAATTGATTTATTAGGTTTTTTAAATACATTTTCAGAATAAGCTTCTGTCATGGTGAAATTTATGTTTTGACAAAAATGTTTCATGATAGACTTCTTTACGCAGGTGGCGCCTTGGTAGGAAATTGTATAACTAAAATATTAAAATGATTTTTTTTTATATTATCATATAACAACCATACTTCAAACTAAATTAGGTAATACAAATTAAAAAAAAAATGTGTTTATATCGCCTCCTGGGAAGAAACAGGGTAACCAAATTTAAGTAAAACGTTTTTTTTTTTTTTTTTTTTTTTTTTTTTTTTAATGTTTTACTATATGATAATATATATGGATGATACAAATAAGTAGTATAGATTCAACACAATTTACTTTTGCATTTATAGCGTCACCTGGCGGGAAATATGGTAGCTAATTTTATATAAATTTTATTTTTTATATAAATCTTCTTAATCAGCTTCTGACCCTTTCAAATTTATGTTTTGATAAAAAATTTCACAAATGTTTAAAATATATGTTTCAATGAAATTTTTGACATGATGAAGTTTTTTTACGCTGGTAGCGTCCCTTGTGAAAAATTACTCAACTAAAACTTTAAAATGGATTTTTTTCATATTTTCTCATATGGGAACCATACTCCAAGTACAAATTAGGTAATATAGTTTCAACACAATTTTCTTTTGTGCTTATAGTGTCACCTGGCCCGAAATAGAGTAACTAATTTTAATTAAATTTACATTATGGTTTTTAAAGTAAATATTCATAATAGGCTTCCACTGAGTCAATTGATAAAAAAATTACATGGTGGTATTTTTTACACTGGTAGCGCCCCTGGTGGAAAATTACATAACTAAAATTTAAAAAAAAATTATGTCTTTTCAAGTGGCTACCATACTCCATTTTAAAACTAGATAGGGCAATTTAAACTCAACTTTCTTTAACTGCGATGACGTCCCCTAGCATGAAACATATTAACCAATTTTAAATGAAAGTGTTTTTTTATGTTTCACTGTATGACGGCCGTATTCAAGATAAAAATAGTTAATACTGATTCAACACAGTTTTCTTTTGCATTTGTAGTGACCACTGACAAAAAATAGGCTATCTACATTTAAATAGAATTGATTTTTTAAGTTTTCTTGTATGAAGACATTTACAGTGATTACTTTAACTTAAACTAATTTTATAAAACGAACAATATTTTAAATTATAGATATGGAAATGAATAGAAAATCGCTATTCATTACTGATACTAAACTATCAACGAAGTTGTTACATAAAACAAACAAACGGATGGTATATGCTGCCGGCCTGTCCAATCCATACACAATTTTAATTTGATGTTTTAATACAAGAAATTTTAATTGGTTATTATGGTGGAATACAATGTGTTTCCACCAACGGATGAATTAAGAACAAATTTCAAATACGCAAGTCTTCTGACAGTCCGGGGATTTGCGCACGAAGGGCGCATGGGGCGGAACCCCCGAGTGTATGAAAAAAGTTCTTTCAAAAATATGTTTATAGAATTTAACTGTTTGTAATGTTACAAAAATATAACGATGTGATCATCTTTATTGAGAATGTGGACTAAACGTTTCCAATGTAGGCACTTTAAATTGCGATGGATATTAAATTTTAAGTTCTACCTTGTCAGCTGCTTGCTGAACAGATCTGCCAACCTCTCTTGATTTGCGGGGTTTGTTGGTGACTGCAGTCTTCCCGACCGTTGCTTCAAACATTTTGAACTGTTTCATCTGCCTCAAACTTATATCTAATTCTAGCGATTGTAAGTAGAGTAAGGGGATCTGTTTTCAAACTCTGTAAAACTCCTAAACTGTGTCTGCACTTCAGCAGCATTTTTGAACTTCCAGTAAGATTTTAGCTTAAATTTCCTTCGCTCAGAGCTTAGACTGGTTTCAGCCATTACTTTAAGATAGTTAAACCTGAACGGAAAACATGCCAGGTACTAGCGAATGAATTGTGTATACATTTTTTAAATAGCCTGTAGCTACAAACTAAGACAAAATGTTAGCTTCACTGATATATTATGCGACAGCGGAAAAGCATAGTGCATATCAAATGCTGTATCTTGTACTAATAGATAGTGCAAAGAAGGAACATAGAAAATAGGCAGTTTTGAAATGGTAATTATTTTTAAATGGCAAACATACTAAATGATTTGCCACGGCGGAAGGTGCGGGTTTCCTTGAGCAGAAAAATAGAACCAGTCACAATTCATAGGAGTACTGTAGAGAATTCTTGTGGAGAATTAAATGTAATTGAAACAAAATAGAAATGGTGTCGTGCTTTTAATTGGAAGCGGTAGATGAACCGCTGTTCAGTTTCAATGCGCGTTCTTCTCGCTTCAAAAACAAGGCACCATTGACGCACACAAGACATTCTCACTGAATATGTTCGCACACCACCTATTATTGGTGACAGATTAAGATTCTTCTGCCCAAAGACAACTTTCAGCAACCGCTATGTCCACCTATTCAGTATGTCCGAAATTTAAACACATGAAAACCATTACATGAAAACAATTATTTTCCCCTTTGAACTATGTATTCGTTCAAGAAGCACTTAAACTAAACTTACTTTTTGACATACTCAGATTTTTACATAGATACACACACATATGCATACACAAATATATATATATATATATATATATATATATATATAATCTATTATTCTTTTAAAAGATCTAATTTCTTCTTTTATATTTTTAGCAGGCTTTTTTATGTCAGAAAGAACTTTCACAATATACAACTTTTTCTCGCTTGAAAACTTGCTATAATCTATTTTAAACCAGCTTGTAATTTTATTTTACCAATACAAAGAAAAGAATCTTCAACTAATTCCTCTGAATTGTTGTCTGATATATATTGAAAATTTTTCCAGTTTTGATACCATAATGATAAAATTTGTACTGAATATTTTTCGTTTTACTTTGTAAAACAAAAATAGCAACTTGAGTGTAACACATATCAATTACATTATTACAGAAATAAAACTTTAAAACTTGAAATAATTAAGTAATTAATTTCTACTGCGCCCGTAGGAAGTAAATTGATCAGTGACATGTAAAACTGCATTGGAAACCGGTTTTAAGGGGTATGTAAAAGTTCAGTTGAGAAATAGCAATCACCTGCAAACAGTTTCAGTGCCGTATTTTCGAACGTATTTTTTTTAATGTCAGAAAGAACTTTTATAATATACAACGTTTTCGGTTTTGAACTCTTGGCATGTTCTATCTCAAGCTGCCTTGTACTTTATTTTACTTAATATAAAGAAAATGTTTTCAACTAATTTCTCTTGTTTGTTATCCGATATACATTGAATATATTCTCATAATGGTAGTATTTCCATAATGGTAATATTGCCTTAATAGTAAATTCTGTACTAAATAATTTTCGTTTGATACTGTAAAACAAAATAGTAATTCAGCGTAACACATACCAATTACATTATTTCGGAAAAAAAAACTTTAAACCGTGAAATAATTAAGTAATATATCTGAACTTACTACTGCGTCCGCCGGAAGCCAATTTCTGCATTTGAAATCAGAGAAAACTGTTTTAATGCGAATGTTGAGAAATAACAATGACTTTCCGACAGTTTCAGCGCCATACTTTTTAACGGTTAAGAAGTATCACTTTTGTTGTAAAATTTTAGTGCACACCAACTGAACGCTTACAGACATTTTAATACTGATTTGTTCCTCTTCATCTACTTTTTCAACCACGGCCCGCCACTGGTTACAATTCATATATTTTTAAATAAGAATTTTAAAACATATATTATTTAAAATTAATAGTAAATTAAAAGAATAGTAATTGTTGTTTTAAATGTTATTGGTAATCAAACTGTCTAAATTCTCTGAAAGTTTCTTTTCTTGTAAATGTATGTGTAACAAAGAAGTCAATCACGAAACTAATTATAATGTAGTAAATAAAAGGCGCAACTAGAAAATCGTATTGAAAATTAATCAAAGAAAAATATTTAAATGTTACATGATTTGAAAGTTTATATATAGTAATTATTATTGAAACTTTGATATAATTACATGATTTTACGGGGAAATAAAATGTCTTGATAATATTTTTGGCCAATTATATGTTTTTTTCATTAAAAATGTCTTTATGAAATATTTAAAGAAGAAGTGTTGATGGAGGTAAAAATAGGCATTATTTTAGTGGATCAAATTATATTGGATATCAATTAACCACATGCTAATAGCAAATACTTTCTATCATTAGCATGCTAAAATATGAATATACATTATAGTGAAGATTTAAATTATTTTATTATCAGTAAAATCTACACTTTGTTTCAAATTATAAAATTATTTAAGAAATTAAATTTAACAATTAGACAAAAAAAAGGAAGTAATATTAAATTTTCAGTTAAAAGTTTAAGTTTATCTATAGCAATCGCAACGGCTGTCCATCATCAATTTGTACTGAGATCGAATTTTTATACACAACGGTCAATACACATGCGGTCAATCAAATCTTACAGAGTGTATTGCTCTCATGGTAAGAAAAGTCAACTTGCCATCTTGAACACAGATGACGGCTTTGCACCGCCTGCCAAAAGGAGGAGGTGAGAGACAGCATAAACGCATCCTTGCGGACTACCAAATTCCAAATTTTAATGTATTTTCATTTTGTCATATTTCCACTAATACACACACAAAAAAGAAAAATGATTTGACGTCTTAAGACGAATTCCCGCCTTGCATTTGACATCGGGTCGCGTTAATTTTCCTATTTAATTGCCTTAATTAATTTTGTTATTGATGGGGAAAAAATGTAGTATTTTGCATTTTCTATTGTTCTTTCAAGTAACTAATTGTAATATCTGATTAACGGTTTGCATCCTATATTAAAAAAAAAAAAAAGATTGTATGGCTCTGATTAGATTCCCCCTTCCCCGCCTTATTGAACTCTATTTCAAACATGTTCAAAGCCCATCATCACGAAAGCTCCTGTCATCTGAGCTCCACTCCAACGCAGACCGCTGCGAGATTAACTTCCGAACTACATCTATATTTTTGATCATTCCTGTATATGTCTTCTCTTCCTCGATACGAGGTAATTGTGGGCATTACGACTCACATAGGCACCCCTGGAATTCATGAACTTTAACGGGGATCTCCTTTGAATACTCGAAGAAGGAACATCCTTACTAAAAGCAATAAAAAAAATACATTTTTTTTTTTTTTTTTTTTTTTTTTTTTTACTTTGCAGAAGCTGATATTTAAAAATCATGCTAAACACAGAAATCCATTTATCATTATTATAATGAAAGAAAATTGTATAGATTCCAGGTGTAAGTGGGACAGAAATGACAATCATTTAGAAATATCTTTAAAAAAATAACTAATGTTTTCTGAATCAAAAATATATGCCTAGAAAATATAAAAATGTAAAAGAGTACCTACGGCATTCAAATTTTGATACTTCGAAACCTAATCTCTTTGTTTTTATGTCTTCACTAGTTAAAACTAGTCGTTGGGGGCCACCGTAATACTTACCCATCATGTATATGTATAATGTAAAATATTAAAATAAAAATGTGTGAACTACTTATAAAATGCATTGCAATTCAAATAAAATTGTGGCTTGATGACGTCATAAACTTTAAAGGCTCGATTACTTAATTGCTTGAAAGAAACATCCTTATAACTCCAAAAATAATAATCCTATTAACTAACGGTTTATTGCATCTGATTAAGCTTCAAATTTCCAATTAAAATATACCTTTGAAGTGAAATTTGGATGAAATACAGGGTCATGAAAAATCGAAGAGTGCGGAAAATAGGATTCCAAATATCTCGGCAACTCATTATCCGATCGACTTCAAGCTTTATGCAAATTTTATGTTTTTTTATTGTCTTTTATATTCATTTCTTAAAATAAACAATTTCGAAAATTTTTATATACCTTTTATCAGAACGAATATTTCGAGAGTCCGAAAAAAATAGTTCCGGTTAATCGAGGTTATTGAAATTCAATAGGCTTCTTCCCATTATTACATTCTAAGTACATACCAAATTGCAAGTCTCTATCTTAATTTTTTCGGGAGATAGAGCGTTTACAGACACACAGACGGACGGCAAATTTTTTTTTCTAAAAATGTGTTTTTCGAAATCTCCAGTGTCTGAAACGTGTAAATCCGTCAAAAAAAATTTCGATTTTCAAAACGATTACAAGACTTACCCTATACTACGTGTGATGGGTAAGTAATATTCTTGTTTTAATGTTGCTTTCAACAATTTATAAATTTTCAACATGTTAGAATAACTGATGTTTCTTGTTGTTAAAAATTAAAATAAATCAATATTTTGCAATCTGACGGCTTTTCTAAATATATCTCGCCAGAGGACCAAATTAAATTTTACTAAAAAAATAAAAATTACCTATTTTAGTAATTTACTTTAAGAAAATGCTGTAAATGCTGCTGCGAGGAAATATATAGAGACATTAAATTAACACTGATCTATGTATAATATTAGGCAAAAACGCCAAACATTATTCATTCAAGAATTCCAAAAAATTTAAAACTATTCAAATAGTTCACAGAAGATTTATTTATTTAATTAAAGTTTAATCATTGAGCGTGTCTCAAGGAACCTATTGTAACTGTTCAAGTTGAACAAATATATTGAAATAATATTGTAGATATTTTGCATTCAAGACTATCTCATTGAATTTTCGAAGTAATTGTTAAACAGTTTTTCATTTTAATTTAAAATTTCTGAAAGTACTCAGATATTACATTAATAGATTAAGTGCAAGTGAGTGTGCAATTTTAAGTAGCAATTCATCACTTCAAAGTATTTCATAGCTTCTTATTTACTCTAACCAGTAATTAACCCCATCAAAATTACCAGATACAGTAAATACATAATGAACGTCATCGAAGTACAATGAATCAAACTCTTCGTATGATGTCTACCCTACCGGCAATAATTATAAATCTGTCTCAGGATGTGTGGGTAAGAGATTTTGCTCATGTACTGTATTTAAATTATTATTTAGAAGCATTTTTTCATTTGGAAATATTAAGTCAGATTACATTATATTTTCTGCTCATTCACATGTTTACGAAATTTACACATTTTTAATTAAATCTGTAATCTCTTCAAATATCATTGAAGACAGTAATCAAATTTATGCGCGCGCCACGCAGGACATACAATTATTTAAGAGAAAAAAAAATTTTTTAGAAGGCTTGTGTGTGAGGAGGGTGGTGGTGGGTATATTTTTAGCTCACAGGCTATCAAAGCCTGAGAGCTTATGTGCCCGCCCGTTCTGTATGTATGTATGTATGTATGTATGTATGTACGTATGTACGTACGTAACGCGATAACTCTTGACAGAAACAACCGTTTTGCTTCCAATTTTGTTTGTAGGTTCCTTGTGATAAGGCGCTTCCCTGATTAGTTTTGGGGATTGATTGTTTAACTATAAAGGGGGGAACGGGGGGCTAACGCCCCTTAATTAAGATAAATGGTTTTTTCAAGCAGAATTGTCCAATTTTCTTCAAATTTTGTATATAGGTTCATTGTGATAAGGTTATTTCCTGATTAGTTTTGGGGGTTCATAGGTTAAGTATAAAGGGGCTGACGGGGGGGGAATCCTCCCCCTTAATTTAGATAAATGAATTTTTCATGCAGAGTTATCCGATTTTCTTCCAATTTTGTGTATAGGTTCCTTGTAATAAGGCGCTTCCCTGATTAGTTTTGGGGATTGATTGGTTATCTATAAAGGGGGGGGGGAACGGGGGGCTAACCCCCCTTAATTTGGATAAATGGTTTTTTCATGCAGAATTATCCAATTTTCTTCAAATTTTGTATATAGGTTCATTGTGATAAGGTTCTTTCCTGATTAGTTTTGGGGGTTCATAGGTTAAGCATAAAGGGGGTAACGGGGGGGTTAATCCTCCCCCCTTATTTTAGATAAATTATTTTTTTCATGCAGAGTTATCCGATTTTCTTCAAATTTTGTATATAGGTTCATTGTGATAAGGTTCTTTCCCGATTAGTTTTGGGGGTTCATAGGTTAAGTATAAAGGGGGTAACAGGAGGGTTAATCCTCCCCCCTTATTTTAGATAAATGATTTTTTTCATGCAGTTATCCGATTTTCTTCAAATTTTCTATATGGGCTCATTGTGGTAAGGGGCTTCCCTGATTAGTTTTGGGGGTTCATTGGTGAAGTGTAAAGGAGGGAAACGGGGTCTATCCCCCCCCCCCTAATTTTGATAAATGGGTTTTTCATGCAGAATTATCCAATTTACTCCAAATTTTGTATATAGGCTCATTGTGGTAAGGCACTTCCCTGATTAGTTTTGGGGGTTCACTGGTAAAGTATAAAGGGGGGAACGGGGGGGGACTAACCCCCCTTAATATAGATAAATGGGTTTTTTAAGCAGAATTATCCGATTTTCTTCAAATTTTATATATATGTTCATTGTGATAAGGCGCTTCTCTGATTAGTTTTGGGAGTTCTTTGGTTAAGTATAAAGGGGTATGGGGGGCTAACCCCCCCCCCCTTAATTTAGATAAATGGATTTTTCATGCAGAATTATCCGATTTTTTCAAATTTTGTATATAGGTTCATTGTGGTAAGGCGCTTCTCTGATTAGTTTTATGGGTTCATTGGTTAATTATAAGAAGGAGAAACGGGGGATGGTTCCCCCCTCTTAATATATTGTCGATTTCTTCATTTTTCGAGGGCTTATTTCAAATTCTTTGAAATAAGAATATAATTTACAGTTAGTGTGAATAGCCTGTGAGCTCAATGCCGTCAGTTTAACTGGGCAGTTTTCTTTTATTTATATTATTTTTACAACAGTTATTTTCTTCAGAAAAATCTTAAAAACTAAGTTTTAATATGCCACAAATAATTTGTAAACATATACGTTTATTTTTCACAAAGAAACAAAATGATTTTATTTTTAAATGAAACCAATAATGAAAAGAAATACGTATAAATTGTTCCGTATTTTTTCGATTTATTTTTATAAATTTGTTTTATTTATTTTTATTATCTTTTGAACTCATATATTGTTAGATTTGTTGCTAGAACTTGTTTGTTGTATTTTAAATTCAAAGTTCAAAGGTATTATATATATATATATATATATATACAAAGCCGACGAGAACTCACAGTTACTGATAGAATGAAATGATTTCGAAAGTTTCTAATTGCAACACTCAATTTTTTTTTTCATCGCAAAATAATCTTCACGGTGAAAACCCTGGGGTTATAAAACTAAATTTAGCTTTTAAAAAGGCGACATGAAACAAATAATTCTACTCGAATTACATAATTTTTAAGTGTTTACGTTTAGAGATGACACACATCGCTTGCGGTAGACTAGGGGTATGAAGACTATTCAAAATCTCATATTTGGTGACCTTTTTTTTTATGTCCGACTCATTTTGCATATGTGGCATGGATACTAGAATTTTAAATTCCCCAATAGACAAAACCCGATTGAGATGTATTAGGGTCACCCTTCCGACCACGGAAAGGCGGTAGATGACAATATCACCAATTTGTTCTTGCAACACATGCGGAGCACGAAATGCTCTTGTTTGCTTTTATTTTATGTCGCCTTTTTTACAAAAAAAAATTAGTTAGTTAATGCTATTTCGTTTTTCTCCGTGAAGATCAGTTTACGATGAAAAAGATTGGGTGTTGTCATTTGACATTTTAAAAATTTGCCCACTGTAACCGTATCTGTGCGACCTCGATTGTTGTTCTTTACCTCATTATCGAAACCCATGCCATAAAATAACCACATCCCAAACGAAATCTTTTTTCCTTGTATGATACTGTTGCTAGGGGCTCATATTTCGACAGAGGTTTTTATAATCACTGTATATATATGTCTATATATATACCGGGTGAATAAAAAGTCCAGAAATGGTGTAATATCTAGAGAAACAGACGTCGAGTAACAGACGTCGAATAAAAAATACGTCGAATATTTTTGAAAGCTATTTAATCGTGCCAAAATTATCCACCCCCACCCCCACCCTCTTACGAAGGGCTGGGGGGGGACTTTGAAATTTCAAATTCGAACTCCCATTGATTATTTGCATACAAAATACATTAATTTTATCCATAAAATTTTTAAAAACATTTTGTAGATTGCACTGTAATCGCAAAAAAATCAAACTATTGTGAATGCCTCCAGAAAAATCACTTTATAGCTAAGGGAATTTTTCTGATTATGTCACTCAAATTACTTACTCTCCGGAAATTCAATGAAAATAACTGCTTTAAGCGTAACCCAAGAACAACGATGAACTAGTTTTCTATTCAATTTGGGGTGCTTGTATAAAGTGAGTCCCCTCGTCGCTCAACCGAACACTTTTCGAATCACTTTATGCCGCAAGATGTTCAAATTGATCACCACCTTGCGCTTGGCAGTGTGGTAACCATAGTAAAGTTGTTGAGAAACATTTTCCAATATCTCTGGTGTTATTGAATTGGAATCATTGATAATCATTTCTTTCAGCTCCTCAATGTCGTTGGGTTTGTTTTCTTAAATCTTACTTTTTGAATATCCCCAATAAAATTAATGTATAAAATTTATGTGTTTTGTTCCGTAGAATCCAAATCTGTAGAAAACAATGGGGATTTTTATTAGAAATTTCAAAGTAGCTCCCTCTGCTCCCCCTAAAGTGGGTGACGGGTGGTTAATTTTGTTACCTCTAAATAGCTTTCAAAAATATTTGATATTTTTGTTTTTTATCTGACGCCTATTTATCGAGATATTACACCGTTTCGGGTGTTTTTATTCACCCGTTATATACAATATACATACATTATACAAATTTTATAAACGAATAATAATAAAAAAAAAACAATAAGAAAACGCACTTAAAATTTAACACCTGACTCATACAAATAGATAAGTTTACAAGAAAATGTAAGGATATTACGCATATATATATAGGTTCATAAAAATTCATGTTATTTGAATAAAGAAATTTTTAACGATGTATTTTCATTTTAAACTTTTTCAATTGCAAAATTTTGTGTTACATAAAAATGCATGCAATTATGCTAAATATAATCAATTTTTACTAAATAGGATTTTATTGATTTATATTTTATAAATATTGTATCACTTCTGAAAAGGAACATGAAAGTTATTTTAGCGTTGTTTTTACTTTCAACCATTCAAACAACTACATATATATATAGAATCAATCTTTCTGGATTGAAAGCGGACTAACTCACTTTCCAAACACGTGACATTCAATCGGGCAAGTTTACCTATATTTAAAGCTTTGTTTCTATACGGCGGGAGTTCTATCCAAAACATCGCTTAAAATACGTGATCTAAATGTACCTCTGCAATCAATAGCCCAAGAGTGAAAATCCCAAGTGAATCCTCAGACGCACGTTTCTGTGAGGATCAGCCTTCATGTAAGGCTCTCATGCGCAGTCACGAGACTGTAATTGGGGAAAATAGCCGCTGCAAAGGAAACTTGCGGCTGGGGAATGGAATTATTAGATGGTGACAGGATTCTTGTGCTGCCAATAACCCTGGTAAGAAAGAACTAATGGTGGTGGAATTTTCTTCGGTTTATAACCTGCATTCCCCTGATTGGAAACGCCGCCTTTCTTTTGGGTTATTTACTAGTACCAAACGGGACTTTATCACCGCTGCGTGTTGCCAGCTTTGATTACGCAAAGCTCTCGTTCTTTCGATTTCTTCATCATAATATAACAATACTTAGTTTTGTTCCAGAACTAAACCCACTCTTTTCTAAACCGAACTTATAAATATTTTATTCATCCTTATTCGGAGAAACGGAAGTGATTGACATAAAAAAACAAAATTCGCTGGTTTTTACAATGGATAAAAATTTATTGTTGCATTTTCGCTAAACATTCGTTAGATGTACTAACCGCATATTTATCATATTTTCTTACATTAACTATAGCACCATATGTAATTCTTTATATAGTTAGGATCTATAATAAAAATAGTTTTAATAATTTAAATTCTATCGAAAAAGTATTTTTCAAAACCGGGTTGTAATTTTTTTAACTGTAATAATTTATAAAATAGTTATTAGTGTTTTTTAAAATAAATTTTTCTTCATCAATTTTTTTTCAAAATGCAAATCGTTTTCATTTATTAAAATATCATTTAAAATATGAATTTTTAAAATTTATTTCCTGCTTAGAAGATTTTTATGGAATCCAATGGCTTTAAAATAAAACTAGAGTATTTATCTGACACCATTCTGAGAAAAATCAAAATGCACTAATGATCATAATAATATATTAACTTACAAACAAAATTAATTTAGATATGTGAAGTGCGATTTAAAACTTTATGGAATAGATTTATTTAAAAATATAGATAGAAAATAGAACTTAATTGCAACTAGTACTCCCCTCTTATGTTGATACATATATCTCAATGAGATTTCGATCATTCGAATCACCTCTGGAAGTCATTTTCCTTCAAGACGACGAATGGTTACCTCTTAGATCGTCTCTACTCTGTCACAACTTCATTCTTTGAGTTCCATCTTTAGCTTGGAAAATTAAAAATACCAGTTGGTACTAAATCAAGATAGTACGGAGAGTTCGAATTGGCAGTAAAGTTCACATAGGCAAAAAATGTACGCACCGTGAAACATGTATAAACTGGTACATTGTCATGATTCAAGGCAAATGACTCGTCCTGTAAGCGTAATCTGAGGACATGTTCGACGAATTCAATTTCGCTGATGCCTTGGAACTTCCCTGTAGTTTTTGTCATCCACTGTCTATCCTTGTGGATAACATCTTTTGCATAACACTAATTAATTTATTGTTACTGCGATCAAATCAAGCTTTACAAAATTTCATGAGTTTCTTTCGCCGTTTTTCAGAGTTTAAATAAAATTCAACAAAGACTCTTTGCTCTTTCAATTTCACGAACAACCTATTGCACAAACAAACGCAACTTAAATAAGAAATTCAAAAACACATGAGCCGCCTTCCTAAAATTCCCAAGGCCAACCAATCTATTGATGATTCATATAATTAACTGTATCCGACTCTAGAGGTACTCATCTAGGGAAATTTTGGATAGCATTCGTACTTGATACAGACATTTAATTACGATAAATAATAACAAAATAAGTTTATAGATTAGGATATTTTGCTAATGGTATGGTTTCAAAAACAGATAACATAATCATTTCAAATGATGGTTTTCTACGTGTGATTAAAAAGTGTGAAAATTATATTAAATTTGCAACAAAACATTTTTCAAAACTAATTTTGAATTTCTCAGAAAACCAAAGATCCATTTTTGCATTGTTAAATTTTTTACCTCATACTAAAATAACTATCATTAGACTGAGAAAATAATGAACAATTGTGAATCTTATATTCAAAATAGATTGAATACATTTGAAAACAAAGAGGAAAAATGTATATTATTTTTAAGTTAGATTTTATAAATGTTTTAATAAAAAAAAAAGGAAACGTTATCACAAAAATCTCTGTTCTTTATGCCAGTTAAAAGGAGTAAAATAAAGGGCTTTTTTATAGATGGACATCACTTTTCCTGTTTTGTTTTAAACTACATTAAAGATATGAAAAAAATTCATACAATTTAAGTTGTAACACAACTTCGGCCGGTTAAAAATTCAAAACTTCTTTTTGCAGATTGAAGCTCTTCTTATGCAAATGAATATTATATTTTAATAGCTATAAATAGATAGCGAAAGCAAACGGGGTAATCTTGAAGATATAGAAGTTGAGCGTGCTACAGCTCGAAAACAGTAACGGAATTTTATATCACTTTTTTCTCAGAACATCATTTTCAAAATCTGTAGACAATCTAGCTTCGTAAATTTTTAATCAATCAACTTTTTGTTTAATTAACCCTTACATAGTTTTCTAGTAAAATGTGTAGAGTGTTTTTCCAAATATTGATATCTCGCTTTTCTTGGTAACTATGTAACGAAATTTTTTGTTGAAAATTTACATTTTACTTTGAATTGAGGTCATTTAACTAAAAATGCATATACTTTAAAACGTTTGCGTATTTCACTGCTTAATGGTGTTAAAAAAATATGTTTTGTACCCCTGTTCAAGGTTAAGTCTACGATGAGTTATGGTGTCTACAACTTGACACTCCTTTTTCGTGGCAGTGTTGCTTATCAAGCTACCAGATTTTTAATATATGAGCATAAACTAAAAAGAAAATACAGTTTTCTACTTTTATACATATATTAGTGTAAATAGATTTTGGAATTACTTCGAATTTCTTTAAAACAAATTCCAAAAAAAACCTTAAATTAATTGCTATACAAGGGAGAAAATGTATTTTTTTGGTAAATTAACTAAATTATTTGATAATAATAATAAAAAAAGTAACTTAGTACCTGTCAAATGTTTGAGCACACCCCCGAAAAGAAGCTTGTTTATCACACATTTTGCTACTTGTGTATGATGAAAATAACAAAATATATTGTTTCCGTACTGATTCCACCCGAGAAAGCAATAGAAATTGTGTAAAAACAATTAGTTTTAAGGTTGGAGACATAATTTCAGCATTATATTACGCTCGCTTTAACTGGAGTTGCATCTCCGCATTCCCAGAGAGAATTTCATCTAAAGTTTTGCATTAGTTTGTTTACTATCAAAAACATTCGTAATAATGTATCAGGTAGTAAGAATCGGCACTTCGATGAAAACAGACTACATAAAATTACCTAAATAAACTTGCCTAAAAGTCAAAACTAGTACATTTTGTTTGTTTATTGTGAAAACAGTTGTTTATATTGAAAACAAAGCCAATAAAACAGATTTTATTTCTTTATTGTACAGTGCATTTGAAAGTTCCTTAAAATATTCTGGTGTGCTCAGACTTTTGACAAGTACTGTACATTTTCAAAATATTGCAATTTTTTAAATTTCTTTTGTAGATAAAGACAATACATAATACGTCCAATATATTTGTTACTGTTTCAAAAAATATTTGAAAACATAGATTGAAAAGTTTTGTAACATAAGAAACGTAATATGGTAGTTACTGTAGGAAAGGTAGAATATTAATGCTTAACTGAGTAAAATATATGTTATATGTTTTCTTACAATTATATAAGCCACGAATAGAAGACAAATACGCAATTTTTTGGAATGTTTTAAACTACTACTCTTTTGAAAATATTGTGTTTATCAGCATTCTGGGATAAAATATATTTTTTCGTACTATCAATGTAATAATAAATTAACACTAGAACTACCACGAGTCGTCATTTTGAAGGTTACCAAATGAATATATTCCGATTCGAACCAGAAATTTCTTTTTCAAATAAATTAAATAAAAAACTCACAGAAATACGTTAAATAAGTTAAGTAGTTTTAAATAAAATTTCTGGTGTGAAATAATTTTTAAAAACTTGAGTAAAATTTCCGTTAGTTCTAGCGTTAAATAAAAATAAAAATAAAGATAACGAAAAAGAATCTTTCATGACTGAGATCAAATTGTTGAACATTTCAGGCTAAATGATCAAAAGAGGAAAAGTTGAAACAAAATTCGTAAAGTACCTGAAAATAGAAGATTGGATGGAAAAGGATTGTAGGCTGCTTAAGGGTTTGGATTTATTGTGTTATATCAAGCCTTCTTGTGAGAGGCGAGATAACTCAAATGCAGGTCTTTTGGAGCTATTCGAAGCATATTTATGGTAAATTTACAGAAATTTGAAAATAACTTTTGCAGACGAAACCGAACAGCAATCGAACCCATCACAACCTACACTAGTGCCACGATGGGCAAATTTGAAAGATGGATGGATTCACAAATTACAATTTTTGCTTACATTGTTGAATTATCAAATGCAATAATAAATAATCTTGAAATTAAATATTTTAATCTCTAACTATAATAAAGAAGGCAGTTTGTGTATCTGTGTATCTGTGCATCTTTGTCTCAATTGGCTTGTCTTCTTACAATGTGCCCAGCCCATTTCCATTTTAACCGTTTAAGTCTCTCCATGTTGTCAAAAACTTTCATCTAATTTCTTATTCAGGTTACTCTCTTTCTGTCTCTTCTACTTATGCCTAGCATACATCTTTCCATATTTCGCCGTGTTGTTTAAAAAATTTTACCATTCGTTTTGTTAGCATCCATATTTCTGTAGACACATCTACACACATGATGTGTGTCGGATAATATTTCCTTTCCAAGATACACATAATTTTGCACTTCTTTAGTCTCAGTGTTGTTGTAGACGATTTTCTTTCTTCATGCAAATGAATTGAACATCACCTTAGTTTTTTCAAAATTTACTTTTAATCCCACATTAATACTAGCTTCTGCCAAATCTTTTAGCATAATTTCCAATTCTGCAGGACTATTACTGAAAATTAAAATGTCATCAACAAACCGGAGATGGCTTAAATATTCTCCATATATTCTAATCCCTACGTTTTTCCAATCCACCTTCTTGAAAATATTTTCTGAGATAGCAGTAAAAAGCTTAAGTGAAATGGTGTCTCCTTGTCTTACCACTCTTCCAAGCTTTATCTTCGCTTTTCCTTTGTCCAAACGGATGGTTGCTATTGCTTCCCTGCAATGCTCTTATGATATTCATGTAAGGTTTGTCTATACCAATGTCCTCCAGAGATTCAACTACTGTTGATATGTAGACAGAGTAGAAATTCTTTTTCATAATCAATAAAGGCAAGGAAGAGAGGTAAATTATATTCCTTATGTTTTCTATGAGTTCCCTTACTGTTTGAATATGATCTATTGTGCTAAATCCACTTCGAAATCCTGCTTGTTCACTAGGTTGAGCTGATTCCAGAGCTGATTGAAGTCTTGTCGTTAAAACTTTTGAGAAAATGTTATAACTCACTGACAGTAAGCTTATTGGACGGTAGTTTTTAATGTTTTCTTTCTCTCCTTTCTTGTAAAGTATCACCATCACAGCATTACTCCAATATTCTAGTACATCTGATTTCTCGAGGCATTTGGAAAACAGTAAGGCTAGCATTTTTGCAAACATTTCTCCTGCTTCTTTGATAAAGTCAATTGTAATTCCATCTTCGCCAGGACATCTACTTATTTTCATACATCTAATGGCTTGTAGAACTTCATCTGTCATCACTGGGATTATCTCTTTAGTTTCTATTATGTTTTCTCGTGGATAACATAGGTTGATTTCCCTTTGATCTTCACATTTATATAGAACGTTATAGAATTTTTCGACAATGTGTACTATTTCATTATTGATTTTGGTGAGTGTTCCATCTGCCGTTTTCAGTGCAAAGATACCTTTTCTTCCAACACACAGTTTGCGCTTAGCTGATTTTAAAATTTTGTTATCTTTTAGAACTTTTTTGACATGATCACAGTTAAATTTACTGATATCTTCTGTAACACATTTTCTTACCATTTTACATAATTCTGCATATTCAACTCTTGATTTAGGATAGTCTTGCTTCATTTTAAATTCTCTACGTATCTTCACCAATCTTCTTGTTTCGTCTGTTACTTTCTTTGTCTGCTTTACTTGTGCTTCACTGGCTATTGTTCTTGTAATTTCTTGAAGAGTATTGGTTATTTTCTTGTTCACTACTGTAACATCTTGCGCTTCTTCTAAAATTGATTGAAGTACTTGGAAACGATTTTTAAGTTCCAAAATAAATTCTTTTTTATGTTTCTGGAGATTTATAATATCGACTGATTTCTTTGAGTGTTGCAAAAGCTTCATTATCTCCCTTTAGTATTTAAAAGGAGTTTGCATCTAACCAACCTGTGATCGCTTCCTGTACTGAAGTTATTGAGAACGCTGCAATCCTGAATAAGATGCTCTTTGTTTGTCAATATGTTGTCGATTTCCCTTGTTGAACCATTTGTACTACGTCATGCCTATTTTCTTTGTGTTTTTTTTCCTTGAAAAATGAAATCATGCTATACATCTTTTCACATTCTTCAAACTCAATCTGTTTCCTGTTTCATTACACATAAATTTAAAACTTGTCCATCAATACGCAATCAAATATGGTTATCCATCTCTACTGGTTAAATCAATTTTTCGCATATAAATTAAACTTTTTTTATGTATATTTGTTTTTTATGGTTTTATGTAAAATCTCTGTTTAAGTTTAATAATATTGATTTTTTTTTGTCATCTTAATTGTAGATTTATTTAGCTAGCGTTGTAGATTCCTTTGTGTGCGTTGCTGCATTGGAATAACTTTTCTAATTATGATTTATAAATTTAAAATATACATGAATGTGAATTCTAAATTTATTGTTTTTGTGTAAAAGGAGTTAAAAATTAATGGGGTTGTTACAATGGTTATTCAATACAACTTTATTATATTAATATGTTAAATAGATATTTAGATATATTTCACTAATTTTAATTTTAAATAAAATTATTATAATTAATAATTTTGTCTTTATTTTTTATATTGATATTATAATAAATTTAAGTTGCTCTTGGTATAGATATAACTGGGTATTTTTTTATAGTTTTATGATACATCTCTGTTAAAGTTTAATAATATTGATCTATTTACTTTTCATTATAGATATATTTAGCTAGAGTTGTAGGTTCCAATGTGTGTAGTGCTGCATTGGAATAACTCTGCTACTTATATCTCTGCTACTTATGATTTATAAATTGAAAATATATTTAAATTTGAATTCTAAATTTATTGTTTTTAATTATTTGGAGTTAAAAATTAATGGGGTTTATAAAATGGTATAAAAACTAAGCTGCGGAACACCAAACTCAAGTCCGGAAAGACTTATATCGCGCACGGCCGGGGGCTGCTCCCCGTATCCGCTTCGGTAGGTCGGGGTACCGCCATCTGAGGACCTCCCAACCTTTAGACCCATGTGTGGACGACATAGGTCGCTACGATACGCGGTGGATCGCATTATTAGAGGAAACCACCACGAAACACTTGGGGACGGGCCGGCGTCCCCCAACAGCTTCGGGGCTGGACACCCATGAGGGAGCCAGGTCTTAGACTTTAAGTCGAGTTTTTCAGACCCGCACTTGCTTTACCATATCTCGAGGGATGTGGAAACCTACAAAGGTAACCACGGTTCTCTCTCGTAATGGACCTTTATAAAATGGTATTCAATACATTTCAATAATTATAATTTTAAATAAAATTATTATAAATAATAATTTCTTCTTTAATTTTAATTGAAATGGAATTATAATAATTCTCTTGTAATAGAAATAACATAGCTTTAATTTTACCTCACTAGATGGCACCATTAATTAATTTTGATTTGCATTTACATA
This sequence comes from Maratus michaelseni, assembly GCA_963931845.1. Classification (NCBI taxonomy): domain Eukaryota; kingdom Metazoa; phylum Arthropoda; class Arachnida; order Araneae; family Salticidae; genus Maratus; species Maratus michaelseni. Next base: position 366,246,890 of record OZ007586.1, read on the forward strand.
TTTTAAATTTTATCACTAAATGGTAGATAAAGAAAACAACGGTTATTATGTTTATGTTTATATTTAGATATTCCAGTAATATTCTATATAAAATAATTTAGTCGTATTAAAATTATAGTAATTTAATTTGTAGTCTTTATTTTCCCTTTTATCTTGAAAAGATGTAATAATCTATGTGTTTATATCTATTATAACTGCGACCGTTGGTTATAATTTATGTTTTAAAAAAATCTCTTAACGGTTAAATTAACCTTATTCGTTAGATACAATATTTGAACATATGTAAATCGGATTAGTGTTAATACATTAGTAATTATATAAGGGTAAGCAGTAATTTTTTTATTATTATATTCCATTTTAAAAGCTTTTCTTGTTTTTCAATCTTGTTTAACAATTAATAGGGCAGAGAGAAGCAAAAATTTTAGCATAAAGCTAACGTTATCTACAGAAATCGATTGTTCTTTGCTTATAATTGTAAATCCTCTGCCCTTCAAGAAGTGATTTGTATTATAAGCTTTCATTAGTGTTGATACTCTTGTTTTTTCACTTCAATTTATATTATTTCATTTCTTAGGACTGCATCATTTAATTTGTAATTTGACTCTGCTATTTGGTATTGTGATTTCATTTTATATCTTATGTTTCAATGGATTAATTGTACATTAAGTTTATATATATATATATATATATATATACATAAATGTAGGTTACATCAACTTTCGGAATCGGTTCTAAAATATAAATGCATCATAAAAAAAAAAAATCTGCCACCAAAATCGAAAAAGCTAAAAAAAGTCCGTTTACAGATCGACCTCAGCTATCCTATTTTGTGATTAAAAATATTGATATTCCAAAACAACACTCCCATAGGTTTCACGTTAGCTTGTGAGTATTTCATTAATTAGCTCATTAACATTAGGTTGCGGTTAACATATAACCTTGAAATTGGGAGTGAAGTAAGATCTTAAGCATATGTAAAGGCAAAAATCCGAAAAGCATTACTTTAAAACTCTATTTCGATTTATTACGTGGCATACTCACGAATTTCCAATGATGTAAAAAATATTAATGATTTTGTGATAGTTTCCTTTACATGTGCTATAAAACCTTTAAACCTGTTTTCGTGCCAAATTTCAAGGTTCTATAGGTCGACCAGAAGTACCCTACAAATGTTATTCTCAAAAATTAAAGGGAACTTTCGGTTGGCTTAGAACCTTAAAATTTGGCACGAAAGAAGTTCTGGAAGTACATGTAAAGGAACAAATCCGAAAATCATTAATTTATAATATTATGTTGTATTTTTATATATAATAAGTATCCCGATAATGAAATTCATGAGATTGTCATGTAATAAATTGACATAGATTGATAAATTAATGATTTTCGGTGTGACACAGAACCTTGAAATGTGGCTCGAAAGAAGGTCTTATAACACATTTAAAGGGAAATATCCGAAAACCATTAATTTATAATTCTTTGTCAATTTATTACGTGATTTTCCATAATCGGGATTTCCAAAGGGATACTGTAAGGGTTCAGTTTTTTCTTTTTCAGGTACGGAACCCTAAAAATCTGTAAATTCGAAAAAGTTAAAACGTACGCGGTTACAGGTCGATTTTAGCTATTCTAATGCAAAAAAAAAATCATTTAAAGTTATTTCATGGCAATCCAGATATCTGAAAGAATGCTCCCATATATTTAACATTAGCTTGCGAGTTTCCTGGCATGTTAGTCTACGCTCTTACATGTTATAAATTGCTATGACGCATTATATTGTATAAGCCGTTCACTAATGTATTAACTATTTTAAATTATTATTTCAAGTAACGGGAAACATTATGCAAAAAATGAAAATTAATTTTAGTGTTACAAAATATCTGAAAGGCATTATTTAAAAGATACTTTTTGTAAGTCAATGGGATATATATATATATATTTTAATCTTTATACCAATAAAGTAACTACTATAAAGAAAGTTTTAGCCATTTTATCTTCACTGCGCGCATTTTACCCATTTGGTGGGTACAAAATGTAAACATGTGAGCTTCGGTTGACTTCTTGTAGCCATTATATGACCGAAGTTGATTGAATCTAATTACTGCAAAAGCGTATCATTCGAACGATCATAAAATGAGCGACAAAATCCTAATGAGATCATAAACTCTTTTATAGCGGCAACAATGTTTAATACTGGTTCAAAGTTGTGAATTACAGTAACCGCAGATAATCATTTAACAGTAATGTGCAATATAAAAACAAGTTTCTAGGGGATAATATGTCAAAAGTTAAACACAACATTGAATACAATCATTTTTTCTTACAGAAACAATCGAAAATTTTAAGTTAAACAAAGGATAAGTTATATTTTTTAATTGTAAATATTTTTAATTTAATTTTAATTTTAATTTTAATCAACAATTTCAAATATTTGACATAATGACCACCATATATTTATTGGATACACAAATATTAAAGGAAAAAGCTAAATTTATTTTTTGCATTTAAGAATTTTCTTAAAATAATTTCGTTAACTATGAAATGAAATAAGATATTGCTATAAAATGATTTAAATTGTGCTTTGATAAAAATCTTATTGCAAACTTTATCGCCGATGTAAGAACCATATTTCTTCTTATAACCTGGTTATAACATGCAGTATAACTATACACTGGTATATACACTGGTTATAACTTTCAGTATGCAATATAAAAAATCAACAGTAGATTCTAAATTCAGTTCTAATTGATGTAAATAACAAGTGATTATTTTAAAAATCTTATAAAGGACTCATTTATTATATTAACGCTTACTTTATAAAATTAACTTTTTACTTCATACGAGCAGGGAAGACTGAGCTATGCTCGGTCAAAATTAAATTTGAGTTCAAATATCATGACCCATGACCAAAATGACCCACTAATTGAATTTTCTCGACCATGTGACTTAGCCCAACAGTCTTCTTGCGCCGGAAAACCATAGGATGCAAAATTTAGTGTAAATTGAGCCGCTTTTTAGATATTGACCCACAATGACCCAGAAATAACCCACTAATCGAATTTTTTCGAACATGTGACCTAGTCTAATGATTTTCGCGTGCCCGGAACTCGTAAATTACAAAATTTAATCAAAATCGTTAGAGCCGTTTTTTAGATAAAATTAATTTGACCCGCTTTGACCCAAAAATGACCCCCTAATCGAAAGTTCTCGAACATGTGACCCAGCCCAATAGTCTTCTCGTGCCCGAAAATAGTCGGATACAAAATTTCGTCAAAATCGTTTGGACCGTTTTTTAGATACAATTAGCTTGACCATGACCCAAAATTACCCAAAATGACCCACTAATTGAATTTTCTCGAACATGTGACCTAGCCCAACAGTCTTCTCGTGCCCGGAAACCATTGGATGCAAAATTTAGTGTAAATTGAGCCGCTTTTTAGATTTTGACCCACAATGACCCAGAAATGACCCACTAATCGAATTTTCCCGGACATGCGACCTAGCCCAATGCTTTTATCGTGCTCGAAACTCGTAGGACACAAAATTTAATCAAAATCGTTAGAGCCGTTTTTTAGATAAAATTAATTTGACCCGCGTTGACCCAAAAATGACCCACTAATCGAAAGTTCTCAAACATGTGACCCAGCCCAATTGACTTTTCATGCCCGAAAATGGTCGGATACAAAATTTCGTCAAAATCGTTTGAACCGTTTTTTTTTTATACAATTAGCTTGACCATGACCCAAAATGACCCACTAATTGAATTTTCTCGAACATGTGACCTAGCCCAACAGTCTTCTCGTGCCCGAAAACCATTGCATGCAAAATTTAGTGTAAATTGAGCCGCTTTTTAGATCTTGACCCACAATGACCCAGAAATGACCCACTAATCGAATTTTCTCGGACATGCGACCTAGCCCAATGCTTTTATCGTGCTCGAAACTCGTAGGACACAAAATTTAATCAAAATCGTTAGAGCCGTTTTTTAGATAAAATTAATTTGACCCGCGTTGACCCAAAAATGACCCACTAATCGAAAGTTCTCAAACATGTGACCCAGCCCAATTGACTTCTCATGCCCGAAAATGGCCGGATACAAGATTTCGTCAAAATCGTTTGAACCGTTTTTTAGATACAATTAGCTAGACCATGACCCAAAATGACCCACTAATCGAATTTTCTCGAGCATGTGACCTAGCCCAATGGCTAGCACGTGCCCCAAAACGGTAGGATACGAAATTTCGTCAAAATCGTTAGAGCCGTTTTTAAGATAATTTTTGCATATATATATATATATATATATATAACCACCCACAAGATTTGCTCGTATTAGAATATATGATTTGAATTCGGAGCATGAAATTTTAACCAACATGCTATTTTCTATAATCAGTACATGAGTGATTTCTAAATTTTAAATGATTCGCCAATATTGTATATCATTTCGGACAGATCGTTATTTTTTACATTACTATGCATTTTGAAAATTAGTGAGACACATCTCCCAAAAGTCATCATTCATTGCAATAAACGTGATGCAATGTACAATACTATATGTATCATTCGATCATCCAATCTTAATATACTTGATTTTTTTATGTATTTCTCCCAAGCATAGTATACATAATAAGATGATTATTTTCAAAAGCAAAATTCTGATTTTTAATGGATCTTATCCAAGTATCGTAGAAAATAAAACCATTTTATGGAGGCAGACAAATACTTAAGTATTTGGTGTGCCCCTGTAAAACCGATCTCTATTAAAAATAATGACTTTTTAAAAATGTAGAAATTTACTGTGTACCTTAACATTGCATCTACACTTCGTAAATATTATTTTATTTTTACCAAATTCGGTGCCTCGATGGATGTAACAAGAAGTAAACAGGAAGTAAAATAATATTTCATATTTGTATTAAAAAAAGTTCTATCTCGAAAAAATTAACACAATTATGAAAACGAAAACAGGATTAATAGTTTAAAAAAACCTGTTTTCGAATTATAAAACCTATATTTTTCAGGTCAATTAAAATAGAAAAATACTATTTTGATTCGAAAAAGATTTACAATCACAAAAGTATACAATTTCGACACAAGAAAAAAAAATCAATTTTTTCAAAGTGCATCTAAATGCAAAAGCAAAACCATTTACCTGTTGAGGCTTTTAACTCATAATGTCTTTCGGACTACGGACTGTCATTTTCTAGAAGTGTGTGTGTCGGGGGGGAGGGGGAGGGGGACTAGCGGATTGCATATACCCTAATTCCTTCAAGTCATACGGAAATATTTAAGAATATGCTTAAAAGCGTAATGACATAAAGTATGGTCCAAATTCTTGTAAAACCAGTTGAATTGCAAAAAGTCCTTCCGGCCTGTACCGGGAGGAAAAGGTAGCTTTCCTATATCTTCGTTTTAAAATTTTAGCTAATGCTACACGAAAAGAGCAAGTTAAAATGCAAAGAAACGTTTACAAAAGATTCGTTAATACTGAATTTGAATAAGAATTCCGCCAAATTATTGAGCAATAGCCAAATTGGCTTCATTTATAAAGACTTATTTTGGTCACCAAATTTGGCGATATTTCGCCAAATGTCACAAATATTGCCAATTTTGTCCCCAATTTTACCAATTTTTTCACCAATATCACCAATTTTGGCGCTAACGGATATGAATATATAGTTTTATGCGTATGATTGGGAAAATTATTACAACAATGAAAGAAAATAATTTGCGAGTAATCGCGTTAATGTGCTGTTTTGTTTCAAAATGTCAGCCACCCTAGAATTTCAAACTGCTCTATCTCAGCCATTTTTTAAGATAGAGGTAAACCAAAAAATGCTCTGGAATCCTTGTATCAAGGCCTAAAAGGTAATTAAAAAATAAATTTGAATTTTTAACTTTTTTGTATATTTATTTTAGTTTTAAATTTTTAAATGGCCGCCATCTTGAAACAAAATGGCGGACCAAGCTGGCCAACGAACTCGGTCGAGACATTAGTGACCTTAATACACACAATTAGTTTCATCAAAATCGATTTATAAATACGACCGTTATCGTATGACATAGGTCAGATATATATACATATATATATATATATCGTTATCGTATGACATAGGTCAGATATATATATATATATATCGTTATCGTATGACATAGGTCAGATATATATATATCTATATATATATATATATCGATATATATATATATATATATATATATATATATATATATATATATATATATATATATATATATATATATATATATATATATATATATATATATATATATATATATATATGGATATATATATATATATATATATATATCGATATATATATATATATATATATCGATATATATATATATATATATATATATATATATATATATATCGATATATATATATATATATATATAAAACTTTAAGTAAAATTTAACCATTGAAACATAAGAAACTGACCACATACACTGAAATCCCGATACCAAAGAGCCCTGTCAATTTACAAATTAAAATTGTAGTCCTAATAAATGTAACATTATTAATTCAAATTAAGAAGAAGAAAAATAAATAAATAAATAAATAGAAAATAAGGAATGAAATATAAACCACACGAGTATATACACAAATAAAAGCTTATAAAGTAATTTACTTTTTCAAGGGCAAGAAAATCACATTTATAAGCAATGAACGATTGTTTTCTGTATATGACACCAGCTTTTGCTAAATATAGTGCCATATCTCGCCCGAACAATCGCTGAAACAAGATTGAATAACAAGACCTTTACAATGGAATATTATAAATTATACATACAATTTGAAAAGGATTGTGAAAAATAAGGAAAAAATATATATATATATTACTTATATTAATAATATCCCAAGATATTTAGTATATTGTGAGCACATGTACAAAATTGTATCCAAAAGAAGAGGTTAAATTCACAGTTAAATAGAGAATCCTTCAGATCATAAATTGTATCCTACAGTTACAGTTATTTTTATTTAACTACATAGATTACAACATTTTAAAAAATGTAGAAAAAAAATTATGATATATATATAAATAAAAACCATTAATTAATTAATTTTAATTTTAATTTAATAAATTAAAATATATAATATTACTTGATAATTTGAAAGTATTATTATTACTTCCATACTAAATTTCCAAGTTTTAATATTTTAAAAAAGCTATACTACTGCCATCTATTGTAAAAATATTAGACTATATTAGCATACTATCAAATTCATTAAATAATTTACTTTTGCTGCTGACATCTGGTGTACAGATATTCTACTAAAACTTTAATATTGTATGTATAATTACTTATATGCAGCTGTAATGTAGTGTAAATATATTAATTTTACTAGTTAATATTAATATATAAAATTTTGAGATATTTTGAATTGTTTATGAATTATTTAATTAGATATTTAAATTAATCTATGAAATATAAAATATATTTACAATGTAGTATAAATTAAACATTAATTATTTAATAACAAGTCTAATATATATTTAAGTAGTAGTAAAAATAAAACATTAATTATTTAATAATACGTCTATAATATCAGTGGATTAACACAGCTGGCAGCAAAAACAATTTGAATTAAAATAATATCTCTTTTACATAATACATTCTTGTTATGAATATCTGAAAGTTGAATTAATTCTGTGTAGATTTATTCATATAGTAGTATTATATTTTATTTGAATTTAAAGTAAAACTACAAGTTAGTATTGTTTTTTAAAGTTTATTTATATAATTAAATCTAATGAAGCGAGTATGTAACTAATAAAGTGGATATCTAACTAAATATTAATTAGGAATTATTATAATACCAATAGATGGCGAAACTTTACCTTTCAGGTAGTTGTTGATAATATTGTTAATATTATATTTAATTTAACTATAGAGGGAGCTATTGATTGTATATTAATTTTACTTTCAGGAATTAAAATTGGATGGAGTAATATATATTCATGGATATAATTTTGTTATAAGTGTATTAAAACCAGAATTATTTTGTGTGTTTTTGAATCATTTTGTGTTTGGGTGTCATCGATGGGGTTGTGTTTTAAAAAAAGTGTGCTCTCAACTTGTCTTTCAAATCATTTCTCTCAACTTGTCTTTCAAATCATTTCTCTCAACTCGACTTAGTCAACGTGTATGATGCATTGCCATGTGGATGTGAATATTATGCAGAAGTTGTGACATTTTAAGGATTCTGTATAATTATTGTGAGTAAAATATTTTATCTACACTTTACGCGTTCATATTTCCAAATTTATTATTTCAAAACTGTTATCTCGTGGTAATTTAGTGAGGTGTTAATTACAGTTTTTGGGATAATCGATGTGAGTGAAATATATTGTATATTCTTAATGGTTTTTTATTTCCTATTTAAATATTTCCAAATTTTAATATTTCCAATTGTTGTCTGGTAATAATTCAGTGTACCTGGATGATTCTACTGATCTTAGCATTATGCCAGTAGAATTATGAAACACTGAATTATTATTTAAAACACATGTGGGTGCATCCAGGCTGATGAGTACATGTGCATGTGTTTTTTCATATCCAATTCATATTTAATTCTCATGTGGTCCAATTTTCCATTGTATATGGTTCATATTTAATTTATTAATCCATTTGTATTTACTTAATTGCAACTCCAATTTATAATTTTTTTTTCCCTTTCTCTCTATTTCTTTTTTCTTTTTTCAATATTCTTTAGGTATGAGTAAAATTTGGCCAATTACCATTGAAGCACAAGCTATGGTAATATTATGTTTGCACATGTTAATTATTAGCTATGTGGTATTCTGTATACAAAATATCATTAATTATCTCTTTGGAGATTTAAGTAGAATGATAATAGAACTTGATATGTTTTTTGATATACATAGATATTATAATTATATATATATATATATATATATATATATATATGGATATATATAAATCAACATTTGAACGGAGGGTGGTTTTGGGGTCTGGGGGTCATGATCGGTGAAAATATATCGAAATTTTCCAGAACTGCTTTCCTCCGAACGGCTGCAATAGGTAGCTTTATACTTTTTTGTATTGAAAGCTACCTAAAAGAAAAAAAACATATAGGACTGATACTGTCTTTTGAGTCCTTAACATTATTTAAAGCTTCTTAAAAGCGCTTAAGACTGGTGCTGTACTTAAATGTAGCAAAGATGGATTAATAACTTCCTCTGACAATAAATATTTAATTTAGATTGCCTTCTTCCATACAGGAATGCTGCAACAAAGAGTTGCCATATAATTGTTCAGCCTCATTTATGATGTATATGAGAGTAAGCAAAATTCAAATCTAGCAGCAATTCGAAAGAAATAAAATGTAAAAAAAAACAAAAAAAAAAACAGATACACACAAAAATGTTATACAATAACAAATCTAGAGTAATTTATTTAAAAATAGTTAAAAAGAGATAAAACCTAGAATAATGAATTAACGTGACTTTTTCGTTTTATTTAATGTCTTGATTTTTGAATAAAAATACAATTTTGCATTTTTTCTATCCATTTTATTAACTATTAAGTATTATACTATTAACTATTAGGGAAATTATATTAAAAATAGGTGTTCACTTGTTAATGTCTGTACATATACTACTTATACATTTTACCAATTTTTTTCAGACACTATTTATAAAGAAGCATAGTTAAAAATTTCCATTAAAAACGTCCTTCATTTAAAAAAATTAAAAATAGTCTCCAATAAAAATTTCCACCACCTAACAAAAGCGCTTTCACCCCCCGCCAGGGCATCATCAGTTGTGATCTCTAACCAACTTCCTCTCCATTATATACATAACTGCTGGCTGAAGAGCTCCCCCTATCGGCATTCAATATTCTCTCTCTCTCTCTCTCCACCCCTCTTCCAACATTTTTCTCCAGCGGCAATCAAGTAATGAGTGTACCATGTCATTGCATTCGGCTTTGGATGCATTTATTTCTATTGATTCTCGTATTAACGCGTTATGTAAGTTTTCGTAGTTAGCTATTTTCTGTATTTGTAGGGTATCAAGTTTTATTGGGGTTTTAGCGTTTAATCTTGCAAGAGCTGTTGACTGTTTATTTAGTTTTATATCTCGGATATGTTCTTTCTTTCTTTCTTCTATTTTCCTCTTCGTCATTCCTATGTAAGTAACTTTTTTCATTTCTGCTGTTTAGACAATTTATTTTGTATATTCCTGCTGTTTGTATTTCTTCATATTTTTCTATTTCATTTCTTATTGATTTGAAGAGGGATGGATTGGGGGTTAGTGAGACTATTTTTCCTAATTTTTCTAATTCTCGTTTTATTTTCAAAGATACACCTTTTATATAAGGAATAGGGAGAGTGTATGTTAGATTCCTCTGTGCTGGTTGTATATGATCAATTCTTTCTATTACTCTTTCTATTAGTTTAAGTATAGTTTTCCTCAGATGTCCTGCCTTTAAACCTATGTTTTCAATGATTTTTAATACTTCCTTTAGTGATTTTTCGGTTTAACAAACATGATGTAGAGCTCTATTTATATATATATATATATATATATATATATATATATATATATTCATGACTGCTAATCTGTATGATAGTGGAGTATCGGCTTTATAGGAGATTATATTTAAGTTTGCTGTGGGTTTTCTATGCTACAGTATATAGGGGGAGCTCTTCATCCAGCAGTCATGTATATAATGGAGAGGAAGTTGGTTAGAGATCACAACTGATGATGCCCTGGCGGGGGGTGAAAGCGCTTTTGTTAGTTGGTGGAAATTTTTATTGGACACTGTTTTTAATTTTTTTAAATAAAGGACGTTTTTAATGGAAAATTTTAACCATGCTTCTTTATAAATAATGTCTGAAAAAAATTGGTAAAATGTATAAGTTGGGAAATTATATTTAGTAATAAAGTAGCATTAACTAATAATCAATTATTTTGATCAACTATTGCAGTAAACTAATCTAATGTAAAATGGCCCTCATTTTATTTAATAAATAACTTTTTTTTTTAAACCAGTGACCTGAAAATGTGACCTGTTCTTAATCAACTATAAAAAAAATGTATTATTCGGATAATCTATATTATAAAGCAGAAACATGTCCATGAGTGACACTGATGGCAGATTGACGGTGGCGACACCTAACTAATAAGTTCTTCTTTTACTGAATTTTTTTTTACTTCTAAACATAACACAACTTCAATTTTTACACCACCGAATATGAAAAATAAAAGTTCTTTCAAATATAATTTGTTCTCAAAATGTATTTCAATTTACTAATTTTTTTAATTGTTAAAAATAATTTTAAGTATTATTTAAATAAAAATTATCTCTATTGCGTACAGCCCAATTACGAAATATTAATCCGTTTGCACTTAAGACAATATAAATTCCTCAGCAATTAGTTCCAACTAATATTCCAACTAACGGCATTAAAACACCATCAATAATAAAATAAATTAATAAAATATAAATAAAACACAAATTTAACAGGCATAAAATCAAACTACGCGCTTCAACATCTGAAATTATCAGAATAAAAAAGTATGCTGTAAGTAGTGAGATATTTGGAGATATCTTCTCCTGTTAACCCCTGAGATGAGCCCATTACGAAACTATCACTTTTATTAAATTTCAAAACTTTGTTTGAACAAATTATTCATATGTTTCATATAAAAGTATTAGTTAGTGGGCAATGTAAAAAAAAAAATATTAAATGTAATATTCTATTAGAGTTTCAATAAATAATAAAAAAAAAACTGGTTCACCTATGTTCTGCAATCCGGAAAGGCCTAGGGTTGGGTTCTCTAGTTTTTTTAATCCACAATTTGTAAATATTAAAATCTGATGCGATAAAGTATTAACGGGAAATGCATTTCTTTGGTAATGAAATATTCGAAATATTTCTAGTTTTATTTCTATTTTATTTTATTTTATTTATATTCATGGATAGGTTTTTATTATTTCGCTTTTTCCACAAATTTATGTATTTTTTAAGAAATTGTTAGCTTATTTCCATCTTGTGAAACTATACTTCTCATTGAGCAAGTTAGATATATAATTACAATTGAGACTTCTTATTTATTAGTTTAAATATTATTTATAAAGGAAAACGAGTGACTCAATTTAATGTTTTTAAAATTCTCGTTTTAGTAATTTTTATACTATCTAAAAAATTTGAAAAAATAAGATATTTGAATAATTGTAAGACGAACATACCAGTATTGTAGTAAATGCTCGTTGAAATCATTTTCAATTATAGGTCAGCTTAAAATAAATTTGAATAATTCATATTAATATGTGATATCTATATTTTTATATAATGATTGATAGTTCTATAAAAAATAATATTATAATGACATTGCGTCTAAATTATATTTAAATAGGTGTGACAGAATTGACGAATATATTTTATTAGAGAAATATCAGATACGATAGCCGCAAAAGCATCAGAATCATTAACTACTAATAACTCAAATCATTTAAAAAGTGTTATGAAAAAAATATTAAAAATGCATGTTATAAGATTTCAAGCAAAAATTTCTTTTATAGAAAAAAAAATACAGCAAAATATAAATTGTTAAAAATAAAAATAAGAAATGGAAAATTATGCACGAATTTTGTTTACTATTACCCAAAATATTTTATTTTTTTTTTTTTTCTAAAAAAAGACTGGTTGAAATGAATCGTCAAAATTCGTAAAATTTCCTTTTCAGTAAGTTGTTGAGAATAACGGCTCTTTTTTTATTGCTGTAGAACATTGCAGAGCAAGAGCAACAGAAATTTAACTGTAAACTTATACTATCAACAATATCATTATAATTCAAGCCGAAAAATTTCCGCAAGGAAAGGGGAATAAATTACAACAACATGCTTTGACTTTGTTACTGCCAAAGCAGGAAAACGTAAAGAAGATTAAACGTCAATAGCACATCATTTACAAAATGAATTTCCCTACCATACTGCGAATTACGCCAGTTTCACATGCATCACTTTGCTCGAAAATTTCGATTGCTAAGTATAATTTAAAATTTGAACAGGGGGAAACTGGGGGTAATTTTTGAAACAAACTCTCGCTTTTCTTTACCTGCCGAATAATGACCCAATAATTATGCCCTGTGGTTGTCTCCCTTTCCAACTACTCTGCCATCTTCGTGTAAAGAGCACTTGGGATCCAAACACCCCTCTAGCAACAACTATAATAAAAGCGAATACCATTTGTAGATAACGATTTCTCCCTTGGATAAATTAAGTAAAATGTATCCTGTTCTTAAGATGCATCTTATTGGAATCTTTGTACATTTCTTTTGAAGTATCTAATTAGCATTTAACTAATTATTAGATCGGATCAAAGAGAAAGTGTACTATATGCTGTTATAGTTTTTAGCTCAAAGGGTTAAAAAACAGAAAGTTAGCGGAGAGTCGTTCATTTTATAGGTTTATCTAATTCTTTGATGTAATTGATGTAAAATAATAAAAATAAAAGGGTTTTTTCCAATGAATTTTTAATATTTATTGATGTAACTAAAAATGTTAAATTTTACATTAAGAGGTAGAATTAGGTCTGACTCATTTAAAACATCATTGAAAAGCTTTTCAATATTAACGCGGTGTTAAAATTAACAGAAAAATTAGATTGAATATGTGCTTTGTTTGTTTTTTATTTATTTTTATTCATATTTGGTGTTATTAATTTTATAGTTATCTGCTGTATGGGAGTATTTCAGAGAGTTTTGTGAAAGAGTGTGCCGTTTATGCTTCCGAAAATGTCCAAGACTAAGAAAACTTAACACGGCGGCAACAACAAATATCTGTGTATCCCAAAGCTTACAAAAATTAAAAATATGTGTATTTTAAAAAATATTCTAATAAAATGCATAAGCAAGAACTTTTAAATACATTAAGTAATACCCTGCATGAAAATCTTTCGTCACTTTCCAGAAATAAATGAATGAATGTCTTTTGGAAATGCCTATGTTACAAATTTTGGAAAAAATGGTTTTTTGATAGAAAAGAAACTATGTCAAAGGATTGACTGGACCCAGTGTTAAAAATTGCAAATTCATTATAAACAAGTTTGTTTATTTTAAATAAAAAAATTAAAACAATAAATATAATATTATTACATTCCTTACCCACCTAACTAGTTTTTTATTATTCGTCAATCCTCAGCATGAAGACAAAAGTAGAGGAAAATAAAGATCGGAAGAAGGGCCTATGTTGCAATAGGTACTCTTCAAGACATCTCTAATCAATCACATTAACAGATTTTCCTCATTTCTGAAAAATTTAAAATTTGTTACACAGGCCCTTCTTCTAGACACCCATTTAAATATATAAATGTAAAAGCTGACTAGTTCTAGAAAACAAACGTCTCCTAAGTGTAAAACACGTATCGAAATACTTCCATGTAAATTCGAAGAAATTCAAAATGCATCTAAACAATGTAAGGGTAAAACTCTTTAAAATTTTTAATCAGATAAATGATACCAGAAAACATTTTTTTAAATAAATAAAGTAGCCACTAACTAAAGACGCAATTCATAAATGAAAAAGAAAGGTTTGGAATGATATAATTGACACGCATTAATTTTTTTTAATATCTAAAGGTGACTGAAATATCAAAACATGCCACTCTTTGCTTGTGGACAAATAATACGTACGTTTTTTCAAGGGTTTTACTATATTTATTTTGAAAGTAGCTTTTTTTTATATGCTATATTCGGACACTTACATTCATAATTTTTATATCATGTAATCTGTGCTATAGATAAATTGTTTAAAAGGAGGTTCTTCTGATACTGTTTGATTTTTAGGGAATTTTCGGTTATTTTGTTTTCACTAGATTATTTTTTTAACACAATTATTTCAAATTGGTCAACTTTATTTTATTTACGTTTAAATAATGCAAAAAAATTTTTTTTTTCGCATTGCATTTATTGTATTTTCGCCTTCTTTTGTGAATATTTTCAGATAAAAATGTTGACATTTTAGTCAATCTAAACTATTTCTAAATTCACAATGCACGGCGTGATGATTGCACTCTTTATAATCATCTGAAAAAAGACCATCACGTGGATTCTTAAACTATATTAACTTGGTTGAAGACCAAAACTAAAACTTATTTTTTAAAATTCAAAATTGCTCAAAATGGATGTTGTTTGAAGATTGAGATCCATTTTTGGTACTAATTTTTCATTTTTGAAATGGCTTAAAGTTTTTAATTATATATATATATATATATATATATATATATATATATATATATATATATATATATATATATATATATATATATTATGTTTATCCTCCAATTAAAAAAGACTAGCTTAATTTTGAAAAAAAAAAGGGAAACGCCGATTGCTTGAACGATTTAAGCACGAGAACCTACACCGATTAAAAAAAAAAAAACTTGTTTCAAGAAAAACGCGTTTAATTTCTTTATCTGTCTTTTGTCAGCCGTGAAACCTGTAAATTAAACTGGTTATCACGACTTAAATGTTGGATGAAACATAAAACACTTTTGAGGGTATATTATAGACTGTTTAAAGTTCAAAAAATGCAAAGAAGATATATGAATTTTTGAAAGATTTCAAGAAGAATCTTTTTTAAAGTGGTCCGTGGGTCAAAATTCTCAAACATGCATTTTTTTTTGTTAATAAAATACTAGAAAGTTAAATAAATTAAATAAAGCAAAAGGCGTATTTCTACGATGATTACATAAGCAGATATAATATTTTTGTGTTGTATACATCAGTCTTTCCCCGTCCGTAACAAAAACTTCCGTAACTAAAGTCCGTTTATCTCAGAATGGATTTTTCATTAATTTCTATGTTTAAAAGATTCCAACACTTGCGTATGAAATTTTGTGCAAAGTTTTGAAGTTATGTTTTCAATAAAATGTTTTCAGGATTTTTATTTTCATGTGAAAATCTTGAAAATACACTCTGAAATAAAAATCACTCTCAAAAATCCTTCTTTTTTAATTTTTTTTTACTTTTAAATTTATAGTAAATTTTGTAGGTAATACTTTTATAACTCCTGAAAAAAATTAACAAGATACATTTTCTACACTCAATAGTGAAAAAAGTATTGAAATCGAGCAAATTATTCATGAATTATATAAAAATTAAATAAGTTTCAAATTTAAAAATTTAATTTTTTTTAAAACAAAATTTAAAAATTTCACAAACTTTTTATCTGAAAAGTAATTTTTAAAGAAATATATATTTCAGGGAAAAAAATTTCATTTAACAATGCTTACAAATGAAGAAAATAAAATGTGACCCTCGGACCCCCTTAAAGGTGATAATTTGTTTATTAAGCTTCTGAAAACTGGGCTAATGGGGAGAATATTTCAGCTTAATTGTTTCAAAACATCTGTTACGGAAATGTGTACCTAAGGCCAGGGTTATCAGGGAATTTTGAATTCAACGATTTTTCGTATACTACCCTTGTTCAAAAAGTATGTAATTAGCTTCTACCTTTTACCAACACACAATAAAATGTGAGAAAGTCTTAAAGTTGGTGAAACTCTGTTTTCTATTAAAGCAACATGGACATGTCTCATATGGACTAAAAAATTAAAAACGACCTGACAATTATTTTATATAATTTTATTTCTCCAAATGTTGCTGGTAAAAAATATGGAATTACATCCTATTTGAGGAAGAAGTTTGTAATAGTTCCGTCAAAATACTGAGTTACTACCTTCTGTTTCCACATTTTGCTTTGATGATTGCTTAGATTTGCTCAGGCTTTGACTTAACAAGGTCTTCGCACTTATTTAAATCGATGGTTGCCCATGCTTTTTGCGTGCGGTTTTGTAGTTTATGTGTTAACTTTAGCTGTAGCATAAATACCATTTTTTTTTCAAAATATACTGTATATTTTCGAAAAGGATTGATATCTAGGCTACATGCTGGAAGCTCCATTTGAGGAACATTATTTTCAGAAAGTGATTTTTAGGGTTTCGTTCATCTCACGAAACCCTATTACTCCCGCTCCGTTGTCTGTCCGTCACAGAGCCATTCTCAAAAACTATGTAACTTACAGAGTTGAAACTTTGTGTATAAATCTGAATACCACCTATGAAGATCTCAAAATATTAAAATTTGAAAAAATTGTATTATTTTAATAAATAGAGATAAAAAACCAAAATTCTAACAGCCTTTTCCTATTAAATTTAAATATTTTTTGTTATAGCAGATGCCAAAAATAAAAAAACCACGATGAAATTGTTTCTACAATAATTAATTTTCTATCAGACGATTTCCACGTGAATGAAAATGAAATAAAAAGTTTCACCAATTGAAAAAAAGATTAATATGAAATAATATTGATTGACGTCATAGTGGTAACAAAACGGAAAGATTCCCCAATAATACAAGGAGTATAAGTATGTCTATGTACACAAAGCAGATTAATATCACGTCATTAGAGAATTAAAAAGAAAATCTGACGTCATATCGGAAGTTTAACGGATTTTTCAAATGTTTCAGAATAATACAAAGCGAATATCAATATGAGTAATAGAGAATAGTAACTAAATATATGATATAAATGCTGGACGACTATATCATGAAACACTACTATATTAAAGACGTGAGTATAAAACATCACAAATTTACTGATAGGCCAGTAAAAATAGGATTTTGCTAACCAAAAATTCGCGGAAAGCTGGAAATTGTTTTAATCACTTTGTTTTACATCCAAATGAAGGGATTTGAAGTTTGTCCCATTTTTCCTGGTGAGCTTTAGATGTAGCACCACAAAAACCTCAAAAGTTTCGGACTTTTTTCAGTATTTCGCAAATAACTTAAAAACCGTTCATTCTACAAAAAATATTCTTATTCACAAATTGTAGAGCATAAAATTATACGTCGATTGAATACTACAGACTAAAAATTCCACCAATAATAAGTGAGATATGATAAATCAAAAAAGTACATTTTTCCAAAATTTTCTTTAAAAACTCATAAAATTGGTGTTTTGAGTACCAATTGTCGGTTAAATGAATCATTTCGCTTACAAAACAGTATAATTGCATAAATCGCCGAATGGTACTGTTTAATTAACAACTTCAAAATTTAATTATATCAATATGGGATTTTCACCAACCTTTTCAACAGATGATTACACTTGAAATGCAACCGATTTCCCCAAATTAATTTTAATTCTGTCGTCTGCATGCAAATTATTTTTTGAGGTGCATAAATGATTATATTTTGAAAATCCAATGAAATGATGAATATAACGGATAGGTAATTGAAAAATGAAAGAATTGTATGTGTACTTAAAATTAAGTATTTTACAAAATGTTGGAAAAAACATAATAATAGAAAATCAAGAAAAATAATTTATTTAAAAAAATTAGTATAAAAGAAGCGGTAATAAAATCAAGTTACTTGAGGGAAACGCAGGAAAATCGAGCTTAGAGCGTTTTTTTGCTGGACCTTGAGTTGTCCATTCTTCTTCTTCTTCCTCTAGATGGAAGGCCTCCTCGTACATATCTACTTCTTCGTCGTATCCGGTTTGTGTCTTCTTCCTCTGCAGTATTTGGGCACGACACACCTTTACAGTGGTAACATATAGTTGAATATTTAACACCGTTCTTTCTACAAGAACATAAACCAACTTTGCACCCCTTTGCGCATTTGCATGGCAGAGTGTTTAGGAGCTCTGGTGGGGCAGCTACGACGTTCATGGTGACTGGAAGTATGCCATGCCTGAATGACTTCCAACCCCAATTAGTGGGATTCATCAGCCTTCCATTCCAAATATTGATCTGAAGAAAATCTCTGAATGAATGTTGTCTGGCTGTATCTTCAGTCGGCGGCAGAGAAGCGAGGTTAAATTGTGTCTTCATAAGGTATTTTGCAAATATGTTGTATCGCAATTTGTGCAGTGTTGTGGCTTCGTCGTACTGGGGATTGTATAAGGTGGCAATAAATTTCTGCCCCGCAGCACTTACTTCCTGAGGCGTAGCATATCGGTTATTAAAGACTGTTGGAACATCCTGTAAGTGAGCATTTTTTTCCAAAAGCTTGACAAATTTCAGTTTGCCCTGCCTGAAGAATGCCGATGTAGAATCACAGACACTAAAAGCATGCAGGAATAGGATGTTATTCTTCACAATCGGCGAGTACTTGAAACTTAATGGTGAATACAAAACATTGCCTGACTGTCCATTCCCATGTTTCAAGAAGTATATCGTGGATGAGTTTGGAGCAAATGCAGTCAAAAGCACAAGCAGATCAATATCTTCCCCAACTATTCCCTAACGCGTTCTGACGGCTGATCAAGTTGAATGGCTTCCATAACGATGGTAGTATCTGCATCCTCGGCAGCTTGCTTCACAGTAAAATTGTCTTGCTCCTGTTTTTCAATGAGCATTTTTATTAAACGGAGTTTATTGCCTTCATTTGCAAAGAAGTGCTCTTTTTGCATTGTGAGCGACACAGTTTCGTCAAAGTCAACACTTACTGCAATGTATTTATTTTTTCGACGGAAACGCTCAGCAGACTTGGTGCCATGTTCTGACGATTTTTCTGGGTAACCGTCAAATACAATGGTTGCAGTTTTATCATAGTTGTTTTCAAATATTCAACGTACTTGGAAATAATTGACGAGAACTTTCCTCTTGGTTCCCAAATCACTCAATGAAGCAGGAAGCCACCATCAATCACATGAACAGTTTGTATGGTTTGTTCTAAATCATCGAGGGAGTGAAATATTTATAATACCGAAAGTTAAATCATTTAAATAATAATTATAAATTGCAACACAAACTACATCCAAATCACCTGACAAAAAACCGCCAAATAAATCTTCGAATATACACAGTCAGAAAAGGTGACGCCCGGAATGAGGTCCCATTCCTTCTGAATTATAATATTTATAATTCTTTCCAAAAACTAATAATTTTTTTTTTCACTGACTAACAGCCAGATTCAGATATTCGCTCTAGGATTTAAAAGTAAAGATCTCTATACAGATGCGTTTTAATTGGTTGATCGAATTCCTGGTCATGTGTCTGGCAGTCGCGCTTTGACTTTTGTGTTATCCCAAGTGTCAATTTAAAAGAATTCAAACAAAAAATGTTTTAAACCAGAAAATTTAGTTTGAAAATTATTTCTTAGATTTGTGTTTTATATATGATTACTTTTAAAAAGAGTTTTTCAAACTGTTTTAGAATTCAGCGGACGGACCACTGCATTTCGCTGAATTCTCAAATTGCCCCCTGTGGGGCATGCGCCCCCCGTCGGGAACCACTGCTCTGTATGCTTGCTAACATAACATGCATGCTCCAAAATATACATAGTTCAAAATGAATATAATGTATATTTAAATATTCATAATAATAATAGTTATACTATTTTATACTTGGTCTCTAAGGTTTCAAAATTGTAATTATAAACGCAAATATATATGTGAGTACTTTTGGTTTGGTTATATGAGCACTTTTTGAGTTGTTCGGAGTCAAAAAACCGATTTTATGAGTTTTTTTAGAAAATTTTGGAAAAATGTACTTTTTTGATTTATCATATCTCGCTTATTATTGGTGGAATATTTAGTCTGTAATACGCAATCGACGCAGAATTTTATGCTCTACAATTCGTGAATAAGAATATTTTCTGTAGAGTAAACGGTGATTGAGTTATTTACAAAGTACTGAAAAAAGTCCAAAAATTTTGAGGTTTCTGTGGTGCTACGTCTAAAGCTCACCAGGAAAAATGGGACAAACTTCAAATTCCTTCATTTGGATGTAAAACAAAGTGATTCAAACAATTTTCAGCTTTCCGCGAATTTTTGGTTAGCACGGATCTTTTTTGAACTAATTTTACTGGCCTATGAATGGTGTACACAAAACGTTTGTATACACCATTCAGTAAATTTGTGATGTTTTATACTCACGTCTTTAATGTAGTAAATATATGAGTTTGAGGAACGTATTGAATCATGATAAAACCCTATTACGGAAATATTCGCATATTTTAACATTTTGAAGGTGTACAACATGTTTAATTTTGAATTTTTTTTTAAATATCGCATTTAGTCCACATGACAGATATTATTATGACAGAATATAATAGCGGGCTTCGCCCACTATCGGGCTGGTTTAGATATTCGAAAAAACGAGAAAAATAGACCGGTAAATTTTTACTTTATAAAAAACATTACTTTTTTTTTTTTTTTTTTTTTTTTGCTAAATGAAATTTATTTGGATTTATTAAAGAAAGGATAAAGTGTTTTGAAAGGAATATTAAAAGAAACCCTTTGAGCGATCTTCGATCACACTTACCCACTTGTTTTAATATCCGGGAGCTATAGCTCGGAGCATTGTCATCCATAAAGATAACATCTCTATCTCCAAATTAATCTTCTAAACTAGAAATCAGTAAATCTTCTATAATTAAAACATATTTTTTTCTGAATTCCCATTCAGAACACACAGTCTTCCAGCAATTTTAGAATACATACAGTCCGAAATCATGATTGAATCAGGGAACGTAAGACAAAGCCTTTAACAGTTTTCACCGTTCCTTCATTTCGCAATCTCCAAAAGGATTTTTCTTTATAGTCACCTGCACTGATACACATTTTTGATACACCACTATAATCACATCAACAAACCAGTCCTGGTATCTTCTGGCTCGTCATAATAATGCTTGTTTGTGCCGTACTGTCAGCTTGGGTTTTGCCTTGGCTTTGCAATGCCGATATCCAGCTTCATTTAATTTGTTGCGAAACATTATGTTTGGATTCCCTTGGATGCTTTCTTCCATTCTACATTTATATCGTTAGATGCTTCTCAAATCATGTTTTTGAATATTTTAATAAATTACTATACAGACGTAGTGATGCAGCTCGTAGTCTACCAAATTGGAGGCAGTTTTTCAAAATTTAAAGCTCTATGAACTTTCTTAAAATTTTCAAAACAGTAGATTATGAGCATGAAAATGTCTTTTCAACATTTCTCTGAGATTTGATTTTCTGTGCTTCAGTAGCTTAAGAAGCGCATATCTTGTTTTCGAATCCAGGTCTATTATAGTTGCCATTTCATCCAATGGTTTTGAATGAGTAAAGGAAAAAAATCTAATTTATTTATATCCACCTCAAATGGAACTACGCAAGAAGATTGCGTAACACTAAGTTAATCACCAGGCATGGCAATTTTTATAAATAAGCGAGTGATTCCAAACTTTTTTCACCAAATCAGCATGATTCCAAAATTGTTTCCTGCACTAGTTTTAGAAAAAAGAGCATAAGTAATTATTGGGTGCTTATTTTGTAATTTTCGTTGTGTCTATATATCTCACTAATGTTGATGATAGTTCATTAAAGAGAAAAAAAATTACTGCTCTCCAATTATAATGGAAATGTATTTAGTTGATTGTGAGTTGTCAAATAGCGAGTACAGATTCCACACTTTTCAACAGGAGTAGTATTAATATTCGCCTTTTTTAATCGCAGAATTTCTGTAATTAATAATATTAAATTATTATTAAGAAATTGTGATAATAAAGTTTCACTTGTGATATTTCCCTGGTAATTCTGCGTAGGGCGCAAAAAAGAAGTAAACTAATTATTTTAATAATAGAAATTTAGACATTTCAACGATTTTATTAACTAAAAATTCAAAGAATAGCATACAGTAGCGTAAACAAATGGAATAATCAGATACTTAAACGATATGTCATCAAAGTAGTCTTAATGTGATTATTAATGTTTGATTTAAAAAATATGTATGTTTTAAACTGCAGTTTTGCATTAACACTCAAATGTAGGAAGTAGGAAGTTGCCTGTATCTTTTGCTAATTTTTTGGAGGACTGTGCTTTAAACTTAACAGACTGACTGTACAGTTAAAAACCAAATTTTAAATAATTTAGAGTGTGGACTAAAAGCCCTTGACAAAATTTAAAATCCATCTAAAAATGAAGTAATTGGAGTATGAGAGTGCAGTTTTGACGAAAGTGCTTCTCATAATAGAAAGTTTTATTAAGCAAATAAAAAAATTTAAAAAAATTCTTTTAAAAAATCATCCTAAACATCTACAGACTATTTATTTTAGACAATCTACTACCATATTTCAATACGCCGAATGAAACTGAGTACCGTGAGAATGTGATTTGAGCTTCAAACGGCGCACACTTTCAAATATTGTAGAATAATATTTTACAAAGCAAATGATGTGTAACTTGTTTTATCTTGAGTTTTCGATGGTGTATTGCAGCTTTGAAGTTGCCACGCCATGTATGAGCAATTTTGTTTGCCCATTTGTTTTTAATTTACTTAAACTAAACTCTCGATCAGGAGAAGTATTTTTGTCGATACCGCAGTTTCATACGTCAAACTGTTGTTTTTCTATTTAATATTGAAATATGTCGAATAATTTTGACCCATTTTGTATTTTTCTCGCATACAAAATGTTTACATTTACTTAAGCAGATTGGTCGGTTTTAAATCTTTAAAAAATCCTGTTTTTTATATTTAAAAAACATCATATAGTTCTGAATGAAACAAAACAAAAAAACCCTTGAAAATCTTCAAATAAGAACGGGTCAGTTTGAAATTGATATTGATTCATGCGCCAATGGTTCTCATTCAATACTGGACATGATCAGCTAAAACTATGATCATGCCTCACCAGAGTTCTATTGACGGACCTTGGCCTCCTCTAGCCCTGCAACGTGATGTCCCCTTACTATGTTTTACACGACTGACCGTACTCTCGAGATTCCCTACTGCAACAGTAAACAACATTTAACAAAATGTTGTCATTCACACCCTCTATTGAACGGCAAATTGTGTTAATCAAATTGGCTCTAATCAATCAATGTGAAGCCGGAGATAAATGAAAATAAGATTGAAGTTACATCGCAACGTTTTGGAATATTTACGTTATAATATTTTTCAAATGTTAAATTACTTGTATTGAAAGTACTTTACAATAGTTTTGAAATGTGCAACACTAGCTATTTGCATGCAATAAATAACAATAAAAACTTAAGCATACAACAACATGAAAGCAAAAAAATCAGCAACTGACATATCTCCATCAATTTTAATAATTATTGCATAATAAAAATATTTTTTATAGAGTAAAATCTATGAATAATAATTGAGTAAATTCAGTTTGTATGCTACTTTATTCTTTCTATTAAAACAAATCTCGAAATTGACCTACTTTTAGGGCCGATAAACAATAACCTTCCCTTAAAAATTCGCCTTTTGGAAGAAATATTTTATAAATACTACAAATAGTTTTTTTTTCTTTTCAAAACAATTAGACCATAGGAGAGATTAAGGAATGATCTATCAAATTCCAAATGTATTTTTAGTCTAACATTTCATGCAACGTACGCATGGCAATTTAAATAAGATATTTTTTTCTGAAAGACCAGTAGAAAAAGAGACAGCAGGGCACATATCACTTTTCTCGGCAAGTTCGTCATTAAAAATTACTTTACAAGGAGAGAAAAATGCGGACCGTTAAAGTAATTTCATTAATTAAAAAACTAAGTAAAAATTGAAAAACTGCATTCATGGTGCATAATTTCAGACATACAAGTACCTTCCTGTATAAATCGTGTGTGCGCGCAGCTTTCTCTTCTGAAAACTGCACACAAACACAGAAATATCTGTTTTTATTATTATATATAGAAGATTGGAAGTGTAATTTGTTTTAGACTAATGAATATTTTTTTGCTCTTCAACAGTGTAACCGATAAATGTTATCACTATAGGATTTAAAATAAAACCTTTTATTGTCACTTTACTGCACCCTTTCTTTGAACTTTAACCATTTGGTTTCGACTTCTAAAAAATATTGATGAAATATGTAGGATTATTTAAAAATGAAAATTTTGTTTGGATCATTCTTAATAAGTACATAATAATTACATATTACGACTAATTACATATAATTAAAAAACTTAATTACAATTTTATTTTGGCAAAAAAGGAAATATGAAAATCAAGTTCGTTTAGCTGTGCAAAAATTGTAACATAACAAATGATTATAATAATTTAAAAACTTCATCCTCTTCCCCACTTAGTCAATAACATATTATGTTCTATCAAATCTAGCCCATTAATACTTAAAACTTGATAGAAAACGTAAAAAGTATCATTTTGTTATTACAGATCATCCATAATCAGCTTTTAAATTTTTGTAGATTTTTTTTTTGAAAGAAAACGCATTTTATTCTTGAGTTCATTAATCGTCATTAATTTTAAACAAGTGTATTATCCCATATTATCTAATCCATAAGCGTTTGAAACTGGGACAATTCTTGTGATCAATTAAAAGCATCGATTAATCGGGAGATTATTACAACGCTGTCAAGAAAATTATGACTCAATACAAAGTTTGATCATAAAAACGAATTGCTATCGTAAGACTGATTATTGTGGGTCAACCCAACTCACTTATAGGGAACAATGTCATTCATTATATTACACTATTTATAGAGTGCAATATAGTGGTCGGTTCTTTGCTACCTAAACGTAAACTAGAAAAGATATGTGTTTATGCTGTTACGTATAAAAGTGTTTCATTAGCGAGTACCCCAAAATAATTTTATTTTTATACAAATTATATTTAGTTACTTTCCGTTTCATGTTTTATCATGTGAAAAATTTATATATTTAAGCAGTTAATTATTTATGAAGATGTATTTAAGTGAAGGTAATATATATTTAAATATGTGTATGGGTATGTGTTGCAATTAAATTCATTGTTATTATATATATACACTATATTGCCAAAGGTGATTGGTCACTTGCGATTTTAGACGTTTTGTTAACTATCTAGAAAATATCATGAGGAATTAACCTGAAACTGCAGGTGTGTAAACAGTATAGTGTAGTTTATATATTTCCGTGAATATTTTTTTCCGAAACCCCACAGGGGACTGTCAATAACTTAAAAAAGAGCGACTAATTTTTGGATTACCTTGTAAAACCTAATGTAACAAAAGTGTTCAAACTCGAGATTATGAATAAGTGGTTTATTGTAATATACTGTGTTAATTTTTATGAAAATAGCATGTATACTCGAACAGAAATTAAGGTTTTTATAAAAACCGACCCAAATTTCACCAAGATTTTTGCTCATAATTTGCAGAGTTCTTAATATAAAGAAAAGTTATTTTGCGAAAATATGTCAAACAACATTGTACATAATACTCTGCAATCGGAATTAAAAAATAATAAAAATTGGATGAAAAATGAGCAGGTTTACTAAAAAATGTCTCACCGCGCAAGCGCGAATGCAATTAAAATATAATATGCATAATGTATTAGCTTAATATATAGAGCAACTTTTGTGAAAGTCTCAAAATCATAGCTTGAAAATTCTGAAAATTATCGTCGATAGCATAAGCTCGAAATCCGTTGTTCCCAAAAAAGAAGGGAAAATATGAGGGGTTGTATCAAACATCTGTTGATTAGTGCCAAGATAGCACGTTGATTGGCACAAGATAGTGCCAATATTGCACGTACTACTATATTTGGATACAACCCCTCATCTTTTTGCTTCCTTTTGGGAACAACGGATTTCGAGCTTCTTCTATTGACGATAATTTTCATAATTTTCAAGCTATGATTTTGAGACATTCACAAAAGTTGCTCTATATACTTACCTAATACATTATGCATATTATATTTTGATTGCATTCGCGCATGCGCAGTGAAACATTTTTTAGTAAACCTGCTCATTTTTCATCCAATTTTTATTTTTTTAAAATTCCGATTGCAGAGTATTATGCACAATGTTGTTTGACATATTTTCTCAAAATAACTTTTTTTATATTAAGAACTCTGCAAATTATAAGCAAAAAACTTGGCGAAATTTGAGTCGGTTTTTATAAAAACCTTAATTTCTCTTCGAATATTCATGCTATCCTCATAAAAATTAACACAGCATATTACAATGAACCACTTATTAATAATCTCGAGTTTGAACAATTTTGCTACATTAGTTTTTACAGGGTAATCCAAAATATATTCGTTCTTTTTCAATTTGTTGACAGTCCCCTATGGGGTTTCGGGAAAAAATATTCACGGAAATATATAATCTATACTATACTGTTTACACACCTGCAGTTTCATGTTAATTCCTCATGTATTTTTCTAGATAGTTAACAAAACGTCTAAATTCGCAAGTGACCAATCACCTTTGGCAATATAGTGTATATACGAGGGCATTTCGAAAAGTAAAGATACAATGGCTCGCATTCTTTAAAAGAACATTTATTTAGAAAACGTAAGTTACATCTTATTAACTGGATTATTTATTATTTTTCGACATAATCACCCCCGTTATCCAAACATTGGTTAAGTCGGGGCACAAGCTTTTGTATTCCACAGTCATAGAAGGTTTCCGCCTGTTGTCGGAACCACATTTCAACTTCATCTTTGATCTCATCATCGTCGTGGAATGATTTTCCTCCAAGATGTGACTTCTTTCAATTTGAGACGTGTATTCGCACGAATTGCTTCCTCCGTTCTCTGAAGAAGGGCATCAGAGATCACAGATGGCCGACCTGTTCTTTGTTCGTCATGAACATCGGTCCTACCTTCAGAGAAATGACGACACCATTTCGTTACATTTTGTCGATTCATAATGTTCCCATAAACAGAAACAATTTATTTGTGAATATCCGCTGGTCGCTGACCTCTTGCGTGAAGAAAACGTATGACGGAGCGCACTTCGCATTTGGCGGGATTCTGAATCGGCGGAACCATTTTAAACACGACCTACTCCAACCAGAATCAACGTTGAAATGCCGAACGACCGCGAGGAGAAAGCTAACGGTTCAAGGTTAACACCTGTGTTGCCAACTTGCTTGCCAAAACTTTTCTTTTCCTCCGGCGTACGGTGTATCTTTACTTTTCGAAATGCCCTCGTATATATATACAAGTATGGGGTTATACAAAATGTGTTAGATGTGAATAAATTAAAATCCACTTACTTTTTTTAGCCTTTTTAATTTAATTTATAATAGGATGATCGAAGATAATTAAAATAGTAAAATAAATTACGTCGAAACAAAAAACTTTCATTGAATTAAATCGTATGATCTTCGTGGGTAAGTGACAGTCCTATTTCTTGAAAATGCGACCAAAACCACAACGGACTCCAGCAATGTTTCAGCGTGTTTCGTATGTTGTTAATCAGGACTGTTACAAAAATCCATCGAAAGCAAATATTCTTTTACAGCAGATTTCAACACTATGCATTGATTGCCACGCCATGACCGTAATCCTCACTTGCGTTTCGGTTCGAATCATTTTGGCGCTTACATTTTTCGTTGCAAATAGGGTTAACTGTAATTGTTTTGGTTTCTGGTCGTGTTGTGCTCGGGGTTGTGTTTTGACTGTTTCGGATGCAATTGGATTAACCCATTTATTCAAAAAGATAGACCAGAATATTATTTAAAAAAAATGAACATACATTTCAATAGAAATGAATACAAGCATACTTATTTTTCGGCACAAATAATAAAATTGATGTTGTCGGATTTTGCGTGGAGGAAAATTATTTTATATGGTTCGTATCTGATTTCTGGATGAACTATTTTTTTTCTTTCGTTCGGATCAGTTCTCAAACTGACTTGAAATGGAATTTTAAGTTTCTGGTCGGGTATACTCTGACTCTTGCAGGACTCTATGTCACCCCGCTCAAATGTTTCTTTAGGGTTATATGTAAAGCTAACTACATTGCCAAATCGGACATAATAAATAACATAATTTAAAACACTCAGAAATTCTAAAATTTCATTGTATCCAAATTTAAGAACGTGAAAGTACTTTTGGATAAAACCTTAGTATATTGCATTAATATTTCATAATATTTTGCTGTATGCGGAGTAGTATGTGTTTTTGTGATATTAGGTGCAGAAACGTTTTCTAAGAAAGCAGTGAGAAATATTTTTATTATTTTTAAATTATTTTGAGATACTTTAAAGTGATTTATAATGTTTGAAGTAATCGTTAATGTCCACCAATTGTGCTTTTTTTTAATTGAATGATTATTTTGTGTGCAATGTTTTAAGGAGCTATTATATGATTGCATGTTCTGCAATTTCCGGTGTGGAAGTTGACACTATTTTTTTAACCGTGAATAAATATGTATTTTGAGATTATTTGGTACATAAGTCGACACCATAACTCAATCACAAAATAAACTATACTTTTGTGAGAAAACAAAAGTATTGGGGAAACATCATGCGTAAAAATCATCTTAACATAAGCAAATACTGCAATTATTTTTCTGGGAGTGAGTCATTATTTATTTCTAGTCTTTGAATCTAACAGTTATGACAAGCATTACGATTTTGCAGTATCAATGGTATGTTAGAACTAAATCCTGCATTGTATTGATATATTTTCTTAAAATATTTCAAAGTACTGTAATTTTTACTTTACTTTGTCCTTTCTTAGATATAAATTTCCATCTATGTCAACTATTATTTTTTTCTAAAAAGAAAATAATGTTTTTATAGTAATAATTATAGGAAATAAGAATAGTAATTTTAATCATTCTGAAAATTTGTTGTGAATGGTAAATTTTATGGGTTATAATAGTAAGAAAAAGATCGACACTTATTTGGTAACTATTGTTACAGCTACCAACAATAATCGTCAGATGTCTGATACTATATCCGGTGTATAGGTGGACGTTTTAGGACTTTAAACGTCGACTTATGCACTGGAAAATGCGGTATAAAAATGTAATTAGATTAAGGGTTAAATTGAATTCATAATCACTGCATAACTACATTTGCATGGTTGTAATCTTAAAAGATATTTTCATCAGCTATACAATTAAATGATTAATTTCCGAAATCCTTTTGTAATAAACTGTTACTTGAATATTGGATTTCATGATAAGTAAATTTTTGCATTTCTTAAATGAGTACATATATTAAAATTGTCCCATAAATATTTATGACTTTCACTTTTATAGTTTTTATAATAAAGGCAACTTTTTCAGTGTCCTGACATGCAAAATCATGCATATGTTTTCACACTATTACATCGAACTCAGGAAAAATCTTTTGAGATGTCTATGTTAGTTTAACCTTTAAGTGCTGTTTGCGGTTTCACAGACTGCTGCCGTTTTTCATTTTCACAGTTTAACTTGTAATTTTCAATGTAACTACAGATAGAAGTGACTTTTTTTCGTTTGGAACGGCTAGTGCTATCGCTAGAGACTTTTGAATAGGTGAATTTTAATTATAAAAGTCCTGTACAGACTGTACAGTTACAGTTACAATTATTAGTACAGAATTAGTACAGAAACAGTATCCTATGAGTTAATCGAGCCTGTTATTAATATTTATATCAATCGATCCCGGAGATTCCTCATACTATCTATGCGACAATTTTTGTCATAGAAGTTAGATGTTAACATTCCGATAAAATTCAACAAAACATAATGATTAATAGTACAATCACCCCCTAATGACTCCGCCAGAATTCATTGTATAAAGCTATGATTCAAATAATAGACTAGTAATAAAGACTACTAATTAATGCTAAAATCAGCTAGGAGATCCTTTACATATATAAATCGGTCCAAATTTTAAAATTTTCAATACTAACACCTATTTTTGACATTATATTTGCATTTTCTTTTAAATGTTACCTCCGGATAGCAAATTCTCATTACAATGTTTTATAAACTTCAAACAGTATAGTTTTTATACTGGTTTAGAGTTTTGAACTTCTAATGTTAAATTATTTTTAATCGTTAAAGAACATATTGCAATGCGGTTA
Source organism: Maratus michaelseni (assembly GCA_963931845.1). Taxonomy (NCBI): domain Eukaryota; kingdom Metazoa; phylum Arthropoda; class Arachnida; order Araneae; family Salticidae; genus Maratus; species Maratus michaelseni. The sequence goes on from OZ007586.1 coordinate 366,277,704, forward strand.
GTTTTTTAAGCCCAACTCAAAACTACGTGGCAGAATGGGCTGTAATTTTGCATTCGCATATTTTAAACTTCTAGAAATATTTCTAATTATAAAAAAATCCAAAATGTGTTACACTTCATATATATATATATTAATTTCGAGAATCTGTACTACGGTGGTGTGAAAAAAAACTGAAAAATCTATTTCCGATTCGCTATAGCGTGAAATTTGCCTGTAGCATTGGTAAGAAAGATTTAAAAAATTGAAATCGGATAATATCTTCCAATCTATTATTCTATTATTCATCTATTATTCATTATTTATTTTGATCCCTGTTATGAGTTTTTAAGTATTAAGAAGGTCTTGAAATTATTATAGAATATAGAAAATGCTGTGATGATTCCCTATTTACTTTTTTAGAGACTTCAACGAATTACGTGGTAGCGGTAGTTCGTCGTTCACTCAGCCGCCACAGAAAATGTAACGTTTCATCGCTGGTATCCCGCCATAACGGAAACTCTCGACGCATTGTTAACCCCTTGGGGACGAGCGACACGAATACGTGACACATAAGATGCTCAGAATCCTCGATTATTCCCACCAGTTTTTTTTTTTTTTGTAAAGTTTTCCTTATCTAATCATAGCATTTTTGCGATTCAATTAGGTGAAAATTTCTCATTTGAAAAACCGGTGGTAACAGATTAAAAATTTTGTAAAAGACGCTCGTCGCGAAGGGGTTAAGAATATTTACTCAGCATCAGTCATATAGAATGCAGCATGCTGTCCTTCCTCAATAAAATTGAGTTTTCATTAGAAGATCTAGAAGTTGTTGTATGTGATGGTACTAACACCAATAATGATTTTTAAATGGCGTGATTCGTCAAATTGAAGTTTATGTTGGACATTCATTGCAATGAGCCATCTGTTTGCTTCGTTACATCGAGTCAGCCACCTGTTTCAGTGCGTAGATAGAAATTAGATATCGTAGATAGCGCAATTATGAAACTTAATTCACTTTGCGGACTAATTGGACAACAACTCATCAGGTGTGTGATACACTACCATTGGTAACTTTTGAACCAATATGTTGTACAGATGATGAAGTGGATCGAGGTAAATTAAGCAAATATCAAACATATTTTCTAGCAAACAAAACAGGCAACTGTCCATCTGAATTGTCTCATCGTAACCCCAAACCTATTTCGTATTTCAGATGGCTGACAAATGATAATATCCTTGGACTTTTATGTGAGTATAGAAAGTCCCTCATATAAACTAACAGTCATAGTTAATTATATCACTAAATCTTATATACCAGTCTGATTCGAAATTAAAAAAGAATTTTACGGATGGCCTCTTTAGGTTTACTGAGCCATTGAAACATCTCGTTATTTGCTTGATAACCTAAAATAAGTTGTAGGTCCAGTGATCGAATGAAATGTGTTATTTGCCAAAAATGAAAATTTAAGAGAATGAGTAATCAAGAATGATAATCAAGAGAATGAGTATAAGATACCTTGGTCTGAGAAGAGTTTAAAAAGCCAGAGAAAGTGCTTTTAAAGGGATAACTATCAGAAACTTTGTTACTCCAACACTCAACTGAAAGGTTACTGATTCTACTGAATTCATTGATTGGAACTCAGCCAAATTATCTCCTCCCCCTCTACGTTGAAACATGATCATCATATCAAATATTTCATACAAGCTGGTGACGTACCGAAATGGCACGTATCAAAGTTCACCTGCTGCACTCAGTTTGTGGAAAGTGGGCAAAATTAGTTTCAGAAGCATCATTAAAGTTTCTGGACCAGAATCAATGGATGGTTACATTAGAACAACGCTGCAATCCAGATAAATCATACGTGACTTTTCACAAAAAAACACACTATAAAGTATATATGTAGTTCCTGTTAAAAAAATAGTCTAAAATGTTAAGACTGGTGGCTTGAAATGTGACAATTTTATGATTAATGAAAATTTTCTACAGAAAGTAATAATATACGTACTACATATTATACTATATTGAAGATAGATATCACACACAATTCAAGTGTTCATGGCTGGTTGGATGGGAATGGTGGGACTCTAAGTTCAGCAACGTCTCTGTGGTGCGTTCTGGGTTGTTTTGATAATGGCGAAAATGATTCATCACTTTTGATAGTTCATGACAAGCGAAAAGCTGCACAATTTGCCTATGCTGTGTTGAGACTCGCCGGTAAACCTATCAAACTATACGGATACAAAAATGTAATGCATTTTAATAAAAAAAACAATTTAAAAACAGAAAAACTAGTTCTTTTATAAAAGTATGTGCGTGATCGGAAGATGTTTTATTATTTCAAGATGAATTTTTAAATATTTTTTATCAATGCCATATACAAGCTTTCCACATTATAGCATGTGGATATATTACTGGAATTATTTTTCTTTTTAAAACGAAAAAAGCTTAAAATTCGTCCTTTATTCAAATTTTCTGCGTTTTGCGCAATTGAAAGATGTTATCCGATTTTAAAAGTATTTTTTTACCTTTCTTATCAATGCCATAGGCAACTTTTTCACGCTATTACGAATCGGATATAGATAGTTCGATTTTTTCACACCGTGTATACATTTTATAACAATATTTGAAAGAAATATGAATTGTAACCTATGAATGTTTAACAAAAATCTATTTCTAGAAGCTTCAAATATGCAAATCCAAAAACGTAGCTCATTCCGCTAAATAGTTTTCAATTACGTTTGAAAATCTACACACATTGCAGTCTGTTTTGTAACGATTAAAAATGAATTTAACATAAAGAGTTCCAAACTTTAAACCTTCACAATTCCTAAGCTACTTGACCATAACTTCTCGTTTGGTACTCGAATGTAAATTTTCCCAAAAGAATTTTTTTTCAGTAATCAATTTCTAGAAGTTTCAAAAAGATGTCAAAATTAAGTGTTAGTTTTGAAAATTTGGCAGAATTTTGTTGCAACGACTGCCTAAACAAAATAAATATAGCATGAATTAGTAGACTATATTACTAACTGATTGGTACCAGTCCCACATATTTGTTTACGATGATTTGCAGCGGAGTTAGAAGGAGGTGGTAGCTGTTCTTCTAGGACTGTATATTATACGGAAAAGTCCAAAAGTTACTAGATGACTCTAAAAGTTAATAACATTAATTTTATTTATTTTTTATTTTCGCATTAGACTTAGAATCTGGATAATTTCGAATTTATACTACGCATATATTCACAGTTAAGCAAAAATTGCTGTGGTAGAACTTGTTTTTGAAAATCAAAACTGAATTATTCTGCGCTAGATATCCTATGGTTTATAGGTAAAATTTGTCCTACCTGTGCAAGATAAATCGGCTATACAATCATGTGTTCGAAAATGTGTAATTAAACTGCACTTTTTTAACACTTTCCAACCTAGTTGAAAAGTGTTTATGACTTCGGTTTGTCTGGCCGTCTGGCCGTCTGCCGTCTGGCCGTCTGGCCGTCTGGCCGTCTGCCGTCTGCCGTCTGCCGTCTGTCCGTGCTCTAACTCCCGTAAATATGCTCGGATTGCCCTGCAAATTTTATATGTTATAATCGTTATCTATAGCATGTTCCCTATTTCAACGGAAGTGTGTAGCACTTATAGTTTTTTTACAGGGACACTCAAAAGAATTCCGTTACATTGCGGTCTATGGGGAAAAATCATTTGCGGTTTATTTAAATAATGTTTCAATACTTGAAACGCATTGAAATTTATATATATCACTAAGGTGCATTAGAAGAAGCTTAATATGGAATAGGGTGTGCATAGCACTTATACTTACTTTACAGGGACAGTCAAAAGAATTCCGTTACATTACGTCTATGGAGAAAAATCGTCTGCGGTTTATTTAAATAATGTTTCACTATTTTAAACGCATTGAAATTTATATAAGGTTCATTACAAGAGACTTACTACAGAATATTGTGTGTATAGCAGTCATCGTTCATTTACAGGGACACACAAAAGAATTCTCTACTGTATGTTAACAATAATTCCTGGAAGTGCGTTTTAAGTTACTGAATGCGATTTTAATTTTAAATCGCTTTTTGTATATTACGTGGTGTGTATAAATTCTGTAGATCCTATACAGGGAAGTACAAAAGTTCGGGAACACATTTCCGTATTATTTAACTCCAGACGGAGAATTTTAAACTGTGCTACGTGTTTCCTAACTGAACTAAAATTTAGCATCCTATGTAGTATATATACAAATCTATAGATCCTATACAGGGCTGAATAAAGTATTCGGATTACTTAGATGTTATCTTTTAGCTTATAAAAGAGTATGATTCGTAAAATTATTTTGGAAGCGTTGGAAAGTGTTACATAATCTATGCTTAACGCATGATTTTTCGTTCTTGTTTTATTTCGTAGGGAGAACCTCACATTACATTATTTAGTTCTAAAATAGGAGTAAATAAGTGCTGATTTTGAAAATGGAGCTCTATACTTTTGTCAACCACATATTTCTGATTAGTAAAACACATCTAAGTTTTTTTTTTTTTTTTAAGAAAAAAGTAAGGTAAAATTATTAATTTTAAAATCGTTTATTAATTATTAGGTAACGCTGTATAGTTCTTTAGAGTGTCTCTTTTCATAAGTTATCATAGGTTTTGCAAATACGTGGTACAGAATGTACTTTCTTTTTTAAATTATTCTTTTTGTATCATAATTTCTTTCTTTTCAGTTTTCTTTGAACTTCCTATCCTTTTTTGACTTTATGTTTTCTTACTATGAATATATCGGTTTGAGTACTATTTTGAAATACATAAAACCAATTTTCGGTTAGCCGTAAGCAGAGTACATGCCCATGGGGGCATCCAGGATGCCTTTTCAATCAGCTCAGTAAAATTCTTTTTCATTCATTCATACAAAATTATTGATTTAGGTAGTATATTTTTTAAATGAATCCCTATGTTGATTTCTATGACAGGTGGGTGTGAAAGCAGTTTAAAAGAATTTTGCTCATCTATAGAAAACAAAATATTCTATCTTTTGTAAATAGCTAATTCATTAAGCGGTAAGTTCATTACCCTGAAAATACTGTCGTGATCAGTTAATTGAATATATATTTCAGCATTATTTATTTAAAAAACATTCAGACTCTTTTCAGAAATACAATATTTTGAAAAAGTTGCAAGTCTCTATATATTTTTTTGAAAATACCTACTCATATGAAAATCTATTCAAATGTCTTTTTGGTACTTTTCGGTTAGCCGGGCGCCAGTGATATATGTACATATATAAATATATATGTATATACATAAATATATATATTCATACATATATGTGTATATTATATGTATATATATGTATATGTATAGATATATGTGTATATATATATATATGTGTGTATATATATACATGTATATATATCACTGGCGCCCGGCTAACCGAAAAGTACCGTCTTTTTTAAATATGCAACATATTTCTCTTTTCAATATCCTTGCTCACGCATGCAATTATATAAAATATATATCTCATGATACCATATTCTGAAACACTACGAATACGAGAAAGAAGTACCGTCAATCCACGACTTTGTCCACACCGATTTTACTTTGTCCCACACCTCAGATAAAATGTATAAATAAATAAAATTTCTTACACTAAAACTAATCAGTAATGCCGAATTCTGATAGATTGCAGCAGTAGCTTAAACAAAAATTACTGAATTCTGAATTTTATAAATTGAGTTTGGCATTACTTGCGTTGTTATTTTGTTTACCTTTTCGCGCGTGATTTTACTGGTAAGAAACTGGAAAAAGTTATTTTTACTTTATGCTGTAAAGTGAAGAAAACATTTTTTTATTCTTAATACGTTTTCTTTACAAATAAATGAGATGTAAATATATTAAATTGATATTTTAGATTTTACCTTGACTTTATTCACAACCGGCATTTTGAATGTCAATTCGGGGTGAAATTGTTACCGGACAAAGTCACCACAAATTTAGTTAATTTATTATATTAAATTTTTCTGAAAATATAAACTTTGTACTAAAATATATTTATAATTTTTGTACATATGCTGATGTAATAATTTCTCATACAAATAAATCTCCTGTAGGTAGTCGTAGTTATAAAAATTATACATATTATACACTGCAGAAAGCAGTAAATCTAGACACACAGCAGTGTGTCAGCCAAGTTCATCTAACATACTAGTGTGTTATATTACAAATTGAGTTTGGCATCACTTGCGTTGTTATTTTGTTACCTTTTCGCGCGTTATTTTACTGGTAAGAAACTTACACGAACCATTTCGAGCTGTTTCCGCCAAATTTCGACACTCTACTACTGCAAATCTATTTGATCTACGTACTTGTAATTTTAGATCTGTAGTAAGGCCTCCTTAATTATCCCGACTCCAAAATTTTATAAATAACGCATAATTAGTTTCCGAGATAATGGTATTTGAAAATGTTTGATAATCGATAATTTTATCACTGACTCACTCCCTCATCAAAAAGATCTCATATAACTACTGCACCTACAGACTTCAAATTTGGTACGAAATTCGTTTACACTATAAGCAATCAAAAATAAAATCTCTGAAAATCGATTAATTACCCACTTGGGGGTGTCCATTTTTACTTTAACGTTACGTCTATTAGGCGAAATTTTAATTTGCCAAAAAAAGCGCCAAATGTTGAATCCGGGTTGGCCTTGCAGCAAAATCACCTGATTATCAGCCATTTTTGGCTAATTTCAGATAATTAATTTTTTGAGTAATGGTGCATAAAATTTACCTTTTTAGACACATTATGAAAAACCAAAAACATCATGAGAGCATACATATATCGAAATATGCATATATTTCGAGACATCCGCAGTTGAAATTCGTGTAATCTTAGAAATAAAAATGTAAACAAAAGAGAGTCATTCCTATGATTCAAATAAATATTAATCATGGATGTGTAGCAACCATGGGTCTAGAAAGTGTAGCTGTGGATAACCTTGCGGTGTCTCGGACTTTCAACGCCAGTGCTACGGGTACTCTACGGATTTCCGCTGCGAATAAAAGTATTCTACCGATTGCCGTTGAGTATAAAGATGATGCTTGCAGAGGACTGTCAAGTATCATTTCGATGTCTTTCGATAGGGACACGTATATTCAAACTGTTGGATACGGAGGGTTTTGAAGATGCATATTCTTGCTGTGCTGTAGTTTCGGTGGACGAATTCGAATTTTAATAATTACTGTCTGTTTATTTTCAAGTTTGTATGCTGTGTGTCAAATAAATCTTATAATTAAGCAAAAGGTGCATTAGCATTTTTTTTTAAATTATAGTTTGAGCCAATACTTTTCATACTATTTGTTTGATATTATTTGGATAGCTTCGCAATTTTATTTATAAATATGAATCGGACTGTGGATTTATATGTTAATGAGTCTGTAATGATAAAACATAAAATTATGTCAATATGATTATTGTTATTTCAGAAATAATAAAAATTTCGAATCAATACTTTTCGTTTCAAAACAAAGATTAAATACAGCAGTATTAAAATACAGATTTCTGCCGCAAATTGACAGCCAAATATTTTGTTGTAGGAAATTTAAATTAAATTGAATGTTGCCTGGTGAATAAAATAATCACTTGTAAACACATTAAAACCATTAAGTAAAGTGTTTAAGTATATTGTAACTGCACAAAAAGTAATGTCTAACAAAAACATAACTGTGAAAAAAGGGAGCCAAGTTCTGTAAAAAAAAAAAAAAAAAAAAAAAAAAAAAAAGGAAGAAGTGATATGTAAGTGGGTGCCAGGTTCAAATAAAAATCACTCAAACTTATCTACTGAAGTATTATAGCATTATTTAAATTGCTTAAAAATAAAAATTATTGATAGCATATTAATAATAAATCTAGAACTTGGCAGGTTTTTGATAAATATTATGCCTATCATTTTCATGTCTTAATAAAATGATGATGGTAAGATAATAATATTAATAACACTGTCATTATAATAATTTTTAATATTGTTATTATTATAAACAAATGACTTGTGTTAAAGATTTGATGAACAAATAAACACACAGATACACTTCCTCTCGTCTTTGATTATCACTCTAGCACCCCCACCCCCGGAAACCTCAATACAAACTAAGGTCTGACAAAGAGACAGATACACTTAGGCTTGTCCTTGGTCATCACTCTGGAGTCTCCACCCCTTTCAGGAGCCTCAATAAACTCAAATTAAGGCCTCCAAACATGAAATAACAAGTTTTGATATAATAATATCATTAATAATGATAAATGACTCTTAGGTAAAAACTTGGCAATTTCTAGATTTATTATTAATATGCTATCCGTAATTTTATTTTTTAAACAATTTAAACAATACTATAATACTTCAATAGGTAAGTTTGAGCGAATTTTTTGAAATTTGGCACCCACTTACATATCACTGATTTTTTTTTTTTTTTTTTTTTTTTTTTTACAGTTATATTTTTGTTAGATGCTGTTTTATTACATGTTTAAGCCAAATAATAGACGCTGAAATATATTCAGCTCTCATCACTACTTTAAAGGATAAGCTAAAAGGATTTTAAAAATTTAACCCTTCAAAATGTATTTCTTCTAAAATAATATTTTTCAGTGCCTAAAATAAGTTAAAATATCTAAAATCTTGCATTTTTGAAAAACAAAAATTTTACTATGTCTTAATTGTTAATTGTATTACATGTCTTGTATGATGGTTATTTTTGAATAAAATTTCTTTTTTCTGCTTATTTGCTTACAAAATTTGTACTTTTTAATGGCGAAAGGGCGTATTTTTTATTATATTTTAATACTCAATCATACAAGCGGGATTGCATGATTTTACAAGGTTTTTATGGCTAATTCAAGGATTTTTAGTTATGAGACAAAGTCACTCCAAGTCAATGTGACTTTGTTCCACTTGAAAAAAAAATTTAAAAACCTTATTCTTTAAAAATGTTAAATGTGAATTTTAAAATTAACAAGTGATAACTTGGAACTAGAAGAAAAATAATTAGAAATTTTTTAAATGAAAATTTCCACAAAAAATAAATGAGACAAAGTCATCCCGGTTGACTGTATCTTAATCAATAATAAGTATATGTTAATTATCTTTTCTTAAATTATATTATTCTTATTGCAACACATTTGTTCTTCAAGATTGCATAAAGTCTATTTTCATTAGTTGCCTTTTCATCAATTTTTCATCAGTTGTTCTTATTTTTGGGCATTTTCAGCTTCAAAGCTCCACGCATAGCGTCAATAAATTTGTTAGTTCTACTGCGATACTTCTGGACTTCCTTAAACATAAATAAAGAGAAAAATTATGCGTCAAGCATAGTTTATGAAGCACTTTCCAACACTTCCAGAATACTTATTATAAGTGTTATTACAATTTTTGTTTCGGAAAAACAGTTTTGATGGTCATTCTAATCTCCCCAAAATAGTCATATTTGGAAACTTTTAAACCTATTGTGTAATCATTCATAATCTTGCCCACTGCCGATTCACTAAATAGCTTACGTGATTTGGCGCTATCAAGTATTTTTGCCATAGCTTTTTATGTTCTGAATTTTCAGTAATTGTAATATTTCAGGATCGTTTTATTACTCTAAATTCTTTAGATTAACCACCTCATTGTACGGATGATTTTATCCTATTTTTTAAATTATATTAACTTTTCAATGACGAAACATCCACATCTGTTCCAGAATATGAATAATATCTCCTGTAAGAAATATACATATACAAATGTAAACTCATACTACGAGACTTGAATACAAATTACCCGCACGATATTTTTGTAATTTTCGTTTGGAAAAAAAAAATATTTCGGTAATCATTCTATAGTAGTTAAATGGTAACTTGTATCAAAATGAATTCTCATTTATTTCAATAGAATGGCTAAAATCACCCGAAAATAATTTATTTTGCTAATAAAATATCGCAGGAAAATAGTGCGAGTTACTTGAATTTTATTATTTTCATACTATATTTATTATTTCCATATGCAAATATGCTACTTATATATAACTAATAAATTAAAGAGCAAATTAAAAAGAAATGCATTTTAAAATTTGTAAAAAAATATGAAAATAAAATGTTTTATATTTCCCGAACAGATGCAAAATATTTTCCAATAATTTAAACAATTAATTTCTAAATTCTAATAAAGGTATCGACAAATTTTCAAAGCTATTGGATATATTTAAAACCTCCAAATCGAAAATTTAACATCCATAATTTTACGTTTAAATCCATTATTCAAATATGTAATTTTCATTTCAGTTAAAAACGAAATTTGATAATCGTTTGCATTTCCATAGGAAAGCATTATGACCTACAAAGAAATGTTCTACATTTTTCGAACGAATGAACCAAATATAACTAAAAACTATACAGCTAACTGCGGGTACCTCACCAATATACCCACCAAAAATCAACCTAATTGGACTTTTTTACGGCAGTTATCGCGGAACAGAGAGACAGACAAACAGACAGACGGAAACCAAAAACTTCTATGGTAACTTCTATACCAAAAACTTCTTCGCGTCTCCACAGTGAGCCTTCACTGACGTTTCGGCAAAAAGCATAAAACCGTTGTAAATTCACTACAGTTGGGAAATTTGTAATTGCAATTAATTTCAACGTAATTAAAATTTAATGGTATGTAATTAAATATAGTTACAATTACATGCCAAAAAAACTCCTGCAGCACTGTAGCCGGAACCAGCCCCATCCCATTATTTGAAAAAGTTTCTGTAATTGAATATGTATAACTGTAATCAATTACATACAATAAACTTATAATTACGTTGCAGAAAATTGCTTTTAAAAATTGGCCCAACTCTGAAACTCATCTTCAGCATTTTCCACCAATAGGCGAAATGCACGTGAGTTTCATTGTAGAAACCTGTATATGTTATCAGCTGATTTTTATATACACCACATATTAAGCTAAATTTTATTTCAGATAAAAACGCATAACACAACTAACAAGAACGAAAAATCATGCGTCAAGCATAGATTATGTAACACTTTCCAACGCTTCCAAAATAATTTTACGAATCATACTCTTTTATAAGCTAAAAGATAACATCTAAGTAATCCGAATACTTTATTCAGCCCTGTATAGGATCTATAGATTTGTATATATACTACATAGGATGCTAAATTTTAGTTCAGTTAGGAAACACGTAGCACAGTTTAAAATTCTCCGTCTGGAGTTAAATAATACGGAAATGTGTTCCCGAACTTTTGTACTTCCCTGTATAGGATCTACAGAATTTATACACACCACGTAATATACAAAAAGCGATTTAAAATTAAAATCGCATTCAGTAACTTAAAACGCACTTCCAGGAATTATTGTTAACATACAGTACAGAATTCTTTTGTGTGTCCCTGTAAATGAACGATAACTGCTATACACACAATATTCTGTAGTAAGTCTCTTGTAATGAACCTTATATAAATTTCAATGCGTTTAAAATAGTGAAACATTATTTAAATAAACCGCAGACGATTTTTCTCCATAGACGTAATGTAACGGAATTCTTTTGACTGTCCCTGTAAAGTAAGTATAAGTGCTATGCACACCCTATTCCATATTAAGCTTCTTCTAATGCACCTTAGTGATATATATAAATTTCAATGCGTTTAAAGTATTGAAACATTATTTAAATAAACCGCAAATGATTTTTCCCCATAGACCGCAATGTAACGGAATTCTTTTTAGTGTCCCTGTAAAAAAACTATAAGTGCTACACACTTCCGTTGAAATAGGGAACATGCTATACATAACGATTATAACATATAAAATTTGCAGGGCAATCCGAGCATATTTACGGGAGTTAGAGCACGGACAGACGGCAGACGGCAGACGGCAGACGGCCAGACGGCCAGACGGCCAGACGGCCAGACAAACCGAAGTCATAAACACTTTTCAACTAGGTTGGAAAGTGTTAAAAACACATTTCCAGCAGTTACCATCCATAGACAGCAATGTGTCCATTACTTTACGTAGCTCTGTATATAAGTTTACTCTAGAAAGTTTTTAAAGTGTACTAAAAATTTTTATGCACCCCAAGTTTTACAGCTGAATTATAAATCAGGTGTAAAATGCATCACACAATTAAAAACAACCATTAGGTAATTCACACCCAACAACAGTAATGCTTTCGAATTTTTTTATGTAGTCCCGTATATGATTAATTGAATTTTTAGATACCATACAATGTGCAAAAATTTATATTATACTAAACACAAAAGTTGAAAACCCACTTATAGCAATTATCGTTCATAAACAGTAATGTAACCAAATATTTTGTGTGTCCCTGTAAATGAATGGTAAAACTAGGCTGCGCCGCCAGACGCCTGAGATGCGCCCAGCGCGTCTTCGACCACCGAACCCAAATCCTAAGGGACTTATAACGCGCACGGCCGGATTTGTCTCTCCGTATGCGCTTTGGTCTTGGAACTGCCACCTGCGGACCCCTTGAACCCTTAGATCCATGTGTGGACGACATAGGTCGCTGCGATACGCGGTGGATCCCATTATCAGAGGAAACCACCACGAAACACTTGGGGATGGGCCGGTGTCCCCCAACAGCTTCGTAGCTGGAAACCCATAAGGGAGCCAGGTCCTGGGCCTTAAGTCAGGTTTTCCAAACTTGCACTTACTTTATCATAACTCGAGGGATGTGGAGACCTACAAAGGTAACCACAGTTCCCTCTTGTAATGGGTTAAATTAATGACAAAATGAGGCTGCGCCGCCTGGCGCCTGAGGACCACCCTGCACGTCTTCGTCCATCGAACCCAAGTCCTGAAGGACTTTTAGCGCGCACGATCAGATATTTCTCTCCGTATGTGCTTCGGGCGGCTGGAGGACAACCACCTACGGACCCTCCAACCTATTACCCATGTGAGTGACGACAGAGGTCGTTACGGTACGCGGAGGATCCCATAGATCAGAGGAGACCTCCACGTAGACACTTGATGAACCATCGAATAACCCAGCGACTTCGTCGCCGGAACCCCATAAGGAGAACCGGTCAGTATGTCATATGCCGAGCTCTCCGACGGCCCTTGCTTTCCCACGGCGTCCGAATATCGAGTCGCATGGAAGGGCGAAACAACTAGATCTTCTGCCGTGGGTTGTCGCTACGTGCGACGTAGGAACTTCTCACCAACCCGGGACCGCGAAGAAACTTGGTCCTTGACGCACAGACACGTCTTGGCTAGGGGCGTCCCTTTCTAAATGGCTTACTAAATGAATGATGAATGCTATGCACTCTATTTAAAATGGGAGGAATGAACTTTGTACCATTATATTAAAAATAAATGAATAACGTAAAAAAATAGCACAAATAAAATATATATAATATGGTAAACAGCTGTTTCGAATCCTCTAAAGCTCCATCATCACCATACAATGTGCAAAAATGTAACTTATAATAAATACAAAAGCTGAAATCCCACATAGAGCATTTATCGTTCATAAACAGTAATGTAACCAAATATTTTGCGTGTCCCTGTAAATGAACGATAAACACTATGCACTATATTTAAAATGGGATGATTGAACTTTGTGCCGTTATATTAAAAATAAATGAACAACGTAAAATATAGCCCAAATAAACTGCATATAAATTGGCAAACAGCTGTTTCGGACCCTCTAAAGCTCCATCATCAGTGCCAATGTTGCAAAAGTTAAAAACAGATGTAAATGTTTAGACTATGTCTGCTAGGGTCTTTGCTCGCGGCCAAGGTGGAATGGCGATGAGAGTTGAAAAAACAAACAGCGGAGTCAGGAGTCCCATCTGACGGAGGAGACCAAAATGAATCGCTTCGCCCGTCTGGACGAGCCTAAGCAGGGAGGAGAAAAGAGGGATGTAAAGAGAGTGAATTAAAGAAAATGTAGCCAGATGCTTGAAATATTTGGTGTACTGGACATATTATTAACCAAGTTCTTTGTATTCGTCCAAGCCGCCCAAGCCCTTCGTGATAAGCCTCCCAAAAATCAAGATCGAAAATTAATGAGCATTTTTTAATTACTGAACCTTCGGAAAAATTAGAATTGTGATTGTTAGACCAGCAATGGTTAATTATTGCTGGTCTAACAATCAAGCAGACCGCAAGTTTGGATTTCCGCTTGTTTTTCAGTTTTAATGGCTCTCGAAAATATGGCTTAAATAAACCGGTTCTCGGAGGAGGGGGGAGAGAGGAAGTATTGTGTTAAACATCGGCCAGTTTTGGCCATATTGCTATAGATGAGATGCCTTCAGGCAACTTTTGAAAGGAAAGTTACCCGAATTATCGTTCTCGTATATAGAAAGCAGTGAAAACTTTTACATCCAACCCGTCTAAACCGCGTTAGATTTGAACCCGTGGACATCAGTACAGGCACCTCATTTTGGCGTCGTCGGCATGTTAACTACTGGACTGAGTGAGTCGAAACCGGTACTCGGATAACCGAGACTCTACTTTTTTACAGTTTAAGATCGTATAAATTTTCGTGGGTTGCTAATCAATTCAAAATCTCTACTTGCGGTAATTATAATTTATATGATAAATACCTCATATAAAGCATTTTTAGTAAAATTGCCGTTTACTGTCAATTTTTTTGACAAAAAGAAATCTACTCATGATTTACTGCTACCATATTCCCTTTATGAAAATGTAACTTTTTCAGGTTTATCTTATTTTAAAGCATAACTGACTTCAAAATATTGTTATCCAGCTCCAACAATTGTGTTAGCTGTAAGCCCAAAAACACAGATTGATGAAACAGGATCATTAAATGAAGACTTATGATCGGAATGATATCTGTCAGAATGCTAGCTGAAAATATTTGTGGAGTGTATTATTCTAAATTTATAAAATATAGCAGTCCAGATCTTGTTGAATTTTCAAAAGCCTCCAAAATTCTCTGAGTTTAGTTTCTGCTAGATCATTTTATATTTTGAACTAGAAATACTTCTTTTCTTCTTACTATTACTAAAAAAAAATACACACATAATATGTTAGAAATAGTATCATTCAGTTAACAGGGATAAAAAACGCGCGGTAAAAATTATAATGTGCGGTTACAATCTTTTATTCTAAATTAATATTTTCTTACAATTGTGTATAAGTTATTTTTAACAATGTTTCTAAAATACTGAATCGAAATTCTTATCAAAAGAACATTGCATTCAATTTGATCGTATAATTGCATTAGTCACAATTTTTCTTATCTGTTTGTTTACAAAAAATTAACTCACACTCCATTTAAAAAAAGCGAAATCTTGTTATAAATGCTAATAAGTTAGTAATCTCAAAGACCTTGACTAATTCTGTAAAAAAATAAAGGATCTAGATCATGATTTACAAGGAAGGTCTCCTTAAAGCACTGTAACAACGGGCTTCAAGCTAGAGCAGTATTTCGCACGAAAAGATATATTCTGTCCTTTAATAGGAAAAAGAAACAAGAATTTCGAAACTTGGAGGGAGTTATAGCATTCCGGAGCAATGACCGGGGTTCATCCGCCCCCACCAGAGTGAAATCTGAAAAGAAAAGATGCAGTCTGTTTTAGAGACAGCAAGAAGCTGGTTTTCTGGTAAACAGCTCCGGTTTTTGGAGTTAGTTTGATTTTAGCTGGTTCCAGTGGCGGAACAATAATGCTAATTAAAAGACAGAAGTTTGTTCTGCTGTGATCACGAGAATCACAAAAAAGCTGTAATCGAAAAATATTGTACATAATCTATTTTGTTAATTATTTAAATTAAATTTGTTTTAATTGAATCCTGTTGATTTTCAATTATTTCGCAAACTGTGACGATATAATGAATTTTAAATGAAGTTACGATATTGCAGCTATAATAATGGTGGCAGTGCTTGATGGGATAAAACTGAACCGCGCCGCCTGGCGTCGAGCGGCTCCCGTCAGGCACGTGAACCGCCGTACCTAAGTGCTGAGGGACTTATAACGCACTCGACCAGGAGAGTCCTCCTGTAAGTGCTATGGCCGTGGGAGCACCGCCACCTGCGCACCACTCCATTCAACCCAAGATAATGACGATAAAGGTCGTTGCGATATGCAGTAGAGCCCAAACTTCGAGGACACCACCAAAAGAACACATGGTGAGACGTTGGAGTCCTTCGACGGCTTCGTAGCTGGAACCCTAAAGAGGGAACCGGGTCCTAGGCCATATGTTGAACTTCCCCGATGGCCCTCGCTGTACCGCGTCTTCCGATCGTCGAGTCCTAGGGAGGGAGGAAACGACTTGTTTATCGGCCGCGGTGAGTAGGAGGACCCTCTCGCCCGCCCGGGATCTCGAGGAAAAGGATCCCTGACGCGCGCCCAGGCTAAGGCTGTCCCTCCAGTGGCTTTGCTTCCGGCAAATCATTCAGAAAAATGCAGGTGATCCCCGATCGACTCCACTGAGAAATCCTCCACATGTAATAACAAACATACATAAATACAAAGACAAAACAAAAGCACAACAAGTGTTAGACAACAACGGAAAGTTAAGTGAAGAACCACTATCGGACTCTGAAGGCCGTGGAAAACTCCTTCCAGAACGTCAAAGAGACGGTCCCGATCGAGATTAGTAGATAGAAAGTTATGTGAAGACTCCCGCTTGTACAACCATCGGGCGCGGCAAGCTCCGTTTACGCAAAGACACGCTAGATTAGCTTTCGACCTAAGGTTTGATTTAGGTTTGGCCGCCGTCATTTTACTGACGAGCCTCCGGCCCGGTTCCTCGTGATCGAACAATCCAGGAAAAGAAACCAAACAAAGGAGTTGATACGGTCGCATGGTAACTTGAGTGGCTTCGAGGACTCGTACCAGTCTTGGTACGAACGGGCAATCCCCTTTCTGATTGACCGTTGAGGGCGGCTCACAACTACCCCAGTTACAGAGGGAGACGCGAGGGACGACGCGCAAGCATTTTCGATCGTAAGGGCTCTCGGCATCCCTAATCCTTGCTGCGGTCTACGTCCCGCCGCCTGCCAGTACCGAGGGATGCTGACGCACTGACAAGAGACACAACGGAATCCAAGCGTTCCTTGTTTTATAGAGTTCGTCCTCACCTTCATCGCACCTTAGATAAGTTTTGGAAGCTGCCCTACCACCGTTCACTAGCCGTTTCCCTCGTGTCACCATCCTCGGCGCAGTGCACCTCGGCACAAGATATTGACCTACGCAATATCCTTTTACCACCCGGCCATCCCGAAATCCCGTGGAGACAGCAATCTGAACCCACGTCGGCTGTCGTTACCGACCATGGTCCAAAGATGAAGTTCTACACATAGTACCTCATAGTACACATAGTACACATTGTAAAGGAGGGGACAGCCCAAAGTCGTGTGGGTGATCATCCAGCACCCAGCCTCCGGTACTGTCGGCTAATCGGACACCACTTTCCTACCGGCATACCTCGTTGAGATGGTGGTTCGTCAGTCTCCTGCTCTCGTCGTGTCGAAAAACATCTCGCTGTGTCGGGCTTCCGGTCATCTTCCCCACTAAAGGGGTCGAGTCAGAACCACCAGGAGGAGCCCGATGGAGGTGCTTGATGGGATATGGGAACTAGAGGAATTAGTTCCACGAATCCTCAGCCACCTTCTACAAAACAAAATGCGTAAGCCGTGCAGTTAATTGAATTTATTAGAGCGCGTTTCGTTGTCGAACTTTGTCGTCAATTGCTATGTTTTTCTGAACTGTCAATAATCTGGAGCAGTATTTTCTGAAATTTTGAGTCTCTGTAACGGTCGATAAATAAATACGACTCTAACAGCGTCCACTACACTTCGTTGTGTTTGCCGGAATTAAAGTTTTCCGATAATACCCCAAGTCATAGATTCCGATAAATCACGTTGCTGTGACATTTTCAAGTCACCTTTTCTTAAAGCAAAAGCAAAGCAATTGGATTTCACTACTAAGACAGTGAAAAGGACGTTTCTTCGGAATCTCGTTTTCGGCACTTATCTTCTTTTTCTGGTTTTTGAAGTCATGAACTTTGATTTGCATATGAAGTTTTCTTCTTCTGTTTTTGTGCTACGCTTTAAATTATTGATGTTTTATTTTACGTTACTTATCGGTGTAAGTATTTGCGTAATTTCGTTAAAACCGTGTGCTCCCCTAATGGTTTTGAGCAGTGTATTTTAATTCTATTCAAAAATGTTCACACTGAGAAAAGATATGAAAACCGTATTTTTGATAAACCTATACAATGTTTACAATACACATTTATAAATATGAGCTTTATTAGAATCGCATATTAATCTACTCCAGCTACGGATTTAATTTATCTTAGAGAAGAGGATAAGAATCTGTCTTGTAGTTTAAAAATGCACGATATACAGGGTGGAAATAAAGTCTTTCCCTGATTACAATAATTTATTGCAGAAAAACTAATATAATTAGGCATATAATTGTTTCAATATATTGTAAAGACATGTATGAAATTTTTAATACAAGTACTTACGTCAGTAAATTTTGATGTGAGCATCCTTGGTAGCTCGAAGAATGTCAAGGCGATATTCCATTTCTCGCCACGTATTGCCCAAAATTTGGGCTGTCACTCAAAAGACACAGCATGCGTGATCTTGACCTAGAGTATTTCAATATATTTTATTGGCACAAACACTTGGCACAACTTGTTGCAAACACTCTGCCCTTTATGTACTCCCAAAAGAAAAAAAAATCTAGAGGAGTTGGTTCATCCAGTCCGATCCATCTTCCAGGAAATTTGTCATCAAGGAACTCACGAACGACGGTAGAGACTTGACTAAAAAAATTACGAACATGACTTTTAAATAATAAAAATTTTACAGTATTACGTTCAATGGTTATTTCGTAATATTTTTTTGTAATCAGGAAAAGACTTTATGACCACCCTATACATTAATATTTAGATACTTCCTCAAAATTATATTTCAGTACGGAACCGAAGGTAATATAATTTGTTTTCTCAGATAACATTCAGAAACTAAAAACTGTTCCATTTTTAAGATGGTGCTGTATGTTCAAGTAATTTGTATGTGTCTAATTTAAAAAATAACTAAGAAGAATTATGTAATTTCAGAGTTATATTATCTGTTAGCTGACTTGGAACGGTAACTATCTTTAAATTAACTGGTCCATGTAACATATAATATTTTCAATTTATGTCTGGCTAAAATTGCCTGAACATAGATTTTAATATTCAAAAATATTTATACAAAAAATACTCCCATAATTCTAAACAGAAATTGATAATAATTCAAACACTTTTAATAAAAGATACGATATTAGAATCTTATTTTTTATATTATTATTCTAAAATAAGACTATCTTACCAACTATCAAAATCACGAAAATTGCAATTTACTTTAAAACTTATGCATAGGGAAAATGAAAGTCATTCCTTCTATTTCCAGTCTGAAAAATTTAAGA
Organism: Maratus michaelseni; assembly: GCA_963931845.1. Lineage (NCBI taxonomy): Eukaryota > Metazoa > Arthropoda > Arachnida > Araneae > Salticidae > Maratus > Maratus michaelseni. The sequence goes on from OZ007586.1 coordinate 366,297,123, forward strand.
AATATTTTCATATGAGACAGGCACTGATTATACATGTGGGTTGATTAAAATAACAGTTGCTTAATTTTAATATTTACTTAAAATGTGATAGTGTTCTATATCTTGTAATCTAGTTTTTAATCTATGCTTTCTTTTTTATCAAGATTAATTTATAGAATGAACTCTGCATGTGTGTGCAACTTGGCTTATCTGTTTTAGAACGATATGATATACAGGGTATAAAACCTGTAAGTTACCCACATATCCGTTTTATTTATGAACGGATGTAGCTAAAGTTATAGAATTATTGTCTACGCATAGGTAAGTGAGTATGCAGTACACAATGAGACAACTTGGCAATATCCCTAGCTGTGAAATGCGGAACTTAGCGATGCTATCTAGAAACTACTGAAATATGGTTAAAAGTCAATTAGAATATTTTTCGCGTCGTCAATTTAGTAGGTGATGACACTCCAAGTGCATGAATAGAGTAAACCTAAATTTAAAACAGCGAAATTAATTTGGTGCGATTTGCACAGTGTTGTAATTGAGCGAATTCCTAATGACTCAAGATTCACGAATCTGACTTAGTTGTGATGGTTTTTGAAATGACTCAATTATGAAATTCTGCACGCGAGATTAATTTTTCACGTGAATTGAGTTTAAATTACAACTCAAATTCAGATTCATTTTTTTTCTCGGAAAATATTTTCATTGTTAAAAGTGTTTTTGCATTTACATAAGGGTTAATCTTAATGAAGTACTCAGTGTTTACACATTGGTGAGAGAAGATTTCGCCAAAATGCACTAAATATTTCGCCTGATTCATCCAAAGTTTTTTTTTTTTGGAAAATCAGCCGGATTTTCCGCCAGATCAAAATTGTACGTTATTATTATTATTACTTCCATTCTGTTTGAAGAAATAATGAATTAAAATATGTAAAAATAAATCTTTAACTTAAAAGAAAAAATTATGTTTCAAGCGAAAAATAGAAAAATATTATAGTTCAATTATAACAAATTCTGTAGCTGCTATGGCAAACAACCTATCAAAAATGGAATTTTTCCCAACCCTATTGATACCGTCTTAGCAAATTTTACGGTATGTAATTTTATGATATGATAAAATTGAAATAAACTAAATTCAATATGTATGCATTATACATTCTGGTTTACATGTTTCTTGTGTTGTCGTGTTTAGGCTCCTTACTGCGGGAGGAGGAGGGTATACGGGAGTACAACCCCCCCCCCCCCGGTTCAAATTTTGATGAATTCCTTTAGACTTGGTACAAAAAACAAATTTGTTAAACGTGTCCCTTTTTTTTGCATGGAATAAAGTACACAATAAAACCTGTGAAAACAAAATTGCAAGGTCCCGGTAAAAATCTGTTTTAGACAGGTTTCCTTCATGCCCTTTATAGCTTTTATACGGCCCTTTATAGCTTTATTTTATCCTTTTCGCCAGAACCAATGGCGGATCTAAGGGGAAAAGTGCGATGGATTGAAAAGGGGTCTGCAAACTGACATATATAAGCCGGTTTTAATGTTTGTATTTCTTAATTATTCAACCAGCATTCCATATCTGTTGAATAAATGTTTATTTAATGTTTCAAAACATTTTTTACTGAATTACATCTGATCTTACACAAAGAAACAAGCAGTCTTATACGCAGTCACTCTTTTTTACATAATTCTGAAATCTGGCCGATAAATGAAAGAAAATTAATCCCTATTGTAAAGCAATTATGATAAGTAGTGTACAATTATATCTCTAATATTAATTTTATATTTTATATAAAAAATAACATATAATATCTATATATATATTTGTCTTACGTGGCGCGAAAATTGGGCTGAATTTGTAACTGAAGGTTTGGCAACAACTGTAGTTTCCAGAGCTCAGACCAATGAACAGACTAGATTGTGTTAGATTAGCTTCACCTCCAATATGGCGGATTGAAACCATAGAATGAAACTCAAACTAGCAATTATTAAAAATAAAATAACATGTACGTATTCCAAAGCGTCTGAGATGATTCCTCATTTTAATTATGAGCAATATCGTTAATTTCAAATGAATTCTCAACTCTTATTCAGAATTCATTTACGAATTTCACTCACTCAAAAGTCGGAGAAAAAAAAATCAACTGTGTAGATTGCACCTGGCGCCATCTGTTGATGCATTGAGGAAGTAAAAAATAATTTCTACGTAGTTTTTTTTTTCTAATGAATTTAAGTCGTGCTGTACAAAAGATCCTTTTTTCATAGTATTTAAAAGATTTATATGCTCATTGGTAGCGCCAACTAAATACATTTTCAGTTGTGTTTTCAACGGAGAATTACTTTTTTACATAAAAAAAAATCTCAATTTCATATGTTCAAATGTTTTATGGTAGAACTCATTCCGGCTAGAATTGCTGAAAAAAAAGGGGCGAGCTGTGACCGGGTAGCGGTATCAATGTGAATTGCTTCGCAATTCACGGGGGGTTGGCGAGCGTTAGCGAGTAGGGGTCTGAGCCCCCTAGTTAATATTAAATTACTGTAACTTCTCTAAATAACGGACACCTCGTGTTTGCCAAATTTGTCCTTATTCGGAGGTGTGTGGTGTGCGCTATTCATACGGCTAAAGCACGCAAATATTTGTGTTGGAGATTGATAAAGTGTTCGCTAAATAATGGTGTCCATTATTCGAGAGTGTCCGCACGGAGGTTTTATTGTACATGCTATTACTTCTGATTAGCTGACAAATTGTACAGTCCTGAGGTGTTCACTATCCAGATGCTTTACCATATAAACCATTTAAAAAGTGTTTTCGAAATAAAGGTGGCTGTTATTCGGGTGTGCCCCTTATGGAACTTTTACTGTATATAGTTCTTTAAGTGAAAAATATTTTAGACTTTATTTTTAAAAATCAACCCGAATACGACCCGCAGCAAAAAATTATAAATGAGCCTTTTCCGCAACGAAAAATAATTTTGTGCTAACCCGAGTCAGGTTGGGTTCGCGTTAAATCCCGACCCGACGCCGGACATTTATGATATTTCCTAGCGCAAACCTTGGTTCAGAGGGATAGTAACATTCCCTTAATCTACACCAGCGTGGAACCTCCTATCTTCTATATAATCCCCCTTCCCCTCTCCTTTGGAAAATATCTAGATCTGGCCGGAACAAAAAACTAGTCTGCTTAATGCATGATTTTGTTATAGATATGTTCCGTTTTTACAAGTTTTACTGTATGCTAAAACGATTTATTCATATAGAATTCTTTTGTTCTATAAATATACATATATAATATCTTAGTTCATTTTGAGTATAAATATAACGAAATCTTCTTGAATATGCAAGTAAATCTGGAATAATTTTTCAGTACTGTCAGGTTTCTGACTTTAACAGAACCTATGTTGTATTATCTAGTTAATTTAATTAATTATATTTAATAATTATTATATATTACTGTATTCTGATATATATTTTCTTTTTTGTAAACTTCCGTATGTGATTTACAATGGAATTTCCTTGATCCATTCAGATATTTGTGGGATGTTCTCGGGGTCATTGTGAGAGGAACTAATCCGGTTTTGGAATGCGGATACAATGAGCACTGGATTCCTAGCGAACTGGGTTGAGAAGATAATAGAAAGGGGGAATGTTGTAGAGAAATGTTTCTACAGGTGTGGAAAACCCGTGAAGGAAGAACGACAGGCCTTGTTGATCTGGAGAGTGGGGTGAAGTGTGTGACACGAGTCAGTTGCTGGTGTGCAGTGGAAACAGTAGGTACAGCCAGTGTCCTGGGAGAGAGTAGCGGCGTAAACGAGCAGAGCCCAGCGTGCACAGGAGAGTGTAGGAGAAGTCTGAAAATTTATGTGAAGACGCCCAGAACCCGTTTTACGGAGGCGAACAAGAATGAAGAATCATTTGAATTAAGAACGGGTTTATATCGCAATTTTGTTTTAACTTCTATCGACTAAACCATTAGATTTATTTAAAAACTAAAAACATATTCTGAAAGATTGCACTCTTACATCACAAACGCCATAATCAATCCAAAAAAAAAAAATGATGTTAACCCTTTGAAAAAAAAAATTAGAAAAAGGGTCGTTTTCCCCGGTGAATGTTTCCCCCCTTACACCAACGCCTCTCAAGAGCGCAATTTTAGAGATACAGACAAACGAAACAAAGGTTCTTAAAGCCGAAACCTTCATCTAATCGACAGTATAATTAGTTTTTAAAAAATAAGAATTTTAACCCTTTCAAAAACACCGGCGAACGCAGGTGATTTCGCGCGTCACGAGATGATTATTTTTCTTACGCTAAAAGTTACTAAACGTTCGTATTTCAACACAATATTTTTAGAGCATCTATGTACACCAGATTTACATCACCTACAACAATTTCGAAACGTTCAGACGAGAAGGAATAATTTTTTAAAATAAAATTTGAGATATTTTCGACGAAAACCCATAATAATGGGTTGTTTCTGTGCGGCCACGCTCAGCTTCGGGTAACATTTTGAATATTTAATATACATATATTTTCACATAAATTTATAAAGGAATTGTAAACTGTTAATATATATTATTTATTATGTTATTTATAAACGACTAACATTTCAGAGAGTTCGGACGACGAAAACTATTTTTTTATGTTAACAGATCGACGCGAAAACAAAAAAGAAAAGCGAGAAGAAAACATATTTATTTTACAACCAGATAGCAATATTTCTGACGAAATTTTTATACGGGCTGTAAAACCGTTATATTTATAACTATTAAAATTTTCTTAGACAACAAAGTTTTTTTTTTTTTTTTTTTTTTTTTTTTTTAATTATGAAACGATTTTATGTGAAAAAAGAAGAAAATGATTTCTTGCGAGCACTTTTATCACTAATTATCAGTATGTTTTCATGATTTTGGCATTAAAAATATAAATTCATACAAAATCGGGTTAAAGATAAAAATTATAAAAATTAGGGGTTTATTTGTGGTTTTATCACGGGCCCGGGCAACGCCAACCGGATCAGATAGTTTTCTAATAAATCGACAACACTAAACAACTTTCTAATTGACTTCCTTTTCATATCTCTAGTAATTTTACAGATAGGATTGCTAAGTTCCGCATTTTGCCGCTAGGTGCTGCAAGTGATCTCATTGTGCAGCACATACTCATTTACCTATGTCAAGACACCACTTCTATACTAGTCGTTACATTTGTTCAGAAAATAACTTATGCACTTTCCGTCCTATATATGAAAAGGAAATTCCATAGCTAGAATTAAATTTGTAAATATGTTTTTTTAAGTTCACCTGAAAAATTATATGAAATAATAAATTGGCAAAACAAATTCAGTGAGCTTTATAAATATAAAAATTTCTTAAATGAGGTTTAGATTTAAAATATTTAAATCCCAAATCTATACTTTTGCACTATGTGCATTAAATTTAAAATAATTGATTTGGGCAAACAATAGAAAAGCATGTTTCTCCTTTTCAATATGTCTTCACAATTCTAAAATTTTCTTGTCATAACTATTTTTATTTTTTGCACGATTTTTATGAAAATTTAATTATGCAGTTAACGTTGAACTTATTTAATTTATCTGACACTGACTTATAAAAAATTTACATTATTAAAAAAAGCATTTAGTATTTTGGCTTTAAAAATTGGAGGTTGACCTTAAAAAAGTTTAAAATTTATAAATAAGTTTAAAAAATACATTTTTAGATTTAAAAAAAAATACTATATTTCAGATGCAGCATTCACTTGTTACATTTCACTTGACGTCATTTACGGCATGTGCGAGGCTAACGAAAAAGACAGGCTACCGCGGTGCGTTCCACTTATCTTTTTTTACAGACCGCTAGAGTGACGTGATGCTCTTTTCGTACACCTGCATTGGTGGATTCGAGCTTCACGTGATTCCCGCGGTCTGTAAAAAAAGATACGCGTAAAGCACCGCGGTAGCCTTTCTTTTTCGCTAGCCTCGCGACATGTGATTATACGCAGTGTTTCACTAAAATGCTAGCAAGTGAAATCAATAGCGGAAAAAATCTTTCTCTTTACATTACGCCTTTATATATTTTAAATATGTTGACTGACTTTGTTTTTAATTTTAGAAAATGTTTATGAAATCTTTTCTTTTGTGCTTATTTAAGAACTTTCTTTATGACAGCGTTTAATTAATGTCACATAAGGAAATAAAGAACAGGCTGATTTATTATAAAAAGAGAAAATGTATTTGTCTATATGATATCATCAGTGATTATTGACAGGAAACTAGGGTGTTACGGTCCCCATATTGTCACACCCTCACAGCCAATTCACTATTTATTGAAGTAATGTCACAACTATATTTGGGTTGGGTGGGGACTAGTTTTTTTCTTTCACCTGCTTGAAGTTATGTTGACTGTGTTGTATAAATATTTAATCTAATTTTAAGCAGCTACAATATACGCATAATGTTTCTTTGAATCTATAAAAGAACAGAGATTTTTTTTTTTGCGACTTAAAAAAAAATTCTAATGTGTGTTAATCAGAATTTTGAACAGATATTATAAAAGTATAGATATATATAAGATATATTTATATAAAAATTATAAGTGACAATGACTATAGTTATATAGTGTAGCTAAAGCTATTTCTTAAAAAAGCGGCCATTAGTAAGATATGATTTTTTTCTGAAGGATATATTATTTTCATTAACTCTGTATAGCGTAAATATTTTTATGCCACGCAGATTAATAGTTTCTCCTAACTAACCATTCGTCTTTCACTAACAGGAGAAAATTATGGGAACGCATTTTTTTTTTCATTTCACTTGCATAAAGGAATAAAAAACATGGAGATAATTTTCATTAAAAACGTACGATTATTCAAAATGTAAAAAAAGCAAAAATTCAAAGCAATGGCTGAAGCTGTAGGTAATGTCCTATCTTTAAAAGTATGTTTTAGGATATTCGGTATCTTTAACATAGTAGTGTAAGAGCACCAGTAATTGACTAGTACGTAACTGTAAAAAATAAATAAATATATGTGTAAGTATTCTACATTTGGTTGTTAGAAAATATATCTAGCATAATTAAAAATGAATTTTTACATATTATAGTTGCAATTAAAAATGTGCTTAGATGCAAGTGCGGAACAATTAGAAATATTTTAATATAGCTCCGCGAAAGTATCTGTCAATATTAGCAAAAGTTTTATGAGAGGTTCAGTTTAATCTTGTATTATGAAGTTAAATTTAATTCCCACGTTTAATTAATCAAGATGTGTAGTCTATTTAAATTTCTTTTATGTAAATAAATATACATATTTTCTCACAAAAATAAATATTTGTACAGTTTTAGGAACAAAAACAGTTTTAGAAACAAATACAATTTTAGGAACGAACAGTTTCAGAAAAATGTTGAGCTTTGAGGACCTAATGAACATTAAGATTCTTACTTATACCGCAATATTCAGTTTCTTTTAATGAAAAAAGAAGGGATTTCTCCAACATATAAATCATGTAGTTATTTTTTAAATTATTTTGGTCAATTTTTGCGAATTGCATTTTCGAATAGTTTAGTTTTTATAAATGAGACTTAAGAATTCATAATTCGAAATTTAGAATACTTAAATGCGTAATATTCACTGTTTTTTATTTTATAAAAATAAAATCTGATTCAGATTGCACTCAATATTTGAAAATGAACTGGTATGAATAAAATAAAAAATTAAATTAATGTAAATTTAAACGAATTATTCTTCATAAAAGAACGATGAACGAATGAACTAACTCCTGACTTTATCACTAGAGCGTACTGTAAGCATTCTCATCAAATGTCTATAATTATAACTAGTTGTCGAGGTTAAAAAAATAAGGGTATGTAAAACGACTTTAAGGGACAGACTATATTTGTACCTAATATTGAAAAGGCAATTTTCTATCTTCATTAGTTTGTTAACTATTGATTTTTAAAACTTTCTGGACTTTTGGATCACCCGTATCCAGTATACATATCTTTTGCCAGTAAATTTTAATACGAACATTCATATTTTTACTTACCCATCATACGTAGTATAGGGTAAGTCTTGCAATCATTTTGATATTCGAAAAAAAAAATTTGACGGATTTACACGTTTCAGACACTGGAGTTTCCGATAAACATATTTTTAGAAAAAAAAAATTGCCGTCCGTGTGTCTGTAAACGCTCTATCTCCCGAACAAATTGAGATAGAGACTTGGAATTTGGTATGTACTTAGTATGTAATAATGGGAAGAAGCTTATTGAATTTCAGTAATATTGATTATCCGAAACTATTTTTTTCGGACTCTCGAAATATTCGTTCTGATAAATGTTATATAAAATTTTTCGAAATTGTTTATTTTAAGGAGTGAATATAAAAGCCAACAAAAAAAAACATAAATTTTGCATACAGAATGAAGTCGATCGGATAATTAGTTGCCGAGATAGTTGTAATCATATTTTCCACGCTCTTCGATTTTTCATGACCCTGTATTTTTTCAAATTTCAATTTAAAGATATATTTTAATTGGAAATGAGACGCTTAATCCGACGCAGTAAACCGTTAGTTAATATGATTATCAAATTTTGCCGTCTGTGTGTGTGTCTGTAAACGCTCTTTCTCCCGAACAAATTGAGATACAGACTTGAAATTTGATATGTACTTAGTATGTAATAATGAGAAGAAGCTTATTGAATTTCAGTAACTTCGATTATCCGGAACTATTTTTTTCGGTCTCTTGAAACATTCGTTCTGATAGAAGGTGTATAAAAATTTTCGAAATTGTTTTTTTTTTAAAGAGTGAATATAAAAGACAATAGAAAAACATAAATTTTGCATTAAGAATGAAGTCGATCGGATAATTAATTGCCGAGATATTTGTAATCACATTTTCCACACTCTTCGGTTTTTCATGAAACTGTATTTCATTCAAATTTCAATTCAAAGATATATTTTAATTTGTAAAGAGACGCTTAATCCGACGCAGTAAACTGTTAGTTAATAGGATTATCATTTTTAGAGTTATAAGGATGTTTCTCTTACGCAATTCAGCAATAGAGCTTTCAAAGTTTACGACGTCATCAAGCTAGAATTTTATTCGAATTGCAATGCATTTTATAAATAGTTTACACATGTTTTATTTTCATATTTTATATTATGCATATCCATGATGGTAAGTATTACGGTGGCCCCCAACAACTAGTTTATTTTTACACTGGAAAAGAAGTGGCCAATTACTGGTGCAGCATCATTTTCCAACTAATATTCTAAATAATTTAAATTTAAAAGCAAAAAAAAAAAAAAAAAGACAAAATGTTTTCGAATTATGAATCATCATATCTTAATTAGTATTTAGGGAAATTTACAGAAAAATATGTCAGTAGTTACAATACCAAAAAAACTAAAATTCAAGAAATTCCCTCTAAATGGTAAATTACTGGTGTGTTCGTTCACCCTACAAATAATCGTTGCTGTACCATTTCTAACGCCATTTTATAACTGTTCAATTAAGTTGAAAAGTTTTTATAAATTCGGTTCATCGGTCTGTTCGCCATCTCTCTCCGTCTACCTGTCTGTCCGCGCTCTAACTCTCCTAAATAAACTTCCATTTCTACATCATTGATATAGTATGTTATTGAGATTTACCAGGGCATGTTCCCTACTGAAAACAAAGCATGTAGCATTTATAGTTCATTTACAGAAGTACTCAAAAGAATTCCGTTATATTATGGTCTATGGAGAAAAATTGTTTACAGCGTTTTTAACACTTTCCAACCTAGTTGAAAAGTGTTTATGACTTCGGTTTGTCTGGCCGTCTGTCCGTGCTCTAACTCTCGTAAATATGCTCGGATTGCTCTGAAATTCTTTCGATTGCTCTGAAAAAACTCGGATTGCTCTGATGTTATTGTCGTTTACTATAGCATGTTCCCTATTTCTACTGAAGTGTGTAGCACTTATAGTTTTTTTACAGGGACAGTAAAAAGTATTCCGTTACATTACAGTCAACGGGAAATAATCGTTTAAAGTGTATTTTGATGACGCTACGTCATTAAAAACATAAGGAAATTGATATATAATTATGAAGCGCATTAAAACATGCTCTTTGTAGAATATGGGGTGCAAATTTTGTTTTGTTTTATGAGCAAGAGTCAGTGGTAAAATCTATTACACTGCAACTGAGATTTGTCGCTGACATTCGCGAATTGTTGCATAGAACACATTTTGTAAAAAAAAAAGCGAGTTATGATCAAGTGATTAAAAGAATGGCATTTTTCCTCCTTTCCAAGTAGCGTAAAACATCGATTTTCGAGAGTGTCCGTTATATGGAGGTATTATTGTATACATATTTTTAACCTGCTAAAATATTGTGTACATTCTTTTGGAAAAGCGGGTCAACCCGAACACGCAATACCTCAACCCGCAACCCAACCCGAACCCGACCCAAACTTAGAAGTCAACCCGAACAGCAACGAAAAATTATAGCACCTACCCGACCCGACCCAAACCACGGCTCGGGTCGGGTGCGGGTAAAAGAGGGTAACCCGACCCGATACAGGACTCTACAGTACGTCAAATAGTGCGTACTATAATTTCAGTTCTAATTAATGCAAAATAAATATAATTTTAATTCGTATAAAATTTCTTTATAAATCAATGTGGCCTGTTGTATCTACATATTAAAACGATACCTAACTTCTAACAGTTCAATTGAAAAAACATAATGTTGTTACATATTTGAGTTTCCCATGCCAAACAAATGTAGAAATACTAATCCACATCAATTTTGAATAATTAGTTAGTGAGCATAAATTACATTGGAAAATGAACCAATCAATATTTAACAGAAACGTCCGTTATTTAAACTAACTCGAACAATATTTTATATATTTCAAGACGTTTTGTCTTATATGATAATTTCCCCAAAACAATAACACGAATGCACATTTTGAAGAAATATGCTTTTGTATTAATTAATAATGCGACTTTTAAAAATTGATAAATAGAAATATCTGTATATATTCAAAGGGTCGCAGCGTTCTATATTTTTTAAATATTTACCACCACTATGTTCAACATAAATTTTTTTCCGTATGTTGCCAGTGCACACGTTCAATAAACGAAGATAGTAGTTTGGATACAATGATAGGAACTTCATAAAAACATAGTACGCTTCTACCCCTGTGTATTCGTCACCATTAGAATCCACATGGTCAAAAATCCCTCAGTATATATATATTTTTTTCATTTCTGACCATTAGTTGTAGTGTCTGATTAAGTCACCTGTATACATTCGAAATCGGTAACTATAAGGGGACATACTTAAGATCAATGTTAAAAATACATTTTCTGATATTTCTCGCACGTTAAATACAGCAAGTAAACGATACATTTGATAAATTCCTGATGAATATTTTTACTCTTGTTAACAAATTATTGTTAAATCTATATTTTAACACCCTCTGTAGCAATCATACATTTTTAAAATGCGTTTTAAATATTGACACATTAACTAATATTTCGCGTGTTTTTTTAAAATAGAGAAATGCAAACTTTAATTCAAAGAAATACGACATGCCAAATTGAGTAAAATAAAGAAATATAAGTAAATTAGAAAACTTTTTTGAGATTTCCATTAAAAAATAATAAAATGAACACGCATTTTTCAATAATGATATCACAAAAAAATTCTTCTTTATTTATATGTCGCCAGTTCTTAGTGCATTTATACTACAAATAATTATTTTATATAAAGATTTTCCAAGTTCGTAAACGTATATTTTGGGGGGTTGTTTACGTACGGTTCGTTAAAAATCTAAGATATAAAGTACGGACAGTACAAACTCGACAAAAGTAATCACGCATGATTGCAAGCAATCTACAATAAAGGTCATTAATTTTGAGACATTGCTTGAAGTGAAATCGAAAAATATACGATTTTTTATGTTTATTTTTTTAAACACATGTGTATGAATTTAAACACAAGCATCCGAAAATCGAACACACCTAAAAGAAAGTTTATCACTCAAGGCATCTTCAATTTTCACAGATATCTTTCTATCAGGATGTACCCCATGCAGCCTGATTAATCTGACATATGTATGATTATATATATATATTTTTTTTAAAGACTGAATACATCTAGGCTTCAAAAATATTTATTACTTAAATATCTCCGCATAGTTCACAAAACATATCCTACATATGTTTATTTAATGAGGGTTGGAGAGAAAATAAGACACCCAGAAAAAATAATAAATAAACCACTATTTATTGAAGTCAAAATGAAAGGATGACTGCCTGAAAACCGTCGGACAATTATTTGTCAGCGTGACATTGAAAATATTTTTTGCTTGGGTGGAGAACAAATTTATTTTTTCTCGAGCTTACATATATTGATTTTGTAGCAAATATTCCCATTGTTTATGAAGTAGACAAAGTACATTAATAAAAGACTTTCTTCCCTCTTTTATTAGAGTTTAAGCTATTGAAAAAAAAATTGTACAAAATAATGCATGTGTCGGTTTTATTTTAATTTTAGGAAGGATATTTTGCTGATTGTATTCTTCAGGGAAAATATTATAGATATTATAAATTTTTTACTCTGATATTAAAATAATATATAATCTGACAGTCACAAAATAAGCCCATTTATTTGAGTTTTAAGTTAATTCACTCCCAAAACCTACCTAAAAATGTCCAAACAGGAAAACTGCCATATGTTTTTTTTAAATGTTTTATCAGTTTTCCCCATAGTGTGAGCTATTTGTTTCAGCACTGTTTTCGAAAATATCATTCAAGTTAGGATATTTACTTATTATTCCTTTCTTTTCGTTCGGTCTGAAATTAAAATTATATAAGAAAAATGGTAATGAAATTAGAGATAAAATATGAAATGTTGATGATTTTCAACGAACAGATTTAATTTTTCCTTTCAGTTTTGAATGTGGAATATAAAATGTTACTTATTATTACCTTACGATATGTTTTTGGTCTCTACAAAAAAGTTCAACATAAAAGTATTTTCCATATTATATTAGATAGTGTATCTGAAGTCTAAAATACTTAGGAAATATATAAAAATGTTTAATTGCTATGACAAAGGTGTTTTAAATGTAATCAATTATATCGTATTCTACGTATATTAAACTATGTAAATTACGAGTTTAGAGTATTGCTCTTATAGTCTTATTGTAAAATAAAATACAATATTTAGAACTAAGGGCAAAAATGGTATTATCAAATCGAGATGTTAAATGCCTTTTTAAGTGTATATTTTGTTTGTTGTAAAGTGGTGTATTTGAAAATAAAACACTTTTATAAAAAATAAAAAAATGCGATAGTTCATTTCCTATTATATTCTTATACTAAATTCAAAACTTCTTAATAAACCATAAAAAGTTTTCTTACCATAAAAATATAAAAATTGACTCAAACATCTTTCAAATGAAAACTGCATTGTTAATCTCTCTTTCCATACATTAACCCCTGAGTAATAATTTTTTTGGAATTTAGTTTAATTTTTTTCAATCAAATATACCTTATATTTTCAAATTAAATGGTTCTATTGAGTCTTCATTTAAATATACTGAAATTACTCAAAATGAATCTCTTCGTCGCATCTTTGCTGACACTATTTCTTCTAATAATTTAAAATTTAAGCCTAAACTTTTACGCTCTCAAAATGTTGCTCTCAAAGAACTTATTAAGTTAAATGAAAATCTACTTATAACTAAAGATCATAAAGGTGGTCATAAAAATACAAGCTACCGCGGTGCATTCCACTCATCTTTTTTTACAGACCGCTAGAGTGACGTGATGCTCTTTTCGTACACCTGCATTGGTGGATTCGAGCATCACGTGACTCCCGCGGTCTGTAAAAAAAGATACGCGTAAAGCACCGTGGTAGCCTTTCTTTTTCGTTAGCCTCGCTTTAAATGCTCTATTACTGAATTGCGCAAAAGAAACATCCTTATAACTCCAAAATTGATAATCATATTAACTAACGGTGTACTGCGTCGGATTAAGCGTCTCATTTCCAATTAAAATATATCTTTGAATTGAAATTTGAATGAAATACAGGGTCATGAAAAATCGAAGAGTGTGGTAAATATAGTATTACAAATATCTCGGCAACTAATTATCCGATCAACTTCATTCTTTATGTAAAATTTATGTTTTTGTATTGTCTTTCATATTCATTCCTTAAAATAAACAATTTCGAAAATTTTTATATTCCTTTTATCAGAACGAATATTTCGAGAGTCCGAAAAAAATAGTTCCGGATAATCGAAGTTACTGAAATTCAATAAGCTTCTTCTCATTATTACATACTAAGTACATACCACAAGTCTGTATCTCAATTTGTTCGGGAGAAAGAGCGTTTACAAGTATCCGTAACAAGTATGTTTCCGTAAAAAAATACTGGTTTATGAACAAAAAAATGCTTGAAACTTATCTGGTACCATATGGTACCGCTAGGCTTTAATGGGTTAACTTCCGTTTTTGCTCCTCCATGCAATACTAATACGCATACATTAAAAAAGATATGCAAACACGGCTAATTGTTCTATGCTATCACTGGAAGTTAAAACGTTATTTATAAAAGATAAAATTAAAGGCGCTGTTACGTGTTTAGGAACTAGGTTACGTGGATTTCATTATTGTGATATTGAAGTCAAACTTTTTATTTACTTAACTAAAGCTTGCATTGCTCAGATTAATTTCGAATTTAATAGTACATTTTACAAAAAACCGAACACCTTAGTATGGAAATTTTTTTATCTCTAATTATATGTGATATTTATATGCATTATGTTTAGAAAAATATATTGAATCTGTTAAATTTTCTATATTATAATTTTACGTCTAATACTATAGTTTGAAAAAAAACTTATAAATATTCATAAAATGGTATATAATTTTCCTGTTTAAAAAGAGAGTTTCAAATCAGTTTTTAATGTTCTTATAAATTTGAGTTTTTTATTATTTTTGTTAACTCTCGATTACTATTCTTCTATCTGTAAGATACGGTGACTTTTTTTTCTGGCTACAAAGCCGTTTTTGGAGATACCATATTGGTATATTTTTTTTTTTTTTTTTTTTTTGTGAATATGCGCATATATATAACGAAAAAAAAACATACATGTGTCTAGGCAATTATTACCTTCCCCAAAAATATCGCTGTATAATGCGTATAAATATGGAAATTATGTCATGCGATTTCACAAGTACAACGACAGTAATAACGGAAGATTTTTTAGGATAGCAATTGAGAGTTAAAGCAGCTCTATGTCTTTATGTAAACGTGATTGTCAAGTGCATTAAGAGTACAATGTTAATTTTTCTCTAAATCACTGTGTGAAACCTTGTGAAATACAAAATTCAAGAATCAGAATCAGAATACTATAAATAACTTAATAGCTATATGTGTAATGTTTCCACTTCTGACGAAACGTCATTCGTCTCACTCTTCTGTCTGTCTGTCACAGAGTTCGTACTCGGAAACTGTAGAAGTTAGAGACATGACTTTTTGCATACTTATAGCTGAATACCTCTGATCACACGACAAATCATAAAAATTTAAAAAGTCTTGTATTATTTTAATTAAATGAATTAATTTAATGACATCCAACCATTTCTGCGATTTAGATTTTAAAACAGAACCTTAATTTCAGTCTTTTCGCGTTGGCTAGGTGGTAGCGCATTTGCCTGCTGTTTAAGAAGTTCGTTGGTTCAAAGCTGGGCGTCGGAGTTGGAAAATGTTTCCCCGGACTAGATTTCATTATCTAATAGAATCAATTTTACAAAATATTTTTTTTTCCATTTTAAGACCAGAAGATGTTGAAAAATAAATTATCAATTATTTTTTAATTCAAAAATTATTTTTTTGAGAAATTACGGAATTTTGTTTAAACTTTCGCTAAATTTGTGAAATTTCGGAATTTTAAAATTAAAAAAAAATTTGAAAAAATTCGAAATTTTAAATTTTGTTTGAACATCCACTAAATTCTTAAGAAATTTCAGCATTTAGAAATTGTAAATTTTGTTTAAACCTCTGCTAATTTTTTGAAAAAAAATTGGAAATTTTAAAATTTCAGAATTTTGAATTTTATTTAAATAATTTTATTTTTATTTTTTTATATTTTAAACAGCTCTTATTTTTAATTATTAAGTTTCTTCTTTAAATCATTAATTCACATTAATGATTAGTGTTGTCATCTCACTTTAAAAAATCACAACTTCCTTCTATTGAAATAATTTTTATTTTTTTAGCTATAATGAAATCATGTAATTAAATATGCTTTTCAGATATGCAAACATATGCTGCTACAGATGTCTGAAAAGCAGTTCTTGGATATTTTTTCTTTGATTGAAAAAATAGCTTCCCTCTTGTAATCATTTTAATGTTAAATTTAATGATACTGCCATTTATGTTCTTATTGATAAAGTCTTTTGGTAAATGATCAGGATTTAATAATTACAAATTAATGATTTTGATTTATTAATTAAATGATAAAGTGTTTTGAACGAAATATTAAACAAAATCCTTTGTGCGATCTTCGATCAAATTTACTCACTTGTTCTTGGGTGTAGTAACTATTTTCGTAAATATCTGTCACAGACTAACTTGCTTGCAGAAAACAAGTTTTCATAAAATACCTCCATTTTTGTCCCATCATTGGTCCCGCCACTTTAATGTTTTAAATTGAATCAGTGATTGCAGAAAGGAGCTAAGTCCATGTTTTAACATTTCTCATTTTAAGATTTTGTTGCAAAGTTTTTTCATGTTTATTGACCGTTTGGTGAACGAAAGCACCCAGTACGGGTACATACCTAAGCAGGGGGGTATTAAAAGTTGAGGGTTGAAAGGCACTATAACCATGACTTGAAAAAAAAAAGCTGAGTTTTTTTTTTTTTTTTTTTTTTTGAATAGGATATTTCAGGTCGATATCTAATGTTGTGTGTTTGCCCTTTGTCGATTTTCGTTACTGTTTGTTTATATAAGGATAGTTTTACTTTTAGAACCGGTTCAAAGTGGCCCCAAAAGTGAAAGAGTTTGCATATAAAATAAATTAACCAAAAGTGAAAAAGTACAAAAGCACAACATCAGATATCGACCTTAAGTATCCTATGCAAAAAGAATCATTTAAAAATATTAAAATACAAGCGAGAAATCTGTAAAGTTTCTTCCCATAGGTTTAGCATTAGCGTTCGAGTTTATTCGCGAGACTAATGTGTCTTAAGAGCTTACATCAGTCATGCGAAAAAGCGCTCAAGTTAATGTTAAATCTATGTGAAGCTTCTTGCGCGATTTCTCGCTCGGATTTTAATATTTTTAAATGATGCTTTTTGCATAGGATAGCTAAGGTCGATGTCTAAAGTTGTTAGTTTTTACTTTTTAAATTTTGTTTCCAGATTTTTATATAAGGGTACTTTCACTTTCAGAATCGGTTCCAACCGGTTCCAAAATTGAAAATGTCCGCTTACAAAAAAACTGTTGCCAAAATCAAAAAAGTAAGAACTAACAACGTTAGACATTGACCTGAGCTATCCTATGCAAAAAGCATCATTTAAAAATATTAAAATGCGAGCGAGAAATCTCGCAAGAACCTTCCCATAGACTTAACATTAGCTTGAGCGCTTTTTCGCGTGACTAATATAGGCTCTTAACACTTGAACGGCTGTACCGGTCCATTTGACGAAAGGGCAAATAAACATAATGAACCAGACATTTCTTAATAAAAAAATTTATTTTATACCACACAGAAATAAGTTAAATACTTAAGATAATTAATATAAAATAAAAATTTCGGTTAACAATATGTTTATATGATTTGTGTTAAATTTGTTTATACGGCAGTTTTAGTGTTAAGTTTAATATCATATAAATAAAAAATCTTAAAACAAGATTTTTATGATATTTAGTTTTTTAATTAATATACAAGTCTAATTATTAAACAAAAAAACTGAATTAATTGGTTTGAAATAGGGGATTAAAACTAGAACATATGTTTTGCATCCAGTAAACTGCACTAGAATATTGAACATGTGGTAATGGAAGCCTTGAATACACAAAAGAGTTAAACACTATTAAAAAAATATATTACTAAGAAAATAATATCTTTGCAGTTAATCTTTAAAAGACACCGAACTCCGTTTCACAGAAAATACGATATAAAGAATATATTTCATAAACAAATTTTATTGTTGATAATAGAAATATTGCGAGTTATGACAAGACTTTTTTTCAGTAGAGTCTGGGGCTCAAAAAAGAAAAAGAAAAGAAATGTGTGTATGTATCTTCATAAAAAATTCCTATTCTCAATTTTTTCATCGAGAATTTCCGACAACCATTGTGTCGGAGATGTCACACCCTCTCGGACTGTCTACTATTTGTTGAAGTAATATCGAGACTATATTTAGTCTGGGTGGAGACTAAAGCTCTTTTTCTTTCGCCTGCCTCAACTTATGTTGACTTTATGTTGCGAAAACACTTAATCTAATTTTGAGCTTCAGGAATAGCCTCATAAAAGACTGGACGCCTTTCTTTATTAGCCAAGGGCTTTAAGAAGAAAAAAAATCAAATCGCAGAGTTTTGTGTAAAAGAAAGCGGCTGGTGTTTTTCCTTCCGTGGTCAGAGAATGGGGTGACTTGAGATCATTAGCTGTGAGTTGTGTGTAGGATGACTATTCAACCTTGGCATATTTAGACTAAGTTCTTTGTATTTTCTCCGACAATTGCAGATTAAAATTCCCTTACCACTAACTCAGAGACAATTAGTTTATCCCTTTAGACACGCATTAATTACTTTGCATCTAATCTGATTAGGTTTAATGGAAATTGAATTGGGTATATTTTATATAATTCCAAACAATGTTAAAGAAAATTTCCACTAATTGGATGACAAAGTCGTTAATTGCTTTAGCTTATTAAAAATCTTCTATTTATATAAAAACGTTTTGTTTTGTATTGTTTTATTAAAAGATATGTTTTTGTTTTAATATTGATTATGCTTATTGTATTAATCTTTGTAGCAAAATAATTTAAAGAATCTTAAACATATTTATTTATTTTATAAGTTTCAGTTAAATATTATATTTTTTATATAGTTTTTAACTACAATAATTTTATTTAACATATAAGCAATGCATTTTAGCTGTTAGTAAAATATATTGATTTTTGACATATGCTTTTCAAACATAGTTTATCAGCTATAAATTAAATATAAGTTTAATCAAAACAAATACATGCATAAAATTTTCGTTCAGACACTCATATGTTTCAAAACAAAACAGTAAATTATTTACTGTTCCTAATTTGCTTCATATATTCTGAACATCTTATTAACAACAATTTAGAATTTCTGTGATTTTATGCAGTTTTACTTCCAACATGTAATACCAAAAAATTTTGAAAATTGTTTGCTAGAATGATATTTTTTGTTACAAACATTTTTAAACATATTATATAATGAAGAAATAAAGCAAGTTTCACAAACTTTTAATATTGACCATGTGGAAAAAAGAAGTATTTCATCTTATATGTTCAAATAATAAATTATAAAATTTAATGAAATGTATAATAAGGATAGTTTTATTTCGTTTTTTTACTTTGCAGTGCTGATTTAAATATTAATTTTGGCACTATTGTATAATTGCTATATATAAAAAATGTTAATGTATAAAAAATAGTAACAATACATCTACAACAAGTGCTTAAAAATGTTGCAAATAATCGTAATCTTAAAACCCGAAGTTATTATTGTATAACAAAAAATGAGTATTTCTTATCTTCGCATTTTTGGGGTTCCCCTGTATTGTTAGCCGCATTAGACGCCTGTACAGGTTATTATATCTCATTTTTTTCTTTTTGTGTAGAAAAAGGAATACACACTCACACACACACACACACAGACTATATGTAATATATACACTCATTTATATTCCAAT
Organism: Maratus michaelseni; assembly: GCA_963931845.1. Taxonomy (NCBI): domain Eukaryota; kingdom Metazoa; phylum Arthropoda; class Arachnida; order Araneae; family Salticidae; genus Maratus; species Maratus michaelseni. The sequence continues at coordinate 366,317,057 of OZ007586.1, forward strand.
TCATAGTTTTTCATCTTAAACAATATTGAGAATTTATTTTTAAATAAACGGGTCACCGAACCCAACCCTTAAGCCAAACCCACTGCGAAACTGACGAAACAATTAGTGCCAACTAGAACCCAGTAGAAAAAATATATTGCCAGTCTGACTCTACCCAAATCGCGGATCGACTTGGGTTCGGGGAACTCTGATTACCCTGTAGCGTAAGAGTCACTTATGAACTGCACTCTTTTGAAAGTAGTCCTTTTAGTAATATTTTAAATAGTAATATTTAAAATTTTTAGTAATATTTTAAAGTGTCCCTGTTAAAGAACTATACACGATACGACGACAGTTTTAAAATTGCAAACTAGTACTGTGTATACTCAAATTACTCTACGATTGATTCAATTTTCACTAACGTAAAAGCCTATAAATAAATAAAATAAAATAAAAATAAAATAAAGACGCTAAAAGATACAGGCAGATAAAGATATCATTTTTAGATGTATAGAAACGAATTGTATAACCGCCTTGCTTGTAAGTGAGTTAATATATAAAAAAAGGGGTAGAATAGAAAAAATGATTTGTTTCATAAAGTTGCTAATGACAACCACTGTTAAGATAAAAGTGATGAATTAAAGTAAATGAATAATCATTTAACCTTTGATTGATAATTTCTTCTTTAATTCCTGTACTATAATTCTCTTTTTGGATAAATATTTAACGAAATATTCTATAAATCGGAATGTATTATTAAACGTACTAGTAACGCCTATGTATATAGCCCTGCATATGTATAAAGGTTACTTATTATTGGTAATACATTTTCAATTTGCTAGTAATAAATATGATTTTAGCTCAAGATAGGTGTCCTTTTTACGAAACATTTTTAATTTTGCATCGCTAAATTTATATCAAATTAACATTGAAAATTTTATTGATGATGAAGCGCAATAAAAACAATTTTATCTTATTTAATTTCCTAATTCTTTATGCGAGAATTCCGAGAATCACCTACTCAAATAGATAAGCAGTATATTGTTAAAGTTTGCCTGATGGCAATTTAATATAGCTATTTACTGTTTAGTTTTGAGGCCTGAAAATCGAAAGAATATCCATTAATACGCTGTCATTAATATAACATCATATAAATATTAATCTCTGATAATTTTATTTTTAATTAATGCATTTCTAGACACGTGCATTTCAATACATTTTAATCAAATTTATAGTGTCTGAATAATATGTGCTTTAATATATCGTTGGTGATATCACAGGTAATAAATAAAAAATAGATTTTTAACATTATAAATAAATTTTTTTATTATCACAGTTAATATTTTTCTTTAAATTCAAAGAGAAATTATAGCCTATTACTTATAAGATCACCGTATTTATGGGTATAGCATGGCATTCACTTGGTATAAAAATGTTTTACATTTTATTAGCGATATCATCATTTTTTGCGGTTTCTAAATTAGGCTAATATTAGCTTACTTAATTAATCCTTACTATAGACACTTCTTCAAAATAAGCAGATGTAAATGTACGATGCTGTCATAGAAAAACTATTCAGAATACTTTATGTTGTTGTTAACTGAAATTCACTGAATGAAGAGAGTTATTTCGAACACCTAAGTGGATTAAAAAATTATAGTAACAAACAAATTATGTTGAATGTCATTTTAAGTGTCACCCATAATAAAATATTTCTGAATATTGGATTATTTAAAGTGTTTTGGATTAATGCATGGCTGAAAATTGTTTGTTATTAACAAACATGAGAAATATGTTATTTTTACAAAGAACGAGTTTTTTACCAACAGTTACACAACATTAGTTTGTGTTTTAACGTTAATTAGATATAGTGATATTATATTTATTTGTTATTTAAGCAGATGTAAATATACAAAAGATTTAAAAAAAAATGTATATTCACATCAAAATAGATATCCAGGTATATATCGATATTTAATTTCCACGGCATTTTGCATAATTACGGAAATCTTTGAAATGTTTGAAGCTATTTTTGTTGGAAAAATAATGAGAGGAAAATCAAACTTCTTTTGATAATATATTTTTTTTCTGTGATACAAAGATGTATCTCTACATTATTTAATCCTCTCTCACTATAATAAAGAAGGAAGTTTGTGTGTTTGTCTATGCTTCTCGTTTGTGTTTTGAAGAGATCATTGCACGCAGAACTACAAAATTTGGTGTGAAAGTACCTCTATGTATGTAGTTTTGCACCTCGAAGCCCGATTTTTGAATTTTTGAATAGATTTTTTTAATTTAAATTTTTATGCGATTTATAGCGATTCTTCACGTTTCGCTGCAATTTCTTAACATTAGTAACAGGAATCCAGTTCCAAAATTTTAGCCAATTATAGTAAATTTTATTCTCTTTTCAATAAAATGTATTCGGAATTCGTACAGCGATTTTCGAATTTTTGGCGATTTTTTTTTCCTTTGACACTAAAATACTTTCCCCAGAATGCTTATGTGATTCGTTGGTTGCCTTCCATTTCTGCCTCAGTTATGCTCAAAATCGTGTTTTTTTTTTCTCTTTTAGGTAGATTTCGTACGAAATACTACCTATTATATTCTCCCCTATGTTGGAATTTCTGGAAAATATTTAAAGATCTACGCCGATCATGACTCCCAGACCCCCCCCCCCCCCAGTTCAAAACTTATCTATCTATATCACTTTTTTATGGACACAAAAACTTCAATAATTCTGCACAAATCTGTTCCAAACTGATACATAAAGCCAAGGGGCATAAAATCTCGGTAAAGTTCATTAATGGGCAAAATCGAACTAAGGGGGGGAGAATGGGGGGGATTTTTGTGAAAACAGAAAAGCCTCATAACTTCTTAATTATGATACGTATCGAATTGGTTTAAAGTTATTATTATTTCTAGAAAAAGGGCCAAAATTTAAGTATGACAGATTTTTGATATCATTAAAAATGGCCTCAAGGGGGGGGGGGTATTGGGGTTTTAGAAGAAAAAAAATCATAACTTTGTCAATTCGCAAGATATCAGATCCGCTTTTATTTATTGTAAATCTTCTTAATAAGAACTACAACTTTTATATTGACAAGTTTTTTATAGGACCAACCCCTACATCAATAAATAAATAAATAAATAAATAAATAAAAACAAAAAATCCCTGTCGGCTCCGCCTACAGACATAGAAAGATTTCGAAGTGAGACGTCCCAACTGCCGCATCATGGCAAAAAATTCATTTCTTCCTGCAATTCCCAATAAACAGGCACCCAACTGTCTGCGTCTTCGAAATCTACCTGTGCCTGTAAGGCCGAGTCGTCAGGGATTTTTTGTCTTGGAGAGAGTTGTTAATTCTTTACAGATAAAAAATCATGATTTTTAAAGGGAAAAGCGTTTTATTAATTATCCCGATTTGGATTTTTTTATTATATATATTTTTTTAATTTTTAATTTTTTTTAATGTTTTGCAGCGTTTTTTATTTCAAATGACGTCACAAATCGCTCATTGGAAGTCAAACATCGTTTGAGGACAGTTGTGATTGGTAGCTGAGAGGATTGTAGGCACAGCTGGAGGTCAACTGATTGTGATTATGGGATGAAAAGGTCACCAGCTGATTGCAATTCGAACAGCGATTTGTGTGATTTGTGAGCGTGCGCAGCACATCTGCTATACACGGTACCGTAGGCAGCGGGGACACATGTCGGAAATTTGCTTAGAATACAATGCCCCTGGCGGTGGAACTAAAAGACTTTCCTGAGCGTGCGCCGAAAATGTCTATTTTTATTGAAACTGCAAAAGAAAGTTACGGATTTGATAATCCCAGACAACGAAATATTCTTATTTTATCTCATCCTCGAGTATTAAGAAAAGTATTGGAGGTATCGATTCGAAACCCGCAGTTTGTACGTAGTTTATTTTTCTGATTCCGAAAATGCAAATTTTGCGAAAATCGGACGGTAACTTCTTTTAATTCTGACCAAAAACTGACTCACTTTGAATCAAAAGATCCAGACATTTGAGGGAGTTGTATTGAATTTAGTTCCGTTTCGGTGTCCATCTCTCTATTTAATTTCGGAAAGACGAAAGTGTTACTAGACGAACGGTTTCGTGCAGCGATTTTTAGAGTAATTTCGCATTTCGTATTACTTTTTTACGAGACTGGGCAACGCGCGCCTGGCGGATCAGCTAGTTTAAAATAAATAGAGATCAAAATTTCATCTTTAACATTTCATCGCAACAAATTGGCATTCTTCTGCATGTAAATTCGTTAAAAATCCGTTTATTATTTTTAATGGATAAATATTTTTAGCCAAGTTTTTTCTTTGAATACTAGCTCCTGATATATTACGACACATAGTTACAATAACTTACATTCTTTTAGAATACCAGTACAATAACATACACAATTGTACACAAGGAACTAATTGGATTTTATGACTGAGACTTCATGATCAAGAGTAGTATGAAACATGATGTCGGTTTGTTTTAATTATAGAAAAATTTTAATCGTTTATTTCTGAAAGAAAATTCATTGGGTGCGTAAGTGAAGCATAACATTGATGTGTTTTCAAAATCCATTGTAACACATCATCTCGTCATAATATTATAAACTCGGTTATTATTACGTACGTAACGATCACTGTAATTTATGTTCATCTGCTGATCTGTGTAAGCCCTAATGTTGATACGCATTTTTTGACATACGTTCCAGTTTTAATTTGATAACATGGTTATGTCGAAGAAATATCCCTTGTATATTTATTACAAGCTGGTGGCTCTTCCCGAAAATGTGATCACACAGATGAATGACATCTCAAAAGCTCTGGAAGCTCAGACATTCTGAAAATGAATTCATAAGTGTTTGCACTTTATCCTCGGTTTTATTTCTGCTACTGTTGTTATTTTTTCTGGTATATTAATAGTATTCGAATTTGATAGCACATGACCAATTGTTTTTCTTTTGGAGGTAATTTTTAAACCTATATTTGATTCAACCTATCTCCAAGTACTAAATTATAATGTAATGTTGCTAAAACATCAAATCGTAGAACATAAATATAACTTAATCAATATGTTAAATTATTCAAAAAGGGGACTACCTTTCAAGGGACCAGTAACAATAATTTCTATAATAACGTTCATAAATTGATTTTGTACCATCTGTAGTCGTTTGGAGGGGATGATTTACGAGAGTCAAAGAAATATAAACGGAAATCCACTTTTTGAAATTTGTCGAAATAGGTTACAAAATTTGGAAGCAATATTATTTTTTATTCCAAAACACTATTTTTCTAGTCGGTAAGTAATTTTTCATTCGAATAGTAGGAGAATGAGACGCGCTGTTTATCAAACCAACTGCACACCAGCGCAGCACCTCAATGGCTGCATCTTCCTCAAAATTATGACTTTCAGGTGCATTTTTCGGTAGGCCAAACATATGACAAGTGTAGGATGACATGTTTGGAACTGAAGGCAAGGTATTTCAGTGTTGCTCAGTATCAAAAAATATATATTATCTTCATCATACTCAGTTTTGCATTTCTTCCAGTTTTCTTTGAGTTAGAAACAGAAGCGTAGCCTCAAACATTATCATGGGATCCAAAATCTGCGTTTTTTGTCTGCCTTTTATGCTGAATTAGTATGATGTTTTAACCCATTCGGGACCATGGTATCATATATGCAACCTCAAAAAGAGCATAAAGAATTTGTTTTAGGCACCAGTAAAAAATAAAAGTAATATCTGCTTTCTCATATTAGAGCATTTTTGTGATAGTTTAAGTAAAGGTAGCTTTTTTAAAAAAAAGTGGTGCCAAACGAATAAAATTTGTGTAAAAGCCGCCGGTCCCGAAGGGGTTAAATAGTAGGGATGTTTTCGTAAGTCACACGGGTTTGAGTCGGCTGAGCATGGGAACCCCTTACCTGTGTTTTCTTGAAAGTGATGTCTCGAAGCTAAGCTTTAATTCTCCGCAAAGTTTGATGAGTTGTACGCATTTCGTAGCAGGGAATTTTATAGTTATATTTTGCGCAAAAGAAGAGTATATTTCCTGCTTATTTATCCTGATGCTGATTCAAAAACTAGATTGAGTCGTTCGACCAACATTAGACTAGTCACGTAATGTTCCGATAAATTGCATTTACACAAGTTACATAATTCAATGATCCTCCTAGGTTACAAAGTGTTATTTTTCCACACGGCTTTAGAAATGAATGTTATTTCCGTACGTTGTTTATTTTGTATACGTTTATCCTATAATATGTCAATTAAATACAGTGCATATGTTTTTGTATAAGAATTTTGTATGAATTCAGCAGATAAATATGAATTTTCACTTGTAGCGCTTAAAAAAATATATACTAATTGGTTTCAAAATTGTAAAGAACGTATACGAACCATTTTAAAATGATCATTGAAAGATAAATCCAGAGTTTAAGTGCATCCTTAGAAGTTAAAATTGTTTCTAAAGCATTATAATACAGAAATGGAATCTAGAAATGTAATTAAAAATATACTCCTCTTCTACCCTTTTTATTCAACATTACTGAATATTTCCTATTATTTCTTATATTCTCTTTTTTTCAATAATAGTGAAACTTTCAGAAAATAAAGTGATATCAAAGTACTTTAAGAAGTTTAAACTTCATTTTCTTTTATTTTACAGCTGCCGGTATGCGATTGTCTAAATTGGAAGTTCCTGGAGCGGTGATCATTGGGGAAAACGTTTGGCTAAAGTGCGATTTTGATTTGGAAGGTGACGAGCTTTATTCTGTCAAGTGGTATAAGAACAACGTTGAATTTTATCGTTATCAGCCAAGAGACACACTTCACGGACAAATGTACGATCTTTTGGGAGTGTATGTTGAGGTATGTGTCGTTTTCTCGTTCTCAAATATTAAACTTCGAAATTCCAATGAAAACTTGTGAATTACACAGTCAAAAGAGAAACAATTTTTTGTTGTCGATAAATATCTGTAGCATAAGCAAATATTGTTATTACATTCAATAGATTCAATGAGTAATTTCATGAATCCCTACATTTAATCTTAATCAATAAGGTATAATATTATAATAATAAAATAAATTTGTTGAAATATTTCGTGAAACTTTTTATTTTTCGAAATTATTTTTTATTATGAAATGATATTGAATTATTTTACTTATTATGTTATACCTAAATATGAAACTGATAAAAGTTAATAATTAAATATATCATCTAAAATATCAAATGAGGAATGTAATATTTTAACTGTTTGAATTTCAAAAGTGAGTGGAAGCACATATTTTACATTATAGTTTTTATAACATTTTCTATTTCCTCATAAATAAGATTATAATAGAGAATTTATTTAAGTAACGTTGATATATATGTACGAGGGTAACACTGAAATGTTGAAGACAGGTAGAGACGATTATGTGTCAAAAGTAGTTTTTTAACGGATATTGAAATGTCCGTATGATTTACGTCCATACACGATTTCCAATTTCGCTATCGTAGAATAAATTTTAAAATATGAGAAAATGAAGTTTACGCAAGAACATTATCGAGCTATGATTTTCTATTTTAAATTGGGGCTAAATAAAAAATAATGTCTTCAACGTCTACAGTTAGCATATGGAAATGAAGCTCAATCGCGTGTCATTGTATTCAGATGTTTTTCAGAATTTAGAAAAGGTCGAAATTATCTCCTGGATGAAGAAAACGCAGGAAGACATTGAGTCCCAGAAAAAGTGTCGGCTGTACGATCGCTGTACCTATCAAAATATACAGAATTGAACCTAACATTGGATCCGCAGTTATACATAAATTTATTCACGAAGAACTGCATATGCAAAAGTTCTTTTGTCGTTGGGTAATTTAACAGAACACCAAAAAGCGGAGCGTGCAATATCAATAAAGAAACACTAAAATTATTTAACGATGGCGGGCACAGAATTATTTCAAAACTAGTGATTAGACGAATATATAAATTTTTTGACATTCCAACACGCCAAGGAAATAATGTTTGGGTGTTTGAAGATGACCTGAAATCAACAATGGTGAAAAGACAACGAACAATGAAAAAGTAGTGTATGCCGTGCTCTTCAGAAGTACAGGTCTGGTCAAAATCATAAAGATAGAGGGACAGAAGAGAGTTACAGCTAACTGGTACACCACTAAGTAACTTCGAAATTCTCCAAGAGGTGAATTTTAGGGTAACACATGCTTCACCATATCAATTCATCTTCTCATTCAGCAAGTATTGCAGTCGAATTTCTTAAGGAAAAAACATCAAAGTGTTAAAGCATCCAACACATTCTCTTAATCATGCTATGTGTGACTTCGTGCTATTTTTTTTTTTATCTTAAAAAAATATGCGGCCATCGTTTTCATTCCAAAGATGAAACTAATGAATCTGTTAAAGCATATTTTTCAATTATTCCATGAAAGGAATGGCTTGAGACATTTATTTAATCGTTGGAAATTTCGCCTTCAAAATTGCATTGATCTTGGAGAGAACTATTTTGAACACTCCTAAGAGTTGGTAAGTTTAACTTCGACCATTTATCCGTATCTGAAAATTTCAGTGTGACCCTCATATATGCTAAAATAGTTAATCATTTGGCTTTTTTTCTGGAGCAATTGATTTTTTTCTGGAGTAATTGACTCTTTCCTGGAAGACAAAAATCCCTAATTAGACATCAATCTGATCTATTTTGTATTTAGTATATATTATTGCCAAAGAAAACGACATAAATTCTTGAATATCTAAAAAAAATGGGCTAATTAAAAAATTTGTCACTTATTTCACATTGTTTTACAAACTGTAACGACACTTAGAAAAGAGAAGCACATAAAAGTATTAGAAAAAGTTCAAAACTTCTACGCAGATAAAAGTAAATATTTGAAATAAAAAAATAGAATAGTACGTATATTTCTAAAATAATATAAATCATAATAATTTGGTAAAATTAATAAAATGCTTTTCTACCAGAAATTGGTGAAAATTTTTATGTTGAAAAACAGTTTTATGATATTTCGAAAAGCCAGGTTATAATTGACAATTATAAATATCTGTATATGAATATTCTATACTATACTCTTTGTATACCATAACTGTCTTTTTTGCTTTTTCAAAAGAAGGCCAGATTAATGCATGCGAATACAGACCTCGTCCATGGAGATCTTTTATTTTCGAATAGTAATTGTTGCCTTAAACTACTTTCATACATTTCTCAATAAATAAAAGCTAAACCTAATGAACAGAATATTCAAATGAAAAATGTCAATTTAATAATGGTTTAAAAATTAAAAATACTAAATTAAAATTTAATTATGTTAACAAAAATTTTATTCAGATTATTATATTATAATTACAAGTATATTTATTAAAAAATTTGAGAAAAATAAACGTAGCGCGTTCAGGCATCGAACCCGGGCCCTAGGAACAATGAGAAGACGCCATACCAACTGAGCTATGCCCAACGAAGTTATTGCGTTACAAAGTAAGTATTTAAGTTGTGTTATAATATTAGACCCCCCATTTCTCGAGAACTATGGAGCGTTGTATAAAATCCATTGAACCTGAGACTAAGGGGCTTCTACACTACAGCGTATATAAAAATAATAAAAATCTGTGATTACCAAGCTTGGCACTCTCCTTGTCAGTAAAATATCCTGAAGAATTTATAAAAAAATTAAATATCATAATAAATAAGATTATCATTAAAAAGATTAAATTAAAATAAAGCACGTTAGATTTTTAGATGTTTAAAATTTTACATTGAATAATAGAAAATGAAAATTTATCTAAGTAAGATATGTTTTAATTCTATATGTCTTCCTCACGTGTACGCCATTGTTCATTACAAGACATTTTTGCTAATTACGTATTTAAGGAATGATTTTCGTGCAATTAAATTTATACATTATACGGTTTTTAATAGAAAAATATTTTAGTTTTATGTTATGAGTCCTTAACAAGATACCATTTTGAGTCAATTCGTAAAAAGTCACAGTGTTTCACAATGTGTGTGTCATGTACGTTACTAAATATCTAAAATTATATCTTTTTTTCTTTTAACTTTACAAAAAATCGCTTTCGAAATAGCTTTGTTATATTCCTTTAATAAGTTCAAAATTCTCAGAAATTTTCAGAATTTCCGGCGTAAGTTTGAAATGTTATCGTGTTTGAATTTGCTAAACTTTCAAAATTCGTTTTTACAAATTGATAAGAGGTCTTACAGTTGAAATATATTTCACAAAACCCAATTTTCAGCTATTTTCTAGATTTCTTCAATAGTTTCAAAATACATCCAATTCAGGCTGTAATATATAGCTTAAAATGATCGCATTTTGGACTTAAAAAATTTACGGACATCTTGGTCTGAGGCACAAAATTGCATCTTTCTTATTTATGAATACTAGGTGATCCAACCCGGGCTTCCTGGGTTACAAAACTTTGGTGAAACTTATAATAGTGAAAATATATAAGTGAAAATTATAATAGATTTTTTGACTCTTTATACACTAATGTCTAAAGATTAAGGGCCACTGACCGGACACTTTCTTTTTTACACGGTTGGTCGAATATCTACTGAAATTCTTAACAAACTGTCCTTGAACTTCGAAGGATTAAAAGAACATGTTTGACTACATATTTTTCAGTGAAGATTTAATCGCGAGGAAAATTAGGAGGGCAATAATAAATTAAATAATAAAATAATATTTGCGATCACCAATGTGACATAAATGCTCAAAATGGTCATGTCACTGTAGCAAATGACTGTGTGGGTCCTGTCCAAAGTCTGTGTGCATTTGTGTAAGCATAGTACGCACGCATATTCGTGAAGATATTAACGTTTCTGTGAAAAATTTAAATGTTTTTTTGTTTATAGCATGCAGAGTTTTCAACCAAATTTAACGCAACTTTCCGAAAATTTGGCAAAGAACATACCGAACAGTTTACTGCAATTAAAAAATGAACATATTAAATATTTGATAAGATATGAGCATTTATACGAAATAATTTTTAACTGCGCATGCGTGAAAGATAGCAAAACTTTTATTTTATAATTTGGTAGTCAACTATTTAGGACAACTTATATAAAAAGTCCCGTCAAAAACATGAAAACTCAGAAAGATATCGGCGATACATTGAGCTGATTGACAAATTGTGGAAAATCTCCTATCAGCTACTTTTAGAAAACAACTCACTATATCGCCAATATCTTTCTGAATTTTCACGACATTTGACTCGACTTTTTAGATAAGTTGCTCTAAATACCTAACTACCAAATCATAAAATAAAAATTTTAATATTTTTCACGCATGCGCAGTTAAAAAAATTTCATACAAATGCTCATATCTCATTAAATATTCAATATTTTCCTTTTTTGATTAAATAAAACTGTTTCTACTCTTTGCCAAGTTTTTGGAAAGTGGTGTTAAATTTGGTTGAAAACTCTGCATTCTATAAACAAAAAACCTTTGAATTTTTCACAGAAACGTTAACATCTTCACGAATATGCGTGCTATACTTACACAAATGCACACAAACATTGAACAGGACCCACATAGTCATTTGCTGTGAGAGATCATTTTGAGCATTTTATTTTACTTAGGTGATCGCGAATATTATTTTAATATTAAATTTATTATTGTCCCCCTAATTGTCCTCAAAACTAAATCTTCACAGAAAAATATGAAGGCAAATATATTCTTTACATCCTGGAAGTTCAAGGACAATTCGTCAAGAATTTCAGTAGATATTCGACAACCCGTGTAACATCAAAAGCGTCCGGTCACTGTCCCTTAATTTTTGGACATCAGTCTATATACTTTTAGATTGCTCACTAACAACACTAAAAAATTCTTTTAAAGGGAAAATCTGAATAATGTAATAAAATAAAGTTTTTAAATTTATTAAATGCGACATCGTATTACCGCATGCCGGCAGTTAATAGCCGAAGAAATCATCAAAGATTTCTCTACTTGCAGTAGCCTTTTTGATTCTGATAATTTCAATGGTTTAATCGCTTAGTTCGATAACATGTCAGTTAAATTTGTGTTTTACTTGTATTATTTTATTTATTTATTACAAAAGTTTCGTTATGGAATATTAGTTGGTAAAACATGCTAAACTATTTATATTTTTTTACATGAAAACGTGTTAATTTTTCATAATTGGGCTGCACGTGATAGCGATAGATTTTTTTTAAATATTCATGCTTGAAACTTATCTTAAAACAATAAAAAATCAGTAAATTGAGATACAGTTTTTGAACAAATTGCATTTGAAATAAATGTTTTTTCCTATTCGATGGTGTAAAAATTTAAATTATGCGATGTTTAGAAGTTAAAAAAATTGCAGTAAAACTGAAATTTATTGGTCCGCTGTTGCCACCGTCAAAATGATGTCAGCGTTACTCATAGACATGTTTTTGCTTTATAATATAGATTTTATACTGTTTTTGTTTCCGTGAAATGTATATATGTATATATACATATACGTATACATATGTACCATTTTAAATGTAAAGTCATTAAAAATTAAATTTTTTTATTTTTTTTATTAAATTTTTTTATTTTTTAATCATAATTAAATAAAAATATATAGAAAAATCTGTATAATACGAACGTCAAATTCACCCAATAAAATATTTATAAAGCACAATGTAAACACATTGATAAGTTACGTTACTATCGAGGTGCAATAAATCAAAATACAGCTTCAAAACATTAAAACTGTAAGATGTTAAAATTTCATGAGCTTTCGGCTAAACATTAGCCTTCCTCAGATGAACAACAAGCAGTCGAGGAGACGCTGCTCCGAAATGGCGCGTTTTGGACAGGCTGAGAATGGGCGAAACCAAACAGACATGAAATAAAGGGGGTGACTGAAGTCCGGATGATACCATTACCAGCTGGGGTGGGTCAGGAGAAAACCGAAAACCCCAGTGATACCTAATATATTGTACCATAAACGAGGGATCTGATAAGATAATACATCATTACATGCATTATCACCTCTTTTCAAAATCTCTAGGGACTCTCTGATTATGCAACTATTATACTGTGAACCTCGTGAAATTATTTTAGCTTTACTGAAAAATACATCAATATCTTTGGCCTGATTTAATCTGGATAAAGCAGTGGATAATTTACCTTTTTTCATATCAGCTGTATGCTCTTTAATCCTTTCTTTTAATTTGCGAGTTGTCATGCCTATATATGAATATATTTTAGAACTGTCATTAACTTTAAAAGGAATAATATAAATGCCAGATTTATCTCGGTTATCAATAGGGTCGATCATTCTATGTACCAAATATTTAAGCTTGGTTGGGGGTTTAGCGATAAGAGTTACATTATATTTCTTTAATGCGTATTTAATCCGCTCAAACAGATGCGGGATATAATCTATACTGTAGAATTTTGAAGATTGCATATATTTTTTAACTATTGTAGCTTGTTTATTTCTGTACTCATAAATTAACTTATTAATAAATTTGTTTGAAAAACCATTTTCAGATGCAATCTCTTTAATTTTGAAACTGTAAGATGTTAAAATTTCATGAGCTTTCGGCTAAACATTAGCCTTCCGCAGATAAACAACAAGCAGTCGAGGAGACGCTGCTCCGAAATGGCGCGTTTTGGACAGGCTGAGAATGGGCGAAACCAAACAGACATGAAATAAAGGGGGTGACTGAAGTCCGGATGATACCATTACCAGCTGGGGTGGGTCAGGAGAAAACCGAAAACCCCAGTGATACCTAATATATTGTACCATAAACGAGGGATCTGATAAGATAATACATCATTACATGCATTATCACCTCTTTTCAAAATCTCTAGGGACTCTCTGATTATGCAACTATTATACTGTGAACCTCGTGAAATTATTTTAACTTTACTTTTCTATATATTTTTATTTGTATTTTATCGATACTGGATATGTCAGAACGCACAGAAGTAATGAGGAGATTCAGGACAGAAAGATTGCGATTAGACAGAGAAATTATTAATATCAGATTTTTGCAGTTATGTAAGGGATCAAAAATTATACCTACGTTTTTGAAGAATAGCAATAAGCTTGTTCATAGTATCATTCCTACAGTTGCATTTAAATTGGATTTTTTAGCCTTAAAGTCGATCATAAGAAGTAAATTTAAATTAATTGATCAACTTTCAGAAAAAGTGTTGTATCTTTACATTAGCTTAACAAAATCTTTGGAACAAACGGATTTTGATGATTTTCTACGCATAGTAGACATCTACCATACTAACCAGCGAGTAAGGAAGGAGGAAATTATATATCGGAAGTTCAACAAACTTAAAGATAATATGCATTATAAAATACCACAGCAAAAACCAGTACAGTATATCAATCTTACCAATATTGACTTGGATAAACGACTACACAATACTTTAAGTTTGGGACCTAAACATATGTTTGAAAAACGACCAAATGTAATGAATATAATTACAGATTGTGAATTGATTGTTAATAAAATGGACAATAACAATAAAGATGAAATTAGGTGTATGTTATACAATAATGTCCAGAGGTACTTAAAGGAAAAGACCCATAAACAAGATAAACATACTAATATTATTAAACAATCTAAAAATAGGTCAGATATTACCATTATACAAACAGATAAATCAAATAAGTTAGCAGTTATGTTTACTCAGGATTATATCACTAAAATGGAGCAATGCATTACTGATATGAATTGTGAAAAATTGAACAAGGATCCTAATACAAATATTAATAGGAAAACTCTCGAACTGATTAAACATGGCATATGGCCAAGTGACATTAAAATTAAACTGGCTATTAATAAAACTGCAGTCACCCCCCGATTACAGGGGCGTTTAAAAGACCATAAGAAAGATTTCCCCCTCCGCCCTATTGTTTCAAAATGTACAGCACCAACCTACACAATAGAGAAATCATTTGTACCACTACTTAAATCAATGCTACCCCCCACTGAGCATGTAGTCAATTCTACTGCAGATTTAGTTAGCATAATTAAAGGCTTTAAACTGGAAGATAACAGCATTCTAGCAAGTTTTGATATTAAATCTCTGTATCCTTCTATTGATGTTCAGGAAGTTAAACCTATTATTGAAAATAGCATTATAAATAACCCAGCTTATAATGACAGTATCAAACATACTCTGATTTCCAGTATAAACTTAATTACTAACAGCAGCGTTTTCTTATTTAACGGATGTTATTATAAACAATCTGAAGGAGCCCCCATGGGTTCACCTATCTCTGGTTTACTGGCAGAATTAAAATTACGACCTCTGGAAAAACGTATAATTTCTATATCCCCCTTTAAACCTGCATTATGGGTTAGATATGTCGATGACATACTACTCATATGGAATCACGGTATCTCGGCATTGAATGATTTTCTGGCGCATGCCAACAGTATAGATAGAAATATACAATTTACTTGTGAAATTGAAGAAAATAGTTCATTACCATTTTTAGATATAGAACTTATTAAAAATATTTCAACACGTAGCATTGATAGGAAAGTTTATAGAAAACCTTGCAGATCCAATAACACAATATCATACAATAGTAATGTTCCGTTTAATTACAAAGCAGCAGCATATCGGTTTTATATCAAAAGGGCGTTTGAGGTTAGTTCAGAATGTTATTTAAATGAGGAGTTGAACAAAATTAAAGAGATTGCATCTGAAAATGGTTTTTCAAACAAATTTATTAATAAGTTAATTTATGAGTACAGAAATAAACAAGCTACAATAGTTAAAAAAGATATGCAATCTTCAAAATTCTACAGTATAGATTATATCCCGCATCTGTTTGAGCGGATTAAATACGCATTAAAGAAATATAATGTAACTCTTATCGCTAAACCCCCAACCAAGCTTAAATATTTGGTACATAGAATGATCGACCCTATTGATAACCGAGATAAATCTGGCATTTATATTATTCCTTTTAAAGTTAATGACAGTTCTAAAATATATTCATATATAGGCATGACAACTCGCAAATTAAAAGAAAGGATTAAAGAGCATACAGCTGATATGAAAAAAGGTAAATTATCCACTGCTTTATCCAGATTAAATCAGGCCAAAGATATTGATGTATTTTTCAGTAAAGCTAAAATGATTTCACGAGGTTCACAGTATAATAGTTGCATAATCAGAGAGTCCCTAGAGATTTTGAAAAGAGGTGATAATGCATGTAATGAGGTATTATCTTATCAGATCCCTCGTTTATAGTACAATATATTAGGTATCACTGGGGTTTTCGGTTTTCTCCTGACCCACCCCAGCTGGTAATGGTATCATCCGGACTTCAGTCACCCCCTTTATTTCACGTCTGTTTGGTTTCGCCCATTCTCAGCCTGTCCAAAACGCGCCATTTCGGAGCAGCGTCTCCTCGACTGCTTGTTGTTGATCTGAGGAAGGCTAATGTTTAGCCGAAAGCTCATGAAATTTTAACATCTTACAGTTTTAATGTTTTGAAGCTGTATTTTGATTTATTGCACCTCGATAGTAACGTAACTTATCAATGTGTTTACATTGTGCTTTATCATAATTAAAATTTGATATATCTTCTCAGGGAATATTTTAAGAAACAAAATTCATTTTTATGAGTATTTTTTATTACAAAATTTCTATTTTCAAGAATTTCTCTCTCTCAAAAAAAAAAAACTGTATAAAGTCTCACAACTTTATTTTTCATATAAATTTAGATATATCAATTTAAAAAAAGTCGAATCCTTAATAAATTCATTTTCAGATAAACGAATTTAAAGTGTTAAGGTGGTTTCCTACATTCTACTGCTTATATTTAGGCATTCTTTGAGAATTTTCTTTTCGATGTAAACAAAATATATTACTGTAGTTTTTTTTTTTTTTTTTTTTTTTTTTTTTTACACTTAGTTGTATTTTAAACTTTATTTTAAATTTTTTGGAGCAAAAAGGAAAAAAAAAAAATTGTTATTTCAAAATGGCGGCGAAGTTCAGTTGTAATGCCCTACGCTTTCCAGCAGATCTGTAAATCAGAGTTTCGTAATCTCTTGCAGTTACGGTTGAAACCCACAAAAATAATAATTTTGTAATTTTATATCAAAATGAATTTTAACTGAAAGATTGGGTAGCAAAAATCGATATTTTAATTTAATATTTAAGGGACAGAAAAAAGAGATATCGAAAAGTATTACATATTGTCAGTTCCAACCATAGTAACATGTATGTAGAATAATATCTAAAAAAATTATTCGGATTGACAGAGTAGTTTTTCCGGAAACCGTGGTACATGGTAAATAAAAAAAATTGTTTCAAGAAAAACGTGTTTCAAGTTTTTTTTTTTTGTTTTTTTTTTTTAGTTTGTGCACAATACATTTTTTTTAACTTACCTTTAATCTGCTATTCAGTTACCATAAAAAGAAAAAGAAAAAAAAAACCCTTTTCCTCGAACAACTTGTTTGTTAATGTATTTTCATCTTGGGCTTGGCCTCCTTTGCGTCATTCATACGATGCTCTGGGCGATGCAAGCGGTCTTGACGGTAGTGCGTCATATTTGGTGAGTCAATCGGAAGACTTATACTGTATCTATATAATATGTAAAATAATGAAAAATCCGTCATGAAGCAATGAATTGGTTTCGCGCTTCCTGCGATGTCCCACTCGAACACATTTTTAAGACAGAAAGACTTTTCTCCCAAAAAAAAGCTTCATCCGCATATTTTTGAGACTACAAGGAACCAATTTAAGCAAAAAAAAAAATCGATTTTTTGAAACAGAGCATGTAGAACACCCCTTAAGTACTCCTTAGACATCCGCGAACATAGAATTGGTTATACTTTTTCATATAATTAATGTATTTACATGTGGATTGCGTCCGTTTATTTTAAAAACTCTACAGTGCATTTAAGAGAATTCGTCGGTTTTAAACCTTCAAAAAATCGATTTTTTTTCTCATTTTTAAAAAATATATACAATTTTGAATCGAACAAAACAAACTGAATGAAAATATTCAAATTATCATCGATTCAATTTGACAGTGTTAATGTGAACGTTAATATAGACTCGGATTTATTTTTAATTTTCAAGCGTTTTTCTCAAAACTGTTTGCTGCTATTTGCGCCCACTGTTAAAAATAAAGAAAAATCTTTAGCAGACAGGCAATTTATTTTGCACAGATATGTAAAAAATTATTATGCCTATAATTTCTGCCTTCTTTTTTTTCAATAAAGCGAGACAAATTGTATTTCTTTATAATCTAGAATAAGTTCTTAACGTGATAAAGCACAGATTTGAGAAACAGTCATAGTTAAGAATAAAATGGAGTCTGTGTTAAAGTCCACATTATCAATATCAAACTGACTCGGTTCTAATTTCAATATTCTAATGAAATTCTTTTATTATTATTATTATTATTCAAAATTTTATAATTTGAAAAAATATATATAAAATCGTTTTCGAAAGTTGAAAACGTATGACTCTCCTTAATACAAAGAAGTAAAAAATGTGACATTTTCGAGATTTTGTATCCTTGGCCACTTTAAACTATTACAGTGCTTTATCCTGTTCCTTTCACTTTAAATTAAATCACTTTAAAATCTAAACACACCGAGAGCTGCATTGAATTTGAATTGTAGCTGATATTATTTTATGATGATGGATATATAAACTAATTTTAACACAATTAATTGAATAAAAGTATGCATTACGTCAAAGCAAAATAGAATTGATAAAATATAAAAATAAACTTTTACAAAGTAACAACAAGTATTTGAAATCTTTGGAAGTAATGGTGAAAACTGTAATTAACGCAAATGTTAGATTACAAAAAATATTTCTTCACATATTCCCAATAATTGTTTAATTATCCATCAAATTGATAATTTTATCAAAACATTTAAAACAATAAAAAATTATGATTTCATGAAAAGTTCCTGCTTAATGATAAACTTATTAATTTTAATCAGTTCTTTTCTTAATACGATATTAAAATGAGAAATTTTTATTTTCATCTTTAAATCAAATAAAATTTAAAAAGTAAGTCATTAGATGACTAACATGGAAAGACGTACAGGGTGTTTCAAAAATATTAAATTTATGTCCTAATAACTGGCATGTTCTTCTTTTCCTTTCAGGTTTAAGTAATCTGAAATAACGGCTGAACACAAATTAAGATTTGAGGAAAAAATTATCTTAAAGTGTTCCTAGATATGAATTGGATTTTTTTATGCATTGGCGAATTTTGGTACAATTGCTATCGGATGGATGCCTTCAGAGAGGACTTTTGAAGGGAAAATTCTCCGAATTATCGTTTCTGGAACAAAGAAAACCCCGAAAATTTTGAACAGTCAAATCTCCTAGACCGCACTGGTTTCGAACCCGAGAACATCGTCCCAAGTTTCTCATTTTGTAGCCATTATACTAGACACTGAGCTGAGTAGACCCAAAGTGTTACTAGAAGTATTAAAAAGGTTACTAATGTGCAGAGATTGTATAGGAGAAGGTTTTAAGTTGACCCGCCTCTCCCTACGCGACTTAAAGTCGCTAGAATTAGTAATATACTTTATTCAAATGAAAATGTTCAAAAAGTTCACAAGGGAAGACCACGGTCATCAACAAAACCCTAAAATGAACAAAGATTGATAGGTCGATGATTGCGATTCCATTGCTTCACGTTATCTGCAATGCCGGGACCATAACGGTGAACAGTTTGAATAACAGTCGTTAATTTTATAAATTGTTCATTATTGTAGTTCCATTTAACAATTCGAAAATAAAAATTAGATAATAATCATTTTATTTGTGTAAACATGTTTTAAACAATTTTTCACGTATTTACACGGCGATTAATTGTTGTTCTAATTACTGCAATACAAATTAAAAACGTTAAGTTTACTTAATTGTGTATAACATAAAAATATCTAATAACGAGGGGTTTATGTAATATTTCGATTAAGTATTTCACGTGATAGTACTAAAAATTTAACGCAATGAGGTCTAACTCTTGAAAAATAAAAATAAAAATTTATTTCTGGTGACAGCATCATTGATTGTCAAAAGCTATCAGTATGTGATTCCATTACAATAAAATTGAAGTGTATCGTTCTGGAAAAAAATATTACCTAATTCTACTGCAAATAACTTTATAAAACAGATACAGGTACTAAAATAATATTTACTGTTCCATGCAGAAATTATGCTCAAAGGTTGTCTACATATAAAAAACTTTACCAACTTTCATTTTTCAAATGGCATCACCCACTTTTGACTCGTTAATTGAATTTCTTGTATCAAATTAGCTCTCAGAAATGTATATAGTTTATGCATTTATCTTAAATCACCATAGAGTTGGAAAAGTCAAAATTTGAGGATGCTAATGATAAATCTACTTGACAAACTTTGGTTTATATCTTCTTAAAAAATCAACCGATTGAAATGTTTATTTTTTTATTAGATACATATAATACAAAAAACAAAATCTAGGTATTTTTATCAGAAGCATACTATTATTTATGAAACGTGTTAATAAATTCATATAAAAACTTAAAAATTATGAAATACATTAATTTTTACATAAAGGAATAGGTTAGAGTCCAACAGTGAAGGCTCACTGTTTAGACCCGAAAAGTTTTTGGTTTCTCTCTGTTTGTTTGTTTGTTTGTTTGTCTCTCTAGTCTGTTCCGAGATAACTGCCGCAAAAAGGGTCCGATTAGGTTGATTTTTGGTGGGTATGTTGGCGAGGTACCCAGAATTTGCTGTATAGTTTTTGGTTAAATTTGGTTCATTCGTTCGAAAAATATAGAACATTTTATTTTAAGTCATAATGCTTTTCAATGGGAAGTCAGACGATATTTTAATTTCAACATTCACCGAAAAGAAAATCACGCATTGGGATAATTGTAAATACTAAATTATGGATGCTAAATTTACGAAATGGAGATCTTAATTTAATCCGACCGCTTTGAAAATTTGCCAACATATTTATTAGAATTTCGAAATTAATTGTATATATTATTGGGAAATTTTACGCATTAATCTGAAATATATGAAACATTTTAGTTTCTCAATTTTTACTAAAATTTCCAATGCATTTCTTTTTTCTTCTCTTTTATTAAATGCAACTATATTTCAAAGAATATCAACAAAATAATATTAAAGTTAATCGCATTATTTTGACGCGAAATTTTCTTAACAAAATAGCTAATTTTCGGGTGATTTAAATTTTTAATATGCTTTTTCTAATGAGATAGATAAGGCTTTATTTTAACTACTAAAGAAAGATGACCAAATCGGTTTTCCAAACGAAAATTATAAAAACGTTGAATGTGTAAATTGAATTTAAGTCTCATAAGAGGAATTTACATTTGTAAAAGTATATTTAATACACGAAATTTTTTTCAATTTTAGCAACATATAATATTTAGTGGTTGAAAAATAAGTATTCTTTTAAGGATAGGATAAAAACTCCTGTACAAAGAGATGATTAATTTAATGACAATAGTAAATAGTAATTACAATAGTAAATGCATTCAGACATTTACTCGAATAATGAAATAGCACAATTACTGGAAATTGATAACATAAAATTAAAGTGACAACGGGGGGTTCAGGAGGGCTCGCCCCCCTGAAGTTATGTAATCTTATTCTGAAAAATACAGTAATAAGTAGTTTATCCTATCATCTGACATAATATCTGAATAAATCTTATATTCTTATAAATGTATAAATAACTTTAAAAAATCTAATTTTAGGCTATCAAATATTATGCAGATTATATTAAAACTTAGTAAGATTAATGAACAATGATTTGTAGAGCTGACGTTGAGGCCTCTGATCTGTAGATTTACTAGATTTATTACTGCTTCACTATTACAATTATATTGAAATTGATATATATCACTGAGGCGCATTACAAAAGGCATTAGAATGTCATGTGCATAGGCATTCATCCTTCATTTACAGGGACACAAAAAAGAGTTCGGTTAAAGTACTGTCTGTTAAGAATGATTGCTGGAAGTGTGTTTTCAGTTGCGGAACACGTTTTTAAATTTAACTAATTTTTTGCCTATTGCTTAGTATGTATAGATTGTACAGATCATATACAGGGCAACACAAAAGATCTCGAGTACATTTCCTTTAATTGGCGGAAATTCTAGAAGGGGAATATTAAACTGTGCTATGCGTTTCCAAACTTAATTAAAATTTAGCATGTTATCTAGTATATATACAATTCTATAGACCATACACAGGGTTGCGCAGAAGAATTCGGATATTTTTTGCAAATGTATTTTGAAAGTGTTGAATAGTGTTACATAATCTATGCTTGACGCATGATTTTTCATTCTTGTTTATCCGCAGAAAGCTATTGAAAGACACAGGAACTAAACAAAATGTATTAGAAATTTAATAGACTTTATTACTAATTTGAGGACCTTAATATAGCAGCATTCTGAAAAGTGTGTGTAATTATGTATAAAGATTTCACTTTACAGATATTAAAAGTTTTGAACAAAAATTATCTCAAGGATTATTTTAAAAATGAATAGACTACGAAAAGTTTGTTTTGAGAAAAATCCATTTAAAATGTATTATCATATGTAATTTTTATTTTTACATTTCATATTTACCTTTAAGAAGTATGAAAACATGTTTTGAATTATATGCAATACATTGATATTTTTAACTATGTACATATAAGTAACACGAACACAAAAATTTGTATTTTTGATCAAATTTTGCTCGATTTTTGCTCATTTGAAAGTTTACCGTCTCCTTAAAAAAACAATTATTTAACAAAACAACAAGCTGAAGGTAAAACATAATACACGCTTATTTATTTTTCATAAAAAACACATTAAATTAATCAAATATTGTTAAATTTAATAAAAGTTAAATTAATACAAATAATTAGGATGTTTATGACAATATTTGTTTATTAAATAGAATTAATTTCCCGATATTTTCATAACTCAGTCAAGACATACAGTCGAAAAAAAATGTGATTACAGAAAAAGCGTTCAACATTTTAAATACTTAACATTTTATGTTAATCTGAAATATAACCTATTTTTGTATGTATAAAATTCCCTAAATTTAAACAGCAGATTTTTACGGAATTTATGAAATCTAAAAGAAAACAGAAACAGTGAATGACTAAAAAAATTTCACTGCACACACTGGCATAAAAGTAAAGATAATTTATAAAAATAACATATTTATATACCTCTTTGTGTATATCAAACTTTTTTCTTTTCACATTTGTAAAATAATCAAACAGTTTTAATCAGCCAAAAAGTGATTTGATAACAGTCGAAGTAAGTAGAACCACTTCAACAACGATTTCGAGCCCCCATTTACGCTCAAACTTCGTTAAACTACTTTAAAATAAAAATTTAAATTACTAAATATGGGCAAAGCATTTTCAAAGGACAACCTTGTACGAATAACTCAGCGTAGCGACAAATCCTTCTGTATATAAGACAATAACTGGACAATATCCATCTGCGCTCTTAGCGTATTTTCATGAAGGCAGGTGTTTGTATTTCTTCAATTTTATTCGTCATGAGTTGCTTGCGAACATCAAGGGCGTTTATAAATTAATCCTAAGATTTTAAATAGTTTATAGCAATTAATTTTCTTTTTGAACTTTCATGACTGAACTTTTTATGATTTTGAATGCTTTTCAAAGTATTTAAACATTTGTTTAACTTTTAATTAGTTACATGCCAAAGTCCCGTTACATATAATATTGTTACATGTATGTAATAAAGAACTTTATATTAGTGTGAAAAGATTCTGTATTTAGTCCAGCATAAATGTTTTTAATTAGAGCCGGCCACAAAGTGGAGGTGTGGCTTATAGGAGCTACCAGATTTTGTTACTCCCAAATTCTTTTCTTATTTTTCTTTTATTATAAGTCTGGAAAAGTTTTACACTCAAGCCCAAACATGTCCCTTATAGTTATAAGGAACCCAATGAGACTATAAGGTATTTTATGTTTGTTATATTTTGTGCATTGGAGAATAATTTAGAGCCCCTAAAAGTTTCTTGCATCTGGGCATGTTTAAAGAGAACCCTGACCCTTCTTTCTAAAATACAAAATACGTTCAATTTCGAAATTATTTTTATAGCAGTCATGAGTGTTGTTGCAGAGGGTGAGACGGCATACCGCCCCTTAGTTTTTGACATTTTAACTTATTTCTATATAGTCTATGATTTTCTAAAAAAAAAAACGAATTATAATATAATGTTCTTTTTTATAAGTAATATAAAATAATTAAACATTAATATTAAAAAACATAACTAAGTGTATACAAATGTTCTTTATTATTTATCATGGCATCAGTTTGTCACGAAACGTCTCACCCCCCCCCCCAAAAAAAAAAAATGCCCCTTTTAGATTTTGTCTTGTCGACTTCGATAGCAGCAAAAAGTTATGTTAATAAAATTGTTACAGTTATGTTAACTCGTTTTTACTTTTGCATAAATATTAAAACACAACTGAAAAACTCTCTTTAATCTTTGACTACGTCGCGGGACATGTACGTCCCAGTGGAATATTTTTTGTTCTATTTGTATCACTTTTTGAAAATTATTCTGCGCCAATTACACTTATACTATGATACTTTCAAGAGAAATCTATCGCAAAGAAATTTTTTTGTAAATTGTGGTACGTTTGAATATAAAAGTAGTTGCTTGTCTTATCCCGTAATCAATGGGTTAATCAAAAAGTTAACTTCACATAAACACTTTATTTCTGAAATTTCTAGGTAGGCCAGCAATGTTTTCAAAATCGTCTCGTCAATCAAATTTTATTTAAAGCATGTGGGCATATATTTTCTCATTTTCAAACATATTTAAAAATCACATCATGGACACAATAAGACTTCACAACCTGGTGTTTTTGTGGTTACATTTGTTACGGGACGCACGTGACTTGCTATCAGGTCAAGAAGTTAAAAAAAAACATTTCTGAAACTTATTTTTTACAATGAATAATGTTTTGAAGTGTTCTTGTTCCTTTTCTAAAGTTTTTGAAGAAGATAAAATTTACACACAATATGACGTCACTGAGTGGATGAATTTTGGTCACCGATGTGATGTGACCACTGTGACTTGCAGTGAGATCACAGTGATGTTACTGCCATTATGCTTGCTTTACGGGTACGAAATGTTTCAATGTAACACATTTTCTTTTACAACTATGAATATTTCAAAAATACATAAACTATATATTTTTCCGGGCTGATTTAAAGTTTCAAAGGTTTTTGTTACTATTTGGAAATTGAAAGTGTGTAATATAAAATGAGTCTTTTAATATGTAGACGTCCCACTAAGCACATTTTATGTAGAGCATTTAATAGTGGACATTATTCCCAGTTCATTAGTACCTGTACAATTTATATGATTATTTGCAGCAAATTGAGGTAATAATGTTTTCCAGGATTATACATACCGTAAATGTCCTACTATGAATTAAATTGCAGTTGTAATAATTTTATATCTATCACTACATATGACTGCAGGAGAATCGAAAAATCTACATGCTTGCTTTCATTCATCGTTTCGCGGAAAAATGATATCTGCATATTATTTGGCAAACCTGTCGCATTCTTAAAAATAGCATATTTTCATTGTTGATAAATATTTTTCAATTCCTTCGTAATTTAATGTTGTAGCCTTCTGAAGTATTCAGATGCGGCGATGCTTAAAAATTTGACAATAACAAGATTAACTGCCCGTTTTGGAGAATAAGTTTTAGTTTCAGAGAGGCAGATAACCCAGAGATAAACCATTTTGACACAGGCAAACTCATGGAAGATGAGACCTTCATGCGGAGATTGTACAGCGTTTCTACATGACTAAAATGTGATCATAATATGGAAATATGTACAAATATATATGGAAGTTGGTATTTAAGGGTGTTTGACGTTCTTGATTGCAAATCTGATGTCAAGAAGTGAAAATTCAAAATGGTGGATATAATAATGTGGCCGACAAAATTGAAAAAGAGATGGAATATGAAAAAAAAATTACAGTATGTGGTTTTAGAGTTTTTTACGTTTCTGATTACAAATTTGACATGGAATTAGTTCAAAATGACGGATCCAAAATAGTTGACTGAAATGCAAATCATTTAAAAAAACTATTTTTAAGTTAAAAATAAGACGAAATGAATTGACAGTCTCTAGAAGGAAAGCTTTGACGCACTGAAAGAAATGGGACTACTACATTGGTGTGTTTTGAACATACAGCAGCTGAATTGAAATCATTTGCAAAATAAAATTTATGTATTATTGATATTATTCGTAAAATATTGTATATTTTTTCAAACACATGAATAGTGCGCCAACATAAAAGAATAATTATAATATCATCAAAATTAAATTCTGTGAAAATAGAATTACATATTTTCCTATTTCTATGAATATTGTGATATATATTCCTAGTCCTTCGATTCGCCCCACGTTAAGATCTATATATTTATATCATTGTTCGAAATGCTATCACCACCGGTATAGATAGATGCGTCATACCAGACACGATGTATGTTCGAAAGTCACTTCACACAGACACATAAATTAATATTAAAGTAGACGTTTATTGATTTAACACTTCAACATTTACAATAATTGCACGAAACACAATATTTCAGTTTACAGTCAAGGATATAGCAGATTCTGCACTATATTAAATTACATTTCAGTACATTATCTACGTACTAGATTAAAACACACTGATACACTATCCCCGTCTGTCTTAGACTACACAGCAAGGCTTATTCAATATTACGACCACACATGTCTATTCATCATATCAACCCACACTTATATACTGTTTGTTCTAGACACCCAGAGAAAAACGCAGCGCGCACACAGCACAACCAACACTCTTCATTCTTCTGCCTTCCACACTTGGCATTCCCATTTCCCAGATAGCAAGCAAGGTTCCGAAAACGGTCTTTTTAACACTTTCCAACCTAGTTGAAAAGTGTTTATGACTTCGGTTTGTCTGGCCGTCTGCCGTCTGGCCGTCTGGCCGTCTGCCGTCTGGCCGTCTGGCCGTCTGCCGTCTGCCGTCTGTCCGTGCTCTAACTCCCGTAAATATGCTCGGATTGCCCTGCAAATTTTATATGTTATAATCGTTATCTATAGCATGTTCCCTATTTCAACGGAAGTGTGTAGCACTTATAGTTTTTTTACAGGGACACTCAAAAGAATTCCGTTACATTGCGGTCTATGGGGAAAAATCATTTGCGGTTTATTTAAATAATGTTTCAATACTTTAAACGCATTGAAATTTATATATATCACTAAGGTGCATTAGAAGAAGCTTAACATGGAATAGGGTGTGCATAGCACTTATACTTACTTTACAGGGACAGTCAAAAGAATTCCGTTACATTACGTCTATGGAGAAAAATCGTCTGCGGTTTATTTAAATAATGTTTCACTATTTTAAACGCATTGAAATTTATATAAGGTTCATTACAAGAGACTTACTACAGAATATTGTGTGTATAGCAGTTATCGTTCATTTACAGGGACACACAAAAGAATTCTCTACTGTATGTTAACAATAATTCCTGGAAGTGCGTTTTAAGTTACTGAATGCGATTTTAATTTTAAATCGCTTTTTGTATATTACGTGGTGTGTATAAATTCTGTAGATCCTATACAGGGAAGTACAAAAGTTCGGGAACACATTTCCGTATTATTTAACTCCAGACGGAGAATTTTAAACTGTGCTACGTGTTTCCTAACTGAACTAAAATTTAGCATCCTATGTAGTATATATACAAATCTATAGATCCTATACAGGGCTGAATAAAGTATTCGGATTACTTAGATGTTATCTTTTAGCTTATAAAAGAGTATGATTCGTAAAATTATTTTGGAAGCGTTGGAAAGTGTTACATAATCTATGCTTGACGCATGATTTTTCGTTCTTTTTTCCTTTTCTTTCGATTTTTCTGCAAAGGTATATTATCTTCACCGTATACCACGGTCACAGTAATATTTTCAATATTAGATTTTTGGAATAACCGTCAGAAAACCTACGGTCTAA
The DNA here is from genome assembly GCA_963931845.1 of Maratus michaelseni. Lineage (NCBI taxonomy): Eukaryota > Metazoa > Arthropoda > Arachnida > Araneae > Salticidae > Maratus > Maratus michaelseni. The sequence goes on from OZ007586.1 coordinate 366,345,114, forward strand.
AATCATCCTTTGCACATTCATTTTCCGCGCATGCGCAACTTGTCCTTGTGCTCGCGTTTCATGACTCATTGAAGGTGATATGATGTGCGAGCAGGTCACGTCGTGGCACCGGTCTGAAAGTGCCGGCTTTGCATTTGCAATCATGCTCCATCTAAGGTATGTTAAACTATTTTGTATTAATTTCATTTCATAAAGATTTACCTCGTTGTAAGAACTATATACACATGCATATTTCTATTGTAGTTCTTGAAATTTCCATTTATAATATGTTTTTATTCTTAACGAATTAATGCGAGTTCTTTACACATATTTTCATTACAAAATACAATAGAGAATAGCATTTGTTTATGTTTATCTTTTAAAATATATTATTATCGTTTATGTTATTATCTATTGATGCTCCCCAATTTTAAAATATTCATCTTATAGTTCATGTGCTTAAAAATTACCGTCAAAAGTTTGAAATATTGCGTAATAATAATAATAATAGATTTTGTACTAGTATTTAAACTGTAATTTAGTCAAAGTTAATTATTTTTGCACATACGTTTTATTTTCCTATATTTTAGTAATATATGTTGTATAAAATTTCATTTAAAAATATCATTCAATGACAATTGCTTTTATATTATGTACGTTTAAGATATAAAATTTTTATTGTATGCGTCGCTACAATATTTTAAAGTATTATTATTTTATTACTTTGTTTAATACATTTTATTTTCATGAAGTTAAAAAAATGAGTTTTAATGAAATCAAACTATTTAAAATTTTGACATTTCAATGTACATACTAATAGTTATGAAAGATTTTAAAAATGAAGGTTTATATTTTAAAGAAAAAAGGGAAAATAAAAAAAGTCTAAATAATGTTAACCGATTACTATTATTTATTTTTAATTACGGAGCATCAATAGATTTAATTCAGAGATAAATCATTATGAAAAATTATTGTTCTTCTTTATTAAGTAGAATGAAAACATGCTTAAAGTAGACTAAAAATAAACAAATATGTAATACGCTCATGATATAAAAATATTATATATGGAAATTGCATTTTTTTTCTAGTAATTTTTTAAACACCAAAATTTGGTTTTATATAGTTCTTAAATCTTTATGAAATTAAATTATGCAGTAATGTTTAACTTACTTTAGTTTGCCAATCAACTAATAAATAAGAGTAATTGATAGTGGGTAACCATTATCACATTCCAAATATAAAAACACAAAAGTAAAGGCAACATAAAAACCAAGACATAAACAATTCCCAACTCAGAAATTTAAACTATTGTGAAACTTTCAGGATAATGTAGTAGGGCTTAAGAAAAAATATAATATACAAATTTTCTTGTTGCCCGAATTCACTTTAAAAGGAAAATATTATCCCCGGTATAATTTAGACTTTATTTTTAAAACTGAAGGGTAGAAGATACAAAAAAAGTTATCTATTTTAATTAGTTCTATCAAATTCAAACAAAAGTTAGAAAACTTCTGTAAATTAATTCTTATAGTTCATTCTAACAAAATGCATATTAGATTAAAAAAAATTAATGTAATCAACAATTAATATTTTTTTAGAAGCAATACATTAATTAAAATATAAAAAATCAAATATATTCAAATTTTAGCAATTACATAGGAAAGGAATTTTAGCAAAGGAAAAAAGAAATATATTAATTAAAATATATAACTTACTATGAGTTCTTAAATATAATATCAGCTAATAAAAATTCCTATTTTCCATTTTTTTTTCTTCAGTATATAGAAATTAAGCTAAATTTTAGTGTCCCACAGAAACAAAGAAAATTTCTAAGTCAGATAATTTTGATGAAAATCTAATGCAATTAAGATTTAAAACTAACAGGTTATCAAAACATTTTTAATTTCTTTTATAGATGCTTATAATAAAAGCATTATTATCTGCCTTTGATTGTAATTCTTGTTACAATGTTTAATATGAAATCCTGTAACTAGCCTTACGTTTCTACATTTTGGTATGCTTGTCCTAAAACACTTACAAAGTACCTCAGATTGTGTCAACTAGCAACCTTTTATAATGCTTTTTAAAATGTTGGCAAACCTTTCAGACAAAGCCTTTAAAAAGCATCTAGTCATTTACATGTTGGGGTTATAAAAATGTTTTAAAAATCAAAAATTGTTATCTGGGTTCAATCTGTGGGGTTTTCGCTCTATTTTTACGGGTAGACCCTGATGTTCTCATTGACCTCTCCTCCCGTGACAGTTTATGAAACTGGATTATATTCCTCTTATAAACCATTCCTTCTACTTCTACGTACATTCCTGTCGTACCAAACACATTCCAGGAGGCAATAATCCCTTCCTGGAATTTCCTTTCACATCACTCAGTTCAATCCGATAGTTCAAAAATGTGTCTATATATGTAGTACGTAGATAATAATATACAGATAAATATGCAAATAAGAAAAAAGTAAAGTTAATTAAACAATAATTTACATTAAACATACGTCTCATTGAAGCCATAACCCTGAAAAATATTATTTTTGATAAGTGCTAATAAAATATGTTAGCGTTTTTCAACATGGTGTCCTGCGGGGTCACCAAAATCCTACTATTTTAGAGTAGAGAAATTTGCCTTATCAAATGACGTACACTTTGCGATTAAATAAAGATTACATTTTGGAGTTTTTGATGACAATCGACTTTCTGAGAAAAAGGTTGAAGTCCTCTAAAATAAGTTATATACATTATTTTTTAACACAGCAATGTTATAATAATTAATCGATAATTGGAATAAATAAATATGTATGTATGTCGTTTAATTCAAAACAAACTGTACAGTAAAATATTTTGAATGTTTATGTGTTTTACAATCATGAAAAAAAAATGCAAATATGACAATTTATATAAAAAAGTGCAACAAAGGCAGAGCAGCTGTGCCATGAGCAGCTGTTTTATAACAATTCATAACTATTTTCCTTGTCAAAACAATTATTTTACTGAAACTTTCTGTAAAATATCATTTTATTTATTTATAAAAAATATTAAATTTTAAATTTTCTATACAATTGTCTATGTTATTATTAATAATTTACTCACCTTTGTCAGTTGAACCGATTTCACAAAATTAAAATCGATTGATTCTATACAAAACTTTTAAAAAACACTTTTAAAAAATTGCGTTTTCGCTTATGTACTAGTGATAAAGTGTACATTATTGATCTCCACGGTCACAATCCAGGCATAAACTATAATCTCTATTGTGCCGTGTGGTTCCCCAAGCATTCCTACGCCTAACCAGACATATAAATATTCCTGAATAGAAACTTTATTTTTGACTTTTGTTCATGTTTAAGGGATTTGGAACCACTATGAATCGCCTTCAAAATGCTTAAGTAAATTATCATTTTGTGAGTTAAACCAGCACATTTTACTTACGTGCTTCATGTGTGTAACCTTTCGACCTCTTTTCATTAATCTGGTTAGTAAATTTTGTTTCATTTTGGATTATTAAAATTTTTTTGAGATTTTTTAAATGTAAATGATTTTCTCTGAAGAAAATCTTAAAATATTTAAATATTTAACGAATTTGTATTAACTTTTGCTCCACAAATATCAAAAACTTAAATATATACAATGTTCATAGATATGTGGAAAATAGAGACGAGAGGCGAAAAATTACATGCAAAATTGCCATCCAATTATTGGATAAAAAATATTTTATTTTTATAAATTAAACATTTCACCCAATAGTATTTAAATTAAACCGTATCCCTTCTACACATAAAAATATCTTCAAATGCAACAAATTTTTACTAAAAGTTTTAAAAACTTTAAATGAAGCGTCACCCTATGCACTTTAATTGATAAGAGGAGATTAAAAGGAGGAGTTTCTAGATTTTTCCTCTATATCTATGCGTATGCACGCATAATTGACTTGGATAAACAGATTTTGATAGTCCTTAAAAAAAAAAAAAAAGTTTTGTTTTCCAGACAGTTATCTCAAACTTTTGAACCTCCATTTCCCCCAAAATACTTATATTATACCTAGCTATTAAAAAGTGAATAAATATGTATCTATCTGATAAAATGGCAGACTGAGTAAGAGTCGTGCGATGAAAGTCTCCTGTTTGTCTTCTAGTAGTTTTACTCCAGTACTTACTCCAGCCTATTATTTTCTATCCAATTCAAATTTTATTTTTCTAGTTAGATCTACCGTATTTAGTAACTCGTTCTGTAAATCTTTAATTTTATCAAAACTTTACAGATGACAGATTTTTCACTTTTCATTAAAAAATAAAGTTTTTTTATTTTATTGACGTTTCAAATTAAATTATTTAAAAACTATTTTTAGGAATATCTTTCGAACAAAAACTTTGTAAATCATACAACAAGAAAAAGCACTTTATAAATAGAAGCTAAAAGCAAATCTCTTTTTTATTCATTTAGCTGCCTAAATCAAATGCCAGTCACGTTTACTTAAAACGAAGTGATCTAAATACAGAAGGAACATATGCCTGCGAAGTGTCTTCGGAAGCCCCACATTTTAAAACAGTAAAGGCTGAAGCAGAGTTAAGAGTATATGGTAAGTATAATCATAAAGTTTTTACAAACGATAATTTTTAAATCATAGATTGAATATTGGTATGATTTTTCCGTTTATAATTTCTAAACTATGCAATGAATATCAGTATTATTTCATAAGACACAGGATATTTACACTGTTTATAAATTAGTTTCTGTTTTTGGTGTATTCTTAATAATTAAACAGTTTAACATCACCAAAATTTCCCATTCAAAAAGTTTGTATGGGTTCTTGAGTTATAAGAGTATAAGGGTAAGTCATATTTATTTAATTTAGTTCAAATCAAACTTAAATTCATTTTTTTAAATCGACAAATTTATTTTTACAAATATTATTATTATAAAACTATGTAGGCTTTACTTTTGAAAATTTCGTCACTTGTTAATATTGGCGTACTTTCTATGACTAAACCAGATTACATGATTACCAATTTATCTCTAAACTTAACAGAAAGATCAAAATTAGAAAACATTATAAAAATGACACATAAATTTGAGAAAATTAAACTTAAAATTTCAGCTTGATTCATATAAATTTTTCATTACGATTTTAATGGCAAATAAATTAAATTAGATAGAGCTATAATCAGTAAGTAGAGTTTTGGTTTTAATTCGAGGAAGAAATTTAAATGTCATGTGGAATGGGAAAAATGGGGCGAGAAACATATGCAAAGCCCTATTTACATCAGCATTTAAAACGGGTTTAACTAGGAATTTTGTTAATATATTTTTTTTCTTAGTTTCTCCTCCTCTAAAGAACAAAAAACTCGCTGTAATTATTGAAAAAGCATATTTTTTATTTAAATTCTTTTTTTTCTTTTGAATAACTTTTTAAATTTGGTTTTTATGGCAGTTGTTTCAGTTTAATTTTAGTTAGTTGCTTTGAGATCTATAGCTATCAAGTTTGATGTCTTGAATGATATTATATATATATTTATTAATTCATTACAATACACAATTCCGCAACATTTGTTGTACAGGGAAAAATGCGCAGTTTAAAGAACAGAAAGGTTTCCCACCATGGTAGACTCCGCATTGGAGCCTGCGTAAATCGAACCCCCTACAACACGATAGCATCCAACTGCCTTTACGCTCACAGCCATGGGGCCCCTTTATTGCAGTACCTTATGTTTTCTGATAATCTTTAAACAAAGTGATACATTTAACGGCAAATAGTTGGTTAATAATGTGCGAGCTTTAGAATTATGTAGAAACTGCATGTTGAAAATTAGTCTCAATATAGAAGAACTTCAATTGTCGATTGAATGTTTGCTATATGTAAATGAGATAAAACAAGTACATGTAGTTTATTTATTACAGGTTAGAACACTGCAATAAATTTAACTCCAGACTGCACAAGGACTTTGTAAATAGTTAAAAAGAGAATATTCGTTTTTTATAAATCACATAAAGTATCAAAGGCTAAAATTCCTTTAATATCTATACTTATAAAAGAACATGTCCTGACTGGCTCATAATCAATGCCAAGCCTCAACCGTTGCTCCTATGACAATGAAATTTGGAAGACATGTTCCTTAACCAATGTAGGCACCCACTTAAAAAGGATTTTTGAAAATTCACCCCCTAAGTGGGTTACATGAGAGGGTCGAAAGTTTTAGGTGATTTCGCCTTTTCACCATAGCTCAGCAGCAGTTTTAGGTGGGAGCGTGAAATAAGGCATAACAAATATACTATCAAATAATTAAACATGTATTTAAGCAATTTTGTCAAAAACATCGGCTATGAACCCGATTATGGAAGATTATATGAATAAGACAACTATTGCTGATTTTTATTACCTGCGATCTTTTCTGTTGAGCTGATTAAAATATCAGACCAGATGCTTCGATCAATAAGGTTAACTGGATGAATTATGCCCTCCAGATTCGACCGGGATAGCTCAGTGGTAGAGCGTGGTGGCTTCAGCCAAGCGATCCCAGGTTCGAATCCTGGCCCGGACATTCTTCGTCCAGTTGGAAATTTACAACTTGTATTTATTTTTAGTTAATTTTTAATTATTAAATATTATTGAGTTATTACTAAGATTACAAATTGGTCATTACGAGGGTTGCTCAGAAAGTAAGACGACTAATGTTTTTAGTTAAACCATAGAAGATAAAAAGTGTAAGAATTCACAGTTTAATAAAGCACATTTTAAACTGTAAGGTATTATTTTTGTATGTAAACTCGACTTTTGTCTGCACATTTTCGCCAGCAATGAATAAAGCTTATACATTATGTTCGTAAAAATAATTACGGACTGATTTTTAATAAATCATTTTCAAACTGTAAATGCACGTTGGAAGTATGATTCTATCGTGGGGGAATCGAAGTGAAATGTACACTACCTCTGGACAGCCATTCACAGTGATCAAACTAGAAAAGGAATTATGTCTTTATGAATCAATTCTCTCGAATTTGTGAATTACAGAGGCTGTTTACACATTTTTAAAACACATACGATAAAGTATTTAAAAAAATCCAATTATTTTGCGTAAAACATTTCTGGCAACAGTTTGTTTTTTGAAATTAAAATTATCTTTTAATATATTCAAATATATTCTTCTTTCAAATTGGCGCATGTAAACAAGTCGTGGATATTAGGATACGTTTTTCTGCTTTCCGAGGAAAAATATTCTTATTCCGTGATTTAAAAATAAATGTGGCATGCATTGTATAAATCATTCTTAGCGCAAAATAAGTACAATTATTAATCGGTTAGTGAAATCCCGCCAGTCAACAATCCCGTCAGAGAAAACAAGACACCAAATGAATACCCTAAAAATGTTTGTACTGTTTCTAATGTCTCTAAAGTGAAATCCCTGGTAATATAAAAAAATCCGCCGACTCATAAATCACTTGCATAGTCATTAAGTACATCTGTAGCAACAAGAACCAAGATTTACAGCTTAAAAAGCGTAAATCCCTGTATGAGAATCATTTAACGGGAGAAAAATTTAAACACATTGTTGCTTTTGAGGAAACGTGGATTTACCTAAATGACGGAAATAAAGAAAGATCTATTTAATGTCAAAAATGTAAAGAAAAAGATGTCCATGATTTGTACGGATAATGCCCAATTTCATTAAAGGCTTTATGATTCTCGCAGGTTTCTCGTACAATGGCAAATTAAAAATAAGAAGAGTGGGGGACGAATGTTACATTCAACTCATTATACCACCTGGAGAATTTGTTACGTAAATATTTACAGAAGAAATTCCATTTCTTTATCTCAACGACTTTCGAAAATTGAAACTGCACCAAGATAATTCCACCGGTAATACTTCAAAAACTACCGCTGCATTCCTCTAAGAAAATAAAACAGGTACTGCATATATACATTTCCCACATATTTCTGCGAAGTCTCCTGACGTTACATCTATGGGTTATTGTGCCGTTGGTCTTCTGAAAAGAGCTCTCAAAGTGCAATCCCACCATGATTTAGACTCTGGAAAGTAATGAAAGAGGGATGGCAAGCAATACCCCTGGAAATTTTACGAAAAGACCTTCCTCCATGCAAAGCACGATGCAGACTTATAATCCAGAAACAATATCAGATTGAACATTTAAAATTAGTTTTTACATTTTAAACATTAAGAAAATGTCCCCGAAATCGTTCTAAAGATTTGTAAACACCCTCTGTACGATCAGGGAGCTGTGCAACAAAATATGTGAATTACAGCTTCATTATAGCTTTGAATCACAGTTTAATCATAACAGCTGTGAAACATTGGAATAAATCAGTTGATGGTGTTTTAATGAGTGTGTCATTCAGGTTCTTGTTCATTGTTGACAAAAATGTTTTGACGAAGTTGGCGATTACATAAAAAAAGATTGAGTCTTACCTTTGGAGCAGCTCTTGCATAAAATATCTCATACTTTATTTTAACAGCTGTAGCTATTTTGTATGAACTTATTGTATAATATTGCTCTTCTAAAAAAAATGTTATCGGGCTTTGAATTCTACATATTTTACAGCAAAACGAATTCTTTTTGGAATTCTTAAAATTGTATTTTAAAAGTATTATTTGCAAGATTATTTTATCTCTATTGACAGAAGCAGGTAAAAATTTTAAAAATTAGTACAAGATAATCCCTAAAAAATTATTGTTTAAAAATGTTTTGCAGAAAACCAACAGCACCCGTTTTCGCTTTTGCCATTTTTTCCCTTTAAATCACTTCGAAAAGTTTATGACTTAAGGTTCATCATACTACGTTATTTCATGAAAAATAGTAATTGTAATATATATTTCTAGTACAAAATAGTTTATATTTAATTTAAAAAGAAATTTCTAAAACCACTTGAATTTAAGCATCACTACTTTCAAGAGACGATACTTGGAGATACTGCTTCTATAAAAAATATATCTGATAACTCTGAGATCATTATAGTTTTATATTCCTATTTGACTACATTTTCTGCCCAATAATACATATTTTACATAAATAATAAATAATATGAAAAAAAAATGAATATTATTAAAAGCTATAATGAATTAACATATTCATAATCGTTTATTTCAGTTTTACCAAAAGGTGTGCCCGTTATTGAAGGAGCTTATTCTATGTATGAAGTTGGCGATAAAGTAAATGTTACCTGCAGTTCTGGACCTTCAAAGCCAGCAGCTACGCTCAGTTGGTTTATCAATGGAAATACAGTAAATATCTTAAATGCATTGATGTTTTTAAATTGTTCATATTTACATATGAAAGTAATTAATAATAAATAAATAAATATTATTTTAATAAATTCAAATATGGCTTTAACAACCATTTAGTTAATTCTCTACATTAATTCATAAAATAAATATTCTTTGTATGGTATCTTTCATAAACGGCTTTTTCTTAAAAATTGTCATATGTTTGAAAAAGCTAATCATCTTAAAAATCTACTCTTCCTCAGAAACACGCTGCGCCAATTGTCATTATCAATTAACAAATCAATGTCAGCAAAACATTTGAACTTTATTTTCATGCGACGAAGTAAAATAAAATAAAATAATAATATCTATATACTACATAGCTTCCATTTATGGCATATCCTCCGAAAATATCATGTTGGTAAGGTTTAGATTTTTGTAAGTATTTTATTTATGGTGAAATAAAAATTTTGAAATATATATTATTGAAATATATTTGAAATATAAGTTAAATTTAAAAACAAATAGAAAGAATTTTCCTACTAACTACTTAATGCAAACTTTTTTAGGAAAAACTCCTCCAACTTAAAACGAGGTATCATAATAAATTCTCAACTTCGGTAATACTCACTTCTGAAAACAAGAAAAATCAGTGTTCAAAAATTATATTTAATACAAATTTACACAATTACAATTAAAATTGTCAGAAATGTCTACTACAGCATGATGATCTGTTTTGAGACCATTGTAAAATTTCCCATTTTTATTAAAATATCACATATCTACTATTTAAGAAAGAATATATCTATTGGAAAAACCCTACTGCGTTTGAAATGCATTACTTCTTATGGCACACATAGCATCGGACTGAGATGGCGAACCAGCATGCGGGAAGCCCATTCGCTACCACTTTTCATGAATATTTTTCTTAATTTTATTTAATCTCAGAATTATTTTTTATTAAATAAGATGCTGAATATTTGTTTAAGATATATCGTTGGCAATGCGTATTTGCCGTCCCTGGCATGGGAAATAAAGGTCATTTTTGGTAGAGCAGCTCTGTTTTTATTATTTTTTATTACAGTGTTTACGGGGTGAATATTAACTTCCAACTGTCTTTTTCCTTGCACACGTGTGAGCAGTTTGAAGAAAATAGCATAAATCAATCAAATTGCCCAGAAAATTATGAAATGCATTACATAATTACTGATTTTAATAAGTAAATCACACTCTAGCAGTATTTTCCAAATCTTCAAAATAAATTAATTAGTTAAATTAAATCTTGCATTTTTATATCTTGAAATAACCGCTCAACGTGCAGAAGAAGTTTAAGTCTATGGATCAAATACCAGTACTTTAACAGTAAAATCAATTCTTTCGAAAGAAGGAACTTAGCTTTCAATTCCGGCTTTCATTTCCAGCTACAAATATAAATTTATTCAACAAGATTTATTCAACTTTTCACAAAACTACTCGAAATTTAAAAAGTAATTGATATAAAAATGTGAATCACTGTACTAATATCATTAAGAAGATGTACTTTTAACTGATTCTTTATCTACACTCATAAACTTTGGTTTGTGGGAAACAGAGACAGTAGCAAACGCTGAAATTTTTTAGATGTATTCATTCCATAAAAAATTTCCAGTCAAGTCATACATGGCATAACAATGAAATTTATTTATGCTATTCAAATTATTTATTTTTTTAACTTTCTTTTTTCTTTATCGGGATTTTGTTTTTCATCTCAAAGTCGTCTTCCAAAGTTTCTTCCAAAAATTTCTGTCGAATGCTTCGTCTTGTTTTTACTTATGGGCTTTTTTAATCTTTCTTTCCATTTTTCTTCAGCCTTCCACTCTTTCCTTTACCAGTTAGCTCGTATTCCTTAATAACTTTTGGCAATCTTTCTTTATTCAATCTTTTGACATGCCTTGTCATTTTTTTTGTTTGTTTTTACGATTAATTATTGTCTTATTTTCACTCTTTTCAAAATAATCATACATCAGTGTTTATTTAAAGTTTTTTTTTTGGCAATTTTTTTGAAAGCTGTATGTTAAAATTGGGACTATAAAGAGTGTATACATTAATTCATTATTATAATCATTAGTAAACTGCTTTAGGTAATTATGTTTTTATATCACACTATATTTTAAAAACCTTGTCACATTCCCCTAAATTCTGTCACATTCAACTGGTGTCATTAACCAAATATCATTAAAAATCTGTTAAAGTGGAAATAATTTGGTAATTTAATTATGCGCACTGAAATTTTTAATTAAAGGTTTTCTTTCACTACTGTTAAATGCCAATTTTATTTCGAAAATATTATACAAAAGTTAATAATATTTTATCAGAATACTCTTATTTTAAAGGGTATACAGCATTGTAACTATAGTTCTGGTGATTTTTAAAACTGAGTTATGAAAACCGCTTTTAGAATAAACAAAACAATTGCATACACATATAAAACATTTATTTTAATTGAATAACTTTAAAAATACAGCTCTAAACTACAATTTATTATTTTAAAAAATCCCAAAAAATATCAAAGTTGCCAAATATATCTATGAAACTGAATTGCATGATGACAGAAAATGAATGAAAATTCCAAGAAAAAATTCTTAGGTGTAATCGACACCCTTTGAACTATCTTTTTATTTGAGTACCTTATAATGCGTTTTTGACATATTATTAACTGGTTTTATGAATCAAAATGACTTAATCAAGAAAAAAATGAACTTCTTACGGTAAAATAAAAAAAATTACCTTTCTTAATGTTAGAAAATTTTAAAATCAGACTTCTCCTAGAATTTTGAATTTTTATGTATTTCTTATAAGTATGCTCTATAACTATAAGGACCAGATTTATGAAAAGTTATACAGTTTAAGAAAAAGTAAAATGTAGTTTCATATGTAAAAATACAATAAAAATGACTTTTTACTTAAAATTTTTATATCTAAAATATAAACTATTTATAATACTGAAAATTCGATCCTTAACTTAATAAAATGCACCATAATGTTCGTCCGATAAAATATCCAGTAAACTGAAAAATATATGTATGCTTTAGCATTTTCATCATACTGATATATTAAACACAAACTGGGAAAAATGTATTTAAAGATTGCAACTGTGAATCATTCAAAGGGAAATTGATGCATTAAAAAGCCATTTTCGCATTTTTTGTTATCAATTCTTTACTATACTTGTTAACACTTTCCAACCTAGTTGAAAAGTGTTTATGACTTCGGTTTGTCTGGCCGTATGGCCGTCTGCCGTCTGTCCGTCTGTCCGTGCTCTAACTCCCGTAAATATGCTCGGATTGCTCTGCAATTTTTATATGTTATAGTCGTTATCTATAGCATGTTCCCTATTTCAACGGAAGTGTGTAGCACTGATAGTTTTTTTACAGGGACACCCAAAAGAATTCCGTTACATTGCGGTCTATGGGGAAAATTATTGACGGTTTATTTAAATAATGTTTCACTATTTTAAACGCATTGAAATTTATATACATCACTAAGGTGCATTAGAAGAAGCTTAATATGGAATAGGGTGTGCATAGCACTTATAGTTACTTTACATGGACAGTCAAAAGAATTCTGTTACATTACGTCTATGGAGAAAAATCGTCTGCGGTTTATTTAAATAATGTTTCCTTATTTTAAACGCATTGAAATTTATATATATCACTAAGGTGTATTTCAAGAGGCTTACTACAGAATAGTGTGTGTACAGCAGTCATCGTTCATTTACAGGGACGCACAAAAGTTCGCGAACACATTTCCGTATTGTTTAACTCCAGACGGAGAATTTTAAACTGTGCTACGCGTTTCCTAACTGAACTAAAATTTAACATCCTATGTAGTATATATACAAATCTATAGATCCTATACAGGGCTGATTAAAAGTATTCGGATTACTTAGATGTTATCTTTTAGCTTATTAAACGGTATGATTTGTAAAATTATTTTGGAAGCGTTGGAAAGTGTTACATAATCTATGCTTGACGCATGATTTTTCGTTCTTGTTCAGAATATTCTACGGATGTCTAAATTAAGTTTCGGCAAAAAAATCAAAATTTGATATTTTCGTTATTTTTTTGCAAAATGAAGGGTAACCAGACTCCTTAAGCTTAAAGTATTTGTAAATCTGAAAAATCAAATTATGCGTAATCTGGTACCCAAAACTAAAATGTAACTCTTGATTCAAAAAATGGTGTCTTAAAAAGTATACTTTTCGGAAATTTGAAACTATATTTTTTATTTGAAATTTAAGACGTATTTAACGTAAATCCATTATTCTTGACAAATTTCATATAGTACAGTAGTACAATAAAAATATCTAAACCGATTTATGCTTTGAATTTTCTTTTACAGTAAATTATCATTAAATCACGAAATTAAAACCAGTTAATTTATCCGAACGTACTTTTCGTTCAATATCAAACTAACCTTTCATTTTTTTAACATATATTTTTTTAATTACTTGTATATTTTGATTTCAAATTTAAATCATGTTGTGCATTAACGTATTGTGCATCAAATTGTATTAAATTATAAAAAAAAAAAAAACTCTCTCCTTTATTTTCAGAAAAATACAAAAATATTTGAGTTATAATTTTTAAATATTGTCTAAATTTTAAATTTTAAACTTCATTTTCAAATACGGATTAGGGAATTTAGAGAAGTTTTTAACTATGGATAAGACGTTATTTTGTGAAATTCATAAACCGCCGTAATACTCATCGTTTTGTTTTAATTCCGGCATTTTACCTTTATAAATTTATTATAAAAGAAGTTTTTAAATGTGTATAGTAACTTCGTTAATTTCACTTATTTTATTCAAAATCACTATTTGAATCTTTGATACCATTTAATAAAAATTTATAAAACACACAAAAAATAAGACTTTATACAAATGGTATAAAAAGAACAATAAGAGATTTAAAAATGTTTAAATGTATTCCGCCGATAAGAATACAGTCATTAAATAGCACGTTACTTAATGTTATTGCAATTTTTCTTTTTCCAACTAAATTATAGTTTTTTTTATTAAATGTTAACCTCAAACTGAGCATAAACACGAACGTATTACATTAAGTGCTCAAAAATAATTGATTGCCAAATGAATCATTTAAATGTTCCCATGCCAAATTACCAAAATTAGAGAAAGGTTTTCTAGCTTTTTCTTTTATTGCTCTTATTGGCGAAACAGACCATTTGAAATAAATATAGATTCATTACTTTGGATATTATTGTTGATAATTATTGTGATTTTTTTAAACAAAATTTTACATAATTATATTTTAAGGCAATATTTATTTAATTTATGTAAATAGTTGCAAGCAAAGTGAAACATTTAAAATAAGTTTTTTTAACCATAAAAATTATTTAGTTTAAATATTTGCCATGTATTCACAGAGGTTTTAATAGTTTATTTTATTTTATTTTTAAGTAAATCGGAACACACATAAAAAAAAATCTGGAAAGAATAATAAAAAGTACTTTCTTTCTAAATATTTTTTTTACTAACAGCTATTTTACAATGAATAAAATCAGAAGTGTTAAGAAGTAATCAACTGGAAAATATTTTTTAAAATAAAACCTTAAAGTCTGCATGTTTTAAATATGTGATTTAACTAATGTTACTGTTATTTTATTGTGTTTTACATAGTTTTAAATTAATTTTAATGCATTTTGTTAAAAAGCATATACAAATAAATGACCCCATTCCGTTTAGTACACTAATGGAACAAATTATTTTATAAAGTACCCCCCCCCCACACACACACACACACACACACACAAAAAAAAAAAAAAAAAAAAAAAAAAAAAAAAAAAAAAGGATTTTAATAAGTAGCATTTTTCTTCCCAATTTAAGGAACACTTGTTTGTCTATATGATTTCCTAGTATGGTACTACTTATATGAGCAGAAATTTTGATTTTTAAATTCAATTTTAATGTCTAAATATTTGTTTCTTTTTCCTACATAACCAGAATATTTCGTCCCCAATAATTTCATCTGAAACAAAATAAAATTAATTGAGAAACATTCGGTAATGTTAAATAATTATTTCTTTTAACGATCTGTAGTTTCATTTTATGAGTTTATTCACACTTACATAAAACTGAATATTGAATTTAATATTAACAATTATTAAATTTAATAGATTATTAAGCAATTTTTACTATTTTTCACACACAACTCATGACTTTGAAAGAAATGAAAAAACGCAAGTAAACCTCTTTCATACCCTTCTCATATCCCTTCCTTTCTTTAATTTGTACATAGATTTCCGAGCCCACTGTCTTCTGCTGTAAATTTTAATGATAAAAACACATTCTAGCATTTTTATTCATCTAATTTCTACCTGCAAATAGCATATATTTAATTTTATCTATATTGTTTCTGGCTTACGATATTTTCGATTTACGATGGATTTATCGATACCTAACTCGTAAGTTGCGGAGCGCTTGTATAGAAGAATATGAATTATTTAAATAATTTTAACTAGGATTAATAAAACAGATATCTGAAGTGTTTCTTTTATTTATTAAAGTTTTCACGGCACATTTGATACATTTTTAAGCTAAAAATGTGGTTTTCTTAATTTTTACGTAGACAAAACCCATGGCTAGTTCTGATAAAATCTTTCACTGAGAGAGTATAACTAATTATTTTTTAATGTTTTTACAATCTGTACTAATAAAATAAAGTTTCGCTCTCTGTGTGTATGTGTGTGTCTGTCTACCACGCTTAGAAGTCTAAAAATTTTGGTGAGGATAGTCTAAGGCAGGTGCTCATGCACCTGAGGCGCAGATGTTTAATATTTTTATAATTAGCCTAGATATTAATTAAAAACTGATCGAAAACGCATTATTTTCCTGAAAATTCTCCAGCTCGCCCGAGCATGCTCAGTTCCTTCTTCCCCGAATGCGTTGAAGGGAAAAACCAAATGCTGTATATTTTTTTACGATTTGTCTTAACGCACTACGGCAGAACTGTTCGAGATACGGAAAAAAGAAATATATATTTTTAAATTTCGATATTTTATATTTTAAACACCGCAATCTGTTTGAAAAAATACCGTTGTTAATGCTTTGAAAAATGTTTTTCAAAAAGGGTCGTTTTCGTGGTGGACGCTTTCTTCCTCACGGCAACGCTTCCCTGGGGTGTAATTTTAAAGTTACTGATAAATAACAATATACTCTTAAATCTAAAACCTTCTTCTAATTGACGGTGCAATCGGTGTTTTAAAAATAAGAATTTTAATCCTTTAAAAAATTCGCAACCGCAGGTCATTTGCCTCTCCCGGAGACAATATTTTTGATACGCGGAAAGTAACTAAACGTGTCCGTATTTCGACACAATATTTTTTATAGAAACTCAACAGACCGGGTTTACATTATCTACGAAAATTTCGAAACGTTCGGACAAGTATTTAAAAAAATAAAATCTGAGAAATATATGATGAAAACGTTAAAAAGTGGGGGGTTTCTGCGCGACTTCGGCTCACGTCTTCACTACTAAATATGTATATTTTTTCTAGAAAGTTCAAAGGGGACTTTCATACTGTTATAATTATAAATGATTACAAATTCAGAGAGTTCGGACGATAAGAAATACTTTTCTTTGTTATGTTAAAGGACCCGACGCGAAAACAAAACAAAACAAACAAAAAGAGAAGAAAACACAGCTCTTTTACAACTAGATATTAATATTTTTTTCATGGCATTCTTACACGGTTTGGAAAACCATTATATTTATATCCGATAAAAATTTGAAAGAGTTCGGGCAACAAACACTTTTTTACTTTTAAACGATGAAAAGACTCTACTTGAAAGAACAAGAGAATGTCTTCTTTTACCAATAAATATCAATATATTTTCTCTAATTTTTCATTTAAACATTGAAAATCATACAAAATCGGGTTAAAGATACATACAGATTGCCCTTCCTCCCCTTAGTAAGAAATATATTAACCAAAGTTAAATAAATTTGAATTTTTATGTTCCACTGTATGACACACATGATCAAGATAAAAATAGGTCGGACAGAAACAACACAATTTTATTTTTTGTCTATATTGCCCCCTTGTGGGAAATATTCTTCAGATAAAGATGCCTCAATATAGGGAATATTACTTTATAAATAATCTGTACATTATTATATTCACCCATTCCGCGGTAAATATATTAATATACAAAAATTTGCTAATAACATTGTATTGAGAGCAAAAGAGGTAACAACAAAGCTCATATTGTAATATGTTATTTTATTATTATTATTATTATTATTATTATTATTTTGCCTTGAGATAGAAAAATGACTTGAAAAATAGTTTTTTTTTCGTATCGATCAACATAAAATAATACAACCGTAAAATAAAAACATTATTACGATTTAAGAGTTATATCTTGTGCGTTTTAATCTTGTTAAAGAATTTTTTAACAGAAATTTGGTAGTAACTATTGGTATAAGTCGTTTCGAAAATTCCAAAAAAATATTTGGTGTTAGCTTAGGTGGAGGGAACCTTCCACCTAACGTAGGTTGAAACAAGTGGGTGAAACCAAGTGAAACAACTTCTCCAGGTGAAATTTTTTTTTAAATGACTAATCCATGTATCCTCAGCTTATGAGACCCTCTGAAGTGCTCCCGGTTGCGAAAACAAATTAAAAATTTAAATCTCCTTCACAGAAACACACGATCTGAAAAACATCGCAAGAGGTAGGGGTGTGTGACTCATTAATTGGAGTAAACGAGCTGGAAACGCTATAATCGGAGTAAACACTCCTCACCCGGCTCGTTGCAGTGTGTCCGCCAGCAAACAGAAGCTAAAAATACACTGTTAAAAATTTTGGTACTGCAGTAGCTGCAACCATAAGATGGTGAAATATAGTTACAACATTTGGAGCTTCTGTTGTTGCATGCAGCTAAATATTGGAAGAATATATCACTATCCTACGGTTGCAGCTACCGTAGCCCCAAAATTTGGTTCAACCTACCACAAAATTTTTAACAGTGTACTGGAAATCTTGTATATAGATATCGGGAATTTAAACGGCATCGCAACATCGCCGAGGTGTAAAGAGTATATTGAGGGTTCAAAATACGTGTTATTATCACGGATTTTATTTTTTTACAAATTTTATTGTGATGATGTCCAACAAGGAAATATAAGCATTACATTTTCTAGAAATTTTTACACTTAGTCGTATACAGAGTGCGGTTGAATTTTGCATAGAGCATATAACGGGTGTACTGTTAATATGTACTGTTACAGAATGCATTTAAAATCACTTTGAATGCAAAATTTTTAAAATCACTTTTCTTTTAGTAGACCAATAAAATATTATACATACACGAGATTAATTAAAAATCTTCCTTCTATATGAAAAAAAGTTTTAAACTTTAGCTAGTAATCAACCAAATCATGAATATTCTTAAGTATCGTGAATGAAATAAAAAATAAAAAATCCTGATAATAGAAAGAACGTTTTGGAATCTTCTTATAATTTATTTGATATGAAAAAATATAAAAAAAATTCTTATAATTAATAAATGTATACATTTTATTGCTTCTTCCTATATAATCGATAACTCATAATTTCGCGTTAGTTTTTTGTCATAGAATTTGAAATGAAGTTTTATATGATTTATGCCGCATATTTACATTTGTTTTAACTAATTAAAAAGCTTACTCTTCTTTCAGAAAAATAGCGTTTAATAGCAATAATTATAGAAGATATGTATGTTTTCCATTAATGATTTTGTCTGCAAAGTTTATAATGTTTGCCTTATATAATAAGGTCGTTGATGATGTTGTTTAATCCAACTTTTGAATTTCTTCTACACTGTGTAATACTTCATTTATAATGTTTCATACTAAAATATACAACTGATTGCAATACATTACGAGCGGCATTTGGATATTTTGAAGGTAACATATTGAATTTGAAGAAATTTTCAGCCAGAAGTGTAATTTAAAATAAAGTTTTTGAAACTGTATTTAAAGTTTTAAAATATTCAATTTAGAACACCGATTCTGTCTTCTACAATTACATCTATTAATATACCATTTAAAAAGAAATCCGATTGCATATTTATGCAATTTTAATATGATTGAGTGCAGGTTCATCTTAAGATTCATTTATAATATGGTCTAACTTGCCTAGACATTACATAAAGCACATTTCATTAGCATATACGCAATCCAATTAACGGTTGTGTCTATATGGTGTCTATATTAAAATAATTATCTACGATTTTGCTATTTTTTTTAAAACGTACGATGGTGATATCTTTGTACCATTCAACGATATTATGTCCCAAACTATAGCACGTTAAGAGCTGCCTCTAAAGTGATAATCTATTATTATTTCAAGAGTTATTACGGAGCATATTGATTAGTAATGCTTGCGAACCGAAAGTACAGTATATAGAAGACTAAGGAAAATAGTCTTTTTTAATATAAAAAATTCTCATGCATTAGAAACGCTTAGAAATATAAAATCTGAATAGAAATTCATAATTGCATTTCAAATTACACAGAAAAAAAGTTTTATAAGCAAGTCAGGTAACCACTTGCGATGGAAAGACATCACACCCACGTCAAGATGTCCTTGTGAATTACTTGCATAGCTCCCAAGATTCGTATCATTATTTTGTAATAGTAATCTTCGTCTTATTTAATCGCTGAATAATTTTTTCATCACCTGTGCCGTTTTTTATAGACATGTGTCTCAAATATTTTTTTTCTTTCAGTTAGAAATAAAATTATTTTTTTTTTCTGGTGTATATTAAAATGAATCAGTAAAAAAAAACCTATTTGTTTATTATTTATCATCAATATATGGATTATTTTCTTTTTTCCTCTTTTAAATTTAGTTGGATCTCCACAAATGTAACCAAATATGTGGAAGAACACTTAGTACAGAGTTCACACTTCCTTTACTAAATAGCTAAAATTGTTGCAGTGACAAAATATGACAATCTATTTTTATCACAAAAGATTTATGAATCAGCAAGGGATATTATTTTTAATTTACACTAACTGATAGTTGATAAACAAATTATTATATGTATATTTATAAAGTATACAAATTAAATTCATTTTTTCTCTTAATAATTTTTCCATATATCCTTCCTTTTATTTTTAGGCAAAAGCATCATTCGTCCGCAAGTACTCGTCGATAAGACATTACACTGGATTACAAACTTCTCAAATTGGTTTGGAATTTTTTGTAGGACCACATGACTTTGAGCAAGGGAAAATAAAACTTAGATGTGTTGCCACAATCTCTCAAGTATATTCAGAAGGCAGTGAGGAATTAATTATTGGGGATAGAGGTCAAGCTTCAGGCTCAAATCAAGGTAAATTTTGCATTAAATTATACTGGGTCATTTATTCGAAAATGGCTCCAAATAGTCTGAAATAACTTTTTCTATCATGAATGAATTATAAAATTCATTCATATATAGTAATTGATGTCAAAATGTTTGATGCAGTATTTAACCTACATTTTCTTTCAGAGAGATTTCATCGTGGCTTTTTCTGTACCTGGATATAGCTGAAAGTATATGACACATTAGATATTTCACGTTTGATGTTTCATTTATTTTCAAATCTTTCACGATGTTCTTAAATGTAATTGAATTATACTCCAAAGGAGAAAGGCCCATGGTATGAGAAACGGAGGTCGTAGCGACAAAACATTTTCTTTGAAAATACCACATTTTTGACTAAAAATGTATCCAACGCGTTTGGATAGCAAGGACTTTCTTTCGTCCATATTGCTTCATAACAGGGAGTGTTATTTCAAAATATTCATGGCTAGTGAAGCATTTTGTATTTAATTAGATAGACAAAAAAGTTAATTTAATTTTAATTTTAAAATGTTTGTTTAAACTAAAATAACAAAAGATCTCATAGCATTATGTCGTTTTGTATGATACAGTGTATAGGTACATGATATTTAATTAATAAAAGCTGCAATAACTTATTATTATTCCTAAGTAGTTAAACAAATATTTTTACTTGTTAAATTACTATGAAGCATCTAGTAGCTAAGGTGATTAATGCAAAATTTAGTATGATATACCACAAAGACTCCTTAGCCGCTGCGTGCAAGTTTCATACACGTGCTTATATTTGAATACCACTAATTTCGAAATTTATCTGCACCTTATTTAATCGCAGAAATTTCCAATTAAATAAAGTATTTTTTCAGAGTGATTGAGAAGAAATAAGAGTATTGAGGGTTTAAAAAAAAAAAAAGACGCTTCAGAAAAATGTAGAATTCATGCTAAAATTAAAACTCCCTCTGTATGACAGAAAATACCTCCACGAAAAAATGAAGGAGAAGTAAACTTCGTTTGAAAAAACATTTAGTAATATTTAAATTCAAAAGCTCTTAATATCTTTAATGGATCGTAATTTAAAACTACTATAGTTTTTATACAACTACAATCTAAAATCCCAATACTGAGAATCCAGTAGTAGTAAGATAATGGAATTATTTCACACACTTTCGCAAAAGCTTTTATTGTCGGTCAGAATGAAAAGCAATCATTATTTGTTGGTTTTGATTTGTTGTCACGATGACTTCTCATCATTACAAACTGCTAAGCTATACGTTAACGAATTTAAAGTGCACAAGAGAAAGCACAAAACCAAGAAGTAAACTTACTCAAAAAAACAAATAAGAAAGAGAACCGAATCCGGTTAATCGCATTCAAAAGACCAAGGATAAAAGTGAAGCATGCAGGCGTGTTTCTTAAATGTTCAATACGTGATAAAAAAACAAATGAATGCTATTTTCTAAACATTAGTACTTAGTTTCAACTATGGTTCACGCATTACTGGAGTTATTTACCACGAAAAATGTATAGAGATAGTTCCTTTAAGCCATTTAGTAGGCCCCAAAAATGCCCACGAAACCTAACTAATTGTACGATTGCTTTCACGAAATGTTCCAGTTTACATTTTTGTACATTGTCAGATTAGTCAATTATGAAAATGGATCGTGAAGAACAAGAACTATTTAAAGAGTTGCCTGAATGAAATATTTTTCTGCCATTCACCGTCATAACATGCACATCCTTCTCAGATACAGATAGTGTGTGATTTAGATTAAATATATGCTTTTAAAATCTCACAGCAAAAAACTCTAAAGAGACACTTCAATCAATTGCTAAACGTCAAATTAAAAGAATGCGTTTATCAAAATATTTTTTCTTGTTAAAATTATTTTATTATGTTAGTATTGATGGAAATTCGAATTAGGTTGAGGTACACAATTTTAGTCTCAGAATCATGAAACACAAGAATTGTTTTTAAAAATATAGCGAAGTTTAATTACAGAAAAGATATTTCTCTCTATTGAGGTATTAAAGAAACTAGTTTTATATAAGTACTCAGAACAAAGATACCATGTAGGTTATTTTAAAACGTTCTTTGCTTACTTAAATTCAATGAAATCACGCGGCTTTTGATTTTTATTTAAAAGTAGCTATTTATTAGATATATGCTTTTACGTCTATATTCTCCAAACGGACATAATTTGCAAAAATTCTCCGTGAGCATATAAATTTTAATATATTTATCCAATTTGATGATATTTTTATATGAAATTTTGAAAAGTCAGTTGAATATTTTTTTTAAGTCAGCAATAAATTTATAGTGGTGAGACATTTACCTCAACCATTGCTATCAATTTTAGTTCCTTCTAGTGGTAATGGTAAAACGTCTTTTAAAGAACAAATTATTTTATAAAGTATATATTTTTTTAATTGGAATTATTTCAAAATTAATTTCCTTAATAAGGCTCTAACGACCGTATCTAGAATAATAAAGAAAGAAGTTTGTGTGTTAAGTGTGTCTGTCAACAGTGTTCTGAAGAGATCGCTGCATGCAGAACTACAAAATTTAGTATAAGGATACTTCTATGTATTCAGTTATGCACCTCGCAGCAGCCCGATTTTGGATTTTTTTTATTAGACATTTTTATTTTTATTTTATGCGATTTTTAGCGTTTTTCACGATTTGCAGTGATTCTTTTAATGCAATACAGTAAATTTTGTCCATTTTTCAATAATGTTTATTTGGAATTTGTGCAGAGATTTTTGATTTTTCCGCAAATTCTTTTATGCGATTTCAGATTTTTTTCGTGTTTCGAGGCTATTTTCCAACATTAGTAAAAGGAATTAGGTTTCATACTTTTAGTCTAATATAGTAAATTTTCTTCCACCTCGACTTTTGAATTTTTAGTGATTTTCATTGAAATTTTTATTGGGGTTTTTAGCGATTTATATCGAGTATTCGCGTCCTGCAACGATTTTTTAACATTCGTAAAAGAATTCCGATCACAATGTTACAGTAGAAAATGATAGTAGTAAGTAGTAAATTTTTCCTCTGTGATTTTTGAAATTTTAGCGATTTTTAATGAAGTTGTTTGCGTTTTCTCGCGATCCGCTGCGATTTTTTTGACCTTGTGAAAGAAATCCGGATACAATGCCTTAGTTTATTATGGTAAATTTTGTCTTCCTTTCAATAAAGTTTATTAGGAATTCGTGCAGAGATATTTAAATTTTTCGTGAATGGAATTCGGTTTCAAACTTTAGCTTAATATAGAAAATTTTATCCTCCTCAATTTTTTAATTTTAAGCGAAATTTTTTGTGATTTTGAGCAATTTTTTACGTTTCGCAGCAATTTTTTTTACATTCGTGAAAGAATTGCGATTGCAAAATTTTAGTCGACTATAGTAAATTTTGTTTTCTGCGATTTTTTGAATTTTTAGTGATCGTCAGTGGAAATTTTTCGCGTTCGGTTGCGAAATTTGGACATTATTAAAAATAATTAGATTTCAAACTTTTTGTCCTCTACTTTTGTCCAGTAAATTTTGTCTTCCAAAATATTTAAAGTTTTTGTGTTTTCTGATGTAATTTTCAAAGCAATTTTTATCCATTTTCGTGCTTCGCGGCGAATTTTGGACATTCGTAAAAGGTTTCAAACAGTTAGTCTAATATAGTCCTAACTACTTGTCCGATTGCTTCCACAAAATGTTTCAGTTTACATTTTTTTACATTGTCAGATTATTCAATTATGAAAATGGATAGTGAAGAACAAGAACTATTTAAAGTGTTGCCTGAATGAAATATTTTTCTGCTATTCACTGCCATTCATGACATGCACATTAGGGTGGAACGAAAATAATGGTTATTTTTGTTTCACGTAGAAATTTGCTATAGTCGGCAAAAGTATCTTTTTGGGATTAGAATGAAGAATATGAAATTTTGTTACTGTACTAAAATATTTTCAGGTACCGCAAAGGGTTCAAAATTGACATTTCTATGAAAAAACGATAAAATTTGCATTTTTTTAAATTATTTTCTTTATAATTAAAGTAATATTCATATATTTTGTAAACAGAATATTCAAAATATGATACTTTTGCAGAAAATTTACACGCTCTATGTATCACTAATTTTTAGATGTCAATACAGAAATAATGATTTTGTAGAATTTAGCGATTTTCATCATATTAGTTTTTATTAATTTTACAGTAACACATTCTTATAGTACTACATTGAAATGGAAGAAATGCAATTATTAATTATCGTACCTTAGTTAAACAAGTTACACTTATTTAAGAAATCATTAAAAGAGTGAAATCTCTCATTAACGAACACCTGTGGGACCAAAAATAAATGTCTGAAAAAGTGTGGTGACTGCAGGAGAGGGGTTGTTAGTTATAACGAGAGGTTAATTTTAGCTGGGAAATTTTAATTTGGCCGCAAGAGAGTGGTGACCGTATATAAGGGTGTCCTATAATAGAGGTTTGACTGTATAATGTTTTTAAAGGCAAAACGTTATTTTTAAGAAACTTTAATTTTTTTCATAAGTCCATAGTAATCACACATGGTCCATAATAATCACACTGACACATTGGATTGTTTTTTTTTTTTTCAAATTTTGGCATTATCTTTAAAAATGTATCTTGGTTTTTATCAATGCATCTCTTGCAGAAGTGCTACAAACGGACAAGGATGACTCGGTAATTAATTTAACAATCCTTTCAACTGCTTTTGTGTGACATGGGGAAAAATTGAAGTCAATACGTTGACTCTCGTGATCAGATTCTTTTGCTTGCTTTATTTACGGCTTTAGTTTGTAATCAGAAATATACATCGTCATAGAAGGTTCTGTTACTTTAACATCATCTCATTGAATCATATCAATATAATCCGTGACATCAAAGTTTAATCAGGAATTAAAATTTTTCTGATGCAAACTTCATTTCCATCCCCTGCTTTTACAATTCAGAGTAATGCAAATTCTCTTACATGACTTCAATCACCTGAAAGCATACCAATGAGGACATTTTCATGTGTAGCAAAGTATGCATTTCTTTGACTGATTGGATCAATTACATTTTTAAGAGTCTAATTGAGGTAACGTAAATAGCTGACAAGTTTTCACAAGTGCTTCGATCCATAGATACAATTTGGTTTCAAATTTATGTTAAACCGAACAGTTGCATACGCTTTCAAAATGTACTCAGTCAGTATTTGGAGATTGTATGATGGGTATTCTGTTTCCACATACAAGCGAAGTATGCTGTTTTCTAAGGTAAGCCATCATGAATGAAAAAGTTGTTCTGGTTTCTTCATCGACATATCAGAAGAGCAACTTCCAACAGAGATTGTGTTACACATTTCTAGCAAATATTTTTGGTGCATACTTAAATTATCCTTAATTTTTAGCAATGGAATGCTATTTTCAATAGGTGAAAACTCAATCACAGGAAGTTCATAAGACTTTTATAGTTGTTTCCTTATTTTTCCTCCAAATTCATTTGGATCTTTAGTTTTTCTATCTAGGAAACAAAATAGATGACGTACGGGCAGTTTATTTGCATGAAATAGACAAATCAAGCACTGCAGTTTTTTTCATAATTATTTTTCCAATAAACCAATCGCACCACTATTTAATCCAGTGTTCGGGATAGTTCCATCATATTCAATTGCAGTAATGTTTAAGTATTGGTTGTTGCCATTGAAAAATATCACTATGCTGTCTTTTATACCTTTTCCAATGCTAGAAATCCGTTTTTCGTGTCCTAAAATCTTTGATCAAGGCTCTGCGACAAGTGATATATGTTCCTCGATAACAGTTCATTTGTAATACTTAGTTCCTGTCTTCTTTTGAATAATAGTCTTGTCTTTTCTTACATTTAAAACAATCTTAAAACAATCACTTTCTGTAACTAGTTTACAGTTTCTTCTACATATCTTTTTCGGTTCTTTATTCGTTCTCGTCTAATTTTCATTCTGTCAATTACTATACTTCTTTCTTCATCACTAATCAGGCCAACATCCTGCTGAGCGGCGCTTGCAATTGTTGCAGCAATTTTGTTTGATACTCAAGTTAGATCACAAGTAGAAGCCACACATCGCAATCTTATGCGCATTTGACTCAAGATGTCCTCTTCAGAATTAATTAATTCTTAATTAAAATGTATTACGTAGTCAGTTTAGCATGTTTTCTTATTAAAAGCAATGTCTA
Organism: Maratus michaelseni; assembly: GCA_963931845.1. Classification (NCBI taxonomy): domain Eukaryota; kingdom Metazoa; phylum Arthropoda; class Arachnida; order Araneae; family Salticidae; genus Maratus; species Maratus michaelseni. Next base: position 366,371,888 of record OZ007586.1, read on the forward strand.
AATGTTTTTTAATTACAAGTGTAGTCAGTACTCAGTTGGGAATTTCAACATAATTGCGAAATCTGTCAAAATTTTAATACAAACTCTTCTTGCGGCATGTCTAAATATAATCAAATTACGCTGATACTTAATTTCCGTCTTTATTTTGATCAAGAGCAACTTTTGAAAACTATAGCATATTGAAAAAAAATTAACATAATTGCGAAAATTGTCAAAATTTTAATAAAAACCTAAAGTTTATCATCCTTGCCGCTCTCTAAACATAATCCAATTACGCTAATATTTAATTTCAGTCTTTATTTTAAACAAATGTAACTTTTTAAAAATACAGCATATTAAAATTTAAAAAAAAATTTTCGTTCCACCATAAGACACATCTTTGTCAGATACAGATAGTATGTGAAATAGATTAAATATCACGTAAAACAAAATGATATTGTGTTCCGCGATTTTCAAAGCGATTTTTACCATTTTCGCGTTTCGCATTGATTTTCGACATTCGTGGAAGATTTCCGTTTACAATGTTTTTAGTCCACAATAGTAAATTTCATCTTCTGCGAATTTTGAATTCTTAACAATTTTTATGCGATTTTAACTAGTTTATTTTTTTTTTATCGTGGCAAATTTTCTATATTAGTAGAAAAGAATCCGGTTATAACCTTCTAGCAAAATACCGAAAATCTTGTCTCGATTTTCGATTTTTTAGAGATTTTCATTTTGATTTTCAGCGATTTTCATTGAAATGAGTCCGAGTTTAATCTTTTAGAACGATATTGTAAATGTTCTCCTTTTTTGAATAAAGTTTATTCTGAATTCATACAGCGATTTTTGAATTTTTCGATGCGATTTTTAGAGTTTTTGCGTTATGCGGCGAATTTTCCACGTTAGTAAAAGAAATTCGGTTTCAAACTTTTAGCCTAATATAGTACACTTGATATAGACACCTAATATTGTACACTAATATATACACCTAATATATACACCTAATATAGTACACTTGAAAAAAATTAACATAATTGCGAAAATTGTCAAAATTTTAATAAAAACCTAATGTTTACCCTGCTTGCGGCTCTCTAAACATAATCCAATTACGCTAATATTTAATTTTCATTTTCATTGAAATGAGTCCGAGTTTAATCTTTTAGCACGATATTGTAAATGTTCTCCTCTTTTGAATAAAGTTTATTCGGAATTCATACAGCGATTTTTGAATTTTTCGATGCGATTTTTCGAGTTTTTGCGTTGTGCGGCGAATTTTCCACGTTAGTAAAAGAAATTCGGTTTCAAACTTTTAGCCTAATATAGTACACTTGATATAGACACCTAATATAGTACACTAATATATACACCTAATATATACACCTAATATAGTACACTTGGAAAAAATTAACATAATTGCGAAAATTGTCAAAATTTTAATAAAAACCTAAAGTTTACCCTTCTTGCGGCTCTCTAAACGTAATACAATTACGCTAATATTTAATTTCAGTCTTTATTTTAAACAAATGTAACTTTTGAAAAATATAGCATATTGAAATTAAAAAAAAAAAAAAAATCGTTCCACCATAAGACACATCTTTGTCAGATACAGATAGTATGTGAAACAGATTAAATATCACGTAAAACAAAATGATATTGTCTTCCGCGATTTTCAAAGCGATTTTTACCATTTTCGCGTTTCGCATTGATTTTCGACATTCGTGGAAGAATTCCGTTTACAATGTTTTTTAGTCCACAATAGTAAACTTCATCTTTCTGCGATTTTTGAATTTTTAACAATTTTTATGCGATTTAAACTAGTTTTTTTTTTTTTTATCGTGGCAATGTTTACACATTAGTAGAAAATAATCCGGTTATAACCTTCTAGCAAAATACCGAAAATATTGTCTTGATTTTTGATTTTTTAGCGATTTTCATTGGGATTTTAAGCGATTTTCATTGAAATGAGTCCGAGTTTAATCTTTTAGCACGATATTGTAAATGTTCGCCTCTTTTGAATAAAGTTTATTCGGAATTCATACAGCGATTTTTGAATTTTTCGATGCGATTTTTAGAGTTTTTGCGTTGTGCGGCGAATTTTCCACGTTAGTAAAAGAAATTCGGTTTCAAACTTTTAGCCTAATATGATCTTCCGAAAGTTTCTTTCACATTTCGCTTCGAATTTTGCGTTCGTGAAAGAATTCCGGTTACAATGTTTTGGTCCACTGCAGTAATTTTTTTCTCTACGAGTTTTGTATTTTTAGTAATTTTTTGTGAGATCTTTAGCGGGTTTTTTTATAGTTTCGCAGCAATTTTTCCACATTAGTAAAAAGTATTCGGTTTTAATCTTTTAGCATAATATTGTAAATTTTTTCATCTTTTCAACAAAGTGCAGAATTCGTACGTCGTTTTTTGAATTTTTCACAAAATTTTCATGCGATTTTTATTTTTTTCGAGTTTTGCGGCGATTTTTCAACATTCATAGAATAAATCCTTCTTTAATATTTTAGCCCAATATAGTAAACTTTGTTCTCTGCGACTATTGAACTAAATTTTCATGACTTTTAGCGTTTTCTCTCGATTTGATGCGATTTTTTCGCTTTATTAAAACGAATACGATTTCATTATTCTAGCCAAATATAGTAAATTTTGTTCTATTTTCAATAACGTTTATGCGAAATTCGTGCAGCGATTTTTAGAGTTTTTTCGTGTTTCGTGCTTTTTTTTTAGAGGACCGGCAATGCAGGGCGGATCAGCTAGTCTTTAATATTTTAGATATTTTGGAGAAAAAAACTGGAAATTCTATCGCATAAATAATTCCTATTCAATTGCAATATGAAAATAATAGTTGTCTGATAAGAATGAACAATTATTTCTATACACGGAAATAATATTTCTAAACTGTATAAAGATTTTTTTTCTGTTCCAAAAGTTTCAATTTCGAGATGCATTTAACATTTTTGAAAACCACAAATTAATCGAGATTAATCTGATTAACCACAATTAAATTTTTCTTTGTGGTAAAAACGGAATTCAATTAATCTGAGATCCAAATCTATCAATTTAGTAATTTTTACTCAGCGATCAACAACAAGTTTTAAAGTAGTAGAAATAATAATAATAATAATAATAATAATAATAATAATAATAATAATAAACTTAGGGAGATATGATATTTATACTGATAAAAGAAAGTTTCGGTCTGTGAGTGTGTCTGTTAGCGATAACTAGCGAAATCTACTGCACGCAGACGTATGAAAATTCGGATGAGGGTAGTCCAAGGCAGGTCCTGATGCACCTGATGCACACATTTTTTTCTGAAAATCAGCAAGCGGGGCCGCGCAGGCTCAGTCCCTGCTTTCCGAGCGTGTAGAAGGGAAGACCCAAACGCTGTTTTTATTTGGCCGATTGTCTTAACGCCCTACGTCCGAACCGTTCGGGATACTGAAAAAAGGAATACATATTCTTAAATTTCGTACTTTTATGTTTTAAACGCAGTAATCAGTTCGGAAAAATGTTGTTGTTAATCCTTTGAAAAAAAATTCAAAAACAGTCGTTTTCACGGTAGACTTTTTCTCTCTTAACGCGGCGCTCCCCTATGGCTCGATTTCAGAGGTACTGATTCATAAAAAATACCTGAAACCTTCTTCTCTTCGACGGTGCAATTGGTATTTAATAATACGAATTTTAATTTTTTCGAAAAAATTCGCGACTGCTGGTCATTTCGCGTCTCCCGAAGACGATATTTTTTTCTACGCTAAAAGTAACTCAATGTCGGTATTTTCACAAAATCTTTTCAGAGCACATTGGCAGACCATACGTACTTTGCCAAAAAAATTTAGAAACGTTCGGACGAGTAGAAGTATTTAAAAATAATAATAAAATATGAGAAATAATAGATGAAAATGCTTAAACGCGGGCTGTATCGGCGTGGCTTCGTCTCGTGTTTTCACTACTAAATATGCAAATTTGTTCAGGAAATTTTAAAGTATCTTGAACATTTATAACCAATTAAAATTTCAAAAAGTTCGAACGATAAGAACTATTTTTTCTTGTTACGTTAAAGGACGTAAACACAAAAATGCAAACACAAAACAAACAACATCAACAGAAAAGAACAGAAAACACAACTTTTACAACTATATATCAATAATTTTTCACGAAATTTTTACACTGGTTGCCAAAACGTTATATTTATAACCGATATAATTTCAAAGAGTCACAGAAAACATATTGATAAGTTTTGGGAATGCATACCTCTAACCTTAAATCTAAAGACAGATAATAAAACAAAATCGAAACAAATTTATATTGTTTCAATTTAGCTTTGCTAACTAAAATATAATTTCATTGATAAATTGCAAATCATTTGTGTTGGAATATATCCGCTTAGATAAAATTTAGATGCTTCTTTTATATATTTTTTTTTCTCGAAACATACTCACCTTAATCTGTTCTAGAATGTCCTATATGAAAATTTACACACATAGCATATCTATATTTTGTCTCAACAAAATGTATATATAGTCCAGTCATTTGGTAGAAAATAACTGCAAGCTATACATTTTTCGTGAAAGTCAACAATATATGAATTAAAGAAAATGAAATTTCCTACATTTTATGCATTGAAAGTTTTGTTCTCTGATCAATGGTTTAGCCAGGAGAGTACCGCAAAAATGGGTGTTAAAAACAAAAAACTGTAAAAAAAACGGGAATTACGGCACTGTACGTCGATGTAACATGGAACTAACTATTTTACGCAAACGTTAACCATTAATGATACTAAAGATTATATGATTGACAATATTTTATGCATTTGAGGTAGAGGAAAAGTGCGGATCCGTCGACAGAGGAAGGTGGGAGCAGTGGAGCAGCTCCACCTCCTCTCATGAGTCGAGGGTGCTCTTCCTTCGGAGAGCTTGTACTCTACAAGAAGGTAAAATTGGGAGGGGTGAAAAACAAAACTGTAAAAAAAGGGAATTACGGCCCTGTAGTCTATGTAATATGTAAATTATCTATTTTAAGCAAACGTTGACTATTAATGATTCTAAATCTATATGATTGACTACATTTTACAATGAAGTTGCCTGATAATAAAGACGACTCATTATGAATCATTATTTAGCAGACGACGAGTTGGTTCCTATTAATCCCCTAACTTTGTTTCAATGAATTTCGGTTGCAAAGTATTCGGATGAAGACCTTCAGGAGTTTTTGATACACGATCTAGACCCTTATTGCTTATCCCTATTAGATAATGGCTTAAGAATAGGAACCAAATCTACTCTCTGCAAGGCATTCAAACCCCTAACAAACAGGTGGTCCAGTTTCAGGATTCAATTCTTGACTGATGGTTGTTTTTTATTGCATAAGGTTGTTTGGCCTAAGAATCAGTCTTTTCCAACAATCTGCGACAATCAAGTATGTTGAGTATGTACAGTCAAAATACCATAAAAGTTAATAAGTTGTTGTCTTTGATGGCTAACCTGATGACTTACAAAGGTGGTACAAAAACTGCTGAGCGTATGAGACGAACAAAGAAACATGCTTCAACTGACATATTGTTTAACGGTACAATGACACTTACCATTTCCAAAGAAAAGTTTCTTGCGAACCTAAAAAACAATTTTCGATTAATAACTATGATGATGGACAAGTTATCATCAGCAGATATTACATGCAAGCAAACAAAAGAAGACGCAGTCCCCTTGATTGTAAACACTGCTTTGTCTTCGGCTCCATCAAATAAGCTGTGATTATAGTTGGGGAGGATGTAGAACTCTTGGTCATATTGATAGATTTCTGCAGGGCTGAAAAGGTTTTCTTTTTAAAACCTGGGAAGGACGCTTTTTCTCCAGCGACATTTTATCAAACTAATGCTGTGAAGTCAACGGTTGCGGAAAACATTTTCTTCATACATGCTATGAGCAAGTGCGATACAATTTCAGTACCGTTTATGCAAGGAAAACTGAAGTACCTCAAAACTCTTGTGAAGAATCCAGATGTCGCTGATGTTGTTAAAGTATTCAAAGATTCGAACGCTACTCTGGAGATGATTGCAGCTGCTGGGGAACGTTCCCTTGCCTCGCTGTACGGCTATATAGGGACGAATGTGCCTTCGCTGAAACACCTAAGGTATATTTCGTACAAGAAGCCAGCCTTTAAAAACAGTTCTAATATTGCTGCTTTACCACCATCTGAAGCTACAGCACGACATCAATCTTTAAGAGTATATCATCAGTGGCAGCAATGGCTGGGAGTTTAAAAAATTCTGAAGAGTAGGGATGGAAGAAAACAAATATTGGCCTTGACCCTGTATTTACTGTACTACCCCCAGCTTTGTTGAAGCTTGTATCCTGTAAGTGCAAAAAGAACTGCCAACAAAATTATGGGTGAAAGAAGGCAGGTCTTTGTTTTCCAACATGTGCCTCAACTGCTAAAGGAACTGCAACAACATCTCGATACTTCTTATTCTTCTTTCTTTGGGACTCAGTGAGCGAAATTGAAGATAAAGAGACTTTATCAGTATTTAGGTAAATTTTGAGCTTTTTAAAAACTGTTGCCATAATGAGCTTGAATTAAATCGTTAAATGTAATTTTATTTCAGTATTGATTCTGCATTTATTAAACTCTCTTTTCTATTACACAGAGCTACATGTACATCTGGCGGTGACTTTTGGAGCTATTTATTTCATGGAATCTTTCCTCCCACTGGTTGTTTAATCATCCTACAAAATATGGCTTCATTCTCGCAATTAGATCACGTAACAGAACCATAATGAGTACTGTCTGTTTAATTATGGCCCCCTTGTACTTACAGAAAATATTGAAACGCGTTTTAATTTTTACCTGCCGGAAGTACTTAGGCAAAGTAACTTCTAAAAGTGTTCAAAATAGGGTAGTATTTGAGATTATGTTAATCAAATAGTCCTGCTACTAATTTTCGAAAAGTTACATATTTAAATTTTCCAATCTAGTTCTAAAGTGTTTATGATTTCGGTTTGTTTGTTCGTCTGTCCAAGGTCTAACTCTCGTAAATATACTCTGATTGCCCTGTAATTTTTATATGTTATTGACATTTTCAATAGAGATTGAGCTATTGTAGGTGTTTAGCACTTATAGTTCGGTTATAGGTTTGTTCAAAAGTATTCTGTTATATTACGGTCAATGGGAAAAAATCGTTTCACGTTCATTTTAATGAAGTTACTCCATTTCAAACATAATGAAACTGATATGCATTTATGAAGTACACTAAAACATGCATTCTGTAAAATATGTGGTGCGAAGCATTTATTATCCTTTTACAGGGCATCACAAAAGAATTCTGTTACATAATGCGCTCTACGGGGAAAAACTGCTTGCAGCGTATTTCAATTATGTTACACTATTTCAAACATAATGGAATTTATATACATTAATGAGGTTTACTACAAGATACTTGCTGTAGAATATGATATGAACAACATTTATGGTTCATTTACAGGTATGCACAAAGTATTTCAGATACCAGTACTAGTATATTAGAAGTACTGTCTGTTAAGCAAAAAGATGACGGATTGTATCAAATATCTGTTGATTAGTGCCAAGATAACGTACACAATATTGCACGTACTACTATATTTGGATACAACCCCTCATCTTTTTGCTTCTTTTTGGGAACAACGGATTTCGAGCATATTCTATCGACGATAATTTTCAGAAATTTTAAGTTAGGATTTTGAGACTTTCACAAAAGTTGCTTTATATACTTAGCTAATACATTATGCATATTATATTTTGATTGCATTCGCGCATGCGCAGTGAAAAATGTTTTAGTAAACCTGCTCATTTTTCATCCAATTTTTATTATTTTTTTAAATCTGATTGCAGAGTATTATGTACAATGTTGTTTGTCATATTTTCTGAAAAGAACTTTTTTTATATTAATAACTATATTAATAAATTATAAGCAAAAAACTAGACGAAATTTGGGACTGTTTTTATAAAAACCTTAATTTCACTAGGAGTATACATGCTATCGTCATAAAAATGAACACAGTATATTACAATAAGCCACTTATTAATAATCTCGAGTTTGAACGCTTTTGCTAGATTAGTTTTTACATGGTTATCCAAAAGACATTCGTTATTTTTTAATTTGTTGACAGTCCCCTATGGGGTTTCGGGAAAAAATCTTCACAGAAATATATAACCTATACTATACTGTTTACACACCTGCTGTTTCAGGTTAATTCCTCATGTATTTTTCTAGACAGTTAACAAAACGTCTAAAATCGCAAGTGACCGGTCATCTTTGGCAATATATATATATATATATATATATATATATAAATCAACATTTCAACGGAGGGTGGTTTGGGGGTCTGGTGGTCATGATCGGGGAAAATATACCAAAAATGTTTTGGTATTGCTTTCCTCCGAACGGCTGCAATAGGTAGCTTTTTGTAATGAAAGCTACCTAAAAGTGTAACTTTTTGAAAATTACTGATATAATTATTTCACCAACATAATCTTATGCCTACCTCATTTTGAACACTTTTGAAATTTCCATTGCCTATGTATCAAATAAAGCTTAATATATATATATATATATACATAGCCATTTTTTCGAAGATTCACTTAGTAATGTTTTTTAATTATACGATTATTTTACACAATCGAGTGTTAAAGACAGAAAAAATGAATATTAAATAAAAGTACAACGTAATGAAGCTAGGATCTGGTTTTCTTTTCGAAAATTTCACAGATATGTAATCTGATAAAACAACATATCGATATTTAAAACTTTCAATAAATTCAATTTCCATTGTGAAATTTAAAAATATGTAATAATTATAAGAATTTTTTTACAGAATGTGTTAGTAAAATCTTTGCAATCAGGAAAGTTTCTAATTTATGGGTTATTTAACGACGTTGATTTTTGTTCATTGAATTTAAAAAATAAATGTCTGAAACTCCTTTATTGGAGATTGTTTAGTGATATATTATTCAAAGTAATCTGCCACGAAATTTTATTCCTTCCGAGGAATGTCACCTAAAATTCCAGAGAACCAAATTGATCTCACTCGCTGTTGAACCTAGGATTTGTCATCCGTAATCCTTTGTCGTGGAGTTCGGTATTGTTTTCCTGAAAGCATGTAATAGGAAAATAAATACTGTTCCATGTTATTAAATAAACGGGAAAGAGTATATTCGATTTTTTTGCCTAAACGCGAAAGAAAATTACCATTTTTTGAATAATTGATACAAGAATTTTCTTATTATTTAAAACAATCGCAAGAATACAAAAATACACTGTCTTCAATAAGATAAACACCTTTGAATTATAATTATTTGGACCAGAAAAAAAATATATGTTTTCTCTCTTAATTCTCGTTGCATGCAAATTACAGCGCTTGCTCATTCATTAGTTGTCAAAATGTCTTTCAGATACAGCTTGCGTGAGAGACTGCACAGTATTTAATGCATCTAAATAAATTAAAAAGTACAACGAATGTGGTGATTTTGAAGAAGAAAAAACAAATATGTTGAAAGTACTTGCGATAGCAATGAACTTGTAAAACATCTGACAAGTGCATCTCATTTCAAGTGTTTCATGAAAAAAAAATACAGATTTTTTAGAATCGGAAATCAATATTTACACTTACTTTGAATAAGAGTTTTTCTCAAGAATATATTTTGAGTGCTACTTAATATTTTGGCTTTAATATTTAGCTTAGTAGATATGTATGATTAAGTGTACTTGCCGAAATTATTTGTTTATAAATATGAAACTTTGCCGAAAATAACGAAACCGCTAATGATAGAAACATAGTTTAAATTCCAAAAAATGATATAAATCAAGTATAGCTTTAAGGGTCTGTATGCATATTAAATTTTTAATACGACTCATTTTTCCTATAAATTAAATAGCGCATGTGGGGACTGTCCTAAGAATTGAGCTAAGCGAGAAAACTTTCATTTGGTGTAAACACTAATAATTTCTAATTTTGAAATGAACATTAAAATATTGACAGCAACAATATATCTGCAATATATATGGTAAAGTTCTTGGTTGATAAAAACTACGACCCACAGTAGGCATACCGGGATGTTTCATTGTTATTGAAATATGTATTGTTTGTTTAAATATATTGTTTCAATCCGTTTTATAATTCCTTTGTCAAGATAACGTCTTTTGTTTAACAATGAGGCCATTTCTTTACAACAATGAAAATTTATTTGTAACTTATGTGATGTGACAACAATTAAATAGTATTAGATAATGTGAAAGCCTGGGAAAAAAAAAGCTAGTGACGAGTTAGACACTATTAACGTTATGTCTATGGCACTTGTGGTCTATAAATATACTTCAAGGACACGGTTTATGTCAGTTTTGTTTACGCAAATTGTGCTGGCCATAGCAGCTATCACCGTGCTGAATTATTTGGTCATCAGCCGAATAGTTTAGGAGGAGTAACGTCAAAGTCACAATTGAAGTGAGCGAATAAGAGCTTATCTCGCATGTTGGTCTGTGTCTAAGAAGAGAATGAAAAGAATCCTATACATTTACGACCAAAACGTACCAAGTTATGATACCTTGAATTTTCGGATTTTTGTGTTTTTCTGACATTGAAAACGCGTTTTTCTGATTTTACTATTTATATATTTTTTTAATTTTTTTTTTTTTTGCAATGTTTTTCTATCATCAACAGTTTAAGAGATAATCGCCAACACCTCCATTTTTCATCAACCGGTATAATTGATAATTAGTAAGGTCGTTCCAGTACTTCTGGAATTAAATTAAAAATGTCTCGCACATGTAATGTGTTAAAATAATAAAATAAACTGAAAAGGGAATAATTTAGAAAATAAGCCATACCATGTAGATAGGAGTGGACACTCTTCACCTGACTCTGCAAGCGAACACGTTACTTCAAAGTCAAAAAGATCTCATAGAGAGATACAAACTGTTGAGTATTTAAAACATATGCAAATTAGGTAAATCTTCCGCCATCCTACAACGTAACTGAAAATAGTCCACAATTTCAAAATTATTTGCTCACCTTTTAAGACAATATATATATATGGAGGTTGAGCATATTCATGTTTAATATTAATGGTAGCAAATTATGAATGTGCGGTCGGATTGCAAATTCATTACAACTGGCGATAAGCATTAATTGTATGTTTCTTGTGAGTAAATTCATTGAAATTTCCAATTTAATAAAAAATAGAAACATCTTATCTCATAATTAACAAGATTATATAATCGAAAATAAAATTCTAACATTCGTTCACTCCTTCCGAAAATGGGTTACAAGCTAATTTTGGAGTTCAGGTATGAAAAGGAGCAATTGAAAAAATGCATTTAGATGCTGAAAAAGCTACATCGAGATATTGAGATTGTACTAAACTCGATAAGGAAAGAAAGACGTATAAATGTAGCAGTACATAGATCATTTTACATGAGACTTTTTTTTATTTGTTTTATTTTTGTTTTCTTTTAGATGGCCAAAATTTCGATTTGAGATTATATTGCTCATCCGCAAGAAAAGTGTGACGCAACTCAGAAATATTATATTTCACAGGAGAGGCAAAAGTAAACTTTCATATGACTAAATTGTAACATATAACATATAAATTATAGAACTTAGCTCTGCATGCAGCTGTAAAAGTAGATATTAAAGCGTAAAACACTTAAGGGGACTTAGTAGCTTCAAATCGTCAAAAATGACGAAAATAGCGTTTTTTTATTGTTTTTTTTTTTTTTTTTTTTTTTTTTTGTTAAAAATAAACTTTGGAACCTCTAGTATATTGAAGCAAAGTTTTGAAACATTCGAACAAATTATATGTGTAGTTAAAACACTTTTTATTATTTTCCCAGGGCTTTAAATGCTACGCTACATATACTATAATAATTAGAAGAACGTGTTCACCAATACAACTGTAACAACTATAATTTAGAGGTATATAAGCAGCAAAGGTATTTAGTTAGTATAAAGAAAAATGGATCAGTTTTTAATAATTTTTCCTAAGCATAAAATCTTTAAATTGAGTTTTCGCAGTTTTCTCTTTTTGAAATCTTGCTGTATTTTAAATGCTAAAACTTATTATTTATTAAACGATTTATTTAACAATTATTATTTAAACAATTATTTTTTTAAATAGTTTGATTATTCTGTTTATTCAATATGATCTACTTAATAAAATTAGTGGTGGATTTTGCACTATAATGAGAAAAAAATATAAAAATGTAACAGAATCCTTGTTTTTTTCCAACATTTTTCTATAGATATATGCGTTTTACTTTTTTCACAAAATCTAATTAATTAATTGCTAAATCGATCCTTAAAATTATAGAATTACGCTTATAAACATAATAAAATACATCAGTGCTTATTGTTATAAATTGAAGGAGAAAATATTTTGAAATCGTATTTTTTTTTTATTTACAAAATTAATTTTTGCCAGTTAAAATAAGTTTATCTAACGATAACTTATAAAAATATTCATAAGAGGTAAGTGAAAATGCTTTAGTAAAACAAAAAGTTCAAAAGGTACCGAGTACCCTTAAGAATTTAAGAAAAGTACCATTTTGCGTAAACCAGATAGCTCTTGATGATGTTCTGGTTAAACACAGTTATAACACAGTTCCTGTAGCAAGATGCACCTAAGTCAGACCTATTACTGCAATCTTTACAGTTTTGATAAAATCTGGTAGCCAGCAAAAAATTCTAGTCGCCAATAAAAAATATTTACTGGCCCCTCCCCATCATTGATTTTCAAAAATCGCATAAGTCTCTTATGAATAAATTGAGAGAAAGAATAAGAAACATAGCTTAGAATTATTCATTACACAGTTTAGAACAGTACGTGATTTAGAAAGCTAATGTAAACTAAGTTTTCTAATAAAAAGTCTCAAAATTATATATCTGAACAAAAAAATTGTAAAGGCAGAATCAACCGGTATGTTCGGAAAATGCTGATTGCCGAATGCTTTAAATGTCCTAATAGTTAAATGCAACAAAGCATATATTTGATGATGAGAGCATAGATGAATTATTAAAGCAGAAAAGAAATTATTTACCTATTTTCCTGTCGAAGTCACTCAAATAGTTCAGATTTACTGTTTTAAAATTTGCATTTGATGAACTTATTTTTGCCAAATTATTAAAAAAGTTAAAAATATTTTTTGTTTGAATATAATTTCTAGATTTCTTAATATTTTGTAATTTTGCAACATCTGAAATGAGGCATCTTATAAGAATTCCTAGGGGATAGAAAAATGCCGTTTGTGCTAATTTCTTAGTTTAATTTTGTACAAAAAATTGCCATATTAAATAATTTGGTCGTCAGATGAAAAAACTTGGTCGCCACGCATTTTTCAAGCCCTGACTGCAACAATACACTAAATGAATGTTTAGGCCTCCTTCGTTTAGCCCTCCTTCGTTTTCATTATAACTGATGTAATAAGTCAGTAGTTATATTTATTTTTGTAAAATATTTACAAGCATATTTAATTAATTAAAAAATATATTATGGAAATCTCGCAATTCTTATAGAAACAATGAAAATAATTGTATTATGATCCTATCTGTAAACAAAATGGTTTTGTATTTGCAAATGGTTCATACTATAATATTTTTAATAAGATAAAGCTTCATTTATGCAAATGGTTGAGAAAATAGCCGCTTTTAAAGATATTTAGCTTAGACAAAATATTTTGTATGGAATGTAAACTCTACTTTTATTATTAGACTTGTTAAATCAATTTTATATACATATTTCTTAAATAGTACTTAAAATTGCCGTTGGAGCATAAAGGGTTAAGTTAACGAGTCCTTCCCTCCGAACTATGGTAAATGACAAATTCTAAATTATACTTTAGATCAGATTTTATATTTAATTTATCTTTGCTTTTTCTTAGCAAGTTATTTTTTTTTAAATAGTCTATATTTAGTGCAAACTATACACTGGAAATATTTTCTGTAAGATTCTCTGATTATGAAAGAATATCTTGGAGATTACGATAAATATTCAGGATTTCTAAGTTGACTGTTTATGGCATATAGGATGCACATATGATATACAAACCATTAAAAAAACTTATATAACATAAGCCACTATTTTAAACATTTTTGGCACTGCGTTAAATTAGTAATTGTAAAATAATAACATATTTTCTAAAAAACAAATGCTTAACCAATTTTTGTTAAAAAATGAACAATTTATATTATTCAACAGGAAAAGTAGATACAAATATACATTTTTTCCGCAAATTTCGTAATATACATTTGATAATGATATTTTAAGACATTGATGACTGGCATTTCCCTATGAAATCTGGGTTTTAAAACAGTTGAAGTCTCGCCCTTACTTGAAAATAATATGAAAGTTTGTTATCTATAGGAGTTTTCAAGATTATGTATCAATAAATACTTTACAATGCATGGATTTTATTTGAAATTTCTTATAGTCCAACAAAATAAGGGTAACTAGATTTTACGTATTCTTCCTGATGAAAACATACCGGTAGCTTACACAAGAAAAAATGTGTAGGCGGAACTAAGGGTCCAGTGCACGCCTTTAGTCAATAAAGTTCGGTTTTACAAAAGAGATTTTACTCGTGACAGGTGAACAATCTGTCAAAGTCTTAAACACACAACTTCTCTGAACTATTACGGAAAGGTTTCGCTTTAGTTCTGATTACATTATAACATAAAGTTTGTTCCACATTCATCTTACTAACTTCAACATATCAATATTTCAATTTTAACATTGTATTGTTTTTCGTTTTCTTTTGATAAACAAATACACCCGATTGCTTGAAACTTTTTTCTCTGACACAAGAGTATATAATTATAACTTTTCTAATCACTGAATTTGATGTTTTCATTATATGTTCTTCCAAGTTTCCGGATTTGTTGATGAGCATGGAAATTTTACTCGGAAAGCACCCACAATGATTTTTGTGAAGTAGATATTATTTTTTTTACTGTGACAATAATGCGATACATTTGCTGGTAGTTGTTCAATGAGAAATTCTAAAGAAAATGTTGATATCATTGGCTTATCATTGAATTATTATTGTCAGCTAAAACTATTGATTTTTTTAATTATTTCTCATATTCAAAGTTTTCGAATTTAACACTGTGTAGAGTTTTGATATGTATCTAGAAATTTAAGCCAGAATTCTTTAAGCTTTTACATGCTCTTCTCTATAATAAATAATATGTGCATAAAAAATCTGTATTTTATTTCATGTTGCTGCATTTCATTTAAGACTTTACACTCGTTTGTCGGGTGAAACTCATTAAAATTGTTTCGCTAACAATATTTCAGAATTAAGCTTTAGCTACCGGTATTTCAGAATAAAATCATTATAGTATATTTCTAGAACATTTGCATTAGAAATCTATGATTTTTTAACACTTTCCAACAAAGTTGAAAATTATTTATGAATTCGGTTTGTCTGTCTGACTGTATGTCTCTCCGTACTCTCTCGCGTAAATATACTCGAATTGTCATGTAATTGATATCTGTTATTGAAGTTTACCATAGCATGTTCGGTACTGACTGGGGTGCACTACAGCATGTTTTCTATAGATTATTGAGTACATGGAATTTATTGTTTATTTATAAAGACACTCAAAAGAATTCGGTTACAGGACTTACTATTAGACACAACTCATGGATTTACATTTTCAGCTGTGATATGCATTTTAAAACTAATAATTTAAATTTTAGTGTGTTACGAGGTATATAGATCATATACAGGGTTGCACAAAATTATTCGCACACATTACGGTTATGGAAAGCAATTGCTGAAAATGATTTTTTTACTGCGTTAGGTTTTATTTTTAATGTTTATTTACAGATCTCAATTCATTTGATGAACACAAATGGAAAATTTTAACAGCATTCCGATAGTGATGGAAAGTATTTCATAATCTATGACGTGATGCATGCTTTTTCGTTCTTGATTTAAATACTGGTAACCGACATGTTTATCACTGTTTTCAAACAATAATCTTCAACGAGTGCAAAGGGTTAATATAGTTTTGAATAGACACCTGAATACTAAAACTGGTATGCATAGTCAAATTTATTATTTTTCTAATTGCAGCTAAAAACTACTAGAATTAAAAACTTAACTAATTCCAAAATAAATCGATTGTTATTTATTGAATTTGATCGTTAAATAATCGTTTTAATGTGTTAATCAAAAGTAATTCTCAGAACAGAAGAATAAATAGGAAAACATAATATAATTTTTAATTGCAATGAAAACAAAACTATCAATTTTTATTCAAGCTTACAGTAGGGTTTAGTTATAATATTAATTTAATATTTTTAATTTTCACCAATTATTAAAAATAAACCAATAATAATTGCTTAAAATAACAATTAATATAAAAAATTTATCTAAATCTGTATATATTTATATTTTATCACAAAAAATTGCATCTCCACCTTTTTGAAATGGTTTTCTAAAACTACATTGCACTGGCACATTCGATGCATTATAAACGTAAACAAATGTTAAATCTATTTGTTCCCTAACTGCTGGTTCATTTCATAGCACAATAGTATTCATTGATATATAATTTGTAGTATGATTCTAAGTACGCATTAACACCATTTGCCATAGAAACTAATTTTGTCAAAATGTTTCACTCACTACAATTTTTCGGGAAAGGCTTGATATGTATAAAGTGTATCTGAACTCATTGTCAGAAGAACTATAAGGGGTGATAATACGTGTCAAGACAAATAAATTTTGTATAGGAAACCAGCGTTGCAAACTACTTATTCCAAAACACAGGGGGTCTCAAAACAAGCGGATTCCGAATTTCCGTTTATAACTGTAGTGATAATCAAAAATACTATCGAAATCTTCAGCAGAAAACGTTTGCTTCCTTTGAAATATGATGACATTAAGAGAAGTGCTGGAACTGCTCTGTAATCTAGTCTTTGAATATGAGTGCACTGTCATCTATCTTTTCAATTTCGACAGGTTTAGTTCAATGTTGCTTAAATGTGCAAAATGGCAGATTGATTGCTTTTGATTTCAACATATTTCACTAAATGTAAATTAAGTCTTTTGATAATTTCACTAAAATATCTTCCTTACTGTTACAAATATGAACAAAAATGCTGATTCGGCTTGTTGTGAGACACCCTGTATTTTTTTTAACGAAGAACTGGATTGCGACCACGTTTTCATATACATAATTATTTGTCTTGACGTGTACTTTTACCATTTCATTGTCACCCCCAGGTCAGAAACTAGCTGTATATATATATATATATATATATATATATATATATATATATATATATATATATATAATGTTATCGCTAAAGTGCAGAAATCAGTTATTCTACAGATTATGAGCCGTTGAAGTGCCGAAAATTGTTTAATTTCTCAAATTACCTACTAGGCACTCGATAAAGTAAAAATAAGGTCGTTGCTGGAACAATTGCAACGTTTCTGTGCGATTAAATTAACATAATGTTATTTATTTATTTTTCGATATCTAAAGAATCAAGTTAATACAATTAAACAATCAACAAATTAGTTGATAGAATCAATCATCAATCAATTAAAAAACTATAATACGAAGAATCAAACGGTTTAAAATATTATTACAATTAAGGAAATGAATTTGAAAACAGATGATAAAATTATGCTTTCTTATTAGTGCAATCTAAAGATTGGTGATACTTTGAATTACGTAGCAATTGTTTTTTGCGACAAGCACACCTATTTGTGATGCATTTAGATTTGCAGTCCCATTTTCTGAAACCCTGGCCAGATCAAAGAGATTGTTTTATTACTGTTTGACATAAAGATATTTCTACAGCAGGGAATATCTTCTTTCGTTAAAAATCTTTCTTTGCAAACACTGAATTCAAATTTTGCATACAGTTGTTATAAAATACCCGTTTTAGTACTAAGCTTATAAAAGCCATCCCCATTTACTAAGAACCACAACTAAAATCGAGTGGACATCAGATTTTCCTTTGTCTACGTCGGTACTTTAATTCTCACAGTGACACCTTCATAGATATCTGGGTGCTTTGGATTAGAAACTGCTAACATTTTCTTTGCTTACTTTTCTAAACCTTTCTTGGCTTCATCACGCGGTATTTTCTTATCCATATTCTTTTAACAGATGTTGCACAATGCATTCTTACAATACCCTTCCTTTTTAGGATCTATTTCACCACAAATTATGTGACTAAACATATCACACGATTTACACTTGTGAACACCTGATGCTGCTTTTGAGCAAACAATACAGACCATGTCTTGTATTGTCCTCTTTACAGGCACTGTAAGAAACAGTGATGGCAATTCTGCTGCAGTTGAGGGTAACTCAGTGATAACTTCTTCAACATGCAGAGGTGATTCCTTGGAGGAGCAGGGTAACTGAATATTCTTCATAACTGTATCCTCAATCAACGGTGTAGAAGCAGTTTAAGATTACTATAGATAAAGTCTTGTATTTCTATATGTGATTATGTAGAAGCAGGGGATTATCCTCTTGAGTAAGATTTGACTGTGATCCCATAATAACAGTTTCATGGAAATTTTCTTACTTTTAAAGGTCTTATTCAGTATTTAACGAATGTAATACACTTTGTGGTATGATAGAATAAAACAATACCACGTTTGTGAGACAACCGAACATGACTTCGTATGCACTTCTTTTAATTGCAGAATGATAGGCACGATACTTCATGGATTGTATAAATCGTACGCCCTCAGTCCACTTGTTAGTTTGGTTATCAGCCATCCAAGTGGTGAGCATATTTTCAATGTCTTTATTCGCTTGTTCTACACTTCCTTGACTTTGGCTGTGTCTAGGTTTGCCAGTAACCATTTTGATTTTTGGACACACCTGTTTTTCACATTCTAAGATTTCATTATAGAATTAGCGTCCGTTATCAGAATGCAAAATACTTGGAACGCCAAAAAAGAGAAAATATCAAGCAAGTAATAGGCTATTTCATCCGCTCGTTTTTATGTGAGTGGCTTCAATACAACAAATTTTGTTAAGTGGTCTTGGTATACGAGAAGAAATTTAAACTTTCCATCTGGTTGAGATTGGTAATCTATAATATTCACCTGGCATCTGCTTTTGAAATGCGATGAAATAATCGGCTTTACAACAATCCCTTTTTTTTGCACATTTTTGTTTTTGTTGACAAGGCTTGCATACATCCAAATACATTTTTATTTGGGCTTGGGTATGTTTTTATAAAGTGTATTTAATTGCTTGATTGTTCTGTCTCTTCCACCTTGGCCAATTGACAAATGAGTAGAATACAATATGTCAAACAATTCTTCGGCATCGATACACTTTTTCACACTTTCTCGTTCATCTGACAACGGCTCAATAAGTTTTTCACAGCATTGTATGGTCAACACATCACACCTTTGAATCATTCGATAATCTCGAGATGATTCTTTCTTCTTGAAAACTTTTTTTTACATCTTCAGTTATTGAATCATACTTTCTTTTTGTCATTAAAACACTATTATAGTTTGAATCTTCGCTAAAGAGGTTTGCGAAGAATCTTTTCTTCATTTTACTCACCAATTTGGTGCTTGCTTGCATACTAAGAGTTAAATTTATCTGCTTTAAAAAAGTCACGGCATAAATTCACGCGGTAACAGACAGAAACGAATTTGAAAACAGAATTAGCTTTGCTACGCACTGGCATTCGACACAAATTATGAGCAATAAAAACAACCGGTGACGACAAGATGCTGGCGAAACCAAATTAAAAGTGGTGGGAGAGGGGGAAAGAATAGGGAAAGGAAATGACAGAAACAAACTTTTTAACATTAACGAGCCGTTAATGTTCATTGCCTAGGTAAAATGCGGAAAACTCTTGATTCTGAACGTTAACGGAACAAATCAGTTAATATGCAGATTAGCTAGGTATTGCGAACATTAACGGCTTTCGAACTTTAGCGGTAACATATATATATACTAGTTCAAAATTTTCAAAAATCCCATAAATACATACATATTTTGCTTAAAATCTTTATTTTATGAGAAAAGTAGACATTATTTTTATTCGTATTAATAAATGAGCAAGTTTGTTATAATCTGTATTAAAAATATTCTGTTGAGTATTTGCTGAAAATATTTACTGCAATTTGCAGGATATTCTTTACCTAGAATAAAATATTATTAAACCATATTATGAGTTATTTAAAAAAAGAACAACAATTGTTACATATAAAAAAAATATATGTATGTATTAGATTCCAATCAAAATGTAAGGATGAAATATTTCTTGTTTTGTAGCTTAAGAATAAAGTGAATTATGCTTTATGATGAAATTGCTTCACTTTCTCATAATCATGGGGAGGAAAATGTTTCATTTAAATATTTTTTACTGCAGACTGTTTACTATACATAATAAATGCAGTTATGAAGAAAATAAAATTGGGTAATACTATTAAAAGAGAAAAAATGTGTGGAGAAATATTCTACAAATTAGTTATATCTTCGCCTGTGAAAATATGCTATGTGTATTAGGTAAAATAATGCGCCTTGAGAACACTGCGATTGAAAAAAAAAACATTATATGTTTTAAATGTCACAATATATTCGTTTTAATGTGATAAATGGAAGAGAAAGAAATGAAGACATGATGATCATACATATGATTTATTTATTGTACTATTTGTAAATAATCCTTCTTCGCTATATTTCAAGTAATACTATCATAAGCAATTTTTTCCAGTACATCAGCTCTTAAAAGAGAAGATTATTTTATGCAATTAGTGTTTAATGATCTTTTATAACATTTCTATACATATTCAAAAATTTTAAAGGGTTAAAACTCTTTGACCAGCTCAAAATTATGATTTTTTTTTTTACTAAAAGTACGTTTTATGCACCTGAAAATCATATTTTATTAGTTAGAAAATTAATTGAAAAGGAAAGAGCAATTTTAGAGCTATAGAAATAGATCGTTTCACAGCAAGTAAACAGCAACGAAAGCTTTAAGTGCGTTTTTTTTTTTTTTTCGAACAGAGTTTTTAAAAGCGGTGGAGACTCTATCTTTGATAGTTTTCGATCAATTAATATAAAATTTTCGAAGCTTAATCGTCACATTATTGTTCCATTGAAATACATAGGATTGTTTTGAATTATTGATATCTTTTCTGTTGTACTTTAAGAAACGACATTTTTAGTTGAAAATTTACATTTTACTTTAAATTGATTTCATTTCACTAAAAACACATATTTTGTAAAACGGCTACGTATGTTACTAGCTTTTGGACAAAAAACTAATTTGTTTGTCTTATTGTTATAAGTTATAATGACGATGAGTTATCGTGTCCACTGCGTGACACGATTTTTGTTTAATATCAAATCATATATTCTAATACGAGCAAATATATTTTTTGTGTGTGTGGTTATATATGCAAATTTTATCTTAAAACGGCTCTAATGATTTTGACGAAATTTAATTTAATATTTCATATAATTAATTATTAAAATTGAGTATTTTTTTAATAATATTAAGAAATAATGTTAATTATTTATTAATTATATTTCTGATCTTTTAAGATTTATCTTATATATTTATATATTTTTATTATTACTTTTTTATTAACTAACAAGTGATTTTATATTTATTTAAATTATTTACGTAATTCATTTATATATTGTTAATTTATTATAAGTATATATAATTTATTATTAAGTATAAATTTGACTTACTACTTATTTTTTGCTAATTATTTTATAATTGCCATATAAATATTTTTTATTTTATTACTCCCATTAAATTAGTTTAATTTACTATGAAAATAAATTATAATATTTTTATTAAAAATACGAAATTTAATAAGAGTTTAACAGATATCTATATATTTGCATATATTCATACTTGATTAGATTAGGGATCAGAAATAACTATTGTTTAAATATAAAAATAAAATAAAATAAATCTTATTTCTATTGTAAACAGTATTTTCCTGTAAAGATCTAATCACATTTAAGCCTTTTTAATGAGTAATGGGTTATTTGTATGCTGTTTTAAGATACGAATTCAAAGTACTATTAAATATATGTACCTATGTATTAAATGTTAAAGATATAGTTTGATTTCTAATTAAAAAAACAGAACTCCTGATTTAAAAAACGCCTCTTAAATACGCATATACTTTAACAACGGCCAAAGTTCTTTTAACAGAGGAGAAAGAAGATAGAGTAATTCAATGAAGAATATCCTATAAGGCAAAGCGCCGTCTGTGAATAGTTGGCTTAAATGGTGGAGCACGCGTCTGTTAAAGGCAAAGGTTTGGCTTTGGAAAGGCATCATGTTCACACCAAGCAGAAGGAACTTGTTTCAAAAATCTGTCTCTTTCCGATGTCGTCAAAGTGAGAACCAAAATAATACGATACAATACAAAAAGATCTTGTTTCTCATGTCTAAGCCTTTATATCTTATCCGTGAAAAGATGATAAAACCATGAAATACTGCTATTTCCTTCGTCTCCAAGGAATATTTAGAAGTATCAATTAGTCTACTTCTCGGTCTCCATTCAGATCTAATACCAGTGGTGCAAAGTTTTTTTTTTTTTTTTTTTTTTTTTTTTTTTTTTTTTTTACGGAACGACTAAAGGGCTAAATGCCCTTGGTAGTTCAGGTAGCTTGTTTTATTGCAAAGGTTTTTTTTTTTTTGAACGACTAAAAGGCTAAATTCCCTTGGTAGCTCAGGTAGCTCTTGGTAGCTTGGTAGCTCTTGGTAGCTCCAATGAAATACTGCTATTTCCTTCGTTCAAAAAGGAATATTTAGAAGTCACAAATAGTCTACTTCTCGGTCTCCATTCAGATCTAACAGCAGCGGTGTTTTTTTTGTTTGTTTTTTTACGACTAAAGGGTTAAATTCCCTTGTTAGCTCAGCTACTCCTAAGGTTCCATTCCATTCATAACAATGCAGATTTAAATATACGATCGCAGTGTAGAAATTCGTTGAAAAAATACTCATGTTTTCTCGCTGAAGAAATTGTTTTAACTTCAGAATACGTGAATAATGTTCATCTGATGGAACAATTTTCTGAATAATACTCATCCATACCATAGTAAAAGACTAGAACAAATAAGGAATCTACTGGATCAGTAAATAATATTTTGGATATAAGAAAGAATTGTTTAACGATTACAGTACATCCACATGCCATATTAAGAAACACACCCAGTTTTGTTCTATAGTCTATGTCACGTATCGGATTATAATCTGTAAACTACTATAAAACATTGGAAAATAAAAGTTTTACTCAAACTTTATAAAAATTATAAAATGAAATTGATGGATATAGAAATTGTGGATTTATATCATTTGTACATATGTGACTCGTTTTACATTTAGGTAAAACCTAGAGCCCATGAATTAGAAAGAAAGTTAAAAAAATAAATATGGATGTGAATATCAGGTAGGTTTGTTTTCCTTTATCGTTTGGTTCAGAAATTACTGCTCTGACGTGTCCATGTTGCAAAAGGTGGGTTTGTCTCAGTTTATTTTTTTCATTATTAGAATTTTATGGATGCTAGCCTATTTTAACTTAGGCTACTTTTAAATATAATTGTAAGTATGATAAAACTTAATAGCTCTTTGTAAAAGCTTTTCTATGCAGTAATTGGTTAATTCTCTATTAAGTACATTTCGCTTGTTAAGGAATTGCTGTAACTTTGAAATATGTTTATAAAAGTAATGCAATTTTACTTAATCACATCATATCATTGCAAAAATGGTAAAACAAACTTAAAAAATCTTTTACAAACAATTGTTCTACAATTTTTAATGAATCCAGCAATGTTAGTTTATTTTAAATAACAATATTACTCCGTGTTTTAAATATAATGCGTTCAGATATTCTTGAAAATACTTATGATATGTTCATATATTATGGATGCAAGCAGAAACT
This sequence comes from Maratus michaelseni, assembly GCA_963931845.1. Lineage (NCBI taxonomy): Eukaryota > Metazoa > Arthropoda > Arachnida > Araneae > Salticidae > Maratus > Maratus michaelseni. The sequence goes on from OZ007586.1 coordinate 366,395,814, forward strand.
ATTGTCATATTTAATTCCGCATTATGTATACAGGGTGTCTAGGACTCTAACATACCTTTAGGGAAATGTTTGAGGGAAGGTAGAGCACAATAACAAAAAATGTAAAAAAAACTAGGTCCTCAATCCATATAATCAGTGAAAAATACGCGCTTCGCACTTAAATCCAAACCCGAATTTTTTTTGTAACTTTTACAATAATGAAGATATTTAACGAAATTTTAAACACACTTGAAATGCTTTGTGTAGAACGAGATGGCATTACGGAAATTTTAAAAAATCTCAGTAATTCGTTATTTTGAAACCGTATGTAATATTAACTACTTTCTAAAATATGACGCATCTGGTTCAGCGTTGTTTATATGTGGATACTGGCCACTTTCTTCATTTCTCTTGATATCGCTAGATATTACGCAAAAGAGGGCAAATCTATTGCAAATTTCTTTAAAATATCTACAAAATTTTGAAGTTATCAACAATAATCGGTGCTCGGATTTTTGACTGAATGAATGGATTCTGACGCTAGTTTCTTGTGTAACAATTATTTGCTGCAATGTGCTCCCCTTCCCTCGAAGTTCGTACGTAGACTTCAAGGACATTCTTTATACTACTAGATGTATGCTTCAGTTTGATATCTGAAGTAATTTAATACAATTTTTTATTAAATCCTTAAATTTTAAAAGTAGACAAAAAATATTTATTATATTAAAATATTTTTACATTAAAAAATATATATATATTACTTTTTAATGTACAAGCAAAAAATTGCGATATGCTTCAAAAAAATTATTTTCCTCGAGCTATACAGAAAATATTCATAATAATGAAACAGTTCAAGCGTTTTTAGAAGAGTAGTTCATGCTTAAAGGATCCGTAAATGTATAAAGAATAAACTTTCGTAATGATTTGATGTCTAGAAATAAAAACACATGTTACAATCAGCAAAATATTACACTCTTTAATTTACACTTTAAGAATTATTTTAAGTATTCACTCCGTTTAATATTTCTTTTGATCACAAATTTTTAACACGTCAGCATTTTCCACTTCATGGATTTTTTTTTATAACCAACTGTATAATCTTTTATACATTTTTTGAGAAAATGAAGAAAACAGTAACACCATGTAATAATACGGTATTTAAAGACATAGTATTAATGCTAAATTTATATAAAGCTGAATTTTAATGAAAGACTCTCATATAAATTAAATTACGATTATCTTTCAAAATAAAATTGACTTTTTAAGCTGTTTTTGGGAACAAATTACTTTCTTATGATTTGTATGATTTTTTTTCGTATTAAGGATACTTTTTCTGTAGATTGGAGCATTTTAATTAATGGCATTTTGATGGTGTTGATGCAAAGAATTTCTATAGAAATTATTGTGACTTAAAATACAAAAAATGTTGTCTACATGTTTTTAAATACAATTTCTTTCTTAAGTTATGAAATATATTTCAGTATTTCTTTAAAGAGCGGTCTGTCATAACACAATCTACTTTAAAAATTAAATAAAACTATGAAAAAAATATTTTTCAAGATACGATTAATTTATCTTGAATTATGTTGAACGTGCTTTCAACTGATACATTTTATTAAGAAAAGTGCAGTATGACAGTAATAATTGTTTTGTAATTTTACGTTAATTGAGAGTTTTTAATTGAGTGTATTACGTTGCAGCAGTTCCTTATGTGATACCAGGCCAAGATGGTCCTAAAATTGAAGGCACCCGTCCAAGGTATGAAATTGGAGACTTGGTTGACGTTAACTGCACATCTGCACCAGCCCATAGTAAAGCCCTACTGAAATGGTTTATAAATGACAAAGAGGTAAGTGCTGTAATTGCATGTGAAGGGGAAAGCTAAAAATATATAATTCCGATTCCATGTAATGACTTTATACATTTTCGTGTTGCATTCAGAGTAAATTGAAAGTAAAAGGATATCTGATGGCAAAAAAGACAGAAACTTATACTTCCATAAAGTAATTTATCGTTCTGCGTTTAAAAATGTAACTTTAAAATAATTTTCCTAAATATTATAACATGCCTTTAAACAATTAAAGTATATACGGGGGATCAAATGTAAAAATTTAATAATTCCAAAAGCGTAGACGATGCAGCTTTCACAGAAAAGCACAAACATAACTAGTCGTTGGAGGCCACCGTAATACTTACCCATCATGGATATGCATAATGTAAAATATTAAAATAAAAATGTGTAAACTACTTATAAAATGCATTGCAATTCAAGTAAAATCGTGGCTTGATGACGTCATAAACTTTAAAGGTTCGATTACTGAATTCCTTGAAAGAGGTTTTTCCTTATAACTCCAAAAATAATAATTCTATTAACTAGCGGTTTATTGCATCTGATTAAGCGTCAAATTTCCAATTAAAATATATCTTTGAAGGGAAATTTGGATGAAATACAGGGTCATGAAAAATCGAAGAGTGTGGCGAATAGGATTCCAAATATCTCGGCAACTAATTATCCGATCGACTTCATGCTTTATGTAAAATTTATGTTTTTTTATTGTCTGTTATATTTTTTTCTTAAAATAAACAATTTCGAAAATTTTTATGTACCTTTTATTAGAACGAATACTTCGAGAGTCCGAAAAAATATTTCCGGTTAATCGAGGTCATTGAAATCAAATAGGCTTCTTCCCATTATTACATACTAAGTACATACCAAATTGCAAGTCTCTATCTCAATTTTTTTGGGAGATAGAGCGTTTATAGACACACACACAGACACACAGACACACAGACGGACGGCAAAATTTTTTTTCTAAAAATATGTTTTTTGGAATCTCCAGTGTCTGAAACGTGTAAATCCGTCAAATTTTTTTTTTCGATTTTCAAAACGATTACATGACTTACCCTATACTACGTATGATGATGGGTAAGTAAAAAGGGTGTTTTCAATAACGAACATCTCAATAGCTACATTTACACATCGACAAATGGTATTTAATTGCGTCTGCAAGTAGATATAGTGCCTCAGCACACTTTGCAATGCAACTAGGAATGTTTAATGTGTCGGCTCACAGTGTTCCAGATTGCGTTCGTAGCGCGAAACAGTTATTCCAAGTACTGTTTTGTACGTAAAAAATATTTTCGATAATTTTGCGATATACCTGGATCTGATGACTGAATAAGATAATGTATCTTTGTTAGTCGAATTAATAAAATAGTATCTAGTATCCTGATTATAATTCGTTCATTTAAAAAAACAGTCAAGGTTTACTTTCTATAGTCTTCTAATTACTATTTTATTTTTCAGGTAGCATAGCTAGGCTCTTCTAAATTTTGAAATTGAACATTTTACACTTTAAAGAATAACATGTATTCATAACAGTGTGTGAAAATACTTGCATTTTTTGTACGTGAATACACATAAACATATTTACAATTCCAAATTCAGTTAATTGAAAGATACTATAAAAATTTTATTCATCAATTTAATAATAAAAATGAAATTATTTTTTAACTTATTTTAATGCGCAATTCGTAGATAAAAATAATTTTTTTAATATTAATTACGGAAAAATCAGCACAATGAACAATGTTAAAATACTAAATGAAAGATACGACAGACACTGTTATGTAGTTTGTTTTTATATATTATATTATTTTGAGAGAAAGTGAATGTATTATTATTCTTTGATGCTTCTTTAATAATAAAAATACAAATACTAAGTAGAAAATAAATTAATCTTTTGCGCTAAATAATCAAACTGAACCACTGTGCAAGAACACTGTGCAACAGTCAGAAGTTGACTTAACCTGAGAACAACAAACATCTCAGATAATTTCTGCTGTAAGTTCTTGTCGCAAGATGGTTTAAATGCAGATATGCAAAATCTCTGGTTACTTCTTGTTTCAAATGTTTCCTAATGTGCAATTTTTTTATTAACACTTTCCCACTTATTTGAAAAGAGTGTTAATGAATTCGTTTTGTCTGTCTGGCCGTCTCTCCGTACTCTAACTCTCATAAATATACTCGGAATGCCATATAATTTTTCTATGCTATTGAGGGTTACTATAGAATGTTCTGTATAGAAAATGAAGTGTTTACAGTTCGTTTACAGGGACACACAAAAGATTTCCGTTATATTACATTATATGGGGACAATTCGTTTTATTAATTGACCAGAGGGCCCGTGCGAAGATTTCGCACTGAAATCTAATATTTTTTAGGTACTTATCTATTATCCCGTCGACCACTTTTCATAACAAAAAACTACCGCCAAACTGTAAGATTAAACGCCAAAAATGCAGTCCCATTTACTTGATGTCAGAATCATTATGCGTGTTTGTTACGTCATCTAGTGGTTTTACATTCGACATTTGCGTGTATCTTTCATTATGTTTTACTGATTTAGTAGTTATTTTATTAATTAAAATAACAATTGTGTCCTTAAATTCTTATATTTTATTTATTTTTTTTTTTTTTTATATTCCAATGGCAACGTTCTCCCGTTTATTTAGCGATAGTTTTTTGTTATGAAAAGTGGTCGACACGATAATAGAGAAGTATCATTTTTTATCAATATGTAATATTTATTAGATGCAGGGGAAAAAAACGCGCGAGAAAAAAAAAATAACAATCGTATTTTGACTGCATTAGAGGATGACGTCATCCGCTTCGGGAAAACCATGGGACTTAGAAATATTAATCTAAACATTTCAATTTCAATTTCGCTTTTTAATCATAAGTATAAAATAAACCCGTGTGGTGTTTTTTATAATAATTGCTATGAGCATCATATAATGTGGTATTTTATTTTTTTTGGCAGCAATAATTTCAGGAAAACCTTTCATTTCTTTTATGAAGACAATGCCGATTTAATTTTTAATTTTCAGCAAATTTTAATCAAAAACATGTTTTAACGAATTGTTAAGTGGGCTATGTCAGATGCCGGTTCTAAAACCTTTCATATGGTATCTCATTCGTTGTTCTGCGTTTCATATTTTCTGAGAAAAAGGGATGTTGACAGGAGAAATAATATATATGATATGCGTCATTGAGCTGGGCTACACCATGCTTTCTCTGGAGTATAAAATAAGTAGTATTTACAGTTCGTTCACAAGAAACGCTTGAAATATTCCATTCCATTAGATCTATAAATAAAAATCGTTTTCGGTGCATGTTAATGATGTCATGCTACTTCAAATATAACGAAATTAAAAAGGATCATCGACGTGTGCTAAAAGATGTTTTCTGCAGATTATGGAGTACGTAGCATTTATCGTTCATTTACAGAGACGCACAAAATAATTATGTTACAGGACTATGATCGATAATTGCTGGAAGTGGGTTTTCCACTGTGGTATGCATTTTTAAATTTATCGAATTTTTAGCGTATTACGTGGTGTGTACAAATTCTATAGCTAATATATATATTGCTGAACGAAAGGCTTCGCACACATTAACGGATATGGACAGCAATTGCTCAAAATGGATTTTTACTGAGTTATGTGTTTTGTAAATTTCTTATTTAGGTATTTTATTTCATTTTATGAAAAAATTAAAATTGTGAATAATATTCTGTTAGTATGGGAAAGAGTTTTATAATATATGTCTAATGCGTGATTTTTCAGTCTTGTGTTAAAATATTTCATACCTTTATTTTTGTGAAACCTACATCGTGCTACTCTCTGTACTTTTCGAATTACCGATTTTTATTTTTTCGGTTACTTTTGGATCACCCTTTACATATTATGTGCAGATATGCAAACTTTCTTCAAAAGTAATACAGAGGTCTCGAAATTAAACTTCCCTAAGTAACAGGGATGTAATGAATCATATGAGATGATGTAATGAATCATAATGACATGCAATTTGAACAACAAAAACATTGTATCATGTACTCAAGATCTATTTTAAAACGTATGTTAAACGTCGCCTCAAAAATCGCTAAGCATCTTGTGAAATATGATTTGTATAAACGAAACAGTTGCACAACCTATGCAAATGAGAAATTCGATTAAAAAAATATCCCCACTGCAAAACAGGAGTTTGGATTTCATTGATGTCTAATAAAAGACAAAGCTGTTAGTGAAGATTTTCTCCCAGAATGAATCGAACATCTCTCCTGCGATTAGAGTATTCTGCAGCGAAAAATTGCATAGAAATGTTTTCGTGATATATTTGATATAAATCTTGACCGTATGATCTAAATTGTTTTGATTTTATATGATTGTATAGTGTATATAAATTCGTGCATATTCTTCTCAGTTGAACACATTTAAGCTCGACAACCTTATCCTCTAATGCCTCTTTAGTTACTTTGGAGGAGGCAGTAGAACAGTTTAAAAATATAGTTAGATTCTGTTTACTTTTGTCAAAAACGTATCAAAATATAAAATAAGAATATGATTTAATAAAAATTCTGTTTTATTTTCAATTTTCAAATAAGTATATCAATATCCCCAAGACTATAACAATTTCACCTAAAATGTATGCTTTTAGTCTCGAGAAAAAGCATTCTTTAAACTCTTAATTACTTTTTACAAAAGCATTTAAAATATTGATTATTCAGTTTTCATGAATCCTTTTTCCATTTTTAAATTTGTTTTTAATTAAGTTTCTCTAGTATTGAAATGCGCTTTTTCGGAAATTTCATATGATAAAGTTTCAAAATATAATAACATGTAGTAAAACATAAATTAGCTTTTAATTGATGAGATTTTTCAGTTAAAAAAATCATCAAAGCGTACATGTAGAATTTTTTATGGATGTTAAGAGCAGTGTGTTATCCTGGTATATAACCATAATTTTTAATGAAACCGTTTACGTATTTAATTTTACATACAAGGTAATGTTATCTGTATTGTGCAAATTAGGAACAAATCATCTTTAAAACAACTTTAAAATGTAGCAGTATTATGTGTGTAACAAAAGAAAAAAAATTCTGTTTGCTACTTGTTTAAGATATTTTATTTTTTGTTTACTAAATTTATAAAAGAAATTACAAAACATTCCATGGGATGACTTAGAAAAAAGCATTAGTGTTTTTTGTTTTCTCTTACAAACACAATTCAAGCTTCTTTAAAGTTTTGTTGACTTAAATAGTTAACATGGAGTTTTTCTTTTGTTTAAGCTATTGATTAATACCGATTTAATGTTTTCAGATACTTTTTGTAATTTTTGAAAATCCGCTGTTTTATTTTCTAGTTTAAATGAAGCGACACTGTAGAAGTTAACCGCATTAAAAATTGTATTAAAGATTTTTTGGGGGGCTTCAACTGTTTTAGAAAGACTTGTGTCCTTTTTTGCAGCATGTTGTTATAAAAATGAAATAACCCGAAATTTTTTTTTCTAGAGGATTAAACACAAATGACCCCAATTGTAGTTAGATTATATGTGCTATTTTGAACAGAAAGAATTTATTCTTTCTTTCTTTTTTCCTTTTTTCTTCTTTCATGTTTCATGATAATGGTATCGTTTTAGTAAATTGTTAAATATCTATCCATTTTTCGTAAAAAAAAGTCATTGACCAGTCTAAATTATTATAATTCATCATCATTTATAAATTTATATTAGTAATTTCAATAACAATATAATATATAAAGGTGTTTTAAACTGTTTATCCAAGAAGAACTTATAGCATGTTAATCCGCTGAAAATCAAAGTACAAAGAAAAAATTAATTGAGCCATGACCTTTGAAAGGTATATTTTTTGGTCCATTTTGTTAAACGTTTGGAAACTTTGTGAAATTTTATGTAGGGCAAATAAAAACATTTGTTTTACAATCTTTGTTCTACGTACGAACATGAACTTCAATAGTTATATTCAAATCCTTACGGCGGTTGTTCAGACCACTGCATACGTAATGGTCGATAACAGAGACTCCTTTTTTTTTTCAAGTCGCTTAAAAAGCGTCGGTGGTTAAAAATTCGTCAGATTCGCTCCGTAAAATAAGGGTTCAATTTTTAAAACGTGCAAGTCAGTTCAAACGTTTAAACGTTATAAATTAATTTATTTTGTTTGAATGTAGCAAAACATTGTTTCTATATATTTATTGATTTTACAGCATTTTTAACGTAGAAATAATTATTTTTATCTTTTATTTCAGATGGGGAAATGTCATATACAAAGAAAAAGTTTAAATATCAATAAACTTAAATTTCTTTATTACAAAGTAATACTTAAAAGAATGAAAATGAAAATAAACTATAAAACATAATTTATTTTAGATTATTTATGTACAAGTGATACGAAACATACACTGCATAAAAATACAAATGTTTCTTAATCTACGAAAATATAACATAACCGCGAAAGAAAATATACAATAACCTCTTCCGAGTTACCCATGATTCCGAAAAGTGTTCTTTTCATTAGGAACCCTAGAAACCAATATACTTTCGAGATTTAGAAAAATCATCTATAAAAACAAAAAATCTTTTTTTGCCTTTCATTTTCAGAAAAGTTTCCGTGTAGTTTCTATAGTACATGGTGATTATAAAAAAGCTATCCCGATATATGAGTCCTTAACTATCACACCGTTCACAGAAACTGACTGAAATTTTGGTTTTAAGTATTTTGAAGTATGCGCTCAAGAATCGTATGAAAAACGACAGTTAAACTCTAACAGTTACGGTTACAGTGACAAAATTTTGAAAATTTCAAATGGCAACACCTATTTTTTTTTATTGGAATGTGATCTTCATAGTGAAAAACCATAAAAAGCGTTAAAACGGTACCTGTAGCACGAAAATTGCCGGCGCTAGACAGACTAAGAAGAAAAGTGAAAACAACCAATAAAGGACAGAGAAGCAACAGAAAGTAAAACATTTTATTATTCAGTGCTATCCACCATCTGCTGCATGCAACGTGTCTTCGTGTGTGACGTGGAAAATTTGTGAAACACAATAAAATGTTTTGTTTTCTGTTGATTCTTTGTCCTCATTCGTTGTTTTCACTTTTCTTCTTAGTCTGTCTAGCGCCGGCAATTTTCGTGCTACAGGTACCGTTCCAAAGCTTTTTATGGTTTTTCACTATGAAGATCACATTCCAATAAAAAAATAAGGTGTTGCCATTTGAAATTTTCAAAATTTTGTCAATGTAACCGTAACTGTTAGAGTTTAACTGTTGTTTTTCATACGATACTTGAGCGCATACCTCAAAATACTTAAAACCAAAATTTCAGTCAGTTTCTGTGAATGGTGTGATAGTTAAGGACTCATATATCGGGATAGTTTTTTTATAATAACCCTGTATATTAATCAGTTTTCTGAAATCGAAATTTTGTTTTTTTAGAATGCTATTACTTATTAATTAAGCACTTTCAGCTGCCAAGATTAAGAAATATGTCTTTTTTGAACAGCGTAGAAAAATACAATATAACAACGAACGAAAATATACAATAACATCTTCCAGGTTAACCCCGATATCGAAAAATCTTTTTTATCTATAGAAACCACAGAAACCAGTATATTTTTTATATTTAGAGAAGCATTTATTAAAACAATTTTTTTTGCTGCCACTGATTTTCGGAAACTTTTACCAGTAGTTTTAAAGGTGCATTAATCAGTTTTATTAACCCGAAATACAATTTTTTCGGATGCTATCAATTATCAAGTAAACAGTTTCGTGTTCCAGAAACATACTTTACAGACAAGCATGATAAATTAACAACATTAATATTAACAGTAAAATTAATATTATTTTGTTATTATTTCATGTATAAATTCAATTACTCAGCTGAAAATGCATAATCGAGAATTGATAGCATCCTAAAACCGATATTTCGGTTTGAAGTCATGGGTAACTCGGAAAAGGTTATTGCCGAAACGTCAGTTGAGGATCACTGAGGAGACTTGAAATGTTGTTGGTTTCGGTCTGTCTGTCTGTTTGTTTGTCTGTATTTTCCGCGATAACTGCCGTAGAAATCGTCCTATTAGGTTGATTTTTGGTGCACTGTAAAAAAAAAAAACTCAGAAGCGTTTCGGCCCAAGGCGGAAAGGTTTCCGGAAATTTATAGTAAACTTTGTGTTCTCCTCAGTTACTTGTTATTTCGGAATCGTTACACGTATTTTCGGAAAAATATTCAAAGCGGTGAATTATTCTGAAGAAGTCCGAAACGTTACATTCCTTACCGGAAATGTTTTCGGATAGGTAGTGTAAAATGATTGTTACTGAAAAATTCAGAAATGTTACACTCATTCCGTGTAAAGTTTTAAAATGGATTTCGAAATGAAGTAATATTTGCGCGTGCTCATCTACTCCGACCTATTGCACACGTGATTTCTATTGTTCTTGAGAGGAAAGACAGCTTAAAACAGATGCAGATGCAGCGTATTTATATGAGCTGTAAGTATTCTGTTTTATAATTTCTTTTATTTGAGAGAACAATATGCTTTTTTTAAAAAAAATAATATTATCAGATTCTATTTTATTGCATATTAATATTACATTTGCAGTTAATCTTTTGTTGTATACACAAAGTTAAATAACTCGTTCGATAGTTTATTTATAATCTTTTCCCATGAATCTATAATAAATATTAGATATTTGATTGATGAATAATAATGCAGTACTAATATTAATGAAGTACAGATAGCACCGTATATACGTCTTTAACATCTTTTCGTTTTGAGATCGGTTCCGTTTCATAACTTTTCTAATGATGAAATGTATCGTTTATATGACAGAACAAATTCCTAATTTCCCTTATACTATATGTTTTTCCTTCATTTTTTATGAATCAGATATTTATATATAAATATAATTAAAAATAGTCTCGTGAATTCCATGCTGTAAACAGATACATATGCATTATGAAAATGCTTTATTTCCCAAAATACATGTATTATTTTTAATACCTTTAAATAAATATATTTTTTAATCTTGTAAGTATAGATATTATGTCAAAAGATTTCGTATCTGTAAATAATTATTTTATTTTATGAACTGTATACTTATAAAAATATATTTATTTTCTCAGATTATCTCAGCACTTATCAAGTTATACGAATAAAATACTACCTTTAAATGAATATATTTAGAAACATGATAGTTGTAAAACACTATATTAAAAATATTTACAAACAGACAAAACATTTTTATCAATATATCTATTTTTAAGTATACAATTCGTGAAAATAAAACAATTACCACAGATATAAAATATTTTCGAATAGTATAACTATTTACAAGATTTAAAACAAGAACGAAAAATCATGCGTCAAGCATAGATTATGTAACACTTTCCAACGCTTCCAAAATAATTTTACAAATCATACCGTTTAATAAGCTAAAAGATAACATCTAAGTAATCCGAATACTTTTATTCAGCCCTGTATAGGATCTATAGATTTGTATATATACTACATAGGATGTTAAATTTTAGTTCAGTTAGGAAACGCGTAGCACAGTTTAAAATTCTCCGTCTGGAGTTAAATAATACGGAAATGTGTTCGCGAACTTTTGTGCTTCCCTGTATAGGATATACAGAATTTATACACACCACATAATAGACAAAAAGCGAGTAAAATTAAAATCGCGATCAGTAACTTAAAACGCACTTCCAGGAATTATTTTTAACTTACAGCAGAGAATTCTTTTGTGTGTCCCTGTAAATGAACGATGACTGCTGTACACACACTATTCTGTAGTAAGCCTCTTGAAATACACCTTAGTGATATATATAAATTTCAATGCGTTTAAAATAGGGAAACATTATTTAAATAAACCGCAGACGATTTTTCTCCATAGACGTAATGTAACAGAATTCTTTTGACTGTCCCTGTAAAGTAACTATAAGTGCTATGCACACCCTATTCCATATTAAGCTTCTTCTAATGCACCTTAGTGATATATATAAATTTCAATGCGGTTAAAGCAATAGTGAAACATTATTTAAATAAACCGTCAATGATTTTTCCCCATAGACCGCAATGTAACGGAATTCTTTTGAGTGTCCCTGTAAAAAAACTATAAGTGCTACACACTTCCGTTGAAATAGAGAACATGCTATAGATAACGACTATAACATATAAAAATTGCAGAGCAATCCGACCATATTTACGGGAGTTAGAGCACGGACAGACGGACAGACGGCAGACGGCCAGACAAACCGAAGTCATAAACACTTTTCAACTAGGTTGGAAAGTGTTAAAAATGTTGAAAGGTATTACTAAAATCTATCTATTTATAAGTATAGGGAAATTAAATATTTTCATTGAGTATCTATTTAGAGGATGGAACTCATGAGGCTGCATTTACAAAAAGAATTATTTATAGATCCATAAATCAAATTTTCAACCTTATTTATTTACAAATATCTGATTAAAAAAACTGAGTGAAAAACGTATAGTATAAGTGAAATTAGGAATTTGTTCTGTCATATAAACGATACATTTCATCATTAGAAAAGTTATGAAACGGAACCTATCTCAAAACGAAAAGATGTTAAAGACGTATATACGGTGCTATGTGTACTTCATTAATACTAGTACTACATTATTATTCATCAATCAAATATCTAACATTTATTATAGATTCTTGAGTAGCAGTCTAATAATAAAAGGTGAATAATAAAACGAGTTCAGAAAAATATATGTTTCAGACCAGAAATTACAGAAAGTTTATAATATTGCTAATTCTAGAGTAAAATTCATCTACAAGATCAAACTTCATAGGATCATTTCTATAGTATGATTAGCGAGTTCGCTCACCGAACTTCGCAGAAAACCCAACCACGATGATGTGGAGTGGGGTTTCGCCTCGAGCAAATGTAATATTAATTTTTTTTTAAAAAGCGTATTGTTCTCTCAAATAAAATAAATTATAAAACAGAAATACACAGAAACATTTCCGATGTATACAAAAACATTTCTGATGTATGCAGAAACCTTTCCTATGTATACAAAAATATTTCCGATATATGCAGAATCGTTACTGAATATCTGACTGAAATATAAAGAAACGTTACCGAAATGCACGTAAATGTTTCCAAAATATACAGAAACATTTCTGTATATCTGACCGAAGTATGCGGAAACTTTTACGAATATCTGACCGAAATATGCGGAAACATAACAGAACCGATGGGCCACATTGCTACCCCACCAGATAGAGTAACGTTTCCGAGTTTTTTTTTTTTTTTTTTTTTTTACAGCGTGGGTATGTTGATGAAGTAACCGGAATTATCTGTATAGTTTTTAGTTAAATTTGGTTCATCGTTCGAAAAATATAGAACATTTCTTTTTTGGTCTTAAAGCTTTCCTGTGGGAATGCGGACGATTTTCAAATTTCATTTTTAACTGAAATGAAAATCGCATATTTGAATAAAAGATTTTAAAATTATGAATGCTAAATTTTCGATATGAAGATTTTAAATATATCCAATATCTTTGAAAATTTACTGATACATTCATCAGAATTTAGATATTAATTGTTTAAATTATTGGAAATTTTTTTGCATCTGTTCAGGAATTACAAAATATTTTATTTTCATATTTTTTACAAATTTTAAAATGCGTTTCTTTTTACTTTGCTCTTTAATTTATTAGTTGCTATTTCAAAGAATATCAAAATAATAACATTCAAGTAACTCGCCCTATTTTGCTGCAACATTTTATTATCAAAATTAATTATTTTTCTATTCTACTGACATAAATAAAGAATTTATTTTAATACAAGTTTATTTTTTTATCTAAAAAGTTACATGAATAATAAGTTCATAAGAATTTCAGAATTCCATTGCATAAACCGTGTTTAAGTTAACGCTTCTAATTTCAGAAACCTTCGAAATATTTTATATGCCTATAAATATGTATGTAATATAAAAAAATTAAATTGCGGATTGTAAGATGCTAAATAATATGAAAAGTGATATTAAAAAACAACGTTGAGGTTCCTGATCTGCAGATTTACTAGTTGTATATTTTCGTTCTTGGTTATATTATTTTTTACTAAATTAAGAAATATTTGTCTTTTCTACAATGAAAATATAATTTTCATTGGATTGTAATTAAATTGTTATAATAACTATCGCGTGTGGAACTGGTTATAAAATTTAAGATGAAATACAGCGAAATGTATTTTCTTCATATGCAAAGTGGACCATTTCACATATATTTTCGCCACGATCAGCGAAATGTTTAAGTTTCTTTCAGATATTATTTTTAAATGTTGTTCATCGAAAGGTAAAACTAAAACAATGCGTGCGTAAACACAATTTTTTCACGTTTCGCTGCAATTTTTCCACATTAGTAACCAGAATCCATTTCCAATCTTCTAGCCCAATATAGTAAATTTTATCCTCTTTTCAATAAAGTTTATGCGAAATTCGTACAGCGATTTTTGAATTTTTGGCAAATTTTTTCCTTAGACACTAAGAAATTGTGCCAGAATGCTTGATTGGTTCGGTGGTTGCGCTTCCATTTCAGCCTCAGATAAGCTCAGAATCGTCATTTTTTTTTCTCTTTTTAGCTTGGGAAAAGATAATCTCATCAAAAAGTCACCTGTAAAAAATGCAGCCAAGTCTCGTAACTCATTTACCGTAAAAAGTACTGAGATCGTATAAAGCCAAGTTTAACTATCTTATTAACTCTGAAATTTTCATTCGCAAATCACTCCTAGTCTCTACATCTTTAGTTAATTATTATTTTGTGACTTGGCAATTACGTAGCACGAGAATGTGATGTATATAGTTAGTCTTAATCAAATAATACTATAACATATTAAAGTGTAATAATTTCCCTGTGCATATATAATTTGCCTTAATTAAATTATCCCATCCTATTCCATAACATAGTAAGGTGTAATAACTTCCCTGTGATGCGTAATTGCCAAGTCACAAAATAATAATTAACTAAAGATGTAGAGACTAGGAGTGATTTGCGAATGAAAATTTCAGAGTTAATAAGATAGTTAAACTTGGCTTTATACGATCTCAGTACTTTTTACGGTAAATGAGTTACGAGACTTGGCTGCATTTTTTACAGGTGACTTTTTGATGAGATTTCACTTCTTTTTGTAAGTAATCCTCCTTTTCTTGATTTTCTCCTTTTCTTGAGATCATCCACTGATTTTCGCTAAGCCCACACTCTGTCCCTATTATTTACAGGTATCAAAAATTTGAAGCTTTAGTTTCGTTTGCAAAGTACTGTAGATAAAAAGAGGTTTCAGGTTCCTAGGCAAGCACTAAGTTATGGGAGGGGGGGGGGTGTCAAAAGTACTCTCAATTGCTTCCAGGATAGGTGCTATCCATCTGAGATATTACTCGCAGCCCTAGATACTTGATATTTAACATAAAAGAACTTTTTAGTGTGAAAAGAAAGCCAAAATTAAAATTTCCGGAAATTTCCAATAAATCAAATTATATTCCTTTATCCGATGTTTTTTTTCGTTTTTTAGTCTTTTTTTTTATTATTTACAGATTTTTTAATTTTTCCTTACTTTGTGTACTAAACCCTGCCTTTCTGCCAAATGTCAAGCTTCTAGGACTACAAAATCGAATTATTTTCAAATTTTCGACTTATTATAAATTTATTGATTTTTCGATTTTAATTCTAAGTTACCTGATTGTCATGCCAATATAGTAATTATTTGATCCGTCTTCTTAGGATCATTTAGGTTCAATTTAGAGATACATCAAGTGAATCTTAGAGTTACCATGATTTTATTTAGAAAGGACTATCAAGCCATAACCAGCCAGTAATATCGGGAGGGTAGGGGGAGCTGTGAAAATTTTTGTGGGGATGACAACATTTAACAATCCATATTTCATATGTGAAGTACATAGAGTACAACCTGTGAAAGAAAACAAACCTGTCTATAAAGAAATCGCCTATATCGTAGCCAGTCTATAGCGGAACTTCTCTATAACGAAATTCGTAAACGAAAGAAAAGAAAACCATAATCCGGGGGAAATAACATAAAACAATTAGGGGCGTTGTACTAGCTAATAGGACAATTATCTTAAAACTAATGTTTCTAGCAGTACAAAATCAAATTGTTTTCGAATTTTCGATTTCTTAAAGATATTTCGATTTTTCGATTTTATTTTCGAATTTAACGAATATTTCAATTGTTCCTTTTATTGAATAGTAAATACTACTTTTACACCAAGTTTTAAGTTTCTAAGACTACAAGATAAAATTATTTTCAATTTTTGATATTTTCGAATTTTTTTTATAATTTTCTGGATTTTTTAATTTTTTCTTATTTTGTATCCTTTATTACAAATTTCAAGTTTCTAGCGCTACAAAATCGAATTATTTTGAAATT
The DNA here is from genome assembly GCA_963931845.1 of Maratus michaelseni. Taxonomy (NCBI): domain Eukaryota; kingdom Metazoa; phylum Arthropoda; class Arachnida; order Araneae; family Salticidae; genus Maratus; species Maratus michaelseni. The sequence continues at coordinate 366,412,064 of OZ007586.1, forward strand.
TCCGATCTTTTTCGAGTTTTTTTATTCTATTTTCGAATTTATTGTGTTTTAAATTTTCCTTTTTCTGTATCCTAAACAATAAGTTTACGCCGAATTTTAAGTTCTAAAGCTACAAAATCGAATTTTTTTCAATTTTTCGGATTTTCGAATTTTTTTTTTCGAATTTTACAGATTTTTTATTTCTTTCTTTTTTTGTATCCTAAATACTACCTTTATTCCAAATTTTAAGTTTCTAGCTTTACAAAATCGAATTATTTTCAAATTTTCGTTTTTTTTTCGATTTTTTTTTTCAATTTTTGTTGTGTTTTTAATTTTTTCTTTTTCTGAATCCTAAACACTACCTTTACACAAAATTTTCAGTTTCTAAGACTACGAGATCATATTATTTTCATTTTCTCTCTTTTTCTTATTTTTCTTTTTCTTTTCTTTTCTTTTTTTTTTTTTTTTTTTTTTTTTTTTTGAAATTTTCGATTTTTTTTTAACTATCCATATTTTTTAATGTTTCCTTATTTAGTATCTTAAATATTACCTTTATTCCAAATTTCAAGTTTCTAGCGCTATGAAATCGAATTATTTTCAAAATTTCCTTATTTTTCGATTTCTTTCGATTTCTTGATTTTATTTTCGAATTTTATTGCGTTTTTATTTTAACTTATTCTGAATCCTAAACACTATCTTTACTGCGAATTTTAAATTTCTAAGGCCAAAAGATCAAATTATTTTAATTTTTTTCAATTTTTTTCCAATTTTTCGAATTTTTGATTTTTTTTTCGAATTTTCTGGATTTTTAATTTTTCTTTATTTTGCATCCTAAATACTACCTTTATTCCGAATTCCAAGTTTCTAGCGCAACAAAATTTGATTATTTGAAATTTTTCCATTTTTTTCGATTTTTCGATTTTATTTTTAATTATTTTTTTGTGTTTTGATGTTTTCTTTTTCTGAATTCTAAACACTACTTCACACCTAATTTTAAGTTTTTAAGACTACAAGATCGTGTTATTTTCAATTTTCAATTTTGTTCGATTTTTTTTAATTTTCGAATGTTCTTTTTTTTTTTTTAATTTTCCGGATTTTATAATTTTTCCTTTCTTTGTATCCGAAACACTAGCTTTATTCCAAATTTTAAGTTTCTGTGGCTGCGGGATCTACCCAATCTTTTTGATGACGCAAGAGTGAGTGAGTGACAAAAAATCGAAACTTTGAGTTCATATATCGTCTGCACTAATTTATGGGTATTTTTTGAATTATGCATATTTTTTAATTTTTCCTTAGTTAGTATCTTAAATATTACCTTTATTCCAAATTTCAAGTTTCTAGCGCTATGAAATCGAATTATTTTCAAATTTTCCTTATTTTTTTATTTTTCCGACTTTTGGATTTTATTTTCGAATTTTATTGCGTTTTTTATTTTAACTTATTCTGAATCCTAAACAGTATGTTTACTGTGAATTTTAAGTTTCTAAGGCTAAAAAATCAAATTATTTTAATTTTTTCAATTTTTTACGAATTTTTCGAATTTAATTTTTTTTCGAATTTTCTGGATTTTTTAATTTTTCCTTATTTTGCATCCTAAATACTACCTTTATTCCGAATTCCAAGTTTCTAGCGCAACAAAATCGGATTATTTTAATTTTTTCGATTTTTTCAATTTTGCTTTCGATTTTTTTGGTGTTTTTGATGTTTTCTTTTTCTGGATACTAAACACTATCTTCACACCAAATCTTAAGTTTCCAAGACTACAAGATCGTATTATTTTCAATTTTCAATTTTGATGGAATTTGTTGAATTTTCGAATGTTTTTTTTTTCGAATTTTCCGGATTTTATAATTTTTCCTTTCTTTGTATCCTAAACACTACCTTTTTTCCAAATGTCAAGTTTCTAGGGCTACGGGATCAACCTAATCTTTTTGATTACGCGTGAACGACTGAGTGAGTGAGTGACAAAAAATCGAATGTTTGAGTTCATATATCGTCTGAACTAGAAAAGACAGAAACTTGTAATTTTAAATTTTGGTTCTGTGTGCCAAATACTCTAGAAAAACAAAGTTTCAAATTTTTGGGATACTCCAGCGCGGAGATATGGGGGGGTCAAAAGTGCCCTGAGTTGCTTCCAGAAAAGTGTGCTTACGGCTGTCCTCTCTCGACTTGGCGGAGGCACTGCCGTGCCTCCAGATCCAGATCTTGCCAAGGCTGTGGTTTTCCTATTAGACTTAATGTTAGCTATATGCTCCATTTTTCTGCAACTAAATTTCCTCATGCCAATATAGTAATTCATTGATCCGTTTTCTTAGGATCGTTTATGTTCAATTTAGAGATAAATCAAGAGAATCTTAGAATCACCATGATTTTATTTGGAAAGGACTATCAAGCCATAACCAACCAGTAATGTCGGGAGGGAAGGAGAGATGTGCAAATTTTTGTGCGACCAACATCTTTTAACAACAAATATTTCATATATAAATTAAATAGAGTAAAGCCTGTGAAAGAAAGTGAACCTGTCTATAAAAAAAAAGGTCTATAACGTAGCCAGTCTATAGCGGAACTTTTCTATTACAAAATTCGTAAACAAAAGAAAAGAAAAGCATAATCCGGGGAAAATAACACAAAACAATAACGGAAGGTGTACTAGCTAATAGGACAATTATCTTAAAATCTATCTAAAACAAACTATCCCCATCCTGCGGGATTTGTTTTTCAATGTTTTACTTTATTTAATGCAAAACATAGATTGCATCCGACAACTCATAAAAAAGTCCTCCGGCCTGTACCGGCAGGAAAAGGTAGCTTTCCTATATCTTCGTTTTAAAATTTTAGCTAATGTTACTCGAAAACAGCAAGTTAAAATGCAAAGAAACCGTTTACAAAAGATTCGTTTACACTGAATTTGAATAAGAAATTCGCCAAATTATTGAGCTGTAGCCAAGTTGGCTTCATTTATGAAGACTTATTTTTGTCGCCAAATTTGGTGAGATTTCGCCAATTGTCGGCAAGTTTGGCGAGAATTTGGCGCTAATGGATATGAATATATAGTTTTATGCGTATGATTGGGAAAATGATTACAACAATGAAAGAAAATAATTTGCGAGAAATCGCGTTCACTAAAACTTATAAATTTATATTAAAATCATTAAAATTACAGACATTACAATACACTTTCATAAAACATTAAAATTGGACGTTTCGGATTTACATGGAAAATCCCTCTTCAACAACAACATTTCACTTAGCGTAAATCATAGTTCAAAAATATCAACAAATAGAAAATGCAACGTATCAAAATTTCGAAGTCAAAGTTACAGTTATAATAACACAGAGTATTCATTCGGGATTGCACCTGCTTGACCATTATTGACCATAAATTTATCGTTGGTTTTTTGTAATGTGCTGTTTTGTTTCAAAATGTCAGCCACCCTAGAATTTCAAACTGCTCTATCTCAGCCAATTTTTAAGATAGAGGTAAAACAAAAAATGCTCTGGAATCCTTGTATCAAGTCCTAACACCTAATTAAAAAATAAACTTGATTTTTTAATGGGATTTTTAGTGTTTTTTGACGTTTCGCTGCGATTTACCCACATTAGTAACCGGAATCCGGTTCCAATCTTTTATCTCAATGTAGTAAATTTTGCACTCTTTTCAATAAAGTTTATGCGAAATTCGTACAGCGATTTTTGATTTTTTGGCGATTTTTTTCCTTCGACACTAAGTAATTTTGCCCAGAATGCTTGATTGGTTCGGTGGTTGCTTCCATTTGAACCTCAGATACGCTCAGAATCGTAATTTTTTTTTTACTCTTTTTAGCTTGGAGAAAGTTGACAATTCTTTACAGATAAAAAATCATAATTTTAAAAGGGAAGGGCTGATTATTTATTATTATATTTATTTTTTTTAGTAGTTTTTTCTTTTAATATCATTTTTTATGCTTTTTTTGACATTTTTTTTCATGTTTTGCAGAGTTTTTAATTTCAAATGACGTCACAAATCACCCAGTACAAGTCAAACATCATTGGAGGGCAGTTGTGATTGGTAGCTGATAAAATTGTAGGCACAGCTGGAAGTCAACCGGGCAGTCGTGATTGGCAGATGAAAACGTCGTCAGCTGATTGCAATTCGAACAGCGAGTTGTGAATTTTTGCGATTTGTTTTATGTGTTTTTTAGAGTTTTCTCATGTATACGCCATTTATGTATTGGATTTCAGAAATTAGCAACGATAACTTACTCTTTTTGTATGCAAAAAAAAAATCATTTTGTTTCTGTTTAGAAAGTTAATGATAATTCCTAATTTTTTAACGTCTTTCGTTAAATTTTGTGGCGGTGTATGCTCGGTTGTAGTTTAAATATCGCGTTAATGCTCTGTTCGAAACTCCCTCCTTCTCCCCCCCCCCTACCTCCAAAATAAGAACTATTTAATTATTAGTCCGATTCAAACGAAACCTTTTCTCAGGTCTCCAGATACTAGATAAACTTCGGTATAATTTTTTCAGCCCTTGGTTACCACTATTTCTGACCATTAATGACCAAGGAGAGGTATTTTCTCGGTTTCTATGGGCCCAATTTCAATGAGAATTAGTTCATTCAACTTAACACGAACTAATTAAGGTATAGATAACTAATCAAGATACAGATTTAGCGCCACCTGGAGGTAGAAAATAGAACAAAAAGATTTTGCAGCGCTTGCGCAGCACGCCTGCTATACGGTGTCATAGGCAGCAGGGACACGTGGAAAGAGGTTTGTTTAGAGCAGAGTGTACCCCCTGGCGGTGGACAATGTAACTAAACGATTTTGCATTTAAAGTTGGTCCGATTCTAACGACATCTTTTCTGACATTCTTCCGAGGTCTCGCAGGTACTAAATAAACTTCGGTATAATTTTTTCAGCCCTTGGTTACGCCATTTATGAATATTAATATCCAAGGGGTGATTTACTTTCTCGGGCTCTGTTCAACGGGAATCGGTTCATTCAACTTAACATGAACTAATTAAGATATAGCTAATTATTTAAGACATAGATTTGGTACTCTCTGGCGGTGGAAAGTGGAACTAACAGATTTTTCGCGCGAAGCAGAAGGAACGAGTGCCAGAGTTTCGTTCGGAAATAGGTTTATTTAGAACAGAATGCTCCACCTGGTGGTAGAAACTGGAAGTAAAAGATTTTGGAACGCGTGCCTAGCACGTCTGCTATACACGGTATCGTAGGCAGCGGGGACACGTGTGAGATAATTTGATTAGAACAAAATGCATCCCCTGGCGGTGGAACTAAAAGATTTTCCTGCGTGTGCGCCAAAAATGACTATTTTTATTCAAACCGCAAAAGAAAGTTACCGATTTGATAGTCCTAGAAAACGAAAAAGTTTCATTTTCATTTATCCTCGAGTATTAAGGAAAGTATTGCATTATTTGAATCGAAACTCACAGTTTATATTTCTGATTCCAAAAATGCAAATTTTGTGAAAATCCGACGGTGATTTCTTTTAAAATTTTGACCAAAAACTGACCCGTTTTGAATCAAATGATCCAGACATTTTAGGACGTGGTATTAAATTTACTTCCGCTTCGGATAAATCTCTCTATTTAATTTCCGAAAGAAAAAGACCTACTAAAGGAAGGATTTATTGCAGCGATTTTTAGAGTGATTTCGAGTTTTGTATTATTTTTTAACGGGACCGGGCAACGCCGGGTGGATCTGCTAGTTAAAAAATATATATTTTTTATTTTTTAATAGAAATATTACGTGTCAATTCATTTTTTTAGAAAAATAAAAATAAAAATAACATACCTTACATAATGTAAAGTTTATTTATCTTTAGATTTACATAAATTGATGAATGCAATACATACTCGTAGATTGTCATTTAAAAGGCAATTAATCTTATCTAGCATAAGAACATTTTATTTAAACGAGAATTCTTTATTAGAAAATATTATTGCATAGTTCGTCTTTGCTGTGTTTTGAAATTTTATTAAACAACAGACATTTTATAAGTGCAACAAACCTCATTTTAAATTTCTTATTTTCTTTTCTTCGTAAATCTTCAATAACAATATTTTTTGGAATCAGTGATTAATTACCTCTCTTTCTCTAACATTTTAGTATTTGGCATGCAGAGTAGTAAATATTAAAATTCTTGTTTTCAGAAGAAAGAAAGCTGATTCTTGTTCATTCTTTTGACAACCAATATATTTATTTTCTCCCATAATTAAGTTACCGGATTACTTCTGTATTTCTGGAGGGCATCGCTTACTAGATTGCTAGATATCTAAAACACCAGGGAGTTTGCGTTTGGAACATCTATTCAGATCGATGCATTGTTATTACATTTTTTAAAACTTTTATTTACAAATATCATTTTACAAACATATGAACGGAATAATATTTTGAAAATTTTTTTGAATAAGATTATTTCAAAATAATACTTTCATATAAAAATGCATAAACGATAATATTTAAATATTTTGTTAAAAATTATTCATTTTTTAGAATTATTAATTAATAGCTTTCTATTTATTTCTCTTTTATTCAGAGCGTTTGTAAAAGCGATAGTAATAAAAATGCCATTGTAATTTGCTCGTTTTAAGAAATGTATATGTGGGGGTGGGGTTCGGGAATTTTATCCCGTTTTTCCTACAGCTGCTTTAAAAAATAGAAAATAAATATTTTATTTCAAGTACATAAAGAAAATTTTTCAGAAGGAAAAACTCTTATTTATAATTCAAACTGCCGAAATTAAATTACACATTTCCAAAGGGGGTATGACAAAAACTATCATACAGTTATGCAATTTAAGAAATGTCGTGAAGAGCTGATGAGATTTTCACAAGGTTTTATTTAACTCGCTTTGTATGTTTATATGGTTGGAATCTTGCAACGTTAATTTTACCCTATTCCGATTAAGCTTATAACCTGAAATGTGGCACACTTATAGATCTTGAATAAGAATACAAATAAAAAGAAATTTGCCCGATTCGGTGCATTCAAACACCCCAAAACTTTGGCCCAAAACATGCATTTTTCCCATAGAAATAATATTACAACTGTTTAATTTTAATTAAAAATATAGCTTTATTGCTGAAATTCTCATACATTTTAACCACATTGTTGCCCGCATCATTATAACGTTAGCATTGCGTGACGCATACATTTGTGCTTTATAATACAGGTTGGCTTTTAGAAGTTTCCCTTCTAACGTACGTTTGTTTTGTAACCATTGTTCCAACTTTACGATATATTCATTTCCGGTAGTGACAATTTCGCGCCAAGCTTGGAGGCAATTGGTGAAATACCGCCAAATTTAACGACTAAAAAATTAATCGCCATAAATGAAGCCAACTTGGCTATAGCTGACTTACTTGGCAAAATTTTCGTCCATATTCAGTACTGACGAAAAATGTGAATGAAACTTTTATAATCGGGTTCCTCGCATTTTAGCTTCGTTTTCGAGTAAAATTAGCTAAAATCCTAAAACCAGGAAGCATAGAAGCTACCTTTTTCTCCAAGTACAGGAAGGCCGGAGGCAGAAGGACTTTTTTCAGCTCAATCTGCAATATTTTCCATTTACCCATCCGTTTTTCTTTCATCGAATTTGTTAACTTTCTATTCAGTTTAACAATTTTTTAAACAAAACTTAAAAGTTTAACAATTTGTAGCAAGAAATGATTATACATTATTAAATAACACCAAAAAGTAAAAAATAAATATACGAAATTGCTCTTTTAAAAAACAAGATTTTATTAAATTTAAAGTGCACTAAAAAGTAAAATATAATTTTTGCTCAGCCAGAATAAGAAAAATATTTCTGGATATGACATATGACTAGCTTGGAGTGCTCAGAAAATATTGTACATGATAAATAGAAATCAATGAACAGAATGTTACAACCAACTTATTCTGCAGTTTAATGTTCGGTTCATATTTGTCTGGCAACATTCAATTCTGAACAAATTTGTTACCACGTTAATTCTTACAAAATTTTGCGTCAAACAAACCTACTAGTCGTGCAGTTTAGTATTTTCTGAGTGCCCCAAGCTTTTATTTTTAGTCCTATGTCATATATAGAAAAAGTTTTCTTACTCTGACTGAGCAATTTTTTTTAAACTTTTTAATGCACTTTAAATTTAATAAAACCTTGCTTTTAAAAGAAAAAAAAAACATTTTTATATATTTATTTTTTAGATAAATTCTTTTTCCAAAACACACCAACAGAGGCATATAATGTATTAACAGATAATATATATCATGAAGTGCGGAATTTATCCGTCTAATGGAGACAAACATGTTCAGTATAATACCCATAACTATCTAACGTAGCATGTTCAATGTTTGATTTCAGTGTATATGTCGGAATACAGTGCGGAAAATAATTATGGCCTCTCACAATTTTAGCTGATATATTATAATGACAAAAAAATCATGTGTCATTTCCTTCGTAGTAACATGCAAAGTAAACACACATTCATTGGTGTGTACTGGAATAACTGGTGGTATAGAAGAACTTGTGCATGCGTTGTGAAAGCTTATCAGTGAAATTTGGATTTCGGAAGCGAAATAATTATGGCTTTACTCAATCGAATGTTCATCTGTATGCATGTCGTTTAGCAGAAACTTTTTTTTTTAAATTCTAACAACAATTTAAATAGAAAATCCACAAAAAATAATTTGTTTAAAGTATTAGATTTAAAAAATAAATAATATGCCATCTGGTTTACAACTTTCTGATATCGAACTGGTTAGAATTGATGTTTTGATTTGATGTCTGGTTTGAATTGATGATAAATTCTACAGATATTACCCGAGCAGAAGTTCGAAAGTTGTCCGAAATCTCTTTAAAGATCCATAACGGTATGGGAAGAAGAAGAGCGCTGGTAGACTACCGTCAGTTACGTATAAGGAAGTCAGTCTTCTGTGGCGCAAAGCATCAAATAAAATTGTAGTAGCTTGACAATTCCGATATGAATTAAATTTTTCAGTTATAGTTCGTTGAACACAACAGTTGCTGAATAAATTTGGAATTAGTTCGAGAAAACTCCTCAAAAACACAATGTTGTATTCAATTCAAATTCTTATCGGAAAGAACTCGCTTGCAGCCATATGAATTGGAGCACTGGTCAGGTGAGGGTCTCGTCACCTGATCAAGGTTCTAAATTACGAGACCTATTAAATCTGTCAATTCAACAAAGTTAAACAGAAACCTTGAACCGGCAAACAAAGATAGCGGTAGCAAATCACAAGAGAGCAAGCACAGCAGCGATGTGAACAAATCAATAGTCAGGTGGATCACAGCCATGCTGTGATCAGGCGATTTCCGCCCCGCACCCAGGTACTAACCCGTTAAGCTAGGCATTCATGCCGGGCAGGTAGGGGCCTGGTTAGCGGTATAAAAAAAAAAAAAAGAATTGGAGCACTGAATGGCGAAAAGTTATTTTCCATGATGAGAAAATGTTGAATCTGGATGGTTCAAATGGTATGCACAGCTATTCGAAGGATAATAAACAAGAATCTTTAGTGTTTTCCACTAGACAAAAACCAGGGGTTTCGACAATGATTATGGGATTCAATAGTATGGGGAGGGGATAAATATTGAATTCCTATATGAAAAAATTAACAGTTCTGATTACCTGAACATGCTAAGTAAGCAGTTTCCTCGCAATGGACTTCAAATGGCCGGAGGAAATTGATTCTCTCAGCAGGATAACTGCAAAATTTATGTGTCAAAGAAGTCCAAGGATAAGTTCAAATCAAAAAGTTTGAAACTGCTAGAACCTTGGCCAGCCAAATCACCTCATTTGAATATAATAGGAAATTTGTTGTATATAATGGCTGGAAAGGTTTATGCTAATGGTCGACATTTTATGTCCAAGCAGAATCTGAAAACAGCTATTCTTGAAGCATGGAATTCTATTGATATGAAATATATTCAACGCTTATATGAAATATTGCAGTGACGAATGGCAAAATAGTTACTAAAATGTTAAATCATTGGTATTTCAGGCATGGTAAGTAGCGTTATCCCTTAATTGGTTGGTTGGTTGGTTGATTGGGGTTTTATGGCACAAAGTCCCTTTAGGGACATGCTGCGCCAAAAAAAGATTAAAATAAGAACAACAAATTGAAATATAAAATTGATTTAAAACCTTGTCATAAAAACAGGATGAATGAAAATAACACATTTAAATAAAAAGAGTGATATGATGATAAATGTACAATTAAAATCATTCAATGAAAATATAACACATCGTCTAATAGAAATAAACACATGTTTTCACAATTAAAATAGAAACAATCTTTAAAAAAACAGTTGGTAAAATATATAATAAACTAACAGTTGATAAAATTTTTAAAGTTTCGAGCAGAAATACATTTACAATTATGTAGGCTCGAATTCCTCAAAAACAGTATTATCATCATCATTTGAGTCCGAGCTGTAAGGATCTGAATCCATTTCTTCCTCTGCATAGTGCAGCAGCTGCTTGGAATCCTTCGTAGTAGGAAGCGGTGCATCAAGACAAAATTTCTTGTTTTTGCCCTTCACAGTTTTCCACTGTGAGGAGGGTTGGGTTGAGGTTTTCTTTCTCTCTTTCTGTGTACATGATATTTGTTTTGCTTTTTGTGTAGGGGAAACAGGATTTTTCAAATTGTTTGTAGATGAAACAGAGGTTTGACCTGTATCATCTTTAATGAACTGGTTAGATTGACTATTATAATATTCTATTTTTACAGGTTCAGATGATGGTGGCAAAAGTTTTAGTGTAGGCATAGGTCTTATTCTAGCGGAAGCACCAATACTACGGGTTTTTTTCTTCATAGTGCTGGTTAGTGTAACAGATGAATCATTTGGTGGTAAAGAGAACTCAGTTTGGGTGCTTGTATGTCTTAAGGATTTTGATTGTTGCTTGAGTAGACTAGAATATGAAACTCCTATAGATGGTGTTCTGGATTCAACAATTTTTCTAGCTTCTAAATAAGAAAGTTTTTGAGTTATTTTGACAGCAACAATTTCTTTCTCACGGTTCCAGTTTGGGCAAGAGCGAGAGTATGCTGTATGGTCACCCTTACAGTTTGCACAGTGTTCAGGCTTTTCGCATGACTTATCATCGTAGCCAATTTCTGCACAACGTGCACAGGTAACAGAACTACCCCTTAATTGGACTTCAAAATACACTGCTTTCCAAAATTCAGGGGAAGTAACCGGGCGCTTTCGCTTTTACACGGTTTGTCGAATATATACTGAAATTCATGACAGATTGTCCTTGAACTTCGAGGATGTAAAGCACATGTTTGACTTCTAGAACAGTAGAAACAATATACTGCAATTAAAAATTAAATACTGAATATTTGATGAAATATAGGCATTTGTATGAAATAATTTTTAACTGCGCATGCGCGAAGATTACGAAAGATTTTCTTTTCATGGTTTGAGAATAAAATGGGGCTTAAAAATTGAAAATATATATTACAGTTATATCATCTTGGTCACCTCTGTGTGAATGGTCAGTTTTACTCGATAGTCAAGTTGGAGAGGTCAGTGATCGACAATATGTTTCTAAGAGAGTTTTCCAAGAGAGTTGTAATTTTTTTCAACGTGGTAAGTAAATATTTAAAGTTCAACGATTTCATCTATGTGTACATGAGATTTGGCTACGTACAGTTTTGTGTAAAGTCATTTGTGAACACTTTCCCAGGATTTTAAATATCTGGGGCACAAAATGAACGGTGAAAGTGTACACACGTAGATAGAGTAGAACCAAATAATTCTTCAAGCATTTTATCACGTCGTCTGTTTATTAATTATTGTTGTACAGGTCTGTAAAATTAATTTATATCCAATTGGCATGTTTGAATATGTTTATATATAAACTTGTACAAATTTAGTAATGATAAATGTATTTATATCAAAGTAGTACGGAATTGTAGGCTGTTTCAAGTAAAGTAGCATATATTGAATTAAATATACTGTAAAAAGGACTAAAAGTGCATACAAAGTTTCAACAGTGTCAAAAAATTATAACAGACAAGGAGCACATCTTCGTCTTCCCAAAACAGCCAAGATGAACCCGAAGGAAATTCAGAAAGCACTTCAAGGGATGGTGATAACAATGTAGAAGAAAGTGACAGTTCTTCATCGGGGAAGTTTTTTTAAGAAATAATGCTCATCCATGTCACTCCTAGTCCTTCGCCACGACCTACAATTCGTAAGAGAATTTTCTCGGTGATAACGTCGTCCCAATAGCCAAAATTTTGCGCAAAACGGAAAATTTGGAAAAACGCAAAAAAAAAAAAAAAAAAAAAAGTGAAAAGTAGAGCTTTGAGAAAAAACTGCAATTCAATGCTCAGAAAGGGTAAGAATTAAAAATAAGATTCAATTTGCTTGCAAAATGTGTATTAAGTAGAAAAACATTTAATTTATTTTGTTATCAATCTAGTTAAATGCTGCAAAAGTGACAGTTCTTCATCGGGATAGTTTTTTTAAGAAATAATGCTCATCCATGTCACTCCTAGTCCTTCCTAGTTATTGCACAATGCCAATTTTCCACTACAGATTTTCTCGTAGACACTTGCTCCGGTATTCCTTATATCAATTTAATTCGTTGAAAATTTTTTTAATCGTTCAAATGCTCAATTTTTAAACCAGAGTAAAAATGTTTTTTTTTTTTTTTTTGTTCATTCATTGTATAAATCGGGGTAATATTGTTAAATTTGTAAAATATTTTAAAAAAAAACACGTTTTATTTCAAGAATTGTTTAGGGCCCAAAAATCAGCTTGTTTCTAAAAGTCAATAATGAGCCTTATTTCAAAAGCTGTGTACTATTAAATAAAAATGATTTTTTATAAGAAATATAACATTATGGAATTTCCACAAATTATTTAAAAAATAAGTAATTAATTTTTATTACAAATAGAAAAGTTTATTGCAAAATTTACACACAATAATTTGGAATGCAAAATGTAATTGTGCACTTTATGATGTATGACAAATATAAGTACGTATTGCTTAGTCAAACGGTATTTAAGTGCCAAGAAGCCTAAAAAAATTCATAAAATGCAAAATTTCCTAACTGGGTAAATTTTCGTCGTACGAAAATGACAATTTTCATGTTTTACTTGTTAGAGATAAAGAAACATTTTTTAATGTACACTATATGGCCAAAAGTCATCGGACACATTTGATTATAGACATTTTGACGAATATATATAGAAATACGTGACGGATTCTTCTGTAACTTCAAGATTTTAATGAATTATTGTGAGCTCATATTTTTTAGCGAAGGTTTGATCACAAGGGCTATTGAGGGACTGCAACAAATTGAGCAATAAAAATAACATCTGCGGCCATCCTGTAAAATAGATCGCTTGAAAGGATTTGTAGTTGTAGCATGTGACTCTGAATCTTGTAAAATATTTGTGTTTATCTGTGTAATATTAGACGGTATATTTATGCAGACATTCTTTAAAAAATTCAATACATTTCCGCATGTTTTTTTTTTTATATCATGTCATTTTCCCACCAAATTTAGCGCCTTTTTGAGGAAAGTGGACAAAGTACAGTAGAAGTGATATTCCACTTGTTGAATCCAAATGCGAAATTCAGTAAATTAGATACTCAATTAGAATATAAATATATTAAATATTTGATGAAACGAGGGCATTTAAAGGAAATAGTTTTAAGTGCGCATGCGCGAACGATAACGAACATTTTTAGCGTAAGTCAGTAGCCATATAGAGCAACTTAATAAAAAGGCAAGTCGAATATTCTAAAAATTTACAAAGATATATCAAGCTGGATTTCAGTTGCTTTTCAAATGTAACTGGAATTTAAGGGATTTTCCGCAAATTGTGAT